>OY720187.1:8283069-10683069 GCA_963082885.1 Parascotia fuliginaria
ACATAATTTCATTTAGCGTGTCTATTATGAGAAATAAAAAGAAGTACGTATAATAAAAAACAGTACGTGTGAAGGCGTAATGCAGATTTATTTTATGTTGGCCTTACAGTTATTTTGTCTTTAAATAGCTACATGTCTTGGAAATAATTATCGTTTTTTTAATGATAAAAGTAAAATACTTAATAAACAATTAAGACCATAAACTACCTTCAAACCAAAACAATAAAATAAAATAAGAATAACAACTAGGTAATGAAATATCTCTATATAGGCATAATTGAAAAGTAAGTATGTCACCAAACTTTCTTTTCATGTTAAGTTTGTCTACTTATCTGACTTGCGTATTAATAGTATCAATTAGATACTAAAAGTTCGGCTCAACAGGTGCCCCCGATCTTTAATAACGGAACTCGATTAGGTAAAAGTTTGCCCTTTTCATAAATATTTAAATAAATAATATTTCTTTTCTTTTACATTGCGGTAGCGGTTAACCATTTCTGTAAATATGATTTTATTTCATTTTGTAGTTAAAATTCGTTTTCCAATTAATTTTGTTCGGGTTCAGAATTTCATTGCAAATACATTCAGAATTTGGTTTAGCTTTTTGAAATTATATTGTTATGGAAAATTTTGGGAATGTGAATTGTTATCTTTTGCTCGAGTTGCGCAGAATTCGCGGCGGTAAGATAACAGATAACTGGTTGCCAAGTTAAAATTGTTCATGATATTATCATAGCGTTAGTACATGCTACGGACCATGTAAACTACAGGTACGTAGAAGTTTTCATAGGACAAGAACTATTAACCTACTGAGAAAGACGTTAGATCCCTAAAAATATCTTTTAAACTTTTATAAACATAAAGTTGATTTTTTTATGAACATAATTATTTTCATACTGATTTATACTCCTTTTGTTATAAATCAAAGGGCGTTATATACTAATAATTTTAAGAAGTTTATCACATTAATTAAACAGTTAAATATTCAATACATATATACTTTTTAATAAAAAAAACCGCAAAATGTGCACATTTTTGTTCCAAAGACAGAAACTTTAAACTATAAAAATTTAAATTTAACAAAGTTTCTACGTAAATAAATAAATAATAACTTGGAAGAATACTTCAATATGTACATAGGTATGACCACTAGGTATGCTATAGGCGCGTCTAAGCAGACATATTTTATAGGTACCTATTTGAAAAATATTGTATACCTACACAAATGGAAGTTCATGATTTTTTACTCTATCCTCTATGAAGTAGGTAGGTAATATGTGCTCTTAGAATTTCTTCAAGAATTTCTGCTTTTTCTTGTGATGCTCTAACACCGTAAACTGATAGACTTTTACTTACGTAGATACTAGTAATTCACCACTTACTAGTAAGTCAACCGCATTTCACTTACCGCGTGCAAAAAGCCTAGAACAAAAAACAATATAAAATTAATCATGTTCCAAATTATATTTGGCGTACCTATGTTAGATCGTGGACTACATATGTATCAAATGTTTATTGTTTTATGATTGATACATATCACGGCCACAGTAGGTACCTTTTGATAGGGTTACAGAGTAGGGTACAAACAGTTTTGTTAGATATTGGTACCTAGATATTGGCTGCTCGGAACTAGTTTTGATAGCGGAAATTATATTTTTTTTATTTTTTATTTTTTTTATTGCCTACAGTGGCAGACGAGCCAACAGCCCACCTGATGGTAAGTGGTAACTGTCGCCCATAGACTTCTGCAATGCCAGGGGCTCTGCGAAGCCGCTGCCTACCGTGATATTAATGCTCTCTTTAAACCTCGTTTGAAGAAGGACATGTCATAGCGCTCGGGAAACACCGCAGCTGGTAGTTCGTTCCAGAGCCTGCACGTACGTGGGAGAAATGAACGCTGAAAACGAACAGTGCTAGACGAGATCGTGTCCAGGTAGTATGGATGAACTTTGCTGCGATGTCGAGTGGTGCGATGACAGAAAGGAGACGATGGCACCTAGTCAAACAGTTCCTCAGAGCACTCCCCGTTGAACATACGATAGAGCACGCATAGAGAGCCAAAGTCCCTCCGCTGCTCCAGTGACTCCAATTTGTCTGTGAGATTGGGATCGTCGACAATTCGAACAGCTCGCCATTGGAGGGAGTCAA
This sequence comes from Parascotia fuliginaria, assembly GCA_963082885.1. NCBI lineage: Eukaryota > Metazoa > Arthropoda > Insecta > Lepidoptera > Erebidae > Parascotia > Parascotia fuliginaria. The sequence goes on from OY720187.1 coordinate 8,285,218, forward strand.
GTGGGTCGAGCTGGTATTTGGGGGCTCCTGCCCACAGGTGAGAACAGTACTCCACGTGCGGTCGGACTTGTGCTTTGTATAGCACAAGCCGTTGAGATGACGTAAAGTACCGTCTGGCTCTGTTCAGGACGCCCAGCTTTCTGCTCGCCAGTTTGGCTTTGTCTTCTAAATGACTCCCAAATTGGACCTTGCTGGATATTTGAACGCCGAGGATCCCAATGTCATCGGAGATACGGATAGAAACTCCTTGGAACTGAGGCGCTATAACAAAAGGGTCCTTCTTCGCAGTGAACGCGCATACTTGTATCTTAGTGGGGTTGAAATGAACTAAGTTCTTCTCACCCCATTCGAGAGCCCGCCCGAGAGAGCCCTCAACTTCAGACACAAGTTGTAACCGTCTCTCATGCACGGAGCTCCGAGGGACATTCTGTTGGCTAGTGTACCGCGCGTCACCCGTGCTGTCATCTGCATAGCAATGCATGTTCTCAATGGTTAACATGTCATTGATATGCAGAATAAACAGCGTTGGGGAGAGCACTGAGCCTTGTGGTACGCCAGCATTAACCATCATGGTATCGGAGCAAGCACCATCAACAACGACCTTAATGCTCCGACCATCCAGGAAGCTGGCGATCCATCTGCAGAGTTCCTCGGGAATTCCATAGGATGGTAGCTTCGATAGAAGTGCTTTGTGCCAGACCCTGTCAAACGCCTTGGCAATATCAAGGCTGACAGCCAGAGCTTCACCCTTGCCCTCCAAGGCTTCTGCCCAACGGTGTGTGAGGTACACGAGAAGATAACCAGCTGACCGACCGTTACGGAAACCGTACTGGCGGTCGCTTATCAGCTGGTGCTCCTCAAGGTACCTCAGGAGTTGGGAGTTGATAACTCGTTCCAGAACCTTGGACAGCAAGGATGTTATCGCTATCGGTCTGTAGTTTGACGGGTCCGACCGGTCACCCTTTTTAGGGATCGGGTGGACGTTAGCTACCTTCCACGAAGATGGAACCCTATTAGCGGTATATGAGAGACGATAAAGGCGCGTTAAAACGGGAGTTAACTCAGGGGCGCACATCTTCAGAACCACTGCGGGGACGCCATCTGGTCCACTCGACTTGTGGACATCTAGGAGCCTGAGCTCTCGCCTGACCGCGCGTTGAGTGATGCGGATTTCCGGCATTGAGCTTTCACACCGCGAGATGTTGGGTGGTGTGACTCCCCCGTTGTCTAGAGTCGAGTTCGAGGCAAAGAATTGGCCTAAAGTGTCAGCCTTTTCCTTTGCACTATGGACCAGTATGTCGTCTTGTTTGCGCAGTGGCGGGAGATTGGACGAGCAGAAGTTGCCTTGGGCAGCCTTGGCGAGAGACTAGAATGCACGGCTCTCTGAAGGATAGCTTTCTAGCCTCTCGCCAATTCTGGCAACGTGTTCTGCTTTGGCCTCAGCGATAATCTTCTTGTTGAATCTGGAAGCGGTATTGAACTTACGCTTCTCTTCCCTGACCCGCGGGTCCTGGCGTTGCCTAGCACTGTTCCAGGCCCTATATGCGGACTGCTTAAGGTGCGTCGCCTGCCTGCAGGTTTTGTTAAACCAGGGGCGACTGCGACCGCCGACCGGGATTTTTGCGTTGGGGATGAATAATGCCATCCCCTGAAGCACCGTATCGGTAATGCAGTCCGCACATGTGTCGGGATTTCCGGAGGAGAAGCAAAGCCGCTTCCATGGGTAGGACGCGAAAAATTCACGAAGCCCATCCCAATCTGCGGAGCTATATCGCCAGACTCTGCGAGACCCGGTTGCCGAAGAGCGATCGGGTCTCACAACAGGGGCTTTACTACGGATAAGGCAGTGGTCAGATGATCCGAGTGGAGCATCGACCACTACCCCATAGCCGTTTAGGTGAGTAGTCAGCAGAAGATCCAACAAAGAAGGTTCATGACCCTCTACGTCTGGAATGCGGGTGGGCTGCATTACCAGTTGAGAGAGGCCATAGGCCGAGGCCATATTGAAGACAGTTCTGCCCGGGAGGTCAGTGGTCCGGGACCCCAGCTATTCTTTATGGTGAACGTTGAAATCACCTAGGACCACCACCTCCGCAGACGGATGCTGTTCCAATATTTGGTCAATCCCCCATTGGACGTTCTCGGTTATTTGGGTGACTCCCATATTACTGGCCGGAGACCTATAAAGGCACGAGTAGATTCGGGTAAGACCCCCATGGTCTACCCGCAGCCAAAATATTGATAGGTCCCGGCGTTCGAGGGCCCGAAGGCGGCGACAGCAGATATCACCCCGTACGAAAACGCACACCCCAGCCTTCCAGTGGAAAGCATGTTCCAGCTCGTAGCCGGGGTATTTAAGGTACGATATATCGTCCGGGGTACATATCTGCGTCTCCGTTAAAAAGAGCAAAGCAGGCCGCGCCGACTCAAGGTGTTGATGGACGGCGTCGAGATTACTGTGAAGACCCCTGATATTGCAGAAATCCATTTTAAATGTGGATTTGGTGTCCGCCGTAAATACGTTGCTCTTTCTCTTTCTTGTGGCCATGGTTTGCAGAGAGAGTGGGGGTGAGGTGTAATTTGGGAGGCGAAGTCAAGGTACCCAAAGAAAGAGCGGTGTGTTGGACCCGACCAATCCGGGAGTTGAGTGAAAAGCTGACGCGGGGCACGGAAGGGCCCTCGATGCCCCCCCGCTCACAACCGCCGGGATCCACTCCGGTCTCCCATTCCGGCACGACACGGCTATGAGACGGAATTTTCGCCGGCTGGCGGGACAGCCTCCCGTGCGGGATACACACGGGTTCGGGTCCCCTACTGACTGGCAGGTGGCCGACGGATAACCATTCCCATCGGGTCTCCCTGGACCCCGCGTCAACTCGTCACGCTCAACGAACAGGCCAAGACTTTTACCACCGCACGTCTCAAGCATCACCAAAACTTCGCCACCCAATTGGAAAAGGAAATAGGAACACAGGAACGGCTGTTTCCCCCTTCGTACGAACACAGCTGAGCTGCTATTACGGCCGAAATAGGTAGAATTGTGGTACCAACCCGTGCGGGTCTAGGTTAGACCCTACCACTATAGTCAGGAGAGGGAAGGAAAGACGGGGACTTCATATCGCGGATGTATAGGTGTACGATAATGAAGGCTCGAGGTGCCGGGGGCGCGTACCCGTATCTCCCGAAAAGCAACCGGACAGGTTGCAATCCAGTCGATTCTCTGACATTTCAATAACGTTTGGCCGCGTCTTCACTCACGAAGTTAAAAAGTGTTTTATGTTACTCGATCATTTTATGTAGCTATTTTTACAAATCAAGATTGGTTCACTCAATATTATCATTGTCAACATTAGATTATTAGTCAAGCTTCCATTTACTAATCTAACTCCCGATTTCTGAAAGGCTAATCAACGAAAAATTAACTAATCACCTGATATATCTCACGTGAAGTACCTAAAGGCATGATAAAAGCACGAATAATTAAATTTTTCGTTGATCAGTCTTTCAGAAACTTTGTGTTTGTCTTTAGTTTAACTATGCTGAGTTTTTGGAGACTTTATATTAAAGTCGACTAGTGCTATTTCGAAACAGGTAACCAAAATGAAGCACTTGATTATTTATATACTTCATCATTTCACACCTTTTGTAAAAGGTTTTGAACAAGATCGGCGACTCGCAAGTGATAGTTCTGGAACAAAAGAATCAGGATTGCTGTTGCAGACGTCCATAGGCTACAGTAACTGCTCACCATCATATTGGCCTTATGCTAATTGTCATAAACTTTAAAATGGCTAAAACATGTGTCTCATGTAACATCACTTTTCCACTGAAGGTACTGGACATAAGCGTTATTAGCGTTAGATATTAGATGCATTTCGTTAAACAAAAGCCCAACATATTTCTAACAAATGCGTGTAGATATTACCTTATCTCGCATTTCCAGTTGACTACCGAAACCAAATTCGCTTGCGGAATGAATTTGTAAACGCCCGAGTCCTTTTATTTTATTGGACAATTTAGATGTAGGTATTTTTAAACACAAAGAGCTTGTTTTATAATGTCTTTCTAACAAAGAGGTCGGGGTTTTTGATTTAGTAACAAGTACATAGGTACTTACCGTTAAATAAAACTTTTGTTTTGATAAATTGGTCTTGTTAGTAAATATTAGGTACTTTATTGTTATAGATAAAATCATTAAGATGTTAAAAATAACCAAATAACCAAGTGGTTCAAATCTGTACAATTATTCTATAAAGCAAAAGAGTTTGTATCTTTGTTTGTTTCAACGCGCTAATCTCTTGAACCATGAGTTGGATATGAAAAATTATTGTTTGCGTATGATAGCCTGGTTCTCGAGAAAGCTTATAAGCTATGTAACATTACGCTACTGGCGACGGGAGTACAGCAGTAAGCAAAGACGCGGGTGACACCACGCCATAGAAAGCTTGTGAATTATAAGAGTCTAGAATGTCTTAATTATCTGAAATGTTGACACATAATAATAAAGGACTTACAGACTTAATGCTAAGCTTAGTATTTTCTACTACACTACTAGATAATCGAAGTAAATTAAGTATATCGATACCTACAACATCGCGAAATAAATCTTGAATTTTAACTTAGAATTAAATGTCAATTCAAGAAGCCATAACGTTTGATACATTTATTATGTGGCACGTTGTTTATGCCAACACAGATTACCGCAATAGCAGTTTATACTTGAACATTATTATCGTTTAACACCCAAACTTCGTTGGCACATTCAAAAGCCTTATTTTATGAAGCGATGTCTCAGAATGCACAAGTTATCCCAATATTCAATACGGCTATTGTAAATATGTGTTGGAAACTTGCCAGGATGAAATATATTATTCGGTGGCGAATTCTATTAAACAAGACTAAATAAAGTACCTAGTTAAATTATTATCAGTACCTACCTTTATACTTTACCTACATTTTGAGTGCATATTTAGCACAACAGATTCAGATTTAAAGTAAAGGTTTGATTGACTTTTTGTTTTTTAACATTATGTATTACGTGACTGGTCTACAGATAAACTTTAATAAATTATATAATAATTATTTTCTTTAATTAGTCATCCATAGAGATTATCAAAACTCAACGAAAGGGGTCAACCAGCAGAGACTTTGAGTCCAACGGTATGATGTAGCAGTTTATACAAAGCCATTAATACACAAGAGAGTTTGCAGTACTAAGTTATGTTATTAAGGGCGCTCCCGAGAGCCTTTATCCATCAAAGACAAGGGCTGCAAGTCAAGGGCTATAAGGGTTAGTGAAAAATGTAGTCGTGTATTAATTAACCAAACTCACGAACAAAAACAGTTCGTTTTGGAAAATTTTGAAAAATATGAATTGGATTTTGTGCAAAGTGTCGTTACTGTCTTAGGCAGGCGGAGATAATTAAAAAAAAATATATATATCCTGGTATTTTATGAGACTTAAATTGTAAAATTTTAATTTCACAACTGTCGTGTTTGGACAAGTGGCGAAATCATCCAAAAGAATATTTTAGTTAGTGCGGGTCGTTTTGATTAGTGTAAAGTTTTGTTTTGGCATATTAGTAATGAGAAGGAAAAACATTATCTGCTAGATCACATGCAAGTAAAAACTTTATAAAGTATGTACTTATTGTGGTAATTTAGTTTTGGATTTGCGAACATAGATTATTCTTGTTTAGTTCAGTTTGAAAATATTTTACAAAACATTGAAGAATTCAAATCTCGGGAATATATATAAAATTACTCTTTACTTATAATTAGAAGACAGGTAGTAATTATATATATTTTAGACAATGACAGATTTTGCTCCTAGCAAGAATTTCCTACAGGATAATGAGGCTTATTTTAATTAAATTTTAAGTTAAAACGGCAATCCAACTCAAAGTATTTTTTAAGAAAAATACACAGTAAGGAGAAAACTCATTTATAAGTCTATTATACGAAATATAAAATGAAGTAATATTCATTAATTTTTGTGGATAATGATGAATAGGCATCTAAAATTACTAAAGAATATATTGCTTAGCAAAATAGCACTAAAATAGTTATTATTGAAACACAAGGTTAAAGGTTTTCATGAGAATGATAATGTTATTAGAACAGTTTCCTTGCTATACCGGTGGCGACGTACGTGCTCGCATGATAGACTCAAAGTATGAATTATAATAAGTATTTAGTGTTGTATTAAGCTTTTGATCCGTAGGTGCAAGCAAGCAATACTAAGAAAGAACAACACAACCACATGAAAAAAGTTACAAAAAATAAGTCTAAATAGAATTATTAAATTAAGGGCATTTTTCCATATCTCGTATTTTTTAATCATGTACGCTTTTTTCTTTGTATCTACATCTATCTTTGTCATCAGCTTCAGGCAGCATCAGGCAGCGATTTTCATATAATATGGACTGAGTCTACTACCAAATGCCAGACGCGAATATGTACCAAACATCTAACTGATACTGATCAGTCGTTATCTTCATTTGTGTACTATTTACATTTTACTACGGACAAAATTGTTGTTATACGGTTGTAGACAACAATTCCTCCCTTATTTCTTGGTTTTATGCTGGCACTAACTGCTGTGACTAATGGAGACAATGGCATGAAAATCACACAAGTTTTTATATTAAAAAGAATCTTTATTGCATCACGCAATTAATTATGATGTTGCATAAAATTTATATGGCACTGCCATTTTTCTGAATTACGGTGCCCAAAAACATTTTGAAATTTATCAAACGAAGAGATAATTCGAAAGAGAGTAAAATACTGAAGTAACCATTCCTTTTTTTTGTCAAAATTTTTACGCTATGGACTATTTAATTTTGTTAATTAAAACGTTATCGAACGAATCTTTTTGTAACGTGACCCCTGATTGCTTGTTTGTTTAAGTGTAATTACTTTTCGATGAGATAATTACTTCCATTCAATCTTGTTTATAGTATAAATACGACGTGTTTATGCCCAATACGTATATAATATTACTTTATTGAGGGTATACAGAGTGCTTTGTTGAGGGTGTTTAGGAAAATTTTCGTCACTTTTTTGCAAAAAGCGCTTGACAGCTAGGCCTGACGCATTGGTGCTGCCCCCTCGTGGGCGCCATTTTTGAAAACCCTCTCAGCAAATTTCTTTTGCCCTTATGCACATGAATTGTCCATTTTGTAAATTAAACATTAAATCTGCCGAAATGAACACTGAAAATATTTGTTTTGATAGCGCTGTCAAAATGAAAGACCTTTACCAAAGTGGCGCCAACTGGTGGCGAATATTTTCCTAAACACCCTCATTCATGGAAAGATACTCACTATTGAATTACTGAAATCTGGTGACCTACCACTACTTCGTAAAGTAGTATTATTTTTTAATGTTATGTTGTGTTTTGTCGTTTTCTTTTTTACCGCTAAATACAAGGATAGAGATAAAGTAAGATTGCTTTAACCACTCACGTGCCCGCGCTTCGAAAAAAACACTTGCATAGTGCTCACGAAAAAATGTCATCCGGCGCCGGCGCGCATGACCGTAATAAAACTTAATTTACGATCGTTTCAAGAGGTTATCCGTAAAACTAATGACTGATTTGAATAGTTAAAGAAATAAATCATTTATTTTAAGTAGTTTCTGAGAATACCACTTAATATAATAATTTGTAAAAATGCAGGAAGTTAAAACACAAGTTGAACTAAGAAGTTATTAAGAAAAAAATTTTTTTTTACGAAATCTAAATCGATAACATATGTTTTTTTTGTGATAATTATGACAAATATTAATTAAACTTTTCACCTATTTTTTATTACGTACATAACTTAAATAAAATAGGTTAAAATAAATGTTGAATACGGCCACTATTTTCCCAAACACCGCATTCCGATATTAAACATTACGCAATCTTCATGCTTATTCTATGGCAAATATAGTACCCGTAGGACAAAAATATATACTGGGTTAAAACGGTGCATTTCTTGGCATAAGGATTCAGTAAAAACATATATTACTTTTTAGAAATATATTATTGTGATAATAAAAAAACAAAAACGCACCCAATTGTTCTAGCACAATAGTGACATCTTTGTAAACAGATTTTGAGCAACCAGAGTTATTCATATCTTTGAAAAATATAGTTAATACAAAGAACACATTCCCTAGTTAGTAACAACATGCTTATTATGAGAATAATTAATTATATTTTTTATAAATTATTAAAAACAACTACGTTCAGAAAACCAAAATTTCGCTCCTTACACTTCTGGTGTCCTTGAACGCGCGGCGCGGAGAGCAATATGGCTGCCACCTAAGGGCCACCTATACACTAGACTCTACTAACTAACACTATTATTTTGCAAATTAGCGTAACAGAATGTTTAAGTAATCGGATTTAATAAAACATATTGTTTGTAAAAAAATATTTATTAAGTAATAAGTACATTTTCTACTTAAAATATTATTTAATAGTAAAACGACATTTTTTATAGAAATAATATTTTAATGGATTTATATCTGAATAAACAATTATTATTATTATTATTATTATTAATATATTATTATTACTTATTATAGTAGGTACAGTAGGTACCTACTGTACTATATGTATAATAAGTAATAATAATAATTACCTACATACTTACGATTAAACATAGTTGTAGGTACGTATTATATATTAAAATATTTAATTTAAATTAATTTTTTTTTTTTAAATTAAGACCACCTTATATAAAAACTAAGTAGTAGGATAGCAGTCCGTAAACAGAGGCAATTAAAAAACAATAATAATACATAAAAATAAATTGTAAAATGAATTAAGCTTAAATCATCTTATCTTAAAATGATTTAAGAAGATAAATACAAAGATTTGAAGGGTAATAATTATACTCGTAATAAAATAAAACTCACTATTAAAATTAATAAAATAAAACATACAAATTAAATATAACATTCACCTTATCATTCTACCGTGTGAGATTCCTCGAAAACTAGTTGCAAACAGAGCGCCACATGGCACTGTTTGCAAATATATTTTGCGACTTTTCTTACACCAAACGCACCCGGCGTTTTTGGTTTTGCCTTCTCCAATAAAATGGTAAGCATTCCCTTGACTTCCATTTTCCTGCAAAGGATAGTTAAAATAAGATACGTATGTCTTTTTTTTTAAAAAGTATATATAATAATAAAGTGCATATAATTTACATGATTTCCCTGCAGCTGCAGTTAGAAGGTGGTGAGGTAATTGGCGTACCTTCTTACAACCGATAGTCGACTCGGATTGGCGAATATTTTCTAAAACAATGACATTACCTAAGTGAAATCATTCAAATTTTTATGATATTAAATAGGTAGTAAAATATTTCTTACCGAGACGCTTACTGGGAGGCGCATCTGGTAGAAGTGAGCGCTGAATTTCTTTTTGGCGTTTCCATTTTCCCCGCCTCCCTACCCGTCGCCTAGGTTGACCCCTACTTTGTCCTTTCTTTTGTTGTCTATTACTGAAAATAACATAAAAATAAGCAAACCAAAATAATATATATATACGCTTACTAGAACTGATCACCATTTAATTGGCACCCATCAATAAATAACACAATCACCAACCATCATTAACCCATATTCTACTCAACTCACCTAATCTTAACGGATAAAAATGAAAAAGAGAAAAATCCTCAAGTATCAGAGAGAAAAAAAATTACTAATTTTTATTACTATTGTAAAAAAAAAATTATGTTATCCTAAATAAAAAAATTAAACAAAAACATAAAAATGGAACGACGCTAAAACGGTTTAAGAATGAAATATGATACTATATAACAAAACAAGTATCATGAAAAAAGCATGACCCAGTTGCCTTTAAGTCATCGTAAAAAAACTTAAAACAATTAAAACAAATAAAAAAATAAGTTTGTAGAGGGCCTTATACCATACAAAACTAAAGTGCTTCTGGTAACCACAGCGACACACATGAACTATAGGTTTGTTTACTTACGAGTACGCGTCCTAATTTGCTCATCCTATGTAAAAACATAAGGATTTCTCTATAATATTATGTTTTAATTAAATATTAATAACTATATTATAACATTTCATACAAAAAAATCTATTTTATTTAATAATATTACGATTAAGCCGCTTCAAAACTGTCACTCGTGATCAGAACTAGCGTATAATAATTTGGAAATATTTTGTTTTATATAAATTTACCAATATCGTTTTATATTAATGTAAAATTAAATAGAGCAATAAACAGAGATTATTTTGATGTATTTCACTTACAAAAATATAAAGTACAAAGTACTTACGGCATTTTTCCAAATATAGGTCACGACGAAATCAATGGCGTCCAAACACCAAACTTTAAAACACTTGTCATAAAAAATGTGCCCACAGATAACGTTCAAATTCACACTCACGGCGTTGCCTAACTAACGAACTTTAAATTAACCATACTTTGGTCCACAGAACGATACTTAAAATCTACATAGAGCCGAAAAACGGAACGCAATCCTCTTGGTAGCCACAGTTACCACAAGCAATACAAGCGAAATTCGCTTGGTAACAATAGCTACCAAAAGCACGTGAGTGGTTAAGAGGTTGTGGTAGGGCCCTTGACCTATCCAAACAGAGAGTTACGGAGTTATATACCATTTAAAAATTATAGCTAGTGGGTAATTTTATAAAATGATACATTAAATGTTTAAATTTGTTACATTTAACTACACCAAGTAAAAGGTTTCATGAGATCATTCAAAAATCAGCTTAAACGACCATCTTTTAATATTATCTGAGTAAATGATGTCTATAATACATGAAAAACTAACAGCGCCCTTGGTATTAATTTTGAGAACAACATTAAACAATACAACACAAAGCCGTTCAGGCAAACTGTAAGACTACCTATACCTACTCCCATCCAAATCCAATTTCATACAATATAAACAAACAGTCTTTTCAATATTTTTCTATCAAAAATTTCTTAACCGATCACATATGGATTTATACACATTCTGTTAACTATATACTTTATTTTGCCACTAGGTATTTTAACTAATGATTAATTATCAAAACTAGATTATTTAATAAAATTACGAATTACTGTAGTGTGACGTCGAATGAATACGTCTAATTGATTAATAGTTTTATTTTTCTATACTCTTTATTGTCTTTGAAAACAAATGTTGTAATTTATTAGAAGAAATAAGTATAACCAATATCATATTAGTAGTACATATTATTTCAACGCCACTTCAACTGTCACATTCGGTCAATCAGGAGTTAACTTTACAAAAGCGCTTCACAGCTAGACCTGACGCATCGGTGCTGCTCCCTAGTGGGCACTATTTTAGAGAAACTTCTCTCTGCAATTTTCATTTTCCTTATGCACGTGAATTTATCTATTTTTCAAATTAAATTTCCTAAACTTCCTTCATTGTATGTACCATGCCACAATCAAATTTGAATTATCCAAGGCTTAGCGGTTTTCTCGAGATGGTATAAAGTACAATTCAAATAAATAAAATACTTTATGTACAAATAAAATACATTCCATTATTTATTGTGCGAGATACGATCTACTTTCAACTTACAGAGGAATAAATCTGCAGCGGCGAATACAAATCTTCATACACCCATAAAAAGGCCTGAGAGTGTTTCATAAAACATCATCAACGTTATTTCAGAATCAGATTATGACGTGGGAGCAAAAACATCATTTTTCACAGAGTTTAATTTTCCTCAGAACATTTGAATTGAAATCATATAATATACACAGTAAAAATACAATTCAATGTGTTACTTTTCAAACATTGTGCTTGTCTTATTAACATTTTTATAGGTTCCTAGAGTACCATCGTTATCTTAGCTTGACTATATAAGTTAAAAGCAACACTAACATCGTATGACCCTACCATTTACTTATCTATACTATATCTATTCGAATAATTTTATCTCTATGTCGACGAATTTCGAGTTCTATTTTAAAACCCTAAGTTTCACTTACCAGGTGCGGTTTTTTACTTGTTTGGAGGAATGAGATTTAAATAATAAAACCACAAGAAGCACATATCACATCTAACTAAAACATGTTGGATGTAAATTTATAATGAAATAAATTCAGCGTAATTTGTAAACTGCTATCGAAATAAAATTCAGTTATTATTTTTTTGTAAAACTATACTCCACTTATTTCGCTTTATTGTACTTTTCAAGTTTATTTTGCTTACAAAGCCATAAAATTGGTCAGGGGAGAACTGTGGCTTTAACGCTAAATAATATATTTACCATTTCAATAACGTTTTAGGAATGCTCCGAAGCTTTTTATTGGAAAGTTTTAGCTCTTAGCAGCATGTCACGCATGATACGCAACTTCATATATAATTTTATAGTGAGAAAAATATTGCCCAGTTTTCGACATAAAGAAGAGGGTAACTTTCATAAAGTTACGTCCCATGTTATTTTCCAAAACAGTTGAAGAAAATGACATCATTTTGAAGGTGGACTATGTTGAAAGCAAGTATCACGTACAAATATTTACAATACCTTTTTCATATTCCCAAAAAGTTTAATATTGGCATCATTATATCATGCACACACAGTTCGGGTTATGGTAATACTTTATTTTAATTTTACTAAATGAAAATAATGGTTTCATGATATCCGTGATCTGAAACGCACTGGAATTGAGTATAAATTTTAAATTGAAACCGGGTAAGAGGATTACAGATCTCAAGGGAAATTTGGATCGTACATCACCATGGAAGATTTTTAGCTTTTTCTTGTGGCTATAAATTTAATATAACTAAGCTATTTACATGCTAACCTATATATCCTTGCGCCTACGGACCAGGTGGCTCCCTGGAGGCCCTTGGGTTGTATATGTATAATAGTGGTACATGTTGGTACTTACATAATATATATTCCCTTGCTTTTTCCCTAAATTTGGTTGTAACGATACATTTCACGCGTCGTTGATTGTGAAATTATTGGATACTGTTTAAAGTCGCGGTTAATGTTATTTAAAATGTTGTTCGATTTGCCAATAGATGAATGCATCTCAAATAAAAGCTTTGTAAAGCGTTTTTACATTAGCCTACTAAAATTACTCCACTTCGTCTCACAGTAAACATTCAGTGGAGTCCAAAAGTGGTGGCAACCATCCCAAATAGTATTAATTTAATAATAATAGTATAGGACTGTCGTATAGTTTCCCAAATCGATGGTATCTGCAAACAAAATATCCGGGATAACATTATGTTCATTTTGACAATGAAAATTATTGATATATATTCAATCATTTTCAATAGCCGAGGTCTAGCATCGAAATCTTTACAACCTTTTTTCAACGATTATCTGAACATGACAGTCACAAAATTATTAACCTTTACTTTTTGTAAAATAGGGGCCATTGTTAAAAGAAATTAATGGGGTCGACATTAAAAAAAATCGAAATTAGTCTCTCGTACTGTTGAAGCTTGTAGCTCAATTTGCTTACTTATTTTTTACGCACATAAATGATTTAACCATAATAAGGCTACTTTCCACATCGTGCCATTTGCTACCTACACCCTTTCCACTTTGATTAGAGAAAGGGGAGGTGATTAGCAATTAGCGATTATTGTAAGAATCTGTAGTGCGAGTAGTGCCCAATTCTGTTTAGTTGCAGCGATTTACTAGTTGGGCGTAGCCTATACATTGCATAATAATATGGCTACAGGACTAGTGCAAGAAAGTGCTATAATCCTCTTACATTACCTACTATAGAAAAGTATTATGAAACAAAATAGGAAAATTTAAAAGAATTTCGGATTCAATAACCAGATACAGAATTTAAACAATATCAAATCAAACTACTAATAATGTTATTTATTATAAATTTCGTTTTTTCAACTAAATTACATAAACTTTTCTTGGAAATACAGCGCTAAAAGAAATTAATATAATCAGCTATTGTCACACATTCAAATACCGCGGCGGCATGAGAGCGCTTCGCCCTTAGGCTTGCTATTAATAAAACCAATTTGCAAACATGTTCATCCTCCATGTTTTTTTAAAAACAATGAATTTTTATTTAAATTAAATCAGATATATATGGATGTGAGGAAAATGTATCCCGGATAATAAACTAGAAACAGTAAAGTATAAAATAAACTAGCGTTAGTAACTATATAAATATATATATACTATACAGAATAACTGCCATATCAACATAAATAGATACTAGCGTTAGATTTCTGTAAAGAATTGACCAGACAAGCCTTGAAAATTCGCACAGATACCGTGGCGCAGTCAGTTGGTAAAAACTGGTTTGTAATCAAAAGCTGTAAGCAAAGGTAATCATACGAAAAAAGTAATCTTTGGAAGTATTGAACATTTTTCGTTTTTCAAGAGGCCAAAAATTGGCTAAGTTTCATTTTAATTTTAGACGCAAATCGTTCCCAGCTTGAGCCACATACTCGACTTTTGCCTACCACGTTCCCAATTATTTTCTGCGGGTCATCATTTGACTCTTCATTGTATTCGAAATCATCAGCCATATCATTGCTACTAAGGCTTATTTAAACAAATTCTGTTTCTTTTACAATACTCAAAGATTCCTTTTACGTTTTTTACATCCTTTATTCACATGACTTTTCGAGTCGAGTATAAGTGCGGGACAAGGGATGCGTCGTAAATGTCTATGACCTCGTCCTCTATTACATTAGGATTTTATATCGCTATCGTCGTCATTGCTGGGTCTAGTACACCTTTGAACTTTCGACTTGAGATAGAATGGCTTATTGCTGGCAGGATATAATAGTTACTGAATTTTATTGCAAAGTTCTGACTTCTTTATAAAAGTTTTCAGTTTAGATTTCTGTCCGTCTTTTAATCTTATTACATTACATTATTATCAGCCTGAAAACATCCACTGTAGACCTCCAACGAGCCTCTTCCAAAGTGAAGTGTTTGCATTAATTACCACGCTTGGCAGAGAGATTGATGATATCAAAAATAAAATAATAATAAAAATATTTAACGATAGGTATTAGACAGCTGTCTTCCAAGAATAATAGTGTTTTATTATTCATATGTACTTTCTAAGTTTATCTTGGAGATTTCTGATTGAAGGAAAAGGAAAACTTCGTGAGGAAACCTGGACTTAAAAGTCTGAAATTGGTAATCAGCCTTGTGCAAGCGTGGTGATTGATGCTCATGCCTTCTCTATATGAGAAGAGGCCTTTGCCAGTGGGACAGTATTCAGGCTGGTTTTATTAAGAAGAATAATATTATTAAAATGGTAAACGTCTAAATTTGAGTTAAGCGACGGAACAATACTACTTTTGTGCTCAAGTTACCGAGGCCTTTTCCGTACACTCCGAATGTTACGGTTACTGCCTGTATTCAGATATTCTGAATATTAATCAAATATAATAGACGTATTGTAAGAATATTCGGTGGATAATCTATATTACCGTCTATTACACTCCCGGTCCCGTGATTTTGCTTTCTTCTCCTTTATTCACTTCTCTATAAGGTCAGTAAGGACTTGTGTTAATAGGGATTGTGTTTTTTTTTAAATTTTGCAATGTTTTGAAAATACTTTAGGTAGGTTACAATTACCATCGGTTAACTTTTAGGAAGTGCATAAAAACTTTTCTATAGATTTGTCTTTTTTTTTAATAGCTGTTTCGTAATACTGAGACTGTATTTATATACTCAAAGAAAATCAATCAAACTTTTACCTAATATATACCTTATTCTTTTTCAAATAAAATATATATTAATATCTATTTATGTATAATTGGTATTAGTTCTATCTGATCTCATGATAGGCTTAGTATGATATCTCTCCTAGCTAGATAACTATCTATACTATTACATAACGCGGAAGAGTTTGTTTCTTTGTTTGAACGCGCTAATCTCTGAAACTACCAGTCGGACTTGAAAAATTATATATATTGCGTATGATAGCTCAGTTTTCGAGGGAGGTAGGCTATGTAACATCATGCTACTGACGAGAGCAGAGCAGTAAGCAAGACGCGGGTGAAACCGCGCCGCGTAAAGCTAGTATATAGTAATATAGTTTCATGTTGTGAGAGTAAATACATACTATTAAATAATTAATAACATTTATAATAGAAGTTTAACAGGTGATTAGTTAATTTTTCGTTGATCAGCATTTCAGAAACTGTGGGTTAGTTAGCAAAATTAACGTGGCAATTATGTTAAAAAACCCTCTTAATAGACGTCTACTTTTTACATGGACTGAACATATTTTTACTTTCCCACTCTTATTTATTACTGTGCATGTAAGTTATAATAACCTTCTATTATCAGATGACCCATATGCTTGTAAGCCACCGAAGTTGTATAAAAAATAACTCAACAAAAAAGACATGATCCCGTAATATTCCATCGACAATATTAAATCATTTACACTTCCCTGATCTTTGTCCGCGACAGTGACGCTATAACTTATATTTATGACCGCCATTTTATCCTTTAAATCAAACTTCACCTCACCTAAGATATTTTTGGCCTATTTGTTTAGTTGCTCTAACGTACTATAAAAATATTACCTACCTGTAAAAATATGTAAACTTTCTTAGATTCATCAATTAATTTCATAAGTTTCATGAATATTAATTTGATAACTGCTACCACGAGCGTCGTTGGAAGCAAATATTTGTTCCAAGAGTAAATTTGTTTATTAAGTAAATGTTTTGTAAAGTCCCCGATCGGATTTGTTCCCTTAACTCTCGCAGCCTCAAACTTAATATAAATAAAAAAATTGACAACTTTTTCCGTATCTTTCGATGTCTTTATCTCGGATATAATCAGTTCAGCGTTCACTTTGAGTAGCGGTTACAATCATGTCGATAACAGGTACTGCTCTTTTATCCGCCTTTATAAGGGTCCTGTTAATTCTACCGTACGCTAGTCAGCCACTATGGCAGACGATGTCAGACTCTATTACGTCAAGACCACAACATACACAATATTGCTCGCTTTATTTAGAAAATAATGAAAGCAGCAAAGTGCGGCTTTGACTTGTGCCAACTTTAAAGTATTCGCTGAAAAATATGTAATGCATAGTTACGTACTTATTACAATAGCGTATTTTACTCTATATAAAAAATATATATTATTCAGATAGCTTAAGCAAAATGCAGTCAGAAAACATTAGTTTTAATAGGTACATAGAATAGCAAACTAAAACTTGAAAATTTAATTCATAGGTTTTAGCATTTTTAATCTGTTTCATAACACCATTAAGTAGTCGCCAAGTTAAAACGTTGTATGGATAAACTTAGAAGTGTCAACTGTCAACTATTAGCGTACCTACCTTTAATCTCTAAGGCCTTTTTATTAGTTTCGTAACCAACGTAATTTTTATTGAAATAATACTATGGAGGACGGTTTTGTAAAAGGTGATAACACAAATTTATCAAGAATAAACTCTTTGATGGTCAGTACATTCTTTTGCTGCAAATCCCGAGTTCTGTTCTGTTGAGTTACGATATGTTAAAACTTCGATGTAAGTAATGCCCTTTAACTCTCTAACTCTAAAAAAGCTATTTAATAGCGATTTTTTTGATATTTAAACTATATCACTTTGTGTGTTTGTGCAAACAACACAGCCAACTAATGTCATGACCACAAAGCAATATGTCGTCCACTGCGTCCGTTTTCGTCAAATTGCGAAATTTGAAAATGCAAAATTTAAATGCATTTTTCACTTAACGATTTAGTAAAATTTTTATGAATTTTTGTGGTTCATTAGCACTATAGAATCTTATCTATCTACTTTTCAAAAATGGTTGTATATATTTGCGAAGTTACGTGCATATGTTCGTTTTTATTTTATAATAGTATTATATACTGGGTGGCGCAAAAGTACTGGCACTAAAGAAAATACTTTTTTTTTTTATATATGACATTTTCTGTCATTCTGTTGTTGAAAATTGTGTAGAGAACAAATGTAAAATACACTGAAAATAAACATGGACCGTTTTACTCCCCAAGAACGTGGAATAATTGTGTCAATGTTCTTACGGAATAATTCATCAGTGATAAGAACACAACGTGAATTTCGTCGACGATTTCCCCACCGTCCGGCACCGATTGGTCGCACAATTCGACGCTTTGCCACACGCCTTGAAGCAACTGGCTCAACATTGGATAGACCTAAGTCTGGGAGACCAAGAACAGGCCGTTCAGCTGAAAATATCGATGCTGTGCGCGAAGATGTGGAAGAGTGTCCAGAAACATCAACGAGGCGACGTGCCACGCAATTGGGCATTTCCAGACGGACCCTGCAGCGTATTTTGGTGAAAGACTTAAAGATGTTCCCGTATAAAACTCAAATGACTCATCAGCTGCTGCCTGCTGACCACCGAGCTCGTCTAGATTACTGCCAGCGCGTCATAAACCTCAACCTTGAAGAGGATGATTTTCCTTCAAAATTGGTTATGAGTGACGAAGCGCATTTCCATCTCTCAGGGCATGTCAATAAGCAGAATACTCGGTTCTGGGGCACTGATAATCCGCGCATTATTCAAGAAACACCTCTACACCCACTAAAAGTTACTGTATGGTGTGGCATCTGTGTTGACAGAGTGATCGGACCCTATTTTTTCGAAGACGCTGGAGGCAATGCGATTACTGTCACTGGAGAACGCTACAGAACCATGTTACGTGAGTTTTTGATACCCAGTTTGGACGAATTGGGGCTGGAGCACATCTGGTTTCAACAAGACGGCGCTACGGCACACACAGCGCGCGACACTATGGACTTAGTGAGGGACGCTTTTCCAGGCCGAGTTATCTCTCGTTTTGGCGATTTGCCTTGGCCTGCAAGATCACCCGATCTGACCAGTCCAGACTTCTTTCTTTGGGGTTTTTTGAAATCTCGGGTGTATGTGAACAAGCCACAGACTCTCGCAGCTCTAAAAGAAAACATTCGTCAAGAAATAACGAACATATCGCAGGAAGTGTTACGGCAAGTTATGCAAAATGTCATAAATAGGGCTCAAATGTGTATCAACTCTGGAGGTCACCATTTAAAAGACATCATCTTTAAATCCTAATGGTACGAAATTTAATGGCACAAATATACATTTAAAAAAATCTAAATCTAGTTTTCTAATTTAGAAAAAATGTTATAGCTGAACCAAATAGGGTCTTTACTTTTGCGCCACCCGTTATATACATATAGGAGCTAACACGCTCTTTATTATATGGAACTACTAAACAGTTAAACGTAAAACGCTCAAGTGGCAGCAGAAGGTAGTTTTGTTCCTAAACCCAGCTCATTAAGTTCCTAGTAGGTATTTAGTTTAGTTACAATACACCTAAATAATACAATTCTACTATTTCATGTGCAAAAAGCTTTTCGCTTAGACAAAATTAAACTGAATAATATCACAGTCACAAAGTATAATCTGAACATCTAATCGTTAGGTCTTACGAACCTGATTAACTTGATAAAGGTTTTGTCCGTGTTTTATTTGGACATTAACATTCATGGTAACATTAATTCGAAAGAATGGTAGGTATTTTTTACCTACATCACTTTTGACAAAGGCTGATACATAATAGCATGTTCATCGACATGACAGATTCATATTCTTCCGAGTCAATGATCGATATTGACTGATAAGTTACTATTGAGCAAAAATTAGTGAACATCAAGAGACCTTTATAAACGATGTCGATCGGACACAATCTCGACGATCGTATCTAAAACAATATGATTTTTAGACACATTTTTTTGTCGAGATTTGGCATACAAAACGTGTACAACCTGGGCAAAAATATGGGAAAAGTAGTCCTAAAAGTGTATGTATGTGTACAAAGTGATAATTATGTCCCTGAAAAGCCTAACTATAAACGAAAAGACTGTCTTTATTTAGATCTTATTTTACATCGCGTTTCAATATTTAAAGGTAACCTTAAGTTTGGTTCTTAGCCTGTTTATAATTATCAGATATTCTACCTACTTACTGGTCCATCGTTTGTATTTACTGAATTGAAGTAAATAGATACTGTCGGTACATAAGAGGCTCTGTACTTCGAGTTCATATTTTAACGCATCCTTTTCACGGGTTCTTAAACTATGCTACCTCTGCTAAAATTCAAAGATTCAAAGCGCAAAATTGTACCTTGGTATATAACCTTGATCTACAGATCAGTGAACGTTCTCAAATTTTTGTTACCAAGGTTAAAATTGGGTAGGTAATTTAAAATTTATTTTATAAGTATATACCTATTAGGAAAATATATTTTGAAAAATCTTTGCTGTTCGTAAAACCATTTGTAAAATAAAATATTACAGAAAATACCTAACCTAATAATAATACCTACCTTTAATACGTTAGATAATTTCTGTGTTCTGCCAAAGGCAAATTGCCTTTGTTCCTGAAATGCCTGAGTTCATGAGAGGTAATTACTGTTCACCGTCAGATGAAGCTTAGTCGAAAATGGTAATCGTCAATGATACGGTAATATATATTTTGAGGATATCTGAACTTATAAAAAAAAAGTTTCAAATTGACAGTCCATCTTCAGCAAGCGTGGCGATCGATCCTCATGCCTTCTTCGTATCAGAAGACGCTTTTCTCTACAGTAGGATAACAACGGGCTTAAATCTTCAGAGATATAAAATACTCTTATATAACCAAAAGCCACAGCTGCATAAGCTAACAGTTTTAATCTAGCCTAGAATGTTAAGGCAAAGTAGTAACACTAAATTAAAATACATAGCCTACCTACTGCTACGGTACGCTCCAATACGCAATATTATTGGAATTACAGTAGTAGTTTCATTGCCCGCTTTGAAACTAACTGTATTAGTGCATTCACAACACAATTCAACTTTAGCTAGTTGGATCCGATAACTTATATAATTATTGTTTGGTCACCCGTAGTGGGTGGGTAAGAATTTTCCTTAAGAATTTCTCGAACCTCATTTAGTGAGTAGGTACACTAAGGCGACTAAGAATAATTATTTTGAATTTGTGCCTGGATTATTGTAATAGGCACCCTATTATAAAATGGTGCTTACAAAACTTGAGTGTAATAGGGAAAATCCGCTACGAAACGGACATTTAACTTTGAAATATTATTAGGTACAGTGAGTACCTAACAATACTTTATTTTTTATATAATAAAAACTTAGAAAACTTTAGACTGGCCTGTTGGCCTAGTGGTTAGTGACCCTGACTGCTAAGCCGGAGGTCGTGGGTTCGATTCCCACTCAGGACAAATCTTTGTGTGATGAGCATGATTGTTTGTTCTGTGTCTGGGTGTAATTTATCTATAATATATATGTGTGTATATAAGTAGTATATCAGTTGTTTAGTACCCATAACAAAAGCAAATATAATTGCTTAATTTGGGGCTAGATGGCGCTGTGTGAATGTGGTAGAATATTATTATTATTATTATTATTATAACTGCTCATAAGGTATTCGTAGGTAACTTACTATTAATTATAAAACATATTTTAAGAAATATTATGATGCACTTTATAATTCAATGATCTCCGTTTCATGACCTATGATGCATTTAATAGGACGGTGGGTGACTTAAAACGGATTAGGAACTAATTTAATACTTTGCACCACATGAGTACGAAAGATGTAACAATTTTTTTTATACAGTATAACTTTTATTTAATCAAGTCACACACATTTAGGGAGTATCGACAATACCTATATGGTAGTTTATTAAGCTTCAGGAGCTATCTGTTGTCACTTTAGCATTAAGGAGCTCAAAAGCAGCATTGTTTGTGATAAAGGAGGTCAAAAAATCTTCTTCATGTAAACAACTACACCTTTGAGTTGAAACTTCTTAAAAGCACGTCCGTTTCAATGCCACGCTACCCGTACGATTCATGTCACATCTAACTTCAAAAACATTACTAAAGAAATTTCAAATAATAAATATTGACAAGATTATTACCCATCGTTCCCTGTATTCTTTGAAATATACCACAACAGATACGACCATCACAATTGTAACTTAAGGAATTATCGACTTAACAACCAGTTTGCAAATATATGATTTTTTTTTAGAAAAAATTATCTGGTCCGCAACTATTGACAAAGTTTACACAAATAATGGCTGTCGGAAACTGTCATTATTGTGGGTTTGCCAATTTGTTTTACTTCAAAATCTTAAAAATAATAAGGTGTCCGTTACAACGCGTCTTATTCCTTCCGGAAACGGCGTGACGGATGTACGTTATTATGTTTAATTTATAATGTGAATATCATCGTCGAGTTACCTATATCCAATATATTTATCATGAATATAAATCTGTACTAAATAGGGATATATATCAAATTAAGTGCTTCTGTTCTAAATCAATGTAATTTATAATAAGAAAGGGATGGTGTGCAAAGATTTCTCGCTAAGGTAACCTCGCTAAGGAACAAGTACTTACTTTCTAAAGAATCGCAGCTATAATAAGACTGCCTGGATTCTTGTTTCCTGGTAATGTATAACGGTCTCCAGTGCTCGTAAAGAAAGTGTCATAGTAGCAGTAGATCATTGTAGGTACAATTTCAGCGCTGTCTTCTATTGCTTTGTATAAGCAACAGGCGACAGTAGCAGCAATACTACCTAAAGCTCCGTTTGTGTCTACAATTTTATTTCATAAGTATTTTATCTAAAAATAACACATTTGACAGTGTAACGAATGCATTTTCAGCACAAATGTTGTGTCTGTATTATTATAACACGAATAAACCATATTCTACCTATATAAATAAAACCAACAAAATCATCGTATCATAAACCGAGTAATAATAAATCCCTTCCACAGGCTTTACCAATTTTCGGCAACGTGAAAAACGAATTTCCGAAGGTTTTCTTACGGCTAGTAAATAACTTTAATAGTATATTTAAATCTGGCTGGTCACCACCTTGCCGTGTAATACCTACACGTTCCATCGATTTTTCCCTCCCTTTTTCTCTCCGTTAACCAAATAAATTCATTATCCTTTCACACCAGAAACTTTCCGCGAGTTTAAATTTACGGGACTCTGACTAAAATAATGAATATTTTTTAATAAAGGCTTTTAACATATTGACGATCATTTTTGAAAAAAAAAAGTATAAATTGATGAGATGTTGTTAGTTTCTTAGTTAGTTACCTTCTATATCTGTAATATTATAAATTTGTATTTTTTACACTAGTCGTGTATTACGCTAAATATGTGTTTTTAAATTATAGTCGTTAATATCATTTAAGCCGAAAGAATACTACTGAGCGTATCACTCTCCTAAGCATTTCAACTTTGACCACATTGGATACCTCCTCCATCGGTTGCCTCCATCTTTAGTTACAAAGTCCTATTATACAATCCCGCAGATTATTTCTCGTTTCATCATCATCAGTCAAAAGCCATAGGTCTTATTTCTGTCTTATGTCCGCCTACCCTAATTTTCACCACCTTAGCTGGTCGTATTTTCTTGTGTATTTTGTACCAATTGTGATTTTATGTGTGAATAAACTGTTTACGTCCAACAATTTTCTCACAGAAATGTTTATCATTTGAATTGCCATCTATAATTGCGAAAGCTGGACTTATAAATATCCTTTTGACTTCGGAAGGATTCGCCTTTGAATAAGTAAAAGGGTTTTTTGCCCAGTGGATTTAGTTCGAGGGTGGATAAATTTGAAAGACAATAAGATGGCCCTGAGAAGGCATTAACTGAAATAATAGTGATTATACAACTGTTTAATAATTGTTAGACAATGTTTAAGATTAAATAAAGGTTATTATTATTATACTAAATTAGGTACGAGCTACATGAATAATATAATCAATGAAGCAGACGTGTATAAAAAATCATATGAAATGAATTAAGATTTCATCTCTAGCATAATGTGTTGTCAAGTAGTAGGCAAGAAGTATGGTAGATGAACAACTTAGCTTTTGTATTGAGTGGTGATTGTTCATTTTGTTTAACACAAGGTATCTAAGGATCAGTTACAAAAGAGCCATGGTATACTTGCTGGCAAGTGGTAACTGTAGCTAATAGACTTCCACAAAGTTCATTTAGCTGCGCTCAACTGAACGCTACACCATAATGTGATCTGCTTGCGGATGAATAGAAATTGGTATCGTCAGAATGCTTGAAGTAGGAAAAAAGCATGTACGTGTTTAATTTACTTTCATGTTTTATACTTTAAAAGTAAATAAATAACAAAGTGAAAACGCTAGAGAGTGCCTTTAACCCTCTTTGTTTCTCCTCTAATTGCTTTCATAATTATACTCTATCATCATAGTCATATAATTTTACTCTATAATATAGAGTTTTAGATTGTACGCACTATTCTTTTTATTAAACCGAATACTGGTTTTTCACCGTTTAATTGTAAGGTTCATAGCATAATTTTGTAAAGGCCTTCCAACAATGCCGCCGCACGTTTTATATATAAACTTCAACATTTCACAGCTCGGCCACTGCAGATAACTTGTAAATAAGCCAGGATTAATTAGTGATATTATGGTTTTATTAATTAATTAATTTAATTTAATACTATAGACCATATTTATGGTCCATATAGAAACTTATTAGTACTGGCGACCTCGACGAGAACCTACCTGACAAAAAGGGTCTTGCATCTTCACAGACCGACGAATGAACGACGACGGATGTTTTAGGATACATAAATAGACTGCATGTTTGCTCTTTAAGTACGAAAACCTAAAATCACAAAGACTGTCATTGTATACCCATTATATGAAAAGTCAAGTAGCATTATTACTTGATATTCGACAATGTTTTGCTTTCATTATATTGTATAAATAATATACCACGTTACGCTAGTATATTGCACTCGTTAATATGTAGGTTGTTTGTTTAGAAATCAACTCGCACATAAAATAAACAACGT
This sequence comes from Parascotia fuliginaria, assembly GCA_963082885.1. Classification (NCBI taxonomy): domain Eukaryota; kingdom Metazoa; phylum Arthropoda; class Insecta; order Lepidoptera; family Erebidae; genus Parascotia; species Parascotia fuliginaria. The sequence continues at coordinate 8,310,113 of OY720187.1, forward strand.
TAAACTTACGGAAAAATTGCATCTCGACAACCATTTATAAACTACTAACGTCCTGCCTCTCACTTAATTTTAATTTTATTTGTCGCGATGGACAGTTAACAAACATACAAACAGTTAACGAATCACACAAAGGTTTATTCCGTAAATCTCCACACAACAGACAATCCACTGCATCTGCGAGGCTATGCCGCAAAATTTGTCCTTATTTTATCTAACGTCTCTTACATAAAAATTATCAATTTATCAAATTTCAGCCTTAAAGATCAAGTGGTTTTAAGATTTCATGTAAGTTTATTAAGTAGTTTGTAATTGAATGAGTGATGTTTAGTATTATTTTGTATCCTACTATCATTATAAATGCGAAAGTTTGTGTGTATGTATATGTGTGTGTGTTTGTTATCACTCAATGTCTAAACATCTGAACCAATTTCCATGAAAATTGGTATGTACATAGATTTGGTACCGGACATAGGACTTTGTATTCCGAAAATCGGTCTGATTCCCGATTATATTTATTAAATACATACCAATTACTGCGCAGGCGAAGCCGCAGGGAGCAGCTAGTATTTATATAGAAGATACAATATCCGCCTCATATATTCACATTTTTACGAGGTGGTCATTTAAGTAATGCTTTTCGACATCCATGTTAATGTATTGTTCTTTTGTATATTACACGTATGAATAAAATAAGTTGTTCTTAAGATGCAAGTCGTAGGTCGTGAGTGCGTCATAAATTAGCAATACTTTTATCGTATTGAATAGAATAAACTAAAGTTATGATCTTATCTCTAGAATTGTATGACTTTATAATAAACATAATGTTTCTAAAACAGCGTCGTTGAAATACAACTTCAAATATGCGATAGTTCAGTCGTACTGTGTACGGACTGGGTTTTCTTTAGGAAAATTCTCAGTTTAAGCCCAGAGTCTGGTTAATACTGAGGTATAAGTCGTGGTGGCTTACTGGCTGAGGCCCCCGCTTCATGTGAGACACAAGGTCGTGGGTTCGTAAGCGGGCAAGTACCAATGTGACTTTTTTCAACTCATACGTACTTTTTTCCTCTTCTTTGTAGAGTTTACACATTACTAATTCTATAAGTACAGGCCTGGGATAATAACGGGCCGGTGTGAATGTACCAGGTTGGCCCTGTTACATGGAAACCAAAAAAACTTTGATATTATATACCTCTGTTTACCTCTTCGAAGTGGTGAAGTGAAAGTAGACTGAAGAAGGTGTGAAGCTGTAGGAGTACCTACAACCTATACATACGATCAGTCTGTTGATTAAATTCTCTTGCTTTGATAACAGAACATACTTGATGAGACTAGTACCTTTTATAAAATCCCAAGCACGTAGCATTTTGACAATCTAATTGACTCCCTGACGGACGACCTATCAATACTATATTTGTCGATGCAATAAGCCAGTTAGTTACAAAAAAAATATTTCCGATAATTGTTTTCTGAAGAACTTTAACTTGTATTAACTAATTAAAAGAAACTAGAATACCAAGAAAAATGCTATAGCATAATTGCTTTGCTTTATCTAGGTACCTTTAGTGACGGACTTTTAGAAAATAACTCACATTATTATTATTAGTTATTATTATTTCATCCATTAGTATTTCACATTACATTTATTTGTGAATTTATTCAATTCATTTATCTAGGTGTTTATTGTATACGTTGATAGTATGGGTATTATTTATAGTTACGGTAGTAGATCCACGCTGAATTCAGCATGAATGGGCCGGATCGTCCGGGGAAGTACTACCCTCTCATAGAAGATCGACTTAAGAGTAGTAGTATCCGTACTACTGCGTTTCGTTCGGTGAGTGAGAGTGCCGGAGGCCCAATTTCCCACCTTTCCCCTTTCCTCACGTCCCTCATTTCCTTCCCCTAACCCCATTCCCAGCCGCCATAGTGGAGGCCACCATACCAGCAGTTTAAATGGCTTTTGGTATAGTGGCCGCCACTTCTGGATTCCACTGACTGCTTACCATCAGGCGGGGTGGAGTCACTTTGGTAGGCTATACTATAAAAAAAAAAAAAAAAAAAAAAAAAATGCATGCATGGTGGTAAGCTTGAGTGACATGAGTTCTATGAATTTTGCGCTGCTTACATACTATTGATATTAAAGTTAGAAATATATTTCCAAGCGAAGCAACTTATTTTCATAACAATCTCTAAGCACACTCATAATATGTAATAATAACAATATTATGCCCTGATATATCGTAACGATCTCTGGATATTATGGGCAACTCACCATAAAATTAACTGTAAATCGATACTGTTCGAAAACGATAGTGACGTTACAATTAAAATTTTAAATACAATTAGATACATAGAATCTTCTGTAAGTGACAACATTTATAATTTGTCACCATCTACCCCGCCAATTATGATAAACTTGTAAACTGACAAAAAATAAAATAATAATTACCCCAATCAAATGTTCCCATGGTAGATTTTTTAAATTATGAATTCAAGCATACCGTTATTTCTCTACATAATTTACCTAGTTTCACAAATTTTTAAATCAACATTTAATACTAAATTTAAATGTAGATTATAAAAAGAAATGTAAAGCTAATCGCTTCTTTTAAAGCTACCTCTCTTAATCTTTATTTCACGAACAGTTTTTTATTTAACGGCCGATGACTTGGAAAAATTCGTTAAATGCTTTCATTCTTGGGAATATTACCCCAAAGAATGTCTTTGTATAGCTAATAGAAAAGAGATAAGATATTAAAACGAATAAGACCAGTAAAAGATAGGAGTCTTATTATAACTATATTGGACGTAAACAATAATTACCTACTAAAGGTTTGTTTTATTACTTTAGGTACAGTTAGTAAAACTCCTATTTTAGTTAGTTGCTTTGTGAGAGGCTAGTCTATGGTAGATCACAGATGTAACTAAGTGAACAGAACTTTAACAAAGGGACTTCTGGATTTCGGTAACATGATTATGAATTAATTGCTTTTAAAAGATTGCCATTCAAGAAAATTACAATTTCCCCAATTTAGTAAATGCCAAGAGTGCAGAATGAATAGAGTCCTGGTGTTTTTATAGAAAGAATATAACGAAGCAAAAGTGATCTACTATGTCTTATACGTATAATGATAATAATGTCTTTATTGTAATTTTTAACTTGCGAAATAGAGTTTGGTTGTTATGGTGTACCTAATGCCTATGCATTTTCTATGAATAGAGACTACTCTTTGGTTTAGATGGAGTGAAATGTGAGTCATTAGGTAAAGTGGTGTTCTTCTCTAAGATTTCTCTAAGACCAAACTATATTTATCTTATTTTGTATAGAATCATAAAAATAGAAGCTGAATGACCACAATTTTATAATTTGTTTTTTAAAGACTATCTTTAGAAGGGAATAATAATAACCCACGTATCGAAGTACTTTCAAGAAACAAATACCTACGGTTAATGCAAAAAAAAACCTAGAAGAACGACAATGTTAATAGGTATTTAGATAGCTACATAATCGATTATTAAAATAAGCAAAAATATCACTATGTACAGACATAGTGACATTTTTGCTCGCCTGGACCACACCGCGAACTCAGTGCAACGCACAGACCAGAGGTTTGTAAGCTCCCCAGGCACCTGAAACTTACCGAATGATCTTATCATTTATCTAATCTGCTTCTTATTAACTCAATTTGTTCACCAAACTAATTTCAATCGTATTCTAACGATTATTTAAAGTCATGTTTTGTTCTCCACAAAAAAACTATAATAGACGTATGATTTATGTATGAGACAAAGTTAATTTTATTTATCGACTAATAATTTTATTTCTCTTCTAACACTACATTCATTAATATACTGTAGTTGAGAGAAATGTGTCAACACATTAGAGAATCTACTGAGTAATCTTATCTATTAAGAAACAATAATTGACTTATTATATTTATTAAATTTATATAAATATTTTATCAAACCTATCAACAACGACAAACAACGACCTAGAATAGTCTGATCTAATTAACTAAATATTATGAACTCTAGCGCAGTCTGTTGAAACATTTACGCTTAAAAGCTAAATTAGTTTGCCTTAGTTTATTTTCTCACCTACTGACTGTGAGAGACATGTTATTTCTACGCGAATGAATACTAAGCAACTATTATCCCTACAGACAAAGATATGCCTGATTCACATGTTTTACCGACAAATGAAATATACATTTCCTTTATATACTTTTTTGTGTCAATAAAAGATTTATTTATTATTATTATTTATTCTAATTTTTCCCTAACATTAACTGAGTAACACTAAAAAAAATTATATTAAAAGGCGTCAAAAAATTCTAAGCTAGAGGATATTGTCACACCGAACGCGACCCGTTTTTGAACGGCGTGAAATGCTACTTGTTAAAAAAGCGATCTTTTTTCATGTAAAATTAAATGTGAGATTGTGAGGGAATGGTAACAAAAGGTAGTGGTGACGAGGTGTGTTCTATTTCATTCAGCCGTTAAGTAATGCCTGTGTGCTCAAGACGCTTGCGGAGTGTTGACAGAGTGGTTCATTATCTTTTGTGAAATGATTCTTACTCCTTTGCCTTCTTATGAATAATACTTCAGGCGCGGTTCGTTATTTCTGCTGAGGTTGACTATACGGTACATTGAATTCAATTGAGATTTAATGATTTGAGTTATGTAGGCTTTGATTAATTACCTATTGTTTTAATTTATGGAATAAATAGATTTTTATATTTATTTTTGAAATAAATTTAAATAAACGATTTTTTTTAGCTATTATCATTATCAATCAATCAAACACTATAATGATCGAATACATTTACATTTATTTTTTTTATCTAGCTACAAGTACTTAATCACTTCAATTAAAAAATATTTTCCGCATTTCAATATAAATATTAATGTAAATCAATAAAAACTATAATAAAAGTAATTTATTACTCACTAAGCGCCGTATTTATTTGGCCATAAAATTCAGGAACAGTAATAAAGGCCACACTGCTTCACATCCAATCACTAATAACGGCGTCACACAAACAAAACGTGTTGCAATGGATATAAACAACCGATACAGAGTCACTAGTGCGTGCGTGGAAAAGTACGGGAAAGTTGTTACCGTAGAGTGCGAGTAAAGAAGCTGCGCTCGACTCGGTGGCCGAAGCGGTACTAGCCCGGGCTGGATAGCCGCCCCCGGCTCGCGGCCCGCTCCCTACATTTTCAGCCATCCTACGCGCAAGGCAACCTCGCATTCAGCCAAGAGGTCGTATACTCTTAGTTGAAGTGCAAAGTCGTTAAATATGAAGTGACAGATATCTAATAATACGTAATTACATTTTGAGTTTAGTTGACGAGTTTTGTAGGGTTCATTGAGTAGGTAGATATTGATTGATTTTAATTTCAATTAAATAATATAGCTCACAGTTTCTTTGAAAGGAAAATTAGAATTTTATATTAAAATATGATAATATTAGGGTATTATACTCCTTTGAAACAATAGTTTATCTTTTGTTACACATTATAAAGCTCAAATAAAATTTGAGAAACAGATATTAGAAATGAATATAGGTATTATATTGTCGAAGGGTTAGGCAGTGGAGTATCATACAAACATTATGCTGGCTGACACGTTACATATTAAAGAGACAATAAATGCTTTGAGAATTGAACCGAAACTTATGTAGATATCGATGTCGTATGCTCTCTACCACTGCTCTACTGATGCAGGACTGACAAAATTGTATTCAATAAAAACACTGTATAAAATATAAATATGATAAGATCTTGTATATTTATATCTAAAATGTAAATCAAACGTTGTTCAACACTTGAGAACGGCTGCACTCATTTTGGTAATCGTAATAGTCCTAATAAGATTTTGGAGCAAGAATAATTGGCGACTCCGACAAATTGGACAATTTAAGAAACACTGAAATTGCTTTTGATCGTAACTCAAGGTTTAAACGATGGGTATGATTATTTAAATTTGGAAAGGACGTCTGTCAGGATAACTAGTCTTAAACTTTGTTAATTTCAACTGACAATTGACATACTTTATCTTAAAAAGATAATTAGTTCCAATTACTTTAACAGTAAAACATACTTAGTTATATAAATTGTTTAAAGATTGGTGTACTAAAAGATTGAAGCAAAGCAGGCTTGATTTTTATTTGGACACGTAGATTTAGCTTCTTGGTTCATAATATAGGTACCTAGCTACTCAAAATTCGTAAATTGCTTTCTGTAGTTGCACTATTTATAGTAGTGGGTATGTTTCCGAATCGTTGCAGATACAATATTTAGAAAACACTATCAAGTAATTACTAAACGGGAGATGAAATGGAAATCGGGAAAAAACATATAATACAAACATTCGTAACCTTTCTTATCTCGTATTAGTTTTCCGTCTGTCAATAAGCTTAAGCCATTTCAGAGATATCGATGAGGAAACTGCATGAGTTACGAGTATCTAACAAATATTATTATAGAAAGACGAATTCTTCACAAAGATACCGTATTTGCTTCCAAAAGGTTTTAAGTTATAGTTCCAAGTCCAGTCATTATGCTGTTTATAAACTAGGTTAGTAAAGCTCATATTACTTTGAAATTTAATCAACCATCAATCTTTCTTGAGAATATGTAATAGAATCTATGGAAGAGAACCTATAAAATATTTTGATCTTGTCTTTAGAAAACAATGAATTCACACCTTAGTAATCTGACCCAGAACAATGTTAAAAAATATTTAATTACAGTTTGCATTCCACATTCACTTTAAAGTTTTTAAACCTTTAATAAATAACACACAATACTTATACAGCACACAATATTCTCACAGAATACAATTTCCATATTCTCGGGTAGATACTTTCAATGTCGATCCGGTTTTCATGCTAAAACTAGCTAGAATAGGATCTACTATTCAGCTTTAAATAAACACTCTGCTTATTACTGATAGTATTTGCTACTAGAAAGATAACTTACGTAATACATTGCTCTATTGTTAACTACTATTATCTTTGTATAACATATTGTTTGTGATATATTTGGGTGTACAATATAAAATTATCTATCTACATAATCTTATACAGATATGCGGTCATCATGTCGCAATAGTTGGGCCATGCCGGACATTTCATTACTTTGGGCATACTCATAATTATTAAAGTTCTAATGATAATTCTAATTTAATTTTTTTTTTAAATTTTCTTTAATGCAACTCCCAAGTTGGATAAGATTAATTGTCGTAAAGGGTTTTACATACAAAACCTAAACCTAAATACTAAATACTAAATTGCCCAATCACTTTGGACAAGAGGCTACTTAATATAAAAAAAAAAATAGAATAGAACAGAATAAAACAACTCTTCTTTCAAAAAAGCAGAGGCAAAGGTGAAGACAGAGGTCTAAGGGGAAAAATTGTCATATATGAAGTGATAATTAGTACCCACACAGTGCTACCCGTTTCCTGTACTCCTTTCCAAGATAATATGAATTCGTATACCGAAGAACACGCGGCCTGTATTATACATTGTGTACCAATTATTTTAACACATGTAGATTGTAAAAATTCACGAAGGTTTCTGTTTAAGTAATGAACCTTAATTGTTCATCGATATCTCAATTAAACTACAGAATTTGTTCAGCTTACAAAGGAATCCAATTAGACGCTACTCAGCGGAAAATTTGAGCCAAGTATCTTTAAAGTATTACTGTTTCATTCATTATACAAAAAAAATGAAGTACCTAATATCAATATCGTGAGTAATAACTAGAAGAAAAATTAAAAAATTGACATCTGTGCGACACAATGACAAAATTTTCGCCACCAGTTGGCGCCACTTCAACTGACAGTTTGGGTTATTTGTTTAATTATATTTTGTTGTCAAACTAGTTCGAAAATCCCAAATTAGGTACACACATTTCTGGTAACACACGTTGTGTAATATGCCGAGGCAGATTGTAAGCGGGCGATTAATACAATATGCCTGCGAAATAGATCTGTCTCAGGAAAAGCCGTGGTACCATCAAGGCGTACCACAAAACCGCAAAGCCTAAACTTTATTATCTTATCAACGTAGGTAATTAGGTTATTCTATTTGTATTACTCACACAAATAAAACAGATTCTTACAACCTCTAGAGACTCAAAATTTTGTGCAGCAATTAAACAGAAATCAGTACACTACCCTTGGCAATTAGTATCCTTTGTTATTTCGTGTCCTCCGTCAACATAATAGACACATGTCGCAGTCTAGGAAAGTGGCTTCTAACCTCACGTTTTCACTGACGACAAAACATGTTGCAAACATCTATCTAACTAGGAAACTCTCAAAGAGTGAGTGGGATAGGTAGCTGTTTACAACATGTTGTGTCGTCAGTGAAAACTCGGGGTTACCGATACCATAATACACTATGTGTATTCTGTGTACATAGGTATATGTTAAATATTTCTAAATAGTATAAGGAAGTCGCTGTTTCATCCTGTCTGTTTCACCGGTAACTCCTTATAAACCACGTAACAGGTATTGGTACAGCTTTTACTGCCGTTCACAGAGTTTCTTCCGGGAGGTTTATATGTATAATTAGAACAAAGACGACAAGTTCAAAGATTTTTAAATATGTCGTAAAAAACTTGTTAATTCATGACTTTTCTTACGACGCTGTAGCTGCAATGTGGCCACCAAATACTAAAGGAGTAACTTTTAAGAGTAACGTTATAGTACAGTGAATTGTGGATACCAAAGTGTTACTGAAAGTATAACGGCTTTTATTTCTTAAGGCTTTAATAAATGTTGTTCTAATGGTGTGTTATATAAGTGTTCAAATATGTAAAATCTACATTTTATAGTAATGAAAGCTGAATAGTTTGTTTGTTTGCACGCTAATCTCTGGAATTCTAATTCTGGTCGGCTTTGACTAATTCTTTATATTGGATAAGCGCGCAATTCTTAAAAAAAAATTATGGTAGCTAATAACATATGTTAACGCATGTAAAACCGCGCAGCGGATAGTTAATATATTAATTAAAGAAATTTTAAAAATAAAAGGTATTATTTAAAAAGCGTTTCTATTAACAACGTCGGAACTATCAACTTATCTCCATTTTTTTGCCGTAGCGAACAGAGTTCGCCGCTTAGAGCCCAGAAGTGTCATTGTACAAGTTGTGCAGTGTTTGCAGTTTTCTACTATACCTACATACATCCGTGCATCGTAATAGTAAAAATTATTCATAGGATTTTAACATATTTATAAGTTTAGTAACTCTATTTTATTTAGTAAAATCACTTATTACTACTATCAAAAGTTTGCAAATTAATTTGTTGAATATTTTAATTTTTTTTAATACATCTTATTTGGCAAACGAACGTACCTACTACCTATCCGATGCTAAGTGGTTACCGAAGCCGGTGGACTTGACTATCTTTTACGGCAACATACAACTAATATTGAAAAACCAACAACTTACAGTTGACAACGACTGTAAGGCGGAAGACATTGAAGGAATAATGATGAAAACAACTGCGCTCTTAGTACTAAACAAACGAAACGCAAATGTTGTAATGTGCGTCAACATAAAATTAATAAAAAGTATAGGCAGAGGCGTACATACGTTAATGCTCAACTAAGTTAATCGGACACAAAAACCAGACTCCAAACTGACTGAAAATCTAATTAGCCTTGTTAATGCGAGATCTTCTTAGGAGATTTCTAGCTCTTAAATTTGGCAGCTTTAATAAGGAAGTAGCATCTCCATACCAAATACTGTAGCCGTAATAATGTTATCAGGGTAGTTAGCGCTCGTCTCTAATAAAGAAAATTTAAATTACACGAATCGAACTATTCTCAATTCTTTAGCAGTTGTGTGCAAAATCAAAGTCAAAACTGTTTATTTTATGTAGATCAGTACTTGATACATATGAACGTTATAACCAAAGAGATGTCATCAATTTGCAAAATTCAATACAAGTAATCAGCTAATCTCTTGTTGTCAGTCTACCAAATAGAGAAAACCATAAGGTACTTGGTTAAAATCCAAGTAATAGCAGTAGTCACGGTTAAAGAATGTAAAGGGGTAGTTGGGTTTTAATTTCAAAATCAAGCAGTAGTTCCAAAAATGACATTTAATGAATATTATGAATGAGCGGGAGGTAGATGGTCGTCATTCGGCTGATATGATGAGCGAGGGGCTTATGATTTTTGCACCCCCTGAATTTGTTTGTCTGAGTTTGCCTTATTTTGATTGATGATTTTGATCATTCGCTGGTAAAAGAAAGCTAGTAAGAAATTTACGAGTTACGTTGCTTTTGTGCTTATTATTACAAAATATTAATCTTGTGTGATATAATTTGAGACAAAGTAAAGCAAATAAAATACTATAAATGCTATAGTTATGTAATACCTGATAAAAATTCGTGAAATGTACTGTTTTTTGATTATATTTTACTTACCTTCTTAGAGTTAATAAAGATAAAATTAATAACTGAAGTATCTGAAAATTATGTTTGCTCTGTTTTATGCAAAGAGAGTAGCCAAACTTTTAATATTTTAAAACGCTCGTATTTTCTTAATAACAGAATGTGTGTTAGAAACGCAAACTTTGTATTTTTAAAGGATTAATGCAATTTTAAGTTTATTTATTCCAACGATAACTGCGAGTGAAACTTTTGCTCGAAGTCTCACATTTTTAAATATTTTTCTTAGTCCAATATCGGTTGACTAGATCAATCGATTCAGCAGTCGGCATGTCGAAAAATCGTTTTAATATTAATAAATATATCTAGGTGAAAATATTCAGTGAAATAATTTGATTTTCACACGGCTAACAATCAGCTAGTACTTAAAGAAATTAATGTGGATTCGTGTTCCAAAATAATTTAGCTTTGAATTACGATAACAAGGTTTTCGCGTTATCATCCCAGATTCGTTCCGCAGATTATTTAAGGTACCTAATATCTACTGAGTTTCACTGTTGAAAATACTTACCTCCAGTTTCTGAAAGGCTGATCACCTGTTGTGTAGCCTGTCTATATATAGTATATCTGCCCGAGCCTGAACTTTTCAGCAGGAATTTGTTGGATTAGAGGGATATATACCCTTTTATAGAACATCTACGACACGGTGAAGATAAGCACTTGATATGATGGGAACAGCTAGAGATGACAGTCGGCCAACAATTGTCTAATCGACCAGTACCTAGTGAGAAAGGACGAAGTACGTAAAATAATTTTTAGAAAAAAAATTAAAACCGACTTCAAACAACACCTACATGTTCAATCCTTAACTAAAAAGTAGAAAATAATATTTTAACTACTTCATAGCAAAGAACATTAAAGGGGACTCAACGCAATCCTTGATACCTATAATACTTTATTATTTATAGTTTTTAATTAGTTATTTTGGAGTCGGTGCCAGCGAAGAAGGATCTTTAATTCTGCCTTTGCAACAAACTTTTGAAATGCACGGGGCGGTGGCAATGGCACGCGTGGAGGATATGCCTGAGTGCACTACCCGAACGCGGTCATACTCGTGAAGGCAGACGTCATTGATAGTTGCGTTCAGATATACATAAAAAAATTGAGGCGCACTTATCTGTTTCCGTTCGATTTCTTGTATTAAATCTATATTATTCATTCATATATTAATAGATTAATCAAGAAGGTTTTTTTTGCTAGTAGGTAGGTTATTTTTATGAAGGTCATTATGATCCTTCTTGGCTGGCACCGACTCCAAAATAACTAATTAAAAACTATAAATAATAAAGTATTATAGGTATCAATGATTGCGTTGAGTCCCCTTTAATGTTCTTTGCTATGAAGTAATTAAAATATTATTTTCTACTTTTTAGTTAAGGATTGAACATGTAGGTGTTGTTTGAAGTCGGTTTTCATTTTTTTCTAAAAAATATTTTATTTTTAGACTTTTAGTGGGAATTAATTGTGTATAAATATATTCAATATGGATAGACCTACTAAACGTGCTGCACAAATGAGACAGCGCCGCGCCGTTTAAAAGAAAGTAGATACGAGAGGTGAGATTGTAAATAGATATATAAAGTCCTTGTCAACACTTTTTCGATCGCTAAACCCTGAATCCCAGAAACCACAAATCAAAACAAAAAATTGATGATCTACCAACAATAAAGAATCATCAAAAATCATAATTTAACTGACCGAGCAATCGCTTAATAGATATACAAAAAATAAACAGTGGTGCTTTAAAAGCAGGTTTAAGGGCGCCCGTTGCTGTTGTAATTTCTCACGACCATAAGACCTCCAACTTGGCTTAACGACTGCCTAATTATAGTGATGACCATAGTCTACTGCTTCTAAAGAATGAGGACGCTGAAAATGAAACAACACAAATGGTTACTCATCCAGGGCCACTTGGTTTCTAACAATAAATGAAAAAAAATCACTTCGCACTTAGAGCATGGACATGTCAATGTCAGAAAATTCGTCGCAAAAGACATCGACGTGTTGCTTTACACATCTTCACTTCTGGCATACGTTTTGTTACAAAATATAAAATTGAAGCCAAACCACTAAACCATTCTTTATAAAAAAACATGGGACCCCATTTCAGAGTATACCCTTTCAAATAAAAGAAGAATTTTCAAAATTGGTTTATAAATGACCGAGTTCTGTTGTAACAAACATACAACCACTGAACTATTTCTTATAATAAAAAAATGGGACCAATTTCAGAGTATACCCTTTCAAATAAAAGAAGAATTTTCAAAATTGGTTTATAAATGACCGAGTTCTGTTGTAACAAACATACAACCACTGAACTATTTCTTATAATAAAAAAATGGGACCAATTTCAGAGTATACCCTTTCAAATAAAAAAAACATTTTTCAAATCGGTTCATAAATGACTGAGATATGAGGTAACAAACATACAAAAAAAAAAAAACATACGACCCGAATTGATAACCTCCTCCTTTTTGAAGTCGGTTAAAAATAGACATTCGTCGACTCACACCACGGTTCAAAACAATGAATTCAAAAAAGTCTTTGTGCGATTTACCCCGTGGTTCGAAAAGCTCGTGGTCTTAATCGACGAAGGACCCCTCTTAACCAGCTAATAAAGTTAGACATGATTTATTTTTAAACAAAGCCTAGAAAATATGTTTGAAAAATCACTAGGACTCAAAACAATTAAGTACTTGAGCTGACGGTCATATGAAACTAATCTTTGTTTTAAGGTAACAACCTCAACCAGTACGCCACAATTCCACTGGCTAGTAATACTTTATGACTGAGATTCTGACAATACAAGTCGACAATAATATCTTTCAAATTTTCTAATAATGTTTTGCTAAGGAATTGCTTCCTAACATACGCAAATAATTGTTCATTATATTGTGTTAAATAACAATAAAAGGGCATAAAAGCAATTAAGATTGCGTTAAAAAGATAATAAAATGTAAATTGCCAATCACATTGTCGAGCGTTATTCAGATCCGTCGCAAGTATCACACAAAGCATTTTGTGTGTATTGTTCATGACGTTAATAATATTCATAGGTACTCGTAAATTATATAAACAGGAGAATAGATTCAGCAATAATATGTCAGTCGTCATGCCAATCGAAAATTGAAGAGACGAAAGTGGACTAAACGTCGAAAGTTGACAAAGAGTTACCATTATTTTATACCTACTCTTACTTTTTATAGGTATATTTTGTGGTATATTTACAACCTGTACGTCTTCTTTGTAGATAGGTAGACAACACTGCCCTGATAAAATAGAAACAATGCAACTTTTTAAAATAAGTTGAATAATAAACCTACAAAATAATAGTCATCGGCGTTTTTCGAATATCTCGTATCTTTTGTTACGTCTTTTTAGGGTTCCGTACCCAAAGAGTAAAAAGGGACCCTATTACTAAGACTACGCTGTCACATCCGTCTGTCTATCTATCTGTCTGTCCGTCTGTCACCAGGTTATATCCCATGAACCGTGATAGTTATACACATGAAATTTTTACAGAAAATGTATTTCTGTTGTCGCTAACAACAAATACTAAGAAACAGAATAAAAATTTTTTTGCTCGTTTATCTTGATATTGATAACAGCAACAGGTAGACGCTTGAAATATTTATAGAATACTTATTTATATATTTTCTTTAAAAATAAATAATAAAACAAATATTTAAGTCCATAAAACAAACGTGATTTTTTTGCCGTTTTTATAGGTAGGTACGGAACCCTTCGTGTGCGAGTCCGACTCGCATTTGGCCTGTTTTTTTTAATAAGATGGAACAGATAGGATATCGAATATCGGGTTATAGCTTTACGTGTAGTTATAACTCGAAGTCGAAAAGTAGGTAGGTACCAAATTTGAAAGCCATCACTCCAGTAACAACGAACTTTGGGAACGACATCACTTTTCCAACTTTGGTTAACTCCCGTTAAAGTTAAATGATATCCAATAATTTAAAAATAGAAAGCTCAAAATAGAGATTTCTTTTTGAAGAATTTCATGTTTACCTGTCATATCGACGACTCCTACTCATAGTGAGTCATCTCTAAAATTCTAATTTTTCAGGAGCGCGTGTCGAAGATAAATGGTTTATAATACTAAATTTTACTGTCCGAATGCAATAAAGTCATCAAACTGTCCAATCCTAACCGACTTCTAGACAACAATACAAGTTTAAAAATATACGCCATAGCGAGAGGTTGTGCAAAATTGATGAATTTGTTGAGGCGAGCGAGGTACTCTTTATTACTACTGATACTAATCTGTTACTTTTACAAATAAATATACAGGAACGGTAGGCCACCAATTCAGTCCAATAGCGAGCAACAATGTAGAATCGATATCTGCTTCTTTTGAATATACAATTTAAATCTAACGTGAATACATTGTGAATTAATCAAATAATGACATAATTATTAATTAGATACTGCTACTAACTTCATCATTAGTTATATTCGATATAAATTGTTAGTGTACTTGGCTGTTTATTTTATTTATTTAGCACTTTATGCACAAACAAATGTACAAATGCGAGCTTAATGCCAAAGACATTCTCTACCTTTGATTGACGCAGAGTTGAACCAGGTATGTCTTAAAGTAAACTTATTTAAAACTGTTATTATTGTTATAATTGATGTCGGAATATTTTCCCTCACCACAGCCATGCCCAATCCTTTTACAAACTTATGATTTACAATCATACGCCAAGGCTCGGCACAACTACCTGTAGGTCACAGAAAACTAATGTTTGTAACAAGAAACAGCCAAAACAGTGTAACTGAACTTGACAATACACGCCGACTATTTAATCTTTTGAAATCTATGCAAACAATGAAATGCGTCATATGCAATTGATTTCTCCATATATTGTCTTTAATAACAGTAAAAGGGCATAAAAGCAATTAAGGTTGCGTTGAAAAGATAATAAAACGCAAATTGCCAATTATATTGTCGAGCACCATTCGATCCGTCGCAAGTATCACACAAAGTATTTTACGGACATACAAGTAAAAATATTTTGAAAATTATGAAACAAAGTAAAAGATTTACCTATGTTACGTTATAGATACGCGCCGTTTCATACAACCCTATCATTGTTCGTGTTTTTAAATGATGTGCGAAAAGTAAGAGGAGAAGAAATTTCTATCGTCATATCGATAGAGAAAATTAAGATTACAATGTTTTGCAGAAGTCTGTTTATATTGGAATATAGCTGTTAGAAAAATATTTTACCACATTCTCGCAAGTAAATACGTCTAAGACATTTTTTATCAAACGGATTAGCAATATTAATTTTTACATCGACTTAGCGGTTTTCAGCATAACTTTATTCAATTTTCTTATTTCCTTTTCATGTTCCGAGTCCTTAGGCGAAACGATATTACTGGTTGCAAAGGACCTAATGGAAGTGATATTAATGTTGCGGTAACTTTCGAATATTAAATTTCTATTATGTGTTAAAAGCAGAGATCGTACCAGATACATGTTTATAGATAGACATCGTAATAACACCTTTGTAGAAATGAAAATATGTGGCCAATAGAATGTGCAAATATGAATCAACTAGTCGCTTAGAAACAGAATAGCTTAAATTAATAAAAGACATATTACAATAGTAACATTTTGTAGATTTTCTGTGTTCGTCAGATTGTATATACTTTTCGGTAGTGTCGTCACACGATAGCTTATTTCAGGGTTACATGTCTATACACCATTAGGTACTCAGACAGCTCAAGAACAACAAGGCGCCGGGTGAGGATGGAATCACAGCCGAGCTATTGAAGGAAGGCGGAAATCCTGTCCTGAAGGCCCTTCAGAGGCTCTTTAGTGCCGTCCTCCTCGAGGGCAAAACGCCACAGGCATGGCACAGAGGTGTGGTATAGCTGTTCTTCAAGAAGAGCGATAAAACCCTTCTGAAGAATTACAGACCTATGACACTCGTCTACAAGCTGTTCTCAAGAATCGTCACTAATCATCTCGCAAACAGGTACGACGACTTGTAGCCTTCCGAACAAGCCGGTTTCCGAAAAGGTTTTAGTACCATAGACCACATACATACGCTGCGGCAGGTTATACATAAGTCCACGGAGTATGACCGGCCCCTATGCTTAGCATTTGTGGACTATGAGAAGGCCTTCGATTCGATCGAGACCTGGGCCGTGCTGCAGTCTCTCCAACGGTGCCATATTAACTATCGATATATCGAAGTGCTGAAGTGTTTGTATGAAAACGCTACCATGTCAGTATGAATTAATGGTCAGAGCTCAAGGTCTATCCAGTTGCAGAGAGGAGTACGGCAGACAGATGTCATATCTCCGAAACTGTTCACCGCTGTACTGGAGAACGTGTTTAAGCTTCTGACCTGGAATGGACTTGGCATCAACATAAACGGCGAGTACACCACTCACCTTCGATTCGCGGACAATATCGTCGTCATGGCTGAGAAAGTGGAGGACCTCAGTGCAATGCTCGATGACCTCAGTAGAGTCTCTCGACAAGTGGGCCTAAAAATGAACATGGACAAGACTAAAGTCATGACCAATGTCAATGTTACATCCACTCCTATTACGGTCGGAGGCTCGATGCTCGAATTCGTTGACGGGTACATATACCTGGGACAAACAGTCCGATTAGGTAAGTCCGATTTCGAGAAAGACGTCACTCGTCGAATCCAACTCGGCTGGGCAGCGTTCGGGAAGCTACAATATATCTTTTCGTCCGCACTACCGCAGTGTCTTAAGACCAGGGTCTTTGACCAGTGTGTGTTGCCAGTGATGACATACGGAGCAGAGACGTGGTCGCTAACTATGGGTCTTATCCGAAGGCTCAAAGTCGCTCAGAGTTCGATGGAGCGGGCTATGTTAGGCGTCTCCCTGCGCGATCATTTGAGAAACGAAGAAATCCGCAGGCAAACCAAAGTTACTGACGTAGCTCGCAGAGTTGCTTTTCTGAAGTGGCAATGGGCAGGACACATAGCTCGCAGAACTGACGGCCACTGGGGCAGAAAGGTTCTAGACTGGCGACCACGAATCGGAAGACGCAGCGTGGGCAGACCCCTTACAAGGTGGACCGACGACCTTATAGTGTGGTGGGCAACCGATGGATGAGGGCGGCGAACGACAGGCCACGGTGGCGAAAATTGGGGGAGGTCTATGTCCAGCAGTGCACATCTTTTGGCTGATATGATGATGATGACACCATTAGGTTCTTCGAATGTTAACCAAATTAGTCATTTCAATATTATATAATATTAATTTATTATTATTTATGAAAAAACAGGAAGTTTTAAATCAACGTTTAAGTTAGTTTTTAACGTAGGTTAAGTTATTCATAGGTACCATTTCTAGGATGTTTTTGTCATAATTTCTATATTAAAATGTATAAGAGTGGCCGGAAAACTCAATGAGTTTCATAAGTCGGTGTACGATGTCTTATAGCAACGTATAAACCGTTATTATAAGTACGTCGTTTCTAGTGCGGTGAGGCTCTAAGCCGAGTTCATGGCGACAAAATTATGAGTTACTAGAATATGCAATAGATATTCTTACTATGTGTTCTTTTGCATTATTGTATTTTATATATTCAATTATGTAGATAGGTACTCTTTAAAAAATAATACTTTAAAAGTCAAAGAAGGTACCTATCTATAATGAAGTACTTAATACGCTAAAACGCGTTGCCAAATTTTGGACTTAAATTTTTTTATTCAAAAATACTCACGCAATCCAGAGTCTAGCTTACGACATATGCCTATTTACTTTGGATTAAAAAAAAGAGTGCGTGTACTCATTTACGCACGTCAGAAGTTATACTTCTTTGGCGTACCAATCAAAAATACCAAATAATAACACAACGCATACATACATAAATATTTGAATTGATATAAACGCCAATATATTTTTAATTTATTCACACTGTTTATTTGTACTGATACGACACACAAAGATTCGCAACTAACTTCAGGGTGTTGCTTTTTTCTGTCGGTGTGCGCGCGCATCGTAAAAATTCACTCTCATCATTTTTCCCAATCGCGCCAAAAGAAGTATAACATCAATACGTACAAACGGTTAAGAAAAATTTGCAGATTTTATTTTAATACCTAAGTATCGCTAAGTGTAGTGTAGATAGAAGTATAATATGCTGAAAAATACTGCAAGCGTAACCTTTCAGAAATTCTGTTCTGTAAGTAGGTACCTGTACCTACATATGTCAATGTCTACGAAAAATATGGTTATTATAATACACAATACACACCTACCTACCCCTTTTTGGAAAAAATGTATTGCATAATTATGTTATGAGTTTTAATGAGTGGTCGTGGTCGTCCAGTGCAGTGAATGCGGTGGCGTTTAACGTACTTCTGGTTTACCCGTAGTTCAAAGTTAAAACTTATTCTACAGCATAATTGAAAATTCTTTTATTTTGGTATAATTTTAATCGTATTCATAATATTTATGAATGTTAGTAAAATATTTTTTTTTAAGTTTGAAAGAACAATGCCCGTTAATTCATTACGTTCTGTCAGATATTTTTATATTTTACACAAACAAGTATAATGCGAAAATTTTAGACATTGTTTTCAGCATTGCATTCCTATGTTGTTCAGTACGAATAAATTTGCAAATTAAGTATGAATTTTGCATTTTTATTTCAGCCCGATTTTGTAAAAAACAAGATATGAACTTCGTACGTATTTCTACTACTACACTAAAATATAATTAGTTCATGTAGCTTGAAAATAGCTTTGTATATTAATATTTTATCATAATAATTTTTTGTAGCTGATTAAAGCTACAAAACGATATTATTATTTTATATTAGCTTACCATGCTTGATGGTAAGCAGTCAGTGGAAACCAGACTACTAATATGGTGGCCTCGGCTTAGTGAGATGCATTGCATGGGTTTTGAAAATGTATCCAAAATCGAATTTCATAGATGTTTCATTGCTATAAATTTCGTCATGTCGTTAACTATTTTAATCTTAGACTACCTACGAAGTAATAAAATAATGAAACTCCGGCACAATTCCTAATGATTTTATTATTTAGTGTCAATCGAAATTATTAGCGTCTGTACGAGTATGTTTTGTTATTTCCTAATGATTTGCCGGATTTGTAATCTATTGAGCGCGCAATATGATGTTATCCAACCAGTGGATAAAGCAAGTAATTATTTTCGCAGATGGACTTTTTGTTTGCCAACCATAGTAACCAAAATTGGATTTAGAAAATAACAAATAAATTAATATTATATCAAATTATCAGAGACACTAGGTAAATAGGGGAAACAAATATTATAAAGGGAGAGTGCAAATTCATGGGTAGGTAATTGTAGGCGCATGGAGAGTAAACGTCTTCCACAATTGGAGAAGTAAATTATTTCAGATCGATATAGCTTAACAGCATTTTATATAACTTGATCTCTTGAAACTGGATGATCTCGTGGTAGAGTTTTTTAAAAACGTCAAGACCTCTATCACAAGCATTGAGTTTTGCCTAAAGATGTATTCCTGTTTAATAATCAATATAATTATAATTAAATATACATGTAAAATCATTTAATAATCAACACTATTTCATACACAACAAGCTGCAAAATATTATTTTCTTCGTTTTGCTAAATCCAAACAGAATTATTAATTTTAATACGTTGTAAGTAAAGTTAATTCGCAACAATCCAGAGGGGTAGCTCGTTGGTTAATAATTTAATGTTTATAATTATTTAATTTTACATCATTACGTAGTTTTGTACTGAAAACCTATAATCCGGAATGGTAGCTCGTTTGTTAATGAATTAATGTTTATAATCATTTAATTTTACTGCATTACGTAGTTTTGTACTGAAAAACCAGCCTGTGGGCAAAGGCCTCTTCTCATACAGAGAAGGTATGAACATTAATCACCACGCGCGCTTGCTCAAGGCGGATTGGCAATTTCAGACTTTTAAGTCCAGTTTTCCTCACGATGTTTTCCTTCACCGTCAGTCAGAAATGTCCAAGATAAACTTAGAAAGTACATATGATTTGAAAAATTGGTACTTTGCCCGAATTCGAACCCACTACCTCGTGTTTACTAAGGCACCCGCTTCGCCTTATCCACTGGACCATTTCGACTTGTGAAAACTGTACATTTTATTTCAAATTTAAATGTTTTATTTGCTGAAATATAATAAGTTGTGTTGTAAGAATAACGATTTCCTTTATTTTACGATGACACCGATGCGATAGTCCAAGGCCCTAACTGTGATAATGGCACTTCTCGTGGTCGATGAGCACTGAGAAGTGTTTATCACTTACCATCAGGAAAAATGATGGTTCATCTGATCATGTACTTAATAGGGGGATATTTGCCACAGTTACATACATATAGATACATCTTAGTAGTAGTATTACACTTTACTGATACAACCAAATTATTAACCTAATGATGACACGATCATTATAAAACAAGAGACTTGCCGCAGCGGTCTGTGATACAAATGCTTTGCGATTGCCACTTTGTAGACTACAGGGGAAATATTCCAATGAAAATCTGTGAATGATTTTTCTGTACTTTTTCGGCGAGCGTGCATCCGTGAAGAAAAAGAAAAAACAAGAGCGCGAGCAGAAGCACTTTTAATTTTGACATCTTTTCAGATACACTCTCGGACACAGCCAGTACCATTTATTAATTTGTAAAAAGTTGTTGAGGCTTATGTCCGGTAGCCAGCAAGACGTCTTTGGATTGAAACAATAAGGAGAGAGGCTAAATTAAAGAAATTGATTATTATCAATGTTAGTACAACATTTATTCTTTTCTATAAATTATGCGAAAGTAACTTTGTCTGTCTGTTACGCTTTCATGCCTAAACAACTAGACCGATTTCGATTAAATTTGTTATAGAGATATAACAGACCTTGAAGAACAATATAGGCTGTCTTTATTTTTTTATATTCTAAAAATGGCTTGAAGAGGTTGAAATAAGGGATGAAAGTTTGTATGAAACAACTAGACCGATTTCGATGAAATTTGTTATAGAGATAGAACAGACCTTGAGGAACAATATAGGCTTTCTTTTATTTTTTATATACAAAGAATGGCTTAAAGGGTTTGAAATAAGGGATGAAAGTTTGTATGAAAAATGCGATAGCTGACTTTCACGCGGTTTTTCTATAGAAATAAAAATACAGTTTCGTTTAACAGCATTTTTATATAAAAATTTTGTGAATATCATAAGAATGCTATGTGTCATACTTACATAGTACAGTATCTGTATGTCCGTCCGTAGCAATCCATTAATCGTCAGCCCGATCACGTTCAATAGCATTTGGATTTTTCTTTTCTCACGCGATTTACAACCGACAAAGTGTGCCATTCCTCTTTCTGCAGTAATTTTAGTCAATAAAAGTAAACACTTTCTTTTATACGGTTTGCATTTACTTTACGATAGGCTCTTAAACTGAAACTGCTCGACATGCCACAGTTGTAAGCGCCATCTTTAGAGCTATTTGAGCCTGTCAGCAAAACTGAAATATATATAAATATTTTTAAGGTTAAGAAACTAAAGTACGCCATACCTTTTCTCTTTATTTTAATTTACATGAATGTAAATTAAAATAAAGAGAAAAGGGATGGCGTACTTTAGTTTCTAGTACAAACAAAAAAATAATATTTTTATTACGCTAGTGATGCTCCTGGTGTTGCAAGCGTCCATAGGCTACGGTAACTGCTTACCATCAGGCGGGCCGTATGCTTGTTTGTCACCTTAATCGTATAAAAAAAAAAAAAAAAAAATGTGTATTAATCCGTCAAATAAGTAGTTTTTTTCTATTTATCTAGACCTAGATGAGTAATGATTCCTAGGAAGGTATCACGTATTTATAAAATAAATTAATAAAAAAAATGAATTCAATAAACAGAAACCTGACTTGACTTGACTGGCCTGTTGGCCTAGTGGTTAGTGCCTCTGACTGCTAAGCCGGAGGTCGTGGGTTCGATTCCCACCCAGGACAAACCTTTTTGTGATGAGCATGATTGTTTGTTCTGTGTCTGAGTGTAATTTATCTATAATATGAATATATGTACAAAAAAAATGTATATAAGTAGTATATCCGTTGTTTAGTACCCATAACGGCCCAAAATTGCTTAATTTGGGACTAGACGGCGCTGTGTAATGTGGTAGAATATTATTATTATTATTATTTCAAAGCCACTCTTAAAAGATACCTTTTAAATGGAATCTATCTTTGAAATACTAGCTAAATCTATCGAATAAAAATAATAATTAATATATTGGCCAATAAATCAAACAAAAAATACATTACATTTAGAGTCCCTTTTAGAAATTGGTTGAAATACAGTTTAGGCGTAGTATCAAAAAGTGATTACGGTCGCTGAAAATAAAATAAGCGAAGTTCCGTAGCTGTCGGAATACTGTGATGTAAAGCAAATTGCCAATGATAGAATTAAGCCGAAGAGGGCGGATGTCTATTTATGTCGGTTGTAGGAAAGTAGGATCAAGGCTAACATATTTTCTTTACTAGTTTGCGTCTGCTTTTGTACAAGCTATGTTCTACAATCATAAATTTTCTTATTTCTTGCTGATTTTGTTTGTAATACATTTAAGCAGCAGACATAAAAGCTCACTAACATGCAACCTAGTTTACATTTCAATAGCACAATCAAACCTGAACGATAAAACTTTAGGTATCAGGAACAGCCAATAAAAAGGTACAGGTACAACATGCTTATCATAGAAAGAATATATATGCGTTAAAGTTTGATTATTTCCAAAAATGATCTGGTAACTAAACGTTCCACATATATCAGTTTTTACGGTAGTAGATCCTCAAAAATTCCGGATCTGGATTGAATGGGAATGTATATATCTCGACGAAAAGTTGTGTTCTTACTATTGTGGTTCAATGAGTAAGATCCCCGATGGCCTATTCATACCCTCGATCACCTTCCTTATTTTCTGTTTCAATGCAGTTATGTTTTTTTTTATTGCTTCCGCAGTGCTTACAGAACACGGCAACGTCCGTAGGTTACGGTAGCCATTAGCATCAGGTCGTAGTTATAGGGGTCGTACTATACTTGTTTACGATATTAGTTATATAAAAAAGAACACACTAAATAAGTAGAAACACTGGACCACGCAAAAACGATCTACGTTACATAAATTCACTTTGCAACTAATACGCTCAATTTTACAATAAGTTGTCCTACAAGTTGCTAAATAAGTAGCACGGTTCTTGAATACGACGTTTGTAAATTTTTGTTCAGGGAACTTTAAAGACTTAACTTAAGCGTGAAAGTAAAGAAACAAGAATTTCTGATGCGTTAATTATAACTTAGTTTTGTATCAACATTCTAAGCGTTGGATAAACGATAAAATTAAAACTGAAGTATAAAAGTAATTGAAACTCATTTAAATTATAATATGATTGACATCGTATCGGTCCGTTACGATCCCACTGCAGAGTAAGGCCTCTTCTCATACAGAGAAGGCATGAACATTGATCACCACGCTTGCTCAAGGCGGATTGGCGATTTCAGACTTCCTTAGAAGTCCAGGTTTCCTCACGAGTATTCCTTCGCTGTCAGTCAGTGATGTCCAGATAAACTTAGAAAGTACACATGATTTGAAAAATCACATTGGTGCTTGCCCGGATTCGAACCCTCGAACTCGTGTTTACGAAGCGGGTGCCTTCACCACTGGGCCATCACGACTAATGAATGACTAATGACATAATGAATCCTAATAAAGAAAATGTCAGGCATTTTATCTGGCTCCATTATGTTGATAACACAAAATCCAATTAATTTCAGATTGGTTCTATGATTTTTAATGGATAAAATACTTCAGAAGTTATCATTACGTTCAAATCTTCAGATAAGTTAGATGATTGTACAGCAATTAGCAGCTGTTATTTTTTTTTATTAACCAGATAAAAAAAATAGCTATACTCGGTAGTTATAAGTCTCCCCGAAACAACCGAACACACCCCATAGGTGTGTTTTTACCATAATCACCTCAGTTGCAAAAGGTTTTATATACTTAACCAGCGGACGATAGGATCTCCCCACTTCTTAACGCATTGAGGTTTTACTCTGCCGTATTTTTTATAGTTAACTTGTCTAAATACGTATATGGGCAAGCCTAAGGCATGTGATGCGAAGTGAAAGAAAACAATTAATTATTTAATTACTACAGTGCTACAGACAACCAATCAATTAAACATGGCCTGCAAAAGGCGTGTGGTATTAATACAGCTTGGTTCTTGCAATAATTGTAATTAATTACATCGATGTTAAAGTGATGATTATAATATTAATTAATAATCTATATCGGAGGCTGTGTGTGTCTTACAGCTGGGTTTCGTAAGGAGCGACTAATAATAATATTTTATTTTTCAACAACTACAAAACAAAAAAATAATAACAATGTAAATGACACTTTATATTAGCATCTGGTTATCTGAATATGTCATACAATTTAATATGTTAATTTAATCAAACCAAATCGAACACGTTGGCTTACTGCAAACAATCTATATTAACTGTTAGATATTATTGGCGTAGTGTAATGTCTATAATAAAATATTTGATGTATTTTGCAATCATACAATCAAATGATGTTTATTCGGTTAGCAACGGCGATATTAAATGATTAATTATTTTGATCGATTTAGTAATATGTGCAAATTGTATATTTTCACACGAAAAATTAAAAGTCGTCTAGTATTCTTTGTACGAAGTAAATACAATAATAATAGTAAATAGATTTATAAATCAAAGAATTTTAGTAAAAAGACTAGCGGCCCCCCTCGCTACGCTTCGGTATCATAAGTTGAAATTTTAGAAGTCCTTTCTTCTAACATAGCCCACTCTGTAAATTTTTAAGTGACTATTTTGAAAAAAAACATCATCACATATCAGTTGACATTATGATGACATTATGCCTTCGAGCAAATTAGTACCAAATGAATTAAAATAATTTTCTGCCTCTGCGTTTTTAGTCAAAGAAAATTACAAATTAATTACGTTATTACATACTTTTCGATATATTTTATGGTAAGTATACGTCAGATTTATATCATTATTTCATTGGTCATTTTTATCTATGTGAAACGGTTCTAATAATGAAGTAATGATATTACTTTGATTAGGATTAATTTTTTCGTATTGGGTTAAAAAAACTTTGAACTTAACCTACATTAGTACAACGCATAATAGTGCGCAGGCGGCTAACTATTTTGGTTTAATATTATCGTTACTGGCTCGGCTCCTATAAGGAATAGGTTGATGTATTCTTGATGTATAGTGCATCTATATTGACAGTGAAAGCCTGAAATGAGTAATCCACATTATTATAGTGAACCCCACATCCAAATCCATTGAGTAGTTCTCCTACTATCAAAACTATAAAAGTTTCATACAAATTTTTGCCACCCCTGCAAAGTTTGATACTCCTAGCACTTGTAGTTTTGAGATTTCATGATGAGTGAGTGAGTGAGTGACCTTTATAATATAAGGCAATGTAGAATGCAATGTATGTAATACAAATATAATGTTTTATCATATTTCTTATTTAAAACTGTGTAACTGTTTCTTGTTCTCATCTACTTAGTTTCTCTGCACTACCTTAAAAAGGTAGACTGGTAGAGAATAAAATAAGAATAAGAATAAATCAAGAGAGATATTCCACAGCATTACTTTAATGCTATATGAGGGCCTTCCACTTGCAAATGACATTGCTTGGACATATTTTTGAATAAATAAAGATAATTTTACTTATAGGTATGCTAATTAAAACTTCCATTACTTTCAAAGATGTGCATGCACGCCTCTGCCCCGCATTTTCTTTGCCCGCCCTTTCTCCTTTTTTCCTTTCAATAATTCAAAAAAGTAGTTAACAGGTATGGAAACAGTCTTAAATACGAAATAATTTATTTGGATAAGAATTATTAAAATGGTGGAGATAAATAACATCGTCTGATTTTACAGACAGAACTACAATAGTTGGACATATGGTCTTGCGAAGTTTTTTGTAGATATTGATATGTTCTTTAATATTGTAGATTTTTTTTTGTTTCATCATCAATACTTTCCGCAGCGCATGCGAAGAAAGACATTTTTTAGCTAATTTTTTTACACCTTGGGTTGGTTTTTGTAGACATTTTTAAGGATCTATAATTTTTTATAGTAATATAAATAGCCTATGTTACTCACCGAGAATGTAGCTTTCTAATGGTAAAAGAATTTTTGAAATGAGTTTATTCTTTGCATACAAAAATACAAAAATACAAATCTTTCCTCTTTATAATATTAGTATAGATATAGACTAATGACCAAATTAATCTTGCTCAAAACAATTCCAATATTTCAAGTAATGTTTGATTGCTTTAATTTCGCTCACTCATTAATCAGTCCACAGTCGTAAATTGAATCATAAAAATCAATGACCTATCTAAAAAACCAGTCAAGTGTGAGTAGAACTCGCGCACCGAGGGTTCCGTACAAACAAATAGTCACTAAAAAGAATATGAACGGCTAATCTCTTTTAATTGCATTAATATAGAACTGAACTTTTCGTAGCTTTAAAAGGTTGCAGACAAGAGTATTCTTTATACATTTGAGCTTGATACCTCCACGAGTTACTAAGAAAATGGTCTTAACATGCAGACAGACAGACAGACAACAAAGTGATCCTAAAAGGGTTCTGTTTTGGCTCTTGACGTACGGTACGCTAAAAATAAATTAAGAGCAAGTCTGACTTTTGCACAGATTCCTTATGAAAGTAAATGCTCGTAGTTCGTTTATTATTAAAATTGATTCTAGAGATTTTTGCCTGTTTTAGAAATATCAAATTATATGGCCCATCGATACCTTGATTCACTTTTTACAATTTCACTGACAAAATCTAATAGATTTTCTATGCTTGATAACGAAGTACCATACCGTACGTACCTTGGGTATCGTAGTAAGATGATATTCATACTAAGACAGACATTTCATAATTCACTTTGAAATCAACAAAGATCCATTTAAGTACTATCGTCAAAAGGTAAAAGAAGAACAGTCTAAAAGGAATCCCTACTCTTGACCGTATTTTTAAGTATTCTTCACTACTAACAAACAAATATCTATCTAATATATAAAATTCTCGTGTCACGGTGTACGTTATTGAACTCCTCCGAAACGGCTCGACCGATTTTTGTGAAATTTTGTACGCATATCGGCTAGGGATGAGAATCGGACAACATCTATTTTTCATCCCCCTAAATGTTAAGGGTGGTCTGAAAAAGGATGAAAACGATTGTATGAAACTTCTTTATAGTTTTGAAATTTTGTTTTGGAATACTTTTAATTTTTTTTTAATTGGGGTGGATTTAGAGGGACGGAATTAGGGATGAAATATTATATGGAAAGATATTTGCTTTTGAAGTTAGCGACTTGAAAATTGAAAAGAGGGGGAAGGGAGGGGGTGAAAGAATAGTGAAGAATAGTGAAGAATAGTGGGTAGGGAAGAAGAAGTGAGGGGAAGTGCGGAGGAAGTGAGGGGGAAGTGAGGGTACAGCGAGGGGCAAGTGAGTGGGTAGTGAGGGTAAAATAAGAGAATGATGAGAAGGAAGTGAGTGGGAAGTATGGGGCAAGGTAGGGGAAGGGAGATGTAAGTGAGGGGTAAGCAAGGGGGGAATGAGGGAGAAGCCAGGGAAAGGGAGAGTGAAATGACAGGGAAAGGAGAGGGGAAGAAGGGAGAGGGGAATAGGGGAAAGTAGTGAAAAGTTTACGGGGGATATCTGTAGGTAGGTGAATGAGCGAGCGAAGCCGCGGGCAAAAGCTAATAGAACTATAAAATATAACATATCAAAGTCATTAACTTCAACTTTTAAATTTCATGAAGGTTACTCAAGTTGCGAATATAATCTAATTAAGCAACATCAACGCTGTAGAAAGCTTGGATGAGAAATTAAAAGAAAATAAATGATGCATCTTCTTTCCAAGCGTAAAAGTAAAATAATGTGTCACTCTTTAGTGCTTTAAATTTTCAACATAATGCTGTTATGTTACTGTAAAACTCCGAATCTAAAGCAAATTTAATGTTAACTAGCTACCAAATACTCTTGGGAGAATTGGATATTTTCGAACTTGACCTATCTGTTTGCTATACATTGTGAAACTAGTGAAATCTAACTCTTTTCTTTTGAGGAAATACGATCTGACGTTGAACACAAAATAAAATTGATTCAATTTCTTTTGTAATGACGTACGAAACATAAAACATGCTTTGTTTGTAAAATGTTCTAATGTCGATCATTTACATTTAAGTGTTTTGCGACTAACTCAGCGAGTTCCATTTGATTACTGAGATTAAGATTTCTGCAGTGGTCCTAGAAAAGTGGCATAGATTTCTATTCAATTTATAGAATTGATTAAAAAATGTATGGCATTGACATAAGCTTACAACAATGTTGACGTTAGCTTAAGTCAATACATATCCCATATTTTTTTTTAATGTATTCTATGAATAGACTATATAACTATGCCACTTGTCTAGGGACTCTGAAATGTTTCAGTATACGGTAAATAAGTTCATGAAATACCTTCGCTAACAATTCAAAAACAAAAATTGCGATAAACAAACTGAACTATATATTTTGTATGAGTATCAGTTTTTTAATCTATTTATTTTAAGCATTCATGAATAGCAACATTACCTAAAAACAACACAATACCACGACCCTCTGATCTTTGTGAAGCTATTTTATTATTGACTCTAATAAGTTGAGCGAAACATTTATTTCGGCAATGAATAGGTACTGAAAATCTACTTGTATTGTGTAATATAGGACCGCTATCAAACGATGCAAATAATTGTTAGTTCTAAAATATCTGACGTCTTGAATGTGTATCAATATTACAACTTGAGCTGCTACTCGCATATAAGGCTTTAAAGTTTGACAGTTTTAAGCAAATTTTCAGCAAAATGAGTCATGATTCAGTTAGTTTGATAGTACATAACATAGTTAGAAACTTTTAATAACAGTATTTTTTTGGAAAGAAACAGGAAAATTAAGTTAAAAGTTAAAGGCTAATGACGAGACGCTCAAATTTTTATATTCAGTGTCTAAAATTTTTTAGAGGAAGCATGTTTAAGCTTTCAAGTCTAAGGTCTTTTACTAAAATGTTAGTGGTTATTTTTGTCAAACCTGGACAAAAAACAAAAGACAAAACTTGGAGAAAACAAGTCTGAAATCACCAAAGCATCGATATCAATGCCCCAATCCCTGGAGTGGTATAATAACGGGCTGGTATAATGATGATGGTATTTATTAGGTAGTAACTATTTTGTTGTTTAGCCGTAGCATGGTGCTTCGTAAACCTAATAATGCCAACATCACAGATTTAGATACAGTTATACTATAACGTTCACGTCTCGTGTGTAGAGATATTTTTATTGCTTTTCTGCCATCAATGATGGCAAAATTTAAAGTTTAAAGTGGCAAAGGTGGCAGCCGCCAAATTTACAGCCAATAGTCTTTGGTGAAAACAGCTGGCGTTGCCGCTAAGAAGACAGTAGTCTCACGCCTTTTGCCCTAAGGTGTTTAATTCTCTTAGAAGATTATGTAACAAAAATATAGTACTTTTAACAACTCCACTAAACCAGATTATGTATTTACTAAATATAACAAAACGCTATAAATAAAAACCCGATAGATAATCTTGTGAATCGTTCCATTTGCAAACATTACAAAATCAAAGATATGTAGGTATATATAGGTACAGACGAATAAAAGCTAACTTCAACTATTTTGCTTCGCTTACACAGAAATAAAATGAATCTAGACGTTGTTTGTTACTGTAGTGAGTTTTGTAAGGAAATGAGATATTTCCAACGTAAAAAGCATGAAAGATATTACACCGATTGTTCAGCTACATTAAGAAATCACTTTATCTCACTGTAAATAAAAGGCAAACAAAAACTTTTTGTTTATTATACAGTCTTTAACCCGCGGGATTAAACAATTGGCGCTAAGGTGTTTTGTTGAGCCTGTACTGAGTATTGTACATAAAAATACAAGAGAATTTATAAAATTATAATGATGGAAGTTTTAAGCAAGAAAAATTTGGTTAGTATAAATTGTACAAGAATATTTTTAGTCAAATTGCAGCCCGATTGAGAACCTTTACAGTACAGAGGCCCTACACAAGCGGCATAGATATCTATTCTATTCATAGAATAGATTATTTTATTTGACTGCTTCTGTGGTTCGGTGGTACTGTGTATGGACTGCCACGCAGAGGTCGCGGGTTCGATTCCCGCTCAGTGCAAATATTTGTGTGCATGAACATGTTAATTTGCATTGGTCTGGGTGTTTCTATATAATATGTATGTATTTACAAAAAAAAAAGTATTTAAGTATGTATATCCGCATTCTAGAACCCATAACACAAGCATATAATATGCTTACTTTGGTTCTAGATGGCGTTGTGTGTAGTTGTTGAAATATTATTATTATTATTATTAATATTATAAAATGTATGGGATTGACATAAGCTAACGCTAACATTGTCGTAAGCTTATGTCAATCCCATACATTTTTTATCTATTCTATGAATAGAATAGAAATCTATGCCACTTGTCTAGGGCCTCTGGATAGATAGAATAATGACAACTATACTGGAATAAAACCTTATTGCCTCAACAAACCATTCAATCCTATTATTTATTCGTAAGTCTAATAATAACATTACTTCTCTCAAGATCGTCTAACTGATAACTAAGTCGCCCCTGAACACCTGAGTTTCGTAATATAGAGGATTATCGCTACGATAAGCACTCCGAGGGATAATGTTAACTTCGGACGGGTAGTTATAAACGAGTCAAATGTATTATATCACGTTTTTATTATTCAGAGTAATGTAGCGTATTAATTAATAGATCTGGGAGGAAAGCACTCTTTATATGGTGAATACATAGATGGCTAATCGTTTTCTAAAATGTTTATATTCTTTGGTGGTTTACTGACACTGCATACGAAACATCACAAACAGGTCTCAGTATCGACTCGCGGGTTTCACAGTGAGATAAAGTAAATTGGATTTTTCGTCAAGAAATTCTCAGTATTTGCCGGGATTTAGATATTGTTGTAGATCCTTGCTGGTTTTAGTATGAATGGGCCGCTTTAACAGGGGAAGTACTTCTCTCTCATAAAATACCGACGTAAGAGTGGCAGTAATATTCATAATAAGCGTTTCGCTCGATGAGTGAGAACGCCGGAGGCCCAATTTCCCTCTTTTCTTTTTCCTCACCTTCCCGGTAGCTGCATAGCATGCGTTTAACAGAATCTGTAGCACTAAAGAAGTCCATGTGTGACAGTTAGTACTTACCATTAGGTGGGCTGTTTGTTCGTCTGCCACCATAGGCAATAAAAAACCGGTCAAGTGCGAGTCGGACTCGCCCAGCGAGGGTACCGTACAAATTAATTACTTTATTAACTATTAGGTACCTATACCTATAGCTATATATATAAAAAAGGAAAAGGTTTTTTTTTCATATTTCGCCTTAAATCTAAAAATAATTAAAAATCTGTCTAAGCTTGTGGCAATGAAGCCTTTTCATACAGTACCCCACATGATACGGTTATCTCTATTCAAAATTTGGACCGCTGCGCTGTTCCTGGCATTATAACCCTGTTTTCAATGATTTAATTATAAATGTTTAGTTACAGATCTTTTCCTCTATTTTTACTATAAGACGGTATTACTTACCAAATTTCATAGTACTAAGTCAACGGAAAATACCCCGTTAATTTTGATTCTTTTAAGAGTGTCTAAATAATTATAATGTTATGCGGCATAACGGCCGTATCTGTTTTTTACGCAGAATTTTATTTTTGCACAGCTTTAAGAAACTGTAGACCTGAGTATATCGTTTTAGATAAAGTAAAGGGTCTCTCTCTAAAATAAAGGGTCTCTTGACAGACAGACAGACAACAAAGTGATCCTATAAAGGTTCGGTTTTTTCCTTTTGAGGTACGGAACCCTAAAAAAGCATCTAGCTAGTCACTTGTCGCATGAGACCGAACAGAGCTTGCAAAACGTAAGTGCTACACAACTCTGCCTACCCATTTCAAAATCACGATGCTGTGATATGTTATATTATTTGAAACTATTTTATTTCGAATTCAATTAAAACGTATATGATATTCGTTTCTAGAATTCATTATAATAAACAAAGTTAGGGCGAGATTTCAATTAACAAACTCTAATTCGTGCGTCTTCAGTATGACTTCGAAAGCACGTTTTGCATGCAGACTTCGTTTTTAGTTCACCTGGCAAACTTCTGAATCACTATTAAGTTAGTTAAGTAAATAACTATAACTTTATAGAAGTTTAGGGGATTAAATGGCTGGCGTGGATTAGGTGAGACCGTGAAACGTTCTGCAATTAATGATGTAATTCAAAGAATTTTGTAGAGTGCCTAGTGTTGGCTGTTTCTGTACATAAGCACTTCGAAAGTTCCTTTGAATTTAATAAATTAGTTGCATCATTTTGAATATGGACAAACATTTGGTACCTATGACTCGAATTAACTAACGAATTATATTTCTTTATTTATTTTTATTTATATCAAAACTAATATATAAAAATTTGTTTGCTTAAACGCGCTTATCTCTGGCACTACCAGTCGGATTTGAATAATTCTTGGCTATGCAACATCACGCTTCTGGCGACGGGAGCCGTACCAAAGATGTAACTTAACGCTAACGCTAACGGAAGCTAGTTTCAACATATTTCTCTTGCATTAGTATAGAACTTTGTGCCGCGAGAGACTATCCTCCTTCTTGCATCGTATTCCTCAGTGTGCGGATCTGGTCAGACCAACATATTGGTCCACGTGGCCTTTTCCCGTCTACTTTGCCAGTCACGATGAGCTTCTCAAGGTTGTCCCCGTCTTTTCTAGCAATGTGACCGAAGTATTCTAATACTCTGCGTAGACACTTGGATGACAAACGCGAGGAGATCTTGAGTTCTCGCAATATGGAAACGTCAGTCCAATGTGCTGTCTAAGGACTACATATATAAACGTTGGATTAACGGACATAAAGTAACAAGGTATCCCAAGATTAGCAATACATGTGGCCGCGAGTCACACAATTTATGTCAGTGGCGCAGTGGATCTGCTGTTGATTAGTCGAGCTTTTATTATAACTTCTCAGGCTTATACAGAAATATTATAGAAACAAAATAAACTATATAATACTTACTAGGTACAGGCAATGTATTTTTATTATCTTAGACGATAGCTAAAATTTTTTGAACATTGAACAATAAAATAGTTTCCAGAAATTATTATATTGCAAAATTACTAAAATGTGTTCAATTTTAGATCCTATGTACTAGGTAGGGATTAAAAAGTCATTTTAATTATTTTATTTTCAATATCTTTAAAGTTGTGAAAATATCAAAACAGAGTATCGTTTTCTTGTGCAAATTAATTATTCTGCCAATCGTCTTTCTTGAATCTTTTTGTACAGTAATAAAAATCAAACGAAACATTGCTCAGAA
This sequence comes from Parascotia fuliginaria, assembly GCA_963082885.1. NCBI lineage: Eukaryota > Metazoa > Arthropoda > Insecta > Lepidoptera > Erebidae > Parascotia > Parascotia fuliginaria. Next base: position 8,344,163 of record OY720187.1, read on the forward strand.
TGTTCAGTGTTTCGAGGAAATGTTTTCCATTTGAAATAATATCTTTACTCTTGGGAAGAAAACCTTTTTTCGTTTTGCGTTTTTGTATTTAGATGTGGTATAATTTAAAATAAAGTATGTATATTTCTACTAGTTCTAGGTTACTTTCTACTTAAGCATAACAAATATGTTTTTACGTATTAAAGCCTTTTTAAAGTTATAACAGTTTTTTTCATACCTATTTAATTTTTAATGCGCTTAAATAGCAATCGGCAACAGCTTAACTCCATCTTTAATCCTTGCTGTGTCTCAAGATGACCTATTAATTAGATACAAACATCGAGAGCCCACTCTAGCAGTTTGCTGTGCCATGCTTGATGATTCGACATCAAGATAAAATTTAAAATAAAGTGAACTCATTTAAATAAATTTCTTTTTTATGAAGTTCTTTTTATTAGCCACAGGAGATGTAAACTGCAATGAAATAAATGAACTAATTTATATCATAATTAACTCAAGTAGTAAAACCAGAAATTTGAGGACATAAATTAAGCCTCATCTCATTAAGTACCTAAATATCCAAAATGGCTAAGAATTGATATTACTAGTTAAATATATTATTAATTTATATTTATTAGTTATATTCAATTTAATAAAATTTATTTACAATATAGTTTATTGTTTCATTTTGTGACACCTTCATAATTCTTTTCATTTCTTCGTAACCAGTTACGATCTAACACTTGTTCCTCCTTTTATTTATTCATACTTTTTAAACAGTGTTGTGTTATCATTCATTTAAAGGTAAAATGTTTAGTTTACAAAGTTGTGAATAGGTTATGGATTGCTGCTCCACCTCAATAAATCAACAATCTTTTAAAATCTACACTTTAAGGAAAAATCTTTATCAATTGCAATTAAAAATCGACTATTATGTGAAGAATACAAAAATTAAATTAGTTAGATATAAAAAATAGTTTAAAAAACTAAAACCCAACTCCGGCATTAAATGTGCTCTAAAAAGTACAAAACAAGAAAATAATGTAGAGATGGTTAAAGGGAAGCCGTCGTCGCATGCCACCTTGCATTACCACGACCTTTAACCTTAAGAATTGTCATTGCTATGATGGAAATCTTTTAGGTAGACAACACTGATTTTTCATTAAGTACATTTTAGAATCTATTTCCGGGCAAAGCACAAAACAATAACCTCACGTACGATTTCTGTGAAGTGATGACAAAAAAGTATTAAAAATATTTCACGATTTTATAAGTATCTACATATGTATTTATAGCTATGCTTATTACTTTAAATTTTAATTCTGTCAAAATTTTTTTTTTCTAATAAATTATTATTAGTGTTACTTTTCTCTTATCAGAGCAACTATATGTGTATAAGTTGGTACGGAAACTTTGGTGTTCGAGTCATGTTCGCATTTGCACGGGTATTTTATTAGTACTAGCTGACCCGGCGAACTTCGTTCTGCATACCAGTCGATTAACATTACTTTATTTTGCTAAAATAAAATATTTTTTCTAAAATAATCGTAGCCTAAGTTACTCCTTAATACATCAGCTACCTGCCAATAAAAGTCCCGTTAAAATCGGTCCAGCCATTTCAGAGATTAGCCAGAACAAACAGACAGACAGACAAAAATTGTAAAAAATGTTATATTAGTGTATGTACCGTATATATATTCATATACATGTAGTAAAAACGGTTATTTCAATATTACAAACAGACACTCCAATTTTTGTATATGTACTCCAATTTTATATAGATATAAACCAAATACATTGTTTCCAATAAAAATCACGTAAACAATTTATATACCTTTATCGAGAAAATGCAGTCAAAGTAGTGGATATCAGCTAATAATGTTTATATATTTGAAATTAGTGGACTAAAATCTATCATTTGATACCCATCACGATGTATTCCAAAATTTTTTTTTTTAAGTACAAAAAAGTATTATATACTAAACTTTTAGGTATACACCTATACTAAAAATGTAAGGCAAATAATATGGAGTGATTTCACCAAATATAGTATTATCCTGTAAACATAGCAATTTAATTTGTTATAGGTCGTTCTGGTCTGGTCTCCGCAGAAGCTAGTCTCTTGAATTAAATATTATTTGTTTTTAAATTACATTGTTTACTCTTTAAAAATTATATTAAGCAAGCGGTTTGTAGTTATATTCTATCAAATACCAGTTTAGTTAGCTAATAAGGCTGTTTGATTCCCAGATGCTCGTCAGGACTATAGATATTTTACTACTGCCATGGGAATTCATATCGATATGGCCTTGTTTACTAAATAATTTCTATATATGTAGAACATTAAACAACAAATAGTGTATAATTAGTCGCATAAGTGTAAACAATTTTCAAATCATCATTTTTCATGCGACGACGTTGACAGAACTGTGGTCGCTTTTTCACAAAAAGTGACGATCATACTAGATATTTCGTTAGCACAATATATTCGTAATCATGTATAATTTAATTTATACGTTACAAAAAAAACTATTTAAAATTTTGAAAACTTCAAGAATGGCGACATCAAATCACTGCCGGCGCAGGTCAGGACTGGTCAAAGTGGATTTCTTTCGACTCAAAGAATGAGCAATATTCAGTTATACCTAAAACAATTACACACAAATTTATTCAATTACCATCTAAATTGAATACTGTCAACGCATTGCGGGTAGACTTGAAGTTGAGCGTCCTTGGTCAAGTGCTTACGTGATATGAATCACGCTTACAAATTGAACGTCAACTCTGACAACGCGTATCGGCTAACGGAACAATTTATCACTAAATGATATTTTAAGCTCTATTATTGATGGAATAATAGTAATTTCCAAGAGACTAAGTGAGATTTTTTAGAGTTAAGGAATAATCACGTAATGCCTCGTCGATTCTCCTGCATTTTCCCTTTCTTCCCTCGTCCTCCACATGGTGAATAAAGGCTTGATTGCGTTTTTTTAGCGTTGTTTTTGTGATGCTTAGAGGACACAACCATGTTCATAAGTAACGGTTACGATTTACCATTTGGTAGACTAGGTATATGCTTGTTTTCCATCAAAGGTGTATAAAAAACTAACTTTCCGCGCCGCAGTTTCACTCGCGTCTTTGCTTATTGCTCTGATTTCATAGCCATTAGCGTGATGTTACATAGCCTATAACCTTCCTCGAGAAACGGGCTATCATACGCAAAATTATTTTTTTAAATCCGACGGGCAGTCATAGAGATTATCGTGTTTAAACAAACAAACAAACAAATAATTAAATAATTATACTTCAGCTTTAGATAATAGTATAGATACATGACATAGGTACGAGAAATTCGACATAATATAATTTAATTTCAATTGAAAGACTTCTACTGCCAGTTAAAGGTTTTAACCCCAAGCAGGACATTTAGGCTTTGTAGATTTAGGTAGATTTCAAACATTTATTCAATTTGTTGGAAAAGTAGCCTGAACGAGCGCGATTTGCTTGCTAATGAGCGAACTATGTATGTACTTTATGATTTATTACAGCGATAAAGTAATGCCTTCACACTGCATTAATTTCCACTAATACGACTAGATGGTTTTACATTTTATCACAATTGTTTGATATTTCATTTAGCTTACATGATATCCAGGTAAAATTATTACCTAGAGGCTGTGGGGATCACTTCACAACTACACTTATTGTCATAAAATGTGTTGCACATGGCGATTTTGTATAATTCTATTAAGAAAATACAACAATCCTTTGAGCTATGCCTTATAATGTTGCCTCATAAAACATGTAATCTACATGTGGCTAACCAAATATGGGTGTAACATTACTCCTACTGTATAACATTGTAATTCTATGTATAAAATTGCTGTCTTTAAAAAATATAACGAATATTTTCTGCAGCCTTTACATATATATAAATAATAATCGCCAAATAAATCTAATCAAATTAAGACAGCCGACAAGCTAAATATACAACGGCCGAATGGTTCAATTACCTAATATTAATGACAGACATCAGTCAGTTATTCAAGTGTTGGGTGTACACGGACACTCTAATTGATGAAGTTCCATTCCACCGCTATTTGCTAAATGCGTTCGGCAACAGTGATGTTAACAGAACGAAGCTCGGGAGAAAGAAGAGACGATGGTGAGTTAGAGATGAGAGCTCGTCAAAACAAACTTTGTTTTGTTAGGTAACGTGATGCACGCTATTTTAACATTATGTTCTAATTTTAATGCATTTTTACTAGTCAACGTGCGTAATTTACTTTGTCTACTTTTATAATTATTTTATATAAGGTGATATAAGTAGCATCTATACTAATGTATAAAGCGAAAGAGTTTGTTTGAAGGCACTAACCCCTGAAACTACCAGTCGGATTTGAATAAGTCTTTATGCGTTTGATAGCCCAGTACCTACATGAGAAAGGTTATAAGCTGTGTAACTGCAGTAATCAAAGACGTAACTTAATGCAGGTGAAACTGTACTGTGAAAAGTTAGTAATGTATATTAATCATACGTCCCAATTTGCTACTAAACACTTAAATGTGTCCTTTTTCAACACTCGTTCTCACTTTTCAGTCTGGACAAAAAGATAAAAGGAGGAAGAGATGTGATTGCTAATATCAATTTACACAATAAACAGTTGCTGACCATTTTCGCAACATTTTACACTACAGATACAAAAATTTGCATAACAGTAGTTGTAATTATAATACTACTAATACTAATACAACTTCTTCACGTAGAGTAGGCACGCTAACTAAAATTTCTCCCAAAAACCATTTTATCACTATGACCGTCTAGATGTTGTTTTTATGTTTTTTTAGTTTCGGTGAATTAATAAAATGTTGAATGACTCCTCGTTGGTCGGGATTACTCGAGTTTAAAAAATAAATCTCTGTCTAGTTTTTACAAATTAGGCTTCAGACAAGGAAATATTACGGTTGTTTATGTATATAATTTGCCACAAAATTGTATAATTTAAGTACAGATAAAGCCAACCTCAAGTCTGTAAAGGAAATATTTCAGCCTTAATGCGTTTCTATACCCAATAAATGGACCGCATCTGGCCTCTTCAGGCCTAATTCTATCATTGGCAATTTGCTTTACATCACTCCCTTCCGACGTCTGCGGAAGCCCGGTTATTTTATTTCCAATGGTCGTAATAATTACCTAATACTACAACGTACATTATATAACAATGATTACAGTAAGTATGCGCTATATTTTAAGCATTTTATTTTACGAAAATATATGACAATAAGTTACAATAACTAATTAAACCACATATCAACACATCAACTCCTTTTATTTTATAATAAGCCTTTATTATTATCATCATAATTAATGAGGATTCAAATTACTATTTATCTTTCTTTCACTTCAAAACGCAGCGAAGTATTGATGTTTTCTATATCCAAATAATCGAATGACTTAAAGAATTAATGTTTTGTATATCATAATAATCTAATGACTTATGTCTTGTATTTTTAAACTTACAAAAATTTCAACGTTGTAGGAATATAATAATAATTACTAGTTCTATCCTTAAGTAAGAGCTCATTTGCAAAACTCGGAGTACTAACAAACTACTTATTTACATTATGAATCTGCTCTTATAAAAATTCAAAGAACCTGTTACCTCGACAGAGCGATTTTGTTTCTCATATTTATATAGTAGCAAAAGGTTTTTTTTTCCAAAGTAATCATACTTCCCACTTGCAATATCTTTCTTGTTTTAGCATCTGTTGTAATGATTAAAAGAAGTCTTTACATATTTTATTCTATTAGCTCTCTCATTTGACAAATTAATAACTGTGCACATAACAATATTGCTATAATATTTGCTCACTTTGGGTCTAGATGGCGTTGTGTGTAGTTGTTGAATTTGAGACATTAGATTAATGGAATGCTACGGACGGAAAGAATACAGTAGGTACTATCGCTTAATAGAGGTATTAACGGTAATGAAAACTTGTATCTAAGCGTTTTAATGATAGCCATTTATTTTGTGTGGATTTTTTTATTGGCGACATGTCAGACGCGCCAACTGCCCACCTGATGGTAAGTGGTTACTTTCGCTCATGAACTGAATAAATCATCACCACTAACACAAAATATCATCGTAAAGCTACTTATTAAAATGGTCACTTACTGATTTAATCGAAATCTTGAAAACTTGACCTACGACGCTGAAATTTAGATGACACAAGACAAGTTGTCGGCGAAGTATGTATTTTACAAAAGGATTAAATTATTACAAGTGCAATTAGGAACGAGTCGCTGGTATATCTTAGTACTTTGTTCTGTGGCATAACTTTACCAATCAGGTAAAGAGTAACTCTACCATACCGTTATACGTTTTACGACTGTGTTGACAAACAACATGTTACCGCTAATATCACAGAGGGCCTAGACAAGTGGCCTAGATTTCTATTCTATTCATAGAGTAAATTTAAATATGTATGGGATTGACATAAGCTAACGAAAATTTTGGCGTAAGCTTATGTCCACTGTCTAGGCCCTTGGATAAATGGTATTACCAACTGCTAATATAAATAAAAATAATAATGTTTTAATATAATTACACAGTAATAACGCCTCTAAGGTATATGGTCAATAAACAACATTGATATATTGTGTCATTGATTTCTATCGTTAAAATATTGATATTACAAAAGAGTTATATAGTAAAATAAGAATACAATATTGTAGACATAAAGTAAGAGCATCTATTAAAAATTCCAGTTACTCATAATTTTGTCGCCATAAATGTATAGTATGAACTCGGCGTAGAGCCTCACCGCACTAGAACGACGTACTTATAATAACGGTAATAACGGTTTATAGGTTGCTATAAGACTTCGTACAAAGACATGAAACTCATTGAGTTAACAAAGCGCCGTCAGATTTAACCGTAGAAATTATAATGAAAACGCCTTAATTATGTCACATACTGTCGAAGCCAAGGTGGTGCAGCGGTACCGTTTACAGTCTGCCACGTAGGGATCTTGTAATTAGGTTTTTCTGATGTGAAATTCTAATGCGTATTAGACATGGGGCTCAACTAACTGCTTACTCATAAACAGTGTAGATGTATTTTGGTAGACTAATAATATCAAAAGAAATAGCGACTTCGTGAATTATAAGATCCTAATTATTAGTTCCTAGTAGGTATTTACATATTATTTACATTATTATTTACATAGTAATACTGTTATTGGTTTAACACTCACAAGTTCAGGGTAATGGACAGCGATGCCTGATCTCAAAATGTTTTTTTTGGAAACCTACCAATACCTTACATCCTCTTTTATATGACAAGATTTGTTAAATAAATATTCTTTAAATAGGAAATTGTATCGGAAATCGAATCGAAATTAATGTAGGCACATCATTATATTTTGTATAGGCAAGGGAAAATTGAGACGGGGAAACGACTGTTATTAGTAGTTTGGCTAAATATCAAAGTATTTTGATTACAGAAAGGAAAGATCTACCTACAGTTAAAAAACCTTTCTGAAAATATGAGCATTCTTATTGAAAATACGTTTATAAAACTCTCTGAAATACGTACCATACATATACTAGAATAAGTTATTTAGAATTGTAATATTGTAATAGCAAACACTTATTTATTGGGAAACTGAGTTTAGTGAGCAGTTGAATTCAATAAATAAATGAAGTAAATGAATAGACTACATGGAATATCTTATATACTTAGTGCAAAATTAGCAATAAGTAGTACTGAAACGCCCATCGTGTTTAATACACACAAAACAGTCTAAATATATTTTATTGTGTTTTTTATATTCAAAAAATACTCAAGCTGAAACCAGGAAGAATAGACTTTTTATAAAATAAATAAAATTTAACAAACTTTATGTTATATTAACTTTTAAATTGTTAAAGGTTCTTACTTTAATACAGTTGAAAGAATACACAGAAATTGAAAATCCTAATTAAAAATTTCATATCAAAACTTGAACCACAAACAAAAACATCGTCAGCTGTGAAGGTTATATATTTTTTTTGTTTATGTTGATTTTTCAAATTAGAATGTATGTGAGATCACCTCTAAAACTCTCCTTCCTTGTGTTGTTTTCTAAGTCGTTTAAAAATGTCTGTATCTTTGTTTTATTGAAATTGTTATGTGTTCAATTTCTTTCTACACACCAGAATAGATAAACCATCGAGAATTGTAAGAGCTTTGTTCGGCTTTTAGCGTTCTATGCATATTTGTTGCTTCAGCACGTTCGATTTCGAATATTCGATTATTCTATATGTGAAGGTAGTATTTGCTGTTACAAATTCGTGTTTATATCTGTAAGCCCGAAAGCCTCCACTGTAGACATAAGCCTCTCTTTAAAGAAGGAGTTTGAAATACTCTCAAGTTCGTAGGTAGGAGTATGCCATGTTTGGCAGTAAGGTAATAATGCTGCTGCTCGTAATTGGTACCTAATCTCTTGGTAATTTCTTACGAAACTCACCGTAAGAGATTAAATTTCATAAACTAGACTGAAGACGACACAAACCACATCTTTAATTCGACACAAAATTACTAAATCTTTGCGAATAGTTTAAATAGATACCGCGAGTTACCAGTGAAAACGTAACACAACGTAAAGCTCATTTACTTTCAAGTTCCAACGTTTGCACGGTAGCTTAACCTGAATAATTTTACATATATGTTAAGATATGATATGAGAAATTCACAGGAAATATAATACCCACAATTACGAATTTAAATTACATACGAGAGATTACATTAAATTGAATTCATCTATCTACGTAGTAAGGTTACATATTAGAAGCAGTATAGTTCTAAAATTAATTAATTTAACAGAAACTTGATATGGTGACAATATTTTATTCCCGACAGCATGCAATGATAGACTTAAAATCTCATGATAATATGTGATATTTTATACTTTTTAGTCTATCGAAATGACTCCACTCTGCCATATGGTAAAATCTGTTGAGTCCATGAATGGTGGTCACAATACCAGTTGCTATTAAATTAAAATAGTGGTCTCCCATATGGTGGTATTATAAGACAATTATGCACGTCACGCTCAAAATTATCATAAGCATAGAGTATAAAGAACACTACATAACCAACACCTTAATTACTTTTCATTATAAAAAAGTGTTTAGTTTATTAGCATAAGGAAATGCAAGTAAAAGTAGTTAAGTATTACGTAACGCTCTTCTCAGATCCCAGCTAAAAGGATAACGGGCATCCCAGATGCATTACATACGGTAACAAGATACAATGAAAGATAACTAGGTAAATCCGCGAATAAACAAGCTAGTTTTTCATATAACAGTGCCACTCGGTGGGACGACGAACATTTGTTACGGAGAAAGGAAATAACGTAAGTGGGTCATTATCAGTAAGAAAGGAAGAGTGCCTATCATCTATTACAGCAGGCTTTGTAACTTGTGCTATTTACTGAGGATTAATCATAGAAGTCGTGAGAATACAATGAGAAATGATTACGCTTAGGGCTCTGGATGGAGTAAACAATTTAACAAGTATGATATTTTTTTTTTATAAACAGTAACAATAAATGACCTTCGAGGGAAGGGGAATCCTACTGTGCTAAAGAGGTAGTCATCGCTTACGAAATCCAAATAAATAAGTATTTTATTCTTCAGACCTAATATAAAGTAACTATTAGAGAAAATAGCCTACATGGACTAGCCTACTCGCTTAAGCAAAAACGACTTTTCCTCGTGATTCGGCTACGAGGCTGCCCATCACCCAGAACTGCCGGTCATGGGCAGGAGTCATTTTTTCTATTACTACAGCGTTGTTTTTGCGATTTATATGCTTAAACGGATTAAAAGTCTATACTTCTTCTCTAATCTTTAAACCGAAAAGTCTATACTTGTAACAAGTTAAATTATTTCAAATTTTGTTTTGAGTTAGTGTTGTCTCAGTTTAGAAATCCGTTAGATACTTACCTTGTTTAAAGTTCATTTAAATAGATTTTTATTTCAAAAATAGTACCTACTTATTTTAGATTGTTCACTACTACGGAAATGCAAATACGTGATGAGATATGGTAGAAACCAACTGCTTCAGTTTAGGATGCTTGTAAAGCTAGGACAGAAAACATAAAGCACAGTCAGATAAAACAAATATTTGTATATAGTAGCAATGCAAACCATACGTCACGACATACTACGTAATGGTAGTGGCAAGTGACCTTGAGGTCCTAAACGTTGACCTGTATACGAACTCTTTCTAAGAGAACAGTTTTCCTAAAATTATCGTTTGGTATTGTCTAAGCCTTACAAAAAATTTAGTCCCAATTCATTAATTTAGCCTTTTTCCAAGTAGGTATGTATTAAGATCGGGTTTCAGCCTAAAAGGGTTACACTGAATATCAGTTTTTCACGAGATTGTCATCTGATTACTATAACCCAATTACTGGGGAAATATTAACATATTTTAGATGAATAAGCTGTATAGTCAATTTGCTAATTAAGCAGAAAATAAAATTGAGGTGCTAAATGATTGAGTTACGTACTTAAGTCTATTCGCACATTTTATAATTAGGCCTCTTTCTGAGAAGGCTATGTTACTTTTAGTAGAATAAAAATATATTTTACAGTAAAAAAGATACTAGATATATAGATAGGTACTGAGAGTTATTCTGGTGAAATACTGCTTTGGTCATGTAATCGTAGTTAGTGCTGATCTGTATGATGAAGCTTCAAATATTTCAAATAGTTCGGATACAGCTTTTAAAACCGGTAATTCGGTTTTAAAAGCAAGAGTTACGCTAATTAAAATTCTTTATATGTCTGTATATAGTATATATACATAGTGGTTCTACATTACAACATACGAACATCATATTCTGCCAAGAAACGGCATATGTTATGTTCACGTTCAGTGCTATGTTCATCGCCCTATAGAATTACACCTGATATAATTAGCGAAATTTGAGTGTGATTATTGCTCTTTTTCGAAAATATGATATATAGGTAGTATACTTATTATGCTGGTTACTTCCGTCTCCGCAATAAATTGAATCGATCAAAGCATATGCCTATTTATGAACATTTTGTTATATAATCTCTATTCACATACATATACTTCATTAAGTCGCAAAGTTACACAGTACAAAATATTTTCACAGAAAAGTAATACTGAAATAAAAATATGAAGCCCAGAGAGAAAGATACGAGCTTCGACATTCTAATCCGAAGATGATACGTCCTCGCAAAGTATATCATTTGTGGGGACGAGCTCGCTACACTGAATAGCTCTCTGAAGGATGTCGTTCGTCTTATACTAAAAAGTTTTTATTAAAAAACGTCCACAGTACTGGCTGTAGCGTTGCTTAGCTCCTTTAAGACCTTGCGGTACATTAACGACATAATTTGTAAAGGTTTAAGTAATTTCAAGTGAATTTTTTATTTAACTTTTAGAAAGTTTAGGAATAAATCCAAGTTAATTAGGATACTTGAGAACAGGTGGCTTTTAGGTACAAACATTGTGCACACTTTTTAGAACTTTGCTTTTTTTGTAGCGGTTTCGCCATACGTTGTGCTTACATTGTATTTTAGTGTAGGTCACACAACCACAGAGTTCGTCAGTCGTCTGTCCACAGTCATTTTAGTTTATAAGTAAAAGTATGCCAGTGCTACTACAGAACTTTTATACCTACTAACTATTAAAAGTCAGCTTTCGTAATTAGAACAATGCACTACGTTATTTTAGGCTATTATAATTTTTAATTAACTAGCGACTAATTAATTCTGGACCTTTCTCTAATATAATATGGTATATAAACTGTACTTATGACGGAAAATCTTCAAAATAATCTTCTCCTTGCGTGCCCTTCCCATGCAACTTAATTTATTTATTCTTCTTTTATAATACAGGCTGTTCTTCTCTAGAATGACCTATCTAGAAATCAGGATGGCCACTAACCGGCTAGCATTTAAGCTGAAAGTACGCGGTCTTCTCTTCGAGAAATTGTTGGAATTGTCGCGTTAACTGTCTTATTTTCGTACTTATTTAGTCTATGTATTAATATTATTTATATATTCGTATTTATATGTGAGTATTTTTTTGGTTTTGTGTGATTTATCTTAGGTGGGAACTCAAAAAACGATATTTGGTGTAACGGTTGTGGCAACACGACGTCCTTAATCACTACTGCAGCTCAAGCTTACTACGCGGGAATTTAGTACATAAGTTTGTGGGCAAACGCAAGTGCATTAGGTATATTCTCGTACTCTGGTAGTTTAATGGGACGTCAATATGAAACGACGGCGACGCGACGTAAGGGAGATCAAGCATAGATTTGAAATACCTAGCGGTTTAATGTCCTCGCTGACATGTTGTTATTAAGGCCTAAAATTATGCATTACATCTTATTCCTAACACTTATAAATATTACACCAAAAATTTAACAAATTTAACAAACAATTGTTTTTATTACACAACTGAAAGAATATGAACAAAGTTTTGTTTCATTTAAAAATTTCGGTTTGCTTTTGTTTTAGAATTTCGTTTTGTCTAGTTAATATTGCTATCACAAATGTCATTTAGGACAAATAATTATAGTAATTTAATTAAGCACAACTTTTTAATATTGATATAGATCAGTCTTATCACAGCTCTTCAAACGAATGACTCAGTAACATTCATGATTTACAATTAGCAATTATTAGCAAGATCTAAAACGATTAACCAATCAAAGGAAAATGCGAATATTATAAACCTGGGAAAAAATTTTAGAAAACTCGGTATCAGCTGGATTTTAAGCAATGTGGACATTATACTTTGGTTGCGAGCAAAACGGGCATTATCTGGACAGTGAATAACGCAGGCATTGCCTGAACAGCGGCCGTGGCAGAAATCACGTAGACGCTGTGTCTAAAGCGTAGCCAAAGATTTAATCGTAGACACAGTCGTAGATGTAGATGTAGAGGTTGTCGTAGACGTATATATATTTAAATTTTGGGATTAAACCGATTGTACTTTGTAACTTTTGTGCGCCTTGATAATTTGCGCTTTGTTTTATTCAAGTCACATTCTTTAACAAATATTTGTGTGAAAGGTAACGAAAGCTTTTTTATTGCCTTCGAAGCCTAAACTGTGTGTGTGTAAATATTGGCAATGTTTAATGTTCAATATAAACTTGGAAAGTATTATATAATATTAATATAGTAGCAAAGGTACTTTTCTGTTATTGAACTCTTAATATAGTGTTTATAAGGCGAATTGATAGTGGATTCATTATTTTAGACTAATGTTTGTGTTAAACTTGCTATTGCAGAATGTAGACATATATGTGAATGAGTGGATCAACGTTTAAAGCTTCCTTTATGATAACAACTTAATCTTGTTCTGTTAATTATTGTGAAGCAGCTTGTTATATGCATGTAGATGTATTAAGCTTTTGCTCACTTATGTAAATGTCAGGCGTTTCAACATGTTGCTGTTATGTGTCGATTTTATATATATATCTATCCGACTATATTCCACAAAAATAATCAATTGTATTTGTTTTAAGCTTATTAAATTATCGTGAATTTGACGGTTCCTTCTGACAATGCAGTTACGCGACCAACTTCTGGATTTTATTTTTTATATTGTGCTGGCACAATATAAAATCTTGTTTACTATTGTTATGCTAAGAAAAAGAAGTTCGTGAAATGACAATTATGATAGACACTCACTTGTTAGTCAGTGTTGTGTTTTAATAGAAATCAAATACTTATTGTCATATTCTACTCAATAGTAGTAAAGTTTATCAAGTAGAAATCTAATGTGATGAGTATCAAAAACTAAAAGAAAGTAACTCTAATTTTATTTTTATAATTTGCTTAGGAACTAATGTTATTTCATTATGCCGCCTAGAACACACATAAGGAAGCAATCTACTCCCAGAGTTAATGACTGTGCATACATAATGCAATATTCTGCTACCCGTTCCTAAGCACCACGGAAACGGTCCACATATAATTTAGTTTTAGCACAACGAGTGTTTTAGACTAAGATCTTTGCTTTCCATTAGGCAAAATATATTTGGTTTTCACCTTAGTCAAAAACTGACTGTAGAACTCTTAACTATGATTGAAACTTCATAAAATATTATATAATGATAGCACAACAACTACACAACGTTCTCAAAATTAAAAGTAGGTAAGCATATAATTATGTTAAAGCTTGTGATAGGGGTTCTAGAATGCGGATAGATACTCTTGAATACTTTATTTCTGAATACATACTATTATACATAGAAAAACTTAGACAAGTGCCATCATTGTACTGATTCTTAATGAAGCACGTAATAAAACAAAAACTGTTTCGCATTTCGAAATAAACTTTAAACAAAACTGAAACAACACTAACTCGAACAAAATTCGAAACAGGGTTACCTGTTTCGTGCATAAGCCTATTATTAGATTAAGGTGCTTAGCATAGCAAGAACAATGCTGTAGAAATATAACACACTTATCTGGTAAAATAAAATTTTACGGTAGTAGATCCACGCTGGTTCCAGCATAAATTTTGGATCGATCGGGAAAGTACTACTCTGTCATAGAAGATCAACGTAAGAGTAATAGTATCCGTACTATTGCGTTTCGTTCGTTGAGTGACAGTTCTGGAGACCCAATTTCCTCCTGTTTCTTTTACCTCTCCTCCGTCAATCCTTTCACCTACTCCACTACCAGGAGCAATGCCAAGAACTCCGAGTCGTCCATGAGTAACAGTTACCACTTACCATCACGTGAGCTGTTTGCTCTTCTACCAATGTCAGCAATAAAAAAAATCATCATCATCATACCAGCTCGTTACTACTCAACTGCAGAGAGAGGTATCTTCTCATACAGAGAAGGCATTGATCGCCACGTTTGCTCAATGCGGAACGGCGAATTCGAACTTTTTTTTATATAAAGTGAATTCCTGCTTAAATAATAATCATCGATACATCACAAATGGTAGTCAAACCCATTTGGTCTTATTCTCATTCATTTAGATTATGTGCATGAAAATTATAAATGTAATAATCGAAATCCAATTTTTGTAAAGTATTGGCACCCAAGATACAGGCTTGCCTAGTTAGGAGTCAATGTTAAAAATGAGTTTTGTACTTACTTTTGGAAATAAAGTTATTATTATTTTATTTTATTTTATTTTATTTGCCTAGGTAAATGTCAACAGCCTTTGTCACCGAGCTCGCTGACAAAATGCTAGGCAGTTGAATAACTATAACTATTAAATTATTTTCTTTGGACAAAGACTTACTTTCGCTGTCGCGATTTCTATGGTTGTAAGGCGGTCACAAACCTGTTTAAATAGGTAATAGACACTAGTCCTTTCCTCCTCCCTGCTAAAAGCCTACTTCCAGTACCTCCATGAAAATGCTTAAATAAAAAACTAGTTAAATCATTGACGAATTTTAATTAGTTATCTACCAGATTTGTGTTTACAGCAGCTGTAAACACAAAAGTCCATAATCCGTTCGCGGGACTTATGAAAAAGAATAATCAACAGTCCAGAATAAAATATAGTACATGGTCATATAATACTCTTTACGTTAATTAATATTTAGAGTTATTTAGGTTAATGAATACATAGTTTCATTAATTTCCTCACATTTCAATCGTGGGTTATTCAAATTTGTAACTGTATCATCGTATTGCCTATATATCTCGCAGGATGTTCTAATAAATATGCAAATTTATTCAGGATATTAAGGAGAATAATAAATTACTATCGGAACTCAAAAGTAAATTAGCTGTATGTCATGTCGCGTTTACACTGTGGTAGTTTATTGGTTTATAGGTACTATAGTTTCAACAATCTAGTCTTAGTGATATAAGAGCTAGATTTAAAAATATTATCGATACAAATTGATATAAGTAGTAAAAATATCAAACATTCCACCGGTGACAGATCTTTTTGTGACGTCAATTTAGTTCTCATAGTAATTAACAAAGGCGCTGTTCATTTTCTTATACAAATATTTTGCTCTATCACCAGTGAAACAAATAATAATCCTTTTTATAGCTACAGACTATTAATCGAATATCTGAATGAGGAGGTGCCAACTCAGCATATTAATGTAACAACTTGTTTAAGTGGCGTCAGAAATGTTATTATGAAAATGAAGAGTTAAAAACCGAACATTTAATAATCGTGCTGAATGAAAGTAGAACGTATCGACTGCTAAGAAGTAGAATATATTTATTTTGTTGTCGGGTTCAGTTATGAACGTTTGTTAGTCCCAAAATAAGTCGGGCCAGTACTTAGAGATTAACTTTTAGGAACATTTATAATACTAATTTAGAATATAGTGGTAACTGTTGTGTTCGTTCTAACCCAGTACAAAAATAACGAATGCTCTATATAAATTATAAATTGGGGCAGTTCTTGATAATGCCGGCCCATTTTAACTAAAAATAATAAAAATCTAATTTTTCTTCTACCTACTAATGAGGCTCAATACCAAACTTTGCAGCAAAATAAAATTACATACATAATTAGAGCGCTAAGTATATATATATTGGAAAATAATAACGATGTCGAATATTTTGTTCAAACAAACTTACTTGTATCATCCAAAAATAAAATTTATTGCGTAGATAATTTTAAGTATAGGTTTATATATTCCATTATGAGGCTTGTAATATTACAAGCCTTATAATGGAATATGGAATATAATTAGGTACTGGATCACTGACGCAATAGTATAACAGCCTTTGATATTATTACCGAAATCTAATCAAAATATATTTCATTAACAATCTAAATCTCTATAAAACAAAGTGCCTGACGTAACAAATATTCTCTCTCACTAACGAGTAAGTACAAATTTAGTTAAATGTATATACTTAAAAACTATACACAAAGTATGTGTATGTGTATGTTAATTACGTTGTGTATAGTTTATTTAACAATTTAATCTAAAACTAGCTCAACAACATTCGAACACGTAAAGAGAGTAAATTCACAACATCCGTGTGAGTTTAATTAAAAAATCACAAATGAGTTTTGTACTAAAGGAACACACGACCTTTTCAAATTGCTACAGTTAATTTAATTGTTCTACGTGTCGTTGGAAACAATGCTAAAGGCACAAAAGTGCTACTAATGTAACAACTTGTGTAAGTGGCGTCAGAAAAGTTGAACTAATAATATAAATAGTACCTACCAGAAATGTTAAACTCTTCTTTCCAGTCGTATCTTCATTACTGAAGGACTTGTTTGCTTTGATAGGTCTCTAGCAGCTTTTTAGTTTCTGTGCGCCATGTGTTCCTGTCTTCGGCGGTATGTAAGGCGGTAGTGACTGGTAGACTAGTAAGTAATTTAATTTGGTCACACCAGCGGTTAGGTTATCTATGGCAGAGACGCTTATCATCTACTTTTCTGACAATCATTAGTTTGTCGTGGCTATCTGGGTTGGTAGGTAACCCAGGTAACCAAGTTGTTGCCGATCATAGAGTCAGAGAACGAGGGATGGGAAAGAAAAGGAAGATAATCGAAAAGGTAATTTACCTCAGGCCTCTCACTCACCGTATGAAGTGCAATCTTAAGGAAACTAATATTATAAGCTGATTTTTAGTGTGAGGGTACTCTTTGATCGATCCTGCTTAGAAGCTAGCAAGGGTGTCTAGTACCGTAATATTGTGACTATACGTAAACACTGAACATACCAGCCAAAACATTGATAATCTATTTTCTAAACGAAGTATCTATATAAAATGTTGTTACATTCGTCAAACTAAACGGCATCAAAATAAAGATGCCTCTTTAGTATTATAACCACCAGTTTTATTTCCGAAACGCGATTCAGTAATTTTAAACGCCATCGCAATCAGTAAAAGACACATTTCTGAAAAGGCATGTTTTGTGTTATGATCTTTTTGCAGTAGAGGTAATGGTATAAATAGTATCGTTGAATAGTCCCCAAGTGCGAGTGTATGTATAAATAAAATCATGTAAAAACGGTTCGCATGTTTCGTACATTTGTGAATGTGATTGTCTACTTCGATATATCCTGGAGAGTGCTCATTTCGAAGGCCATTAAATATAGGAAAACCATCGTTGCATCCATTTCCCTCGCTTAAGATCAACACAATGGGAACATTTCGAAGGTTAAACAGATGTAACCGAATCCTCGAGAATTCTTGTGTATTGTGTTCAATGTTATAGCGTAACAATAAAGTAATTGAATATCGCATTTTTTTTTTTATTTTTTTTTTTTTTTTTTTATATTAGCCTACCAAAGTGACTCCACTTTGCCTGATGGTAAGCAGTAAGTGGAATCCAGAAGTGGCGGACACCATTCCAAAAGCCAAACTACTGGTATGGTGGCCTCCACTATGGCGGCTTAGTGAGATGCTTTTTCACGCCCCGCTTAAAAGACCCAGGATCAAAATTAGATGGGAACACATGCGCTGGCAAAGAGTTCCAGGCTTTAATTGAGCGACAAAAGTATGAAGTGCTGAACCGTTTGGTTCGAGACCCTTTAGATTCCACTGTGAAAGGGTGGCACTTTAGTCCCGCACGTGTCGTTCTGGATAAAAAGGGAGAGGGTGGGATTAATTCAAAGAGCTCTTCAGAACACTCTCCATGGTAAGGCGATAGAAGACGGCCATTGAGGCAATGTCTCTTCGCAGCTGTAAAGGCTCAAGGGTCTTAGTAGCCTCCGGGCTTCCGATGATACGGACTGCTCGCCGCTGCAACCTATCGAGTGCATCCAGTAAGTACTGTGCGGAGCCATCCCAAAGATGAGAGCAGTACTCCACGCAGGAACGAACCTGTGTCTTATAAAGAAGACAGATTTTATATATATATTATTATATATATATTATTACGTTATACTTAGCTTAGTATAGTGTATGTAGAAGTGCGATGACAACTTAGGCATGTTATAGATATCGAATCAATGCTAACAAGGTATTGGCAAAAAAACCTTTTAACAAATCAACTGGATAAAGTTCGAAGCATAACATACCATGCTGTTTGTTTTTGAAATAACTTATTAGCACAGCGGTTTTCTAGAACATCTTACTTACTCCTAATGCTATAACTGAGAAGCAATTGTCAATGGTTCTAAGAAAAGAGCTGCATTGAAAGCAGCATTTTGTCTTAGACAGTAATTACTGCGTATAATTATCATTAACAAGATGTAATGGACTTAATAAAATTTTAGTATCTTGTATAATGCAAGTAGCTTCTCGTTTATATAATACCGTAGAGCTCGCGTGCAAACTGGTAGTTTAGCCGACGGCATAGGTTGGTAACATCGTAACATCATTTCTATTACTACTTTATGGCACTATGCAATCACTAATATACTTTATAGGAAATAAACAAGCATACCTATCGTTTCGATAAATTGTCAAATATTTACTTTACTATTAGGAATAAGCACACAAACACATAAAATACATTAACCACATAGATATCTAAAATGTAAACGTAAAACGAAATTAAACCATATAAGTACTAGTACAATCGCACTTACAGCAAGGATAAACCGTAGCTTTTATACAATAGTACGAAACATCCATGCATTATGTATATTATGAAGGGACAGAACGATGCTATCAAAGTATCAAAACTATGGAAGCGGTGGTTAATCGCGATAGGCCTCTTATGCAAGGGTCGTCTTAACCATTCGGCTAGCTATTGGATCCCAGATCGTTAATTTATTAAGGAGCAAAACTTAGCGACGGAATGTATGGCCTATGATTTTGGCGTTATTTTTTATTACTTATTGTTATCTTTTTGGCTTAAAATTATAAGTTTGTTATCGTTGACGTTGGTTCAATTGATATAGAAAAAAAGAGATGTTGGGATATTAGCAATTTTGTCATGTTGAGCGATTGGAAAGAGATACTTTACATGGATCTAAAGATCTATTACGTTATTCTTATTCACGAAGCTTTTATGCTTTCATGTTTGGCAAATTTAATAGAGTGATATCTCCCTACTTTGTAACTAAATTATTGCAAATGATAAAAAAAAATTAAATCGCTAGAGTACCATCTCTATTAATCACTCAATAAGTCACTTAGCACAGTCATTCATATTTAAAAAAATACATATTTTATATCGTCGACATACAAAGACCAAAAACACAACAATACGTCACGATGTCGGCTTCGAGCTGAACACCGAAGCACCATTGCCTGTATCCAGAGTATGTTAAGAAATTCATATAAAATTTAAACACAAATATTTTTATTTATTCCCATCCCGAACGCTTAACAAAAACCCCATGTCCCGGACAACAAACTAATATATTGGGACAAAACTTAAGACTAACTTATCCGCGTAATGTCACACAAGAACGCAAAACTAATTATACAAACCAAATTAATTCATCTGACGTAATTTGTACATTCTAGCTAAACCGTACCAAGTTATCTAAGGTTAAGACAGTGTAAACGTTAAATAAATATCTTGTATTTCACCCTTAGGTGACCATGAGATTAACAAAGGGAGTTTCTTATCTCTGAATATCCCATTATGTTAATCTGGCGTAATTGTTTATAGGTTTTGCTAGGCCGCACCTCCCTCGACTGAGGGATAGCATGGGTGAGCGAGTTTAAAAATTTTAACAAGACTGAGCCTGGGGCTAGTAAGCGTTTGACTCACACGGGTGACAGTGTATGAATTTGAAAGATATAAAATAGTTTTTATAATAAACAATAGATGCGGTGTGAACCTAATGAACCTAAAATCCTGAAACATCAAGTTTACTTGTTGAATATGGATTTATTTAATGACTTTTCACGATCTTTACTTGATAACACAAAAAAAAAACTACACTGAAAATTCCTGACAAAAATCTATAGTCCATGCTAACTCTAACGCTAGAGGTGGTGTGAGCTGAGAAGGGTATAATAAATCACGGTTAAAACGCTTCATTGTTGGTAGAGTGACAAAGGTTTTGCCTCATGGCAATGGCACGTGCGTGCTGAATTAAAAGGCGTCCAACCGCACTTCCCGACCCAGCTGGGGCGGAACTACTACTCGATATCGCTTAATGTCCTTTATATGATTTCTCTTCTATATTGCTGGTCTGATTGAGTTGGAAGGTTTAAACCTTTAGTAGGAAGTAGCAGATTTTGTATTGTTCTATTTACCTCTTTTAATATCTAAGACCTATCATTATGGATTATGTCAAGTATTGATTTGGTACATAAACAATAAGAAAAACCACAAACACACAATTACTTATTGTTATTTTATTTATTAACATTTTAGTTTTAGTGAGAACTAAAATGTTAATAAATAAAAATATAGAGTCATCAATCATCATTTATACCGAAAGATGTACATTCTAAACATAGGTACTGCCTAACGTTTTCACGTTGACCGGTCGTAAACCACACACATCCATCAGTTGCTCGGAACTTTTTTCAGCTCATCTATCTACCATATTGCACGCCTGTCCACGTTGCGTCTGCTGGTAGGTAATTATTTCATTGCCGTAAATGAATTAGAAATAGCTCAACCATTTCCATTCTTCTCAACATATTTTTGATCATCTAGGACGTATTTTAGAAGATAGTGACTGTATGTGTTTTCATTTGTCAAACATAAGTATAACCTACACAAAAATATAATTTAGTGGTGGGTTTTATTTTAGTCAAAAATATCTCGGCACGGGAGCATCACTTTTTGTTTCATGTCATTTATGACGTGACATGTTTATAAAGGAACACTGCCCATACAAGCACGGACAAAAAAGGGGTCCGAGGATGAGTTAGTTAGTTCCTATTGTACAGCTACACATAACTTAATATTATTTCAACACATAGCACTTCGTTTTATTTTTGATTTGTACAGTACTATATTACTTTTGTTGTTTCAACACATAGAGCATTATATTTTAGACAGTAAACTTTTATTAAAGAACTTGTCTTGCCAAAACTGGACTTAGTAAGTTCGTAAGTCAAATACTTTAGTTTTTCATTACGTGCATAAATGGCACTCACATGTCGCTACAAACAGTAGAAGAATTTGGTATCATAAATGGCACAACAGTTAAGGCACTTTAAGGGCACAATTGATAGTGCACCGCAACTCACTTTTTAAAGGAACACTTATCGTTCTTTCTGAAATTACCTATCGTTTATTTATTAATAAATTATTTTTTTTAAAGTTGAAGAATTGACAATAAATGATAAAAGTGACGCTAATTTGATAATTTTGTGTGCGCTCAATACACGCCATGACTTCTCATGGTTTAATTCTAATCACTGATGCCCGGTTTCTGAGGTACTTTTATGTGTAGTTTATCTGTCCATTGACACTATTGATTCGATAACTACCAAAAAAGTGTTTCTGAGCTTCACATGGTAGGATAAACTCCGTTCAAACTGAGGTTAACTTAACTGGCCAAATTTGGCCAGTTATTGGTTCCATATGTATCTCTTCCACAAAAATCAATTGTCAGTGTCAAATTAAATTTTTATGGTAGGTATTTATCGTATTATTTTAGCGAGTTATTTTCAAAATATCTTTTCGGTGATGTGCGGAGTGCCAGCTTATAGAGGAGACGAATATGTAGTACCTAGTGAAAATAATAAATAGATAGATGGTTATCTTCTGGGCGCCAGTGCCTATTCTTGTGGGAAGTATATGATGACACCATTCTTAAATGCAGTTTCAAATGCAGAAAAACACTATAATGAGGCACAAATTGACTAGAAACACAGTCGAAAGAACATTTTGGTGTCTGGAATAGAAGATTTACATGCCTTTCTCAACGGTTACCTTTGAAACTAAATCATACATTAGCCGTTATTGTCGCAATAGCTGTGTTATTATAGCTATGCAGCAAAATGTTTCCTTTTTCCTTTTTTTAGGAACAGACAATGGTATCGTACATACTGCCAAAGAATCAATAAAAAAATATTTCATTTTATTATTGAGCGTCAAGTGTAAAATAATATACTCGTTGATGATTTTAATGGTACAATGATAAAAAATAGAAAACATGTGGACGAAATTAAATGACCTGCAGATTATTTTATTTTAAACATTTATTTAATAATAAATATTTGACGTTTCCTTTTTTTAGGAATAGACAATGGTATCGTACATACTGCCAAATAATTTTATTATTGAAATCATGTTTAGATAATTTAGCATTAATGCAAAAAAAAAATATATTAAGGGCAAAACTAATTTTAATTACACATTAAAATATATTGCAAATTTCTACATATTTCGTTATCCATATTTCGTGTCTCGCAGGTAAACTCAGCTCAGCGGCTTTTGCTATCAGGAAAGTTAGGGCAACTTACTGATGTGGAAACCGCCAGACTAGTCTACTTTAGTTATTTTCACAGCGTTATGTCTTACGGCATATTGTTGTGGGGTAGGGCTGCTGACATTGAAACCGTTTTTATTATTCAAAAACGAGCTATAGGTACGTTCTATCTACAACCTAGGTTCACGAGACTCCCTGACAGAGCGATTCAAAGAGATAGGTATATTGACAGTTGCATCTCAATATATATATGCTAATGTTGTTTATGTTAAGAGTAAGATTAGTCTATATACTAGGAATTGCGATGTGCATGAGATTAACACCAGGGGTAAGCATAAACTGGTTGGCTCACACTATCGCTTACATAAAGTCCATAATTCGTTTACGGGACTTGGTGTACGTTTATTTAATAAATTACCTATCGACATAATGGATAAACCCTTAGACAAATTTAAACAAATTGTCAAAAAACATTTAATACTTAAGGGTTACTACACGGTTAATGAGTATCTGAACGATAAAAGTCATGGGATGCTCGCTTGACGAAGGAGTAAATTAATTTTACTCTTAATTTTAATGACATTATACTTTTAAGGACATATTTTTGTTAATTATTGTATGAATGACATTTTTTATGATTATTACGAATGACATGCTTTATCAAATAATTTTTTGACATTAATTTATTGATACATTTTGACATAATTTATAAAATGATTTTTTTTTTTTGTATTAATTTTAAATGACATGACGCCCGAGCCATATTTGAACAGTGAAGTACACATTTTGTATTGTTTTGTTAAAGTTGTATACTTAGTATTGTTAAATTTTTTTACATTGAGATTTGTGAAATAGAGGTACATTGTGAACTCCTGTGGTAAATTAAGTTCATCTTACTTTATACTTATACCAAAAATTAACAGTTTATATAATATCTACATAGAAACATTTATCACAGTTCACATGTTGCCTTTACCTTTTGTAGCAATATGCAAATTGAGGCAGCCTGTAAAGCACACATTTTACTTTTTAATTTTTCTTTACAACATAGAAAGCTGTAAGTAATTAAGTATCTAAAGAGTTAAGTGTATTGCCTGCGTCACTTTGCATGCTACTTGAAACTGTAACTTACAAGAATTGTAATAACCTGGCGATTAAAAAGAGTGGCCTGAGTTTCTTGCCAGTTCTTCTCATGGCTCTACTTCGTCAGCGAACTGGCTGTAGGTTAATTTGCTGACATTTTGTAAACTTTGACGTTCATAAGTGTTAATTTAATTAACTTAAATGAATAAACATATATTTCATTTCATTTCATTACACTTCAAACATCACCATCTAGCGGCAGACTGAAAAACTGGTTATAAATTTCTACACCATCTAGCGAAAGAAAAGAAAGCTGGTTATCGGTTCCATAGTTATTGAACCACACGAATCGCCTTCAGAAACGCAGTCACAGTTAACCTACGTTTATCCTATACATAACTTTATCGAATCAATAACTATTGAAAAGTTAACTGGTAACCTCAGAAACCGGGCATGAATTGGCAAATTAGCTGACACCTTTTTAACATATCTCATCTACAATGAAAAAATAATTAAGACAAAATACGTCGTTCAAAGCTTATTGCATATCGCGGACTTAGACTTATCCTCACTTACGGTACGGTATAACACTCAGTTCCCCGCTTTTCACATTCAGTATTATTATACTATTCCTGGGTATTCCCGGAACCATTTTAAGTTCGTCTATTCAAACACGTTTTAACAATTTTAACCCTTGTGATTCTTTCGATGATAGATACTAATGATTTGATTCAGTTGTTTAGCAGCACGAGCTTTCTACATCAAAGTATTTCAGATTATTAAAATTATTTAACTTTATAAGTGGAATGTAATAGAAGTAATAGAATTACACTTATCATAGGGGCACATATATCAGGCATACCATATCTGTACTGCTATAATATAGATTATAAGTCTATGGTAACTGTCTCGATCCATTTTACATTACAATTCTCACAGGATATGCAGGACTCACTGTATGTCATTGTGTCCCCAAGTAATCCTTACAGAGATTAAGAGATTTTTATATCCGTGACAACAAAGATAATAAAAGTAATAGATAATTAAAATAATGCTGCTAAAAAGCTAATATTAGTGAGAATGTGAATAGAAGTTGTATTAAATACTATCCGCTTCCGAAGTCAGGTTACCAAACACAAAAGGAACATTGAGAATGTTTTTGATCGTAAACTTTGTTCAGTGTCTCTGCATTAACCTAAATACTAGGTGATTTTCTACGGATGACACTAAAACTTTCTGAATTGGTACAAAAACATGTCACCAAAACTTCAGTTATGTTTCGCATTCCGAGAGACACACATCAACTAAACACGTTATTAGTCTGACATGTTTCAGCACTAATATTAAATGGATTAGATGGACAAGAAACTCTACGGCAAAGTAGTCTGCTGATAAAACTAGAAAATTCGATTGTGAACATTTGAATTACCATTAGTTAAGATATAAAGTTTGTGCTCATTTTATGTAAAAAGGATTGATTTATGTATGGTGGCGAGGATCTGATACTCGAAACAGATTTTGGTTAACGAAATTACACATTGACTACAGAACTAAGAGGATCTTAAGAAATATAGTATTTTTAAAGTTTTTAGAGACACTTTCGCGTGAATTATAAATGTCAGACACACGACAAGGGCTTGGAAACATTCATAAATATAAAGTAAGTATCTATTTAGCATTTTCACTGTTTGGAGTAAACAGTGGCGTAGCGTTTTGCTGGAGGGGACTGCAATTTACTAGGAAAGGATCTATTCCCTACACCATACTTTAATATGTAACATAAAGTATTTGAAATCTAGGTATATATGTGTTCTAATATTACTTATTGCGGTCGAGTACTTATATTTGAAGCACTAAAAATTTAACCATAACACATATTAACCGAAACACGTCCACTGCTGAATCTTAGGCCTTCCCTATTTTCGCCACCGGTCGTGAGCCGGCCTCATCCATCGGTTGTCCGCCACCCTTATAAGGTCGTCGGTCCACCTTGTTGGAATATACAAAAATGTATCCGTCCCACTTAAGTGGTTTAGAGTCCCTTCATAAGAACCTTTTTACACAAATAACTGCTCGGTTACTAGTCAGTATCCCGTAGTATCCCGCCTGTATTGAGCGAGAGTGAACACACACCTCTCCTATTAAATAATAACTAATAATATACAAATTAGTTTATGAACTCACGTCTTTCATTGGTCCTAATACCCAATAGGTTATGGGCCCAGTGAATTAGACTAATTAAATAGTGTTTAGTTTCAAATAAAAGGAACACTTCATGTGCGTAGTGTATAAAAGACTTGTTATTTAATTAAAGTACTTTGATAACAATTTAAAATCAAGTGAGATTTAATAATTTAATACAATGGACAAATTAAGTACAAAAAGAAATATTAAACCGTTTGACGGGAAGAATATAGTATATGGAAACTTACAATGCGTAATTTACTAAATGAACTTGATGTGTAATCGATGAAGGACTTCCTGAAAAACCGGACAGCGAATAGAACAAAAGGCAGAGATTGATCACGAAATAAAAATTGACTAATGAGAGACGTGACACCAGCATGAAAATTCTACACGCAACATCAAATTCGGCTTGTATGAGCAGTAATTGATATTCAAAAGTAACTTGAATCGAAGAAAATTTTATGAGAACACTTTCAATACCATAAACAAATCACAACATTAAGTGTCAGCATTGCGGACAACCGGCAACATCCCGGTTACCAGCGTATTGGGCATAAAAGGAATCCTACATGGATGTTCTCAACTGTTCATAGATTCCCTATAACCTGCTGTCGGTAAAGAAAATACAAATACAAATAAAACCAGGTATGACCAGGTATGTCGTTTTTGACAATGATGATGGTGTGAAAATAATCAACATGGGTAAGATGGTAACAAAAAGGGTAAGTCTTTGAACAATTTAATAGAAATTAATCTTATGCTTGAAAATGTGCTTTAAATACTAAAAGCTCAATGAATAGAGTCGTTAACGATAATTATCAATTATAGCACCAACGACGAAGTTTGTGCAAATAAAAAACAAACAAATTTATTCTGATAGTAAACTGATATGATAAGTCATATTACACCAAATAATGAAGCGAACGTGAAGCTTGTATAAATGGAAAACAAGCATGTCTGTCATTCAATTAATTAAAATTTAAAATTATAAAACGACCTCTATTTAATGTGCATACAGATTTTTATGTAGTCCCTCAACTCCTACAACACTCGACGGCAAAAAGTATTTTGTAATTTATTGTTGACGAATACACACACTACTGGGCTACATATTCAGTGTCTCATAAATCAGACAGTTTTATAACGTTAAAAGATTATGTAGAAATAAATGTGAAGCTCATTTTAATTCGAGAATTGTCAATCTATATTGTGATAATGGTGGTGATTTTTTGTGAAATGAAGAGTATTATGTGCAAAAAGGTATAAGTTACCACATAACAGTGCTGCATACCCCTGCATTAAAAGGGATTGCTGAAAGAATAATTAGAACATAAAACAGAACGAAGTCGTGGCATGGTAGGTATCTGGTGCTAAACAAGATAAAACGTTCTGGTGGGAGGCTGTGTTGACAGCTACAATATTTAATAAATATGAGCCCCACAAAAGCACTGAAAATGATTAACACACCATTTGAATTGTGGCATAATAAAAAGCCACAAGTAAAATATTTAAAGATTTTCGGTTCGCCTGTTTATTTTCAAATATAACTAGAAAAACCAAGTTCGGTGAAAAATCCTTAAAAGGGATATTAATTGGTTATGAACCGAATTCTTATAAGGTGTGGGATGTGGATAACGAGCAGTTTGTAAAAGTCAGAGATGTGATAATAGACGAGATTAATTTCTTGTCAAGTAGGCCATTGAAGCCTGTTCGAGTGAAGCTTAAAAATTGTATTAACTCGGATAACTCTGACAGGTTTGTCTAAGACAAACCGTGTAAACAAACTGAGGAAATACCTGTAACATTAAGTCCACCACCTAATAAGTCTGTAAGTGAAACAGATAGCACTTCATTTCAAAATATAAATCTGTAAGTGAAACAGATATGGCTCAAAATATAAGTCTGTAAGTAAAACAGATGACTCTTCATTTCAAAATATAAATCTGTAAGTGAAACAGATATGGCTCAAAATATAAGTCTGTAAGTAAAACAGATGACTCTTCATTTCAAAATATAAATCTGTAAGTGAAACAGATATGGCTCAAAATATAAGTCTGTAAGTAAAACAGATGACTCTTCATTTCAAAATATAAATCTGTAAGTAAAACAGATATGGCTCAAATATAAATCTGTAAGTAAAACAGATGGCTCTTGATTGCAAAATAAGATGACTTTATCTCGAAATAAAATGACTTTATAGACAAAATGAGCGAGTTAAAAACTTACCTGCTGTATCTTATAATAAAAAGCAGATGATAGTTCTAATGAACTATTTGCTGTACGCATACTCTTTACTATGCAAAATATATACACCATAGAAAGAAATTGAATCCAGGAATGATAAAGTATTTTTGAAAAATGCTTTCAATGAGGCAATCAAATCATTAATTAATAATGAAACCTGGACATTAGTTCAAAAACCGGAACATAGAAATTTTATCTATTTTCAATAAAAATGAGTTTTAAAATCCGTTGAAAAAAATATAAAGCTTGTTTAATAGCCAGTGGTTTCAGTCAACAATAGGTATATGAAACTTTTGCACCAGTTGCAAGAATTCCTAGTTGCCGATTTTTAATAGCTTTTGAAAATCAGTTTATTTTATTACTTTACCATATGGATGTAATAACAGCATTTTTAAATGAAAATTAAAGGAAGGATAAGTATATACATATATACATATTATGATAATTCTTAAAGGTATCGCAAATTCAATTAATAGTTCAATTTGCAAATTAAATAAATCGTTGTATGTAACAGTTTGCCCGTTGTTGGTTTCAAATTTTTGAACAATCTTTAATTAAGAAAGGTTTTTGATACCTACTCATCAGCTGACCGCTATATTTATATTTTAGGTGCGGGTGATATTCTTAAAAACATTTATGTTGTACTTTAAGTCGATGATCTATAATATCGACAGCTAATATAAATACCATAAATAGTTTTGAAAAATTATTAAGTGAACAAATTTAAAATGGTACACTTAAACGAAACTCGTTCGTCGTTGTTTCTGGATTTCTTGGAAATAAAAGTGCAAAAGTATAAAAACAAAATCACTTTAGACCAAGAAATATAGATAAAAATAGTTTTTAGAAAAGTTTAACATGAGTGACTATAAAACTGTCAAAACGTCTTTAGAAACCAAAATAGATTATACCTCTTTGAATTCAAGTGAGACCATAAAATGTCCTTTGTAAAAACCTAAAAGGGTGCTTGACGTATAATATGGTATGCATTCGTCCTGATTTAAGTTTTAGCATTAACATCTTGAGTAGATTTGCTAACAAAAACAATCCCACACTTTGGTTATATATTTAAAAGGATTTTTATTACCTACGATACTTGAAAGGGACTATGAATTTTAACTTATCATAATTCTGTGCGAAGTGATATTGATAGTGCCATTCTTAGTGACTTAGTTGACTCGGATTGGGGAAGCAATGAATTAGGCCGTAAAAGTACAAGTGGCTATTTGTTTAAATTATTTGAACAAAGTACAATATGCTGGAACATAAAGAGGCAACTCACAGTGGCCGCTTCATTTACTGAAGCAGAGTATATGGCTTTATATGAAGCTGTTAGAGAAGTAATAAGGTTAAAATCCTTAGTGACCAGTATTAATATAAAAATACCAAATGCGAATCCTATATATATTAGGACCATAATTGGTATCTAAACATTGCAAATAATCCTACGAGTCACAAAAGATCAAAACACATTGATAAGTATCACTTTTCAGAGAATTGGTGAAAATAATGTTATTAAAATTATTTATGTTTCTACAGGTAATCAATAAGCTGACATCCTAACCAAGCCTTTACCGACGTTTCGTTTTACTGAGATGAGAGAAAATCTCGAAGTAATGTAAGGATACAATACATAAAGGAACTAAGGGTTACACAGTTTATAAAAATGTGTAAATAGTTATGAATTATGTAGAACTTAATTTTAATTAAGAAAATAATTATTAATGATTTGGTTTGATTAGGTTTTTCTGGGTTTTCCCTAATCCTGCGCATCGAATGGTGAACCAAATATGATTATTCTCCCAGAGAAGGAAGGTGTGTGATATTATTATTGTATAATTTTTTATATAAGATAATTTATTTTAGAAAAAGGATTTATTTTTGAGGGGGCGTGTTGGAATATACAAAAATATATCCGTCCCACTTAAGTGGTTTAGAGTCCCTTCATAAGAACCTTTTTACACAAATAACTGCTCGGTTACTAGTCAGTATCCCCCGCCTGTATTGAGCGAGAGTGAACACACACCTCTCCTATTAAATAATAACTAATAATATACAAATTAGTTTATGAACTCACGTCTTTCATTGGTCCTAATACCCAATACACCTTGTGAAGGGTCTATCAACGCGGCATCTTCCGGTTCGTGCTCGCCACTCGCCACACTAGAACCTTTCTGTCCCAACGGCCGTCAGTTCTGCGAGCTAGGGTTCTGCCTATTGCTACTTCAGAGAAGCAACTCTGCGTGTTACGTCCGTTACCCTGGTTCATTTCTTAAACGATCGCGCAGGAAAATGTCTAATATAGACCACTCTATCGCCCTCTGAGCGACTTTGAACCTTCTATCAAGACCTATAGTTAGCGACCACGTCTCTGCTCCGTATATCATCACTAGCAACACAAACTGAACGGTCTTGATTCACTGCGGTAGTGCGGACGAGAAGATATTTATGTTGTAGCTTTCCGAACGCTGCCCAGCCGACTTGGATTTGACGAGTGACTTCTTTCTCGGAATCGGATTTACCTAATCGGGCTATTTGTCCCAGGTATATGTAGACACTCGTCAACGAATTCAAGCATCGAGCAAGAAAATCAAATCATTTATTTAATAATAATATGTACACAATTACATAGATAAATAAATCTTTTAAAAATTAGTTACATTGATGTGTGCCTGCACTAGGAAGATGTTTCATGGCCTGTCTAAGTGTTATATATTTATATTTTGATGATGTCAGGGCTCTTATAACAAGCGCGGTATTTGCAGTTGTAAAGATTGTGTTTTGGGTCATAAGTAAAGCGCTCTTCTTTTTACTTACACATTGCATTATCTTATAAAAAAGATAGACAATACCAGCCTATTTACTATCCCACTGCAGGGCAAAGGCCTGTTCTCCTAAAGAGAAGATATGAGCATTTCAGACTTTTGAGTCCAGGTTTCCTCACGATGTTTTCCTTCACCGTCAGTCAGAAATGTCTAAGATAAACTTAGAAAGTACATACGATTTGAAAAATCATATTGGTACTTGCCCGGATTAGAAACCACTACCTCGTGTTTTCGAATCGGGCGCCTTATTCACTGAGCCATTTCGCCGGCATTATTTTATACTTACCTATTATTATACCGATAAAAAGTCTGGAATCGCCAATCTGCATTTCCCTGCAGAGGGATAATAAAATGTAATTTTCTGTGTACACGATATGCATTATGATTTTTATTTAAACGTTATGTTAGAGATAAACAATGAGCTATAGGTTGACGTCAGTGTTCATAATCAGCAGATCTGTGTAAAGTACGAGTATTACAGATTAGGAAACACGTGTATATTTCGGTTTTTGTATTTGAACAATATATATCTGGGATAAGATATTGTAATACCACTTGAATAGCTCGCAAGCATAAAAATTTGACCACAGAGACCGTTAAAAAAAATGTCACGTATCGAGCTAGAAGATCGACAGGTTTCTTCATCAACACAAAATTGTACCCAGATTTTCTTACATTGCATGATTTATGCGTGAAATTGTTGCTACTCTTGTATAATAGATATTGATATTACGTCACACGACGATCAAAACCACGTTTAACAATGTTCTAAATTCGTAATACCCAAATTACGTCATAAAACCGTCGATTATTATCAAATTAAATTTGTTACCAAGTTGATCCCCAATTAAATACGACAACTTTGAAATTCGGTTCAAAATTGCTAATAAACCGAGTTGTTCAAAGTAGGAAACTCTTTATTGACTTGTAATGAACGTTACTGACTCAAACAAAATGCTTTCATGAATACAGAGCAAATAAAGGTTCCATTGAAAGCTTGTTGAGGTCGATATTAGTCATTAATAATTCATTTTCGACCTCAGGGCATCGATAATTTGGACCTTAATTGTGTTTAGTTTACTGCTTGATATAGATGAGTTCGACACGCGGTAACATAATAATGATGATGTGGTAATGCAAAGTCAGTCAAGTCAAGCATTAAATTTATCCTTGATCCCTCATATTTAAAATAAAATTAAGATTCGTTATTATCAAATCAAATCAAATCATTTAATCAGTTTTAATAAAAGTACAATTTTTAGTGGCCTAATATTAATACAAAACAGGTATAATGTTAGGTGCCTGTACTAGGAGTATTCCTGTATCACAGGCTGTTTATGTGCTAATTTTATAGTAACAGATACACATGTACACTTAAATTGTTTAGCAATGAAATATATATTATATACATCACAATAAAATTACAGATATATATTAACTTAATTATCTATTGTAAATAAGTCTGTCTGATTATTTTGACAAGTCTTATAATATTAAACTTGTGTCAGTATACTAAATTATCTTACAAAATAAAAATAATTAGAACCATATAAATTTTAAAAGAAAGTAAATTTTTTGCTAGCGAATTATTATTTACATAAGTGAGATATAGAAGTATAGTCATCATCAGTATTTTATAATCTAGGTTAATGTCAATAATGTGTATGTCACGTCTGAGGCTATTTATATTTATTTTAGTAATAAGTAGAACAGTGTCATGGTCAATTTTAATAATAACTTAGTAACAAGTTTCATCCATAAGTAATTATAGTCGTAAGTATTAGGTACGTGATGCTAAATTATAAATTATCAGAGGCTGTCAGATACATATTCTGTATGTCATCTTGGTCTGTAATGTGTGTATATTGCTCAATATTCGTTTTTAGAAGCATTTTTATTCATTACAGTACCTACCTAAGTAGGTATATTTCAAGCAAAATATTACCGAACTTCAACATAAAAGTGCGGACGCAAACCGTAATAGAACTGAAAAATAAATATTTAAACAAAAATGCTAAAAAATCTTAATTTCATTTTAAAAGAGATATTTTTAATTCAAAACTTGTGTGAAAAGATTAAATATTTTAAGTTTCAATACTTGCAATGGGCACAAAATTAAATATTCAGAATGAAAATTCTACAATGCAATTGGCAGCATAATACTGGCTGACTAACAGTATTACGTAATACAAAGTCTATCACTTATTTTAGTATCGAAATAGGTTTTAAATAATTTATTGGTTTTCAGTGCACTTGTAAGAGAGTTAGGCTGCCTCTCCACAAAAGCGGAGCGAGGCTGCGGAACGAAGAAACAAGAAATATGAACAAATAGTGCCTGTCCACAATGTCTACTGGACCATCACGGCGATTTTATACAATACAATTAATAATAATATCTAAACAACTACACAACGCTATCTAGACCCAAAGTAAGCATGCGTTATAGCTTGTAGTGTGGATTCTAGAATGCGGATAATATATACTTATACAATTCTATTGTTAATATTCTTCTGTTTCTCTGCTCCGCAACCAGCAACTTCGCCTTGCTTCTGTACCTAAACAGGCAGCCTTACACTGACAGCAGTACAGCTCGTTTGTGTCTTACAATTTTTGTATTGCAGCAGCGACCGACTGCTTAACAATAGCGGCAATTACAAGTGGACCGCTAAACTCGTATCCCATCATTAGCAATAAAAACAATAACTGTAGGTATGTACTGTCTTATATGTTATATAGGTCATAATAAACATTTTAATCCTCTTATTTTTTAAATTTTAGTGTTTCAAATGCTGCTTTAATTAAGAAAAGTACTACCTAGATACTGTTTATAGTAAATTATGAATATCCCGTTAACTTGATATATGGCTATCGCTATAATATTTATATACCTTTAGTCTTACTCATTTTAATATATAGTAAGTTTAGACTATCTACTAGATTCTGTAATTAGATCGTAAATACAGCGACTTCCCAATTTTAACTTTCATAAAGTTGCTAACCTTGTCATGCCATATAGTTAGTGTGTCCCTAGAAAACATAAAGTTCCTACAGGCTTCGTTTCCTATGTAATATATTAGTCAAATAACAAGCGGCATTGTTCTAAACGACAGCCGTTGGTACAATTGCGTGAAAAACATTTCCCCTTCAGTATTCACATGAATGAGTCTTATGAAAAAAACAACGCAAAAATAAAAGATTTGATACAACGATGCTATGGAAACAACGAGTTCGTTAGTCCATTATTTGTGCGATGCATTCCATTCGAATTGCGTCCGTCACTAAAAACCGATGCAGTTACAATATCACAAAATGAAACCTATGAATTTATTCACTACAATTTATATGCATACGCTGATAGACATCGAGAATTATTAAACCAATACGTCACTCTCCATACAAATTGGACGCAAATGTAGATTTCTGCATGCATGATATGCATTATTAGAACTCATATTTTAACCTACACCACCAAACCTTATACGGATCGTACATTTTTTTTTTATATTATAGTTTACCAAAATGACTCCACTCTGCCTGATGGTAAACAGTCAGTGGAATCCAAAAGTGGCAGCCACTATACCAAAAGCCATCGTCTTAAACTGCTGGTATGGTGGCTTAATGGTGGAGATGAGGAAAGAGGAAACAATTAAATGCGTCTTTATAAGTTTATAGTAGGTATATATTATTATTTAGCAGAGCTATCCTAAAAATGAGAGCAATATTCACAGCACTATACAAAGTTTAGCAATGAAGAAACGTCTCACTGTTGTTAATCGCACTTGAGCTGTTTACAAGCATTGATGTTTCAGCAAATTTCCATACAAGGTCATATTTGCCTTTTTGTTCAGTACAAAAGCCTATTAAAAAGAGTATCTTAGTAATAATATTATACACTATATGAATAGTGTAGGTATATTTAGGTATAAAACGTTCACAGCGACCCTTTAAAAAGGTTTTCATAAATATGTAAAGATATCTTTCTCAAAGGCCGTCTATCCTTTATTCCTGATCTTCCAGTATGAAATTGAGATTTACACACATTCACAATTTTATTACACCAATGTATTTTATTATACTATTATCGCTAATATTTATCTAGGCTAGGATAAATTGGGTTGAAAGGTAATAGGATCTTACTGATTTTTTAAACTATTCAGTCAAAAATAGTGATCGTACGAGATCTCTCATCTTTCTCACGTTAAAAGAATAGCTCATAAGAGATCGGTTACATGGATTACCTACTATTAATTATTATAAAAAACACTACTACCAGTAGTGTTCGTGTGTGCCTATTCTTAGAACAATCAACTGATTTTAAATATTTATAATCAGAGGATTTTAAATATATATTTTTTAAATGAAGCTTAAATTATATTATATTATAAACAGAGACTCCAAAAAAATATTGTTTCGATAGTAGGTAATCGTAGTTTGAACAATATCTACACTATTTCATAAGAGACTAAAATTGCATAGGTATGTTGAGTAAAATATCAATCTTCAAAATGTAAGATTTTGATAAGGAGAGTATAATTCCAAATGAAACGAACCAATTTTTCATCGTAAGTAATGCACAGAGGCACAGGGATAAGTGACAAAGAAAAATAGAACCGCGAAGGATCATGACGGATGTATTTTACTTTGTGCCAATGTATAAGCATTAACATCTTTTGAAAACATTGTGTGTGATTTTTATTATAATATCAGCATTTGTATGTTTGTATGATTATTATTGTTTGTATTTATAACATACTAGCTTCCCTTGCCTTGCTTGCCCGCAGCTTCGCCAGCGTAAATGTCGGTTATATTGCATTTTCCATACAAACTTTCATATTTCAACCCATTTTTTGCGATAACTTTCTATCATTATACCAAATTTCATCAAAATCGGTTCAGTGGTTTAAGTGTGAATGCGTAACAGACAGACATAAAGAGTTATTTTCACATTTATAATATTTATATGTAAGTATGGATATAACACTATGTAGAAGTGTAACGAACAATAGATTGTTATTTTCACCAAGGTTATCAAAAATCTATCTCAGAAGTTATGATCTACAAATATTTATTTCGAGATTCTGTATAGGTAATCATTATTTGGATTTGAACAGTTTTTATGTTCGAATCATTTAAAACCGAGTTGATATTAATACTGTGAAAAACAAATTTATACGTGTGCGTTTTATATAGTAATATTATTTACATGTATTTTATTTTAAATTAGATGATCTTTATTATATTATTACTAAATTGGAAAAATCCTTTGTATGTAAAGTATGTTTAATGTGCACATTGGACATACTTTCAAGATATAACGTCCTACCTAAATGCAGATCATACAACCTAAATAAAGGAATCATAAAAACCCTCAAACTTTATTGATTAAGGTTTCCCCGCAGTTTGAATAGTTCATAAAAGCTGATTCTCACATTTGTGAATGGTACGAGATTTGCATAAAATGTTTCTATCATTGAAAATGGCTTTTTGTTATACCTACGTCGATTCCAATGGTTTTACATACTTTGAGTATTGAAGGTATTGTTTAACAAGTTTTATACTTTCGTAAAACAAAAACTCTTATTATAACTATATGATTGCTTGCCTTTAAGTAATTTGGAATAATAATAATTATATAAAGCGAGTTTGTTTGTTTGAACGCGCTTATCTCTGAAACTACCAGTCGGATTTAAAAAATTCTATTTGCGTATGATAGCCCAGTTTTCGAGGAAGGTTAAAGGTGATGTAACATCACGCTACTGGTGACGGGAGCAGAGCAGTAAGCAAAGACGCGGGTGAAATGCGCCGCGGAAAGCTATTTTGGAATAAAGTCATTGCGGCGTGAAAATAATGAAACGTCAAAAACATGTTTCTGAGAACTCTAAAATATGTTTAATTTTAGTCAATTTTAATCAAAAAGAGTTTTCTATTTACATAATGTCATGTTTTTATTTCAATGTAGGTACTTAAACACATTGTCTGCTCATTCCAAAGATGAATGGTTTAGTTAGGAAAGACTATAACAAGTCTCGTTCAACAGCCGTAACAGTTCGACTACATTAAAGTTAATCGTTCCTTTAAAGAGTTTCTTGTTAGCCGCAAATCCTACTAACTTACTATCGGAGTGCACTGAAAAACTAAGCATGCACGTTTCGAGCTCAAGAGAACACAATCATATTTCAAGTCCTGTAAGATGAACATCTATTTCTTTAAATTAAAATTGATATTAAATCGAATTGAGTACATGGTGTTTGCAATGAGGGTTTTTAGGAAAACTTCCACCAACAGTTGGCGCCACTTAGGTGAAAGATTTTCCATTCACAAACATCCAAAATAAAAATTCAAAATTTATTAATATAACAGTTTAAAATCAATAGAATCATTCACGGTTGATTGGTTGATTGAAAGCGCTTTGATAGGTGCCTTTTATAAGCACACAACACCTATTCAGACAAAAATACCACATTTTAGTCTTAATAGGTATTTTGCGTTTATAAAATTGACAATTATCTAACATTACAATAAAATTAAACCAGTTGAAATTGAATAACAATATTAAATTACGGTTAACCAATGAACAAGGGTGCATTGATAA
The DNA here is from genome assembly GCA_963082885.1 of Parascotia fuliginaria. Taxonomy (NCBI): domain Eukaryota; kingdom Metazoa; phylum Arthropoda; class Insecta; order Lepidoptera; family Erebidae; genus Parascotia; species Parascotia fuliginaria. The sequence goes on from OY720187.1 coordinate 8,382,365, forward strand.
GGCCACAATGATTGCTCTATCAAAATACCGCTAGTGAGTTTCACTATCCCAAAAGTTTACACATTTAAATGAGAATACTCTACACTCGCGCAAAACACATTACAGTTTACAATACTTAGATTTTACAGCCCATTTACCCCGTATTTACTGAAAAATATTCCTGCAAACCCAAATTAACATTCCGGCGACTGTGTTCAATAAAAGTTTAGTAATCCAGCCTCAACCTGGCGTTCATTAGCTTGCAAACAAATACCAAAAAGAAACCAACATCATAACTTCGAACTTCCACTTTTATAAAGTTTGCCATCGTTTCGAATAACTGCAAACACAATTCAACACCTGCGGGATTACTTAACGGTCTGATTCTTAGATGTGCCACAACAACTGAGGCCAAAAGTCGCTGTTCAATAGCTAGTCTGAATGGTGTCAGTATAATTGACTGCACCGTTGGTCTAGTGGTAAGTGTAACTGACTGTGACGCCAGGTGTCGTGGGTTTGATTCCCGTGGAAGGCAAATAGGTATTTATGTGATGAACATTTGTATTTGTCTTCAGTCTGGGAGTTTTCTATGTATTCTAAGTATGTATTTACAAAAAAAGTATGTTTCAGTATTATATTTCAGTTATCTAGTACCTATAACACAAGCTCTGCTTAGCTTGGGACTAGATGACGGTGTGTGATAGTGTCCACATATTATTAAATATTATTATTAATTGATTTAAAATGCTATGTGACAGGCACAAAATTGATTGGTTCTAATTTTGCGGCAACAAAAGCTACTAGACAATTAACGCGACTGTAAATTGTAACAGCAAGGAATTTGGCACAGTGAGCTTGATGTTCGGTGCACGTGTTAAATTAACTGGAAGACGTTTTTCAAGCTTCTAGACGTGAACTACTTGGCACCAACTTAAACAGCGCATTTATCGCCATCTTTGATTTTTGATGATATCGTAGTTATCGTATCCTAGCTAAGACCAAGAAGTCAGCACAATGTTTGATGGGCTTTGGTTTTCAACACAGGGGTCTTAGGTTAATGTTAATGGACCATGATCGTAGTAACTGTCATAAAGTATGAGAATTTCTTTTAAGGTTATAGAATCTGATTTACTTAAATACATTCAAGTATACCTGCTACAAAGAGCCCAGTTAGGCAGGTCCATCTTCGAGAAAGAGTTCACTCCTCAAATCCTACTTGCTTACGCAGCGCTTGCTAGCTATGACACAACGTTTTGGCTACGCTGCCACAGTATTAGAAAACAAAGATCAGTTCAGATCAGTTATATCGGGCAAAATTCTGTAAGTAAAAAAACACAACTCTCGGCGACATTATTGTTGCTGCTATCCGATTGTGTTCGTAGCGCGTCTGAAAGTCTCCATCTCGAAATCGGGCCTTAAAATAAAACCGCTCTGGGGCTTAATTTGTTTGAACTGAATGTGATTACTGGTAAAGTTAGAACGACAAAATATAACTTCGTTGAGAGAAAACAAACGGCTACCTTTGCAAGTTAACAAGGTAATATTTTACCCGACAGCTTTCAAAGTTGGAAATGATATTAATATTAATTCTGCAAGGAATGATATGACATGAGTGTAATTTGTTATATAAAGTATTTTCAAATTATGTTTTATGTTTATTAATTATGTTTTAAATGTATAGTTATTGATGGGAAGGGTGTAAAAAGTACCTCATAGTTTAAGCCTTTTGGAATGGTGGCCACCACTCCTGAATCCTGTCTGCTTAGAGTAGTCCTTTGAAAAGGTAATAAAAAACAACCGAAGAAGGGTGAGGGTTATACCTAATGCTATGCCTACCCTTTTGAAAAAATATCTCGTGATGATATGTAAACACCAAGGACGCTACAAGCTATCTACTCATACGTACAGATTTTAACTGCAAACGACATTTAGGACTCTGTAATGTCGAATATAACTCACTAATGGTTGCAGTTCGACTTACTGGTCGTACGTAAACGAATAATCCCAATCGTTCCCTTGAAATATGGCCTACCTACGTTCTCTAGCTGGAAATAGTGAAACGATTGTTTAAACCGGTATAGTATAGTATCTGCATATGTATAGGTATATGCTGTGTCTAATTACGGTAGCCGTCCCGGGTTTGCAGTTCCCATAAACATTAATCATTCGTTTCAACCAGACGTCTACTGCTTGACAAACGCATCCGCTAAACATATTCTCTTTGACCAGCCCTGAACCATTGGTTAATCTTAAACATCATGAACAAGCTAGTGAGATTTTACTATATCATCAATCTGAAGAGTGAAGACGTAACCTTATACTACGTACATTGTAGCATATTTAAATGTTTCATATATATGTATGTATACTGACTAATATTGACTGACTAATATTTCATTGCTAGTATGTTATTTATAGCATAACATTATCTTTATCACTTACATCTCATTCTATTCTTAATCTATATTACTAAAGCGGAAGAGTTTGTTTGTTTGTACGCGCTAATCTCTGGAACCATCAGTCGGATCAGAAAAATTATTTTTGCGTATGATAGCCCAGTTCTCGAGGAAGGTAATAGGCTATGTAACATTACGCTACTGGCGACGGGAACAGATCAATAAGCAAAGAAGCGAGTGAAACCGCGCCGCGGAAAGCTAGACAGTCTATAAAATTATGTAACGCTATCTATCACTAATGTCAAGTGGGAGATGATATGGTACATAAATAAATCAACTATGAGCATACCAAGGTTGGGTAAGATTTTTCACTACGCCTTATTCTAATCATAATCTTATAAGAAATCAATATACCAATATTCTTGACTTGCCCTTCATCTCTTTTGCTAGGTAAGAAACTGGATTAAGTACCTGGTTCTATTCCTTTTAAAACATTTATTGTATGTATTCTGTATAAATTACTGCACAAAAATAGTTACTGCACAACAATACGCAGCGATACAAGATGTTACTTACAGATGTACAGACATAGGTACTGATTGCAAGTATGTAACTTTGATTAACTTCGAGAAATTAATATCATAATAACCTTTAATCTATAAAGATGTAGACCATAATTACATAACTGCTTACCTCATTAGTAATTAATCGTGAAAGATAACAATTTTAATGATACCGAGGGTTTCCCTGATAGATATATTATAGTTCAGAGAGAAGTAACTGATGGTTGCTTGATATAAGGCAACTGCGATGTTTTGTATTAGCGAGTCTTCGGACTGATAACAGCATTTTTGTTTTAAATGTCATTAATCATTTAGAGCCTTCCCCACGTAGCAAATGGTCAGCACAACTTTATAGTTAACTTATGTTATAGTTATAGTTTCTGGTATGTTATTCAACTAAATTAATTAAATGATTTTCAATTTTTCTAATATTAAGGCACCGCAATGTTTGTTAGTTACTTACTTTTCATATCTTCATTTTTGCAAAAAGCATGATATTATTAGCAACCTTACAGATAGCGACAGATTACATTAGTATGGCATCACTTTACAAAGCATGCTCTCTGCCACCTTTTGCATCTGCTCAGAATCTGACAAAGACAGTTCACAAAAAACATCAGTATTACATTGTTAAAGGTTATCACAGACAGAATGTGGACACGCATACAAGTGGGGGTCTAAGACATTAAAATACCTATGTATGACGTTAAGTAAAGAGAGCCAAACGTTTGAACGCACGATAGTCTTTTCGCACCTTTAGTGAAAAAGAGAAGTAGGTAAAATGTAAATGTGATACTTTGTTGCAATGATGTAAAGATACACATTTCTTTAAAGGCATATTTCGTCATATGACCTTTTTCTATTTAAATACATTTTGTTTTCGACATAAAAAAAATAATACTCGCTTTGTGTTTGAAATGACGATTCTTTTTCCTTAGAAACAAAACACTCCGCGTCACTCTTATACCTATGAATTATCAACCTTAAGCTGTGGTCAGACAGCGGGTGATACGATACAGCGACGTGACATGACGGTTGTAAATTTACCAGTTGACATAGAAGACATCACTATGAACAAGACCGTGCTGTGTGACGCTGATTGCAATAATAATTCGAAATACGTTTTTAATTTTCATGTTTAACAACTACTTCACGTCACGTCGCCGCTCCGCTGTCTGTCTAACCGGAGCTCTATTACGAAACATGATAAGATAATGCGTTCGACGTATTTCAACTGTTATCTACAACCGACTAGCGACCTTGATGATGTCAAATTAACTGATTCAATTTGGGGGCTCAATGTCAATGAGCTATATTGTAGCGTTTAACGAATAAGTACATACCTCGTATGCTCGCGTATGTGATATACAGCTGTTCAAGATAGATTTAATTTAATTTTATATTATCTACATAACTACAACTCTATAGAACTAACTAATACAAGTGCGCTTGATTTCGAAGATACTGTATTTTCTGCTGAACGTACACAGCGTACTGTAATTTAATTTTTTTGTGTGGTAGGTGGTAACAGCGATAGGAGGTATAACAAAAGCTTGCTCTCTGTTGCTTACCTCTGATGGCACAGTGCTAGAACTGCTAATTAGTGCTAGTAATTAATAAAAATGCATCTTACTAATTTTCTACAAGTATTTACCTTTCTGGAGTATCCTGCAAATAACACTATATTATTATTTTTGTGATGAACCTTCGAAAATTAATACTGACTTTCATACCTGATTTCTCTATTAATTTAAAGCTATCCCTAATTGACAATATGATAAGATCTCAATAAACTACAAGATAAATTGGCTGACAAATCTAGCAATACACATATTATTATTCGCAAGAACAAATAGCTTTTCCAAACGGTAAGGAAATATCACTGACAAATGTTTACACTATTCTGGCATTGTGCCCATGCAGACGATGTCCGTTGTAGGTACATAAACGGTATACAATTTGACTTCTACAAGAAGCGAAGCCTGCACTACATCACATCCTTGTTATTATGATATCCTTGTTGGATTTGTATTTAACTTGTTGTGCTCGTAACATACATCATATTTTTCTTAATTTGATCTGTAGTTTACTTATATTATGTCAGACATGGAGATGCACAAACAAAAATATCGATTCATTAGAAATTTGTCAACACAGAATAGAGAGAAGTATACTAAATATAAAATTAAAAGACAAAGTTCGGTTAACAACAATAAGGAAACAAACTAAGATTATCGATATAAAATACCGAATAAAAGAACTGAAATGGAAATGGGCTGGACACCTAATAAGAAGTAAGAAAGAAAAATGGGCTAAAGTGACAGAATGGTGATATAAAAAGAGAAGTAAAGGAAGACAGTATCGTAGATGGGAAGATAAAATTAAAAAAGTAGCGGGAAGTACTTGGACAAGAAAAGCAAGAGATAGATTCATTTGGAGAATTCTTGGGGAGGCCTATGCTGGAAAGCAAGACAATCATTAAGTAACTGGTGTCTAATACGGTTATACTTAATATTGTTTAAGTAAGATATATGTTATTTAAGATTGTTAATAAAGGCTATTATTATATTATTATTACTTATGTAACTTTATTTTAGGAATAATGACTTTCAGTTCCTAGCATCTTTATATAATATGAAATAAAATTATTTAATGCCATGTTAGCTTTTTTATACCATTTTTTTATATTAGCCTACCATAGTGACTCCACTCTGTCTGATGACAAGCAGTTGACTTCAATAGTCATCAGATGTTCGCAATGACTATCACGCGTTTTTTAAATCTTGCTGAAACTAAGTACTTAGGTACGAAAGATTCTTGAGTGGTGATCACGAAACAGAGACGACAACAGAAAGACAGACTTCTTTAAGCGGGTGATTAGGTACCTAATAGTTCGACTGCTGTTGGTACTTTAAGCAAATATTTACTACTATATACGTAATTTTCACAATATTAGATAGTAAATGCTAGAACTTAATATATTACGGCACAGAACAGCGAGGTCTACTGCAGCCAATACATTAGGCCGCCAATAAATTATCTACTAGACCACAAAAGGCCACCACTATACACTATAAATGTGCGTTGTTACACGACAGCTTTAGCTATATAATAATAATAATAATAATAATAATAATATAATATTTTACCACATTCACACAGCGCCATCTAGCCCCAAATTAAGCAATTATATTTGCTTGTGTTATGGGTACTAAACAACTGATATACTACTTATATACATTTTTTTTTTGTAAATACATACGTTTTATAGATAAATTACACCCAGACACAGAACAAACAATCATGCTCATAACACAAAGGTTTGTCCTGGGTGGGAATCGAACCCACGACCTCCGGCTTAGCAGTCAGGGTCACTAACCACTAGACCAACAGGCCAGTCTACTATATACTAACATCCCCAGCGCGGTTTCACCCGCGTCTTTGGTTACTGCTCTGCTTCCGTCACTAGTAGCGTGACGTTACTGTAAATTTAATACTTAGAGATAGATAAAATTCACTTTGCATGAAAGTCTGAAAGGCCAAATATATATACCTAGGTAGAAACGCCGACTACAAAAATATATCTACTCTTCAAGATACAACAGTCAAAACAAGAGCATCTGGTCAGTAACTTTGGTTTTTCTTTAAGTTAATAACGATGCCAGAAGTTGTAAATCATGCACTGTATACCTACATGCCACATGCATAGCCAAATTTACACCTGAAGCTTCTGAGCTAAACATCATTTAGCACTTACGGCCACAACTGCACTGAGACATTAGCCATGTTAAGCGCAGTATGCTCCTTAATATACAAAAACCTTTTCTCGTTCTTTAAACATTAAAACTGTTAGTTAGCTGCTCCTCTACTAAGTTGCATAATGTAACTTTAATTACGAAGACGCATTTGCGAGGGAATTTTCAAAGGGCTGCTTACGTCTCATTAGTTAAGAGCTTCCTCGGGGCCTCGTGTTTCTACTTCATCCACATTCTTACATCATTTTAGCAATATAAAAGGTACTCTTTATTATTGTGCAATACCCTTAGGTATTAATTAAACAGTCAATTATATTACGCTTGTTGTAACAACAAATATTACTCCTGTACAAATCTTAAATCGCCAAGTCGAGCAAAAAAGCGGCAGTTTGGGCCATTTCTCGGAGCAGTTTGGGCCATTTTCGACTCCCTATAACTTCGTTGTGTACAAAAGTAGAAGCCTGAGTTTTCAGTAACCAAGCAGGCATTGTATGAACACGGTGTATTTAAAATTTCATTCAATTTGAACCAGTTGTTTAAGAATTATAACTAGCCAAAATTTGTAATTTTATCACTCACTGACTGACCGATCATCAAAACTCTAAGGCACTTCTAGCAAACGTAGAAGTTTCAAATTGAGAATACAATTAATGTATAAATCAAAGAAAAACTAAAATATTTTGCGATTTCGATCCAGTTTTCTAGATACATTAACTGCATAAATAACTTTGTACTTTGTACATTGACTGGCCTGTTGGTCTAGTGGTTAGTGACCCTGACTGCTAAGCCGGAGATCGTGGGTTCGATTCCCACCCAGGACAAACCTTTGTGTGATGAGCATGATTGTTTGTTCTGTGTCTGGGTGTAATTTATCTATAATATGTATGTATTTACAAAAAAAAATGTATATAAGTAGTTGTATCAGTTGTTTAGTACCCATAACACAAGCAAATATAATTGCTTAATTTGGGGCTAGATGGCGTTGTGTGAATGTGGTAGAATATTATTATTATTATTATTATTATTATATTAATATATAGGATTAAAAAGTTACATTAGCAGATACAAAAAGAAATGAGATGCCATCAAAAATAAATAAAAATAACCAAGTATCGCAACTCATTTCTTCTACCGTAAAAAGTTGTAATACCAAGTCAGTTAGGTTATTTAGCCCCTACTTAAGGTACCTTCTGTCTTAAGTCATTACCTACGTAATTAGCTAACATAACAACATCTTAAAGTGACCGTATCAAAATTAAAAATCTGTTATGTTTTAAATAAATAGATTGACTTGACAATCGCACTAAGCAATCTAATTTAATATAATATGTATTACTTGTGAGATACCTACATTGTGTTTTCATGCGATGGCCAAGTCAATTTAGTAAAGTATTGCAAATAGTTTTCCGTTTTTCGATAGCACGTCTCACATTTGATAGGTACAGCTACAAGCTGCTGCCAAATCATCGAATGTTAGCCATTTTTGCAATATAAAAGTAACAGGTGTGCACAACTCTATTGTATTGTAAAGTTATATTGTATTACCTTCAACATGACCTAATCGTATAAACACTCAGCGTGCATTAGCCTGATTAATAGGTACTTATGTAATTATCAAGTTATATGCCAATATAACGATTTTTACACTATCGAGATAATTTGAATGCTATTGTGTTCAGTAAAGGGTTACGGAATGGAAATACGCAAATGATAGGTAAAATAAGTACTGTTACAACGAGTGTCCATAGGTTATATCTACTTATCATTAGTTGAACTGTTTGCTATCATAGATAAATAACCTACCTGTCCTAGATAGGAATCATGATTGCACACTATATATCCTACTAATATTGTAAATGCGAAAATTTATATTAATATTGTAAATGTGTGTGTGTGTGTTTATGTATGTTTGTTACCACTCAGCGCCTAAACGGCTGAAACGATTTCGATGAAAATTGGTAGGTATGTTGATAGATTCGGTGCCGGAGAGAGTAGCCTATGTCCAGGCTTTTTATATTAGATTACCGAAGTGACTCCACCCCGCCTGATGGTAAGCAGTCAGTGGAATCCAGATGTGGTGGCCACCTTACCAAAAGCCATGGTCTCAAACTGCTGGTATGGTGGCCTCCACTATGGCGGCTGGTAATGGGGTTAGGGGAAGGGAATGAGGGAGGTGAGGAAAGAGGAAATTGGGCCGCCGGCGCTTTCACTCACCGAACTAAACGCTGTAGTACGTTTACTACTACTCTTACGTTGATCGTCTTTGAGATGGTAGTACTTCCCCGGTCGATCCGGCCCATTCATGCTGAAACCATTGAATTGTAGGTGCGAGCGAATCCGCGGGGCGCAGCTAGTTACTAATAAAAATCAAACAGCACAACATTAGGTAGTAACACTGAGTATAAAATATATGTGTATAAAAATATTTTAAGTATAAATTATTTGATACATGAACTTAGACAATACAGTATTGTACCACAAGGTCATAAATAATTATGTATCGAATGCCGAGCTGATGTTCCGGGTTCGATGCACTGATTGGACAAAACTTTAAGAAATTAAATGTAATGATATTCTGAATAAATTATGTGCTGTCCATGTCCATATATCTATTGATCAGCTGTTCTACATTATTTCTTCGGTTATATACCTACATATATACGTATTTCTCCATCTAAACCTACTTTTTTAGGAAAAAAGCAAGAGAACTAGCTTTCCGTTCTGGGAGAGTTAGGTACACACAATAAATAGCACTCTTGACATTTTTGATACAATTTTGTGACGTAATAGGTATTCTCTGTGGTCAAACGCTAAATGCTAAAAAAGCACTATCAGACATGAACTGATTAATAAAATTAGCCTCTGTTGTCCTCTCCTAATTGCTTAGAAATACGTATAAACTTGCAGAAACTACATAATAACTTTAATTTCATTAATAAAGAGCATCTTAACAACAAGTATGGTGTTGAGCGCAATTTACGAGAGTAAATAGACCATTAGGTGCCGCCACTTTCCAAGTATCTTGTTCCAATAATGGTTAACAGCACAATATTATAACAAGCTTAGGACCGTTATTGGCTCTTTTGATTTTCGAGCAAATTTCACAATAATTTGAAGTAACAGCCATGAGCTAACATGACGTGTTTGTCTCAGAGCAGCAGAAATATTAAAATAGACCTCTGTTATAAAATCGGAGAACAAAATTTTCTATTAAATTTTTTAGTGTTACCGATGAGATATAAGTTAATAGAGCTACAGGTGGCGTAACATGTATTCCTCCTTACTTGTTTGTAAAATTAGTCGTAACATTATATTATGCCAAAGCATCTTAAGCCAAAACTACCAATGTATAGTGAGAATACACTTAACATCAATATGTAAATGTTGCTTTGATGGCTGAAAATCATTGCTTACTATTGTAATGTATAAGTAATAGAGCACATTGTTGTTTGAAAGACTGAAGCATAAAATACATTTTCAGCAATATTATGTAAATATGGTCAGCGTTTAAATTCATTCTCACGATGTAACAATAAATGTACATTCTGAGACTTTGGTGTCAATTCTAACCTCACACTCATGTGGTTCCTATAAGCCGAGATTAAAAACGATGAGCCATGATAAGCACTCGAGAGTTCGAACAAAATCTAAACCCATGATTCCCACAATAAACTCAAACTTTTAATTAAATTAAGTAAATTCTTTTTCATTTTAAATGTTCCTAATGTAATGTAGCATAAAAATATTTGAAAGTAAATGCTGGCAAACGTTACGTGGACTGATCTTCAAAAAGGAGGACCAGCAATTTTGTAATGCTATCCGATACACGAAGAATGAGAGCGATTCAGGAGGTCCTAGACAAGAGGCAAAGATTTCTATTCTATAAAAATGTATGGGGTCAATCCCATACATTTTTTAATCTATTCTATGAATAGAATAGAAATCTTACTTGTCTAGGGCCTCAGGTTATTTTAATTTTCTACTTTCAGATTTCAGAAATTTGGCAGTTCCATTATTTTCAGAATATTCATAGAACATTTTTTTTAATTAAATGAAGTATTAAAGGCAACAGAATTGCATTTATTGTTAACTAATAATAATAATAATAATAATATTCTACCACATTCACACAACGTCATCTAGCCCCAAATTAAGCAATTATATTTGCTTGTGTTATGGGTACTAAACAACTGATATACTACGTATATACATTTTTTTTTTTTTTTTTTGTAAATACATACATAATATAGATAAATTACACCCTGACACAGAACAAACAATCATGCTCATCACACAAAGATTTGTCCTGGGTGGGATTCGAACCCACGACCTCCGGCTTAGCAGTCAGGGTCACTAAACCACTAGGTCAACAGGCCAGTCACTAAGTCGGTATAAAGCTAACAACATTTTTTAAGACACTTTCAAAAGCTTGGTATCAACCGTATGTCGTTGGTACTATCGGCAAATATATCAACATTTACCCTAATTCGCTCGGTTTCATAAAAAACCGGGCGATTGTTACATCTACAAATGCTGTTAATACTGTAAAGCCAAAATTTACCGAAAACCTATAAAGAAACAAACAATTTTATTGTGAGAAATGAAGTGGGAGCCAATAGCCATGCCACTGATTTAGATAGGTATACCTACTTTTCCAGTTAATTTACTCCGATGAAAGCAAGAAATGTCGTTTTGCGTAGCCTCATGTTCATATTTTTATTAATACACCAATAAGTTTGACAAGAATTAAAAAAAGTGTCATTTTTTTAGATTAAGCTATATTTTGACGACCCATATCCTTTATCCATATCTATCTATCCACAAAGTCAAGTCAAAGTATTTATTTCCTTTTGATCTTATAGTATGATACTTCTGAAAAGTCAAAATTACATGAAGTCAGCTAATTAACCTACAGCCAGTTCGCTGACGAGGTAGAGCTGTGAGAAGAACTGGCAAGAAACTCACGCCACTCTTTTCAATCGCCAGATAATTACAATTTTTTTGTATGAGTTAACAATTTTAACACATCAACAAACAACAAACAGCAACCAAAGAACCATACAAAGTAATTATTACAAAACAACCAATTAATTTAAAAACATTTAAAAAAAAAAAACGAAAATAGAGGATTTCAATTATTTAGTTTCATCTAGTATGGTAGTTTGACTACGTATTTTAATTAAAATTAAAAAAAAAGTAAATGCATTTCGCCGTCATATTTAACTACAAGGTAATACTGAATTAAGTATTAAATGTATGCCATGCCAAGATTGACCAATCATCCCAGGTAGCACCCGTTCACGAGCTTGACGCACAGACTAACCATCATCACCTTCGCCATATTTGAGGGAAGGTGATGACCCGGCCAATACGACACCACAAGTTATGACATTTTAGTGAGCATGACAATGCAAGGCATGGGTGGTAAAAAGAACCATAATAAAATGTTATGTCTTACGAGTTCATAATGATCAAGATATGCATTCACTTCACATCAAACTTTTACTGCAATAGTCAAAACATTTTTTTTAATTTTACTATAATAATATAATGTTAATCAAAGTCAATATAACTACAATAATAATAATCAATATAACATTAATCTTGCATTAAGCGAGCAACTATTAAGTACCCATGCTATTTTATCATTTAAATAATCATTAATATTATAATAACCCTTTTGAATATGACGGTTTTTAACAGTTTGTTTGAATTTCTCTAAGGGTAGATTCGAAATGTCAATGGGTAGTTTATTATAAAAGCGTACACCAAGACCCGCAAATGAGTTGTTTACTTTATGTAGGCGATGGTATGTACCAACAAACTTATGTTTACTTCGAGTATTCACAGAATGCATGTCATAGTTTCTTGAATACAAGTGAATATTTTTCTTGATAAACATAATGTTAGCAAAGATATATTGAGACGCCACTGTCAAAATACCTATCTCTTTAAACTTATCTCTTAATGAAACTCAAACAACCAATTAATTGCCCAAATTGTAAATAGATCGCACCACTCGTTTTTGAAGTATAAGAATTAACTCAATAGAAATGAATGATATGGGTCGTTAAAATTTAATTTCAATTACACCTAAAATAGCATAAGTATTCACGACCCTCGAATCAATTGTTATCCTAGTTAAGACAGCAAGAAGTTTTACGAGGCGAACTCACATACCGCCGCATCATGATTTTTCACCCTAAAGTAACGACTTAAAGACTCAAAATGAGATTAGACAGCATCGTAAAGATTCAAAGTGAATGTGAGGAAAATCAGTGTATGTATGTAGCAGACTTTAGTGATGGCAAGAATACTGCAAAATAACATATTTAAAGTTGAATTTTGAGCTTAACTAATTGACACAGAAATCTTCTTTTATCGCAATTCTAAAATAGTCTATTTATGTATATTATAAACTAATTTGTAAACTTTATAATAATAACGTGTATTGAAAATTTTGCTACAGTATATTTATTTATTTCTACAAGAAATACACGAGGATATAAGTAATCTAGAACAATAAAAACCATATTTGCAGAACGTCTATTGTTTTCATGGAATATCTTTCCATCGAGCGCATATTTACAATGAACTGATATTGCATAACTGCTTCTAACGATAAAATATATTGCTGTAGCACTTTATTTTAGTGCATTCTTCAAAAATTATTTCATTTTTTTGTGTGACTTTCAAAAGAGTAGTATTATTTCTTGAACGTAGCTAAAGAATTACTCATGAGACATTTAATTTTAATACTTTTTTGTAACATCCTGTCTTCAGGTTTGTGGTATAAATATTGCATTCTGTCTTTGAGAAACATTAGCATAAATTGTTAATGATCATACTTAATTCCAGGTAATCCACAGGAAGTTTATAATGGTCTTAATTATCACATGCCACCAGCCGATAGTGTGTTGGGACCTGAGATAGCTAAAGAAAACACTTGGCCGATGCAAGCATACCAAATTTTTGGTGGTAATTTTTATGGCACGGCGCGAAAAAACATTATTGCTAAACCTTGTATAAGGCAAAATAGCCCACAAGATGTATCATTTGAACAGACAAAACAAATCCAGACGTATGGCGACAATATGCAAGATTTGCTACTTGCACAAACAACGAATAATCAACAAGAAAGATATTCTAGTAATACACAAGATGTGAATTTTCAACCATCAGTGTTTGATCAAGTTAACACACAATTTGAAACTCAATACGACAGTATACAATATAAGCCACAATCAGAAAACTATCAGCTCATCAATCAAGTTGAAGAACCGTCACCAACTAGGCGCTCATCTCTGACTGAGGCCGAAAAGAAAATCGAATCAAACTTGGACACTACTGTTTTAGTAACCCAAGATTCAAAAGATGAAGTATCTTTGAGGTCAGATAACAACAACGAAATGAGTGAAGGTTTACAAATTTCAAGCAACTCTGAAAATTTAAGTAGCCCCAAAATTCTAGAAAAAGATTATTCTTTTAATACCAAAGAATCTTTAAGTGCTTCTGAAGCAGATATTTCTGAGGAAGCTAACTTTGAAGATATCGAATCAATCTTCAGAATTAGTAAAGAAGTGAAAGATAATTTTGAAGTGACAACAGATCTTATGACGAATCCTTTGACGCCTGAACTACCAGTTCTGCGTGAACTCTCATATTCACGTGAAACATCTAAAATCGAATGTTCACGCAAAAATCCATCAGACAAAAAGTTAGATGATACATCAAGAAGATTTTTAGCTAATTTTAATAACAATTTACCAATCAATCAAAAAACTACTTCAAGTAAAAATTCGGCGCGACCAGGTGCCGAATCAGGCACCAACCTAGGCAACAAGCTTAATTTTAATTCTGATATCCACCCTGGTATACATCCAAGTGACAACCTTAATAGCAATTTAAGTTATAATCAAGGTAGTACATATTCGTCACACTCAAACACACACGACAATGTGTTGCGCACAAATACCACGACTTCAGGCAAAGAAAACTCATTGCGAAGTCAAGATACTGCCATTTCAAATGCTGCGACCGCTATGAAAGAACCGACTGACTCATCAGATAAGTCTACAAATGCAAAAAAAATTAGTCGAACAGGGAGTTTATATAACAATCCAGCTCAAGGCCAAGGTATTTCATATATAAAAAAGAAAACTACACTTATGTTGATGGACTACGATAGAATTTGCTATGCTTGCAGTACCGCAACTAATTCTACATGCCTGCAGCCTGATAGAAAGACAGCAGTGAAATATTGTCGAAAAGGAGCCAACGCATGTGTGACCAAAACCTTTGGATCTGGAAGTAAGTTACTATAAGATTTTTATGTAGTAGCATTTTTTTGTGTAGCTTGTAAGTATACGTGTAACTTGTGATCGCCAGTATGGAGCGCGTACAAAATTTTCATTCGTTCCCACAGATATTCGAGCTCAAAAAATATTAATTCTCAAAATACGAACTGCCAGACTCATTTACATTCCGATTATACTTTTGTATATTTCGAATGCTTTGTGTTATCCAGATAAATATTTTGTCTTAAGTTTGAAATGCGCTACTGGCGACGGCGACGGGAACACTTGTCTAGGGCCTCAGAGCAGTATAAAAAGACACAGGCGAAACCGCACTACGCAAAGCTAGTATATAAATAACTATAAATATTTAAAATATTAACTACATAAGATTATGATGGCTGATAGGTTGTATGGACCCCGAGGTTGCGCAGAAATTGCTCTTAAAGTTTACTGTATAGACCTCACTAAAACTGTTGTAAGTGTGGTTAAACATAAGTATAATGAATACACTTACTTTTTACTCTTTCAGCAGTAAGCGAATAAGAATATTAAGCATACGCATTATATATGATTTAATGATATCCATATTTCGGCAGTCATATCCTTAGTCAAATCTTTGAAAGCCATATAATCGACATAATAATCTCATTTGTTCCAGGTACATTAACCCTAATCCGGGATTGCGGTAGATCCTGTGCTGATGCCGAAGTACCGGGCTTAGTCCCTAAATTCAAAACCTGCTCGATTTGTTACTCGGACCTTTGCAACTCCGCTTATTCTGTTAACGTTCACAGTTTAATACTCACTATACCTACAGTTTTATTAATAGTTTTAGTAAAGCCCTTTACATAGTGTATTTGAATACGGAAATAGTGACTACATAAGATTTTGGTACCTATTTAAAAGTTATACAAATGACATTTTTTTGTGTTATAGCCAAAGTTCTTTAAAAGAAGTTCTCAAACTACTCCATGCAAGAGCAGAATGGCAACAAAACAATAACTAAGCATTTTTGAATATTAATGATTTAGTAGAGTAACTTGGGAATGAAATATTTATGAGAATCTTAGAACAAATCTTTTTAGAACAAAAGAATGGAGTACTTTGGAAATCACCTGATTGCTTTTTATCTACCGTAAATGTTTAAAGCTTAAAACTTGATAAGTACTATATTAATAGTACTTATTTCTGTATTGTTTAAAATATGGAATCTATATACATTATATACACTAAAATGCAGCGATAATTTACTCATAATTATTGTGTTATAATACAATTGAACTGATCTCTTCCAATACAAAATTAAATTATGATGAGGTGAAAGAAATAAAGAATTTATCTTATGTACAGTTAATTCGCAAACACAAGCAAAAAATTGTCGTCACTAACTAGCCACTAACTGTTAAACGAATTAAAATTGACACACTATCTTTAGGAAGTTTTATTAAAATGCATTCAGTAGATTTACTAAAAAAGTAACACATCCAATACATTAATACTTCTGCATTATTAAAATTACTCGCGATTATATTGAGATGTGCGTTTAAAACTGGCTTCTCTTATTTGACTATAGAATAACAACAAGCTTTGTCAAGCTTTTTTATTTTAAATAGGCAGTTACGCATAAAGTGAGACAACATTAAGCCTTTAGAGGATCAGTCCTTTTGTCCATAATAATGATATAATTACTGCCAGCGTTCGTGCACGTTTGTCACCTCGCAAAGGGAATGCTAAATAAGTAATAACGGTAGGATGTGTAACATATTACCTATTTTATAAAACCGTTACCTAAACATTGTACCTATAAACAATTCTTTAAGGGATGCACAAATCGGTGACTAAGTATAGGAGATTAGCGATGAAGAGGCTTTTGGTACATAGATTTTTGGTTTTCCTTTCCTATTTTGTTTTCCGTTTCTTGCGCTAATAAAAGATAAACAGGGATCTTTTTTACACCCCATTACAGCTAATGCAGCAAAGATGATGACAAAAGCCACCGGCATAGGCTTGAAAAACAAATTCGAGATCACAGCCCACAATGTAATATGGGTGTATTAATAGCTAATGGCTAATTACATACATAAAAGATCGCTAATGTGCTAAAGCCTTAAAATATTTTATTATTCAACGTGTATTTGCACTCAAATGCTACTCGAGAAGTTATCGCGGCATCAAGTTGCTCATCTTGGTAAGAATACGACTTTGTTAATGTAAAATTATTTAATTTTAATATTGTATGTTAATTTGTTGTTTAAAATTTATTTATATATATTAACGAGCTGCTTACCAAGAGCTGCTTTTTCCAGAGCGTCATGCTTTACCTTATCTTTACTCAGAATCCCACTAATATTTTAAATGCAAAAGTTTGTATGTGTGTGTTTGTGTGTTTGTTACCACTCCGCGCCTAAACAACTGAAAAAAATTAAAATTGGTATGTAGATAGATTCAGTGCCGGGGACGGACATAGGCTACTATTTATCCCGAGGGATACAACAAACCATAATATGCGCGGGTGAAACCGCGCCGCGGAAAGCTAGTGTCTACTAATTCCAGGCAGGGAGTCATGACTCATTTCTTTATTTGAATAACATGGCTAACAAATACAATGTGACCAGGTCTTCTTCTCCTGCCTGTTCTGGTCTCATTAAATATTCAGCTGCTTTGCCAACAACCCTTAGAAGTAAAATGAATATCGCTAATGTCAATGTCACACACATTTACGTAAGCAAGTAAGCAACGAACCATGTCTTTATTCCTGCCATGTTTTATTTATATCAAACCATCTTCCAACATAAAATACATCGAAACTCAGAGGTGATAAATATGTTTATAGGGATTCAATATGTACCGGAAACAAAACAAGATTGCGTGTAAGACAAGCCTAGGAAATAATATTGTTTATTCATGAATACGTAAAACATTGCTAGGCACTTCAATCGTTCCTTGGTTGCGATCCTATCTTGAGGTCTCGATACATCATTAGAATAAGTTATGTGAACTTATTTGACAGCCCTCATGGAATATAGTTTTTATTGAATGATTGAATTTTGTGTTTCATTCTATTGTTTTTTTAGATTTGCGGTTTACGGTTTTTACGTTGTAGGTTTGCGGTTAATTTATGTTTCTTAATTTATTTTTACTTTAGTTGATAAATATCCAATTTTACATTGGACGACGATTGCAACGTGTAAGACTTTTCTATTTATTTACAACACCCATGCTAGAGCACACTGTGTTCCATTATATTTTACTGACAACAATTGGACACAGAGTTCTGACAAACTCGACTAGCTGCGAGCCACACACATTGACTATTATTGTTCGTATTGACAAGCGTAGTTAATTCCAAAATATCTTTTAAAATGGTATTAGTTCATAGTAAAAAAAGCTTTTTCTTTAGATAGCATTAAGTTAATTTACCTTCAATTTCTTCTTTGTTACATGAAACCCTCTTACACACTTTAATTTATGGTAATAAAACATCTAGAAAATTTGAAAACAATTAAAAGGGAATAAAGGAATACGTAAGATTAAATAGGCAGCGAAAGTAAATTTACTGCCTACCATTATCAAACGATCTAGATCGTAAACCTCGAGTTAAAACCTCTTAATAGCTGCGTCGGCAACAATTTATTCAAATTCTTATTCTGCTGATAAAGCACTTATTCGTCGAGAAAAATATTTGATGTGCTCTTGATTCTAATTAACATTTTCATTGGGTAATAAAACTTTAACTCAAATGAGACAATGTTTCACTTTTTACGTGAATGCAAAGCGTTGACGTAAAAAGCTTTATGGGTCTCGCACAACTAGAACCACAGGACAGCAGAAACATTTGATCAGGCACCTACAGAGATGTAATACTGATATGATAGAAGGGGTTAAATAAGTCGGAAGAGTATTGCAAAAAAGAAAAGAAAATCCCAAAGAGTCGTCGTGCTCTTAAAGCTAGATATATGCTAAAACATTTGATTTCAAAATGTAGCGACTGGTAGGATTCCTTTTTATGTAGTAGCGTCATCTACGACGCTGATCAACACTAATCAACGTGGTAATTTAAGGCAGGTCCCCTGTATAAAATAATTTCTCAGCGTTTTTGACTGGTAGATACTTACGGTGGTAACGAAATTACCGTTTTGTTGTGCGACAATTCTAGCTAGCTAGTGAATTTAAACCGAGTTGCTAATTTTAGACCGCAGGCTGGCCGCTTTTATTGGATTATGGCATTCGATCGAATTAATTTCAAGTATCGAACGTTATGTTCCATAAATATTATATTTAATAATATGTAGGACATAATTGCCTCGAAAAACACTTATCGTATTTTACAAATTTCAATAAATAAAATTATCTATGTTTTCACTATTATATTACAATGTCAAATATAAAAATTACAAGTCAAGCTTCCGGCTCCACAATACCTATATTATAGTATCGAGTATTTGTTAGTTCAATAAAACAAAAATACTATTAATTAACTTATTTTTGTAATGTTCATTATTGAAATGTAATAAGCATAGTTATTTAGAAAAGATAACGATATCAAAATAATGACCGCTAAGCTGCTGGCACTGTTATAATTTGGAGGGAAGATTGTTGATTACACGCTAACACACTGACACCACATAGAGCCCTTGCTATTGCTGCCCTATCTGACCTAATTTTTTATTCCAATTGCGTTAAGTTAGTTGAAGTTGAAAACGTTAAGCTATTCTCATAAACCTTACTTTTAAGGTCTCCCCATAAGTAATAGTCAGGCGGGCTTATCTCATGGCTTCTGAGAGGCCAGTTGATGTTACCTCCGTGCAAAATGATCTTATTAAGAAATAACTCGATAAAATGACTCCATCTTGTGAGTCAACCACGTCCTTGAATTGAAACCTTGAAACTGAAATGCTTTCGCCGATTTTTCTCCGCCTGTTAACATGTTCCTATGCAATATTCCACAGGATACAAAGCTTGATGCGTTAAACGGTCACTATTGAATCACCATTACGATAATATATTATACTCATACGCAATAACCACGATGCCTCTCCGGGTACTAATACACTGTGTATTAGTACCCGGAGACTGACTGAAACTCAATAAAATGTTGGTTGTCGTGACACTCCTCATCCCCATCCGCTACTCTGTTTCTATTTCAACGCAAAAACAAATACCCGATACTCTTTTTGGAAACCTTGTATTTTTTAGCACATCAGACGCAACATATATGTAGAGCTCATCTTATTTTGTGTTTATTATAAGGGTATATGGATTATCATTATCAATATTATTTATTTGTGACCTTTATACCTACTTAAAGTTGAGCGGCCTGCTTGTTCATCAGCCATTATATTATGAAGTTTGTCTATGTAGGTAAACAGTAAAACAGTAATAGCTACCTAGATACTGATTAGGTCCAACCAAATAATGTACTTTGTTCAAAAATTACTACTGCGGCAACGTCGTATAAATTAATAAACATTTCGCTATATATCTTACTAAGTAGGCTTATTTATGGGGTATTTATGTTATTAGAGCTTACGGGAGCCTACAGTAAATTGTACTTAAACCAACCTTGGCTATGTATTTTTAATTTAATGGTCGGTGACTGAAAAATTAGAAGTTATTGCAATTGATGCTGGTAACAACAATAAAATGAATTGTGAACATAATACTGACTTGTTAAGATTAATAATTAATTTAAAAAAAAAACCACTTCAAAACTATACTATAAATAGATAATTATGTACAAACTTAAACAAAAACTAAAAGTAGAATTTCTCAACATACAAACCAAAACATCATCTATGTATTTTTGGCTTTTGTGAAAATTTTCAAAAAGCGCTAAATCAGTTGCCATCACCACGCCCCAAACAAGACCTACCTTACAAAAAAAGAATAATTAAAATCTATTCTTAGTTGGTGGCGAAATCGCGAACATACAAAAAAAACATGCGACCGAGAAACGTCTCCTTTTTAAAGTCACTTAAAAAGGAGCTAAAGAAAGCACAATTTAAATAAATGAAAAGACATAAATAAATTGACACAATGTAAAGAAATAAAAGGCATTTTTTGGTTAATTTTATTGTACCTGCAACTTTGAATAATTAGAATTAAGAACCATACAATTTAATACAGAGTGTCACCTACGGTCTTGGGGCACTACAAATAACAATTTGAAACATTGCATTTTAGGTTTATTCCCGTTGTCCCCTTACCGGACAGCGGTACTTCAATTAAATATTTTAAAATACTGCCCGTTGTCCCCGTACACTATCCCCGTTAATATAGTTGAATAAAATAAGTAAAAATTATTGCCCACAGTCCCCGTTTTTCTTTTTTCTGTAGTATTATGTGTGAGTCGGCATCTTTTACCCCACAAACAAAGTGTATGGAATATTGTTAGACCTTGTTTTCAAGTAGGATTTTTTTATATAATGAATTTGATCGAAATAGTAGATTATTGTGAATGATAATGCCCTCAATTTTGCCTAAAAATAGGTAAGTACACAATCTTAAACTAGCTTAATTACATGTTTATTGTTTTAAATGTATCGTACATTCCAAGTTAAGTTTTCTATATAATAAAATTTAAATATAATAAACGAAGCGTCGCGTGCGCCCTTGCAGCTGCGGAACAAAGGCGCAGATAACATTGTTTTATTCCCCTTTTCTTTTTCCCATGCTAAAAACTAAGCTTACAACAGAATGCAGATATAAGAGGACAACGACTCGTGAAAAGTTTACTTCCCGTTGTCCCCGTTAGCCGAACGTACATTATGGGGACAACGGGAAATAAATTTAATCACGTCGTGCTGTCCACATGACGGCGATACGACGTACGAGAACAACGGGAATAAACCGCATTTTCTATTTAAAATCACAAAACAATCGAACTTAAAATGAACAAAATACATTTTTTTCGAGTACCTACTGTTGGTTGTTTACTCAATCGATAAAGTGAATATCGAGCAATTCCTTACTTTACACATAAGGTGCAACTCGTATGGCGATACCATGCACTGAATAAATAATAAAGCTGAAAAATTGGAACAACATGCATTTCTACGCTATCGTGTAGTGATACACATCTGAATCGCGCTAAAATTTTGTGTAGCATGGAATGTATGTCATGTCACGTACCTCGAGATATTAAAAGTTCCATAAGTCTCGTGTTATCTCTGTCATTTTCATATAAATTTATAGTCAGGAACGCTTTTAACTTAAAGTTAACTAGCATTTGAGTATTTAGAGATTAGTGCATTGTTCAATAAAACTAGCACGGATGCTCGTATAATAAGGTTTGGTGTCTATTCTATAGATGTGTCGCATACGAAAAGTACTTAGAACTGAGCACATTCGCAAGGAATTTTATTAGGAAGACCTGTTTGATGATATTCTGTATGGATGAACACAACGCGTTTTAAAGAACTGCGCAGTATTAGTTGGTATTAGGTAGATAGTAGCTGACATGCTATGTTCGTTATTTAGATCCCATACCTACTATTATTTATTACTTACTATTAAACGGTACTTGATGTTGAATTTTTGTAAAGAAATATTCCATTTATACCGCCGACTTTTCAGCTATACTTTTGGTTGCAGACTTATTGACATAGGCAGGGCTTATTTTCAGTTACCTACTCTACTCACTATTTCCTGAAAACTTTAATATGTTTGAAGAAACGCAAATTTAATTCGTTGATTCAAACTAGATCTATCAAGACCAAGGCGAATAGTCATACATGCTTACCAAACAAACTTATGAATAAAACCGTAGTATCCGATTAAGACGCTTTGTTTACATGTATAAATTTAAATTAACGTATTAAAGAACATTAATAAGAGGAATGTAATCAAGGGTAATTAACATACATACACAGACATACATACATATATAACTTCACGCCTGTCTCCTAAATGTGTGGTAAGCAGAGACTATAGAAAGCCATTTGCTGCGACCCAAACATACCTCCTTTGCCTCTTCAACATTCATTCATCTTTTTATACACACACATCGTTTACGGTTGCTTGAAAATGAGTGTAGTGCCTTTTTAACTTGTGCCCTTTCAAAACAATTTCAGATATTTTCTACTTTGAGTATAATAATTATATAGTACCTACCAAGTATAGACGAAAAGGGAGAAAGTATGGAAAGAGTTAAACGTATGAGATTACACCTGAAAGGTTTTAATAATCTTTCTGTAGATACAGCTCGTAATAAAATTACAGAGATAGCAAGTAGTTTATGGATCCTTAAGGATTAATTTATTAGTGTTTTAGTAGGTACTTATTATGGGCTTTTACAACTTAAATTCGTTATGTTGTTAGCAAAAGCCTGAGACTTATACCAAAACCACTTAAAACTATGTACGTTTTAATATTTGCAAGAGGGAAATCATATAAAAATCGCACGCTGAAATTTTATAATAAACGTAAATGCAAGCAAAATTGGAAATACAAAATAGAATCAATGTTTCTATCGAAGTAGGGCGCTTGTCAGTTTTGAAATTCGTCGAAATTTTCATACGAATGCCCGAGGCCGAACGTAAACTGCATACATCTACAAAGCTCTGACATCAGCGTACTACCAAAACGAGATCCACTTAACTATCTACCTACGAGTACATTGGCTACCTGCTAGCATCGTCAAATTGAACTATTCCAGTGCAGTTTACGCAAAAACTTAAGCACGAAATACTGATAATATTTCATTAGCTTCATAGGCAACATTTTTAATCTTGACGCAGTCGAACGTTAATAAAAAGTAATAGGCATATAGCTACAAGGAGTTTATAGTATTATCTTATCTGAACTATGGCCATTTACTTAAATTTAAATAGACACTTATCCCATCACAAAGCTTTCAAATACTAAATAATTACAGTTGACGTAAGTATATATATAAATATTTTATTAGAAAATTTAATCAATGCGTTTTACTAGCACTATTTCTTGTTAAACGGAAAGCACCTGATATCAGGAAACACAGACTCAGCAAAGTTGTTCCACTTCTTAACTAGTGCATAGTTAAGAAGTGGAACAACTTTGCCGAGTCTGTCATTATATTTAAATGTGGTGGCAAACTGCTTTGTGTAAATAGAGGAAATTGTCCACTGTGTATCGCTTTCATAGTACATTAGCCTGTAGGTCCGATGATAATACAAAATTAAATAATGTTAATATTTTTAATTCAGAAAGTCGCGTCAGATTTCAAACATGAAAGCGGCGCAATAGATTAGACATTTTATGTATACCTACAGGTCAAACTATGAAACAATACATACTACAAGAACAATACTTTTTTAAAAACATTCGATGTAATTATTAGTAACCACTGCAAATTTATACTCTCCTTTAAGAAGACCTTAAATCCTTAAAACAATTCACCTCATTATTTACCAAATTTTGTCCTTTTCCTTTAATACTCGTAAGTATAAAACTTTTCATAAGCCGATTTAAATCGAAAATCCTAACAAAGCTGTTCCTTTATTTGAATGTTAGGGTTTTGTGAGATTTATCTCTCTAACATTGGCCAGCGGTCATTTTGTTTTAAGTAAGCTACCTACTTGTTAAATCGAACTCTGAAAAAAAAAGCACTTTCACGCTGTGGTGGATTTACAAGCTTAATTAGAACTTTATCAATACCTTAACATAAACCTATAGGAAGATCACTGAATATTTGAACCGTTGAACAGATTTGAAAATAACGTAGTATATTCGAATTTGTGTGATGAAAATTTGGACTGAACTTAATCAATATTTACTAATCTCTTAACTAGTGATGAAAATTTGTAAACACGTGCAAATATTTAAATACTAGGAAGTATTTAAATATAAATTAAATTTTTATTGTTAAACATTATTCAAAATAAGAAAAAATATGTTTAACAGTTTAAATAATATTGTTATTGTAAATTTATAATAATACCTTAAATATTGATGTTTGTATAAATATTGTAGTTTATTATAAATAATATAATAATAATAATATTCTACCACATTCATACAGCGACATCTAGCCCCAAATTAAGTAATTATATTTGCTTGTGTTATGGGTACTAAACAACTGATATACTACTTACATTTTTTTTTGTAAATATGTACATAAATATTATAGATAAATTACACCCAGACACAGAACAAACAATCATCCTCATCACACAAAGATTTGTCCTGGGTGGGAGTCGAATCCACGACCTCCGGCTTAGCAGTCTCTAGCGACTCAGCCAACAGAAATTATAACGTTTGTACATTGATAAAAAAACCTCGTTTATAGGAACAATTAGCAGCCTTAGTTTGTATAATTATACAAAATAAGGCTACTAATTTTATAATATCGAAGTTTATGAATATCTTGTCATGTTTATTACTTAATCTTATTTAAGTGTAATTTCAACCGTTAAACGGATTTGGATTAAGTTTGACTCTCAGATAATAGATAAAAAGTAAGTAAGTAGGTATCCTTTGTGTTGGATAATTAAACTGGATAATGTGATCTCATGGACTAATCTTTAAGGTTTGAATTAATGACATTTTAATTCTGAATTTAACAAAAGAACTCCCTAATTTCTAAATTAGTTGCTGTTTAAACTCTCTAACAAGTCACAGCGATAAAATTTTCCTAGTAAGTATAAAAATGGCATTCAATTTTTATTCACTTTGTTCAATAAAATTGAACTACTTTTCCAATTTATCAGCAGTTATTTTGGGTTCTTCCGTCTTGTTTGTTCTTTGGTAACCCTCTCGTGTTCATCAGGTTATTATCATTCATAATGATAAATAACCTGAGGCTCGAAAGATAAGACGTTTTATCCTCTATCATCCTTTGCGAGATATCTAACTATCTATACATATAATAAAAATGTAAGCGATCGCTGTCTGTACATGGAAGATATATGAGAAAAAAAATTACTGGGGCCTTTATCAACGCAAATAGAACCCAAAACAATGATTGTTACAATTATTGTCTGTTTGTCTGTGCGTTTGTTCACGCTAATCTCAGAAACGGCTTATCCGATTTAAATATGGTTTTATATTGTGGTAAGCTTCACTTAACATTTAGTGTTTGTTTCATGTCAATCGGTTCATAAATAAAAAAGTTATGCCAATTTGAAGAATCACGTCGAACATTTTCTGATAGAAATAGAGACTTTAACAGGTTACGGAATAGCTAGATAGCGTTTTTATTTTTCGGATTCCTCTCATTCTAAACAATCTTCCGTTTAGTTTTAAATGAGTCCAGTTTCCAGTGAGCCTCTGTTTCGCGATGACAATTAATAAAGCCCAAGGTCAGACACAACTAAAAGTTGTGGGCGTGGATCTAAGTATTAGCTGTGTTTCGAACGGTCAGCTTCATGTGGCTCTATCACGTGTTAGCATTCCTAGCAGCCTGTATGCTTTGATCCCCGATGGCTATACGTGTAAACCATACATCCATACACCCATACATATTATATAAGGCTTTGTCCTGACTGAATGACTGATTATCAGACAACGCACAGCCTAAACTGCTGGTCGTAGTGACTTGAAATTTGGAGGGTGTGTTTGTCTAAATGTCTAGAGGTTGTACTAAAAAAGGGTTATTTAAAATTTAATTCCCAAGTGTGTGAAAAGGGATGAAATTGATTGTATGAATCTTCTTCATTTTTTAACTTATAGTTTTTTAATTTTGTTTTGGAATACTTCTATTTAAATAAAAAATATCCTTATAATTTTATTTTAACAGGGGTGGATTTAGAGGGGTGAAATTAGGGATGAAATATTCTATACAAAGATCTTTAGATTTTGAAGCTAGCGACTTGAAATTTACAGAGGGGGGGAGGGAGGAAAAGGAGGGAGGAAAAGGAGAAGGAGGAAGGGAGGGGAAAGTGTGAGGGAAGTGATGGGGGAGTGAGAGGAAAGTGATGGCGAAGTGAGGGGGAAGTGAAGAGGAAGTGTGGGGGAAATGCGGGAGAAGTGAGGGGAAAGTCAGGAAGAAGTCAGAGGGAAGTCAGGGAAAGCCAGGGAGAAGTGAGGGAGAAGTGAGGGGAATGTTAGAGGAAAGTAAGAGGAAAGTGAGAGGAAGTGAGGGGAAAGTGACAGAGAAGAAACGGGGAAGTGAGGGGGAAGTGAAGGGGAAGTGAGGGGGAATTGTGGGAGAAGTGAGGGGGAAGTGAGGTGGGTGAGAGGGCAGTGAGGGGGAAGTGAGAGGGAAGTGAGGGGGGAGTGAGGGGAAGTGAGGGTTAAGTGAGGGGTGAATGAGGGGAAAATGAGAAGAAAGTGAGGAGGCAGTGAGGGAGACAGTGAGGAAGGGAGTGGGAAGAGAGGGGGAAGGAACGCTGAAAGAAAGGAGTTCTCGAATGGTGGAAAAAGGGAGGGGAAGAGATAGGAAGCGATAGGAAGGCAGAGGAAAGGAGGAAAAGAAAGGAGAAGGAAGGGAGAAGAGAGGGGAAAACGAGGAGGCAAGGTAGAGGGAAGTGGAGGAAAGGGCAAGAGATGCTGGAGGAGGGGCAAGGGATGCTGAAGGAGGTGAAGAGGAGAAGAGGGAGGGGAGGAGAGGAAGGAGGACACTGTGGAGAATGGAGAAAAAGTGCAATAGGGAAGAAGGGGAAGGGGAAAGTAATTGTAGTGAAAATTTGCCTTTGTGTATTGAATGTTGTTTTTACGAGGGATATCTTTAGGTAGTTGAAAGAGGACTTGTATGAATGGGAGATTAAAAATAGTATGAAAAACAGTGTTTAAACAATATAAAAATGCTATCTATATACATAAAAGCAAAAGGTCACTCACTCACTTACCACGAAATCTCAGAAACAACAAGTGCTAGGAATCTCAAACTTTGCATTGTCGTTCCTATTAGGATATAGGTGCTCACTTAGACGGAATTTTGCGAAATCCATCCCCTAAGGGGGTATAAAGGGGTGG
This sequence comes from Parascotia fuliginaria, assembly GCA_963082885.1. Classification (NCBI taxonomy): domain Eukaryota; kingdom Metazoa; phylum Arthropoda; class Insecta; order Lepidoptera; family Erebidae; genus Parascotia; species Parascotia fuliginaria. The sequence goes on from OY720187.1 coordinate 8,410,249, forward strand.
CAAAGTATGTATAAAATTTCTATAGTTTTTATAGTAGGATTACCAAATTACTAGAAAATACTCTTTTTTTATTATTTAGCAACCCTCCTTATTAAATGGGCAAATAAGAGTCGCAAGTTTGTGTGAAAGTGGTTTGTCAGTTTTAGCGGTAGCGGGTTTAAACTGGATTCGCCATAGAGACGGATAATACTGATACAATGTACGATTGCCATAAAATCAGGCACGCAATATTCTCATAGAGGCACCCATCTGAATTTTCACGCGAACGAAGTCGCGGGCAACAGCTAGTAATATACTATATTGTCTAAGACATTATACTGATTTTATCAAATTCTTTTTAAATAGATAATATGTCTAAGTATTGTCTGCAACACTCATAATTCTGTGTCTGTGTGTACTTTATACTTACTCAAATTGTTTTTGTGTGCAAAAAGTGTTTGCTTACAAAGTACGTACTTACATCGTACAGAGCTCGTTCTCCAGAGCACTGTAGTTATTTTGCAACATAAGGCAACAAGAACTGACGTGATTTACAGAATATACCTGCATAAATGTTTTGATTTGTGCAAGTTGTTTAGTTTTTTTTAACATCTCCCGCACTATTTAACAAGCCTCGTGTCGCGCGGAACTTTACAAGCATAGGTACAATTAACGGACACAAAGTTCACCCAGACTCGTAACATAATATAATTAATATGGATCACACAACCCGTGTGGAGATCGAACCCTAAACCACTACCTTAGCACAGCAGTCTGCGCGCCTACTGTGCAACAGAGGCAGTTAAATCATCTTATCCAAGAAGAAAAAGATCAAATCAATTCCCCTGCCAAACGTGGTGTCTAGGGCAAATTCTTCGCTTTGGTAGAGATACGAAACGTCTTTAGTCTGATGGAGGTCTAATAAATACATGTTGATCAATATTGTATAAGAAGTTGACTTCTTATAAAATTCTTCTTATAAAACAGACTCTAGGGTCTGTTCAAAAAAAGAACCTTTCTTTTTATATATATTATAGCCTACCAAAGTGACTCCACCCCGCCTGATGGTAAGCAGTCAGTGGAATCCAGAAGTGGCGGCCACTATACCAAAAGCCATCGTCTTAAACTGCTGGTATGGTGGCCTCCACTATGGCGGCTGGGAATGGGGTTAGAGGAAGGGAATGGGGGAAATTGGGCCTCCGGCGCTCTCACTCACCGAACGAAACGCAGTAGTACGGATACTACTACTCTTAATCGATCTTCTATGAGAGGGTAGTACTTCCCCGGACGATCCGGCCCATTCATGCTAAAATCAGCGTGGATCTACTACCGTATTAAGTAAATTCCGATTATTCCGTCCGAGGTCCGATTATTAAGTAAATTATTAATTATTATTATTAATTATTATGATTAATTATTATTATTATATTAATTATTAACTAAGTAAATTATTTGATTTGATTTTATTTGATTTGATTTGCATGTTGCGCCCTCAAATCCCACGACGGTTCTCTTTCTGAACAGACTTTACTAGCTTTCTGCGACGCGGTTTCACCCGCTTCATTGCTTTCTGCTCTGCTCCCATCGCCAGTAGCGTGATGTTACATAGCCTATAACCTTCCTCGAGAACTGGGCTATCATACACAAAAAGAATTTTATAAATCCGACCGATATAGTTCCAGAGATTAGCGCGTTTAAACATCCAAACAAACTCTTCCATTTTATATTTTCTTATAAATAATTGACAATCCAACGAAACAATAAACATATATACGAAACAAGTACGAATTACTCAATACAACAATACATTAAAGAAATAGCGGTTGACTCGAGGGAAATCATTACGATTTTGAAGATACAAAGGTTGCGTTTGGACCGTATTTTGTTACTTATTAAACAATTTATTGAGAGTTGAATGAATACCAATCATCGCAACAAAATTGATAGGCCTCAGAAGTTGCTTCGGCGGCAGTTTAAAAGTAATTAAAATACAATTAAAACCTTCATTGTTAAAACCAATAGGTAGATAGGTACAGTAAAATATCTTTGTAATAAATCTACAGGCATAGAAAGGAATTTTATTGCTAAAACTGCAAGGTTTCAGTTGCTGCATAATGTCAGTCATGCATGGGTAATGTGCGGCCATAGATTTAATATAAATAAGTACTTATCTAATGTTCTACTAGGTGTACGCTGTGAAGCTATCTTACCCAGCTCAAAGTCAGAAACGAAATGTTGGCTGTTTTACCAGTATCAGTAGGTACCTATCTAATATTCTAATTATACTAAAAAACAAAACAGGAATTTATGGGCTATGTAAATCCCATGTACCTAACAGTTAGCAAAACTATTGTGGCTGACCAGAAAAACCCAATATCACTTCACTTACCCAACCCAGGGTCGAAGTCGAAATCATGTCTAGGGGCAGTAACAGTAGTAGATTCCACGCTGGTTTCAGCATGAATGGGCCTACCAAAACCTACGAATGGTAGGTACTAAACAGGACCAATAACTCTTAGAAATTCTATTTACGTAAATTAACTGTATTACTCTCTAACTCGTACCAGTTAATAATGTACTTTTTTGTTCCACCTTACACTAGAGGCAATAGAAACAGAGGCCGGTTTCTTTTATCTTGCCAGCCTCAAAAAATATTTTTGATGAAAAAATTTAAACTCGAAAATCTTAGAAGACTTGTATTTTAATCGCTTTGTGTTGTAATTATTTTATTTTATCTTAAATTCTTAAAATGCAGTAAGCAATAATTATTTTTATTTATTCTATATTATTATTTTCTATTGGTAACTTTTTAAAGTGTCATGGCAGAGGTAAGCCAAAATTAAATTTTTAATAGTGCGAAAGTTTGTTACTCGCTCGGCTCGTTTTTTAGCTGCGAATACCTACTCGGTCTTGTTCAGTGGGTATATTACGTCCATGGTTACCATACTATGGTTGGTCAGTTTTTTGTCCACTATTCGACCGTTTTAGTCGTCGTCATAATCAATAATGTCACCACAGTAAATATGTTTTTGTTTCAAGTCACTAAATCAGACTAAATCTCAAGTCTTTTACCTTAGATTTGATGAGAGATTGCCTTACCACCCTTAGAGTAAAATGTCGTTTGCACAATAATAAGTATCAGAAAACCATTAATTATTGTCTATTTTTGCTTCCAAGGTAGCTGTGACAGTGTTGTCACTGTCATAACGAGTCGTAGTGAATTTTAATTTTGATGGAAATATATATAGAAGAGAGCCACATAAATGTATACTAGCTTTCACCTGGCGCGGTTTCACCCGCGTCTTTGCTTACTGCTCTGCTCCCGTCGCCAGTAGCGTAATATTACATAGCTTAAAATCGTCCTCGAGAACTGGGCTATCATACGCAAAAATATGTTTTCAAATCCGACTGGTAGCTCCAAAGATTTGCGCGTTTAAACAAACAAACTCTTCCGCTATATTTAATAGTAGATATACCTAGATTAAGAAGTCTAGCTATTATCACACTATTATTTTTATTTTTATTTATTTCCTGTTTTATTTGGCTGTAATTTATATTGTACAACTACAGACTACTGTGTAGAATAATAAATTTAAATTAATAGGTACCTACTACCAACAATGCTGCAAGTACTGCCATCTGGCCGAACACAATAAGACTATTTTCTAAATTAATTTTGCGTCACATCGAGTTTTCTCTGAACCGCGTGGCTTTAGTGGTTTTAATTTACTTGTAACGGGTAAATCTAACGCCACGAGGTGTCGTGATTTATTTTTCTATAGTGTACTAATAAGCAATGCCCTTAGACCATTTAATTTCAGTGAAAGATAACGCAGTTATTTTTGTGCGGTATTCCCTAAGTTGTAATTATAACTACGACGTAGATAGGGTAATATGGATATATGTTAATCTATATGTCGCCAGTTTGATTATTCAAAAAACATCTCTGTCCTTGTAAAATCAACAATTCTTTTACTTTAGGGACTTTATTAATTAGGAACTCAAATCCCTAATCAGGTTAAAATGTTGCCAATTTAATTACGGTTCGCTTTTGATGCTAATAAGGACCCTTTGTGGGTCGCTCCACTTTAGTCGCGACAAGTAGCTGAAGAATGGTCTCGGCTTGATACTAACTGCCCAGAGTGCGGTGTGTAAATTATTTTTAGAATTTTTATAATTTAATTTTTTAAAAGCCAACTCCTGTTGATACTACCTATGCTAAAAATCCGTGTCGCAGGGGACTTAACATACATACAAATATTTTTAGTTCACAAAGTTTTGTCCCTTGTAAGTATCGAACCCACAACCTCCCAACCCACTGCATCACGTAGGTAGGTATAGTCGAATCTGAACTGCTGTCAGATGCTGATCTTCATCGCCTGAGGCCACCTGGCTCTGCCCTCTCCTCAGTGCTCTATAATACTCAGAGAGGCGGATTTACATCAAGAGTAGGAATTTTTCATCGATCAATATTTAAGTACTTAAGTATTCATATTTTTTTCGATCGATAAATATTTTAGACTGAAATAATAGTCATGAAATACTAATTACAGTGCTTAATTTTTGCTAGCAATCGTTAGTGATGTTACAAAAGACAAAGCATCGCTTTGTCGTTTATTTTTTTTTTTGCATTTTAGGCATTGCAAATTTAGGCATTATTAGACCAATTTTATAGAAATCTATAATAAGACATTGCTTGCAACCAAAGCATTAATTTATGCTCTACCTTCTACCTACCTCCTTAGATTCCTAGTTCCTGCCATAAAGAATACGGAAACTATTTTAATTTGGCAAAAAAGATTTTATGATAATTAACCTCATTTTAAAGTGTCAAAATTCATAAATTAGCAGTAAAATAATTATGGCAGCATACAAATTGGTCCACGTAAAAATTATTTACGTAAGTCCATTATTTTTATTTATTTTATTATAGCTACGTGATAAGAGTGCGAGTAGATGTTATAAAATATACCTATTTAAGTAGTTTTTACGTAATAGGCTATTGTTGACGGTATAAATAAAATTTTAATTGCCTAGGCACTTGCTTTTGGCACAATATCCTGAATTAATGAATAATATACTATTAATGAATTAGAAACCTGAATTAAAGGCAATTTGTGAATAATTTAACATGCTTATTTTTAATTCACAATATATTTGAACATTTACTAATTGATATGTAGGTTGTCCACTAGTCGTATGGTGTTCAAGGCAAAAGTTAAATCACTACTGAACAAATTAGCAGAATCATCACAATAATAATGTAAGTATTTATGAGGTATAATGAAATGAAATGAAATATATGTTTATTCATTTAGGTTAATTAAATTAACACTTATGAACGTCAAAGTTTACAAAATATCAGCAAATTAACCTACAGCCAGTTCGCTGACGAAGTAGAGCCATGAGAAGAACTGGCAAGAAACTCAGGCCAAAATGATGTATGTATATTTTTATATAAATATTATTTAATTATATAAAAATATATATACATCATATATATTATGTATTTATATATGTGTTGGTTTGTTATAATAATTTGTAAGTTGGTATTATTTATATTTTTATGAAACACATTTTCTTATTTCTAGTCTTGATCTTTACATCTGCCTCGCTTCATCTCTGCATCACCAGTCAACCTATTGAGGTTGACTGGTAGATGGTAGAGAATGCCTCAGACATTATATACATAGTCTGTATATGAAGAATAAATAAATAAATGAAATTACCACTCGTACCTACTCAGTGCCTGCTACTAAACAGGTGTATCTACCTATCCATTATATTGTGATTCATCCCCTAATTTTTTTTTTATAAAATGACGCACTATTAAACAGAATAGGTATCTCTTGTTAACAGAATCTTTAACATGTTTCAAGCGAATTTCAAAAGTACCTATCTCAGGTTTGCGAGAAACCTAGCTACTAACTTTCTGAATGTTTCTTGGGGTTCCAAACGGAGTTAGGAGTCGAAGTATGGACACAACCTTAATAAGTGTTTTGAAAACTACTTTAAAGTTGATAGAGAATAAGTAAGTTGATTATTAAAATTAAAGTATATATTTTAAAGTAATAAGTTACATTATTGGCTTCGGTCTCGAGTCCTCCTGATGGCCCCCCTAAAGAAACATTGAAATTTGGTGTTAAAACAGAAAACTAATAACAGTTCGCTACCATTCGGTCTAGTGAAATATTTGAATCACAAATCCTCAACAAAATCAACATTACATTCCTATTATTTTTTGATATTTAAAACAAAATCTTGAAACTAAACATGTAATTTTTTATTGACTGTTTCCTCACATTGCAGTATTTAAGACTAGTAGATACAAAACATAGGTTCGTTTAAACATAAGATATTAGCAAATCTAGTGGATTTATCAGGTACTTTAGTAAATATAAAATAATACTATGGCACCTGCTATAGAACAACCTGGCCAAGGCACAATTGATTGACAGTGGCCGAGGTAAAACACTACTACTCTGTTGTAGAAAACGATGCATTTCAATTATTATGAGGTAAAATATTTTGTAAATTTATATTATTTTTTTTAAACTTGTGATAACAAAGAACTGATTGCATATTTCGATACATTTAATAGTTTTCGAGATATTCAATTTTAAAAACACGTTTGCTCGGCGAGATTCCTCCGGCCGCCGGCACGCTCCCGTTGACGTTTGTAGTTTAGTACTGATTTAGGAGTTAAAGTGATAAACTATGTCTAATCCAAACACAAGAAAATCATGTGTAGGTACATTTTGGCACACAAATTGTACAAACACGATTATCATCAATGCACCAGAAAAATTGAGTTTTAATTAATTTAAAATAAGTAAAAAAAAAAAAAAAAAAATAAGTACTTAATAAAAAATAAATATTCAAAAAGACACTACTTACGTGTCTCACTTGCCTATGTAAGCACAAGTTCTTTGCAACTCTTTATACCTACCTACAATTTGTACAGTTTTACTCAATGTATTCGCAATCCATTCATTTAAGTATTTAGTCATGCTCTGATCTTTCATAAAACGAGTAAATATAATATAATGTATAGATACCTAGTTAGTAGATACTATATCTATCTACTTTATTTCAAAGATGATATCTATCGTTTTTGTCAATGTTTAGACATACCTACAGTAGTAGAGGACTAGCGGATAAAGAAATTAAGTTTGGAGGAAGGGGGCGAGGTGCGGTTTAGCCGTTTAGGCAATGAGTGGCAACAAACACACACACACACACACGCACGCACGCACGCACGCACGCACGCACGCACGCACGCACGCACGCACGCACTCACACACACACAAACTTTCACAGTTATAATATTAATAGGACTATAGGACTTAAGATGGGAAAGCGAGTTGCCCTGTGACGTCACGCTGCTGTCGTGCGCCTGCTCGCGGAACTCGATATTCACAACAAACTCAAATGCCCGTAAAATCTTAACCACTTGGTATTTTTGAATGAAACAAAAACTAGTTTATTTCTATACATTTATTATATACTGTAATAAAGTTTCAAGCGATATTCCACACCTAGTAACATTCTCCATTAAACTCATTTAGCTTTTATCTATTTTGAGTAATTTTGGGATCGATGGTCACAAGTGTAGAGACATCATATAGAAATGCCTGTATTCCCCAGTAGAGGTGGCTTGGTAGGGTGTTAACCCGGCTTACCCGTACAGTAGGTATACCCTTGAATTAAGTTACAGTTGAAATTACATATCTTTATACTTTTGGGCCTTGTGTCAAAAACGTTAAGGTTCTAAAGTGTAAATATATTTTGACCTCGACTGCACTGTATTGGTCATTCAAGGAAATGGCCAAACTAGGAATACACAGTGTGGTCACTCGAAGAAACGGCTGAACTAGGAATACACAGTGTCGTGATTTGGGGAGATGGCCCAATTAGGAATTTGGTATTTTACTCTTTAAGAGAAATAATCTAAAATATATTATTGAGATAGCTGCTGAGGCAAAAAGCAGTCGGAAAACATTAGTTTTAGTAAAGTTCATAAAATAGCAAACTAAATTTTAAAATTCAATTTAAAGGTTTCAGCTTTTTAATCTGTTTTAAAACACCATTAAATAGTTGTCGCCGTATTATTAATTTTGTGATTTCTTTTGGGATTTATCCACTATAGAATTTAATTGCACCACTTTTCAAAAATGTGTGTATTACCCTATTCACATGGAGGTTATTCGAGGAATGGCCTAGCCAGGAATAGCAACTAATAGGAAACGGCCGAACAAGAAATTTAGTCGCTGGTCGTTGAAGTAAGTGGCCCTAGGTGACCGAATCCAAAAAAATCTTTTGCGTCACCGTTGGCGCTAAGAACATAGATAAGTAGGTCTCTCTCTTTGTCTAGCCTTATCCCATTTCATTTGGGGTCGGCTCTCCTCGTCATTTTTCTCCAGAGTTTTCGGTTCTGGGTTGTCGACTCATTCACTTGAGCGTTCTTTAGGTCATTGTTGATCACAGATGACCAAGTCAGAAGGGGTCTACCACGTTTTTTTGGACCAGTACTTGTGTGGAGGACTTGCCTCGTTATGTGATCTTCGGGTCTTCTCATTATGTGCCCATACCACCTGAGACGCGTTTACCTTAGTTTTTCTTCAATAGGGCGGACTTTGAAACTGCCACGAATTAGGTCGTTTCTGACCTTATCTCTGAGGGTGACACCTCCAACATAGATAAGTAGGTCCCTAACAATAATATACTAATTATTAAATTAAAAAGTATACCTATTAGCATTAACATTTCTTCCTTTGTACTTATTAGCATTTCTACAAACTCTTTTAAAATTGCGCCGCGTTGTTGTATCGATCCGAATTGGTCATTGGTAGTACAGTGATAAAGTCGGGCAACACTCGCTAGTGGTGTTCCGTGCCGTATCGACTACTTTACACGTTTTGTAATTTCGTTTAAATTCGTTTCATTCATTCGTTGCCGTGAGAGAGTTCACGCACGTAGTGGTGTCTGTGTCACACGACCGAAAATCATTGAGTAATCCCGTTGGTTAGCCGCCCGACGTGAAACTTTACTACATTTAGTTAAGTAAACAAAAACGTAAGTAAATTCAAGTATATTATTGTGTATTTAACTATATTCTATTTAATTTTTACAGGATGATGTAATATTCGTATTGATTCTCTGTCAGGGTTAAGCCCAGTGCATTTAACCTCAACAATATCTTCTTTTTTTAATAACTTTTCATCTATTAAAGATAGTAGATTTTCTATAAGAAATAAGTATTATAATTACAATCATTTGTTTTGTAAGACGTCCTTTAGTGTTCAGTGTTAATTTCGCAGACTTACGTAATGACGTTACGACACCTTGTGCCTTGGAACTCCCGAATGACATTGATCCTGACCTAGTTGCAAGATCAAATTCTAATGCAACTTATTTGTCTAATTACAGTCTATATTATTCTATGATTATACCTGTTAATAACGCAACAATTTAGCATTTGGAACAATGTAGGTACTCTTAGACCTTGTAGAAGTCATGTTGGTTAAGGAAGTTAATTTTTTTATTAAACCTACAATAAAATTTATATTGTAGATCATAGTGACATTCAACTTGAATATTGACCTTAAGTGTGTTAATCAACCTTATGTATTAACCTCATTATGTTCTTTCATCAGTACTAACTATTTAAACATATCAAAACTTTATAGTTATTAAATTAATATATTTCATCTAAAATTAAGGGTTATATTATATTTTTATTTTCTAGTACAAACATGGGTATACCCGCTGGTAATGCTGAAAATGGAAAGAAGATCTTTGTACAAAGATGCGCTCAATGCCACACAGTGAGTATTAAATTGTGTAGTTTTTTTTATTACTGAAGCATGTGCCATTACCCAACTAGTGATGAAATTAATGCTATTTCTACTTGGCAACAAAATTTGCTACAGGAAAATGAGAACTTGGTATCTTTGTCATGTTATAGTTAAAACATTTGATTAATACTACTATTACATTAAAAACTCATTATCTTGTAATTTACGGGACAAAGTACACTTATATATGTGTAAGCATATGATTTTATGAGTCATCAATGAATTACACAGGTATTGAGTCATATACAAATAGTATTGTTCTCATTGTAATCAATTATGAACTGTTTGCTAGTTTACTCTCATAAATAAATAAAATAAAAATCAAAGTAAACCTAAGAGCGCCCGCACATTATGGCTACTAGTCGCGACCACTAGTGGCTCAGACAAGCCACTAGACCCAGCCACCAATCGCAACCGCTAATGGCTTAGTGGTTGCATGCCTGCAGCAAAACTGAAGTGTGGTGGGGACGCGGGTGCCGGCAGCGCTGGAAAGAAACCGGCTACTGTTTGAATACACTGTTTGCGCCAATACTATACAGTATGTATGAATAAAATTCATCCGCAGCTTGTTGCGCAACTAGTGGCTTAACGTGTGGGTGCTTAATCATGTCATTTTGTTCTACTCTCTCATTGTAATATGAGATTACTGTACTTCTCTATTTAAAAAAATATAGATTTCTTTACCTTTTAGAAACTAATTCACAGACAAATTCTTTAATAGACATGCAGTTAGTTGAAGGGTTGACATTTAGTAACTTTAGAGGTCAGTGAGTGAATGTAAATGAGTTATGTATCTATCTATGTCTTACGGTACTGTGATTGCATTCAACATAACTTTTTTATATTTCAGGTTGAAGCTGGTGGCAAGCACAAAGTAGGTCCTAACCTACACGGTTTCTTTGGACGTAAGACTGGAGGCTCACCTGGATTCTCATACTCAGATGCCAACAAGGCTAAAGGTTTGTATACCCACTCCTTTTTTCTATATTAGTCTACCAAAATGACTTCACTTTGCCTGATGGTAGGCAAATAAAGGTATATCTCATATTGTAAGTACAAGTCTGCCTTTCTAAGCATGGTGACCTCTGTAAACTCCCCCCATTAAAAGAGGCTAGTGTACAACTTGTATTCAGGCTAATAGATATCTTACTACTAGTATACTTGCAAATTATAAAAGTCAATTTTTCACATAGAACTGACATTCTAAATAAACTTTAAAACATACTCTCTCTTCGCATTTTTACAATGAAAAATATTAAAAGTTTATGTAATCTATCATAGTGTTGGTAAAATGTACTTAAAATATTGACTCAATTCCATAATTGAGCTAACAGAAAAAGGTGTGCAAAATAGTCCCAAGTGCCCACTCCCATATTGTCTTATTAATTATTGTAAAAGCATTCTAATGTTACAAGTTAGTAATACATCAGTGAAATCTGTAGCCAGATCCATTATACACAGTAACGTTTTCTATGGACTTCCAGTTATGTCGCCAGATGCTTAATCCTTTCTTGAAATTAGTGATTTTTCTGGGCACTCTCTTTTATACTTTGTAAAAGCGTAATATGAGAATAACCTTTCAAAGAACTCATTACTTGATAGCTTTAGAGAGATAACTTTGTGTGACCATCAATTAACCCAGTTCTTGATAATGTTATCACATGTACTTGTTCAGGACTGTTCAATCACATTATCTAGATAGATAGTTTTCCGTCAAGTGTACATTTTTGATTACGCATACCTTTATCAGCTAGTACGTGCAAAATTTATAAATATACATTCCAATAGCTGTTATATAATTATTACGTATTATGACGTAACAGATATGATTCTTTGTAAATCTGCCAGTTGCTATAGGAACTTGAAATTGAGTATTAAAAATTATTAAATGAAATAAAATATGAGTGCTTTTTTTATTTACAGGTATTACCTGGGGTGATGATACTTTATTCGAGTACTTGGAGAACCCCAAGAAGTACATCCCTGGCACCAAGATGGTGTTTGCTGGCTTGAAGAAGGCAAATGAGAGAGCAGATCTTATCGCATATCTTAAGCAAGCCACTAAGTGAAGTGCAAGAACATAGGAAAATATTTGTAAAAAATAAGAAGCATTTTCCATTATATTTCTGGAACATACTTCTTATTTTATAGCCCAATCAGTATCATCAAATGTATTATGCAAAATGTGTGATACATTTCGAACATAGTTCTGTCATTCATCAGATTCTTAGCTGTTACATTATGTGCGTACGTCACAGTGTATAATATATACATTGGTATATTCGTTTCTCGGAAAAGTTGTGAGTGGAATTATTGTTATTAAATTATTATTGGATGACCCCTCTCAGCTTTTCATTTATGTAAATGTCCCATTCGTCATTATTTATTTTCTTCTGTATCAGCTACATGTGATGAATTAATTCTTAATAATTGTTACCATTTAAATATTAGTGGTTATTTTAAATTATTTAATAAACACAGAAATTAATTTTTATTTTATTTTTACCTTTTTATTTGGTCGGACTATTAATTTTAAGCACATACAATATTATTTGTGTTGGCACATTACCATTGCATATGGTGCCAAGTATAAACTCGTGATTTCGTAATGCGAAATGTATGTAGCATGTTCCTAGATGGCGCCTATCAGTATTGAGGTCTGGAATATTTTTAATATTCTTAAACACATTAAATTTAAATAATGTTTTGAACTAGCAGTCAAGTTAAATTATTAGATAGTATTATAATTACAGTTTTTAAATTTATAATTAATGATAATACGTATTTGGATAGTAGGTACTTAATTTTATTTTGTTGCTACACATAGTGTTTTACAACATCTGAATATCCAGCTTATTTGGTACGAACATATAACTAATGAGCACACAATAGGAAAATAATATCACGCATCTAGTGTTATTTTCCTGTTAAATTCTTAGTGCTGGCCAGGGTATCAAGCTATGTACTAAATACCTTATTAAAGCTTTAGGTAAAATTTACCTAGTCACTACATTTTTTTCCGTATATTCTCTGAAAATGTGATGTTTAATGTTGTATGCGTGTGATGGTGCTGTGTGGTGTATGATGTACCTACCCCGTGCCCCACCAAAAGCGGCAGACAATTTCCTTGCGTCAAACTAGGACTACGAGTAGAAGACATCTTCCTAGTTCTCTTAGCTATACTCTTTGTCAGTAGTAGTAAGGTACTAGGTACCTACTTAACAAGCTATTTACAATGAATTTGTTTGAATTTTTCCAGTAAAACATGGGTGTACCTCCTGGTAATGCGGAGAATGGAAAGAAAATCTTCGTCCAAAGATGTGCACAGTGCCACTCAGTAAGTTTTTATTATTGTTGTAGGTACCTACAGTTATACCGAAACAAACGTGCAAACTATAAAATAGGACTAATATAAATGATAACATTTAAACCGAATTGATAATCTCCTCCTTTTTGAAGTCGGTTAAAAATGGGTTTATTTTTATCTAAGAGTAGGTAAGTACGAGGGGTGATCAAAAAGTAATGATTATGCTATTTCTAGTAATAACAAAATTCTTAAAAATATTTTCAACTCTCTAATCCTTCACAACTTGACCTTGACAAAAAATGGTATAAATAGGACGTCACTAATAAAAGGTACATTCATTTGAATACTAGCAGTCGGAGTGATAACATAAACTGCGCGCATAAGTTCTTGTTCCATCAAGACAATGCACCTGCACACGAAGCTAAAGTTGCGATGGATGCCATTCAAGAAGCCGGCTTCCAGCTGCTTGGACACCCACCCTATTCTCTAGATCTAGCCCTCTGCGACTTTTATTTGTTTCTTCGGCTCAAGAAACACCTCCGGGGCAAGAACTTTAAGGATAATGGCGAAGTGATGGCCGCTGTAGAGGCATTTTGGGAGAGACAAGATAAAGATATTTTTTGAAGGATGTTGGTTTAGAAAAGAGATGCATGTAGAAAAATAAATTTTATTTTTAAGTATATAGTTATTTTATTATACTCATTCTCATTACTTTTTGATCACCCCTCGTAGTAGGCTATTAAATACTTGTTTCATGTCAAGTCATATGAGCCTTAACATGTCAAAGTATCTACCTAAGTACCTATTTCTTTTTCGTGCGTTGTGTCGTTTGTGCTACGTTAGTCGCACATTGATAACCCTATTTTCATGTTACAGATCGAATCTGGCGGCAAGCACAAAGTAGGTCCAAACTTACACGGCTTTTTCGGACGTAAGACTGGTCAGGCTCCTGGCTTTGCGTACTCAGAAGCTAATGTAGCTAAAGGTAAATAAAGCATTTTTTTCGGTTATAGGTAGGTTGGTACCTACCTACTGTTTTCACTATTAGTATCTACTTACCTATGTTTGTACTATGAATGGGTAGGTACCTACCTCATGAAATAGGACAAGCGTAGTGTTAGTAGGCAGCGGTAGGTCCCCTACGAGGGGTCCCCGCCTTGCCGTGGCGTGGAGGTTTACTAACCGTGGAACGTATTTCCATCCAGGTGTATTACTATTATGTCTTTGTGTGTATATTCATTTATAGGTATAAGTACTATTACTAACACAAGATTTAAAAAAATGCTACACAATATGGATAACGGTCTGAAATAAACGATTATTTATTTATCTAAGTATCTAAACTAATCTTACGGTAGTAGATCCACGCTGATTTCAGCATGAATGGGCCGGATCGTCCGGGGAAGTACTACCCTCTCATAGAAGATCGGCGTAAGAGTAGTAGTATCCGTACTACTGCGTTTCGTTCGGTGAGTGAGAGCGCCGGAGGCCCAATTTCCCCCCTTTTCTCTTTCCTCACCTCCCTCATTCCCTTCCCCTATCCCCATTCCCAGTCGCCATAGTGGAGGCCACCATACCAGCAGTTTAAGACGATGGCTTTTGGTATAGTGGCCGCCACTTCTGGATTCCACTGTCTGCTTACCATCAGGCCACTTTCGTAGGCTATAATATAAAAAAAAAAAAAATAATAATATTTTATAGAAAAAAGATTTCTCGTATCTACGTAACAGATTTGAAAAATATTTCATCTTTAGAAAGATACAAAAATACGACGGGTAACATAGGCTTTATACAAAGGCACACAACTTAATAGGCTTTTAGGCTTATATTGGTAAACATATTTTTCAGTTACTTTTCAAATTTTTTATAATTAAAGCGGCTTTGTAAATCCGAATGATGAATGATGCAACACGTCACTATTGCTATGATTATTTCCGTAGGCGTTTGTTGTGAGACCGAATGAAGCTTTTGATACCAAAGCGAAGCGAGTGAGGACGCCTAGTTATTATTCTAGATCGGACACCACGGTATTTTTTAGCTTTTTAGATTATTATTAATAATCTTAAATTTATTATTATTTTCACAGGTATTACTTGGAGCGATGACACCTTATTTGAATACTTGGAAAACCCGAAGAAGTTTATGCCTGGCACTAAAATGGTCTTCGCAGGCTTAAAGAAAGCTAATGAAAGAGCAGATCTTATTGCATACCTCAAGCAAGCCTCTAAATAAATTGGGATAGCATTGGAAAATATTGTAAAAAATAAGGATGCATTTTCCAATGTATTTCTGAGACATATTTTTTCATTTCGTACCTATAGCATTGCCAGTTTTACTATGCATTCTTAGGTATTTGACACATGTAGGACAATATGCATTACACAGGTCTGCCCCTTTGTTCGCTATAGTAAAGATTTAGTTAAGTAGGTTTTTGAAATCACATTCGTTGTAACAGATTCGATCATTACGGCGTTCGAAGAATGAACAGTAGGCACAAGACTGTATTTTTGTGTTGCGCAAAAGAAATCTAAAGCCTAAATAAAATAAGCAGGTTCATATTTTTCTAGTCCTCGAATATTATTGGAAGAACCTTAAGTAGGTAGGTATTTATTCCGACCATCTTTTGTTAATTTGGCAGATTAGCAAATTTTACCCCGGGTTTCTGCAAGGCAGATCAACAAAATATTAACTAATCATCTGTTAAATATGTACCTTCCTACGTACGTACCTAATACTTCACATAACATTTAACAGGTGATTAGTAGTTTTTCGTTGATCAGCCTTTCAGAAACTGGAGGTTAATCTACAGTTGTGTAACTGTTCCAGTGCGCTATTATAGGACTAGACACAGCACTGATGGTAAGTGAGTGCACATATCTGCGGTGCTCCAGTTGGCCTGCCCCATTTTGAGCCAAAAATGTTGCAATACTTCCTCTAGCAACATAATGCGAAACTTTACAAAAGCGAAGAAAAAGTTATAAATATATAGTTAAAATGGTAGATAGGTATACTCTTTTTTGGTACAGTTGATAAATGAATTTGATATTATTAAATTATTATTAAACCTTTCTACTTTTATTGATTAGGTATCGGCTAAATTTTTGTAAATTATGTGCTTATGTAAGTAATGAACTAATTCCATAATATGTAACTGTAACCGTTTAATGAATATTAAGTAGGTATTTCAAAATATTTATTAAACATTTTTTAATTTTATAAGTACCTATCTGTTTTTATTTCTCAGTTGAAATGGTGTAAGTAGTATTGAGAGGTTTTGTAATCTGTGCATATAGGTGTGCGTAGGCTGTAACCGATTCTGATCGAGTTACTAAAGTTTTCTGTTACCTTTAGTAAACCTTTCAGCTGGATATCAGTAGGCGCAATTAGTTTCAGATCATCCATGTACAGCAGGTGGGATATGACTTGACCACCTCTACGTAACCTGTAGCCTAATTCTGAACCCTCTAGCAATGTACTGAGTGAATTCAGAGCCAGAGAAAACCATAGGGGACTCTGGCTGTCACCCTGGAATATGCCCCGCCTAATCCATATCGATTAGGAGGTGCTCCTTAGTACCCCGGGCTCCTCCCTTACATCCATTCTGAGAGATAGACATTATCGAATTTTGATCAACGTGGTTATTAATTTTGACTCTCAGGATAGACGTAAGCACGTAGACCGATGGTAAGCATCTGATCGATCTATAATTACTGGGATCCGTGGTGGTACTGGTCTTATGGAGCAGGTGAGTAATTTCAGTTGTTAGAACTCGGATAGCGTTCCAGATTCTAAAGCGGACTGAAAATGAGATGCCAAGAGAACATGTGAGCTACGTAGCCATCTCAACCAGAAATTATGCAGTCCGTCAGGTCCTGGAAATTTCCAATTAGTCATGGAACGGACTGCATTTGTCACATCAACGTGAGCCATGTCTGAAATTTTCCCACATGCTCGATTAACATCCCGCATCTAGTCCCCCTCGACATGATCAACGGGCACCGACTAGATGCTACTCCAGAATTCTTTTGTGGCAGTAGTGTCCGGCAGTTGACCGTTAGACCCGCCGTTGATCGGTCGCTCCCAGTTTCTGTATACCCACGTTTGATCGTTCTGGAACATGCGATTCGGTTTGCCAATGCACAGATCTTCTGCTTTAGGAAGTCAATGCGCTCTGTGACCCTAGACAAATAATCACCACGATTAATACCCATCCCAGAGAATGCCTGGTTTACAAAGCGCATCACTTTTCGACGAGTATTGCCCGTCCTAAAGCAGATTAGCTTGCCGATAAACACCCTTGCCTCAGCGATGCGCCGCCCAATCCTGATCTGCCAAGCCGGTGTACTTGCCTTTTGCTACACACGGTCAGCTGTTGGGAATTTTACTCCCGCTAGCCGACATGCCGCGGCAGCTGCACAATACAGGATTGAATGGATATCGCCGAGATTTTCACTTCCATAAAAATATTTTATTAGTAGTGAATCAAGGGTAAGTACCCTTGATTCACTACTAGTACACTCTGCCTCGTTTATCTATGCACAAAAAAAATATGGTGCTGGGAAGTCCCAGCACCATATTTTTTTTGTGCATAGATAAACGAGGCAGACGTGGCCTAATTCTAAAGGTGTATACCGATAGTCCGCAATCGCCCGTTCCAGAGCATCATTATCTCCTCATTGCACTGTGTGTTCACTATAGGAGTCCGGTCACACTCCTCAACATTTATGTCATCAAGTAATTGAGGCTGTGGTATTGTTAAGACAGTTGGTAAATTTCGTACGTCATTGGGGGTGACAGAACTAATGTGCACACACTCTGATAAAAGCCTTTCAAGTACGGTGTTATCCAGCATCCTACAGCGCTGAATAGCCCGCACCTGGTCCGATAGTCATTGAGCTGAAACGTTATCGGTTGGTTCAAGTCTCTGAAAAGAGCAAGCATGCGACTACAGTACGCAGTGAGGTTAGTTCCCCCCTCTGTCGCCGCAAAATATGCGCGCATGACGTTCTCGTTCATTGTCGACGGCCACCGCATGCGCTGCACATTACCACCGGTAGCGAGGGCCCTAAGCATGCCGGCGGCCGGCCTCTCCCTCGCCGACGTACTGGTGTTAGCGACGTCGCGTCGGAGGGAAGAAAAACTCGTCGCTCGAAGTGGAGCTCGATGCCTCAGCAGGATCCGATGTTATTATCACAGGGTCTGGCTGCTGCAAGGCGGAGCTGAGCGACGAGTCCGGAGGTGTTATTTGTGCGTGTTTCTTCGATCTTGTCAGCATACCTTCGTGTTTTCATATTTTTCGGATATTTGCGATTTTTCCTTTGTGACATCTGACATTTTCATCATATTAATAGTATTACTGTTGCCGCTATACTAAATAATTATAATAACAAATACTAAAATACTGAATGCAGTATTTAAGAAGGCTCCCATACAACAAACGTGATTTTTTCCTCGTTTTTCGATATTCATACACCAGGCTGTATCTCATGAACTGTAATAGTTAAGACAGTTTAGATACTTACCTATGTATATTTATGTTGCCGCTATAACAACAAATACTAAAAAACAGAATAAAATAAATATTTCAGGGGGCTCCCATGCAACAATTGTGAAGGATTTTTTTTCTAACACAGCGGTGTAATCACTTGAAGGTTAGATATTCGGTCGTGGTTGGAAATGTCTTTTATTATATTATTAGTTTTACCGTAGAGCTGTTCAGTAGAACTAGCGGGAACAAACGAGAGCAGCGCGGCGGCAACTAAAGTACTCGCGCGCATGCTCTTGTACGTGAGAGCGCTCCGAGCGCCACATGCGAATTTATTCTTGATATACAATTATTGACCGTATGTCAAGGCAATTAAGGTTTATATTAAATTGTTGCCCTAAATTGCTTTCCGCCGCGCTTCCAGCGGTGTGCGCTGGGCCCTATTGAACAAGTTTAGTCTGTATTGCACTTTATGAATTTAGCAACTTCATAAATATATCTATGCTGGGAAACGTCAAAAGTTTCTGAACTTTAAAAACAAGGTGACAAGAGTCAGACCCTCGGACCAGTGCATACCAAAAATAGCACGAATACATTTCTTTTGTGCCAAAAAAACGTGTGCGTCAAGATGAAAGGACCAAGTCTGGGATGTCTGCCATCTTAGAGCATTAAACCAACCGGAGAGGCCACTGACAGGCGTACCCCTCTGCCAAAGGTACCAGCCCACCGGTCATACCCGTTATTTATATATAACTAGTTGACGCGCGTTCCGCATCATAGGTCACCTATCAGTGCATGCGTAATAGCGTCTCAATAGAAATGTCGAATTGCAGTGTATTTTGGTGTAAAAAGCGTTCAGCGACATCAAGTCTACAAAAGGATAATATTACATTCCACCTGTAAGTATTATTTTGTTCTAATATTATTAAATAAGGCATTAAATTAGCAATTTAACCAAATAAAATGCTAATCAACAAGTGTTGCCAGGCTTATCATCAATACTCCAATCTGGGGTAATATTTTAAGTTGAATTAACATAAAAACTAACCTTTCCTTTTTTATATCTCGCCTTGTTGACATATCTAATAAGTTTCATTTTGGATGTACATTATTGTGTCACCGTTCCCATTTTTTTTTTTTTAATTAAAACCAATGTTTTTTTTACCAAGTAATGCACAAAATAATATTAAATGAACAAGTAAAATGAGATTATAAATCCAAATATACAAGATTAGTGCACTTTATTCCGAAAGATAATTGCTTATTTCTTACAAAAATAAGCGTATTTATTTTTAAGAAACTGGTCACACTTTAGCATAATTAGAGATGAGACAGTTTAATCACAAATATCGATATTGGTTTTCCAGTATTAAATTAATTTTTTTTTGTTTGTTTTAGATTTTCAAAAGAAGCAGCGCCTCGAGTCGCTTGGGTCCAATATTGTAGGAACCATATAAGTGGGTTCCTAAGCGTACAAGTATCTGACTAACAGCTTAAAAGACAAAGCCTTCTGTGCTGCCAGCACTGCTACCTCCTCCCTACCCCCCAAGCGGCGGAGAGCTCAGTTTTTAGCAAGTAAACTCGCTGTGCGCTACCTCCTCTTATTGCATTACCTAGGATTAGTTAAACTAGATTTATATATAAGGTTAATTTAAATTGCACAGTTTTTCAGTATTTTATTATACCTACTTAAATAAAGACTTTCTGAAATATATTCTGTTGTTTTTTTGTTATCTGAACAGATAAAATATCTGTCTAATAAAAATCTACTCATACATTCTCATGTCAGTGTCTTGTTACTATGTAATCAGAACAAAATACTCCAATTACAAGCTCTGCTTAGTTGGAACGAAATTTAATAGCAACAGACAATTAATTCAAATTATTATTTGGTTTGAATATACGTATGTATATTATATACTATACTTAGGAATAATACACGTAAAATTGACACGTAATAATTAATTACAATCTTTAATCCACACTAGAACAAATTTCAACAGGTGGTGGTTATTGAACA
This sequence comes from Parascotia fuliginaria, assembly GCA_963082885.1. Taxonomy (NCBI): domain Eukaryota; kingdom Metazoa; phylum Arthropoda; class Insecta; order Lepidoptera; family Erebidae; genus Parascotia; species Parascotia fuliginaria. Next base: position 8,430,897 of record OY720187.1, read on the forward strand.
TACATCCTTGTGCGCAGTAGTAAAATAAAAAAAAAGAGTGGGTACCCATGTACGCACGTAAGAAGTTATACTTCTTTGGCATAACAATCCGAAAATACCAAATAATAATACATACATAAATATTTGAATTGATATATAGTCTGTCAAGAAAGTCGTGACAATAAATGAGGGCGCCACTGTTATTTAACTGGTATCATTTGTACTAGGACTAGAATAATTAAGATAATTGTAATGTTATTGTTAAATTTAACATAAGCACATAATTTATCAATCATAATATATAGGTAGATATTATAATCATAATTGAGCTTAAAATTAAGTACATCATAACAAATTGTGTTGTGCCTTAAATGTAAAAACGGCAGTGGAGCTGTGAGTTCGATCCCCGCCGGCAGAAGCAATGTGAATTTCACTTTGTGGAATTTATAAGTACTAGTCAAACGATATACCATCTGCTGCGGTGAAGGAAAACATCTTGAGGGAAACAACATGTCCTAAAAGAAATTCTATGGGCATGTCAGATTCACCAACCCGCATTAAGCTGTGTGATTATATAAAAGGTGAAACCCGTATAAATATTATTAAAAGACTGATTCTAATTCAAAAGTTAAAAACTATATGCAACAGTAAATTTCAGCCACTTTGAAATAATAATGATGCATTAATGATATCAACATTAGAAAGAAAATTTTGCTGAAAGTATAAAATAAACAGATTTAATCAAAATAAAACAATTTTTCTGCTCTGATTTTTATTTTTTGTAAGAAATACCAATCGATGTAATAATCTGCTTAAAATGCTCAAGACTGCTATCATAACCCAAGTCTTCTTGACAACGGCAAGCAATTTTCTTAATGAAGGAACTTCCTTTCGTACCGTATGAAAGAATTGTATCTTTTCAGCATTCAGCATTTTTTTGGATCGACCATTGCGATGTTTTCCAGGTGTGGTGAATTTGCCATTGTTGTTGAAACATTCATTTACAATACGAGGGACTTTCTGATTTGCCTGAAATCATCATTTTAACATTGTTCAGAAAAGAATATTTCATACTATATACTATAATTATATACTTATATACAAGTGTAATAAAAGTATCAAAACCATCAAATTGATCTATAAACTGTTGTAGATTATGTAATACTTAACCTCAAAATATCGCATTGTAAACATTATATGTATTTATCTTAAACAACGCTTTTGTTTAGCATCTCTAATTACAATATGTGTAGATATAAGTAAAACACTATTACATACCAGTCATTTTATCTGTACGTGCGTACACATCATCTAAATCCCATAAAACTCGACCGGTTTGGTGTATTCAGTAAAACATTGTTTGTATACATGGAAAATGATTTCTCTACCAGCACTTCGAATAGATTTACTCATGGTGACAGTATTTCTGTTAATTCATAGTACAAACATTACTAATTTGTAACTTTAAATATAATTTTGTTGATATTACACAATAAAATTATCAGAGGTTGACATTTAAACTACCACCATAGACATGTAAATACTGGGTTGCCTAATAATTAAGAAAAATATTAGTTCCGATTTTATTCTTTTCACGACTTTCTTGACAGACTGTAAACGCCAATTTATTTTTTATTTATTCACACAGATTATTTGTACTGATACGACACACAAAGATCCGCAACTAACTTCAGTGTGTAAAAGGTTCGCAACTAACTTCAGGGTGTTGCTTTTTTCTGTCGGTGTGCGCGCGCATCGTAAAAATTCACTCTCATCATTTTTCCCAATCGCGCCAAAAAAAGTATAACTTCAAAAAAAACCGGCTAAATGCCAGTAGGACTCGCGCGCCGAGGGTTCCGTACTATCAGGGATCGGAAGTATTAAATAAACATTAGTAAACATAGTAGGAGAGCCCGACCGCATAACCAGATTTGTTTGTCGAACAATGTTTAACAAATAAATTTAGCCCGACCGTATGACGGGACGGGCTTTTTTGATAATAATTACAAAAAAGTGTGCTAGTTAGAAACACTGTTTTATTCTTCCTGTAATATTGACATAAACATGAATTAACAGAATTACTTCTAGTTAATTCATGTTTATGAACTATTTACTTTACTTTCATCTATTTCAAAGCGCTTAAATAAAAAAAAACCTTAAAATTATAATAGATTATTATTACCTAAAAAAAAAACTGTTCTATATAATATAAGATAATGCTCATTTTAATAAGCAAACATAATAATCATGAAAATAATTAAATCTTTCGCGTACCTAAATGAAATCCTAAACATCGATACTAAATATCGACAGAGTCAAGCTCTAACTGTTTTACGCTAAGGAAGCGTAAACTGATAGATGTCCCTGTGTGTGAATGTGATTGTGTATGTTTAGTTTAAGCTAGTGTGTAATAATTTTATTGTGTGCGTGTATAACGACGCGATTTAAAAATGCATTAGTAGTTAACATTGTAATTAGTGTGCGTTGCTCGCGTTACCCCGTCCCCCGCCGAAAGTGGCAGACTTTTGCGCAAGGGAAATAGAGCGCGTGTCCACTCCTGTTGGTTTAATGCTCTAAGTCTGCCATACATAATATACAAAAGATTAATACCATTATTCTACTATTTGCTACTTTTGCTATTATTTTAGCTACCTCTTCATTAGACATATTTTTAACAAAATATTTGGTTCCTCCATTATGACGTCAAGTTGGAGGGACCAAAACGATAGACTGCTAATACACCTACCGCTAATATTTCTGCCAGCGTCAAGTTTAGAATATTATTCTTGTTGATGATATTAATGGTATATTACAATGAAAAATAGAAAAATGTGAATGAAATTATATGACAACCATCTTCCGTGAAAACAAAAGATGGACTCTGTCTACTTCTCTTTTTCTTGCTATATTTTGGCAACTGTATTTCTCTCGATTACGATTTACGATACATTATATGAAATTTATCTTCTGTGGTAAAATAAAACGTCAATTATTCGAATGTCAATCTGACATATATTTTGTCAAATTTCCCAAACCGAGATGATTGTGATGAACTGATGAGTGTGGTGAAATTAGTTTTGTGGTGTTAAAATAAAACTGAACTGAACATATCAATGGAAAAGTAAAAGATACAAAACCCTAGTGACTCTATATTAAAGTATTTATTGTGGATCAATAAATGCATTCCCTTGCTGTATTCCTACTGTGGTAAGTTAATGTTATTTTTACCATCTGAAATACGTACATTAAGCGTCAACCCTTTAAATAAAAAAGAAATTTAATTTAAATGAGACGTACCTATAGATAAAATAGAAATAAGACGTTATACCTATTTCGTCTAATAAATCATAAGAATAATTTAGTTAGGTACACCTGATAATAGTAACAAATGATTTGGTACAATTTTGTCAACCAAAAAAATGTTTGGCTTAAAATAATAAGTTAAATTTTCTTTGGTTGACGGACGTTGTAATAATGTAGAATTTATAGGTTGTGTCTATTGTTTTATTTTCGTTATATTTTCTTTGTTATTTACCAGATCATATCAACCTAAGTGAAAACACTTGAATCTCACTGAAGATAATTTATTGACAAATCTCAAAAATGTCTAGGAAGTCAGCAGTTGTGTTAAGCTTCCATGACATATTACTTCATCAGTCGGATATTCACATTCTGAGCGGACCTTATTGGTTGAACGATACAATAATATCATTTTATTTTGAATATTTAGAGAAAGTGGTATTTAGTCAAGCAAAAGATCTATTGTTTGTTTCACCAGAAGTGACACAATGCATAAAGATGGTGCAAACTGATGAAATAAAAACATTTTTGGAACCACTTGGTATAAGTAAGAAACAATTTGTGTTTTTTCCGCTAAATGACAATGATACACCGGATGTGGCTGGCGGTTCACACTGGAGTCTTCTTGTTTATTCAAAACCGGAATGCAGTTTTTTTCACTATGATTCATCATACGTCTGCAACCACAATGCTGCTTGGGAATTTGCTAGTCATTTAATTCCATACTTTACTAAAATTGGTAAGTATCCAAGTTTTTTATTATCACATTTACTTATCATAAAAAAATATTTTGTCTAGAGACCTGATTTAATAAGAAACAGACAGTATCTCACAAAAGAAAGTAGCAGACAATAATTCCTTAGAACTATGAATGTGTGTTGACATTATAGCATAGAAAATGGAGCTGTTATTGTTACAAAATTCTGTAGAATAAATAACAAAACATACAACACAAATGAATGTACTCTGTGTTATAAATTAAAATCACTATGACTACACAGTTTCTGTATACTTAGCTGATGGTTAGGGAAAACCTAAAGAGATAGGACTGTGTGGGAATGAATGACAATAAAATGTGTGTGGAAGAATGACAATAATTGAAAAAAAATTTTACAACATGTATTTAGCTTGTATTTCAGGATACTTACATACTTGCCACTTTTTTATGGATTCAATATAATAGCTGAATAACTAATCTGTAGTTTATATTATATTTTATTAAAATCTTTTATTGTTTTCAGGCAGTATCAATTTTGCTGACAAAGATTGTACTCAGCAATCCAACGGTTATGACTGCGGTATCCATGTTATATGCAATGCTGAGAGACTTGCAGAAAATGCTCAGAACACGAAACTAATAGGTAATGCAGACATGATGGTAAAGATCAGCCCTAGTGCCAAAAGAAAAGAAATACTAGGTATCATTAATAAACTACATAGCTCACAATAATTTTATTTTGTTTATAATTGATATTTGTTGCTCTATTAAAATTGAAATGGGTCATCTAATATTTGTTTTATTTAATTATTACATTATAAATACCTACAAAGTAATCAGCCTTCTAGGAAATTCAATGAGGCCTATGTTTTTATTGTTTGACTTACTATAATAAATAATACACCAAAATATTTATTGACAAATTTATTATTATTTTTTATGATAGGCACATAATTCTAATGTTTGTAATTAAATCAAAAAGATATATCAAGTTCATACAATTTCACTTTAAAGATTAAATATATTTTTTATATAATTCAGCAAATTTTTAAAATAAATTTATAGCATAAACCACATGTGATCCCCGAGTTCCCGCCGACGCCCGACGTCGGATATTATTAGAAAGCGTGCCTCATTCTTGGCTAATTAATATATTTCATAAAACATCTGTGGTCATATTATTATGACGATATATAATTACCTACTAAATTTAGAGCGCACCAATCATAGTTCTAAATAGACCGTTTATTAAACATTAGACTAAACATAAAAAATCTTTTTCACTTTTGTTGTGTTGCGTAAACAACATAATAATAAGCTTGTGAGATTTGAGAACAATGAGGGGTATTTTCCCGCGATTTAGACGTACTTTTGAGATATTTCAAAAATAAAGACGTCCAAGTAGACTTAAAGAATATATTTTATTGGACAACAGAAGACGTCAGACAGGATAGTCAACGGTGATACTTTAATCTTTTAGCTGCAAGTACCTACTGCATTTACTTTCTTTTAGAGTACCTACTAACTTACTACAGACACTGCATCATTAACTTCCATAGGCTGAACCTGTTTACCAACAGGCAGATCGCATAATTGTCATAAATGACTCTAAAATCAGTAAGTTTTCAAACAAATAGGTAGTAGGTTTTTAGTACAGCGATTTCAATATCTAGTAAGTGATTATCAAACGAAATTGTCTCAGAATGTAATTGAAAGTTTAGCGAAACGTAGAATTTAGTAGTAGTTTTATTTTATGCAATTGCAGCATAAAATATTGAGAGTTTAATGTACCTACTCACACATTTGCAACAAGACAAGTATACCTACTATTGGAAAACTTAAATTTTATTACATTTTGGTACATCGACCGAAGCCTACAACTCTATATTGCGCAGCACCTAAATTCAGACCAAAGTATAACACGGTATCTACTTAATTCAACTATTTTCTCACTAGACAATTAAATAATATTGAAGTTCAAAATTCGAATATAGGTAGACTACACACCTTTTACACAATGTAATAGGTAGGTACACTAAACAAACAAGCACGCGAAACATCATATACAACATGCACTGCAAATGATGGAAATGATGCTTAAAACTATACCAGGCAAAAAATTGTATGCTGTCACTTTCATAGTTTCAAAGAAAAACTATGAGACATGACACTTGCCTCACAGTACTTGTATATCTACTATGGTATCACAGTCAGTGATTTCACGAACCTTGGGGTTCTACCCACCCGCCAAATGCTCGATCAAGTTCCTCGGCCACTGCCAGGCATAATCTATCCTGATTATGATTAGCTACTACTTGTATTCCTATCGGTAATCCCTCGCTACTTAGCCCCAAAGGCACAGTGGTCGCGGGAAATCCTAAAACATTTATGATGGCCGTGTAACAAAAATTGAACGGTCTGAATAATGGTTCATTGTGATATGGTGCTGGAGTCGGATGTGTAGGGTATAGGAATACTCCGTTATCTCCAAGCATCTTCGAAAATGTGCTTTCGAGCGATTCACGCAGTTTAAGATAATGTTTATATTTTGGTTCGCCAACTCCTGCACCTCCATGATCCATAAGAGCAGTTACTAAAGCGATAAACGTGTTTGGTGACAATCCAAAGATATTTTTCACCATCTCTTTCATTATAGCACCTTTGCTGTCGTCCTCCATGATGTATTGGCCAAATCTTTTCGGGCTTTTCATATTACTCAGCCACATGGGCATGGATTTGCGTAATAAAGGTATATCCGTTTCTTCTGGAGTTAAATTATGCTGTTCTTTTAAAAATTCTGTTACTTTTTTCAAAGCTGCTTTAATTTCGGGATCTAGCGAATCGATCAAGGGCGCATTAATGCCGTATTGATAGAAGAACTTTATTTTCTTAATATCTACAGGCTCGTCCAATCTTAGCATACTACTATTTTTGCCCGATATGATTTTTAGAATAGGTTTCAGGTCAACAGCGTGTCTGGTCATTGGACCGATACCTGAAAACAAATAATGATAAGTATCTTAATTACTAAATTAAATAACAGATCTTATCCGATTTCCGGTATTAAAATATCATTAAGACAAGAAACGTTGCTAACCTGATATAATATTAATACCAGTGATGTATTATCAGAAAAATTAGATGTCTTTAGCTGACTCATTATTTCTAATGAACAATCTCTTAGCGTAGTTCATCCTAGAAATTTTACGCCGAGTCGCGCGTTCTTACTCGTATAGATTGAACTTTTAAAATTTTAAAGCTTTTGAATAGAGAGAGATGCAGTATAGCTGCCTTTTTAAATAGCACCGCAGTATTATAATGGAATATCGCACTGAATTAATAATTTGAAATACTTAATTAGAAAAAGAAGGATATACCTATACTGTATGTTGTTTAAATATTATGGCTATTGTAGACAAGCAAAATAAAATATTAGGTAGGCGCTAATTAGAAGGAACCTATTACAGCAGCGAACTTCAACAGGCTAACTGATTGTAACAATTTCTTAATAAGACAGTCTTTTTTTGCTATTGCCTACTGGCTTCTTATATTTTCTAATATAATTCTCACTAGTACCTACTATGATATGATAAATATAACCTTGGACATCGATCGCAAAGTGACCGTCAATATCGAAAATAATTGCGTTAATCAGACCGATACTCTTATAATGTTTTGATAAAGAGCGTTCTTCGATATTAATAATCTTTTTATAAGTTTGAGATTTTTAATATTAGCATATTTTAGTTGAATAATAAAGGTAAAACTATTTACCTATGTATTAAAAAATCTATTTTATTTACTATAATAATTTAAAGAGTGCTAAAACTATTTGTTTTAGCACTCTCTAAATTATTTATGATAATAGGTACTGCGATGTACAAAAAGAGTAGCCTGAGTTTCTAGCCAGTTCTTCTCATGCCTATCCTATCCTATCCTACGTCAGCGAACTGGCTGTAGGTTAATTGGTTGTCATTTTGTAATTTTTTTCGTTCATAGATGTTAATTAAATAACCTATATGAATAAATATATTTTTATTTTCCTTTTACAGTCAAGTTCAAAAACCTTGAAGGTGAGCTTGATTGTTGATACTTAATCCAAACCAACCAACTAAACTGATCAAATAGTTGTTCCGATCGTAACTCAGTACGTGGTTTTCTTCCCATCGAACCAACTTCTCAAGTACCTAAACCATACTAAGCTAATAAAGTGATTTATATAAAAATTCCGAACGGAACAACTACGAATGATATTATAGTATTTGTGCCACTGATGGCACCAAAAGGAAAACAAAACTGCTGTGTAGAGCTATTATCAATTTTTAAAGACTTCATCAAGAAGTGTGAATGTTGCCAAAACAAAAGACTATCGAAAAATTATCAGACACCGATAATGCTTATAAAAAATAGTCGCAAGCGTTTTTCGATCTTATTGACATTTCCAAATTAGGCGATTTTCAGAAGTTTTAGCTGCTAAAACGCTGCTGCGCGCATGAATAAAAAGAATTATAATTAATTATAGTCTGAAAACTGCCAATAAGGTCGAAAACCTAAACATTTTCCGATAGTCTTTTGTTTTGACGACGTTCATTTGTTTTGTTGATGTCCCGAACCACCGAGGCTGTCTCTTTTTGTTCGTACATTAAAATCACCAACATATCTAGAAACAAACATAGATAACCATAGTTGTTCCGTCAGGAAAAAAAAAAGTTGAGTCCATTATTTCCTAACCGACCAACCAAATAGTTGAGCCGTTAGGAATTAGAATAAGTATTTGATCAGTTTTCAGTTGATCAGTTTAGTTGGTCAGACTGGAACAATGTGATTACGGATTTGGTTATGAATTAAAAACCCCTTTGCGTCCACGTCATCCTCTCATTAGCGTTCTTTGTTTTAAGAAGTCATATATAGCATTAAGTCAACTTACCCAAAAATGTATTCAAAAAATCTGATTCAGGCAAGGGATATTGTCCTATATTAGAGACAACGTTGCGCGAAGGTTTGTGACCAAAAATTCCATTGAAATAGGCTGGCATTCTGATTGAGCCTCCAATATCTGAGCCTGTAATACATTTAAGAAAGTTAATTTATCTTGAAAATGAAGGCATTTATCTGGACATAAATTATTATATAGAAAAATATGTAGGTATAAAAGAAAAATCTTTAATTGCTGCTGCGTGTAGTGGTACTTGGAAATTTCAGTAAAGACACTGATCATTCTGAACATCTGGAGAGTACAAGAGAGAATATAAATCTTTCGGTTTCTTTTTAATGCTACCCAGCTTTTATTGAACACTGCTACAACAACGTCATTAGCCCGGTAGTGGATAAGTCGTAGATCGAGTAGTTTCATTCCGTTAGTCGCGAGAATGACAATACATTTTATTCAATGCATGCATATAAGTGCAGTTGGATCAGCTCAGTCGTGCACTGCACTATGTAGATAAGGCTCATAAAAGTTCCGAAAATGTACGCTGCAAGTTTGAGAGCTAAAATTTATACTATTTTTTGGTTGTTTCACATAAAATAGAGTCGTGTTCTGCTAACTTAACCCGAAGCAGTGGTTTAGTTAAAATATAAATTATGAATCCTACCAATGCCAAAAAGACTGCCAGCAACCGCTTGACAGCATCCTTCGCCACCAGATGATCCTCCTACTATCCGTGTTGTGTTGTAAGGGTTGTTAGTTCTGCCATGTAAGTGATTGTGAGTCTCCCACCTAAGAACAACACGACGCGCGAGGTATAGGTGATTATAATCCTATTAATATTATAATTATACTAAAGTTTGTGTATTTGTGAGTGTTGCCCGAAAATCGGTCTGGTTCCCAAGGGATAAAACAAGAATATTTTACGCGCGGGCAAAGCCGTTGGGCGCATCTAGTATATTGTTAAGCTAGTGAAATGTCTTAAGGACATGGATATTAAGAACCGACGTATTAAGTTTTCAACGTGCGGGCGATAGTATGGCAGTAATGTTGAAGATACATTTGGAAAGCCCAGTTTCTAGTTATAAACTTTATGCGTTAGTGGGCCATTACAACGTAATGAAAAAATACGACGTTATTTTTTCATTTATTTCGTAATTATTATGAAGGCTATACCTATTGAATCATTTTCTTCAAAAAATGATAGGAAAAGCTAATTTTCTGAAGTAGAAGTCTATGGCTGATAGGATCGTTATCGTAAAAAACTTAAGGCGTACATACCACATACAAACCTCCGGTACATTCGTCAGGCCAATAATGATGGCACCGCTTTCCCTTAATAGCCTGATGCTATCAGCGTCTTCCTCGATAATTAGACCTTTACGAAGCACCACACCAGCAGTTTGCTGTAATCCTGTAATTTAAAATAAATTTCAGTATATAAGAGTTTGGAACAAATTTTTCGCTTAGCGCCAGCCGTCAGTTGTTTGTGTGTGTTGTCAATTGAGTAAGTGAAACCCTCAGACCATATGATACTCGACGTAACCTCATCTGTTAGACGAGACGTAAAATCAATAAATTTCGCTGAACGCCTATGCAATTAAGCTAGTTATTACTAAAGTGTTTTGACAAAAATGTAACTACGCTGCTACTAAGATCAAAGCCTTGCATAAAAAATATAAATATCTACTACAGACAATGTTTATCTATAAACGCGTTGGCATTGACCGTCACCGTATAACTAGATCTGTGTTAAATTTTGCTAACGAACATAAATAATAGAAATTACAAAGTAAGAGGTAACAAGGGGTTAAAACTGTTTACAACGGAGGAACTATAAAAGATTATGCATAGAGCATGTGAACAGTTGTTTTTGTATGACTTTTATTTTTATGATATTATTATACTGCTCGCCTGATGGTAGCCTATGGACGCTCGCAACACTCAAGTGTCACTCGTGCGTTGCTGACTCTGCTTTAACTGCTTTCTCCTCATTCTACGAACTTATCATCGTACGTGGGAAACTTCTTTGAAACCTCAATATACGGGAGACTAGTGGTTCTAGGATTGAAGGAAGTTAGCAGACCCCTTTAAAGAATTTAATTTTAATTTATTTAAGTAAAAGTAGCAACATTGAACAATTAGCTATTAACTAACCAAATGTTATTTATAGTATAATATGCTTTCTACACGGATGCCATCGTGCATTACATCAGAGGTGATCTTGGAGGGATAATCCAAGGACAATGAAGGCATTGAATAATTTGGATTACTTTAGCCGTCTACACGGATGGCATCAAACGAAGTCACCTCTAATGTAAGGCATAATTACATCCACGTAGAACGCCTTTAAGGAAATTGTTGACCGGCAAATTGAATGTACCAAGCCTGTTATATTTTTTTCTATATTTTTATTTGTATTATACCTACGTCTATAATCTGTGAACTTGTTGGGACTATGTTTTGCGTCGGAAACCATTACTGTAAACATGTTTATGCGATTCCATAGCAATGACGAAGCTTAACTTATCACTGATTTTAATTTTGGTTAGTCATTTTACCGTTTAGTTTATTTAAATTGTCGGTGAATATTCCTGTACACAGTGTACACGCTTGGAAATATGCGGAATTATTCATATCTGAGCGAATTCGCGTTGGGACGTGCGCGTATTGTGTTGACAATGTTTATATGTTTAGATTTGGATCGATCAATAACAATGGCTCTAGACATTGAAGTTGTACCTATTATGCCGATTATGCTGCCCTTGCCTTGGGTATAGTTCATTACAATAAAATATTATAGATATTGCCCGTTTTTCAACACTATCCATCTGATTTGCAGCATAGAGGATCGACTACATATAGATTACCATCTTAAACCAGCTTTTGTACTAATTATATCAACCTGAGAACGAATTAATTGAATCATAAAGTAATCTTAGAAAGATGCTTAAATCATCTCATTAAGATGAAAAAGCCAGAGGTAGAGCTGATGTAGGTAATCTTACCTTTGACAGCGATGCAATCTTTAGTTGTAAACGGAACACCTAACAGCGGTTTTTCTTGCTCTAACTGCGCAGTGGTCTTTGAACCGCTTTGGACGAGTTCATCGGCATTTCGCGCCTCCTTCAAAGCTAGCTGAAATCTATCTTCTACAAAGAAATTCAATGCAGAGTTCACATCTTTAATCCGCCTGATACACGCTTCTAAAACTTCTACACTCGTAATCTGCAAAATAAGAAAATTAATGTTTAATTTTGAGCATATTTCAAAAACGTTACGTTAGAATACGTTACTGCTATCTAACGGGATTAATCAGAATTACTCGAGTGTTGAAGGCACGCTATTTCTACTAAAAATCATCATCATTAGCATACCTGCCTAATTTCTCGGCAAATACTTAACTTTTCAATTACTCGGTGCAATTACTGTAATGATACGTCGCAGTGATAGTCATCAGCATAAGTAAATACTTTCTCGGGAAAATAATGTTTTATAGTCGTGACAGGAGGCGATACATAAACATATTCACGTGTTGTGTTAGTCTATTTGAGTGATATAATAGGTTTAGTGCCATCTGTGATAAGCATTACAATGGCTGAACAAACCACTGTCTACCAATGTACAAAGAGTGTTAAAAGTAGTGATTCTTGTAAGCTTGTAACGTTGTTATAATAACACTATAACAATACGATTCTGATTTTGGTAGAGCCTTTGATAGGTGTTGGTCTTAGAGCATTAAAACTGCTCCAAGGTGTTGGTAGCAAAATATTTTTTGCAGCGAAATGATTCTCTCAACAGCCTGACATAAGACAAAACAATGCACTATAACGATTACAATCGATTGCAGCTGATGCACATATCTATAATCATGATAATTGATAACATAATATCTTTGATAGTCAAGGGCAGAAACTTGAATTGAATGTAGTTCTGCTTTCTATTTAACATACAAGCTATTGCGTGATTTAGAACACTCTGTGAAGAATAAAGTAGATCTATATCGTACTATTCGTCACTTTATTCTTTTCGTGCTTGGACTCAATTTGAGCCGCTTTGTGCATTTATTAAAACTAAGTATTACTAGTTACTATGTCAGTCAATCAACCAATTGACTGGTATATTTCCTGTGCATATTAAAACGTCATGCACATACGGACTGAAGTAATTTACAATAGAGCAGGGAGATGATAAGTATATTTTTTTGAGTCTAAAGATTTCCATCGCGAATAACTTGGGATGCTTCTGCAATATAGATTACGGTGCAGGTAGGTACCTACTTGTGGTTGAAATTTGATAGTTTTTTTTTCTATTTGTATGTTAGTGGGCTGTTGTTACCTACACAAGCGTATACTTATACAATCATTGCATTAATTTTATCTTTCTGCAATAGGTACGCCATATAAATTCGACTTCCGCCAAATCCCTTACTTTGCCGTGCGCGCGATGTGCTTTAAAAGAAGTACAAACATAAATATTATGATTTTTTTTTTAACAAGAGCCTGGTACTTTTATACGTCTTTTCTAATTTTTATTATAGTTTGCTATACCTCTTGCAAATAAATGGCGCTTTATATTAATTACTTCAGTAAAACTGTTTGCGTGTTAAGCGCATCGTATAGAGTTGTGTGGAGTGCCTATTTGCACTCCATTTTTAATATAAAACGTATTTTTAATATAAAATAATAAAATAAAACTCGTATTTTTAATATAAAAATATTCTTAATATAGTCATAAAATTTTAACGAAATTTTTAGATAATTATTTAAGTATTATAAAAAAAAACATTTATAAAAAATAAAAACAATAAAATTTTAAAGCGTTTTTGTATTGTTCTTTTAATTCTGTGGCTAACAACTATCGTGCGATCTCCAAGGTACGATTATAGGGGTATTGTATAATTAGTATAATTAAACGTGCATAAAGTGATATTGAGGTTTCCCCTGGGGAAAATCTTGGTATTAGTCCGACACCAAAAAGGCTCCTTATATGTCTCGTCATATACTACAAGACATTTTAACATAGCATATCGTAACATGGCTGACAGACTGTTGCTGAGGAAAAGCGCTATGTTAATCTAGTTTTTGGCAGCGTATGAATTTCCATAAATTTGATTTATTATTATAAATTTTAATAATATGTACGAGACTAGTTCTAATAACAAATTATTTAACTATTCTTTATCCTGTTTGCCCAAGCTGTTTATTCAAATCAAATCATTTCAAATCGTAGGTACGACTTGAAGGACACCTCGGACATATTATTTGTTTTTCTAAAATTTACAATAAAAATTAGTCATTAAGTAATAATTAAAATACAAGCACACAAATCCTGTTCTCACTTAAGATAAGCATGCATTGATTACCATACTAGCTAAAGACAATTTCGCAATTTCAGACTTAGGTACGTATATCTATTTTGTAAGTGCAGGTTTTTTTATGTACACATTATCATTTTTGGACTTGTCGGTATCGTCTTAAGTAAAATATTAAGTAAATTTTAAAAAAATCGGATTGGTAGGTACTTGTCTGATTGTCCAGGAGGCTATCACGACATATTTCTTTATAACTTGAATCTATATAAAAATTAAGTATAGGCATTATTAGTACTATTAAGTATACGTACCTACCTACATAAACTATTTGCGAATTCAAAGTCCATCTCGTAGGTATAATATAGTTAGAACGTTGATACAATCCATTATACCGATCGATGATTTGTGTCTTTGTGCATACTTAATACTCCAGTTTCTTTTAATCCTTTTATATAGGTTTCTTTGTCCACATATTATAATAAAAAGGTTGGTAAGTAGGTACCTAAGCAAAGAAAACCTCCCACTTATACTTTAATTTCGGTTATTTATTAATTAATAAATAAGTAAATCTTTATGTCTTCACAATGAACATAAAAATGTTATTGCAATTACATTAAACGTCATAACAACGTGTTACGACGTATAGGTACTGTGACTGCGATAACTTTTTATATTTTCAACACTGCGTGCTAGAGAGAGAATAATTTGTATTTTACAAATAAATACAAAGACGTGAATTCTCTTGCAAACATATTTGTCTGAGAAGATTTCAAGGCTGTATCTAAATCACGTGTGTTTAAGGACTTCTTCTATCCAAAGGTTGATCACAACAAAGCAAAGGTTATATTGAGTCATAGAATCACGAATAACATTGTTTTTATTTCCATAATTACTTGTATACATTAGATATGCAAGTAATGTTGATGTAATATAGATACAATTAAGTTTAGATATCTGATGTTCTCCATCAATAACCTAATTATTTTAAGCAACCATCCTTTTACATGGAATCTAAGGATTTCGGTTCAGTACTGCATACCTACTTTTGTCGCTCAACCTGGAACTCTTTACTAGCGCATGTTTCTAATTTTGATTTTTTTAAATGAGACATGAAAAAGCATCTCATAAAGCCTCCATAGCCATGAGGTCATGCCAGCAGAATGGCGGCTACCACTTTTCAGCGCCACTAAGTGCTTACCTACCATCAGTCAGAATAGAATCACCTAGGTTGAGTAATATAAAAATTAGCAAATAAAGCCTCTATAAAAGGAAAGTAATCAATTAGAATTTAATTAATATTTACATTGCGTGTTTTACAAAAGTAGATTACGACCTAATTTAAGCTGTTAACAAAATTAATTATTATTATTATTATAGGTTTAATTAAAATATTAGAACGATATGCTATGTATAATAGGTAATAGGTAAATTTGACTTTTGTGTAATCAATCAGTAAGTACTTTTGACTTCTTAAGAAGTGTGTAATAAGTGGCCATCATACCGAACCTAATACTTTAGCTTGTACTAGTAGAATTCTACTTTAAAGAATCTAAGTAGGTAACTCTTAAGATAGAACTAAATTTGACATTAGCCTAAACTTAACCCGATTATTCTTATTATTACCTAGCGAAGTGTGTCAACAAATACAAAGTTACAAACTTCGTATCAATTCACAATTTCTTCGAAATCTCTTTATTTTACCTATGCTTTTGTGATAGAGATTTCTTAGTATTGTCCTTATGTTTGTTTTATGGTAAGACACAGCATAGCCGTATGCGCAATCTTTTAAGTCTCAAGTCTACTGCCGAGTAATTTATTTCCATTGTAGGTATACTAAGGTTGATCTACAAAGGACGGTCCAGTATTCTAATATTAAATAATTAATTCCATATTATTCCATCTATAGTCATCCACACTGCACTTGGTTGGTAGATACAATCTGCTCTCTTATTTTTTGGGCTACATGAGACATAAAACATGTTTTTCGAAAGTTGCACGTATGCACCTCTCAAAAACTTACCTTGTTTGGTTTTTATTTTTCTGAGCGAATAATACAGAGACATTAAGCGAGTAATATAGCTACCTATCTTTGTGAAAATTAGATATCTCGAAATAACCTATTAAAATTAAATAAAGTATGTGGGTAATTTGCTAAGTAAAGCACTGCGATCTTTAAAAGATTATTATTTTTGCTCAAACTCAACTTACTAAAATATCTAGTAGGTCGCATTCCATAATAACGCTACCGGATAGTGATGCATTCCTTTTGGCGAATAGCATAACGGTAATTTCAAGGGATTCTTCGTAATAGTAGTATAAACATTTTGAGTCTTGGACTGCAAATTGACAGGCGTCAAACGCATAATCAACTGTATCTATTCCGGTTTCTAGTCCTATGAACATTGACTACCACTTTTCCCCAGATGGATTGTCTGGATCATGATGATACTTGTGAGAAATTTCGATTTTATAAAGCTAACTATCGAGAGAAACAGAGTTCTACGATCGAAACGAAATCGAAGTTTTATTTTGATAATCTCATTTAAGTTTTAAAAGACCGCTGAGCTTTTTGTGCCTTAAAACCGGTAAAAGGTAGGTAAACCATCTTTTCTATTCTGTTTACCTCACAAGTCACAGGTGTAGATGAACTCTTTCAAGGTGAACAAAGGTAACAGCCCACGGACACACATAATCGGCTAATAGATACGTAGCTTTGAATTTATGGTAGATATTTTTAAAAACCTATAATTAGCAAATAATGTAAACGATGTAGTAACAGTTTAGGTGCTAACAAACTCATTACAGTGAACATTAGAAAGAACATTTTAAGTGTGATATCTTCTACTAAATCTAATCAATTAGATATTTACAAACCACGAACCACGATAAGGCACTAAGCGTGTAAACTTTTCCGCGTACAACGGAGTAAACACAAGCAGGCAACCTATACCTAACTATTATTAACGAAGTAGGCACGTACCTACT
Source organism: Parascotia fuliginaria (assembly GCA_963082885.1). Lineage (NCBI taxonomy): Eukaryota > Metazoa > Arthropoda > Insecta > Lepidoptera > Erebidae > Parascotia > Parascotia fuliginaria. The sequence goes on from OY720187.1 coordinate 8,448,120, forward strand.
TCAAATTATAATACAGTATTTTTATACTTCGAAAATTTCTTAAAACTAAATGCAGAACATTACGCAACTGACAATGTTATCAAACAAACATTACAATGATACAATAGCACTTCAGAATTCTCTAGGAAAGTAGTTATGTATGAATAACATCATATTATAATATATCCATCGCTTTATTATTCAAATGTATGAGCATAACAGTTATTTTTATACCTAGTAATTTTTCCTTATGGGCTTTAGTCACTAAACATTTATGGTCTGGACTGGTCTGGCAACAAACAAATTCATGATAAAATCAATATTAAATCATCTTATAGTCTGACTTCATAACGCCTGTCGACTCAAGTACCTACTTAGAAAATAAATAAAATAACTTGCCTCTTTGTTCCGAATCTTTTTCGCTACTTCAAAAGCTGACAATTTCAGTATAGGTTCATTTATTGGTGGTATTTTCTCTCCTTTCACACCATAATATATACTAAAAAAGAATTTCACAATAGCTACGATTATTAATCTCACTACGTGAATCACTCGCAGTTTCAATCCTATAGGTTTAATTTTCTCCGGTGTACACATGTTTGAAGTTTTAAAACACAGCTTTATATTTTATAGACTGTACAAAAATAACTTTTGTTTTAAACACAGTTTACAGTATTTATTTTCAAACAATGTTTATATTTTGTGACAAGTAACAAGCGACAACGTGTGTGTCATGCATGCCACTTTATTACAAACTACAACAACAAGACGAACTGTTTATCCAATGACTGAACGATATAGACCGAGGACACATCAGCTCTATCTGAGTCGGTATTGCCCTCTCTTTCTGTAGCTTGCGAAGCCCGACTAGCAACTCACTGTGGGCGATCGCTCGACGCGTCGCCGCGTCGGCCATTCTAAACAATAAACGCCGGCGAGTCGCGTTGCCCGATACAAATTATGATTTCATGTTCTTCTTATCATAAAATTATAAGATACTCAAGGTTACAAGCACGCACTGCCTGACTTAGTTTTTAAAAATATAGGCATGTCATAAATGTTGTCATCGTTACTTAGAGTTTGTATCAATATTAATACACCGACTGTACATTAAGCTTGTGACTATGTGCTTGAGGCGGGCGATTTTGAACTAAATATTTATTTTTATTTTTCATCAGTCATTTCAAATTATAATTATTAAGGTGATTAAAAAGTTGCTTGAGTTTCTGGCCAGTTGTTTTCACGGCTCTACCATTGTTAGCGAATCATAAACTTGTGGACTTCTTTTGATTTATAACGTTTTAAGGTAGGCTATTATCAAATTGACTAACCTATTGCCACTTAAGTACTTATTACTCTTAAAGCTCCAGAAAACAAAGGCGATAATATCTATTGCTTGTAGGAACTGAACATTGATTATGCGTGTGCTGTACCTTGGTCTCGCTACGATCCTGTGAAACGTGTGAATCAGCCTCTACTTCTTTTTTATTTTGGCAACTGAGCCGAGAACAAAATAATTTTGCAAATGACATTAGGTTCACTCTGCCATATGGTAAGCAACCAAATGAGTCATTTCATTTATGAGGTCAAAGTTCTAGGCCGCAAGTCAAAATATCTATTGATTTCGTTCGCCAATTTACCGAACGTGGCGGTCAAGGCTGTAATTGTAGAGTCGCCAGAATTTGTTTTGATATTGTTTGTTTGAAATACTGCTCCAGCGGTGAAATGGTGGCACGTACGGCTACTGAGGTTCTAAGTTATCGAATTTAGGTAGCCGGCAGCCAGGACTTATCCTGGGTATCGAACCAAATATGATGAGCAAATTTTTCCTGAGAGACACACTGACACAAGCTGATAGTATAATACCACTGTTTTCTACGAACACAGCGTGATTATGTAATGTTTTACAAAGCGGCCATACTAAGAGCCATCAAGCCAGTAGTTTCACATGATATCTTTTGGTATGCTGTCCACCACTCCTGGATCCACTGGCTGCTTGCCGCTAGGTAGGGTTAAAGTTATTTTGATAGGCTATTATCAGTAAAAATGTAGAAATAAAATTAACCTTTACCAATTTACGGGCAATCTTTATCATTTCAAGATCCATTCAACAGTTAACAAAATGATTCTGTAATGGTTTATAACCTCTCAACATAATCTTAACCATGTGTACCTACGTTTTTTGGTTAATTAATTAAGAAATACAATAACATATGTCGTTGTTTGAGCGAGAACATACCACTGAAAATGGACAGTGTAATTTTTTATGTCACTAAAAACGAATCTGCAATGTAGATGTGTTTTTAAGATCTCGTTTTTAATTATGACTCTTGTAGAAGAAACGTGGCTGGAAAGCCGAAAAATGTAGAAAAATTAACTAATAGGATTATAAAACAACTGCTCCGCTCCAGTGGACAGACACTGTTGGTTCATATTTCTCCGTTTCTCCTCATCGCAGCATCTCTTCGTTTCTATAATCAGACAGCCTAATGGTACTTGTTAGTGTAGCTAAGTGAGTTACGCTCGCTCATATTTATTGTTAATGTCCGGAACACAGTTAGTTGGTATACCTACCTAACAGTGTTCCAGGTTATATCTCTAGCACTCTGTTTACAACTGCTGCTGTAAAAAACGCTTGCAAACCTTAAAGCTACCAAAGTATTTCCGTAAATTATACTACTGATCATCTGCTTTTCTGCTGAGAGCCGATACTGCCATTGACTATGAAGCATTTGCAATTCAAGCGAGAGATCTCCTGGAAAATTCCGCTGCGCTCTATATCCCTGACATTCACATCCAAATGCCAATATATTACTAAGTCTACATTGTCTTAAATAATACTTATTAAGTACTTTGAGCTGTGTCTGTCTGAAGGATGTTTTCATAAAAAAAAGGTATTGGTGAATACCGTTTGTGAACTTATGAAATGTTCTATCGACTTACAAGGTATTTTTCTAAAAGATCAAGATATTTATTATATCAGCCGAAAGACGTTCTCTGCTAGACATAAGCCTCTACCAATTTTCACCAACCGGGAGCCGCCTTCACCCATCGTTTGCCTGCCACTCTCATCAGGTCGTGAGTCCACCTTGTGAGGTGTCTGCCGACGCTGCGCCTTTCGGTACGTGTTTGCCACTCTAGAACTTTTCTGCCCTAACGGCCATCAGTTGCTGTCCTGCCCGTTGCCACTTCAGTGAAGCAAATGCGAGTCTTCGATCAATCAAGATATTACTTTTATACTATTTTCTCCTAAAGATTACAAAATGCGATCATTTTTAAAGGTTAATGTATTCTAACTGATCTAGCAGTCTCTATGAAATAGTAAAGTAACTAAACACAGTTTTGCGGTAAAAATTAGGTCATAGAATGTATCTAAAGTTCAACACGATATAGACATCTTGTGCATTACATTTTGATATCTTTTATCTTATATTATTTCGCTATACCTGCTAGCTTAAAATGTCCATACATACATTCATTACACGCCTGTCTCCCATTCATGGGGTAAGCAGAGACTATAGTATGCCATTTACTGCGATCTAAACATCCCTCTTAAACATTCATTTATCTTCTCATACACACACGTTGGTTACAGGTGCTTGTAATTGCACATAAAAATAACCTAACCTAAAATTGTACATAGAATCTAATAAATAAATAACTATAAAATAATAATTTTGATTCCGGTTTATCTTAAGGGGTTAACTAGATGTTACTGTTTTAAACACTACGCCTGGGTTAGGTAGCAAACCCTTTGGCACTATATAAACATATAAAAAGGAATGCAAGGTCCACACAGTAAATATTTGGGCATTCCACACATATTTGTGTCGGGTCAAAATCGAAGGTGTAATAGAAAAGCCCTCTACTCTACATTACGTCTAGGGACATGATATGCATACATCTAAAACGTGCACTTGCTATTCACATTTATCCTGCAATACTATGAATCAATCGAATAACCATTAAATTGTCTTTTCTTTAATTCCAGAATAAAATGGCTGACTCACCAGAAATAGAAGACGCCACAAATAATTCACTCAAAATATCGTTACCCACTGTTCTCTGTACACCAGATTCCGAGGATACGAACATATCCATCAAAACACTCGTTACCTCCGAATCTAAGTTATCACTTCCATCTAATTTTGGGACCCCTACTTCGCCCTTAAATTTATCATCCCCTTTGTCATTACCGACGTCTCCACGCATGAAAAGTACCTCACAATCATCTAGCAATTCATTACTAGACCCGGCGCCGAAAGAAGCACAAGATGCATCAAAAGTATTGCTTAATACCGGATCCGCCACAGGTAAGTGGTTATTCTCATGACAGTGTAATAGCCAATTACCATCCATATTTGCGTTGTAAGTGTTAATATTAATAATTGCCTCGTTAAACAAGAAAAACACGCAGTTATTAGCTTGATAGAAGCCTTGTTGAGAACTACGATTTATTTACAAATTAATTTACCAAACATTTTGTCACTCAATATAATAAAGGAGGAGAGGGACTACAATCTCGTGAACGAAAACTAGAGCTGCTGCTAGTACTTCTATTCATAAAGGGTTTTATTTCATTGTATCCATCTGAACAAATAATTTGGAATTTATAGTTTCTTAATTTTTACTGTTTATCATGGCACTTAGATAATATCATCTAGCGAATCTGCATTTTGATGACCAATTACTATGTGATTTCAAAAAAAAAAATGATCATGGCCCTATCTATATATAATTTGTTTGACTATTTTAACTTCAAGCAAGTTAAAACGTTGTGATATTAAGGCTTGCGTATTATTCGAAATGTTCGCGGTACAACGCACTAAAGGTTGATTAAAAACATATCGACAGTCGCATTTGTCAGATAACGTATTGTAAATACGTGGTAAGAAAATCTCATTTCGTTAGACGTACATAATAGTTTAAGCTGAATGAAGAGTATTTTATGTCAGTAATAAACACAATATTAACTTACTAACTATTACCATTAAGGTAAATATTTATATCACCTAACAAATAACAAAGGCGTATTAAACACATCATAAAGTTTTTTCATTCAATATGCGACACAATCATTGGATTTATTTAGAAAAGCATTAACAATAATTTGATCAAAATAATACAGTTCTTTACCTAATTAGCTTAGTCCAGTACTATAATATGGATCATAGTGTGTGATCATTTCTGGCAACATACTGAAAGTGCACAGCGCTTAAATATTGAATAAATATATCAATAGACTCGCCCCTTTTACAACGAATTCTGACATAGCTGCGACACGTGCGTCACTTCTGCGGTGACAAAGGCATTACTATTGTGATGTGACGTAATAGACCTTGTACTGCTAAACGTATAGCTATGTATAATGATTCCGAAGCTTCTTCGAGTTGTAGTGTACAAGTTTCGTGCTGAGCGGATAGCTGCCTAAGTATGAAAAAAAAGGTGATGCACTAATATTGGAGAATATAATATATCGTACCATTGCGTCGCAAGCTTTAAATATTAAAAAAGAGAACTTTTGCGCTAGGGACTACTTATGCTCTATGTCGCGCGGAGGACTTCAAGTACGAGAAACAAATACGAGTAGTTATTTGTGAAGCACGCAAATATTTTTTACGTGTGAGAATCAAATCCACGACACCCAGCATTATGGTAATGGCAAGTTTACCCAAAATACTGAAATATGCTCGTAATCTAGTACATACTACCGATGTATTTTTTATCAGGATCTATACAAAAAAATAAAATCATCATTCAACGTATCATTGATCAACTTTTCAACTTTTCCTTGTCGATGTCGTGTTTATGACGCCGTCGCGTCGTCTAATTTACGACTGAAAAAGCCTTTGTATTTTTGTTACTTGAGCAGTATTTTGTCATTTTCCTGTTTTACTCGTATGGCGGCCATAACTCGAATAACTGATAAGAAAAAAGGGACGTAATCCGTGGACATTATGGTATCATTTCTTCAAAGGCTCGTCCAGATAAACAATATTATTGATTAGCTATATTTTACCGGGTTTACGTGCTTTATCTTGCAATTTTATTCAAGCGGCTTTGTTTCTATGTATTTCTATTTCAGGGATTTTTCAATGCTACTTAAAAACTCAAGTTCTACTCTTGCCGAGTATGGTTTAACGTTGACTCGTTCGCCATTACATTTTATTCTTAAGGCTTTTGTTATAGGGTTACATTTACATAGATCAGCAGCATTTATTCAAATTAGGATGTTTTTTAAAATAGTCTTCGTTGTGCAAACAAAAAAATACTAACAATATCGGTACAATGCTTTAATTTAAACTTTCATAATTATCTAATATTGAATTAGACTGTGTTAGTGGCGCACTTTGAGAGGGCGTGATCGCTATACTAAGTAGAGGTTGTGTGTGTATTTACTGAGAGCTTAATTTATATTTCCTAGAGTAAGAATTGTCTTGAAAAAATTATTAATCAGGGCAGGTGTCGGCCCGCGATTTTTGAAAGGTTCACTGAGGTTACTGATATTTATTTACATTTAAGTAGTTTTGTTTTACAAGTATAAAAAAAGTTGTTTCTCTAAACTAACTTTATAAAGTGAAACTATTTTATTTATTTTGTATGTTTGACAGCTTGTTTGCAACGATTTAACTAAGAATATTCGTTACCAATTACAAAAATTCTTTCATCTTTAGAAATCAATGAATTAAGCGAGTATCATAGGCTATATTTTATTGTTTAACATAATTATTTAGCAATTTTCAAAATTTCAATATTTGTAAATTTGCAATATTGAAAACATCAAAATTAAATTTGTTGTATAGCAATATTTCGCAGACAGAGGTAGTATTGCAATCGTATTTTATGTAGGCGTTTGTAGTGAGACGAAATGAAATTTTTAAAACCGAAGCGAAGCGAGGGCGGACGTCTAGTTATGCATATATTTTTATTAGAATAACTAGCATTTTGATCACGTTCACGACTGTATAAGTTAAAATATTTTCCCTTTTAGGTTACGGTAAATAAATAATACATGAAGTTATTGTTATTATAAAGTCACACAATATTTATTTTGTTAATAGCTGCGCCCTACGGCTTCGTCCGCGCGAAAATTGCTATGTGTTTAATTAATGTAAGTCGGGAATCAGAGCAATTTCGGGATAAAAGTAGCCTATGTCCCGAAACCAAATCTGTCTACATACCAATTTTAATCGAAATCGGTTTAGCGGTTTAAATTTAACATAGTGGTTAAGTATTCTTAAACTTTCTAAATCACCGCGCAATTTTCTTAGTTTTTCTTTATTAAGAATCTTCTTCACAAAAAAAAAAATAACGAAATTAATCTAGCCGTTCACGCGTGATTCCATGACCAACGGAAATAGGGATTCATTTTTATATATATAGATTGTATTTTAAATTTTAAACTTCATAATAAATCATTCGTTTATTGGTTATTGACAAGAACTGTGGTTCTTAGGTGTTATTGGGGAGTTATTCCGGTCTGATCCCCCAGATCACATCCCCTGAGATTATTATTATTCTTTAATTTCGTTCTGATCCCCTGCATATTTAATCATGCCGGTCTGATCCCCTGATTCTTTTTGACAGGTAAGTACAGTCAAAACAAAAGCAGTTTATGTATTATTTAATTAAAGAAATAAAAATAAAAAACGCAGTTGTACAAGGTATGCAGCCCATCGACTACGTTTTATCATCGCAATTCCCACCACCAGCTAAGAATTTATCCGAATCACGGGAGGCTCGAGTATATAATAGGCATACAGTGCGTTTTTGGATATATTAACGGTTGAGAGCCTTTTGTTCACCGACAGTCCACGTAAGGTTGTTAAAGCCATCAGGGCTAACAACCCACACCACACAAAAATTATTTTCGGAGAAATTAGGAATTCGGAGTTTTGTAATATAGAGCAATAAATACAATAAAGAAATAAATCTTTATTGACACAAGAGTGTAAACAGAACCCTTGTCACAGAATAAATAATAGTACCTACAAGCACTTAAAGAATCACTTCGTCGTCTGTCAGACAGAAAACACTCTTTTCGTAAGATTTCTTTGAAAGTATCAAGCTTAAGTTAATAATGATTAAATACTAGCTGTTGCCCGCGATTTCGTTCGCGTGAAAATTCAGATGTGTGCCTGTATGAGAATATTTCTTACCTAATCTTACGGAAATCGTACATTGTATTAGTAATAAATATCAGTATAATACGTCTGTAAGGCGAATCCGATTTAAATCTATTCACCCGCTACCCCTAAAACAGACGAAATTTTGCGATATTTAACGAAACTTGGCACTCCTATTTTAAAAAACTATAGAAGCTTCATACAAATTTTGTTCCCCTTTATATTTCAGGGAAATGAATTTCGCAAAATTCCGTCTTAGAGAGCACCTTTTTCCAAAATTTGAAACTCCTAGCACTTGTAGTTTTTGAGATTTCGTGATGAGTAAGTGAGTGAGTGACCTTTCGTTTTTATATATATATAGCTTCTGCCCGCGGCTTCGCTCGCATGAATATCGTTTTTCAATAAACATTTTTATATTGTTTAAATACTGTTTTTCATACTATTTCTAAACTCATCATCATCACCATTCGTACAAACCCTTTTTCACCTACCTAAAGATATCCCCCGTAAAACAACATACAATACACAAAGGCAAATTTTCACTACAATAACTTTCCCCTTCCCCGCCCTTCCCCTCCCTTCCCCTCCCTTCCCCTCCCTTCCCCTCCCTTCCCCTCCCTTCCCCTCCCTTCCCCTCCCTTCCCCTCCCTTCCCCTCCCTTCCCCTCCCTTCCCCTGCCTTCCCCTCCCTTCCCCTCCCTTCCCCTCCCTTCCCCTCCCTTCCCCTCCCTTCCCCTCCCTTCCCCTCCCTTCCCCTCCCTTCCCCTCCCTTCCCCTCCCTTCCCCTCCCTTCCCCTCCCTTCCCCTCCCTTCCCCTCCCTTCCCCTCCCTTCCCCTCCCTTCCCCTCCCTTCCCCTCCCTTCCCCTCCCTTCCCCTCCCTTCCCCTCCCTTCCCCTCCCTTCCCCTCCCTTCCCCTCCCTTCCCCTCCCTTCCCCTCCCTTCCCCTCCCTTCCCCTCCCTTCCCCTCCCTTCCCCTTCCTTCCAAATTAACGAATGTTCGATGTGATTCTTTAAATTGGCATAACTTTTTTATTTATGAACCGATTGACATGAAACAAACACTAAATGTTAAGTGAAGCTTACCACAATATATTAGTGAAAACCATATTTAAATCAGATAAGCCGTTTCTGAGATTAGCGTGCACAAACGCACAGACAAACAGACAAACAGACAAAAATTTTAACAATCATTGTTTTGGGTTCTATTTGCGTTGATATAGGTCCTAATAGTATTTTTTCTCATATATCTTCCATGTACAGACAGCGATAGGTTACATTTTTATTATATGTATAGACTTACCTAAGTCCTATAGGACAGATTTAAGCTTGAATCATAATCATAATTTTCTTGTATAGCATTTTTTTCTTACACTCTGCTAAAACCATTCAGACTCTCAATTACTCGATATCTAAATTTTAATAATAACAAATGAAGTAAGTAATTATATAATATTCTCTTCGATTCATTACATGTCTATAAATTATTTAATTGCAGACACCGCCCCTTTTAATAATGTTGCTACAACGTTAATTAATTTATTAATTAATCCCATAAAACACTCTGTTATGAAGGGGTGATGAAATAATAATATTGACTTTAAACATAGGTGGCTTAATCTGACAAATGGTACCTACCTAGATAAATAATAAGTCAAATTTGAAATGAATGACTAAGGAAATATATCAGGTAACAGCGGTTCCTTTGTAATAAAATATCTTACTCCGTTCACCGACCAGTCTGTCAAACGTGATTAATAGCAAACAACTCTCTTTGAGGAAATATCTAACGTTAGACCTTTTTAGGCTGATAAACATAATAGTATTTACCAGTCTTAGACCCCCTTACACAATCTGGTTACCATTAGGCAGAGTGCCAAGAAAGACCATATATGAAAAGCCAACAAATACCAACCTACTTGTAATTCTTGAAGCGGTACAAAGCTACATTAGGACGACTTCTGGCTGAATAATTTTAAACAAAAAAAAACCGACTTTAAACGGGAAGGAAACTAAAAAGTTAAAAATAAGTTTACTTAGCAGAAAGTAATTCGTATTTTGATTTAGTTAATCAGAATTTTGAAGTATATATAGATATAATCAATCCTAATTTGCTATTGTAGTAAGGTTCTTATAGTATTTGCTTGGCACACAAAAAAATAACAAATGCACTAGTCGCCAGTATGATATTTTTTTTTTTTTTTTTTTTTTTTATTGCCTATAGTGGCAGACGAGCCAACAGCCCACCTGATGGTAAGTGGAAACTGTCGCTCATAGACTTCTGCAATGCCAGGGGCTCTGCGAAGCCGCTGCCTACCGTGATATTAATGCTCTCTTTAAACCTCGTTTGAAGAAGGACATGTCATAGCGCTCGGGAAACACCGCAGCTGGTAGTTCGTTCCAGAGCCTGCACGTACGTGCGAGAAATGAACGCTGAAAACGAACCATGCTAGACGAGATCGTGTCCAGGTAGTATGGATGAACTTTGCTGCGATGTCGAGTGGTGCGATGATAGAAAGGAGACGATGGCACCAAGTCAAACAGTTCCTCAGAGTACTCCCCGTTGAACATACGATAGAGCACGCATAGAGAGCCAAAGTCCCTCCGCTGCTCCAGTGACTCCAATTTGTCTGTGAGATTGGGATCATCGACGATTCGAACAGCTCGCCGTTGGAGGGAGTCAAGTGGGTCGAGCTGGTATTTAGGGGCTCCTGCCCACAGGTGAGAACAGTACTCCACGTGCGGTCGGACTTGTGCTTTGTATAGCACAAGCCGTTGAGATGACGTAAAGTACCGTCTGGCTCTGTTCAGGACGCCCAGCTTTTTGCTCGCCAGTTTGGCTTTGTCTTCCAAATGACTCCCAAATTGGACCTTGCTGGATATTTGAACGCCGAGGATCCCAATGTCATCGGAGATACGGAGAGAAACTCCTTGGAACTGAGGCACCATAACAAAAGGGTCCTTCTTCGCAATGAACGCGCATACTTGTGTCTTCGTGGGGTTGAAATGAACTAAGTTCTTCTCACCCCATTCGAGAGCCCGCCCGAGAGAGCCCTCAACTTCAGACACAAGTTGTAACCGTCTCTCATGCACGGAGCTCCGAGGGACATTCTGTTGGCTAGTGTACCGCGCGTCGCCCGTGCTGTCATCTGCATAGCAATGCATGTTCTCAATGGTTAACATGTCATTGATATGCAGAATAAACAGCGTTGGGGAAAGCACTGAGCCTTGTGGTACGCCAGCATTAACCATCATGGTATCGGAGCAAGCACCATCAACAACGACCCTAATGCTCCGACCATCCAGGAAGCTGGCGATCCATCTGCAGAGTCCCTCGGGGATTCCATAGGATGGTAGCTTCGATAGAAGTGCTTTGTGCCAGACCCTGTCAAACGCCTTGGCAATATCAAGGCTGACAGCCAGAGCTTCACCCTTGCCCTCCAAGGCTTCTGCCCAACGGTGTGTGAGGTACACGAGAAGATCACCAGCTGACCGACCGTTACGGAAACCGTACTGGCGGTCAGCTGGTGCTCCTCAAGGTACCTCAGGAGTTGGGAGTTGATAACTCGTTCCAGAACCTTGGACAGCAAGGATGTTATCGCTATCGGTCTGTAGTTTGACGGGTCCGACCGGTCACCCTTTTTAGGGATCGGGTGGACGTTAGCTACCTTCCACGAAGATGGAACCCTATTAGCGGTATATGAGAGACGATAAAGGCGCGTTAAAACGGGAGTCAACTCAGGGGCGCACGTCTTCAGAACCACTGCGGGGACGCCATCTGGTCCACTCGACTTGTTGACATCTAGGAGCCTGAGCTCTCGCCTGACCGCGCGTTGAGTGATGCGGATTTCCGGCATTGAGCTTTCACACCGCGAGATGTTGGGTGGTGTGACTCCCCCGTCGTCTAGAGTCGAGTTCGAGGCAAAGAATTGGCCTAAAGTGTCAGCCTTTTCCTTTGCACTATGGACCAGTATGTCGTCTTGTTTGCGCAGTGGCGGGAGATTGGACGAGCAGAAGTTGCCTTGGGCAGCCTTGGCGAGAGACCAGAATGCACGGCTCCCTGAAGGATAGCTTTCTAGCCTCTCGCCAATTCTGGCAACGTGTTCTGCTTTGGCCTCAGCGATAACCTTCTTGTTGAATCTGGAAGCGGCATTGAACTTACGCTTCTCTTCCCTGACCCGCGGGTCCTGGCGTTGCCTAGCACTGTTCCAGGCCCTATATGCGGACTGCTTAAGGTGCGTCGCCTGCCTGCAGGTTTTGTTAAACCAGGGGCGACTGCGACCGCCGACCGGAATTTTTGCGTTGGGGATGAATAATTCCATCCCCTGAAGCACCGTATCGGTAATGCAGTCCGCACATGTGTCGGGATTTCCGGAGGAGAAGCAAAGCCGCTTCCATGGGTAGGACGCGAAAAATTCACGAAGCCCATCCCAATCTGCTGAGCTATATCGCCAGACTCTGCGAGACCCGGTTGCCGAAGAGCGATCGGGTCTCACAACAGGGGCTTTACTACGGATCAGGCAGTGGTCAGATGATCCGAGTGGAGCATCGACCACTACCCCATAGCCGTTTGGGTGAGTAGTCAGCAGAAGATCCAACAAAGAAGGCTCATGACCCTCTACGTCTGGAATGCGGGTGGGCTGCATTACCAGTTGAGAGAGGCCATAGGCCGAGGCCATATTGAAGACAGTTCTGCCCGGGAGGTCAGTGGTCCGGGACCCCAGCCATTCTTTATGGTGAACGTTGAAATCACCTAGGACCACCACCTCCGCAGACGGATGCTGTTCCAATATTTGGTCAATCCCCCCTTGGACGTTCTCGGTTATTTGGGTGACTCCCATATCACTGGCCGGAGACCTGTAAAGGCACGAGTAGATTCGGGTAAGACCCCCATGGTCTACCCGCAGCCATAATAATGATAGGTCCCGGCGTTCGAGGGCCCGAAGGCGGTGACAGCAGATATCACCCCGTACGAAAACGCACACCCCAGCCTTCCGGTGGAAAGCATGTTCCAGCTCGTAGCCGGGGTATTTAAGGTACGATATATCGTCCGGGGTACATATCTGCGTCTCCGTTAAAAAGAGCAAGGCAGGCCGCGCCGACTCAAGGTGTTGATGGACGGCGTCGAGATTACTGTGAAGACCCCTGATATTGCAGAAATCCATTGTAAATGTGGATTTGGTGTCCGCCGTAGATACGTTGCTCTTTCTCTTTCTTGTAGCCATGGTTTGTAGAGAGAGTGGGGGTGAGGTGTAATTTGGGAGGCGAAGTCAAGGTGATACCCAAAGAAAGAGCGGTGTGTTGGACCCGACCAATCCGTGAGTTGAGTGAAAAGCTGACGCGGGGCACGGAAGGGCCCCCGATGCCCCCCCGCTCACAACCGCCGGGATCCACTCCGGTCTCCCATTCCGGCACAACGCCTATGAGACGGGATTTTCGCCAGCTGGCGGGACAGCCTCCCGTGCGGGATACACACGGGTTCGGGTCCCCTACTGACTGGCAGGTGGCCGACGGATAACCATTCCCATCGGGTCTCCCTGGACCCCGCGTCAACTCGTCACGCTCAACGAACAGGCCAAGACTTTTACCACCGCACGTCTCAAGCATCACCAAAACTTCGCCACCCAATTGGGGAAGGAAATAGGAACACAGGAACGGCTGTTTCCCCCTTCGTACGAAACACAGCTGAGCTGCTATTACGGCCGAAATAGGTAGAATTGTGGTACCAACCCGTGCGGGTCTAGGTTAGACCCTACCACTATAGTCAGGAGAGGGAAGGAAAGACGGGGACTTCATATCGCGGATGTATAGGTGTACGATAATGAAGGCTCGAGGTGCCGGGGGCGCGTACCCGTATCTCCCGAAAAGCAACCGGACAGGTTGCAATCCAGTCGATTCTCTGACAAGAAAGTTCCCCTCAATTTCCCTGGGATGCCATCATCAGATCCTGGTTTCCTTATCATGGTACCACACTTGGGATATCTACTTTCCAACAAAAAAAGAATCATCGAAATCGGTTAATAAACGACGACGTTATCCGCGTGCACACATAAAAAAAATATATACGGTCGAATTGAGAAACCTCCTCCCCCATTTTTTTGAAGTCGGTTAAAAAATATCATTGATTGATGGTTCCTATTGAGAAACTGGTGGTGATAATGCCGGTGGGAATTATAAGTAAATGTAGATTACAATATACTTATTATAGTGGCTTGGGTCAAAATCAACATTTCGCCAAAACCTTTCTATAGCTATGATCTCTTACAATAGGGGGCGAGCCTATTGCCAAATTGCGGTCACAATTCCAAAGGATAGTTAGACTCGTACAAATTTAACTACTATAATTTTCCTTGTCGTCTACATGGAATTAACAATTGTAAATACTATTAAAGACAAACTTACATAAATTACATTAAGATAGACTTTTTAGAGAGAATAAAGTCGATTTGCCCTAGAAAAAGTGATAAAAATTACGCATAAATAGTAATTTGTGAAAAAAACAAATCCATAAGCCATCAAAATGAATCAAAAACATGTTTTCTTAGAAAACTTTTGCATGCAAACTTAAAAGAAGATTCTGGCAGCATATTATTTCCAAGAATTTTTTTGTTTAGTTTTATTTTCTTTTGAAATAAACTCGGTTTCTTTGTTGCACTTATAAAAGGAGTGCTAACAGAGTAATTCTTTTCATGTTATAAATAAAAACTAAAAGGAAAAAGAATGATTTGAATGTTTCAAGGCTAATTCTTGCGTTCAAAGGTAAATTAATTAGCTCGCAACGTACAAGCTGCCAAGTTCTTATGTGCAGTTGACTTCTATACACAACTTACGTACTGAAGCCGTCACGTAACTTTTTAAGGTGTATATAACAGTTTGCAATGAATAGATGAATAATTATGTGTCAATTTACATAATGCTAAATAGAAACCCTACAAAGGTAGCTAGCAATCTTTTATCAAGCAGTAAAAATAACTGTTTATAAGAAAGGCTCGTAGCTATTGTCAAGCATGTTATCGAATCTGGTAAAAAGCGCATCTCGCGATCTGACAAAGCATCGGTAATTGTTTTCAGAAAGAGTACTCCTTGCTTTGGAGAATACTTTAAGCCGTCAATACTGGTTAATATAAACCTTTATATAAGTACCTAAACGCGTATTTTAAGTATTTTAACTATGTTCTCGATAATAATGTAGTCTTCAGTCTAGAAAAACGACAACAGTACCTCTTTTTGTTGGTATAGGCACCTAAAAATAAATACCAAGCAATGGACACCAGCGATACCTGCCTGAACAGTCACCAACCTGCTAGCCTAGCGCGGAGACTAAGGCAAAAAAATGAGGGAAAGGCCTCTCCAATTGTGGGCGTCTTCTGGCAAATAAAGTGCTTAATGTTTTCACGGATAGACTGCTTCCACGCTTTTGATGCGATTTCTTGATAAAGATTTTCTCCTGAGTTCTGAGTATAAAATTAAGCTGCTATCTATATCTGTAAAATACCAACTCGTAATGAACTCTAAGTCTGAGACTCCGCGACTAATCTCAACAGAGACTAATTGGTAACTGCACGGGCGACATTATACTGCACAAGAGTGTGCAATCCTTATTTTAGTTCAATGACACTACAATCTGACAGTAACGATGAGATATGAAACGTAGGCAATAGCGTGGTTTTTAAACGAAATAAGTAAGTAAGCATTATAAATGTAGCAAAAATAAATACCTACAAGATTAGACAAAATGTATAATTTATCTTCATCTCTTCTATTAGATGAAGATTAAAGATGATTTTCAAGAAGACATCTTAATTAGTATAATATTAAAGCATAGTTTTATAATTTGTTCGATTCAAAATTGAAGAGGTAAGCACTGACCTACATGTAAAGCATATCACCGAGCGTAGAACCAACGTCTTTCTTTGACCTTTCGAACTTCGCTCAGCTAATAAAATTTCTTAGAAAATAGGTTCTGCAGCCTTCTTTGTCAATGAATTCGGGTTCTCCAGATTAGTAATGACGCTTTATATGGTCATTTGCCCATCAAAGCAGTTAACTTTTAATTAACCAGATGAGATTTTGGTATAGCACACAAGCTACATACAAGCTGCAAGCATACATGTATGCACAGAATTTTCGCCTGCTTTTTCCCTTCAATTACTTATTGCAGTACTATTTTACTTGATTTTACTTAGTTGGTTCTCTAAATTAGATAAATTTGTAGTAATTTAAATTCTAATTGCCACCCGCAGTGATCGGCAATATACGTACTAAACGTACTGGTTTTTTGTACATGCTAGGACGGTCTCTTAACAGAACGAAGCTAAGCATAAGCTAGAATATCAATAAAAGTAGTAATCACTTTCCTTACTAAATAAAACCTTTTCGAATCGTAAAAATAAACACATTACTATTATCAAACACTCCAAATCATCGTCAAGATTTTAATGTTCTGATTTACTGTCTATAAAACTCGGTTGGAACAATAAAATACTCTGTTTTCTGTTTACGTTGCCTCCAGGGACATACATATGAAACAAATAAACGAACAATGATTCACTCATACGGAGGCATACCATGTTAAGATTATTTTCAAGCATGTTATCGAATCTGGTAAAAAGCGCATCTCGCGATCTGACAAAGCATCGGTAATTGTTTTCAGAAAGAGTACTCCTTGCTTTGGAGAATACTTTAAGCCGTCAATACTGGTTAATATAAACCTTTATATAAGTACCTAAACGCGTATTTTAAGTATTTTAACTATGTTCTCGATAATAATGTAGTCTTCAGTCTAGAAAAACGACAACAGTACCTCTTTTTGTTGGTATAGGCACCTAAAAATAAATACCAAGCAATGGACACCAGCGATACCTGCCTGAACAGTCACCAACCTGCTAGCCTAGCGCGGAGACTAAGGCAAAAAAATGAGGGAAAGGCCTCTCCAATTGTGGACGTCTTCTGGCAAATAAAGTGCTTAATGTTTTCACGGATAGACTGCTTCCACGCTTTTGATGCGATTTCTTGATAAAGGTTTTCTCCTGAGTTCTGAGTATAAAATTAAGCTGCTATCTATATCTGTAAAATACCAACTCGTAATGAACTCTAAGTCTGAGACTCCGCGACTAATCTCAACAGAGACTAATTGGTAACTGCACGGGCGACATTATACTGCACAAGAGTGTGCAATCCTTATTTTAGTTCAATGACACTACAATCTGACAGTAACGATGAGATATGAAACGTAGGCAATAGCGTGGTTTTTAAACGAAATAAGTAAGTAAGCATTATAAATGTAGCAAAAATAAATACCTACAAGATTAGACAAAATGTATAATTTATCTTCATCTCTTCTATTAGATGAAGATTAAAGATGATTTTCAAGAAGACATCTTAATTAGTATAATATTAAAGCATAGTTTTATAATTTGTTCGATTCAAAATTGAAGAGGTAAGCACTGACCTACATGTAAAGCATATCACCGAGCGTAGAACCAACGTCTTTCTTTGACCTTTCGAACTTCGCTCAGCTAATAAAATTTCTTAGAAAATAGGTTCTGCAGCCTTCTTTGTCAATGAATTCGGGTTCTCCAGATTAGTAATGACGCTTTATATGGTCATTTGCCCATCAAAGCAGTTAACTTTTAATTAACCAGATGAGATTTTGGTATAGCACACAAGCTACATACAAGCTGCAAGCATACATGTATGCACAGAATTTTCGCCTGCTTTTTCCCTTCATTTACTTATTGCAGTACTATTTTACTTGATTTTACTTAGTTGGTTCTCTAAATTAGATAAATTAGTAGTAATTTAAATTCTGATTGCCACCCGCAGTGATCGGTAATATACGTACTAAACGTACTGGTTTTTTGTACATGCTAGGACGGTCTCTTAACAGAACGAAGCTAAGCATAAGCTAGAATATCAATAAAAGTAGTAATCACTTTCCTTACTAAATAAAACCTTTTCGAATCGTAAAAATAAACACATTACTATTATCAAACACTCCAAATCATCGTCAAGATTTTAATGTTCTGATTTACTGTCTATAAAACTCGGTTGGAACAATAAAATACTCTGTTTTCTGTTTACGTTGCCTCCAGGGACATACATATGAAACAAATAAACAAACAATAATTCACTCATACGGAGGTATACCATGTTAAGATTATTTTTGATTTACCAACGACATATTAGGTACTTAAAACCAGTAGGCGGTGTAGCACCTCAGTTTTCTTACGTTCCTTTTCCTCTTTCACATTAGCGGTCGATAACGTCCTGATTGTTTCTGCAATGTTTAGAAGATACAGTCATATCTGTAGGTTATGGTAACCTTTTACTAGCAGAGAGCCTTGTAATTGTTTTTAACCTAAGTTGTATGAATAAGATTTAGGTATACATTTCTATAATATAACGTAGTTGTCTGTAAACACATCATTATCTAATGAAAAAATGAAAATACAATAATATAAAACAAACACGTTTCTCGTTCGTTTTCAGAAAGTCATATGTTATGTTTTCATTTCTATTTTCAGACCGAACCCTCTAGAAAGGTTAAGGGCGTTCCGTCACATATGACCTTGAGCGTTTCGCTTCCTCACAACCCCGCGCCTCACCCGAAAAAAACATTGCGTGCGAGTTCGCCCTCTAGCGGCAAGTAGCAGTAGCACAACTATAAGACAATGACCTTACTTGTCCGAAACCGCAGAACTAAAATCTGATAGACGCGCCAATAATGAATTATTTTTTTAGTATCTTTTATTATTTCGTTTAGTAAGTATGTATATTTTTTAGTATATATTATTTATATATTTATTATTTATATAGTAGCGAAAGCAAAGATAAGTGTTTAGAATCATGACGTTTGTTAAATATGTAGTAGAAATAAAAATAACTACTGTGGGTTAAACCAATAAACTCAAAACCCAGCTGCTGTGAAATGTATTGCCTGATCAAAAAAATCGTTTAAAACTATTTTTATGAATTATTGAATTCAAAAAAATATTTAATAATATATATAATATTAATATTTTTTGAAGTCGCTTAAAAATTAAGTCCCAATGACAATACACCATTGTGATAAATTCCTATAATTGACATGATGTGTATTCTTCAACTAATACTAGTACACTTTAGTTTAGTAACCCTGCCGAGTTTATACTTATTTAGTTAGATATATATATATATATAGGTTTTTTGTACATGAACAAACTAAAACATTTTGACTTAAAAAATGTATTAACATCCTATTAATATTATAAATGCGAAAGTTTGTGTGTGTGCACGTATGAAACGTATGCGTACCTCATCTTCATTTATATTTTTACTATTTGCAATAGTGTCGCTAGTATCATGAAGCCGCTATGCTAGCAGTTTGAGACAATTTCTATTAAAATAGTGTCTTCCACTTCTGGACTTCATTGGCTGCTTACCGTCAGGCAGAGGAGTGCGTTACCCCAGCAAAATGTTGATAAAAATGTGCTTATAAGAGGTGAGAGTATGAGAGTATAACAGATTATTAGTGCGTCGTAAGGAGTAATTTGTTTGCCTATAGCACAATTTGTTTGCATTATAGTTTTAAAGTTATTCGGAATAAAAAAGATTTTGCTGGGGTAACGTTTGAAACATTACCCCAGCAAAATGTCTTTTCTTTAAATTTGCCCGTCTGATTGTTAAGTGTTCAAAATTAGCTCTTACAAAAGCCAAGAGTTTTCATAACTTTCTAACTCCACTGCGTCTTCATGGACTGATGATATGAGGTCCTGCTTCAATAATAAAAAAGCATCTCATAAAGACCACTAGCCAGCAGTTTGAAACAATGACCTTTGGAATGGCGGCTACCACTTAGTCTTTTGGATCCCACTGACTGTATCATAAGGCAGAGTGAAGTCACTTCGATAGGCAATTGTACGGCACGGTTATATTGATGTATGTAAAGTAAGGTTTTGTGCAAGACAACTTTTTCTTGGTTCTGTAGATACGTACCGCTACCAAACTCGAGTAACAAATCAGACTACACTTGTGCATTGTCCTTTCAATTCGGCCTCTATCATTAAATGGCAAATCTTGCGGAGTGTATAGGCTTGGAGCCTATTAAATGCAAAACAATTTTGAAGTGCTACAGACTGTGGACCTCCTAAACACTATTTAATTTCATCAGCCTTAGTCCACGAGGTAGGAATAACAGGCACAGTCTGCCGAAAATGAACACAAAATAGTAGGACTGTGATAGCCACTCATGAGTTGGTGTTGTCTGATATCTGGTCCACTGCTTTTAGCGATTTACAGTTTGCCATAGTAAATTCATCCTTTATAATAAGGCTTCTATCGCGCAGCCAAATCAGTAAAAGGATTATCTACTCTACGAACACGAATCTAATCGAAACAAAACGCTGTTCTGTCTCGAGCAAAGATGTATACAGAATATTATACTAAATGATTCATAATTTATTTCCATCCTGTAATCTCGCTTATTGATACATTTTGACATAAAATGTTTTTTTTTTGTATTAATTATATATGACATAATGCCCGAGCCATAATTGTACAGTTAAGTACACATTTTGTATTGTTTTGTTAAAATTGTATACTTAGTATTATTAAAATTATACATTGTGATTTGTGAAATAGATGTTCACCATGTACATTGTGAACTCCTGTGGTGAATTAAGTTCATCTTACTTTATACTTATATCGAATATTAACAGTTTATATAATACTGGGTGGCGCAAAAGTAAAGACCCTATTTGGTTCAGCTATAACATTTTTTCTAAATTAGAAAACTAGATTTAGATTTTTTTAAATGTATATTTGTGCCATTAAATTTCGTACCATTAGGATTTAAAGATGATGTCTTTTAAATGGTGACCTCCAGAGTTGATACACATTTGAGCCCTATTTATGACATTTTGCATAACTTGCCGTAACACTTCCTGCGATATGTTCGTTATTTCTTGACGAATGTTTTCTTTTAGAGCTGCGAGAGTCTGTGGCTTGTTCACATACACCCGAGATTTCAAAAAACCCCAAAGAAAGAAGTCTGGACTGGTCAGATCGGGTGATCTTGCAGGCCAAGGCAAATCGCCAAAACGAGAGATAACTCGGCCTGGAAAAGCGTCCCTCACTAAGTCCATAGTGTCGCGCGCTGTGTGTGCCGTAGCGCCGTCTTGTTGAAACCAGATGTGCTCCAGCCCCAATTCGTCCAAACTGGGTATCAAAAACTCACGTAACATGGTTCTGTAGCGTTCTCCAGTGACAGTAATCGCATTGCCTCCAGCGTCTTCGAAAAAATAGGGTCCGATCACTCTGTCAACACAGATGCCACACCATACAGTAACTTTTAGTGTTTCTTGAATAATGCGCGGATTATCAGTGCCCCAGAACCGAGTATTCTGCTTATTGACATGCCCTGAGAGATGGAAATGCGCTTCGTCACTCATAACCAATTTTGAAGGAAAATCTCATAAATAGGGCTCAAATGTGTATCAACTCTGGAGGTCACCATTTAAAAGACATCATCTTTAAATCCTAATGGTACGAAATTTAATGGCACAAATATACATTTAAAAAAATCTAAATCTAGTTTTCTAATTTAGAAAAAATGTTATAGCTGAACCAAATAGGGTCTTTACTTTTGCGCCACCCGTTACTTACATAGACACATTTATTACAGTTCACATGTTGCCTTTACCTTTTGTAGCAATATGCAAATTGAGGCAGCCTGTAAAGGACACATTTTACTTTTTATTTCTTCTTTGCAACATAGAAAGCAGTAAGTATTTAATTACCTATAGAGTTAAGTGTATTGCCTGTGTCACTTTGCATGCTACTTGAAACTGTAACTTACAAAAATTGTAATAACCCTGCGATTAAAAAGAGTGTCCTGAGTTTCTTGCCAGTTCTTCTCATGGCTCTACTTTGTCAGCGAACTGGTTGTAGGTTAATTTGCTGACATTTTGTAAATTTTGACGTTCATAAGTGTTAATTTAATAAACCTATATGAATTAACATATTTTCATTTTCCTTATTTATTTTCGGTTCATCTGGATATCACAAATATAACTTCAGTAAATCGTTCTGTTTATTGTATAGCCAGCAAACATTTTACGGAAGTAGATCTTTTAGAATAAGCGGGACGGTTTGGCTGGAGATGTACATAACGACGTAAAGTGTAAGTTTTGTCTGAAAGTCAGTGGTCCGAAGGCATAGTTACCTCCTCGGTCCTCTTTATTTCCTTTTTCTCCCACAGTATCTTTACTCTGTATGGCCACCACTGCACTGAATTTGAAACAGCACCATTCACCAGCAAAACTAAATTCAAATGACGGAGCTGATAAGGATTTTCAGTTACACATGCTTTAAACAAAGCGTCATCATTCCTATGTGTATATCATTATTTCTATAGAAATTGATATTTTTCAATGTACCCTATCAAAATTCAAGGATGTTGCACAAAAATGTATAGTATTGGATAAGTAGATATATTTATTTAGTAATTAGTGTTTTTAATTTTAGGTTTTTTATGATATCGTATTGGGTTTTTATCTGTAATGATATTGTAAATACTTTTTCAATAAATAAATAAATGTTGATTATCTTCTAGTAAGTGCCCGTACGTAAGGTACACAATATCATGTACCCTTAGCAAAATAAGTAACACGAACAATTGCCAAAGTAGACGCATTGTACCCACTGTTTGAGTGATTTGGATGTACCGTGAAAATTACTTCGCTAGAGATTCATTATAAGTATAGATTACTTCAATATGTACATACAAATATATGTGTACATACATATATTTGTATGTACGTACATATTGTAGTATTGTAAATGTATAATATAATGCAAAATCGGTAAAGTAGAACTAATGTAATATTATCGCTAAGGAACGGATCCATGCGGACGACGTCACGGGGTAGTTTTACAGTACATACACTTATAATATAATATAATAAAGATACATACATACATAGAGTGCTAAAACATAATTCTTTTGCCTTTACCTAGTTAGGTAAAGACTGTACAAAAAAGAGTAGAATTCTTTATACTGTGCCACCGTGCCGGGTCTATTACTTTCTACATACACCTATCACTCGAAAAATACGGTATTAGTTTTGTTATGTCCAGTAGGCACTCAACAATATATTATTTAATTTTAGGATTAAACATTCATATAGTACGATAATAAAGGAACAGAGAGTAGGATTTTTAATTTACCTAATTGTGATAATTTCACAGTCTTCAAATATTTTAGTTTGGTTAGAGACTAAGACGTTTTGTAAAGCCTTTTTTCTTCCTTTCTTGCAATCAAATAAATAAATCAAAATAAGATGCATTGAAAGTAGAAGGGTAGGTATTTACTTTAGCCTAGTATCTTATCACTGATTTTATCAGCTCATGAAAAAAAATCTAACGAGGTAAATACTTGAATATTTTATCGGTATTACTTACCGATAGAATATTCAAGTACACACCGTATGTATATATAGAATGTATAGGTATTTATGCTCGTGCAAGATAACGTAGATAGTTAGGTAGCTAACAGCAGCGTGTATGATTGTTTTGTGTAGGTACCTAACTAGGTCGCAAACCGACGCATGTCACGTATAATCATTGTAATTTGAGTTCTATGCTAGTTGTACGACCGACGCCGACGTTCGTGTTCCGACCAAAGCACCTCGTACCTACGCCGGCGTCGCCGTCGTCGCGTCTCGTCGGTCGGAATCGGAAAGCGCCCTTGCCACATGAGTAAATATCCAAGTTAGATATTTTACTCATGTGCCCACCTACCACACACCTAGTTCGAAATGATAGTAGACATAGACAATATTGTAGCAAGCTCATATTCATACCCCTAGGGTATATATTATAACAGCAGGAATTTACTGATTCTTGAGGCCTGGTGTTGCCTTGATCTTATCACGAGCGACAATAGGCTCACCACCTGTTACCTAGTTTACGTGGAACTAAACATAATTAAAGGATATCCTAGGTAAGTATCTCAAAGAAGGTATTTTACTAAAAATATGAAGGTAGGTATATACCTACTTACAGGATATTCATGTGTTGAATCTTTTGCATTTGTATTTGTTTCAGTCGTGAAATTTTAGTCATTTTGATGAAAAATAATAATAAATGTAGGTAAATACCTACGTATTTAATACACTAAAAAAATTTAAATAACTAATCTAATTTATTTGCAACACTAAATCTATCCACACAATATTTTTTTTTGATATTATTTATTTGCAATTATTGAATTACGTAAATAATTTAAAAAAAAACCGCATACGTCCGTCCGTCAGAAGGGCTTGCGCCGCTCTGCCGTTCTGCCTCCCGTCGCCCGCGCAGAGCCCCTGCGACGCTGATTCAGCCAAATTATCAATAACTATTGAAACATTATCCTAATAAATGAAATAAACCTACAGAGTTGACATTTGGTTTATTCCGGTTGATTTAATATAACTTTTATATTTATAACTATAGTAATTAGAAAGTAATATTTCGAAATAAGTGAAATCACGTTGTTTTAATATCGTTGGTATAAGTTATATAATCAATTATTGTAAATAATTCTTCTACTATTCTAAAGTTCATGAATCAAAGTATATTGTTGGCAAAAAAAAAAGAATAAATAGCATTAGAATCTACTCAATTATCGAGATGAAAGTCGCGGATTTCGTCGAAATTTCGTCGGAACCACCTTAACTCTATTTACACTAACTATAAAAATACATAGGTATATCATACAATTTCATTATAGTACTTTCATAAATTGTGAAAATATGACTATAGTTAGTTCTATTTATAGTCCCATTTTTGTATGGCAAAAGATAATAACGTTATAATGATGATGATATTATTGCAGTTTAGTTGCGTAGTAATTTTAAAGAATAAGCAGGACTATGAAAATAGATACTCGGCGTGCTCAACAAGTTCGGCATGCAGTAGCTACGGCTAACTCCTATACCTTTACAGCAAAGCACTTAGATAACAACTCGGTCGATCAAATCGAGGACGAACTTTTGTTGTCGAATAGTATCGTAACGTCAATACTGAAGTTCTCCGCCGACTAATTAAATTTTGCGTCTTATGTAGGGTCTATCGCCTTTTAACAAACCTTTTAGAATAAGTAATAAAGCACCGTCTGATATGATACTGACATTGAAACATGATATTCTTAAACCTTAGTTACACGAAGGTTCCATACTTTTACCAAGAAAGTTTATATTGTGAAACAAGAGTGTTTATTCCGAGGGCCGAGGCTTACTTATAAATGGACTTCTTTAAAAAAATAACTAGAAGTTTAAAATAATCAACGCGTGAGTAATTTATCTAGTGCTCATAGCTAAGGTACCTACTATAAGGCTTACTAATAAACGAGCCGTAGGTATGCTTGTTTGCCATATACGTTCATGATAGATGAAAGGAAAACAAAGTGAAAGCAGGTATACATATTAGGTATATATATATATTCATACAGGTATATATATATTCATATATATTGCAAGACAGAGATAAACATAGCTATACGTGTTTTTAGTTACGCATCATTAGCTACAAGCTACAATAAGCTCATGTCTGAGTAAACAGAACTGAAGAAAATCCAGGCAATTACTTTGCAATTACGTAATCAAAATGCACCTAACTGCTAAAAGATTGTCCTCCTGTTAAAGTATTTATGTTAAAAATTACCTTTAAAGCGTACTACAATCGATCTTATCCTCCCGTTTTCAAGCGCTGTCTCTATACTGTCGCAATTGTGAAAAACGTCGGCGTCCTCCAAAAGATTAATAATCGTCTATCGTACACTATTTTGTCATTACTATTGTGTGTGTGATATTGAACGTCGCCGCAAAACTTGGCAGCTCAGAGATCATATAAAACGG
The DNA here is from genome assembly GCA_963082885.1 of Parascotia fuliginaria. Classification (NCBI taxonomy): domain Eukaryota; kingdom Metazoa; phylum Arthropoda; class Insecta; order Lepidoptera; family Erebidae; genus Parascotia; species Parascotia fuliginaria. The sequence goes on from OY720187.1 coordinate 8,474,101, forward strand.
TTACGCATACAAGCACCCTCATTGAGGTCTGACCCTCACCAAACCCCAATAAACATGAGAATTTAGTTATTTTTTCAGGACGCTGAAAATGACTGAAAGAGGCTCATCGGCTTCATTCATATTCCGCAGTAGAGCGCAGAGCGCGGCGGAGGACGGTCGTACCGCTGTAGTCTACAATGCCGATACTAATTCGCTTTAGTTTCCTTATGCTTGTGAAGTGAAGTGGCAATTAGTATATCGTATGCTTATAAACTACTATTTTGTTTACATAAAGTATCTATAATCAATACGTGCTAACTTCGAAAATCGAAGAGTTTACGCATTGATGAACAAAACAATTTTAATAACTTTGTGTCAAAAAAGTTTTTTTTTATTTTCATATGAAAATGAGTAAGTACTTCGGAAGAAAATTCGAATGCTCAGGGCATTGTGATTCTGTTAGACTGTTTAATTAATATTTTGGTTTGATAATGGTTGAAGTTGGTAATATGTTTCAAAAACAGAGTTAAGTGGGTGTAAGACAGGATGCCTTGTTGTGGGTGCTGGTGGAATGGCAGACAAAGGCACCGACCTCCCGACCCCGACGTCACAGGTTATTTTCCACATAATTTTCTTCGGTAAATCGCTTGTGCAAACCAAATAGACATTGAAACCTTTGAATCGCGAGATATTGAATAAGCGCCTCTTTGTTCACTGAGCATTTTATCGCTTATTTCGTGTCAAGGAGAGTTTTACATAGTTAAAGCATGTACTCAACAAAAATATGCCGGATTTCCATTTTTATCTTTTCTTATTCGTCTTTGATTTTCAGAGTTGATATTGACATCAATGTTAGTATTTGGATTTTGTCGAGTGGTACAGACCCTGTAAGGCATTACACGTAGTGCTCAAACATGAGTGTCAAACACTTCTGTTTATTCAGCAAAATAAATGCTATTTCTATCGATATTGAAACAAAATGTACCTATAACTTGTAATGTTTATTAATTAACGTCTAAATTATTATTAGCTTTGTTATTCATGTTATACCGTTACAAAATTATTGTTATTGCTATTCTAAATCATTTTCATAACTATAAAAAGTCAATAAGTGTAATTATGTTAAATATCGCACCTACGAAGTATAAAGCAACTAAATTAAACTGAACTTTGATTATACTGACTAATATAACCGATCTGTTACGAGTCGCGCAATGAATTTCAAACTAGAGCCATAATATAACTTTAAAGTACATTCGGTTAAAAACCCTTCCTCGGCAAAACGTTTGAGGCAATATTAGACGATTTTGATACGAGAAGTTATTCTATTTGCATAGTTGTCTCGAAGCTTCTATTTCTGAAACAGCTAATTAAATCCTAAACGCAGCATTGTTAATAATTGAAAAACATAGCGAGTTCCGGAGGTAAAAATAAAAATACTGCCGTTAAAACGAGGCCCTAAACAAACAACAGTGATTTATTCAGGGATTATAAAATAAGGGAGGTTTTGGTCAGAGCTGTGGACGTTTTCAGAGTATAATTGATGTTCTTGTTAAAGAATTTTTTAAATATTTTCTAATTTTCGTGGTAAAAATAGACAGTTAAGAAAGATAAAGTGTTGGTTGTAATCTGTTAATTGGATAAAATTGAACAAAGGTAGTATTGTGCACTTACTCTTGAAAAAGCGCTTTGCCATTTGGAAACCTACTATAGTAACCGATAACCGAACTGAAAAGCAGTCGCCATAAATTACCTGAAGTATTATATCGGTGCCTGCTGTGCCCTAATTTCACTTTGAGGAATTTGAGATATTGTGAAGCAATATTACCTATTCACATTGTAGGTGAAACTTTATTCCTACCTATATTGTAAGTAACTTTTTACTTGCTCATCTCTAAGCATTCTAAGCATATTATTAAATGCGAATTTGGAGGATTAAGGTACAGCAAATTTAATGTTGAGTCTTTTAAATCTAGATCGGTTATTGAAAGAATTAACTGTCAACATTCCAGAGATATTCTATAAGACATTCCAACATTTATGTTAAATAAAAAAACTACCTTTTGTGTAGTAATTAACGTGCCGAAATACTATAAAATTTTTCGTCTTTTGTTGTCATAATGAGGTGTTTGTTTATTGAGTGTGATGTTTTAATTGCCTGTGTTTTGTTTTAACAAGCATTTTATATCACAAAACATATTATTTGTATGCGAGCGATTAAACTTTGTTGTCAGATCTACCCTTGCCTTTATCATTACGTTCATAATTGTCATTCATCCTAAATGAAGATAAGACTTTAACTTTGATCCTCTAACACAGATTCAATGTTAACAAAATACCCTTTGATATCTTTTATTTTTTTTGTTTATTATTGGGTAAACAATCAATATCACAATAATGCATTAAGATACAGTGGTGTGAGGTTATATAATGTAAATAATTATCTAATGTAATTAATATCTTGATAGAGATACTTGAAGTGATTTGTAAGGGGGCTCCTATTTCTATATTACTTATATTATTGTAACGCCATTGGCTATCATCAAGTGCCTATAATAGAAGAATCCAGATGAAATTAAAAAGGAAAAGAAAAAAGATCACGTATAAGTTTGCGAACAAAGTATCAGCTGCGGTGTTTCCCGCGAACGTTCTGACAGGTCCTTCTTAAAAGCCGCTTCACTAGAGATTTATCTCTAGCATTACAAAAACAACAGTTACCATTTATTATCAGGTGGGTTGTTGGCTCGTCTGCTACGCTACAGTCAATGAAAGGCGAAGCAGCTAAAAGTTTATTGTAAATTTAAAAACAAATATTTATGTTCATTGTGCATGTTTGTTTTATTATTTTGATTATTGAGACTTTTGTTTAGCAGACATAAATGTTATTACTTAGTTTCTATGTTTTATTTTATTTAATGTTTCGAACAAAGGACGCGTTGAGTTACATTCTATGAATGGAAGAATTTGTTTATAGGTATATTTTTCTCTAAAATTTATTACTGCCGTAGGCTGAAAATATTTGTTCCATTCGCTCGAACGGCTAACAAGCGAGATTGTTGAAGGATTTCTAACATAGCTCTTGGGGCACGTTTTGAAAAATGTAATAGTTGTTCTACAGCATAGTTTTTCCTACTGAGTTTATTACAACTGCCTGATACTGTGTTAGTATACAATCGCAGATAGAACTGAGTTCGATCTTTGGATTGGCTATAAGTAATTTTATACAATACCTACTAATTAATAAACCCGCCAACACAGATTAAGTTCTTTTTTAAAAAGAGAGATCATCAATCTTGTGGAAAGCTGATTACTTAATTGCCGAGGCGAAAAGATTATATCAAAAAGACGATGTATGTGAAAATGTTTTGTTTCACAAACTCAAAATGGAATAGTAGGTACTGAATACATAAACACAACGATGATATCGTTCGTTACCCGTGGTACTACCAGTCGTACTACCAGTAGTAACATTATTACGTCACTCGGCAAATGTCAGGTGTTACTACATAACCTACATAATGCAGTTCTCACAGTGGCAGACAATAGTTCTATACCACCTTCAATGTGAATATTTTACTGTTTTCCTTTATCGAGATTAACTCGTCTGTTTATAGAAAACGGGGATAAATTCTAATTTGAATTTATCAGCCTGAATTCATACATATAATTTTAATCTCCTGCAATATAAATATGTCTACTTTTAAGATATATGAAAAAAAAACTTACCTTCTACATTTAGAAGAGAGATTAATTTTAACTAAAATTGTTTAGTAGTGTCATTCTTTTTAACCGACTTCAAAAAGGAGGAGGTTATCAATTCGGGTCGTATGTTTTTTTTTTTTTGTATGTTTGTTTTTTTTGTACGAACCGATTTGAAAATTTTTTTTTTATTTGGGAGGGTATACTCTGAAATTGGTCCCATTTTTTTATTATAAGAAATGGTTCAGTGGTTGTATGTTTGTTACAACAGAACTCGGTCATTTATAAACCAATTTTGAAAATTCTTCTTTTATTTGAAAGGGTATACTCTGAAATGGGGTCCCATGTTTTTTTTATAAAGAATGGTTTAGTGGTTTGGCTTCAATTTTATATTTTGTAACAAAACGTATGCCAGAAGTGAAGATGTGTAAAGCAACACGTCGATGTCTTTTGCGACGAATTTACTGACATTGACATGTCCATGCTACAAGTGTGAATTAATTTTTTTAATTTTTTGTTAGAAACTAAGTGGCCCTGGATGAGTAACCATTTGTGTTGTTTCATTTTCAGCGTCCTCATTCTTTAGAAGCAGTAGACTATGGTCATCACTATAATTAGGTAGTCGTTAAGCCAAGTTGGAGGTCTTATGGTCGTGAGAAATTACAACAGCAACGGGCGCCCTTAAACCTGCTTTTACAGCACCACTGTTTATTTTTTGTATATCTATTAAGCGATTGCTCGGTCAGTTAAATTATGATTTTTGATGATTCTTTATTGTTGGTAGATCATCAATTTTTTTATTTGATTTGTGATTTCTGGGATTCAGGGTTTAGCGATCACACATTGACAAGGACCTTATATATCTATTTACAATCTTACCTCTCGTCTCTACTTTCTTTCAAACGGCATGGCGCTGTCTCATTTGCGCAGCACGTTTAGTAGGTCTACCCATATTGAATATATTTATACACAATTAATTCCCACTAAAAGTTTAAAAATAAAATTATTTTTAGAAAAAAAATGAAAACCGACTTCAAATAACACCTACATGTTCAATCCTTAACTAAAAAGTAGAAAATAATATTTTAATTACTTCATAGCAAAGAACATTAAAGGGGACTCAACGCAATCCTTAATACCTGTAGTATCCAGTACTTAGGAGAGTACGCAATGACACAACAGCTTCTTGTTACAGCATTTATTCCGGACTGAGGAGCGATTCAAAGCTTTGACATAGAACACAAGTACAGATCATATAATAATATAGTGTTGTACCATAGAATTCATAATATTACCTACATTACATCCCTCCCCACTTAATTAACATAACTGCAACCCCAATACTAAACAGATTTGGTACTACAGGAGAAGCTGGTGGCGTAGAAAATCTCTCCATTGGTTCTGGCTGCTCCACTATAGACAAAGGCTTAAGCGCGAGGTTTTCACTTACACACTGTACCACTGACTGGTTCCGCGAAGGGACAGTTGGCAATAATACACCTTGTGTATTACTAGTGGGCGTCTGCTTACTACTTGTGGGGATTACCAGCCAACTCCTTGACTGACGCTTTGGCTGATCGACATGCCTATCAATCTCGTTTACCAGCAAACTCCTTGGCCGACGCTTTAATTGATCAACATGCCTATGTATCTCGTTACCCTTAGTATCCAAAATTGTGTAATCATTAGCTCCTATTGACTTAGATACCGACCCTGGTTGCCAATTTTCAGCCTTTAAATACTGCCGATACCATACTTTGTCCCCCACTTTAACTTCCCTATCTACCCCACCTTTAGACCTAATCTGTTCCTGTTGCGCCACGAGAACCTTGGTGTCACGGTCAGGTTTCAACGAATCTAACCTAGTCCTTAAATGTCTACCCATTAACAACATAGCCGGGCTCTCGCCTGTCGTACAGTGTACGTGTTACCGTGTTACGATAATGTAGTAAATAATTATTTAACGACATTTCAACATTCCGGCCTTCTGATAACGCCTTTTTAATGACTTTTTTTAATGTTTTCATACGCTGACAGAATTACTGCCCAACGTTGCATCCTACTCGCGGTCATAGTTGGTATGCCTGTATTTGGACCTAGAATAGACACCAACGGTTTAAGATCGGTACGCAAAATAAACTTACGGCCATATAAATACTGATGAAATTTTTTAATACAGAATATGATCGCTAATGCTTCGCGGTGAATCTGTGAATAATTTTTCTCCGCGGCCGTGAGCGTACGTGACGCATACGCTATAGACCGCTCGCCGCACGAGTCGCGCTGCGCCAGCACGCCTCCGACACCCCGAGCGCTCGCGTCACAAGTGATGATGATAGGTTTCCTTGGGTCATAGTGAGCCAACACCTCACTACTAACTAACGCTTTTTTAACTCCCTCGAAAGCTCGCCCACATTCGCTACACCATTTCCAAGGTACTCCCTTCCGCAACAACTTATGCAAGGGAACTAATATTGAACTAAGGTTTTTAACAAACCTGGCAAAGAAATTGACCATACCTAATCAAATCAAATCAAATCATTTATTTTGTATAAATTGTACAAATATATAAAATTCTTAAATTAAATGTAGGTAACAAAATAGGGTGCCTGTACTAGGGTAAACCTGTGCCACAGGCGTTAAAGGCACTAACATAATTAATATTATTAGAAACTATGATAAAATCATTTAACAATACTTTTACAAATAATACATGTTTGTAGATAAATAAAGCATGTCGTATTATTAAGACTCACGTAAATTATTTAATAACTGTCAGCAATTCTTCGGTCTGTTCATAATTCAAAGTTTGCAAAAATTGATAGACTCGTAATTTTGATCTAGCGTAATTTAGGTCATATATTGAAGTTTGTTTGTTTATTTTATTATATAAAAAAGGACCTAAAAATGCGAAAAATCTATTGGTAAAAACAAACCTTGATTCAGATGTTGAAGCACAGACAATATCTTTCCGTCTCTTAGTGTTAGTGAGGTTGCTATTATAAGAAAGCGTTGCATGCTGTTTTAGTACAGTGCACATTACAAAAAGTTGACGAACTGTTAGCACGTTACAAAATTCATACAAGAGGGTTGTAGGAAAACGGAAAGGTCGATGAGTTGCTAGTTTTAAAAGGGCTCTTTGCGCTCGCTCTATGGTAAGCATGACTGTTTTTCCAGTGCCGCCCCAAGACGTAATACAGTACTGAATTATAGACTGACACAATGCCTTGTAGATTTGTAAGATTAATTTCTGATCTGCGATAAAACGCAGCTTTTTGAAAACAAATAATAGTTTACGTAGTCTAGCTGTTAGAGCTGTTACATGTTGTTTAAAGGACAAGGTGTCATCTAGTATGATTCCTAAATATTTTATGTTATCTGTGTTAACAATAGCAGGGCAAGTGCAAGCGTTATTTGCGATATTACAGTTATGTGCATATAATTGGTTAAGGGTGCGATGTGTTTGGGGTTTGCGCATACAGAATTTTATAAATTTTGTCTTCTCAGCATTTAAAGTGAGCAGGTTTTGTTGCAGCCAATTGTTTACTACATTAAATCCACGCTGTGCATATTCATGGACTTCCATAGTGGTGTTAGCCGAGAAAAGGAGAGCAGTATCATCAGCGTATGAAACAATTTTGCCGTGAGATAAATTTAGGTTGCAGAGGTCATTAATATAAACCAGAAAGAGGGTACCTCCGAGGACGCTACCTTGTGGTATACCGAATTGCGACAATTTCATATCAGCGCTGATGACGTTGCCTATTTTGACACATTGATATCTATCCTTTAGGTAGTCCTTGAATAGTTTTAACTGTGTACCTCTTATTCCAAGTGCTTCCAATTTGTTTAGAAGCAAGGGAATAGATACGGTGTCAAAAGCTTTTGCTAGGTCAAGGAAGATTTTTACAACTTTTTTGCTCTGTCCAAGCTCCTCAGAGATATAATTTGTTAAGTGGTTTACTGCGTCTGCTGTAGATAACTTAGATCTGAAACCATATTGCGTATGGGAGAATAGTGAGTTCTTTTCTAGATATGACACTAGGCTATTGTTTATTATTTTCTCAAACACTTTGGAGATAGATGGTAACAGGGAAATAGGCCTGTAATTGGATACAAGACCTTTTTTACCAAATTTGTGGATTGGGATTACTACCGCTTTTTTAAGACAATTAGGAAAGATTCCTTGTGAAACACAAGTTCGAAAAATATGAGTTAGTGGGGGAGCTATTATGTGTTTAAATTGTTTTAATATATTAGTGCTGATATTATCCCATCCTGTGGCGCTATTACTTTTTAAAGTTAGGATAACTCGTTCTACTTCACTTTCATCCGGCTCCAACAAAACAAAAGAATTACCACTGTTCAGGTATGTCGAACACCTAAGAATGATCGCAACTCAGTTACATTTACCGGAGGATCGATATCTAAAATTGCTTTTATTTTAGATCTATCCGCTTTTATACCTTCTTTTGAAACAATGTATCCCAAGTACTTAACATTGTCTGCTAAAAATACACACTTATTTTTTTTAAGTTTTAGTCCGTTGTCCGCTAACCGTTTAAATACTTCCTCGAGAGCCTGCATGTGTTCAGATTTAGTTTTTCCTCCAATTATGACATCATCCAAAAAGCCTTGAACATTTGGAATACCTTTTAACAGATTCGTCATAATCCTTTGGAATACGCCCACACTCGATGACAACTCGTAAACTAGCCTATTATACCGAAATAACCCTCGGTGAGTGTTTATAACAGTGAATTGTTTCGAAGAATCTAATTCTATTTGATTATACGCGTTAGACAAATCAATCTTACTCAAGAACTGAGCACCATTCAAACCCACTAACACGTCATTAATTCTAGGAAGAGGGTAACGATCAACCAAAAGCGCAGGGTTTAGAGTAGACTTGTAATCCGCACAAATACGTAACGTACCGTCTGGCTTGTTTACCGGCACGAGTGGTGATGCCCAGTCCGAGCAGTCAACGGGCTCTATGATGCCCGCGCTTAACATCGCGTCGAGCTTCGCGTCGACGCGCTCACGTAGCGCATATGGAAGCGGGCCGCGCGCGGTGAAATATCGGTGTGGCGCCCTCACGCACTCGCAACGTCGCCTTGCCTCCCGTGTACCGTCCCAGACCATCGCTGAATAGTATTTTATACCTGTCGAGTAATTTACATATTTCTTTATCAATGTGTATAATATTATTTTCTATAAAATTACATCGGAATTTGGGTATATCTATTTGCAATTCGGTTAACCATTGTCTTCCAATCAAAGAAGTAGTACCACCCTCAATAACAAATAATTCTGAAACTTTCTCCACTTTATCAAACTTCACTGCTGGTCGTATGACACCTAACGGCTTAATTCTTGACCCATCATAAAATCTTAAAACAGTTTTATCCCTACTTATAGGTAAATGTTTGAAATGCTGATCGTAAACAAGTTTACTTATGCACGAAATTGCCGTGCCAGTGTCTATCTCCATTTTTAACACAGTTTTATCTACTAATATAGGTAAACTCACCGCCTTATAACTGTTTAATGATAAAAGATTCAACTGTTCTGTTTCGTCCTCTTGTCCACTCGTGTCGTGGTCGTCAAAGTTACCGAAATGCACATCTCGTCGCTGAGATGTTTTGCCGCCTCGTTCCTGGCACATTCGTCGCAGATGGCCTACACGCTTGCATTTGCTGCACACAAAGTTCCGATATCGGCAAATGCCGAAGTGGTGATTTGCTGCTCCGTAAGCAGTACATTTACTCGTCCCTGCTGACGATGATTCACACAGCGCCGTCGACTGTTGACCAATAGCCGGCCTCAAGTGGCCTCTATTGGCTGTTGTATCGACCTTCCACCCGCGCCCGTCCTCCCGCCGCGCTCTGGCAGTTATGACGTGTACCGCACTACTTGCCTCTGATGCTCCATTCGTTGATTCTACTAATGCTGAGTTCCTTTCCGCTGCCTCCAAAGAGCATGCCAACTTAATAGCCTCCGTGAAACTGATTGAATCGTTCTCCGCAAATAACCGTTGTCTAATAATGTCACTCCTAAGACCACATATAAATTGATCGCGTAAATTTTCATTTAGATGCGTATTAAACTTGCAATAACGAGATAGCTTTTTCCACTCAGCCACATAAGCCGCGATGTCTTCCGTTAAACTTTGTCGCTTTTGACGAAACCGGTATCTTTCTGCTAAAGAAGATGGCGCCGGTTGTAAGTGTTGACGCATTAGCTCGCCGGCTTTTTCGAATGACAATTCTGATGGTTTCAGCGGGCTAGCTAGATTAACAAGCAACTCATATGCTTCATCTCCCATGCTCGCAATCAAAGTAGGCAATTTCATGTCTTCACCGACATCATTTACCTTGAAAAACATTTCAAGCCTATCAACGTATGACGACCACAAGCCTGATCGCATATCAAATTCCCGTAACTTCCCGATAGACATTTTATTAGAGAATACCGCTACCTTTTAAAATTGTCGTCGCCAATGTAGTATCCAGGACTTAGGAGAGTACGCAATGACACAACAGCTTTTTGTTACAGCATTTATTCCGGACTGAGGAGCGATTCAAAGCTTTGACATAGAACACAAGTACAGATCATATAATAATATAGTTGTACCATAGATTCATAATATTACCTACATTACAATACCTATAATACTTTACTATTTATAGTTTTTAATTAGTTATTTTGGAGTCGGTGCCAGCCAAGAAGGATCATAATGACCTTCATAAAAATAACCTATCTACTAGCAAAAAAAACCTTCTTGATTAATCTATTAATATATAAATGAATAATATAGATTTAATACGAGAAATCGAACGGAATCAGATAAGTGCGCCTCAAATTTTTTATGTATATCAGAACACAACTATCAATGACGTCTGCCTTCATGAGTATGACCGCGTTCGGGTAGTGCACTCAGGCATATCCCCCACGCGTGCCATTACCGCTCCGTGCATTTCAAAAGTTTGTTGCAAAGGCAGAATTAAAGATCCTTCTTGGCTGGCACCGACTCCAAAATAACTAATTAAAAACTATAAATAGTAAAGTATTATAGGTATCAAGGATTGCGTTGAGTCCCCTTTAATGTTCTTTGCTATGAAGTAATTAAAATATTATTTTCTACTTTTTAGTTAAGGATTGAACATGTAGGTGTTGTTTGAAGTCGGTTTTCATTTTTTTTCTAAAAATAATTTTATTTCATCTTATTCTCGTTTGCGAACTCTGTTGGTACAAAATATTATTATGATAACAACTCCTTTACCATCTATTTGTAATTTAATACCACAAACAAACTTATGAGTACATTAATAAAAGTATTTTTAGAATCGAGAATACTATTTTGTCTTTGTCCCTTAGACGCTGGCTAAGTAATACCCGTTTGAAACAGATACACTGTGGCAAAATTAAATTTTACAAACACAGATGTAAACATCTAGATATGTTTTACGAAATTCAATTTTGCTACGTACGGTGAAACCTTAATATTAGATACTTACATTTATATTTGAATAGTGCAATATAAAGACTGAAGCAAAAGTGCAAAAAAAATAATACGATATTATCTGTGTATTTCAAATGATCGTACAACTAAAAGCCACAGCGGAATTCACGCGTATGGATAGATCCATACGCGTGAATTCCGCTGTGCACTTGGCAGCCACCCAGCATGATTCACTTTGATTTCATGTTGGCTCTGAAACTAAATCCTTGTAGTGTTTTCAAAACACTATAACATGTACTTCTACGACGGGGCTTAAAGAGAGAGCTAACTGCATGATAAGCAGTTTAAATGAGACTGAGTCACTGCAAAAGCTCTTTAACTACCATTACTTTTTAACTAAAACAGCGAGGTATGAACGAATAAATAATCAATACCTTAATATTGTTGTGTACTTGCTGATAAATAGGTATTTTAAATGAAGCACTACTTAAGAGCTTCTTTCTACGCGACTAACAGTAGCGGTAGTGATAGTTATCTACGATTACTTACTCTTTACTTTCTATGTTTACTAGATGACAATGCAACGTGCAAGAGTGGCTTAATACCTCAAGCAGGGAGGTATTCCGTCATGTCAATAGTCTATGATAGGTACTTACTATCATATGGAGCCGCAGTATACTCTTATTGTCGTATATAAAATTACCTTACATACTTATTCCGAACTGGGGTTGTTTTTCTGCGATAAACGAACCCGTACAAATAATACTAATTAGGTTTTTATTGATTTTATGTCTCTGTTTACGAATAGGCGCCATCTTTCCCGGGTAATCTTTACCCAAATGAAAATCGTGCGTGATTCGATTGTATTAGATAAAAAATATTTTACACTTTTGCGTAAACTAACTTGAACTTTTTTAGAAAATCTTTTGATATGTTTATGTGTAGATATTAGATATATACATAATTAATATAATTATATGTATCGAAGAGCCAGTTGTTATAAATTTTATTGTTTATTTCGCTAGAACTTTCATTCTATAGCAAATAAATTGGCTTATTTGACTTCGTTTAACAAGGAAGGTTTTGACTATCTTTAATAAATCACTGTTTTAACAAAACTTAGGTTTAGAAAACGGAACACAGTCCAAAATTTTGGTTACTAGTGTTCCAAGTTGTACAGTACAGAACTATTGTAGCTGCCCATCGAAATGGACGTACTTTTTCGTATTTCATTGTATAAAAATTAAAGCCATAAAAAGTCTAAATTTAATTCACTGGCAATCTAATAATTGCAGCTTCATGTAAACTATTTAACATTTTCCTGTGTATAGTAGGTACTCGACTCGAGAGTGGTTTATAAAAGAAAATTAATAATAATAATAAATAAAAAGAAAATGTTTCAATAATAATAAAGTTAAAATAATAAAATAATGTTAACAGTGAGATTATACAAATGTGAATAAAGAAGAAAAACTAGTGAGCTACAACATTACAGGCGTCAGCTTTGAGCTTTTTATAATTTTTTTGAAAATGCCAATACGTGTTACAAGTATATCTATCGTGTTGAAATTCTTATTATACAAGTCAACTAATCTATTTAATGGCGAACGTTTGCCAGCATTAGTACGACAAACAGAGGTACTAAAAAGTCGACAGGCATTCCGACAATGTGTTCTATGAGGAACTCTGTAGCATAACCTACTATGAAGAGACACACAATCATATTTATTGTGACAAATCTCGTATAGAAACATTGTTCCGAGTTGTAGTCGTCTTGACTTAAGAACTTTAAGAAATTTATTGAAAAAAGGCAAGGCTGATGATGATAAAGGTATCTCACGATATGAAAATATAAATTTATGTATAGGTACATATAATGTAGGTTTTTTAAATCGTGAGTACATCGTCTTATGAAGATATTAGGTGTTGGCACTAACTTGCGCTCAATATGAATTATCTGCGAAGTCACGTACAAGATGTTATAGCTCAGGACGCTACTGCTAATATAAAAAGGTCGTGATGCCTCTATTTTACTTCCAATGTTCTCCTTTGGGACGACGTGCGACGGCGACGTTCACGTAGTCTTCTAAGACATGTAGGTATGTACATTTAATTATGGTTGACTGCACTGTTTTTAGTTTTGTGTAAAATTTATTCGTTATCCACGGAGAAGTAATATTTCTGAAATTTGCTATGTAGGGGTATGTGAAATTGATTATGATGACATCATAAGTTATAGAATATTATAAGACAAATTGTTATTTGTGGTACTTATATCAAAGAACAAAAAATACCCGACAACGAATCGATTCCCCACGAAGTCGATAGGTAAAATCGTTATAAGACTCAATAATCATTATATTTCTGTGCTGGCCAAGGTATAAAAAAATAGCCTAGGGTAACAATTAGCTATATACACAAAAATAAAAGCACATAAATACAGGCGATTTTTTATTTACTGAATGCATTCGTCGCCAGAGGCGAGAAAGTGCCACTTTTATCTTTTGCACGCCTAGTTACCTTTGCAAACATTGCTAGCACCGACTATAAAGACAAAAAGAGCTGGTTCTATGTTGTGTATGTTATACTTTTGAAACTAGTAGATATTATTGAATAGAGAATTCAGTAATTAGACTTATATTTATTTCCCACTGCACGTATATTTAAGTTTATAAACATATATATTCGCATAACTGAAATGCATGTATTACCTCTGTGTGTCTTTTTTCAGTCCTTATATGACGCGTAATATAAAAATAATGCGTGCCTTTTATTATCCTACTGCTCTGCTCACACAGAAAAGGAATAAGGCATGAGCATTGGTCATAATATTCATCATACCCATCATCACGCTAACTCAAGGCGGAATGGCAATTAAAAAGTTACGAAAGTTACAATTTTAAACAGAACATACGTAGAGTAGGATGAAAGAATATAGGTAAAAATGCAACGCTGTAATCGAGATCCATTATTATCATTTAATTTTACAAACTTTAATGAATCCAAACTGCAGTGTGTTTATTTGAAATTATCTGAAAAATTGCATACTCTCGTTGTTTTTTAATAACTTAGGTAACTCTATAAACAAAAAACTAATTGGCTAATGTATTAAATTTTAAATTTAATGTACATATTTAATTTAAAAAAACTGGCAATTTTAATCTGCCTGTAGTTATAATTTATGTCAAATAACAATAAACAACTGAACAGCTATTACATAAATTAGTTTTGTCACGCAGAACGGGTAATGAATGCTATTCTAAGAAATCTGGACAGGAAAATCCTTATTGGGTCATAATAATATAAATTTGAAAAAAATCTGGCTTACAGATACACAGATAAAAAGCGACAAAGTTCATATAAATGATATGATCGGTCTTTTATCTTTTGATAGCGTTGACCTAAATATTGACATTTTCACAGCTTCAAGTGGTTGTAGACATGAGTAGGTATTCGATATAAATTCTGCTTGGTACTTTCACGCGGTACTGAGAAAAGGTTGGTGGTTGGACAACAAAGTGGTCTTATATGGGTTCTATTTTGCCTCTTGAGGCACGTACCGTACCTACAACGTTATAGTAAATAGCCGCCACAATAGAGTCTGCTATGCCACCAACTTGCAACGCCTCTAACTTGCAACGTTAGCACAATGTGGTATCTAACACTGACTACTTTCCAAAATGGATGCATTTTGGTAGGCTAATATAAAAAACAAATTTTAATCGCACATGATAAGCGATAGGTACGATGTATCTGCTAAATATTGCCGCAGCACGATACAAATGCTGTCTATGTAATGACGTCACTGATTTCAAGGTAGCCTCACAATTGGTGGTTTCCAATAATGCGCACATAAACTGTAGCGTTATTGTCAAAAGCTCAGCCATGTTTCCAACTCTATAATAGTAAACAGAGCAGATAATGTTGACATTTACTGTGGGGTTCGATATTCCGCTTTTATACTGTTAATATTTTAGAAGTAGCGGTTGGCTTATTAGAATGGTTTAAATATTACGATTCACAGCGCTATCTACCAAAATAACCAGTCTTCACTTCGTTTCGCTGATACCCTTTCCAGCCATTAGACCTTTGGCGAAGTAAGTTGATTGAGTCACAGCCAGTAATTAGTACAGTCATTTGGTTCGAAAAATAGTGGTTACCTGGCAAGTTTGCCGGGAGTTTTGATTTGATGAACTACACTTTGCGGCGCTTGTATGCCATAACTGTTGATTTTATATAAATTGTAGGAAATGTTGAAAATTATAGGTTTTATTTTTTAATACATGTCTTTATCGTGAAATAAATTTGAAATAACATATTATAAGAAAAACTGTTTTTGACACAATGTTTTCAATATGGTGGCGCGAGCGGCAAAAATACGAGCCGGCAAAGTTGAAATTCGAAAAAAGCATATCAAAATTTATAAGATTAGCAGTTTTGAAAACTCCTGCAAAACTTTCTAGGTAAAATTAGGATATGACTGTACTATTATCATTTGTTTATAAATTTGTGGTTTGATATGATGTATCCAATAATGAAAAGTTAAGAGCTGTCGCTTAGCAAATAGTGTATGCGCTATCGGGAAATAGCAAGAGTTATAACGCTTGCTTTACCGCGGTTGACTAACACACAACACCAGAATATTCCATAAATGTGGAATTTAAGTGTAAATATAGCCTTGACAGTAAGATTTAATTGTTGACAGTTAGTTTAAATATGCCAGATACAAGATAACAAGATAACCATTCCGTTTTAATTGCCATCTGTTTATCTTGTTCATCGTAAGAACAGACCAAACCTGGTTTAAATGTGTTCACATTGTATTTTTTGTTGTGCGTTTGAGTAATAGGTCCGCGGATGTATCATAAAGTGACGTCGACAAACCTTTTTCGTATACCAGCGTCCTGAATCCTAATGATATAGGTATTGATTGTTTGTTAATTTAATACGTAATCAGTTGGTCTCAGGCGGTCTTGTGGTCACTACGGAGTATTAAAAACGAGAATGTTTTGTTGTGTTTCGTTCAAACAATCTTCGGATAGTAAGAGTTCTTATACGGTTTCAGAAAGTGAAGATGAATTTCGTAAGTATAAATATATTGATTATTATTATAAAATTGAAAAATGTATTGACTATTGTAGTAAAAGTTTGATGTGAAGTGAATGCATATCATGATCATTATGAACTCGTAAGATATTATTATTACATTTTATTAAGGTTCTTTTACCACCCATATCCTGCGTTGTCATGCTCACTAAAATGTCATGGCTTGTGGTGTCGTATTGGCCGGGTCATCACCTTCTCTCTAATATGGCGAAGGTTGATAGTTGGTCTGTGCGTCATGCTCGTGAACGGGTGCTACTCGGGATGGCTGGTCAACCTTGGCATGGCATACATTTAATACTTAATCCACTATTACCTTGTCGTTCAATATGACCGGGAGATGTATTTACTATTTTACTTAAATACGTAGTCAAATTACCATACTAAATAATTATAGAATAGATGAAACTAAATAATTGAAATCCTCTCTTTATCTTTTTTTTTTAATCTTGGTAATTAAATTAATTGGTTGATTTGTAATAATTACTTTGGATGGTTCTTTGGTTGCGTTAATGTGTTAAAATTGTAACTCATAGAAAAAACGTTAATTATCTGGCGATTGAAAAGATTGGCGTGAGTTTCTTGCCACAGTTCTTCTCACAGCTCTACCTCTTCAGCGAACTGGCTGTAATCGAAATCGATATCCTCTACTTAGCTGACTTGATGTAATTTTGAGTTTTCACAAGCATCATACTTTATGATCAAAATGAAATAAATGCTTTGAGTTTGAGTTTGAAAGATAACAACAACAACAAATATGAAACTTTGGAACGATATAAAGTTAGCACAAACCGTTTTCGACGAGTTAGATACAATTTCACTTCTAAAAACTAACTGTTAGACAGGAGCCAGCTGGTACGGTCACCCAGCCTGGTCCGAGGATCCGCTTTTTTCGCTGGATGCTAGTTTTTGACGAACGACTCTATATAATATGTATTATGTTGAACTGTACACAATTAGATTCTGAATAACATATAAAATTTAACTAAACATTCGGTGATGCGTCATAATTATATCAAAGACGCGACACGTTGAAAAATGTTACATTATTTTCCTCGTTAGGTAGTCTTTTAAATTGTTTGTCTTGAAAACGAAGTCACGGAATAGGTGTACGCCAAAGGTATTCAGTATTTCTTTAAGAATTTTTGCTTTTAATTAAATTGCATTCCGTTTCTATGGGCAGCCGAGCACATACAGCACACAAGACTATACGTGGTCTTGCTGGGTGAATGTGAATCTGAAAAGAAATCTGCTGACTATTATGGCACAGATTGGCGACACGAAACATGCAAGTAAAAAGAGGATATCGATTAGTATGCACCCCACGGTAGGAAACTTTATCCTTGTAAAACTTTGGTAATAAAGTTCGTAGCAAAACTACCACAGTTGTGTAAAAGCTACCATTATCTTTAGCACGATAAGGTTAAGTACGAGCCGTCAGAAAAGTGTTAGTGTCGATATAATCTTATATAAGACGTGAACAAAAGCAAAAACCTTTTCTTCCTTGCAGGAGTCTTAGTCAAGATGGTTTATAAGAAACAATTATTTTAATAAAATGTCACCTGTGTCGTATTGTGTATTACACGTAGGATTTCTGTAATCTGTGTGTAAATTACACATTATAAAAAATTTTACGAAAATCAGACAAAGCACGAATCTCACCGATCTCACTCACCTCAGTTGACAGTTGACAGCTGGAGCGCTACTAACTTGTCAATATAAATGACAGTAAATTTTTGTTCGTTTTTCACCAAGAGCCCAAGAGCCTACAAAGGCCTGTAGAATTAAATATTTAATGTTTGATATAGCTAGTATATGTGACGATCTATAGATGAAAGACCACAACATCTGTTCAATCTAATCTCAGCACATACATAATGTATTCCTTCAAGTTTTCTCATATCATCCCTTTGAAGTATCATTATTCAGAAATCAATACAATTTTATTTAGTTTGTATAAGGCTCATTTTGAAAGGCAATTTTGTATATTGACTTGCAACTAAGCCCTAAAACATTAAAAATTATTATTCTCTCTCCCTCAGGCGATTCATGGATTTTTTTATGTAAGAAAATACGATTTTCTGTTCAAAGTATTTAATTCTTATTGAATTGGTAAAATACAGAGTATTTATCCAGACAAAATCAAGAATCAATCATATTTTAAAAACGTTTGTGTTTCAAGTATTTTGAAATATAAAGTGAGTCACACAAATATTTGTCTCAAGCGCATGCGAACCTACGACACGACCTCTTTGACACCTGAATTATTCGCTCTTATATATTAAATCAGTTGAGTCATGAGTCAATAGGTTATTGACTTAATACTACAAACATATATAATAAAACAAACATAAGAAAAAGAAAGCGTAACAGTGTGTTCTGCACCTGCCATCTATGCTTTACTATATACTGCACAACTGCATCTGTTTTACCAAATTGGTGCCGATAAAATCTGCTGCACGTTTAAATATAGTTAAAATCCGATAACTATATTTGTTGAATTAATAGTAGTTCGAAAACATAGAATGTAACCTCGCAATTACCACTATGGATAGTTTTATTTATCGTTAATGAATTTATAGCAAAAATAATTAAAGCATACGTTAGGTGTTAGATTTTTTACTTCAATAGGTAATATTAATTTCTACTCTTTTATATTGCCCTCTATTACTACATACATTCTTATTTGCAAAAGTTGTACGGTTTTCACGTCATAAATCAGCTAAAGTGAATCGCAAAAAATAAACGATCTTGTTGAAACAACAAATATTCAGAAATAACCTGAAATATGAACACAGCCACTAGTTCAAAATAATGTTGAATAGCTGTATATCAGTGAATTTATAATTCACTGATATACAGCTGTTATATAGTCTTCTTAAATTCAGAGCTAAAAAAATATGTGTAGGTACCTAAAATGTTATTATTGTTAGTTCTCTGGTATGGATAAAGAGACAGTGGTTATGTTTTTAGCGGCTGTTGCTATTTGGCGGACAATCATACTGCTTTATAGTAAACGATAACCATCAGGCTTGGACTTTGAAAGTGCCAGTATAGACAGTGCATCTAGGCCGCTACCACCATGAAAAGTAAAGAATTAATGTTGTATTCCATGAGCCAGACTTGGCCCTTCTTGTTGTTTATACAGAAGTTTTCTTAAAATCACAGATACTACGACTACTATCAATAAGAACGTAACGTTACTTAGTAGAACTGTGGTGGCTGCGCGTTTGTGGTGATAGAGGCATTTCTGCCAGCTAAGTTGTATAATTTACGAAGTGCATTTGTTTCTGCCAAATATTACACTGATTGCTCACTAAAGTTAGAGTAGGTAGAGAATTCCCGTTAGTGTTATCTGTTTTATTTACTGCACTACATTACTTAATGACATATTAATGACAAAACACCGCTAGTGCTAGTAGTAGTAATTTAATAGTAAATTGATTAAGATATTTATGACCTAATTGTCTCTGCTGACCAAGGTATTCCAGTCTTCTATCAAGAAATAAAAGATTTAGGTGTTTTAAATAAGATTTTTAAGTCTTTTGTTACTTTAATGAGGAAATTCCCATTAATAAATGTAAATATTGCCTGTATTTATCTAAAACTTTCTTGAATGCCATTCCTAATTAACTTCCCAGTGATTACGACAAAGGCGACGGGATCGAATTGTGTTAGATTTGAAGAGGCCATAGTTGTTTAATTAATGTTTGAGGGGGATGTCGAACGGTGCGAATATTAGGCGAGGGACAGATCAATAAATCAACGCTTAACTAACTTGCCGAGACCTTCAAACTTTGACTTTTCTTTGCGTTACCTATCAAGATATAATTCTGTAGCGATCAAATTGAATTTGGTTATCGCATTAGGAATTATGGAATATTGGTATGTCTTGAAAAATTGCGCAAAAGTTTGTAAAATGGATTTTAATTTAACTTTGTTAAAAAGAGTGAATATTGTCTGGCTATTCTAGGTTTTGTTAAAATATTTTTTCTAGTAGTTAACTATCAGAATACGTAGATATCTAATATCTATGTATTCTGATAGTTAGGAGTAGATCTTGGTGTGTGGAGTCCAAAAACGTGTTAAAAGTGTTAAAAAACAAAGTGACTACTTAAACCAGTGTAACATTCGTGTTATCTTGAGATTTAAGTTCTCAATTCAATAAATCAAATTATTTTTCATTTTATACTAAAATTTACAATTCTAGTTTATTAACAATTATTGTCGATGCCAATTATTTCGCTTCAATCAATCTCGGCATTTAAAATTCATTCGGTTTCTGTTTTTATGGGCTAGCTTTAACCGGAATAAGTTTAAACCAGTTTAAACCCACAACTTTTTGCTTTTCTAATTAGGGTTGCGAGCGTCAAAGGACAGACTTCGAAACTTCTGTGTCAATTATTAACTAGAGCTTAAAAATATAATAATATGTGATGTTTAGCCCTTGGATTTTTGGTAGATGGTATAAAATAGTTTTAAAATTGAGACGTGACTTGTTTTTGTCCGACTGCCGAAGCCTAATGAGCCTAATCATAATGTTTTTTTGTGAAAGAAAAAAAGAAAAAAAGAAAATAATGATTTATTTGTTCTCAACAAGTTAGTTTACATAACATATGAACAACGCATTGTAATAAAAAAAGTAACAAACATATTGAGATACAAAATGGCCCTAACTCAGCTTTGTGCCACTTTGCTAACACAAAGCAGCGCTGATATTCTGTTAGAGCCAAGATGCATGGTATTCTGGTATGACATTAACACGTATTGATCAAAGAATACCCTGCCATTAAATATCAATCGTAGATACAATCTGTGTAGATTGAAAACAAAATACTTAAAATAAATAAGTATATATAATTTCATAATGCTCTTATAAAATGTTTAAATATATAAATCTCTAATATATATAGTTATTATTTAAATAGTTATATAATCTAACAATAGTTTGTATCTTAAAATAAAATAAAACGGAACGGAACGCAAACTTTCCTATTGCCTGTGACAACTGACATTACCACACCCATTAGCCATTGTCAAACATCAAGAAGGCGCGGGATTTAAAAATTATGCAAATGACGCTTTGATGAAGTTTGGTGTAGTGAAACATTGTGAAAAGTATGTATGTATGAATGTATGCATGTATGTTTATATATATGTATCTATTTATAAATGTATGTATGTATGTATCCACGTATGTATCCATGTAAGTATGTGGGTATGTATGTCTATTTCTTTGACGTGCTCTACAGTCTAAATGGCTTAATGGATTTTAACATATGAGGTGTCACTAGATTCGTATTAATTGTAGGAGTGGCATAAAAAAGCAGAAAACTTAATTCATATTCGCGAGTAGGAATTAAGTATTTGCTCGAATACTTACAAAGTGTGCTTCCAATAGCAGCGGCTATTAAAGGAATCACTGTGTACGAGCAAATACTGTTATTTCTAAAGCTGAGCAGACAGGATTGGACGTTGTTTTTTAAAGGTTCAAGTGATGTTAGAGCTACAGTGAAGTATTTGTCTCTCCACTATTTACAAACCTATTTCTATACGCGCTTTAATAATGCGATAGTAATTTGTTTATAGATAGTTATTTCAAATTCACAGTCCATTACAGTTTTAAATGAAAAATTTTATAGTTATCTTTCAGGTAGAATGCAATGATCTTTGAAATTATATTTCTATTACTTCAGATGTATTGGTGCGGTGAAGATCGATTTCATGTCGTTCTTTAGTGTGAGTGATAATAAGATATATAATAATAAAGTGATAATAGACTATTTGTTATTGGTTTTAAAATTAGGACGATGTTGTTAATTTATTATACAAAAATTTACTCAAATCACATAAATACATTTCTACTTTGCTAAAAATTATGATTTGCTAAATAAGGGATGCCTACTCGTATGTACCGCAATGTTTGTGTTGAATGAATTAACAGTACCTCTAGCACGAACATTCAACCATTACATCAAGTATTCGTATCGAGCTAACTATACGAATACGGAGTCGATACTATAATTTAAATCATCGGCAGCATGAACATATTTACCTTACTCACGTGTACTCGATACAAACTCGATACTATGGTTAAATAATGACATGTACACAAGACGAATTGAACGAATGATAAGGAATGATGCGTTCAAAAACTAATATTGTTGTATTTAATAAATCATTTACAGTGATAAAAATGCAACTAAATAAAGGTATAACGTTACGGCCTTACGAAATAAGTAATGTAAAATAATAATCGACCTAAAAATTACAATTTTATTATTAAATTTAGCAGACATAAAAAATTTTAAGCTTCTTAATTTCTGAACGCAGCCATTTTGTATAAATTTAGTTGTTTAGTTTACGTAATCTATGGTTTTGACTTTTGACAGTTGGAATTTGAAGTACTGACGCGCGATGTTTGTGTTGGGTTATTGTTATTATTATTACAGCAGAATTATCAAATTATCAAAGTAAGAATGTCTTCAAATACTAGTTTTACGCAGTTCACAATGTTGGTAGACTTTATGGAAAAGTAAGTACTTACATATTTATTGGAGAATTGGTAAAAATAATATGATCAAGTGGTTACAATTACTAATGTTTACGTTATTTTATTTTAGGAATGGAGTTCCACCCAAGCCGACAGACATACCTAAATACAACATAAAAATAATAAACAAATATAATACATACCTATTTAGCGGCATTTACTTTTATTTTTTATTTGTACACTATATTTAACCAAATATGAACTGAAGAATCTTAATAATATTTTCATCCATAGTGATACTTACTTAAACTGTACCTACTAACAATAAAATTCCAATTGATTGTTAACTTACATTAAATATCTTGTTCATACAGGTAATGAGGATTGGAATACCCTAGGCTCCAGTCAAGATGCAGGTGAATTTAGGGCTGTAAAATCATCAAGCCCAAATATTCAAATCTAGCTCCACCGAAGACTCAAAAGACTAGCTAGTTCACATCCTACCACTCAGATACATCATCACAAAAGGAAGCGCAATGTGGCTATATGAGTATTTTTCAAAAGTGAGGAGAATGATATTAAGAGAATAGTTTCAAGAAATAAATAATATAGATTATAATATACGTTGTAAACATATAATTTTATAATAAATATTTTTAAATTTTATACAGTTGCTATTTATTCATACCTAGGTACCATAAAATAAAGTGAAAGTAATGTATAGGCAAACTCATTTATTCACTTGAATAATAAATACTTAACACTTTGAACGCTATGCAACCAGACACAATAGAAAATCTATTATTACAAACATTTTCTTTTAAATAAATACAATAAAACACGAAACAACTCTTCTCGATAACGCTCTCACCTTAAAAATGTCGGTGACAAAGTTTTCGTTTAATTCGATAGCCGTTTGGCGATACTACATGTCAAAAAATGTTCGTGCTGCCGATTTCCATACATTTGCTGCGTTTATTTTACGATTACTTCTCGATAGCTTTATGTTAATTACCGCTAGATGTTCGTGCTACCAAATTTTAGTTCCAAATACGCTCACCGAGCGCTGTACAAGTTTCCATACAAAATTTTTCTATTTCGATGGCTATTCGTTATGCATAAAATGTTCGTGCTAGCGGTACAGAAATCAATTTATCGATAAGTAGTAAAGATATATAATTATTAATTAACCGGTGATAACTCTACAATTATAAGGCTTTCGTATATAATTACTAACTACGATTTTGTAATCAGTCACTTAATACTAGTGACAAGTTAACCGTTAAGTTAAATTACCGTTAAGTACTAAAATTTGTTAATCCCCTAAAGTTAGGGAAACGGAATGCCACCAGACAAAACTTACGATTAGTTGTAGACTTACGAATAACTAGTAAATGTTAAAACATTGAGTGTATTATCTAGTAATTATCCCAATAAAGTAAGTAACCTTTCAGGTGATAATAAACAAAGCCTTTTATATAAAGGAACAAAGATTTTTTATTAAGTTAATAGAGTCCATTCCAATTTAGTATGACAACAAAAAAGGAATAGAATGCAAACAATAAACTTTCGTACACAGAATAATTTCAGTAAATCAATAACAACATAAACCATCGTTATTAACTCTTGTTTTGCAAATACAATAAATAACGTGCTACTAAAAAATCGGTATTCAAAGTGAAACGCCGTAAATTGGTGTATTTTAGTATCGGTGCCGTTTTATTGTTTGTTTCGTAGACCGCCGGGGGACATTGGATCACTGAATAGCAATTACGATATATAAAACTCTTATCCAATTCCATTGCACGACAGTTCTTTCACAGAGTCAAGGGAAAATAGGTTTTGTTTTCCATTGTGTTTTGAAACTTCGAATGAAGAATGTGATTGCTAACGTCTTCAATTCACGGCAGAGTTCTGAACTGATGTAAATGAACTTTAGCTGAAAAATGAGTTTTCTATACACACGAGTACCTACGTTACAGTACATTTATTTACTAAATAAATTACATTCGACGTGATTGAAATACTTCAAAAGTACTATTGCAAACAAGTCAATAATTTTCTACGCTTTTACCTTTAAATAACTTTCTTTGAATAATTCGCTTTATGTACCTATACGTTATTTTTGGGTCGTAGATCTATGTAATTATAAGATTTTCGTATTCAAGTTAAGTTTTTGTCATCATAGCTCCGTGTAACCAAGTAAAAACCATCAACACTTCTTTGGAAAAGTACCCTTTTGAGCGTAGGGAGCGAACCCTAATGAGGTTTTCGCGGCGGTCGGCCTGAAAGAAACGCTTATGCTGACGTTTTTATTTCAAACTCGCTGATGGGGCAAACGAACAAAGAGAAATAAATATAAGAGGGAATATTGGAACAAAGATGGCTTTAATTTAGTTACGTTTCACAACAAAAGCTTTTGAGGAAAATCATTGTGAGTGGATAGAATTTGTGTAGAAAACCGGTTAAAAAAATAAAGGTTGTTTTTGTATAGATTGAATGTTTGTGCGTAAATAATTTAATTTTGATATGTGTAATTCCGATTTTAAGAATTAATTTTGTTAATATTACCTGTCTCTGTGCATGCGATGGGCATGTATGCCTGTGTGATGCGATGCAATTTTATTAAGTAAACAAAGTAACAAAATATTGTTTAAGTAACTCATCTTTTGCAAATAAGTTATCGCACCGTTATCAGTTTATCAGTAAGCACCATTATCCCAATAATATTAACAATAACAGAATAGTATTCAAAGAAATCACTGATCTAGAATCGTGATGCTTGGAAACAGATCACTGGGGCATACCAAATAATTTATTCTACTTTTAGCTCACGCAGATCGAACTCAATGAATAAAAGATGAACTTACAAGTGCGGAAAACACCCTACTTCATTGTTATGTACTCGTACCTGTTGTAGGATAAAGGCGTCCCATTTTCATTGTGTTTAAATGCAATGAGTTTCTAAGTCAAACAAATATATAACTAGCATGATACAAAGTATTGAACTTTGCGTATAAATTGTTGCATGAGTGCATCGCCATCCTTTACAAAAGTAGTATTGTAGAAGATGTGTGACATACAAAGCCCCTCTGTTGCGAGTGCAGCACTTGTTCTTGCCTTGAACTTGGCAATCTTACTACATATTTTGCCAGAATAAAATAAAAATCTATTTATGTTACAACAATATTTCATTGCTGGATAAAAACAGCTCTAGGTACCTATTAGTTAAAGAAAAATACAAACAATAAATACGGTGGTCTTTCTTTGATTAATGAGACAAAGATTGTTATTGTTACATCATAAGTACTAACCAGTTATCGATTCCGAGAGCGTTTTAAATGTACGGTTTACCAACATGGCTCTAGTAAGTATATTCAATGAATGGACGATATTTGATAGAAATATAAAATCCATCCTCCTCTGCACTTTTATGATTGCTGTGCATTCATTGGAAATTTCGGTTGGCGGTCTGTCGATTTTCGATAGGCTGCGAATTAACACACGTAACAATTTTAAACTTCCATGCACGAAGTAGGGAATTTAAAATATACAAAAATAAAACTATTAATATTATAATTTGTAAAATAACACAAATAAATAAATCGTCGTAATATGTTGTATTATGTATACTGTAGCTACATTTCCAGTTTAAATAGATCTATTATTAGGTTTAATATCCTAAATTTATTTTTATTTGCACATTTGTGCGTTATTATTAATGGCTTCTTTTCGTATTTCGTTTACTAATGAGTCGTACAATTTCTTTAGCTAGTTTTAAGAGCATCGTTTTGTGATTCACCTGGAAAGCTATTAGATAAATTATCTGTAATTGTTGTTGGAGAATAGATAACGCGATTGCCAATCGTCGTAGCATGTAGATAGTTATTTGTAGGTATAAAGCTCTAAATAGGCTAAAGGAACGGCACTGTTTTCGTCTGTGTTTTTTCTCGTAATTCTAAATCACGTAACGGATTCTATTTTCACTATTTTTAGAGAATTTCTTGCGGAATATTACAAACATTACGTATTGTACACATTCACCACTTAAGTAGACTCACTAGTATTGTATAAAATAAATCTAATTCCCAAACCTGGCTCTAACACATCACCTTCCTTTTCCTCAAAATAAAAACCGTAATATTTAGTACTTAAATTATTTCTTAATTAAATCGGAGGTTTCCCTCATGTGACTTACAAAAAGAAGTGATTGATGCTACAAATTGCTTTCATTGTCAGCTCCGTAAAAAAACGGATCGCGGATATCCAATTTTAACGTCAAGAAAGCAAATTGGATGCCTAAATGATGTAAAGATTGAAACAAAATGTTTTAGCGTGTTCAACAAAATTATAATAACAAATATGTAATGTATGTCGAAAAAGATAAGATTGATTTAGCTCTGATGCCGTTATCTTGAAAGGGGTAGACAGTATGTTACATCTACGTTTTAACAGTTATACTGCCATGCTAATAAAAAACATTTTAGCTGTTTATCACAAGTTATATAGAAATGAATTTAAGTTTGACACGTCAGATGTGGTTTTCATGTTACTTAATTTTACTCATGGCATTGCAACTAATTAGGCGTCACATTCATTCAAGATATTCTTGCTTATTAGGGCATTATAGTAGGTCCTGTGTATTAAGGCCTGAGCATATGCCGAGCGCAATTCCAAAGGACTGATATATTTCTACCAATATTTATTCTTAGTCTCCTTGTATGAGTACTCTCACACACTGAAAAGCGGAAAATCTTACACGGCCCACGGAAACAATAAACATTATTAGTTATTAATGTTATTTATTATGCTGGACTGTATTTGTTACCTTAATGCATATTTTAATATATTTGTTTGCAAGGCTGTTTATCCACTATCTAAATTACATGTTACACACAAATTGTTAAGGCGGTCATTTAGTCATTGGCATAGTATAGCGTTTTACAGTTAATTAGCATAGAGAGAGAGAAAGCTGTAAGCCTAGGTATATATTGTACTAAATCAACATCACATTATGAGTCTGTGTCTTCGGTGTAGACGACTGAGTTGGATACAGTGGTATCGATTATTTTTCTCAAGAAATGCTCGTAGTCCAAATATGAGTTATACCGGTCTGATCCCCTGAATCTGATACCGTGGAGGATCGGTTTATTATAATTTAATTTTCTGTTCCGTTCTGATCCCCCGTATAGAGAATCAGAAACAAAAGAATATAATGCTCACGAAAGCTTTATTACTTGTGTAGGCGACGAAGGTTGCATTTATGCCATTATAATCTAAGGTACCCGATATTGCTAGCAAATTGTGGCAACAGTACACTTTCCGATATTGTATGTATTGCATATTAGTTAGAAGTTTGACATTGTACATGCGAATGGGATTTAACAAATTTCAAGATGATTTTATGCATCTACAGTCTGCTTTGAAGAAAAACAGTCCTATAGTAGAGATCGCCACTTGAGTACCGATAGGATGACGCTAAAGGTAGCTAGAAAAGTCTTAAAACAAACGTTTGCGGTCGATATATTATTCGTAATTTGCAAATTGTGATAGGTCTAAATTTAGCAGTTGACTGCAACAGGCAGATTGATTGGGAGAGGTACAATATATAGTAACAACACATGCGGTGCGTGTTGCGATGGTTAATTAGGTACAGTATTGTCCTCTTTTGCACACAGGTCTCGATTCCGGGCAAGCACCCACATAAATGTTTTCTATTTTCAAAATTAACGGCATAAGATGGAGAAAACCATCACGATCAAACAAGAACTATAAAAAATATAGCACAAAACAGCCCGTATTCGTACTAAAACAAAACAATATGAGTAGTTACTCGTAAAGATGAAAGTTATGACTGTGAAAGACTTACAGGTAATTGCTTTCCTCTACAATCTGTTATTCTATGGAACACTTTTACGTTACGTACGAATTACGTTTAAAATATTGTAAAGACGTGAAAATTACTTTGAAATTTCGTAGACATATTTTTACACATTCTGTTTTTTTTTTGCGATCTGATTCATTGCGAAGAAACAGCAAAAAAAAAATACAAATCCCTATTATACAACGTGTTGTTTTTTTTTATATTATAGCCTACCAAAGTGACTCCACCCCGCCTGATGGTAAGCAGTCAGTGGAATCCAGAAGTGGCAGCCACTATACTAAAAGCCATCGTCTTAAACTGCTGGTATGGTGGTCTCCACTATGGCGGCTAGGAATGAGGTTAGGGAAAGGGAATGAGGGAAGTGAGGAAAGCGGAAAGGGGGGAAATTGGGCCTCCGGCGCTCTCACTCACCGAACGAAACGCAGTAGTACGGATACTACTACTCTTAAGTCGATCTTCTATGAGAGGGTAGTACTTCCCCGGACGATCCGGCCCATCCATGCTGAAATCAGCGTGGATCTACTACCGTAATAAATTGTAATAAATTCTTGTAATTGCCTATTAGCTATACACATGTATACCGCTTATACAAAGTCGCATACTAAAGCCTACCTACTATAAAAGTACATAAGAATGGTACAGTACTCGTATTTATAGCTTTAATAAACGGTTGTCATTAAAATACCAGCCGCATAAAAGCCTTTGACAATCGGTTAACTAATGTTATAATTGCTAATAATTGGCTCTGTGAGTGAGAGTGCTGGCAGTCCTATTATTTTCTGCTCGCTTTTCCCTCCTCATTCTCTTCTTTTGACATCATCGGCAACGGCTTGGTTGTACTTTCGAAGTATTTTTCCATAAAACTTAAAGAACACCGCCATGTCTATACGGTTACCGCTAACCATCAATTTGTTTGCCACTTTAACCGATTGTCAAACTATCTCGTGAAGGGTTTGCGCACGCAGTCACTATGACGAACTTTTGGAAGGGGCCATAATATCACCAAGTATTATTCTATAGAGCTTCAATGAGAGGCATCCCAGCAATAAACGATTCAGGAGCGTCACTTATATAATATTCGGCTCTCATACGACGTAGAGGCAATTTAATTAGCTATCCTACACCAATAAATAAAAGCAGAAAAACACCCTAAATGTGTGAAGCGATGAGGAAATAGCAGTTATGTAGACATATGCCAAATGGTTTAACGTGGGCTCAACGTATAATTTAACAAGAGGCGCTATTTTTTGACGGATTGTGTTTTATGCCATTATTTCTACAATATGGTTATTATGTTTAACATGATCTTCATAATAATATGTCTACCGTTCAAACACGTCTGCTGTCTCAAACAGTTGCTCATTAGTTTATTTATAACTAGGAAACCTTATGTAATAGAATTTGTCATAAGTAAATAAATAAATTTCAGTATTATAAATATACTATGACTGATGAATGATGGCGGCTCACGACCGGCCAAGGTGTTGGAAATTGAGGGAGGCCAACCTATGTCCAGCAGTAGACGCCTTTCGGCTGATATGTTGATGAATATGAACATTAAACTTTTAGAACAAGTTGCTACTACTACTTGTCACCAGACTTACAGGTATATGAGGCCTTTATCTTTAAGAATACCAGTGATTTTAGCACTATTTATATTGTTCTATCATTGCAAACATTTAAATATTCTATGTACATCATGAATTTGTTACTCCAGGCAACTCTTTCATTTTAAATAGCGATAGGGGTAAGTCGGACTACTAATATAACTTTCTTGTTTTACTCTTCACAATACTCTTAAAGTTCAATCATAGGACTAAGGAACTATACAAAGTCATTTAGAATTTTATACTCGTAGTGCTTTAGTCACTAAAAAGTTTTAATTTGAACGACATCTAAAACAAATATTTGTTATTTAAAAGTCTTTCACAAACCAAAATTGGAATTTAAAAACCAAATATTTACAGAATTTTAAAATCATATATTATAGCTTTGTAAGATGTCTAATGTTTTCAGACTGATTGACATGGTTAAATTTCAAGAGTTTATTTAGTAGGTAAAATAAAAGTAGTTTTTATATTATTATGTTGCCATTTCACCTTTTTGACATCCATATACATATAATAAAATTGGAGTGTCTGTTTGTAATATTTAAATAACCGTACACCAAAATAACATTTTTTACATTTTTTGTCTGTCTGTCTGTCTGTCTGTTTGTTCCTGATAATCTTTGAAATGGCTGGACCGATTGTGACGGGACTCTTATTGGCAGGTAGCTGATGTAATAAGGAGTAACTTAAGAAACGTTTATTTTAAAAAAATAATGTAAAGTTGATCGACTGTTAGGCGGAACGAAGTTCGCCGGGTCAGCTAGTCCCTAATATAATAATTATATATATATTTTTGATATTTCTATTAACTTTATTAGCAATACGTACAATATATATATTATATGTTCTTTCAATCGAAATGTAAACTATATCGCTTCATACGTTTGGACATTACGAGGCGCCTCACCTTTATTGTGTCTACGTTTTAAATTATAAATCATTTTTGTTTCTATTTTACTATAATAGAGTAGAAACAAGGCGTAATGGCCCGGTGGTGAAGGCACCCACTTCGTAAACACGAGGTCGACGGTTCGAATCCGGGCAAGTACTAATGTGATTTTGTAAATCATATGTAGGTACTTCTAAGTTTATCTGGACATTACTGACTGACGGTGAAGAAAAACATCATAAAGAAATCTAGACTTCTAAGGAAGTCTAAAATCGCCAATCCGCTTTGAGCAAGCGTGGCGATCAATGCTCATACCTTCTCTGTAGAGAAGAGGCCTTTCCCTGTAGTGGGATAATAATAGGCCGATATGATAGGACGCTAAGAGTAGAAACAAAATAATATTTAGACCTCCTAACGAAAGTAAACACAATACACTATATTTTGTCTTTAAATTAAAAAATAGTACGGAATTTTGCGAGGGCTTTGGCCAAATCCAATTCAATTGAATCTAGTCGACATCGTACCGATTGAAAGCCGTTTATCTGAAAATCGATTGGATAAATCAAGACAGATAACTAAAGACCATTTGTATGTGTTTCATGTAATTCTTTTGTGGTTAACATCAAAGCCTATTTCGAGATTATATATTTCGAGAACTTGATAGTCATATTTCTTCTTAGCGTGTCAACGGCAATCAAACTTTGTCAGACCAAAACTTAGCTACAAATTTTGCGTTATCAGAAGAGCCGATAAATTCCTGCAATATAAAGATGTTGGTCACGCAGGGCATGATATAAAGTGTTCCATTGTTTGTGGTGCGTCACCGCATAGTACACTTCAAGCTTGTACCGCCTATGGAACCCGACCTGATAGTAATAATTGCTCCCGCCAAACAGTATCCGAAATCTATTTAAACACTTTGTCTAATACTGAACTTTTACACTTTAATACTGAAAACAAACAACCTCAAATAAAGGTATTGTAGGCGTCACGAAATCTGTCCATTAATTCTAAGAAATGGCTTTAATGTTTGTGAATCTCATTTCAAAGACATGTATTTGCTGTTGTGTTAATGAAACAATACGAAGCGGCTATGGCAGGTGAAAGTAATTTCTCAATTTAATTAATACAAATAATTATCTTAGGTGCTCTTCCTTATTGTCATGGTTAGATATTATTATGGTGGGAGAACGGGGGTGCTTAAAATACGTTTATAATAAAATGGAACTCAATAAAACTATGAATACCTACATACTCGTAAATATTTTAAATATACTCGTAAATATTTCAAATATCGATATTCGACAGCAATCTAATATTACATTATTTGAAGCTTTAGTAACCAGACCGTCAAGTATTTTTAGTATTTAAATTTAGTATTTTTATAATATTATTTATTTTTATCCTTGCTGGTTTCATCATGAATGGGCCGGATAAAGCGGGGAAGTACTATAGTCCTCTCATAGAAGATCGACGTAAGAGTAGTAGTATTCATACTATATTTTCGTTCGGTGAGTAAGAGCGCCGGCGGAGGCCCAATTTCCCCCGTTTCCTTTTTCCTGATCTCCCTCAATCCCTACACCTTTTCCTTCACCCTTCCCTTCACCTTTACCTTCACCCTTTCCCTTAATGGTAGGCAGCGGCCTCGCAGAGTCCTAAGCATTGCAGGGGCAATGCCAGAGACTCTGAGTTGTCCATTACGAAAGTTACCACTTACCATCTGGTGGGCTGTTTGCTGGTCTGCCACTGGAAGCAATATAAAAAGAGAAATAAAACATGTTAGAGAAATTAAAAATTAAGGCTTACATGATCTAAGCCTTTATTTTTTAATTTAGTTTTGGATCCAGCCTGATCTTTTCAGTAAGCTTTCATTACACCGTGCGCGTACAACATTGTCCTCTGCCCTATTTACGTAACTAAAACAATGCTGCGTCAAAGATGTATCCATAAATTACCTCGTTATTTAAGGCCCATAACAACTTCTGTCTGAACTTTTATATGAAATGCTATACATGAAACAAATCAAAAATAATTACGGCGTCTGTTAAATGGAGAGGAATGAATTATTTATGTGTATATCCAAATTGAAATCAGGGCATAATATTGAATATTTATTGATAAGAAATAAGGCGGAGTTATATAAGAAATTAGTTCTTGTATTGCGATTTATACGATGTTACAATATAACTGTCGAGTATAACGATGTCTGACGCGACAGTCTAGCTTGTTAGCGATATTATGAAGCACTGTCTCTGAAAACTTTATAACACAGAACTGTTCAATGATGCAAGAAATTTATATGTTTCTGCGGTTGATATTTTTTAAAAGAAGTGCATCATTGCTACAGGTGTTAACAATCATCACGCATGTAAGACGTATCAATAATTCAAAGTTACCTTGTTATGATCGCTTCAATACAAAGCAAAAATACGTATTTATATTACCTTACTGTAGCGGCCTTAAACATCCTACATTCTACATTACTGATTTGAAAAATTCTTTCATCTTTAGAAATCAATAAATTGAGCAGGTAACATAGGCTATATTTTATGTTTAACATGTTTTTCAGTCATTTTCAGAATTTAAATATTTTAAGTGACTTCGTAAATCTGAATGGTTGCAATACAACACTATTGCTATGATACTTTCCATAGGAGTTTGTTGTGAGATCGAATAAAACTTTTGATACTGAAGCGAAGCGAGGGCGGACCTAATAATCTAAGTGTGCTGTAAAATATATGTTATAGTAATATTACAAGTGTTACGTTATTATTTGTATTTTTATATTGTCATGAGTTGTAGATTATTTCTAGATGTATTATTTGCATTACCGTATTGGGACACCAATAGCTGTGTTATAACGGAATAAATAATAGCATAGCGCAAGCAAAAATTTATATCGTTTGCAAATTAACTTATCGAAAAAATATGAATCATAACAAATAGTCTATAGCACTTTATTTTATAGCTTTATCAGCACTTTCATGGCCGCTCGCGACATAAAAATGCTTCCAACGTGATTTATAGCCGTATCTTTATGCATGAATCACACAACCCTTATTTAAGACAATCATGAAACTACCCTACGTAAATATTTCCCTTTGTTACGGCAAAAGGTCAACCGATCAATTGTTAAGTGATTTTATACATAAAAACTTAAAAAAATGAAAATGTATAATGTTTCGTTAAATTTATATTTTAAGTACTGTAGACTAAAGTTAAACAATTTAAGTAAGTTTGTGAGATTTTTTGTACCAATTTGCGTATTTTGCGTCGCGTGTTTTACGCAGTGCGTGCTCTGAAAACGCTCTGTGCTGCGATACTTAAAGTAATTCAGCAGATAATGACTTCAGTTCCTAGTACAACAGAAATGATCAAAACTGTTACTGTTACTGCCTGCCTAAATAATCGCACTGCCTGAACAAAGCCCTATGACTTCCATTCTCCTCGATTCATAGCACGTGTGGACCACGATCAATTTATTTTGTACAACTCAGCTCACCATCTTTTTCTTGGTCAGCTGCGACGCCTATTTGTTGTCTTAGGGCACCACATGGTAATGATTTTGACTCACAACTCATTAGGCATTCGACATGGTTAGCCCAATCCCACTTAAGCTTTGCGATCTTATGAACAACATCAGCGATAACAGTTATGTTAAAATAGTTACATAAACAAATGATACGCACAAACTTCAAAATAAAATTCACTTGATACACTACACACGGGGCATAGAGGATGCGTGAAAATTTGCTTGCTTAATGCTGTAAAGATATTCTTCACGGTATATAGTAAGTCGATTCCAAACTAGATAAAACAATTATACTGTATTTTTATACTGTACTAGCTTTCCGCAGCGCGGTTTCACCCGCGTCTTTGCCTACTGCTCTGCTCCCGTCGCTAGTAGCGTGATGTTACATAGCCTATAACCTTCCTCGAGAACTGGACTACATCATACGCACAATTTTTTTTTAATTCCGGCTGGTATTTTCAGAGATTAGCGCGTCCAACCAAGCAAACTCTGCTGCTTTATATAATTATACTGTATATGTACTTATGTTTATTTTAACCGTAGATGCGACGACTAAAGTTTAAATAGGTATTTGATTTTTTCTAAGGTTGGATGTACTCATAAATACAAAGAAGTTTTAGATTAAAATGAATTTATATACTATTCAATCAAAGTCCAAGAAGTGGACTGAAATGTTGGCAAGGATTTGTTTTAGGAAAACTGGAAATATATTGCAACTGTTCTACTTTAGTAATTACTAGACTGATAAATTAGTAAAGCACTTGCCAAAGAATACGGTCATAAAACTTGTTCAGCCGTTAATGATACATCACTCAATTTAAAGTGGCCCTAAGCCTCATATTGTCTCTATCACTTAAAATTTTAAGTAAAAACTAGCATTGGAGGATTTGAACATAAAAGTTGTAGATAGGTATATTATTTTTACTGTATATACTAAATATGTGCACAATTCATTTATCCCCAACTGTCCTTTTAGATTTTGCACCAGACATAGGTTTGCTCTTTTGCTTCGTTTGGTTTGCATGATATTAATATTTAGTTTTTTAAATATACATAATTTTAATGGTTATTCATATTTGCAACAACTAAGAATGAATGAATATATAAATTTAAATGACTAGGTCACAAATTCCCAACAAATTTGAGGCAACAACTCTCCACTGGAAAAGTTGTGTATTCATGGCAATGCTTTAAAACGAGTAGTTTCTATTTAGGGCTCTTTATCCGCCAGTCATTTGACGTGGACTACAGCGCTTAAGCTGTTCTAAAAACGTACAATGTTTATTTGCCTGTATTTTTAATGAATTAAAAGAGTTTTCTACTCTAAAATAGTGACGGATTAACAAGGTACTTCATGCTTTGTCTCTTGCCTTTTTTGTAGTTTGTTGTAAGTGTCCATAGAAATCAAATGCGCATTTACGGTTAACTTATAACCCTCGTGGCATACACGTTCAAAGAATAGTCGAAAGTACGACTGTAAACATTAAGACTAACATTCGTTCTCTTTATTTTATTACCGTATTACTAAGTAATCTTATTGTAGATGCTCCATAGTGTCGTACTGTCATAGAATATAAATCATCTCTCCTTTCAAATGCCAGGCGGTAGTAAGAGCGTTAATATACAAGCACCTACCGGTTCTTATGTGTACTTCAAAAGTCGTTTACACATAATTTAGTACCGGAATGTGCGTGTGTCAAATATAATAGTTTATATTAACCATTTGTATGATAGCTAGTATTATAATGAAGATTAGTTCTTGTCTTAAGGTGTAAACAGACGATCGCGTATGGTACGGTATCCCGTTTGTTACTATAAGTACTACCACTGATACTTTATCTAGTACTGTATTTGGTATGGCTGTACTATTTGCAATGGTACGTTACCGTTCAATCTGCGAAGTATCTGTTTGTAGCACATGTAGAACTGTTACCACCTACAATGCTACATTTGCAACGAATCGGTAGTCTCAAGGTCTACACGCTACGCAGACCTCGTAACCGTAATGTCTGTCTACGCGGCGCTACGTAATATGTAGACATATATAAAAACAGGCCAACACTGTCTCTGTTAAACCGTAATTATAAGTCTGTTATCAGTAGTGAAACTAGAGAACTTTTTTGCTATTTTATACTTATCTGCTACTACGACTTGCTACTTACTACTATTAGCTTTAAATGCTACAATAGTTTCATTTTTAGTCAAGATGTCTTATCATTTTCAGAATTAACTTCATGGAATAAAATAACACACAACAACACAACAAAATTCTACTTCTAAAAAATATCTACTAATTACATATTAAAATATGTCCTTATTCTATTGTTGTTAACACAAATATGTAGATATCTTAAATTAGCACTGTTTGAACCCAAACTCCGTCACCGTTCTCCGAGTGTACGTGACGAGAAACTAAAGTTTACCCAATCCCATTATTCTATCCTATTTCGAAGGTATAAAAGTAATTTTCTGTTGTGTCCCGTAGGAGTATCATTTATATAAGACAAATTGTCAAAGTGACGAAGTGCCTTTGATGTTAATAACAACAAATTAGTTTTAAACCGCTTTTCTGTTTACACACTAGACTTTATATAAACCATTATGTATTCTACAGAATAGATATATTTTATAGAGTCTAGTCAATAGTATTCTTTAATTGAAATGATGTATTTTTTCATTGATCGCGTAAAATAACGCAGCTGTTACCTTTTTTCAAACGTTCGTAATTTTTTTTAATCGTACTTCATGCCGGTTTATTTTATGCGGATTGCCGATTTGACAGGTGCCAGATCTTATTGAATATTCTTAAGGGCCTTCGTGTCAGATGAAACTTTAAATTTTTAGATTTAGGAAAGTAAACTTTCCGTCAAATTCGAAAAATATTTTTTTAGACGGTTGGGAATAAAACTGCAAATGTGGTAAAATCTTCGCGATTAACAAAAAAGATAATTAGCGTCATATCCTTTTTTATAAACACTACATATTTAATTATATTAATAAACAATGACAATATCATTTCTTTGGCTATCCTTTCCTTTGCAGTTTTATTAGTGTAGTGTTATCTTGAATCATATGGCAAAAAACAAGTATAGTTTATATATTTATTTATAAAGGCTCACCAACAAAGTTACAAAGAACAGCCATAAACGCTTACTCTTAGTTATAGTATAGTTTTGTAAAGAACTGTCTAAACAGATAATGCCACATGCAATAAGGCAAGAAATCAATTGTTTGAATAAAAGTTTCTTCAATGTCATCATGGTTCGATCCCCGGGTAAAAGTGATAATGGGTGTTTCTGTCGAAAAATTATCAGAATTAGCCCGGAGTCTGGAATTGTGCCCGATAAATGGCAACTGGCTTGCCCCTTGTTAAATGGGACCTAAAATAAAAGTGGTTAAACACCTCTACCTACCTCTTTACGGAGAAAAGGCGTGAAGCTATGTATGTATGTACCGTATATGGTTACTTTAAATTAAGGATTAGTTGACATTAAATCAAGAAATAAGAGAAAATACAAATACTCGTATTATGATGTTAATTAACTACTACTAATAACTAAATATGTTTATATCTACACAAATTTAATCAATTGATTGACACGTTGTGTATGGAGAAATTAAACGGTTTTCGTATATTTATGTTGTTAATAAAGTATGTAAGTATCTCCAGAATATGAACCAGCATGCAAAAATAATAATCGAAACCGGTTATTTTATTTTCCAGTGGCTACCTTATCATTAATCAGAACGTAGCGTATTGTGTTGATCCCTTTACGATACAAGGTTTGTGAGCTCAATAAGTGATTGTCCGTGTCGTGTATTTGTGATTTCAATGTTTGTGAGGTCTTCCGTGCAAACGGATTATTTTAATGGAGATCTTTTCTAAAGAACTGAATTTCTATACAAAAGTACATAAGTAAAAAGATACAAGTTTAATCTGAATTAAAGTCAAGTAGATTTTGTATATTGAAATTCGGTATTTACCTATATATTCTAATGACCATTATTGTAGACATGTAGGAGCCAATCGTATTAAAAATTCAAGGTATTCTTGCAAACGAAGAAATCTACTATTGAATTTAAGAATTAATTTAATGGCTTGTAGCGTCTATACGTCTATATTCAGTGTGTCAGTGGTATCGGTCAAATAACATAAACTTACACTTTAGTCAATACCAGGTCAAGATTCGGAATACGATAGCAGTTCAGAAACTGGAAAATAGAAAATTTTCGTTCAGTTTGACTTTACCTTGTGATCTTTCTTCTCCTTCTTCTTTGACCTTCTGACTGAAATTAAAAATCTTTAGCTTGAGAATTTAAATGACTCTGATGATGTCAATAAATGAAAAATGTACATATCCGCATACATAAATATCAGTTTGATCGAAATACATACGCTCTTTAAATCTGTAGTAGTTGAATCGAAAGCTTTAAATCGGATTGTAAAGGCTCGGCTTAACTGTATTAAACGGATAATTTAAAACTTTGTCCATCACAACAATGGGCTGACCGTTGCT
This sequence comes from Parascotia fuliginaria, assembly GCA_963082885.1. Lineage (NCBI taxonomy): Eukaryota > Metazoa > Arthropoda > Insecta > Lepidoptera > Erebidae > Parascotia > Parascotia fuliginaria. The sequence goes on from OY720187.1 coordinate 8,513,272, forward strand.
GATAGAGACAGAGGTCTCCTGTGAATTTCGTGAGTCGACCAGCATGCATAAACTATCAAAGCTCCCTTGAATAGAACATAGAAAAGCTGCTGGAGTTACTACCTACGGCTCTCTGTCTCATAAGCTTTGTTATACGAGTCTGTTTGTTAAATCTATTTCGAAATATGTGACGAAGGAGTAGCTAAACGTAATCAAGATTTAGTTATAGTTTTCTCTCTACTGCCTAGTCTTAGTTAGGTTTGTACCGCTTATACGGCACCTACTACACCGGCACCACCGTTGATGAAATTTGGAGTAGAAATAGTTTGGTATATTGGCCTGCACTGTGCGAAAAATCTTCTTTAGTTTTTAGCAAGTATCATGTGTCGTGAAGTACTTTTAAATATCTTTTTAGTAGTCAGATCATACAAAATAACCAGCTTATTAGCGTGGTGGCAATCATACATATCTATGTACAAGTACACTGAGGATAGTTTATGATATGTAAAGTTTGGTAAAACACGGTGAAGAATATTTTATACCATAAGAAACCAGAAGTCAGAAGCAATATACTTATATAATAAATTCCACAGGTTTACAATTCAAAAGATTCGTCTGAGAAAACATATCGTATTATATTTAAGCGACCTAAATTCGTAAGCATTTGCTTAGGCAAGAGTACGAAGTTTATTAGATTGTAATATCAGATATACCAAATGTTCAGTATTCGTGTTTATCAAAAGAAAATCGGAAAATCGCTCGTCTACGAAATAGCGATTACAATTTGTAGGCAGTGGGCGTTCGCTTCAATACATAATAACAGCCATTTTTTGTATAAATTTGTTGGCAGACAACTAAAGACCGGAAAATGATTAAATTCACTCAAGGATGTATTATGGTTTAAATTTTCTTTCGCGTTTAATATATATTTTTACTAGCTGCGCCCCACGGCTTCTCGTGCGCCTAAAATGTGTTTTGTCTACCTCGGGAACTAGACCGATTTTCGAAATAAAAAGTAGCCCATGTTTCCAATAGCTCAAAATGTAATTAAAACAGCTGAACCAATTTTAACGATACATACCTATTATTTTCAGACAAAGCTACAATAATTTTGTTGAAATCAAATTAAAGGGGTTCACTTTATAAACCGTATGCTACGTCATTCCCAATTTATATCTAAATCTCATTCCCAAATCTGTTTGGTGGCTTCGCCTTGATAGCATATCAGATCCAGAGTTACTTTTACGTTTTTACCAATACAGCACGCGAAGACTTTGATCACTAGCAAATACTCAATACAAACAAGGCAAAGTTATAAGAGAGAAGAGTAAACTGTAACCTACAAATAGGTTCACAGATGAGCTATTTTGCATTTCCATTTGTAGTGAGTTTTTACTAACTTAAGGTATATGTCGGAGAAAATTTTCTTACATTATGTATCAGTAGTAAATCGGAGACGCCCAAAAAATTTACTTCTCAAGATACTTTTTCTAGTATTACCAAAGAGAAAGGAAAATAATACTGAAAACCTTGCAAAGTAGGCTTCTAATATTTCACGTTCTTTTAGGGTGGCTCTTGGTTATGACTTATATATGAGGCTGTAAATATGCTTTCTTGTTGGCCTCAATAGTCACGAAATAAGAAGCATATTTCAAGTAGAGATATGACTAGTTACACATAAAATGGATACAATATGGCCTTGTTCTGGAGCTTATATGTAAAGCGATTAATAGCGATTAATCCGTACTATAATTATAAAACCATTATCGTTAAGCCCTTTCGGGTTGTGGTGTTGTAGTAGTAGGTAAATAAATTTAATAAATTTGTGAAAGCTCTACATTTCAAAGTACATCATTTTAAATTTAATCAAAGGTATGGTTCAAAGATAACATTTTATATTTAATAATACCAAAAGATGAGTTATTCCAGTCTGAACCCCTGAATCGTATACTCTGGAGAATTGTTTTATTTTAATTATATTTTCTATTCCGTTCTGATTGCCCGTGATATAGCTGGAACTGATAAGAAGACAAAATAGATGAAATGATACTACCAATTTGCAATGCGCTATTTCATCATCATCATCATCATATCAGCCAAAAGACGTCCACTGCTGGACATAGGCCTCCCCTAATTGCCGCCATCGTGGCCAGTCGTTTTCCGCCCTCATCCATTATCATGCGCTACTTAAGGTATGAATATTATCAGGTCAGGTGTAAAAGTAGTAAACAAATTTCTATGATAGATCGACAAAGTAAGCTAGTTACAACAAATTCTCGACAAGATACACAGCCTCTATCTTATGCCAGCAATGCAGCCTGCCATCTATACGTATATACGTAAAGTGAATAGCATTCTCATTTAGCCTAGCTATATATCTAGGCTAAATGATAATGCTATTCACTTTTACATCAAACATGATGAGGACAGATAACATGACAAAGGTTTGATAGACATATTTGGGACGACAATGTATTAGTGTGTTTGGAAGATTGATTTTATTTATTTGTGACAGATTTAGAAAGATATGATGATTGTATATATGAGCACTGCTAAACTCGTAATATAAAACTCTAAAAGTTTTAATAGGCTAGTCTAGGCTAGACGTCATTAGAAGTAGATATGTTATGTGTTTAGCTGTAAACAGAAAAAAGAAAATAAGTAACGTTCTCCCTCTAAGAGCTAAGTAGGTACATCACTCGTGATGATGAATCTATATTAAACTTTTTACCAGCGTATGTCATTTTAGCATTCTGGGTCTTTTAAGCGGGGCGTGAAAAAGCATCTCACTAATCCGTCATAGTGGTGGCCAGTACTTCTAGACTGCTCACCATCAGGCAGAGTGGACTCATTTTGATGGGATGAATATAAAAAAATCTATTTCCCAAAAGTTGATACTATTGAATAACAAAAAGTATTGCTTTTAACATAACATTTTAACATACAAAATAGCAATTCCCTTAAAATTAGGACAGGCAATATATGCTGGCTCATAATTATCATCAGAGAATAATGAGCGCAACTTGAAAAAGAGCAGTAAGCAATAATTATCATTAAGATAATTTTCACAAGAGTAGCATTACCAAAAGTATATTGAGTTTTACGAGCTTTTTCCAGTGGAGTGTGTTACACTAATACATCACTTGTTACATTAAATTACCAAGTTTGCGGCATAATTTCATGGTTATGACTACTAATAAAGAATGAGTTATCCTACCCCATTCTACATTTATAACACAAAATTATTTCTCCCGCTCTCGTTTATCATGCGTACTTGGTTGGGCTTAGTTGGGATTTCGCTAGAGAAAGTATTGTTAATTATAACAAATATAATAATTTATGTCTCAAAGGCAGCAAGCATGTACTTACACATATTATTATTATATGTTTCGCCTGCTGCCTCGTTAACTTATTTTTACTGAGGTACTTAGTCAATAACTATTCTTTATAATATAATAAATAATCTTGATTATGATTCCCACACAAGCGAACAAGCGTTGTGTAGCTGTATACTTTGGAAACAAACAATTAAAACAACACGACGAAGATTCTCCTAAAATACTTAAGTAAATCTCTCCATTTAGACAATAAATATAAGAAATTTAAAAGTGCGTTCAAACAAAAAACAGGCATTGCCAAGCAAAGCCCTCAAAGTCGAGCAGGAAACGGAATTAACGAGCAATTTCGTCGCTCGAGTTGAACCACACAACTGTGCCAACAAACATATACATTAGGTATATACTACATATCGCCCGTCATACACAAAAGCTGTAATGTATATTGTAGCCTGAAGTACCTACGAGAATTTGTAACAATACCACCCACACAGCAAGTAATGTGTAGTTTCATATTGTATCGAGGTATTACATTAACGTATATTCTCGTGTAACTGGCCAATATAGTACTTAACTAGTTTACTTGTCTAGTTTTGTTTTATAATTTGGCACTTATATAGATTGGGAATAATGGGTACCAATACGGTTACTCTTCGAATCTAGAAGTCTTGATGTGTTTTAGCAGACGGTAATCCCTCCATGGAGTGACCACGACCAATGCGCTTATTTTAGCAATTAATTTATCCACATAATACCTACTTAACTACGCTAGTTTGTTTTATGATTACACCTGTATAAATATTTATTTATTAATAGTTCATACACTTTATGTATTTAAGAGAGCTTAATGCCAAATAACATTTTCTATAAGCCAATATACGTCAACGTTAAATATGTGTAGAGTGTTGAATGATGTTATAATTTTTTTTTTTTTGATATATTTTTCTCTTAACAGACTTTTAGTTTTATATATGTTTTCTTACTACTCTTTGCTTTACCAATATCAGTAATATCGAAGATCATCTTACTGTAACATAAATTATGGTACATTACAGCTACCATGAGTGACTGCCTTAACTTAATGTATACTTAGCTAACGTAGGTACGTTCAACTCCGTACTATCTACAGTTTGACGTTGTTAGTCCACATCATTTACATACAATCAGTATTGAGAGTTCGGAATATGACATATTGGTTTAGTTTGTTGAACAAGTGTCAGAATTTAATTAATATTATACGCTAATTATTAGGGACTTGGTATTGTTATAGCAGAATGGACTTTAGTAACAAAGGCTGGATTTCTTTTGAAGCCATCACAGCTTCCAAGGGCTAGTAGGCCTATAAGAACAGTAGATATTCGTCACGTTATGTCTTATTTACACTTTGCAATGAACACTAAAAGAACAAAATAAACCGCAGTTTTTGCTGAATATGCAGTGTACCTACTTCAACGCATGGACGATTTCAATTTAATTGTGATGAGAGGAAGCAAGAATGAACTGTATACATACGACTTTAAAATATTCTTATATTTGTTACAACTTCTAATTTAGGTATACCAGCATAGCATTCTATAAAATATTTAAAACATAATAGGTAGAAAGTTTCTGTATACAAATGCAAATTGGAAACTGAATATTGTAACTTTACTAACAATATTCTGCAAATAGGAGCTAATTGCATCTATTGTTCTAACATTCATGTGGTCTAAATTGTAAACAAATGTACATACCTACTTCAATTTATGCCTAAACATTAACAGCTCTATAAAACAAATTTTAGGTGGCACGTGACTACAAGCATACAACTGATACAAAGTACCTACACCCCGATTCGGAAGAAATATTTATGAATTAGGTACACAAAGTTTTGTCCTGTGTGGGACTTGAACATTCCCGCTGCGCCTAGTCCAGTATAAATACACAAAACGTTGCTCAATTTTAAAAATATTTTTGGCTCCATAATTTACTAGCTTTTCGTGGCACTGTTTCACCCGCGTCTTTGCTTACTGCTCTGCTCTCGTCGCCAGTAGCATGATGTTACATGGCCTATAACCTTTCTCAACAACTGGGCTATCAAACTAGTGCCAGAGATTACTGCGTTCAAACAAACTCTTTCGCTTAATATAATAGTTTATATAAATAAAGTAACAGAGATTGCATGAGACTTAAGCGTCGTTTCATATTAAGCGTTTTAGTGTTTTGTTAAACAAGTAGGCGACGGGTTGCTTTAAATTTATCTAACACTTTGCCAATGGCACTTCACAATCTTCACATCCCTTAATTTATATAATGCTCAGTATATTCATACACAAGTAGAGATCTGAAAGCTTTTCAAGTGAAACAACTGTCTCACGTACTAAAACTGAAATTCTGTTACGAGGTTTAGATACGAGTAATTTAATTTAGTACGTGAATTTTGTGCTAAACATTCGTGTACTGGGAAAGGCATAAAAAGAACTAGCCTATTTTTTATTTAAACACTACTATAAGGAACAAACCCTGAATGCAGTGGATTTAAAAAACATAATTTAGCAGCGACTCAAAATAAATATTAAAATTTATGAATAGCGCAAAGTTTTGTGCCCTATGACTCAAACCTTGTACAGAGAAAGTCTTATTTTATTGCATTTCATATTGCAGTATTGTTTTACAGTGCCCTTCATTCCAAAACATAAAGTGCACAATTTGCATACTACTGCAGCAGATTACACTGGAAGCACTTAAAACGCTGTATCTCCCGTTAATATTGAACAAACTACGTATTATGAAAATGTAAAAACAACTGAAATGATGAAACTCCAATTACATAAATGTCATAATACTTAGAGAAAAATCAGTTAATCTATTTATTTTAGCAAGTTTGCTATCCAAGGTAGAGTTATGAGAAAAGGTAACTCTTGTTGATCGCCAATATATAACCACACTTTATTAATTTTTTAGCTCAAAGTTTTAAGGTGTACAAGATAGTACTGTTTATGTACTACTACTATAAAGGCACAATTTTGAATACTGTATGATGATTTAACTTGAATTACTATGCAAATTTATGCATCTGAAATTATGCTTTTCATTAAATACGTCCACATATTAAGCTATTGCATAGCTTTTATCGCGGGCTTTGAGCGCGGCGCCAGCGACCGAATCAACAAAATCCGTAACGAAAATAAAACCTAACACCCCCTGCTCCGCCTGATGCTCAGCTGTGTAGGCCGAATTGCGCGAATGACCGCGTCTGTGTTGCTGTTTGGCAGGATTTGCGGCAATTTAAATCTCGCGGCTGCGCAGTTTTAATATCGTGATATCTTTTTATTATTATATGGCAGGTGTATATAAAACTTATGTCATTGAAATCGTCATTTAATATACTTTAAAACAAAACTAAAATATATTAGGTCCGTATTATGAGTTTTTATATTGTTAATACTCATTTCAAAAAAGGTCGGTACTTTTTGACGGCTAAAAAAATACCCGTATTTGGAAAAAGTTATGTTTAATATACATTAATATACATTAAACTCTATATTTAATAAAACCAATATACCCTCTTCATACAAAATATCATATTTTGCAAGCGAAATCCGAGCGCAAGCGTAAACAATCGCTTCAAATTTTTAAATAATGCATTAATAAAAAGAAATAATAATAATAATTGCATAAGTTGATAAAAATGCTATGCAATAACTTTACCGCGGCAGTCCCCGAGTGCCACAGGTTTTAAAAGTTTCAAAATTTAAGTTTCATTTTATTAATGAATAAAAAAAAAAATCGTAATTTTAGTGAATGTTTTATTAAGACTTCAATTTATCCTTGCCGCATGAAGCAACTGGTTTTTTGTTACACAATTAAAGCTTGTATAATAAGTGATCTACCGGTAAAGGATTACGTGGACCATTAAGAAAATACAGAATGAATAAATTTGTAGGCAACAAGTATGTATAAGTGACCCAAAATAGTTTTGATTCTTGAATAGTAAGTATACAATATAGTGAAATAATTTATATTAATGTACTTACCTACTCAATGTTAAACACGTCTTAGGGTCTTTATATACCTCAGCAATATTCTAGTAGAAGTCTTATTGCGTCAACAGGAGAAACGTTTTCAAGCCAATAAATAGATTACCTACGTTTTTAGGACCACAACGTACATAGATACGCCTGAATTTCATGGTAATTGCTAACCATTAGTTTACCAGAAAGTATTTCATCAACAATCAACGTCCTTTAAATTAAGTAAGCAGTGTCCACGAATTATAAAATAATGTTATTATGTTTTGTTCTAGGCAATCCACGCAACAAATGTGCTCTGCAGCCCGGCCATAGTTTGATGGATTGGATCCGACTTGGCAACTCAGGCAAAGACCTCACTGGAGTTGGAGGAAGAATACGACCTGTCTCACCAGCGGAGTTGGCCACGCACAATACCATTAGTGAGTTTATATAGTATTCACTATATTCTTATGTTTTACGTCATTAGGTACCCGCTCTTTTCCTTCGGTTGCCCCGATAGATGGGAGCTACTCACGACTCAGTCCAGACTAAGACGTTCTTACAAATATTATAATAAAAATTTAGCCAGCATAGATACCTTCTCTTCTTCACCGGGCATTTATAAGAAACATATATAACTAGGACAGATCAATGATCAATAATCATAGGCATTATGGTTGGTACATAATTAAGTAAATTTAAAATAATAATATATAAATAGCACATTAAAATATATTGTAAGTTGCGTGAAGAGTTAAATTAACTTCAAAAATTATAAATATTAGTTTATTTGTTATGGAAGTGTTTTCAAATAGTATACCTACTATCATAGTAAGTATTTTATATTAGTTTAAGTCTGTTTGTTTATTGAATAAAGTTAAATAAAAATAAAAGTTTAACAGTGGATGTGACTTTAAAAATTACGAAATGAACGAAAACGACTATGAACGTATGGAGTAACAGGTAAAATATACATCTATAGGTTTCTGTCGTCAAATAATAAAATTGTATTTGGCGTTCCCTCATTACAGTCATACAATCATTCATCATAATCATTTTAAACAAGTGACGTCTGCTGACTTAGGCCATTTTTAGAATTTCCACTTTGCTTGATAATTTAAACCATCGATTTCTCAATAAATAAACCAACAACACTTTAGTAAATAGCTGACGTACATGAGGGACCGCCATGTTATTGATGACTGGAAAGACATATTTACCATATACATTGCGACATCAATCAATTCCTTCCATGTTGCCTCATACTTCTATCTATAGCTTATAAATGAATTATTGTGCGAGGAGGTTAAGTGACATTTTCCCATTATACTAATAACATCTCACATCGATCGTCGATATGGCGCTGATCACAACATTGTCGCAAGAATTTTGTTTAATGGCAACATATAAAAATTTACGCAGTTGTTATTTTCCGTAACTAACATAAACTTTGAAGTCACAGCTTACACTTTTCAAGCTTTTTTAATTATCAACAAAAAACAACAAACAAGTAAAAGTTAACAAATTACAAGCCAACTAATGGGGAGCTGTATGTGAGTGTCGGCATAAAGGTCCTAGATACCCTTGTGGCCAGTCAGGACTCCATCCCCAGTTTGTCTATACTGGCTGACTAAAGTGAATGCCAAGATTATTGGCAAGTCAAAGTTCTTCAGAACTTAGTGCTCCAAAGTGAACGTAGCATTTAAGCATTTTTAAAGGCCTTAACTAAGACAAAACTCATTTTGGTTGAGACGGCTCAGAAAATTACACTTCTATGTTTGACAAAAAGAATCTAGTAATCCAGCCCTAAAGACCATACTTTTAGACTTTTTTGTATATTCAAGCCATGAATTTTGACATACGTTTTAAATAATTACGAACTGTGAATCACAAAGCGACGCACTTATCAATGCCACAACGTCTACATAATTTATATTGTTTACGCACACATCGTGTAGCAATGCTGGTATTACTCACCAATCAAGTTATTTACATACAGGTTGAAAGGCTTATGTAAGCTATACTACGTCTGCTTCACTATATGTATGTGAGAAAGTCCATCGTGCGTTATTGATCTAGTTTCGATACTAGGTATAGCTTCTGTCTCCGATTAATAAATTTATTATCTTCTTAGACGCCATAGAATAAATAGACTACAGAAAATACCACGTTTAGCCTATAAGCAAAGTATTGTTACGTTTTATAACACCCTTTTTGTTTCAGACGACGTCTGGTTAGCCATTCGCGGTCGAGTCTACAACATAACACATTATCTGCCCTATCATCCCGGAGGTAAGGTTATTGTTGCAATAAAAGCAAATTTTCTGGATACAAAATTGCTCCATGTTTCCATTCTCGTAAAGTAGTAAGGTTATTGTGTACATATTATATTATTTATGTCCCAGGTCCTGAAGAACTGATGCGTGGTGCCGGTATAGATGCCACTCAACTATTCGACAAAGTACATCCATGGGTGAACTATGACTCGCTCCTCGCGAAGTGTCTCGTAGGACCTCTACGTTTTGAACTTCCCGATGCAGAACTATTTGATAATTCTACCACATCGCCAAAGTCCGACCGCCTCAGAGAACCGTCTAAAGCACAAGAATTAGTTAGAAAATCTATGGAAAACTTAGCTAATTGCATTACTCCAGTTAGAAAAAAAATAACGTCGAAATCAGATGAAACCGCAAAGGGAAGTCCGCCTAGTAAAATTATGCAAAGTTTAGTTCAATCCACTGATTTGCCTGTATCTATAAGTCGGAGAGCCGGATCTAGTCCAATCAAAAAAACAGAAAATAATCCTGACTCACCAGTACAACTTCGATATGACTGGATCCAAACATCGACGAAACTCACAATATCCGTGTATACCGGACATCTAGCTAATCCGGGTGGATGTGCTCGAATTACTGACGGATTTCTGTTGATTGAAGTAGCGACCAACGGGTGGCTGCGTACACTTAAATTGAAACCTGAAGCAAAACTAAAAGAACCTCTACAATTGCGTGTTTTCGCCGAAAGTGGAAAAATAGAGGTGAGTGTTTGATGACATTTTCAAACTTATCTATAAATAGAATGTTCCATTGCTATTTGTAGCTGACTAATGTAAACCCTATTCGTGTTGTCGTATCATTAGTAGAAACAACATTAACGACCGAATCAGATTACGTCACTACGTGTAAGGTTCTCGTATTGTCATGTTTAAAAATTGATAAATCGGATCAAGTTTTTTTGCCATTTTGTCCGGATATTCGATATTGTATTCTGAAAGACAAGCTAAATCCGGGCAAAAATTTGTTTTGCAAAAAGCCTCTGTGCGATATACGCTCGAATATTTCATGTAAGCCTGACAGGGTGCAATATTTAGCCAGATGTTCGGTTTTGGCAGCGCACCCTGAAATTCGGACTCGGTGTAAAATGTATATATAAGGGTGGTAAGGGTGGAATTTGTTTTTTAATAATATATTTTGCTTGGCAATTAATGTAATCTCGAATTTATTTGCCTGACATACGAATAAATTCGGCTGAATTTAAAAATCATACATGTTACATTAATATTATTTTTAGGTAACAGTACGAAAAGCAGAAGCTAACGTGTGGAAGGGTTGTGGCGAGGTAACACTGGGCTCCACAAACCGGGTGTCGTCACCACGGTCAGTAGAATGTTGGGTGATGAAAACTGGCAAGGTTTCTCATGACACGTCCCTTCTGACTCTGTGCTCAAGAGCAGGGCCGGTGGTAGTTCCACTTGGGCATCATGTTCGAGTGCACAAACAAATCAACGGTAAGTAGAATAATATTCACTGGTGTTAGTATGGAATTCGTAAAGTACTTTACGTTCTTATGATACGATATTTATTGATATTTTTAACGTTGTTTTCGTAACAGATTTTCTAGTGATAGAACTCTTGTTCGTATCGTATCGTACTTTAGGTTTAAAATTCTTCATGTTCCATCATTATTATTACAAATATTTCATAAATTCATATACATAACTGCACTAAATTAAGACACACAAGACGTAATATCTCAATTATATTCATAATTAGTCGACAAGTACTTTATATTCCAAGAAAAAGTACAACATTTTTTACTTGACAGCGTCAATAAATATAAAACATCAAACAAATAATTGTTATTTTCTCGTGCGCTACGTGTGCGATACATTGTGCTTACAAAACAGATAACCAAGCTGTTACCTCTAACAACAGGATATATATTTCATTCTCGACCCTTATAACCGCTCTCTAGGGAAAAAATCTCAACTAAGCTGCTCAGTATTATGATTAACGAAATGAGTTTTCGTGTTTAATATCGTTAAGAGCGGTTTTATTAAGAGAATAGCTCTAGTGTGTGTCACAAGCATGGTGTAGAATTCTGTGGGCAAAAATATCGTATTTAAAATCATAGTTCAGAAAACAGAGAGAAATGAATACTGTACACATAACCATGTCCACCGTATGTTTTTTAGAACTCAAACTATCTCCTGGAAGAGATCGATCTAAGCGATAAGACCGCTCATTGTACCTACTCATATTTATGTTGTATTCTTTATTGTACACACCACAATAAATGTCATTTAAGAGACCCGTAACCAGAGCCGTAGTAAAATAGTGTGACAGACAAAGTTTTTAAGACCATCTTTTTCGTTTTGCTGAGCCCTAAAAACGTTACATATATATCAACTATAATCATTCTATCTAAGTAAGTAGATACGCAACTAGCTAGAAAAGAAAAAGATTACCTAATAAGGTGAAAATTGAATTTTGAAGGCTATCGTTCTTCGCGCATTTTTTAATAAATGTAAGCCTACCTAAATAGGTTTAAACCTATGTAAGTAAAAAATAAAGCAAATTTTTGGATACCTACCTAAAACTGTATTATCACCGACATCACTGAAAAATGTAATGTAATGTACCTAACATAATAATAGAAAACTCATTTTATCTTAGGGTCCGAATGTTCACGCTCTTATACTCCTATTGGCGAAGGCTGGACTTCTTCTGACGCAAGCGATGTCTATTCAGCTCTTAGAATGGCTGTGAAACGATACGACAGCGGCATTTTATCTCCTTATCTCACATCACTTAAAAGTGGTGATCTTGTTACTCTCTCTGGACCGTACGGCAATTTCCAATTGCAAAAGGTAAATTATGTTTTGATTTGTTTAATGTGTAAGTGATCTGATATGCACTGTGTAAGGCTGGGTAGTGATGGGCTGTACGGACTTTTTGATAGTTTGCTGATATATTTATGTAAAACGAGAATTGTCAGTTTTTATCAACTTGAAAATATCTACTAGTAGTCCTGACAATTCTGTTCTATGTAGTCGAACTTTTATTATCACAAAGTCTATATTGTATAAGTAGGTACTTAAAATATTGTCTAAAAATCCTGACACATTCATCATACAAAAAATAGCAATCGTCAGCTCCTTATGAAGAGGTTTCTTTGGGAGCACCAGAATTAAAAACATATCATTGTGACAACGAGGGACATAACTGACGGTTATACTATACACTTCGATAGGCCGCAAACTAATTTCCACCATCGGCAATAAACAAATATAAAAAAGAACCTTTTAAAACACGAGTGACGATTCAAATACTTATTTCCTTCTATGAAATATTAATTCTACATATCAATACTAATGTGTGTTATATGTTGTTGAAACACCATTGTTTGTTTTAGCTGAAGACTGTGAAAACTTTGTATTTAATCGCAGCCGGTACGGGCATCACGCCAATGCTCGGACTTATAAAGTTCATGCTATCAAGGTCGAATCCTAGATGGTGAGTGACATTCGTGTTTACTAATATTGATAAACTGAATGGTATTTTAGTACTTATATAAGTATTATTTATCTTATTTTATCCTGCATTCACCTGTAATATATCTGCTACGCGCTCACCCTGTCGTTGTACAAGGTGTGCGTGGAATTTCAGGGATATAATATTGGTCTCAAAACCACAATATTGTCCAAAATTGACTTATTTTGTTATTTTCAGTGAACGAACACATTTATTGTTTTTCAACAAATCAGAAGAGGACATCCTATTTCGTAGTAATTTTGAAGAAATGACAAAAGAAGACAACAGGTGCGTAGAAGAATTTCTATCATTTCATAACTGTAAATGTGATTACAATTTTAGTAACAAATGAGTTCTCTTTATGTCTGATATAAGAGTCTAGCAGTAATTTGCGTTAGTTAAATGTCACGATGCATGGATGCAAAATTTCCTGCGGAAGATCTCATAAGAAATATATTCGTAATCTATTAAATAGGGATTAAAACGTTAGTGCCATTAAAAATAAATATCCCATTTTCGCGCTGTTTTTTTCATGTAGGTACAGCAATTCAATCTCCCAACTATGATCCTTTATTTGTACACAATCCTAAATTATAAATATTGTTCACAGACTCAAAGTGACGCATATTTTATCAGAAGCTAACGCCACATGGACAGGTCACAAAGGTCGCATCAGCATTGACCTCATATCTGAAATATTAGGTAACATTAAGTGCATAGATGATTGTGCACATTTTGCGTGTCTTTGCGGTCCAACGGAGTTCACATTCGCCGGACTTGAATTGTTAAAAAAACGTGGGTTAAATGATAGCTGCGTACACGCTTTTATGGGTTAAGAAGTGTTATTAGTTTTTAATCCTACATTGCCAATCAAAGTTCTAACTGCATAACATAAGTAATGGGAAATTACTTCTTATGATAGGCGATATAAAAGCTTTTCTACCATAGCTTATGTAAGCAACGCAAATTGGAAGGGGAGACTATTCGTTCAATTAAAGACATCCCATTAATTGGACGTCTGCATGGGATGAGTAAAGATTTGGCGGTGAATAGGAACATAAATTTGATTTCATATTCATGAATAATTTCTTTTATTTATACCAACTCTAATATCATTGTACAATATCTATACTTCTCTAGCATTAAAATAAGCAGTAATTATTATTAGTCATAATAAATAATTTGTCTGTAATTACTTTTTGTTCTTATTACAGCTCAAGTCTTTATTTACCCTATGTGATAAATGAAAATTATTGAAGAGAAATACGACACCGATATATTTTATGCACAAATGTGTGCTTATTATTAAGGCTATTTAAAAGAAAATGCTGCAATAGTGATGAATATGTTCCATTTCAATCATGTACTCTTCCTTTTAGGCAGATTTGCAAAATCGTATTTGCACAAATCAAAAGTAAAAGAACAAATGATGTTCAGTTGTAAACTAAACTCTGTTAAATATCTAAAAATCATTAAAATCACTGATAAACTTTCTCGTAGATTTTTTAATTACATAGTAACTGAAGAGTGAGAACTAATGTAATATTAAATTATAGTTACATTAGCCATTAAAGTCTATGTTGTAGGTAACTATAAAATATTGGCCAAATAGTAGAGAGCATTAAACAAAAGAAAGATTTAAAAATTTTAAGATGTAATTTCAATAGATTTAAATTAAACAAAGTGTGATAAATTAGCTTTTTTAGATACGTCTAACAATATTTTAGTATTTTATGATTAGATAATTGTGATTGAGTAGATTAGCTCAATGTACATAAAGACAAAAATGATAGTTATAATTGTATAAAATATATCCCGAATGTAATGGTGGTATTGTAAGTACCTATTCCATCCATTATTCAATATTATAGTTGTACCTTAGGTTCACATAAAGTTTTCTTTCTAACTTGCCTTCTTTATTGTATGTGCCTTAGGCTCTTATTTATCTTAACGTATTATTTTGTGTCTCTTTTTTATCAAAATGCACTGTAACAATTGATTTTACGTACTTAATTGATTGCAATTTATAAAAGTAGAATTAAACTGTATAAAAATTAAACAGCAGTGGCTGCCTCGCAATGATTTAAAGAACATAATTAAAGCATGTAGTCATTCAGGGTAATTTTAAACAGGGATAACTATTCAAGCCTAAGTTGAAAAGTCTATTACATAAGTAGATACCCACATGTTTGGATTTTAATAATTTTAATGTTTTACAATATCTTACATCTATGCATAAAAGACAGAGAAGTAATTATTATTATATGACACAAATGTCTGATTTTAATACCATTTATTTGTAGGACTCAACACGACGGTGGCCACAGGTTTTATATTTCATTGCACATTAATTACATGATATACAAAATAGTGTCAAACGAGATGAATAGATATACAATTCTCATTACAACTTCGTACATAATATGCAATTTCTTGCAATTGTTTATGTTCGTATTCATCCTCGTGTTCCTATTCACCTCGTTTGACCTTACTAAACATTTAAGTCGTCTGTATATCAATATTTCGGATATCAAGGTAATATTTACAGCATATCAAGTACTTATTATTTGTAAAGGATACATCAAATTATTATTACAAAATATATTTTTTAGTTTATAAACGGGTACTACCATTTGAGGTTTGCATTAAACTAATATTGTAAAAAAGAAAGTAATGTGTAGAAATAGGTCAGTGTTATTTAAAAGAATCTTATTATTTCTATTTATATTGTTATGTATTATAAGTTGTGCTTTTATTTTAATATATATGTAGGTAAGTGAAATTGTGAATGTTTAAAAAGTGCCTACATTCCAGGTGTTGTTTCGTTTATAGTGTTATTGATTGGGTTTCTTATTAAATGATGACATGAATTTTATCGTTTTATTCAAACTTTTCGTTTTTTTCGACCAATGCAATGATACAAATACTAAGTAAATACTCGTTAGGTATAGTCTAATGTATGTATCAAGACATAAAAAATAATCAGTTACCAGAATCTCGTCAGAAGTCTAAAATAATAAAGAAAATGAATGATTGTTAATTATCATGAAACATTATTTTCTTATTAAGTGGTCCAAAATTTTGAAAAACTAAAAGTCTGTTTGCCAGTTAGTTGGTCTGTTGAATAACACGTAGTCACAATACAATGTTCCTCTCGCTGCCATAACAGAGTTTCTCCGAAAACTCTATGTAAAACTATCCCTTGTCGCAAGTTTTCTATGTGCTACATTGAAAACGTGCAACATTTGGCTTTACGATGCAGAATCTAGGTTAAAACTATTTTCCTTCCACACCTATATTCGGTGAGACGTGAAAATAAAATAAGTATCAAATTGAAGTCGAGAAATGTGAAATTATTTCGTCGTCAGCATTTTGAATTTATTCGTGTAGCAAATTCTTATGTGCGCCATAAGTACCTTAATGTATTTATGAAACTTATTTAAATTTAATTAAATGAAGTTCCTCGCACGCAACAGATGTATTCCACGAAGCAGAAAAAATATATGAAATTGCACATTATGAAATTTGTATTTGGAGATCTGTGATATCTGCTAACTATACCAGAACAAGAATAGCATAGGCAATAAAACAGTGAAAGTTCTTCACATCATCAGTCTGAAGACGTCTACTGCTGAACATGAGCCTCTCCTGAAAGAAGGAGTGGACCACAGTCACCACCTTAGGCATTAATGACTACGGTAAGACAGGACCCCCACGGACATGATTATTAAGATTATCTAGAATCATATTTGTGCACCGGACAACCAGACAAAACTAAATCTACATAGGTACCTACCTACCTAGTCATTATTTAATTAAGCTTCTACCTACACTTTTATACACTAAGGTAAATAACTAGACCAAACACTAATATGACCTCGTCTGCAATTATTATAGTTATACAATACGCCGTCATAATCAATTTAATAAGCAAATTTAAATATTTTCATGCATATGTTTAACGAGAATAAACTTATAGGCAATACATTTTGTAAGTACTTATTATATTTCGTGACGTGGGTGGTCAGTGATTAAAGCTTACAAGAACTAAGGGATACTATAAGAGACCATATTTCGTACTGAAATGATTTATTGGGGTTCACATTTTTAATTTTCCTCATCGTTTGTTAGTTGTCAATCCTATCTTTATTTCCACCTGTCAACGAATAGATGAAGGCGATTTATAACCGTTTAAAATGATACTTGGTTTAATGGGCATGTGATTGGACACAGCATTTTGTGTTTTACTGTACCTATGCTGCCGTGTACTGTATAAGATTAATACGGAATACCCGTAAGAAGTTACACCACCCGGCAATGAAAACGGCGGATAAATTTCTTCGCTTTAAACATTATATCAGAAGGTATTCTCTCTAGTTCAATGGTCTAAACCTGCTACAGTATATTAATGAAGTGTGAACATAAACATGGTATTGGCAACCAGGTTTGTAATAGATACAAATAAAAGCAACAGATCTAATAAGTTTATAGCTACATTACCTACTTACTGTATTCCAAGTTTAACAAGTACGTGACGAGAAAGTAAAGCTCATCCAGTTTCATTGAATAACAGAGTACCTACGTAACTAAGTCATTTCTTACGACACCCACGGGAAGTGACAGAATTCTACATTTTTGATCGCACACGGCTTACTACCTATTGGTAGTACCACGAGTAAGAAGTGCTACATAAGTAACAAGCCCTGTATAGCTGCTATTGTATAGGTATATTACAAGGTACATAACACATGTCATAATGATGACATGTGTTATGTACCTTGTAATATGGACTTGGGACTTGCACCTATATCTATTATGTATAGGTACGAGTAAAATCTCAAAAAACTAAAACATATTAAATATAGGCGTGACATACATACAATCAATGAACACAAACAAATGTATACTATTATATAAAGTGGAAGAGTTGGTTTGTTTGAACACGATAATCTTTGGAACTACCAGTCGGATTTGAAAAATTCTTTTTGCGTATGATAGCCCAGTTCTCGAGAAAGGTATGGCTATGTAACATCACGCTACTGGCGACGGGAGCAGAGCAGTAAGCAAAGGCGCGGTTGAAACCGCGCCGCGGAAAGCTAGTACTTATATAAAGAGCAATTAAACAGATAAAGTCGCATGCATATAGCGAAACCTCATTAGTGTGAAATATAAAAAAATCATCATCGGGTAGTTGTACAATAGACATTTTATTCGTCCTCTCAATTAAGTGAGGTAGTCACAAGTGATGAACTAAAAAGATCATGACTAATGATACCAATACAAAAGAAATAAAACTTGAATCATTACTCTACTTACAGTTTTACTGTAGAGATATCGTTAATTCTTGTCAATCTGTCCTCTAGATCTTAATAAAGAGAAGTATTATATTAGACTTTATATTAGACTATTATTATGTTTTAAATAAAGGACGACAAGCTTTTATTGCCATGTACTTATATCCTGCATGTTATGTTAAATAAAGATATATTTATAGACAGTTATTTTGAATGCAAAATTATTTAAGTGTAAAGTTTCTCGATTATAAATGCGTACCTACATGCAAAGCAAAAGGCACTGGAAAATCGGTAAACGTTTTGTTAAATATATTATGTTAGATAAATTTGTGTTAATAAATATAAGTCCCATTCCGGCTGAGTCTAGCTCGTAAAGCCGCATAGCTAAAGTAGGATTGGCCTGGTCCCGAGTTTACGACTGATGATAACAGCGAATCAACGTCGAATTAGTTTAAACAAAAATGTTTCGCGCGTATGTTTAGGTCCTTTGAATGTGACGTTTTCAATTATTCTATTATGCAATTAAGTTTTACCCACCTATAACTAATACAACGTATCAATAGTAACAGCTACAGTATTTTCAGGTAATTTCTTTATGCATAAAAATACAAGAAAACTACATCACTATAGTCGATAACGGGTAACGGGTAATGCCAGGATTAAGACATTAGTAAAGGCAGAAGCATCACTCACGCGATGTCGAGTCCGGTACATCGAAATTCAACTGGTCGATTAACTGCCGACTGAAAGAACAATTTCCTATTCGTTATTTGGATTACGGGGTCTTGCCAGTTCTTCTCACAGCTCTACCTCGTCAGCGAACTGGCTGTAGGTCAATTGGCTGACTTCATGTAATGTTGACTTTTCATAAGCATCATACTTTATGATCAAAATGAAATAAATGCTTTGACTTTGACTTCGATCAAAGTGGAATAATCCAATCGTGTAAGTTTAAAATCTGATAGTTAAGGACGTGTATAAAGCGAATGAATTAAACTTTGTCTATTACAACAAAGGACGAACTGTTGCTGATAAACACAAGTTTATCTTTGGAATTTAATGAAAACGCGAGATGTGTACAAACATAAACTATCAAAGAGGCGTTCTTCTAATTTCGCTCTTTATGCCGTTGTCCGTCTAATCTAGTTAAGAAAATAATTAAAAATAAATATAATCATCCTATAGAAAATCCAATTTCAAGCAAGTCGTTAACAAACTGCTATACCGTAAATAACAGTTTAAAGGGTTTCTTTATTTTCTTTTTTTTGTAAATAGAAACTTCAAACATACCACTTTTTTCAACGAATCGTCAAATTACGCTGTGTTCCGATTATACGCTCCATCTTATTTACTTACATAAATTCAAATTAAGGCACGAAAAAGAGGCAAACCTATCCTGCAAATTAATTCCACAAAGTCAATTTCCACAAAAGTGCATGTGCTATACTGCATTAATTTGACGTGATTTTATAGGCGCTAATTTCTGTGTCTCAACATGATTAACTTATTTCTGTCGTTCTCGACAAGTCTCGAATATTTTGATCGAAAAATAAATATTTAAAGCATACAGTTTTGTTTAGCAATTCTTATGGATAACAGTGCGCTTTTATTACATTGTAATATCATACATACAAAATGATTAGTGGTTCTTCTGTGAGTTTACATGTCCGTGTAAAATATTTGCAAATTTTACAGCGATTCAAATCAAATCATTTCTTAAAAAAAAAAAATCTTTTCTTATGAAAATATTTTAGTCAATCACCTATAAGATTCACACGTTAACTCGCAGTAGAGCTACAGTTAAGAAAATAATCGTTAGTCTGAATGGTATTAATTTTGTACCCAGTAGGCGAATACTTTAAAATAATGACAGCCATTTTGTATGTATTCGTTGCAGGACAGTTAAAGACCGGAAAATCATAAATACAGACAAATATTGCCTTTTGAGTTTACGGTATGTTTTTTATTTGCGCATATTTTATTTAACAACAACACAAATAACTAAAAATAAATCAAATTCAGCACATAAACTGATTTCATGTCTAGTCTTTAAATAGTTTAAAGCACCGTTGTTATTTTCTTCTTACTGCATCTCCCCTAACTTTTTTTTAAACCTTGCAAGGCAATGATTTTTTACTATTGTACAAAGAATTTCTTTCGTAATTTTATTGTGTCTTAGTAGAAAAAACTCGAGAATTCTAGAGATTCACTCGTGTAAAGCCCGGGCGGGTTTCGATAGTAAGTATAGAATAGAATAGAATTTATTATTTCTATTAGAAATTCGTATAGAATATCGAACTTGTTTAAGAACACATAGAAAAAGCGATCAATAGAAGCTACCACTGCTACTGTCGGTACCGCGCGCGCGCACTAACCTGCTGCAGCACGCGCCCCTGACGCGCGCGTTGCGTGCGCTCAACACACTGTCTCAGCATGTTGATTTGTTTAACTGTACTCTGAGTGAATTTACAAGGGCCGCTTACTGTGTTGGATTATTTAGTTAGTATATGTATTTATGTATTATAAAAATTATACTTCAGTGTTTTTTTTTAATTAATTTATATTTAAGTAGATTTAGATAAGTTTATACACTATTGTATTAGGTACGAACCTGTAAAAATAGTTGTATATTGTGTGTAATAAATAAATAAATAAATAAATAAAAAATTATGAAATCATTATAGTGAAAACTTTACTTAGTTGCTTCGAATTATTGGCAGATATAATTAATCATCATTATTCATCTTAAATCCAATTAAATAGCTAGTCGTATGGAATTGTGCCAAATTGGTACAAGTTCTTACAAAAATAAAATATTCTATTTACTTAATATAGAACCACATCCGAAATAACGTGGATACTTACCTATACGAAATGGCACTATTTGCATTGCTTATTACTTTGGGGAGAATATTATCATGGCACGGATAAAAAGTAGGTCACTCTTATAGCGTAAGCAAACTTGTGTGATAGACGGACGAAGGAGCTAAGTTAACCGGATCCAAGATAAACACCTCTCTCATGTCAACCGATACAACCTGCATATACACAAGTATACATAGGTTTAATTAGCTTAATGGTTTCGCTATCCTCTTGATCCCATTTTTATCAAAGGTTTGATAGATGAAATTAAGAGCTAACCTAAGATAGGTACATTTCTGAGATGTTATTTTGTTTATTCGTTAGGTTTTTGTCTTGAGCTGATTGTAGATACCTATGATGTTTCTGGTCTCCACTAGCGTTTTGTATTTGAAAGGAAATGATTTGTATTATATGAAAATATAATGCTCGTTAAAGCTGCTACAATACAAAAATGTCAGTAATAAAATGAACAATGGTGAACGTTAGTTTTAAGATTACGGTGTATTTTGTTTTCTTGTAAATGCTTACTGTTTTATGATACGTGAGCTGCAAACATTAATATTAGTACCTACTCGTATTATTATGAGCGTTTGTACTAGTCCAGGATACGATGCTGATAAAGACGAAGAAAGCACTACTTACCTTGGTCTTGAATTGAATCTACTAATTTTGCATTGCAATGAATTTAAAACTTTTTTATTCCTGAAGATTTGTTTGCATTTTGACAAAACAGTTGCATATACCTAACGTAACCCTAGAAGCCACCTACACAAATAAAATTTCAGTGGTCAAAATAATATAATAAAATAATAAAAATTATACTAAAGTAAATTTAGTGATGCCTACTATAGCTAAAAAAATATTTTTATCAAATAATTTTGCACACAATTCTCGTGCAATTTTTCTTTTTCTCGGTGAGAAACAGTGACAGCAAGAAAATTGCTTAAACTTGTAAGTATCGTGTGTACAGCGCTTTATTATTATTTTGTCTTCTTTTAAAGAACGCTGACGAGAACGACAGACGCTGTGCATGATTCTCTAAATTATCTCAATAATCATAAGCACTACTAATATTCATTTCCAAGAATTTCTCTTCCGATCAGAGGCCCTAGAAAAGTGGCATAGATTTCTATTCTACTCATAGAATAGATTAAAAAATGTATGGGATTGACATAAGCTGACGCCAACATTGTCGTTAGCTTATGTCAATCCCATACATTTCAGTCAGTACTTAAACAATTTACCGTCAACAACTTTGTTCGCGTGATATTTCATTCTGAAGTAACCTTAATGTCAGTCAATTCTAACCCTGTCTCAAATGTATCGATTCGTAGCATAGTTTTATAGAGAAACAAGAACAATCAAAACTTTTCTGCAATTACTTTATTTTATGTAAGTACATAAAGCTTCCTCTAAAAGAAATCCTTCCTTTTGATCCTTTTGTGTCATAACTATCAATTAATTAGATCGTGATAATATAATAATAGGCACCTCATTTTGTATAGGTACCTTATAAACTAAACGAAGACAAAGTCTAATTTTTAATTTTTGCACTTGATAAATTGGCAATCTAACTTTTGATAGACTGCCCCGGTGGGTCAGTAGTTCACCATGATCATACGGCCATGCTGATGTCTCTGGTTCGATTCCCAGCTCTAGTAAACTGATATTGGGTTTCTCTGTCAATAAATTTTTAATATTAATCTAAATTTGGAATCTAAAATTGTGCCCGAAAGTTCGTTGTTTGTAACAAGAGACCCGACAGCTGGCAAAATATGGGTGTTATAAATCTCTACCTATCCTAAGAGAACTTCGATATTGTTAAAATTTAAATATTACCGAAATAATCTCAGTTTTATGAACCGTCATATAGGCCCTTAGTTCATTAAAGCTGTCTATATGAACGACTAAGGCCACTTTTACGATGGATATAACATTTTAGTTATTAAAGGGTTTATAACTTTATACCCAAATATATTAACATAACTACAAAGTTTTGGGTCAAATACCTACGTTTTGTATTAAGGTCAGAAATAGCTAGGACTTTACCTATTTGTGAGTTAATATTTTATATCAACTTCAACAGATTTTCCCGTTTTATTATATAGTGACTATGGCTTTCGTTTTACTTTTTTTGTATCTTAGTAAAAATAAAAAAGAACGTCAAGTCTCAAAAGTTATCTTGGGGTAATCGTCCTTTAGAATTAAATTGTTTCCACTAACATCACAATGTACACAGTCAAGATGAAAGCATTGACTTTATGAAGGTGATGAAACTCATGAATATAAACATTTTAGTTTCCGTCTCTGGAAGAAAGCTTATTCTAACACCTTACAAATACGAAGAACACAGTACGCATATGTTTAAATACGGAATATTTTCTAGTTCAGGTTTTAGTCAAAGTTTATTTGAGACTAGCTGACCCGGCGAACTTCGTTCCGCCTAACAGACGGTTCTTTATACCTAGCCTAAGTTACTCCTCATTACATCAGCTACCTGCCAATAAAAGTCCTGTCAAAATCGGTCCAGCCATTTTAGAGATTAGCTGGAACAAATAGACAGACAGACAGACAGACAGACAGACAGACAGACAGACAGCCAGACAAAAATTGTAAAACATTCGTGTAGTAAGAAACGGTTATTTCAATATTACAAACAGACACTCCAATTTTATTATATGTATAGATTGATAGATTGAGTTAATAATTTATCGTGTTATCATATCACGAGTAAAATGGTCACCCTTTTATTGTTATTTTTCACACAACTTTTATGCAGATAAGAGCTTTATATTTATACAAAAAAATACTTATTAGATCAAATTCACAATAAAATATAGAAAGATAAAAATAATTCACCAAAAAACTGTTAAATGTTTTTAAAAGGCTATTATTGCTCCAGCTAGCTATTGGGATTTATATAATTAAAAAAATACAAGTCGATTGTGAATGCTGAAACATTTTGTTTTCAATCTCTGTAATTTAGGTGTTAAATTTTCCTTTTTGCCTTTTAAATTGGATATCGCGATCCGATTTTCTACGGTGCTGACAATGAAAGCAATTTGTAGCATCAATCACTCGTTTTGTGAGCCACGTAAGGCCACGGCTTTTCGATCCCTGAAATTACACGGCATACTATTAAGCCTTATTTTTTTAAGAGGTAGGCAGACATAATATGTTTTATACAACACAATCATGTTTCGCCAGCATTACGCAGGTTTCATAGAAAATTCTAGATGTTGACTATACTGCAGTTCAAATTTGCTTATGTACAATGAACTTTCGTTGATTTATCTAACGTAGTCTACTAAAAAAATACAACAATTACAGTATTATCTATTTAAACCCAAAGTAAGCATGTTATAACTTATGATATGAGTTCTAGAATGCGGATAAATGCTTACTTCCGTTTGCTTATGCAAACGACGCTATTATGAACCACATATGGATGTGTTACAAAGAATATCAAAATTTAATTAACAAGGTCGAAATACGAGCACTCAGAAATATATATTGAATTACGTTCACATACGACTTTTTATGAGAATACTACGAGCATGTTACGAATTTATGTGACCCAAATAGGAAAAACTTTTATACATTGAGTACACCTGAGTAGGTACACCTAATAGCATAGATACCTAACAGTTCAACTGATCATCTTGCTTTTACTAAAGCTGAGTCCAACTATGCTATGTTAGAACAAATATTTGAACGACTACCTGTATGCGGCATCCATATTTTTGAACCAAAAGACTTCTACTGCGGGAGGTGGACCTTTCTTCAATCTTGTCTCTCTGGGTCCTTGTGAGAGGCCTGTCCACGCTTTGTCTGCTGGTGTTCGCCACTCTAGAAATTTTCTGCCTTCACGACTATAAGTTCTGCGAGCTGTGTGTTCAACCCTACAAGAAATACAAGTATGTAATATGAACTTTGCTGTGAGCTTCTAGAGAGCGACCAAAAAAAAATATAACTATCACTTCATCTTCACTGTACAAAATAAGTCATGCTGGGTTCTGGCTATATTCCTTTTGTTCGATACACTCAGGCAGCAAAAGTATTAACAATTCATAGTAGAATTAGCCTAGATATAATCTACCCACGACATGAATAATTACTGTGCCGGCTTAAACACAGTCTTGGAATACTGAAATTGAACCGAAATATTCTCACGACTGGGTACCAACTAACAATCAAGCAAATTCAAGTAAGAATATCTGAACCAATGTGTAGAACTGTAGATACATTATATACAGTTTGGAAGACGTCCACTACTGAACATGCTCTTTCTCATCGATTTTCAAAGGGGCTAGTTGATTTTGTGAGTCAATGTAAAGATAATATGGACTTAAGGTTAAATCTCCAAAGGCAAAGACAAAATAACTAAATTAAAAATCCAGCTTTTCAAATCACAATTTTTATTTTAATGCTCTATATAAATTGCTAGACTCTGCTAGACATAGCCCTCTCCCAATTTACGCGTATTTAATTTACACATTCAGTCTGTACCCGCAACATATGTCAGGTTGTCTGTTCACCTGGTTGGAGGGCGTCTACCTTACGTTTGTCAAGTAGTGGTCCTCGCTGTAATTGCTATGTCCATGACTAACAAACTACTGATAGTAATTTTTATATTGTGTGTGGCAGTTAAAAGTAAAAAAGATATATCTTTACATACTTTTTTCTAATCTAAACCATAGTTAATTTTAACGGCTGCGATAATTTATTACAGCTTTGAGGGCAAATTGTATATTCGCTATGCGAACCTCCTGTAATACTTAATCTCGTTTATCTTAATTGCATTGTTCTCGAAAACAGCAAAGTGGCTATATTGTCCGCTCCAAATTTAATAGAGTTGGAGATGGCCAATATGAGAGGTGGGACGGCGACATTTCACGAAAAGGTACAATATAATAGGTACTCACGTAGGTACAGGTAGTCATGGGTCACTGCATAATGTACAAGTAGAACATTCAATTTGAGCTTCTAAACATATGACCATGACTTAGGTGGTGCCTCTTGTCACTCCAACAAATAATGAATATCAAATTATTTAGACCATGCCAAGATCACTTTTATCCCTGTATTTTTTACATAAAGTGAATAATCCGTTGACATCTCGCTTACTCAAGTTTTGCAGAAGCAATAGTATGAAAATACGACCAGTCTGTGGCCGACTCTGCAGTGAGAAGGGAATGAAATAGTGATAGTAATAGATGTAGACCTACCACAAGACCACGATAACTTCGGCATATATTTATGAAATTATGGAATAAGTTAGCTAGCTAAGTGCTAATTGATCATGTTTTTGTAATCAGTTAATGTCAAAACTTCTAAAACAATACCGATCGACATCATTCAAACGTCAACTTGATTTATCGTCTTTGGTCAAAAAGTAAGCAGAACCAAACTTTATAATATCAAAGTCAATTTCGAACGTAATCTGAATTACATTATGCGGGTAAAATTCACGAAACAATTTTCAAGGTATTCACATTCATCCGAGAATCTCTAACCGTTTTAATCTAACTATTTACTATAAACTTTACTACTCGCTAAAATTTAATGAAATTTTCTCACTGGTTACCTGATAACCGGCGAGAAAATTTCATTAAATTTTCGTATTAAAATCGCTTAAAAACATATGAGGCTGAAGACCTGTTACTTTGTGTAACAATACTCTATTGTAAAGAGAATTGAGATTTAAGTACATAATTATAAAACCCTATGCACACGGGATATGTACCTAAAATAATATAATAGATCTATATCATCTGAATAATGTTTTTTTAACAGTCAATTTAAAGAAAGATTAATTCTCATGTTATAGATAATAGGTAAGTCTACTTGAGAAATATTTGATAAAAAAAAGATGTCAGACAGAAAACTATCATCGAATATTAATTTTCTCTGTAGAACTATAACCACTATTCGTCGACCAAATTCAAATTTTCTTTAATGTTTTCATTTCAGAAATGTATAAAACTGAGATCTCTTTGCTGCTCGTATTATTACAATGAAAAACCGGGATTTTGAACCTCACCATTAATTACTATATACTCGTACGCATGATTTTAATAGAACTATTCTACTCCTAATGAAAGTAAAATAATACATTTAATACTAATTTAATATAGAACACAATGGACAAAGTGTTGACGGTACAACCGTTATTAAATTTTTAGGAATATTAATAGACAATCAATTGACATGGAAACCTCACGCGGAGCAAGTCTGTAAGAAATTGAGTAAATCAGCATACATTTTATTTAATATATCCAAAAAAGTAAATATTGACACAATTACTACAGCATACCATGGTTTAGTTGCCTCTGTTCTCAGATACGGTATTGTATTCTGGGGTAATTGCAGTGAACGAGATAGATATTTCAGAGCCCAAAAATATTGCATACGGTCAATGACTGGTAAACGTTCAACAGATAGCTGCGTACCTATATTTAAATCTCTGAAACTATTACCATTGCTATCACTGTATGTACTAGAGGTGGGTGTATTTGTTAAAGCTAATCCAAATTTATTTAGTTTACGCATTAACCACACTAAAAGACCAGCACAAATGAGATCTCAATACAAAGATCTACTACATACAGGTAATTTTAAGACCTCACTACTGAACAAGAACATTATGGCAATGGGACCAATTATTTACAATAAGATACCTCGATATATTAAGGATAACATAATAAATATTTTTAAAAAGAAACTAACTAACTACACTTCTAGTTGAAAAATGTTACTATTCAGTGAAAGATTTTCTTAATGATGATTCTTTGTAATTGGGTGTTAGTTGATTAATTCTGACATTATATGAATGATTTGTAACATTATTATCGTACAATTGTATGACGCGATTGTTGTGTAATTTATACGTATTATTGATTTATTTATTTGACATTTATTTTATTGTTTTTTATGAAATACTGTAATTTTGTTATGCATGATTTGATTATTGTTTATTTTAATTTTGTATGCCTATTTAGGTGGGACGTAGAAAGTATGTATATATTTATATTAAGCAACACCTGTTAAAATTACCTATTGTCCACAAAATAAAGTATTTGAATTTGAATTTGAATACTAACAGACGAGACTACGACAACGAAATCGGTATTAATATGTTAACTTTCATCATAAATGTTCCATTGAGACGTATCGTATATCGTAATCGTTAAACAAATAAAAACTTTTACATCCCCAGACGACAGAGTATTCAGGAAAGTTATTATTATTATATATTTTAATTTTTCAGAATTACGATTTTTAACTTGACATTTAGCTCGTACAGCTATTAAACAGCATACTATGTAGGCGTCAGCTAAAGAATCCTTTTTCAATGCTAAGAATTACCTTTTGTCGATCTGCATCCTTAATAGAAATATCGTCTGTAGCTTAACTGATATTACACTTTAGTTAACTTAACTTGAAATTATAACTCGCTAAAAACTATCTGACGATTAAAAAGGCCTGAGTTTCTTGCTTGTTCTTCTCATACCTTTACCTCGTCTGCGAACTGGCTGTAGGTTAATTGGCGAACACTTTGTTATTTTTTCGTTGATAAGTGTGACTCATGTGATCTAAATGAGTTTGAGTTGTAATAATGTACATTTGCTACCTTAGAAACCAGAATGACCTACATTTGACATTATGTTGAAATGAACACACATAATAAATTACTGTTGAAGTGTTTTTTATTCACGAAGAGGTTCATCAAAAATCTATATTTGCTGTGACTCACTGATCTATTTCTAAGCATTACGTTTCCACATCCGTGATTTATGAAGCTTCTTCGAATACAATATTAATAATGTAAAGGGTCATGTAAGATTATTTGTTTTGATCTTGATGATTGAGAACTTTTACAATATTTTATTATGTAAACTGATTTATAAACCAAATTCTTTAATAAAATTGTTAATGGTTTCAGTCATGTAATTTTTCTGTTGTCCGATTGCTAGTGTAGATCACCTTCAGATGTAAATGCTTCGCTAGCAGCGATGAGAATAACATAGCACATAAAATGTCAAAGGTCGAGATGTTCTAGTTTATAATAACAGTCCCAATCATAAGATATCGAAATAAAACATACATACTGTAAAGTATTATATTATTACTGTGTTATTTGGCACGGCAGTGTTATTTTTACTAGAAACCTACATACATTGATTTGCATGGTTAGGACTTTGTAAGCTAATGAGAATTGTGTGCTTATATTGCAGGAAGGTAACAAAACGTTAAATATACTTCTAGCATTGCACGCCTCTATCGCTTCGCATAGACTACGGTAATTGCTATATACGGACTGTTTACTGCTTTGCCAGTCTCGTTTTTTCAATAATGGACTAATTTTTAAGGATATTGTTCCAGGCAGCGAAAAGGCTTTTCCTAAACAGAAAAGAGAGCATTGATTACCACAATATTCACGTTTTTCTTCAGTGTAAGGCTCCAGTAAGTAGTAGTTCGTCCAATAATGCCTGTAACTCAATTAGTGGAATCGTAATTTAATTATCTGATCACTTTTAAACTACCACTATTAGTTTAACGATTCTTTTAAGTGAGTTGAGCTATTAAACTTAATCGACGAAGTTTTTCTACTATACGAAAGATGCCAGAACTTTTCTATAAACAATAAAAGGAACTAATAACAATTACAAACTAATAACGAAAAGAACTTATAACAGCTAATAATGAACAAAATGATAAATAACCTTCTTAATTATATTCACTAACAATCTAGTATTTTAAATATAATTAAATTAAAACCAGCTTTGTGCCACTATTCCTTTTTCATTTTTCTCTAACCTTGTCAGTGTGAGAGTTTCTTTGAAACTACGTCAAGATATTATCTTCATTAGATCTTGCACTCAACGTATAAAGCACTTTCTAAAATAAAACACTGATAGTTTATACTTCGTTGCACAAAGCTACTGACAAAAACTTTCTTACTTTGATAATTGTAAGAACAATAGAATAACGCTAAAGTGTTTACGCTAAAGCCACAAGTAATAGCAAGAGCTAACGGCTTATCTCTCTTTCTCTCTTGATTATCACGACTTTTTGTATTCGATTATAATTAGGTACAATATAATGAACGGCCAGGACTTAGCGTTGCTAGAGAGAGTTCAAGATATCGCCTGAAATTGATCTCCAACCCGGTCGTCACGCGTTGTGACTTTGGCGTTGATGATGTGATCCATGAAAATACTTTGTGAATACACACTGCTATTATCATAAGGCTTCCTTATAATTACTACAAATGTGAAAAATTACAGTATAAAACTTATCACCGTTACTTTTAATGTAAAAATATTTCTGAAACCTCGATTTTTTGAATCTGCAATACCTACTCCAAGTCCCAAACATACTATTACAATACAGAATAATAATACATGGCCACATAAGTGTTGGTACAAGAACAGTCATTTCTATCGTTATTACGATAATAAATAACGCTAAAAGCCGTTCGGTTAGTTCGATTATTAATAGACCTAAGACCACGGCATACGGCTACCAGTGACAATCTAATTTTCGAAAAGCAATCTTCCTAAATAAAAAACGTTCTTCACAAAGCAAAAAAGAGTTTTTAGGCACTCAAATCATATTGAATGTTATTTATATCATAAGTCGTAAGTACTTTAATACGTATAGGAAACTCATTCTCCGAAGTTCCACTTCATATCGCTTGAGAAAGTTGGCAGATCGTTAACGCCCAATTTCTGTGTTAAATGAAGTTTCCTAAGCTCATATCGTAAAGATTTATTGCTATGGCGAAATACAATAAAACGCAAATATCCTACTGCCCCTTGACTCTGTAAACAACAAATTTGTCGTGCAATCAATTTGGATAAAAGTTTCATACTTTTTATTTCCTTTAGGTGATTTATTACTGTCGCAAGCGGTTTACAAAATAAACAAACAAAATAAGATTAATACTAAATAACTTCGAATTGCGGATTATTTTTGTTTGAGCACGCCATTTTTAGCAGCTTATATTTGATTTGTATGATCGTAAATTTTTTAATTTTTTTTTTGACCTAGAATAGGACATCAACCCATCTCTGCCCGATGGTATTCTATGAGGCAAACCAAGTAACTATCTGGGTTCTAATTATGATATAATTACCGTCAATAATTTATCTTTTTATATTTTTATTGCTACTCGTGGTGACTATGACAAACTTTTGGGATAAGTTTATATCCAACCGTAGACGAAGTGAAGGGTGAAGCTTATGTCTAGAAAATCAATGTTGTTATTTATTTATTTAAATTTTCCTTTCGAATATACTTGATCTCTTACACCCCAACCCTTTTCTATTGTTAAACACAATAAAGTTCCGGGTAGACCCCATTAGCCTAATAAAGAACCCTGTAGTATCATTTCATTTTATATAGAGCCTTGTTTTCTTTTACGATAAAAGGTTTTACTTTAGCGAGATATTAAGTAGGTAAACTATTCAACGTGTCCACATTAACCGAGTTTGGTTTTATGTGAACAGAGTATATGTATAAAGAGCGTGAGGTCTCATGCTTGAAAATTGTAATAGTTAAACTTGGACACTTTCGTTTAAACGCTTGATATAGCAATGTGCGTGGTAGCACTCAGGAATCACTTACAATAACAGGAGGCTTACCACCACCTCATAAAGCAGTGTTATTTTAATGTTACATTGTGTTTCGTCTTTTTCTTTTCTTTTAACCGACTTCAAAAAAGAGGAGGTTATCAATTCGGGTCGTATGTTTTTTTTTGTATGTTTGTTACCTCATATCTCGGTCATTTATGAACCAATTTGAAAAAATCTTCTTTTATTTGAAAGGGTATACTCTGAAATCGGGTCCCATGTTTTTTATAAAGAATGGTTTAGTGTTTTGGCTTCAATTTTATATTTTGTAACAAAACGTATGCAAGGAGTAAAGACGTGTAAAGCAACACGTCGATGTCTTTTGCGACGAATTTTCTGACATTGACATGTCCATGCTACAAGTGCGAAGTGATTTTCAAAATTCATTTTTTGTTAGAAACGAAGTGGCCCTGGATGGCCATTATGGGAAGGCCATTATGAAGGTCATTATGATCCTTCTTGGCTGGCACCGACTCAAAAATAACTGATTAAAAACTATAAATAGTAAAGTATTATAGGTATCTAGAATTGCGTTGACTCCCCTTTAATGTTCTTTGCTATGAAGTAATTAAAATATTATTTTCTACTTTTTAGTTAAGAATTGAACATGTAGGTATTGTTTGTAGTCGGTTTTCATTTTTTCTAAAAATAATTTTATTTTTCTTTAAAAACAAGGATGGAGACAAAGTAAGGTTATAATAAGATTGCTTTAAGAGGTTATGGTAGGGCCCCAGACTTACCATTAGCATTAAACTGTTTACTGCTGGACGTAAGCCTCTTTATAAAAAGGAAGAAAAGGAAAGCAGTTCATTTACAGTAGTCAGATTATGAATATAACATCGTATGTGGTTAACGCTGCTGCCTGTCCACTGGCATTTTCGTAGTCACCTCTTACGACACCCACGGGATCAGATTGGAGATTGTATATTCTACAGTCTCTCTAGATCTTCGACCACGGCCGGACATGTCACCAATAAATTTTATTGCTTCACTGCGTTTCGATGTGTTTCGGTACATTACTCACAGATGTATTGAATCTATATTCAAGCGAACAAAAAGAAAAATTACAAGTCAATCTTTGCAAGTTATTTTTGGAGATTATAAAATAAAATTGCGTAACGAAATTATATTTCTTCATAGTTATTGAAATGATGAATTTGTAATCTAAATAAACTGCTAATAACTTTTATTTAAGCTATGTAAAACCACAGGTAAGATAATACTATACTAGGTAGAACTTAAATGAAAATATCTTAAAATAACGTTAAAACAAATGCAATAACCGGTTATTTATATATTTATGTACACAACACTTAAAAGAAAAATTATAAAGTTAGAAGAACTCAAAGGTTACCTAGGTACATAAAGTTAGAAGAGCACAAAGGCATTTATTTCAAGCCTTATTACATAAGCCATTTGAACTTTAAAACCAACAACAAATTGCGGTTAAAAGTCTCCAACCAAGACCCAAAAATGTAACACATGAAATCGAACTCTGCCCTTTGAACGACCAAATAACTTCGCGTAGTACGACAACAATGCAATATATTTTAAAAGTTCATTGCTTTCTATCTGAAAGATGGCTGTAGAATTTATATTTTACAGATGAAATATATTTAAATGACTTAATGAATTTAAAGGACTGAGATTCTATTTACGTGTGTACCCACATGGTATAGACAGGAGAACGTTGATGTATAAAAGGCAAGTAGGCAAGCGGAAACACTTGAAGCTATCTGTTCAGCTTTAGAAACAAGTTTCTTTGCTACTATGCTTACGTAGAAGCTTTATATCTTTAATATGAACGAGTAAAAAAAGGGCTTCTGTTATCATATGATGATTTAAATAATGATTGTTTGCAACAAATAAAAAGGTTTACGTTTGTAATATTTTTAGGATTTTTTGTTTAAATTGGCGCAAACCTACTGGGGAAGTGAATGTAGGTACTTCCTTAAACGGGTTGCAGATCCTACTGAAGACGGCAGCTATAATAGCAACACTAATGTAGTGTTCCTGAGGGCCTAGAGAAGTGGCATAAATGCTAGATGCTAATAGAATAGAACAGAATAAAAAATGTATGGGATTGACATCGACAATGTTGGCATTAGCTTATGTTAATCTCATACATTGACTTCTCTTTTTTCTTTCTTTTTAAAAAGAGAACTCGTGCACTAGAGAACAAGTCCTGTGTCGCAGAGGACTTACAAACATACACACAAAGGACACCCAAACTTGGGAACAAATATTGATGAATCACACAAAGTTTTCTCCCGTGTGGAGGTCGAACCCACAACCTCGTGCACAGCATTCGCTTGCGCTCCCACTGCAGTCAAGAGGATTAATCTATTCTATTTTAATTGGCGTTTATGCCACTTCTCTAGGCCCTCAGGACCAATACAAGTGTCTAGACCCTCAGTTGACAAATAACTTGTAGCGATACTAGCGACAGAGCGCTCAATAATGGATCTTATATTGACATTAACGACAGCTTAAAGAGTGGTGTTGAAGTTTACACAACAAATAGTAATGGGAAAGACTTTTCTTAGAATTTGTGCTTAAAGTATAACGTCAAACCAAGTCTTAGTAAGTTACAACAAAACAAATAGTGGCTAGGTGCCAGAAGGTACACACTTAATTAATGAAGTTAAATGAATTGTCGTCAGGTGAAAAAATCTCTGGCCCGAAATGAAATAATCAAAGCGTAAATCTTTCTATCACCCTACACAGACTTGGATAAAAATCTACGAACAGATTTAATGTAATTTCTGTATAGGTATACGAAACAATCTACGAATATTAATTAAGAGATGAATAATTAATAATAATCAGAAATAAATTATTAATTAAAACAGGAATAGGCGTTAAAATCCATTGTTTCGAATATTTTAAATCAAACTTGACGTTGCTAATTTAATCAAATGAAACAGGCTGACAATCTTAACATAGGAATTGGGGATGATAATTGTTAGCTTAAACTTAATTGGGTATGAAGGTTTTCACTTCCATGCTAGAAATTCATTTGTAGGTTTTAATACTTTGCCTGTCTTCTTTAACTTTCTAGAATAAATATTATTAATTAAATAGGTAGGTATGTATGTACCGACGTTGACGTTTTCTTATTATATTTGCTTTAGATTTAGAATAGATAGAATAGAATAGATAGATTAACTTCACCTTTAATATTAAAATCCCGATAAGAGAATTTTATGATTTTCTTGACATAATTATGTTTTCTGAAAATATAGCTTACAATAAAGTTAATAAGTTCTACTAAGTTCTTGTTTTTGTTTTTTTAATATTTTCCGTTACAACACAATTCTTATAGCCAGATATTTAATTTTTAAACTGAAAATACAATATGTTAAGTTTGTGAGTAGTTATTCAATAAAATTAAATTTTAATGAGCGGTCTAGAACATGAGCCATCTATTATAGAAGGTGTCGCAAGAAGCGACTATGGGAATATCAAGTACTTAACGAGCAACAACGTTACGCACTAAATATCATCTAACTGTGGTTACTAATCCGCTTGCCAAGCTTGGTGACTATGTCAAATGCCTCTCACAGAGTTCAACGGCCAGCAGTAGACACGCTGATGAGATGATGTAATGATAAGTCTATTTTGCTACACCTTTGACTTCTTTTTTCCAAACGTTTTAAACCATTTAACTACATAAAATGTATGAATATATAAGCAGCAACAGTATTTCAATATTCATAAATATTTATGACTGTGGAGATAGTGTAGATATATGCTCTGAATACGTTGAAAGAACTTTATTTACAACTAGCTGTTGCCCGCGACTTCGTTCGCGTGAAAATTCTGATGTGTGCCTGTATGAGAATATTTCTTACCTAATCTTACGGCATTCGTGCATTGTATTAAAAAATGTAATAAATATCAGTATAATCCGTCTCTAAGGCGAATCCGATTTAAATCTATTCACCCGCTACCCCTAAAACAGACGAAATTTTGCGATATTTAACGTAACTTGCTACTTTTTCCCACATAATAAGAATAGTTCCTAGTTTGGAAACCGTATTATCAAAACTCCCGTTTAAAAACTATAGAAGCTTCATACAAATTTTGTTTCCCTTTATACTCCGGGGAAACGAATTTCGCAAAACCCCGTCTTACCTTACCTCTTACGCACCTATTTCCAAAATTTGAAACTCCTAGCACTTGTAGTTTCTGAGATTTCGTGATGAGTGAGTGAGTGAGTGAATTTTTGTTTTTATATATGTATAGCTTCTGCCCGCGGCTTCTCATGAATATCGTTTTTCCAATAGACATTTTTATATTGTTTAAATACTGTTGTGCATACTATTTCTAATCTCATCATCATCACCATTCGTACAAACCCTCTTTCACCTACCGAAAGATATCCCCCGTAAAACAATATCTATACAATACACAAAGGCAAAATTTCACTACAATAACTTTCCCATTTCCCTCATTTCCTCTCCCACTTTTTTCCCTTCCCCTCCCTTCCCCTCCCGTCTCCCTCCCATCTCCCTCACTTTCCCCACACTTCCCCTTCACTTTCCCTCCCTTCCCCTTACTTTACACTCAATCACCCCTCACTTACCACTCACTGACTCCTCACTTCCCTCACTTTCCCTTACGTCCCCCTCGCTTACCTCTCACTTGCCCTTCACTTGCCGCTCACTTGCCCTTCACTGCCTCGTCACATCCCCCTAAGTTCCTTTTTTCTTTTTTTTTTACGCAACGTCATCTAGACCCAAAGTAAGCATAATAAATGCTTGTATTATGGGTTCTAGAAACGGATAAACATACTTAAATACTTTTATTTAAGGAAAATAATAATAATAGCACAACAACTACACAACGCCATCTAGACTCAAAATAAGCGTATTATTTATAGCTTGTGGTGTGAGTTCTAGAATGCAGATAAACATACTTAAATACTTTTATTTTGTAAATACATAGAAACACCCAGACCAATGCAAATAGACATGTTCATGCTACAAATATTTGCACTGAGCGAGAATCGAACCCGCGACCTCTGCGTGGCAGTCCATACACAGTACCACCGAAATACAGAGGCAGTCGATTTCCCTCTGACTTTCCCATCCCTTTTCCCTGACTTCCCCTTCACTACTCCCGCACTTTCCCCTCACTTCTCCCTTCCTTTTCTCGTCCTCCCCCTCCCTTCCCCCTCCCTCCAAATTTCAAGTCGCCAACTTCAAAAGCAAAGATCTTTATGAGGGTATTTTTTATTTAAATAAAAATATTCCAGAACAAATTCAAAGCTGTAAGTTAAAAATGAAAACGTTTCATACAATCGTTTTCATCCCTTTTCATACACTTAAGGGTTGAATTTTTAATAACCCTTTCTTTGTACACTTCTAGACATTAAGACAAACACACCCTCCAAATTTCAAGTCGCTACGACCAGCGGTTTAGGCTTTACGTTGTCTGTCAGTCAGTCAGTCAGGACAAAGCCTTTTATAATATGTATGGATATATGGATTAGACGTATAGCCATCAAGGGTCAAAGCATACAGGCTGCTAGTAATGCTAACACGTGATAGAGCCACATAAAGCTGACCGAAAAACAGCTAATACTTAGATCCACACCCACAACTTTTAGTGTCTTACCTTTACTTTAATTACTTAATTAATTAATTACTTTAATTAGTCATCGCAAAACATAGGCTCACTTTAAACTGGACTCGTTTAAAACTAAATGAAAGACTGTATAGAATGACAGGAATCCAAGGAATACAAACACTATCAGCTATTCCGCAACCTGTTAAAATATCTGCTTCTATAAGATTTCGTAGTAAATTAACGAATGTTCGCTGTGATTCTTTAAATTGGCATAACTTTTTTATTTATGAACCGATTGACATGAAACAAACACTAAATGTTAAGTGAAGCTTACCACAATATATTAGTGAAAACCATATTTAAATCGGATAAGCCGTTTCTGAGATTAGCGTGCACAAACGCACAGACAAACAGACAAACAGACAAAAATTTTAAAAATCATTGTTTTGGGTTCTATTTGCGTTGATATAGGTCCCAATAGTATTTTTTCTCATATATCTTCCATGTACAGACAGCGATCGGTTACATTTTTATTATATGTATAGATTCACTGATACGCACATCCGTTCACTTACTGTGTTGTTTTCAACTATCAACGAAGTACACATTTCATTCCATTTGCCGAATATATACTTTAAGTGTATCACTTCATACACTATCGCTGATGTATGACGTAGATAATACTCTCTATTCAAATCTATAATGGAACATTTTGTTCTTAATACTTAAATACAGAAAAGACGTATCTCATAACGGAACAGACTTATTTATGATCTTTTTCCACTTCTTCTTACCGAGTGGTTAGTGGTCAACCTAGTGTCAGGATTTGTTCAGGTCGCCCATGGGATAATTTATTATGGAGGCATCCGACTTGACCTAACGACTGTTATCAACATATCAACAATCGAGACCGACACTTAAAGTGCCCTCCAAAACATACACGCTTAGATCAAATACCACTATGCAGGTAAACCACCGGTCTACCATCCATTAACCAGCCGAAATCTATTTTTATCAACCAGTGAGCGCAACGCTCAAGTAGAAAGGCGCTCATAGCTTATTTTTCTACTGAAGACTTTTTAACAATTTTCTCAAAATCCAGTCAACGTCCTACTGACCCGATTGCCTTTAGGTATAAGGCCGCTATTAGACTATCATAGAAATATGATCAAAGATGTATAAGTCATTTTTAAATGAAGAACATATGATGGTATAATAACTACATGTGATTATCTATGATCATAGTTTGAGGGTTGTCGAACTATGATCATAGAATTTGACAGATATGAAACCATATTTCTATGATAATGTAATACCGCTCTGAGAAACAGATAAACCGGGTATCAATGTGAAGTTCAATCTCCTTTCAAGACAAATATTTGCATGATTCAGACTTATTTGTTTTGAGTCTATATTGAATATTCCGATGAATCATAGATGATAATACTAATATTTGTATGAAAATACTTAAACGTAAAACGATTTTATTAGATAATAATAATAATATTCATATGACAACGAGAAAAAATATAGCATGTTACACTTGGGTATTACATGTGCATTAGTGTTCCATTTGTGAATAATGGCCCCAATGCTAGGAAAATCCTGTGTTATAGGGGCCACTATTTTACTTATTATTATTATTATAAATCGCTCTGAACGATAGGTAAAATACGTAACAAAACTTGTCGGGTGATTAAAAGAGAAACAGTAAGTTTGTAATCGGGTGAAGCCAAAATGGACCACTACTACTAGGATAAATGACGATTTCCTCATCAAACTATTTTATTATATTTAAAAGTAACAAAGAATAAAAACTAAAACAAGGATTAAATCGCATCGAAGTACTCCTCCGCATCGCTGTCATCTCATCAAACTAATAACATCACACATCGATTCTCGATGTGGCGCCGCTCACAACATTTACCCAAGAATTGTCTTTACACAACTGATACGATAACGAGGTCATATCATATTAATATAATTAAATTTACTAGTCTCTTGTGTAAGCTCGAATAGGAGGATTACGAAATATAACAATTCCCTATGGAAGCTTTCGAAGGTTTCATAACAACTAACACACAAAAGATTCTTTTGGGAATACGTTAAAAGTTTTCACAAATAAAAGTAACTTTTGTTTGATCCAGAGATTAATCAAAACTGAAGATTGGATTAATTTACCACTTAAAATTCGTGATGGCTCAGTGGTTTAGGTACTCGCTACGTAAACACGGAAGTTGTAGTGGGTTTAAAACCACTCAGTACCTATGTGACTTCAAATCATAATTATGTAAGTACTTTCTAAATTTATCTTGGACATTACTGACTTACGCTGAAGAAAAGCATCGTGAGGAAACCTGGACTAAAAAGCAGACTTGGCAAACATTGCCCATACCTTTTCTATATGTTAAGAGGGTTTTGTCCTGCATTGAAACAGTAAAATATTCTGGTATTATTATAGAAAGGTACGGTGGTCCCGCCCTAATCAATGGAGATCCATTTGGATCCATCCAAATGTAATCTTCATGGATTAGTGAGTAAACGGACTTGGCGAACTTGTAATTATTATTATACCTATTTCATAATACATAATGTTTTAGATAACTAGACGTCTGGTTACCGATACGCAGTCAGGTTTAGAATGAGAATATCGGCAAGCCGGAACAAATCTAGACATGTATTGCTATAATAATAATAATAATAATAATAATAATAATAATAAACGTTTATTTCAGGCAAGCCTATATGGTGTTAGTAACAATTGTCTTAAGTGCTAGTGCTTGTTGTCCTTAAGATCTTCGGTGACCCAGCGACCCAAGTATTTATAACTGGTAACCCTGAGAAGAGGCGCTCCGCAGAGTAATACCTCGGGTATACTCTGGTATCCCTTGGCACCTGCTTTAAAGATTAAAAGCTCGCTCTTCTTGACATTGTACTTGAGCCCATTAGCCACCGCATACCTTTCACACACCGACAACAGCTTTCTCATGGCATTGATCGATGGGCTCAGCAACACCATGTCGTCAGCATAACTAATGTTGTTTATACATATACCATATATATAGCATCCGAAACTCGCGTTGCTGAGCTCAACGATCAATTACAGATTGAATAGTCGTGGCGAGGTCAAACCACCCTGCCTTACCCCGCGTTCCAACCTGTATACCTCAGTTACTGTACCAGTATTTCAGTAGCGATATAATTTCATTTTTGGCAGCGTGGTTTCCTGTTGCAATTTTCGCCATAGGACATTGTAATTTACAAAAACTATAAAAACTGAAGTAGAATCTCAGTCAACTAGTAACGCTTCGGACTCAGGCTTGACTATGCTAACAATATTCGTGTATACCGGGCAATAATCCGGGAAGATACGCCCAGATTACTGGATTTATGTTGATAAAATAAATCCAGTAATCTGGATCCGCAAAATATAATCTGAAGCAATACAATTTATAATCGAGTGTTTTTACATAGCGGAAAATAAAGTAAGTTAATGTATTTTTGGACACTTTTAAAGTTATACCTTCTTAATTATATACCAACCTAATGTGTAGCTACTAACGAGACAATGCTCCCATTTCCTAAATAAAAAAAAATCAGGCACATCAAAACAAAACGGTATAAATAGTAAAAACGAGCACTAGTAGGTACAGTCGCATACAACGTGTTTCAATCGTCGTGTAGCGACTTTACAGTAGTGGTAGCTTCATGCATTTTCACGTAGCATACAAAACATTTTTTCTAAACTTAATATTTCCATTACAAATACCAAAGTTCACTAAATTAACATAATATTTTATAAAAATACTAATAAAAAATGTAATAAATGGTTCCCAATTCTTCGCCACGTGATATTATAGCGCTCACAAAACAGACAATCACCGTGTTACCTCTCTAACAAGGTGTATATAT
The DNA here is from genome assembly GCA_963082885.1 of Parascotia fuliginaria. Classification (NCBI taxonomy): domain Eukaryota; kingdom Metazoa; phylum Arthropoda; class Insecta; order Lepidoptera; family Erebidae; genus Parascotia; species Parascotia fuliginaria. Next base: position 8,554,670 of record OY720187.1, read on the forward strand.
AATTCATTCTCGACCCTCATTTAACTGCTCTCTAGAGAAAAAACACAGTTATGCTCTCATAACTCGTTATTATGGATAAGATCGAGATAAAAGCTAAATCAGAGGGCATGTCTTATCAAATGATTCGGCTTACTTTTTACACTACATCGCGCTATATCTAAATAAAGTGAACAATGTCGCTGTTTTCTTTTGTCGATTTCTCCGCTAAATACTTCTAAACCACGCTACGGATTTTTATACGATTTTCACGATCGTTCAGAATCTTTGTTCTCAAGGTACATAATCTTGAGTAAAAAGATTACACCCTAAAGAGATCTACATGTTTGTAATCATGTCGTACCGAAGCAGGGAGGGTCGCTAATCAAATTTTATAAAACAACTCTAATAAAAGCACAGAAAAAAAATGTAATAGTTTTTTTATAACCTTTGCTTTCATACGAAAGTAAATTCGTTAATATATAAGCGTGTACTTTCGTTCACAAAAAATTAACAAAATCCTTTTACAAAAATCTATTTGCTGTTCCTTTCCTCGGATCCCTCGGGCACTTACTATGGTAGATATCTGTCTAGGGTGGCATGTCAAACAATCTATTCTTTGTTCTTCTCCTTTTTTTGGCAACAGAACCGACAATTGTGTCAGCTATTTCTGCCAGCGTCAAGTGTAGAATAATATTCTTGTTGATGATATTAATGGTATAATACAATGATAAAATACAAAAATGTGGATAAAATTAAATGACAACCATCTTCCGTGAAAACAAAAGATGGCCCCAATCTATTCTTCTTCTTCTTCTTATTTTACTTTCTTATTTTACTATCATTAAAATTATGTTTACCTCGCAAAAATTGTTGCACGCGCACTAGAATCAATATGTCAAGTCTTGAAAGTGACATGCATAGCATTAATTATTATTTTGACCCTATTTACAGTACAAGTGACGCAAACATTTCTCTAGGTCGCTTTATAAATTTAATTCAATCAGCAATATTGAAAAACACGTGCACAACGACAATGTCTAAAAAATATACAACAATTAAGCCATGGATTACACCCGGCTTGGTCCGTTGCATAAGACAAAGAGATAAACTTCACCTGAAGTCAAAACTTGCACCCGCTAATTTAATACTTTCTATTACATATAAAAGATATAGAAACTATTGCAATAACCTATTAAAAAAACTGAAAATTCAGTATGATAAAAGTGAACTGCATAAAGCGGGAACAAACAGTAAACTTATTTGGAAATTTATATAAAATGTTACATTTCAAGCAAAAAATCCAGAACCCCCTATCGATTTGTTATCGACAGGGAATAGTCCGTCCGAAGCAATAAATAACATAAACAACTATTTTGCTAATGTTGGTAAAAATATAGCCGAAAAAACTTTAACTTCCACGCACTTTTCTTTTTTTTTTATAAGGGGAACACAACTTAAACTGCTCTCTGATTATCTTAGTGATCGCTATCAGAGTGTAAAAATTGGTCCGTTCTGTAGCTCTGAAATAAATAATAGTTGTTTTGGAATCCCGCAAGGAAGTATTCTGGGCCCTACCCTCTTCCTAGTTTATATAAATGACCTCTGCAACTTGAAACTTCAAAATGGTCTCATAATGTCATATGCGGATGACACGGTTTTGTTATTTACAGCTAAATCACGTATGGAAGTCTATGAACACGCTCAGAGTGGCTTTAACATTGTGACTCATTGGCTTAATACAAATATTTTGACCCTAAATACAGATAAAACAAAATATATGTTATTTACTATGATTAATACTAGCTTGCCGATTACTAACAATAACATTTACGCGCACACATGTCGAACGTATGCTTACACCGCATGTATGTGTCCTACTTTGACCAAAACAGACGACATCAAATATCTAGGTGTTACACTTGACACCAATCTAAATAATCGTAAGCACGTTGATTTAATATGTACTAGAATGCGGAAATTAATATATATTTTTAAGAATTTACGTAAAGTAGCTGATTATAATTTAATAAAGCAGGTATATTTAGCTTTGTGTCAATCTGTACTTACATACTGTATAACATCTTGGGGTGGAGCAGCAAAATGTACTTTACTACCTCTAGAACGTGCCCAAAGAGCAATTCTAAAGGTAGCCACTTTTCGCCCTTTTAGGTATCCCACACACAAATTATTCACTGCATGCAAAGTACTAACAGTTCGATAACTATTCATTTTAAACATAACTCTAAAACAGCACACTGAACTATTATATAACTCAAAACCACCAGACAAGAGGAGGAAAGACTTGGTTTGTAATACAACCCAAACCAGATCTGCCTTCGCTAGTAGATTTTATATATTCTTAGGCCCTTTTTTATATAACAAGCTCAATAAGATTTTAAGTATATATAATGTAAGCTTCAAAATATGTAAGTTAAAGATAAGTGAATATTTAGAGAAATTCAATTACACAGACACAGAGAAAATATTAGAAATAATCAGATAGTAATATGTATAGATATAATATTAGTTATTTAATTTATAATGTAATTTCGAAAATGCTTGCAATTTGTGAGATTTTTATGTTTACAAATATTATTGTCCACATAAACATTAGAATAATCTGAAACACAGGTTTAACCTAGTTCAGGTAGTAGTTAAATATTCGAGCCTATATTTTTAATTTCATAAAAGTAAATATTATTCTATTTTAGCTATTCTTACATTAATTTTTTGTTAATAATTTTTTTATGTATTAATTTTTAATGCACATTGTAATAACTGTACACTTTGTAAACTTGATAAATAAATTATTATTATTATTATTATTATTATTTTATTCTGGCAACTGTGCCGAGCAAAATCGACTAATTCTGCCAATGACATTGAATCTATTCTTTGTTAGCGAATGATTTTTCTACAAATATTGTCACGTTTCAAAGTTAAGCAGTGTTACCAATTCGATCGAACATTTGAGTTGAGCTATTTTTACACTTCTTTCCTTTTTTTTTTTTTTATAATCGACTGTGCTCGTACTATTGCAGATAACCTAAGCTGAAAAATTATTTTATGCACGGTATTTGAATTAAGACTATTGGGATACAAACATATTTTAAGCGCGGACGAAGCCGTGGGGCGCGGCTAGTGTTATATAATTTTCTTCGTTAGTATTTTGAAATTGTTTGTGTATAGCTAAATATAAAACCAAGTCACGTAACAGGTGTACGCCACAGGTATTTCTTCAAGAAATTCTTGGTTTAATTAAGTTGCATTAAGTCTTTACACACGGCTAACTACCTACTTACAAATATATATTATAGCACGGTTTCTATTTTAGAGATTATTCTAGCGCCGGTAGGGCCTTTTCTTTTAGAGCTAAACAATTATTTAAATTTACAAATTATGTTGTTAGCAGTGATGTGCAGTGCATACGCAACTCTTAAGTTTCTATCCAAAAATTCAGCTAAATACACTTTATATTTATAAATCAAAATATCTCACTTGATAGATATCTAAAAAGATAAATATACTTAATAATTATGTCCCGAGATATATATTATACTTAATATTTATAATAACTAAACTTGGAGTGTGTAACGTCCTTTAAATAAAACACGACGGCAGCGTCATCTGGACTAATGTTGTTCAAACTTATTTGTTAAACAAAGTTTTCTAATATCATCGCCTATAAGTTTTATTATGTAGAAGCTTTAAACTTTTATGATAACAATTACTAACCTTATACATCATACATTGAAGATGTATTTTATTATTGTTTTTTTCTTGATAATTTCGGGTCTGTTACCTACACTATTAAAAACAAATATTTGTATTTGTGTTTGTAATGAATAAACTCAAAAACTTATGAACCGATTTAAAAAAAATCTTTTGCTAATAGATTGCTGATTATCACTTAGTAATATAAGGCTACATTTAATCCCTATATCTTCACGGGATCGGGATTTAAGCTGGTTTAATTGTACCCGTGCGAAGCCAGCACTAGCCGCTCTGGTTTTTAATTAATTAGAGAGGTTTTTATAAGAAAATGTAACTTAATATAATGAAAGCAATAATAGAACCTAAAAGTCACACTATTTACCCAGACTTATCAAACGTTCGATTGAATAGACTTCTTTTATACCTACTGATGGTTTTTGGCACTCATTTTAAACAGGGTTTTTTATGAGTATATAATTGGTATCTAAATCCATCACATGTCTACATCCTTTGTATAGTTTATTGATCGCCATGCTCACTCAGGTACTTATTGGTAATTTTAGACATTTCTTTTTAAACGTATTGCAATATTACAAAATATATGTTACTGCCTAGCACCAGGCTCAATGGACGTTTGTACAACGGCATTATTTATAAACATGCAAGCGTCTATAGGTTACATTAACCGCCTACCAAAGGCTATAAAAATCACCGCAAATATTACGATAAGATAAACTGAGCTACCTTCTTTGACATGAAGAACAGAATTGCTAATAAGACATGAAAATGTGTGGTTGAAGTATGCATAATTACGTACAAGGTCTATGCTTTCCAAGCCATTAATAAGCCTCCGTCTGCCTTTGTTAGAGAAATAAGGTATCTTAACAAGATGCCGGTTGCCGCCTAAATTATTCATTCTTTATCCTCCGACATAATGGCTCTTATATCATTCCGTACCCGTGGACCACTTATTACGAGGACTTTTAATCTGTACCAAAACCCTGTTCATTTTGAGGGGTTTATCAGAATCTTTCGCTTTTATGTAATGACTAAATAACGTATTCCATGAAAAATTGTGTTTTATCTCACCGTCACTGTGTCATTTTGCATGCTTATTCACATTACAACTAAAATGTTAACTTTTTGCGCTTGTAAAATGAGCAAATTTTAATGTCATAACAAAGTTCGTAGTGTAGCTACTATGGTGCTCGCTTACCATATACTCGTATATTCAAAACAGAAAACTTTTGCACTGCCTTCCTAAGTGTTTGCATCTCAAATTCACTGAGTAATTTAAATTTGCCGAGGTTTGTTGCACATTTTACGGTACGTGGACTTTTTAGCCGAAGTGAGCCCTTGCACTCGATATCAGAAAGTCTTATAAGGAAGTCTTTTTAGAAAATCGTCGTATAAAAATCAATAACTCATCTTTTTTTTATACATCTTTGGTGACAAACAAGCATACGGAACACCTGATGGTAAATGGTAACCGTAAACTATAGACATGGCTGTGTTTTCTAAGCATTGCAGAAATAATAATCCTTACGACAATTTTTGGACCATTTTCAATCTTGTGTTAACACAAAGGAAATTTCAATATCAGCTGTCCTTCATTTTCGTCCTTTTCGGAAAGGAAGCGATAATTAAGAGAGGCAATCTATAGAACCTCATTTTTTTAAATGACACTGCAGACATATCTAATAAATCATCAACAATAACTAACTGATTTAATAACGACGACCTAATTCATACATTTAGTGCAATGCTCCGCAGAGTTTCGACAATATTGTTTCAGTTTGTAATTTAACCAGCGATTGTGTTTATCTAGCAAATAATTGTTCTGTACTAATTAATGCTGCTGTTAAGGCAAACATTGATTGCTCAATATATGAGGTTGATGGTTGAAGTCAGTGACGACATTGGGAATAAAATACACAATAGGGGGAATAATCGGGCTAATAACTTAGAAAAAGTATGCTATGACAGGTATATGGACAGGATTGAGCACTCTATTACGGATGATCCAAAGTCATTTTGAACGTTTGTAAAAAGCAAGCGAAACACTGGTACGTTTTCAAACGTTATGTACTTTAACGAAACGTTTGCCGATACAGGTATTAGCGACCTTTACTCAACATACTTTCAAACCACGTTTTTGGAACCAGAATCACAAAGTGGAACTGAATTCACTCCAGAGGTGCAGTGCAGTAATACCATAATGTCCGTTAGTACAGTTGACATAAATCAGGCGAGGGTTTTAGAGTTGCTTAAGAGACTGGACCTCACCAAGTCTGGTGGACCGGACCTAATACCTCCGCTTTTTATAGTCGGCTGTGCTGACGGTCTTACTGAGCCCATTTGTATCCTTTTCAATCGTTCTCTCTCTGAAGGCATGGTTCCGAAAATCTGGAAGTCTGCATTCGTCACTCCGGTTTATAAGAAGGGAGATAAAGCCAATATAGAAAACTAGACCAATATCTAAAATTTGCCTTTTTTCTAAAATTATGGAACGTATAGTACATACCGATGTCTACATGGCGTACAAGTGTAGTTTAAGTGATGAACAGCACGGCTTTATACGGAACCGTTCCACTACATCTAACCTACTTCTTTCACATGAGTTCATTATAAAAGGTATGGAACAACGTCAAGTGGACGTGATTTACACTGACTACACCAAATGTTTCGACCGCATTGATCACCGTATTCTGTTGCAAAAGCTATTGACCGCTGGTATACACGGAGACTTGTATCGGTGGTTTTCCTCTTACATAGAAAACCGAACACAGGCCGTCGTTCTCCAAGGCTACACCTCCAGCTGGTGCAACGTGCCATCAGGCGTGCCGCAAGGCCCAATATTGGGTCCCTTACTGTTTAATATATTTGTCAATGACATCAAAAATTGCGTTCATCATTCATATATTTTACTTTATGCTGACGACATGAAGATCCACAAAGTTGTAAAAACCATATCTGACGCATACCAATTACAAGATGACCTACATAGGTTTGAGACATACTGTAGACTTAACAAACTTCAACTGAATGTATCAAAATGCTTCCACATAACGTTCTCTCGTCGCAAAACGTTAATAGATCACAGCTATGTTATGAATGATGAAACAATTAACAAAGTGGACAGTATTCGTGATTTAGGGATCTTGCAAGATAGTAATCTACTCTATGATTTACATATTGATAGTATAGTAAAAAAAGCATCAAAAGCCTTAGGGTTTATAATGCGAGCGACGGCCTGTTTTCGATCTTTGAAGCCAGTCAAAGTACTGTATTGTGCATTCGTGCGCAGTCATTTGGAATACGCATCCCAGGCTTGGAACCCTCAATATGAGGTTTATAAGTCTCGTATTGAGGGTATCCAAAGAAAATTCTTACGGTATTTAGACTTTAAGGCGCAGCAGTACTCCGTGAACTATGACCACCGATGCAAAAGGTACCACTTCTTGCCTCTTGAAACGAGACGTCATATTAGTGACATTTGCTTTCTGATGAATATAGCTAATGGTAAAATTGATTGCCCGGAGCTGGTAGCTAACGTCTCCTTACGCACAAATTTGTTAGGTTTCCGCCAACGACCATTGTTAGATATACCTTTTTCTAGCACAAATTATAAGCAGAACATCTTCTCCATAAGAAGCGCACAATTTTTCAATGGACTTCCTCGGGATCTCAACATTGACCTATACTGCACTAGTGTAGCTACCGTGAGACGAATGTTGGCTGACACACACTTTGATCAGTAGGTATACAATAGAATAAATGTATAAACTTATTTCACTTTTCTATTTTTTGTTATATTTGTGTACAATTTCGATCTTATCTTGTTGTTAAAATCGATACTTCTTTTTACTTTTTTTTTAAACATATGTGGGAGCCTTTAATTGGCAATTTGTTAATTTACACTGCATGTTAGTTTTAATATTAGTCCGTGGGCTCTCTGTAAAATAGAATAAAAAAAAAATATAAACACCATCACACAGTAAAATCATTTACGGGTAGGGCTTGATTTTGGGTGTGAGCTGTTTACGCCAAAAGAAATGGGTTGAGGTGTATTGTGTTTACATTGAATTAGCTAAGTTAGAAAGACAGTGTAACAAGGGACAAATCTATTACTTACCATGCAACAGGCGCAAAGTCTCAATATTTAAGACAGTTAAATACAGCCACGAGACCTAACGTTTGGACGCGCCATTGTTGGAATGCAAATTACGTTCTATAAGGTATAGTAAAAATAAAGTTAAAAACATTGTTGATTTATATATTTAAACTAATGTAAACTGCAAAGAATTTTACTGGAAGACGCAGCGTAGGCAGACTCCTCACAAGGTGGACCGATGGGCAGGCAACTGATGGATGAGGGCGGATCACGACCGGCCAAGGCGGTGAAAATTGGGGGTGCCTATCTCAGCAGTGGACGTCTTTTGGCTGATATGATGAAACTGGAGAGACCCTACAGTATTTTTTACTTGGATACAAGGTATTACTATAATTCAAATGTACGTATCTAATGGGTCACTTTTACGTTAGAACGATAGGTTTAACCCGCTACTATTTGCAGGCTATTGTTAGTATTGTAATATTATGATTAGTATTGACTGGCCTGTTGGTCTAAGGGTTAGTGACCCTGACTGCTAAGTCGGAGGTCGTGGGTTCGATTCCCACCCAGGACAAATCTTTGTGTGATGAGCATGATTGTTTGTTCTGTGTCTGGGTGTAATTTATCTATAATATGTATGTATTTACAAAAAAATGTATTTAAGTAGTATATCAGTTGTTTAGTACCCCAAAACAGAAGCAAATATAATTGCTTAATTTGGGGCTAGATGGCGCTGTGTGAATGTGGTAGAATATTATTATTATTATTATTATGACGCAAACCGTTTAAATTTTGAAACTACTATTATATTATTCAGAAACATTGTAATGTTATTACTGTAAATGCTTTGTTTGAATTAATAGAAGCAAATTTTAAAATTGAAATGTTTAGGAAACGCACCAATATAATGGACACTTTACTCGCAAATTTATAGTATTTTTGCAATTTCATTAATAAAAGTGATTGTTTCAATACAATACATTATTGAAAATTGAAGGTCCTGTGTTTTTTCTACATTTCTGCTGTAAGTATTTAATGTTGTTTAAACCTACATTCTCACACAACACACAATAAATACTTACATACAAAAATTATTAAGTAGTTATATCTGATAATTTTTTCACCAGTGATTGACAGATAAGATGAAAAGACAGTGTGTTTTTATCTTAATTTCATGCTCAATCCTTAGCACAAAAAAACAAACACACTGTTTAAATTCGATCTGCAATGGAGGAATACATTCAACTATTTCATTAGATTTACGATAATTACGTCTATAACATCGGTATACCGAAGATACTTATACACCAAACCGAATACCTATACTAAATAAACTTCAAACTACTACTACTAAACTTCGACTAACTAAAACAATAAGTAATTTCAAGTAGAAGCCGAACTCTAAATTGGTGATTGTGTGCAAACTATGTGAACTAGCGACGTCAAAGTATTTGGAGTAGACAGAATATACTACGTATGGATGTAAGATAAGTGTACATTAGGACTGTTAAACACGACAGGTATAGTGAAATGTATATTATAGCAAGATACAAAATACTGATAATGGTAAGAATAAGTATTTTAAAAAGCCATTAAATAAATATTTTTTAATCTTAACAAATAGATAATTGCTACTGTCACTTCGTTACCTTACTGGTATGTAGTGAAATGCTACATTAAAAGCATTTATCGTGGTTAGTCATAATTAGGTGACTGTGTCGTCTAAAAACATCGAGATGTTCATTAAGAAACGAAGGTCTGTTCTTCAGTGAGCACAGTAAGCAGTTGGCTCCTATTATTATTTTAATACACATGATAATTAATGTTAAACCAGTACGTGTTATGAACTTATGATTGATAACTGTCTACTATTTATATATGGAAAGTCTTAAATTATAATTTACGTTGCTGTCTGTGTATTAGGTGTTGAATATCTCGAGATATAATATTCATTATAGTTTTAGTGTATTACGGACTTTAGGCAGTAGGTATATAATATACCTACATGTTTGCTGACACAGTTGTGCGGTACAAGTCGAGCGACGAAATTGCTCGTTAGTCGCGTTTCCTGCTCGACTTGGAAGTTTGTGCCTTTAGAATACCTGATTTTTGTTTTATCACACTTTTACGATCATTTTTTATTTAAAATAGGAATATTTTAAGAAAAATATGAATGTTGAAGTTGCTACCTCAATACTCAATACTTCCAACATGATAATCTATACTATTATATAAAGTTTCTTTGTTTGTTTGAACGCGCTAATCTTTGGATTGGATTTGGTCTGATTTAAATAAAATTATTTTTGCTTATGATAGCCCAGTTTCGGCCCTCCCCCCGAAAGGTGGCAGCTTTCGTTCCCGCCATGGATCAAGTTTACGAGTTAAATAGTCTAGCAGCAAGCCAGATCCTTCCCTTCTCATAATTTTTTATAGAGGTTTTTTTGCTCGCGGCCCTTCCTCCGAAAGGTGGCACCCCTCATTCATGACATGAGTCGGGTTTACGAGTTAAAGGATCTAGCAGCAAGCCAGACCCTTCCCTTCTCGTAATTTTTTGTTTAGGTTTTGTTCCTAACAGCCTCTATCCCGGAGGGAGGCGGCCCTTGCTCCCTCCTTAACATGACGGAGTCGGCCAAATGGAGGTCTGTACCAGACCATCCGTCCGCCCACTGCGGCAATGGCAACGAGGTAAACACCTTGTTGCCTGCCCAGCAGCAAGAAGTACGCTAGGCCCCCTGAAAGTAATTTTTTATAGGGGTTTTTTATCTCGCAGCCCCCACCCAGGAGGGTGGCGGCCCTCGCTCCCAATTCTCGCGAGAGAGTCGTGCTTACGAGTAACCAAAGCAGTGTCAGGTCCGACACTGCCACATCCTGGACTCGCCTGTATACCCTCTGCTTAACAAAGATGTGGAAGTGGTGAATGTGGCAAGTGGGGGTAATTTTTTATAGAGGTTTTCTTCCCGCAGCCCTACCTCTAGACGCGGCCTTCGGTCCTGGCTCTCGCGAGAAAACCAGGCTTACGAGTTGGAGGTCTCCGAGAAGACCCCACTGCAGGGGCATTGCAGTGTCTGGAGAAACTCCAACATAGCACCACCCCGTACGACTATCGGCCATCTGCCAATGATTTCCAAGCCTCAGATCAAAGCTGGGAATGATTGACTAAACGCCCAGAGCGCACCGTCCTAAACACATGCGCTTCCCACCGGACGTATCCAGATAGGAACCACGGTATCCAGCCACACGGGGAGGTTGGCCAAAATAGGGCCCAAGCTCGTGTATTCCTGGATTAAATAAATTTGAGTTCCTTTAAGACGTTTTCAAAGCTGCCTTGCACAAATTGGATTTTTGATTTTTTTATCGAGCTTATAACTGAAGAACTTGTTTACCTGAAGAATTTCGAAGAATAAAACCAAAAGAAACATGACTGGTTTTTAACTAAACGAAGAGAAGAAATAATCCAACCCTTTGAAAGCACGCAGCTAGTTAATGACCTTAAGGGCCGAAACATATAACGGCGTTGCGTCGCGTCGCCGCAACGTCTAAATCGGCGGCACAATTTCAAGCAAACTTAAAGAGATTGTTTGAAATGGTGCCGCCGATTTCGGTGTTGCGAAGACGCAACGCCGTTATGTATTTAGGCCCTTATTTAATGTACTTTGGATAGCTGATGTTATTTAGAAAATGTACCTAATTTATTAAAGTATAATATTAATGTAATACACTTTACTACCTATAATTTAATCTGATATTTTTGCATCGTCATATTATACTGTAAATGTATAGGTGGCAACGTCGCATTTTTAATGATCTTGGTATTATCTATAATTAATTTACTAAAGTGCTAGGAACGGATTAGGTTTGCTAATCCTAATGTGTGTAAGTATATTATGTTGCCGTTATGCTAGAACAGCTTCCTAAAGCTAACTATTCTATATCTGTTGAGAATAAAAAAGAAGGGAAAATTAATAGACCTCTACAGATTTATTATTTTTACTGAAGGGCAACTACAAGAAAGGTGCTACGACACTACATTGTTGACTGTGTTCGTTGACCTGAAGAAGCCGATAGGACTTAGTAAACATAATATTATCATACAAGCCACATACATTATTAAAAATGGGATCGATCCAAACTATCTATAGTTGAAGACATATTTATATTATACCATGTATATTTTTACGTAACGTGGGTTATTACTAGCTTGCACTAAAAACCATACGCTAGAAGGTATCTTCCTCAAAATTATATTGCAATGAATTATTAATTAATTAATTTTATTTTATTATAAGAACAGAGTAGAAACAGATTATGTCTTATTTAAATACATATTTTTAAGTTTCATTAAGCTCGTCTAAACGAATTGAAAGACAATTTTTCAGAATATCTCTGCAGTAAAATTAAATAGCAAATTGCTTACTTAAATCATTTCTCTACACTGATATTATTAGTAAATAGCTCCTTACTCGTGACTACCTCACTTAATTGAGATTGCGAAAAAATTGAATTGCGAAAGAATTGACCCTTGTAACACGGCGACGAAAATGAAGAAACTTTTTTATTCCAACAATAGAGCACTTGGCTTGTTCCAGTCAACTTTATTTATATAACTGCTCTTTATAAAATTGTTTGTTTTAGATTGCTTGTTTCTGAGAAACGGTACGTGCTGACGAGAGTACCTACCTACTGAAAAATTACATTATTCATTCATTGCTTATTAGGCCTTCGTTGTGGGTTTGCCGTCAATTTTATCATAATCAAATGTTTGTGTCATCCACAAAATAATATTTATTTCAAGAGTGGTTTAATAAAAAATAGGTGGAATAATAAAATTAGACGAACTTTATATTCTTGTCACACAGATAAAGGTGACGAATTGATAGAGTACGAGTAATGCGAATACTTTTATATCTTCTAAAAGAAAGGAGTATTCTATTCTAGTTCTATCTAAAACTGCACTATAAACTTAAGCCTTGTTGACTGTTCTTAATTTATTCATAGCAAATAACTGCAGCAAAGCTTTGGTACTAACACAAAACATAGTAATGGTAGACAATATATTTAGTTCAGGTCAGTCAAGGAATACCTACACTATATCTACCTGGCCAGTCCTATAGCCTTTCGAAAACAAAAGTGCTTCATTAATATTAACCGTCCAAAACGGTCCCTTTCAAATCCGAAAGCAAAGTTTGCACATCGGATGCACAATCTCTCGAGTATTAAACTCAAAATTTAAAACTTTTGACAGTTCTACAGAGACCTTGTAAGTTTTCGAGGATAGTTCCTGCAAGTAGCGTTTTGGAATCTGTCGGATCGGCTAATTGACATTTGATGAATTGTCATAACAATGCGGAAATTTTATAAATGGTTGATAAAATAAGGCAGCGAGAATATAGACCAATTTGTGTGTTACGCCTAGAGGGATTATTAAACTATATATATCTGACCTATTTATGTAGGTATGTATGCATTAGCAGCGCAGTCACAGTTTTATATAATTATTAGGTATAGTTCCTTAGATTAATGCTGCCTTTACGACGCATAAAAAGTTAGTAACATAAGAGAATTCTAACTTTGTATAAAATAGGTACAATAATATAATATAATATTCTATAGTTTAATTTAGGATCAAATACATTTTGATTTAAGATCGAAAGTGACACAGATTGTGTGAGCGAATTATTTGTGCAAGTAAAACTTTTTCAATGTCAAACTCATACATCACTCAATCACGTAATAACGATATTACCCAAAAGAAAATGTATAGAAGACAGTAAGTATAGAAGTGACTAAGTATAGAATTTATTTATTATTTAGGACAACCAGTTGTTGTTACATTGCAATTCACATAAGTTTAAAATACATCTGTATTAATACTATATTGCACAACATTTAAAGGTGCCACAACATGCAAAAGAAAAAACGTAACAATTAGTAAAGTAGGTATTTAACTAAAATAAAAACTGCAATTAATCTTTAATAATAATAATAATAATTAGTTTAAATATTGATGCCATAACAATTACAAACGAAATTTATACAATAAAAGATAGTAGTAGTAGAATTCAATTAAATCAAATTAGAGTTATCAGAAAAACTGCCAAGTAACTTTATGTTTATTTAATAGGTACTACATAATACTACAATAACTATACTTACTATGTACAATATACTTTATTTAATTAATTGTATACGATCAAAATTTAAATAAGTGCTATCTAATTTACGTTAAGTATTTAAATTTTGACCGTATGGTACCTAATGCGAGTGTCTAATACGATATATATTACGAATATCTAATTAATATGCAAATAGATACGAGTAGAAAACAATTTTTTGTTTCAGATTTCTGTATATTCAAAAGTATTCCTTATCAAGATTCGCGAACACCCAAAGTCGGCAGTCGTTTAGGATTAAAAAGTACTAATTCACTTACTCGTAATTTTACTGGTATCACGAAAAGTGTATGTGTCTATATACTTAAATATTCTAGTAGGTATAGGTAGGTAGGCATATATGCAGTGCAAATTGTAGGTACATTTGTGCGTATTGGCATACGTACTGTAGATATGCTACTTAATTTCTGTACGTACATTATAATATAAAACTAATGGGATATGATAACATCCCAAAAGGCTTAACAGTTTGTCTTAAACAAAAGATTGTCTTTAAAAACTTTATCGTACAAAAAAATATGCATGTGCTTTACAGAGATCTAAAGTAAGTTCCCCGCGTGGTGGCCGGGAAAGAATAGCCCCAACCCTCTCTGTCCGTGGGTGTCGTACAAGGCGACTAAGGACAAATTGATGTCAGTCCATCAGTCTACCGAATAACGGCGGTTAAACCGTTACGAAAACGGGTGGTAGAAAATCAGCACAACACAGGACGGGCAGCAGCGTCCTGTGATAAAGCTACCACCACTGCGATCGCCAACCCGCCTGCCAAGCGTGGCGATTATGGCAATATCCCCCCAAATGGAGCTACAACAAAAGAAATGGCCCCCAGTCCCCGGTCATCCCGCTATTCCTGGCTACGGTAGCGGCCATGGTAACGGCGGGGTAGGGGGTGCGAAGAATCCCCGGGTGCGGCCAGGCTACCCAAACCGACAACCTTTGGCCCTGGCAACATACAACGTGCGCACATTGCGGAATGACGAGAAGATTGTTGAACTGGAGGAAGAATTGAGCAGGCTACGATGGGACATAGTGGGATTGTCAGAAGTCCGAAGACAGGGGGAGGATACGATAACCCTTAAGTCCGGTAACCTGCTCTATTTCCGGGAGGGCGACCAACTGTCCCAAGGTGGAGTCGGGTTTATCGTCCACAAGTCCCTCGTGAACAACGTGGTGAAAATCGAGAGTGTGTCGACGAGGGTAGCATACCTTACACTCAGAATCACCAAACGGTATTCGTTGAAAGTCATACAGGTTTATGCTCCCACTTCGACATACCCCGACGATGAGGTCGAGGCTATGTATGAGGACATTTCCAGAGTAATACGTGCCTCTAGGACCCAATACACTGTTGTCATGGGGGACTTCAACGCGAAGCTAGGTAAACGAGGCGGTAACGAGTTGAGAGTGGGGCAGTTTGGATTTGGATCCAGGAATCCCCGGGGCCAAATGCTGGCTGACTTCATGGAGAAGGAGGGCCTCTTTATGATGAACTCCTTCTTCAAGAAGCGCGATAGCCGCAAATGGACCTGGATTAGTCCTGACGGTGTCACAAAAAATGAGATTGACTTCATCTTGTCGACCAGGCGGCAAATATTTAATGATGTCTCAGTGATCAATGCGGTGAAAACCGGAAGCGATCACCGGATGGTAAGAGGCACATTAAATATCAACCCTAGGCTGGACCGGTCTCGACTGATGAAGTCTGCGCTCCGACCTGCACCGATTCAAATTCAAAGCTCCGAGAGCTTCCAACTCGAACTTCATAACCGCTTCGAAAGCCTCGGCGATTGCGTAGATGTGGACGAATACAGCAACAGGTTCGTGGAAACTGTCCGTTCGGTAGGGTCGAACATCTTTAAAGCCCACCACAGTAAAGGACCGAGAAAGATCACCGACCAGACCCTCAAACTTATGGACGAAAGGCGCAGGATGGTACTGCGGTCCCCAGAGGAAGCTAGTGACTATCGGCGGCTCAACAGATGGATCTCCAAGTCTTTGACTCGCGACCTTCGCCAATTTAACACACAACGTGTTAAAGAGGCTATAGAGCGCAACAAAGGCTTGAAAGTGTTCGCACGAGATCGGTCTGTCGGGCAGAGCCGACTTGTCAAGCTGAAGACTGGGGACGGCAGGCTCATCTCGTCTAAGCCAGAGGTTTTAGAGGAGGTCGAGAGGTTCTACGGACAGTTATACACGACACAACATGCACCTGTTAGCTCCCTAGCATCAGATCCAAGAGCTAGGTTAACTCGACATTACATCGAAGACATCCCGGACGTCAGCTTGTGCGAGATTGGTACGGCTCTCAGACAGCTCAAGAACAACAAGGCGCCGGGTGAGGATAGAATCACAGCCGAGCTACTGAAGGCAGGCGGAAATCCTGTCCTGAAGGCCCTTCAGAGGCTCTTTAGTGCCGTCCTCTTCGAGGGCAAAACGCCACAGACGTGGCACAGGGGTGTGGTGGAGCTGTTCTTCAAGAAGGGCGATAAAACCCTTCTGAAGAATTACAGACCTATCACACTCCTGAGTCACGTCTACAAGCTGTTCTCGAGGGTCATTACTAATCGTCTCGCAAACAGGTTCGACGACTTCCAGCCTCCCGAACAAGCCGGTTTCCGAAAAGGTTTTAGTACCATAGACCACATACATACGCTGCGGCAGGTTATACATAAGTCCACAGAGTATAACCGGCCCCTGTGCTTAGCGTTTGTGGACTATGAGAAAGCCTTTGATTCGATCGAGACCTGGGCAGTGCTGCAGTCTCTCCAACGGTGCCATATTGACTATCGATATATCGAAGTGCTGAAGTGTTTGTATGAAAACGCCACTATGTCAGTACGAATTAATGGTCAGAGCTCAAGGCCTATCCAGTTGCAGCGAGGAGTACGACAGGGAGATGTTATATCTCCGAAACTGTTCACCGCTGCACTGGAGGACGTGTTCAAGCTTCTGACCTGGAATGGACTTGGCATCAACATAAACGGCGAGTACATCACTCACCTTCGATTCGCGGACGATATCGTGGTCATGGCTGAGACCGTGGAGGAGCTCAGTGCAATGCTCGATGACCTCAGTAGAGTCTCTCGACAAGTGGGCCTAAAAATGAACATGGACAAGACTAAAGTCATGACCAATGTCCATGTTACACCCACTCCTATTACGGTCGGAGGCTCGATGCTCGAATTCGTTGACGAGTACATATACCTGGGACAAACAGTCCGATTAGGTAAGTCTGATTTCGAGAAAGAGGTCACTCGTCGAATCCAACTCGGCTGGGCAGCGTTCGGGAAGCTACAACATATCTTATCGTCCGCACTACCGCAGTGTCTCAAGACCAAGGTCTTTGACCAGTGTGTGTTGCCAGTGATGACATACGGAGCAGAGACGTGGTCGCTAACTATGGGTCTTATCCGAAGGCTCAAAGTCGCTCAGAGGGCGAAGGAGCGGGCTATGTTAGGCGTCTCCCTGCGCGATCGTTTGAGAAACGAAGAAATCCGCAGGCGAACCAAAGTAACTGACGTGGATCGCAGAGTTGCTTCTCTGAAGTGGCAATGTGCAGGACACATAGCTCGCAGAACTGACGACCGCTGGGGCAGAAAGGTTCTAGAGTGGCGACCACGAACCGGAAGACGCAGCGTGGGCAGACCCCTCACAAGGTGGACCGACGACCGTAGAAGGGTGGCGGGCAACCGATGGATGAGGGCGGCGAATGACCGGCCACGGTGGCGAAAATTGGGGGAGGCCCATGTCCAGAAGTGGACGTCTTTTGGCTGATATGATGATGATGATGAAAGTAAGTTTACTGAGAATATAA
Source organism: Parascotia fuliginaria (assembly GCA_963082885.1). NCBI lineage: Eukaryota > Metazoa > Arthropoda > Insecta > Lepidoptera > Erebidae > Parascotia > Parascotia fuliginaria. The sequence continues at coordinate 8,572,461 of OY720187.1, forward strand.
ACTTATCGTAAACCTTCTTTACAATCTGCATGGATCATTGATCAGTTCTGCGTTACAAAGTTCTTCAGAGATGGCGTGTTGTAAAGTCGCTAATATCTAAACTAGACTATCGCCCTACTTTTTATTGTAACCGCAAGTCCTTTGGAACATCATATATATCGCAACACGAGAAATAACTTCTACTTATAACTTCCACCTTATTCCTTTTCAATAAATATTCAATACTATGCCCTGATTTCAATTTGGATATACACATAAATAATTCATTCTGCTTCAGTGAGCAGACGCCGTAGTTATTTTTGATTTGTTTTATGTCTGCATTTGATATAAAAGTTCAGACGGAAGTTGTTTCGTAGGCCATAAATAACGAAATAATTTATGAGTCTATCTTTAATGCGGAAAAACATTGTTTTTGTAGCAAAATTAGAAATGTCCGATTTGGGCAATACATCCATCCTGAATAAACAGGTAAGTGCTTAGCGCCCAACGAAATTCTAGCCCAAATTGCGTTCATGCTTGCAGTGGGATTAGAGAAATCTTTAATCATTCAAGCATTTGCTTGTTTACCACTTTGATGATTAAAAAATTAATAACACTTTTATGTGTCAGTAGAATCGTTGATGTCGACTAAAAGCAGTGTATCTAAGAACCCTAATGAATACATTAATAATAATAATTAATAATTAATACATTATTTATATCTATTAAGAATAATATTTTCTTGAAGGTCCTGAAACCTGCATTATACTGTATAAGTTTATTACATATTTATATAAAGGATCTTTAGTGAATATATAAATTTATTGACTAAGATTGGTAAGCTGTATAAAATCAGACAGAACATGAAATTCTAGATATTATCATACCCGTGTAAGTAAAACTAAAATGTTTTAGTTACAACACAACCTACATGAAGTAAGGTTGTACCTATCTCGTCTCTGTGAATAGATAACATTACCTTAAAAATTTGCCTTTCATTTTATTTATATATAGAAAGGTTTTCCCTGACGGCACAATATACTGAGTCAAATTGAAATCATTGCTATTGTTTTAGGATAAAGGAAGTCATGAATATAAACATTTCATTACGGGCAGGGTGCTTACTCAAACCTTACAAACAAGATACTATAGAAATATACATAGGTAGATATATCTACTGAATGGTTTCAGATTCCAGTTGAGATATTCTAGAGAGCATTGCGTTTTTTAAAAACGGAGATAAAATTTTAACGTTAGTACCTACCTAATTCAAATTATACCTACCTACGTATCTACTTAAAATTTTATTATGGGATCAATTATTATAAATACCTATTACAAAATGTGTTGAGGGACTCAATCTGTCTTTATTGTTAAATTGGGTCTATTTTGGTAGGTATTTGTGGAGCGATAATCTTACCTTGCCGTAACACAGTCTTTGACTAGCACGGGAGGCTCAGGTAAAGGGCTTTTTCTATGTCTATACCGTCACTTGACACTTATTGAGTATCTTTTTAAAATTGAATGTGTGTAATAGTTAAGTTAAGTACATATATAATTTAAATTTAGGCTGGTATGCTGTAATACTTTTTATACGATATAAATATTCGTAGTTTGAACTATCATCGACAGTGCCAGTTGCGATATTCAAGATATTTTATAACGAAGATTATGCACTAATAATTTTAAAAAGCGCAATATCTTCCGAAATCGGTTTGCTTTATGCCTCCGTTGAAAAATTGAAAATCACGGCCATTTCGTTGTTGTTTTATTTGTACATCTACCACAGACATATAAGCATCTACCTACAGATGGGTGTTTATAATTTCGAGGTAGAGACATTATTTTTTTATAAAAATAAAAAGTACAGATTCGTCAAGCCTTCCCTTCCACTAGCTTTCTTCCACGAAAGCTAGTGGAAGGGAATATAGCAAGAAAGTCAAATAGAAACAAACTGTCGTATTTGACATAGAAGATAGATAGTCAGTAAGCCTCGATATAGTTAAAAAACCTTAATGCAAAACATTTGTGTAGGCAGTTTCCATATTAGACCTGTGATGAATACACACTGGTGTGAAGGTTTCACAAAAACTTGATTGATGAGAGAATCGATACCAAGTGCTCCATCTTTACGTTGTCAATGCTTTTTGTCGCTGCCTAATACATCATGTTTTTTTTTACTTTGTAGGTATATGTTGAGCTCGTAGCCAGTATTTCGTCGAGCATAAAAAATGTAAATAAGCGATTTTCTTTTTCTTTATATCAGCGATATTGAAGGACGTCTGACAGTAACCGGTAATTGCAGTTTATTAGCGCTTGAAAGCAGAAGCTGATCTTTTTGTTCATATAGAACACTTATTTTCTTAAAAATAGAAGTATCACATGTATAGTACTTATGTTTCTATATCATTGTTCATACTCATTAGCTATTAATCATAATTTTTATTAAAACTTTAAAACGTGCACTACTAATGGTATAAACGTAATGATCACGTTCAACGAAGACCAGCAGACTACGTCGGGAACTTGGCACTGCAGCTTTCCACGTCTGGTCACGGATCCAGAGGCAGACTAAAGAGTTGTCTTTAGTCTGCCTCTCTCACAACATTCTTCCACGTTGATGGAAGAATGTTGTGTTGGACATGAGAGAGTGCGAGCTTTCCGATAACGACGTCCTAGTTAGAGCGAAGTGGAGGCGAAAAAGTAGGAAGACTGACCCCACTATCATGTGGGATGAATAGGGAGAGACTACTGATACAGACCCTTTCTAGTAATGGAGTTTTTGCAATAATGCTGCCTGTTAAGTTTGGGTTAACGTTTTCAGGCTGATAACATAAAGCGTAGGTGTGATCACAATCTATATCTGTATAACAAACTTATCTCTACAAAAAATTTAAATGCATGTATCCAACCAGAGAGTAACCAACCACGAATCTCTACGCCGCCGTAGCGTAGTAGCGCATTTACAGCGTAGAGCCCCGTGTTTGTTTACCCAAATCCCAAGCACATTAAAATGATAACCGATTCTGCGTAATTTATAGTCTCATTACTGTACTCTATATTGATCAATTAATAATTTGTGGTTGTGCTCTAACAAAGGTAAAATGACCGTCCCAAACAATTTATATGCAAATGAAAGCTTTCTATCTTGTTAATGTTTAATTCAGACGGTTGATAAACCTTCTGCCTAACAAACAAATGTATTGAAAGCTAGGCTAAGTTGAGTAAAGTAATCAAGCTTTACATTAAAGATACCAGTAAGAATAATATGGCACACTCAGTTCAATAAAGTCGTATAATGAAAAAAGTAAGATTGATTGAATTTTAATCTTATTTAAATGGTTCTGAGGTTGAAATTTGTGTAATATTCTTTCTCACACATTACTATTATAATATGGAAGTAATGTTAATTTGACAATACCCTGCTAGGTCAAATAAAATGAAGATAAAGGCAAAATATGATCTCTATATATTTCACATCATGGAGATAATTGTAATTTTGTTGAACGCGCTAAAACATATTGTTTTCAATCTCGGCACCATTTAGGTATCCAATTTTTCTTGTAAGCGTTAAAATTGGATATCGTCAATCCGTTTTTTTTACGATGCTGACAATGAGAGCAATTTGTAACATCAATCACTCGTTTTTTGTGAGGAAAGACCCCGGATTTAGTTACATAGTAAGCATCACGCCTCTTCCCTGAAGAAATAAGCGACCACGTGTAATGATCACGTTTCGTGAAACCTCATTTCAGACGCTGCCTATGCAGCTAAGTTTTGACACAAAAATTACACAATAAGTACATTCAAGTTACTAAATTTATCAAAACTAAGTAAAAAAGTTATTGTACCTAATAACAAAATCATCAAAAGACAATTAATGCCGAAACGTCAATCATCGTAAATTAACTGTTAAAAACAGATTAAGTTACGAATACGAAGGAATAAAGTAAATGATTAAATCCATTCTCGTTGTAAAATAGATAGATATATTTATGGATAATATTTGTCTACATTAAAAATAATTAAATTAGAATAATTACATAAACGGTCAAGACAACATTTTTGCTCTTATAAAATTTAATCTCGATTATCTTAATTGCATTGTTCTCTAAAATAGCAAAGTAGCTATATAGCCTACTATCAATTCAATAGATCGAGTCGAAGATGGCTAAATTGAGAAGTCGGCGACATTACACGTATGTCATAAGTCATTGTAGACCTTAAATGACATAATTTTAAAGTAAAGCCGTGAGTCTACGAAAGGGCCTTGTGATATAGTCAAATATAAAAAAAATTTTATGACGAACTATAACCATTTAACTACTATTGTATTCTTAGATTTTTGTATTCAACAAGATGGACTGCGAACATCCGATTGTAAACATACATTTTTTTACTACAAAGCGACGCAGTTCAAAAAAATTTATGTCGTCCTATCTCGTTATTTCAGATTAAGATAAAAAGATAAAATAGGTACCCTACAAAAGTACCTAATGCTTGAGGATGCTTTGTTCCTCAGTAAAAATAGTCTTTCGATCGAGTAACTATGAAGTAGGTACGAAAAAAGAAAAGATATTACAAAGAATAATTGTACCTATTATTTGAAACGACTTTAATTAAACAAATAATATAGAATACTGTTAAAATAGAATAAAAAAGCTAATAGGATTATTATATACACCTAAGTATACTGTAATTTTAGGCTACGATGAGGCTGACATACCTTTGTAAGGTAAAAGCCTCTATAAATAATAAAAGATTAAAAAAAAAAAAAAAATATACACCTAAGTCCTAAATATAATTGAAAGCAGTCGCTTTTATAACAATAAAACGTATCAAATTAGATACATATTCATGTCATGTTCATGTATAGGTGCTATGCATAGTTCCGTGGTACAACCGGTCAGAATTTTTTTTAGCCTACCAAAGTGACTCCACTCTGCCTGATAGTAAGCAGCCAGTGGGATCCAGAAGTGGTGGCCACCATATTATAAGCAATCGTCTGAAACTGCTGGCATGGTAGCCTCCACTATGGCGCAAATTACTTCTTGCTACTAGACTTTGAAGAAAATATTATCATGTTACATAAATAAATGGCACAGAAAATCACTTAGTACAAGATCGCGCGTAAATTTGGATGGCATAAGCATATTCTCTCGACACTCGCACTCGCATCTTATCGGATTAACTTCGCTATCAATTTGTACGTAAACCATACGGAAGATATTTATTGCGAAATAAATTGAGAGAAATTTATACGATAATATATTATAAGAAATTTCTTCCTATTTTCAGGTAAGAACAGAGCTGAACACGGAATATCGATTGCTACTTTTAAGATGTACTGCAAAAGAAAAGTCGAAATGTATTCATTCAGAATTTATATGATGACTTCATGAGAATGACACATGTAAGTCAAGAGCAGCAGCAAAGCTCCTACTCTACTTATTCGGTATGGTAGAGCCATGAGAAGAACTGGCAAGAAACTGTATTGTTACCGGCAGTTATAATTTAGCATACAATTTTAATAGAAAAAGGATGCACTGCCTGAATATTTTGCAAAGCAAGTTCTCAAAATCGAAATCAATAAAACAGTAGAGTAAGTATAAAAATAGTTCAAAAACTAAAACCCAACTCCGGCATAAAATCTGCCCACCATACACTAAAGTGCAGTAACAGCAAAATCACGATTTCGAGTAAAACGCATTTAAAGTTAAGAATTGATTTTAAAAAATCAACAGAATGTATAAGCAAAAAAATTTGAATGCAGAAAGGTTGTAAAGGCATAGGTTCACACGTTAAAGCAATAAAAAAAAATATATCTTAATAACTGAATTTATTATGGCCATTTATTCTTTTTGGTGCCTATTACTGCATAGCCTTTTTTGTAAAAAATACCATTTTAAACTTAGTAAAATGCAGCAAAAAGCCCTATTACTGCGTTTGGATCAGTTATTTTGTCAAGAAACCCAACTAACATGCAGTAAGGTCAAAAAAATACTGCATTTTAGTTAGTTTTTTAAGAAAAAAGTGTTCAATTTACTAGTGCAGTAAGAAAAATAGCTAGTTCACATTTTAAAGACCGTTTATTTCTTATTATTTAAAACATTAACTGCACTTTAGCTAGGAATAATCTTATCTGTGTCATTATGCTATCCAAACTAATCTGCAGTAATGCTGTATTTTACTGCGTGTTAGTCAGTTTATAATGATAAAAGAATGTTAAGTATTCACAACTAAAATGCGACAAGCTTTGATTTTACTGCATTTTAGTTGGGAGTTCGTGACAATAAATTGTATTTTCTTAATTTGCAGTAAAAATAGCTTGTATGGCGGTAAATTTTACTGCGTATTAATTTTTTTTTTAATTTTTTTCCAGAAATATAAAACTATCTAAAAAACTGTAAAATTATATTGCTTACTGCATTTTAGTTATGAAACCTTAAAATTTAATCTGCAGTATAATTTATACTGTATTTTAGTTGGGAAATCACGCCAAATTGTTAATTTTTTTCGTTTGCAGTATGTGAAAACTGTTAAATAAAAACCATTCTAATAGTCTTAGAAATAAGTAAGTTAATTCAATAGAAAGCTTAAGAAACCCGCTTTCAGAATCACTAATAAAACGAAAAATCACAAAAGGGCTGTTACTGCTCTTTAGTCTCTGGTGGGCAGAAATGTGCTCTAAAAAGTACAAAACAAGGAAATAGTGTAGTGATGGTTAAAGCTAAGCCGTATATATATAAGCTAAGCTATAATTATGAAGAGAGCCCTTTCCCCTGCCCAATATGATGATGATTATATTCAAGATGGAATATCAAATTTTTCTGAATTTAAAAGATTCCTTAATCTCTCTAATTCATCGAGAGATTAGGAGTTATGATGATCTAAAGAACAAATAAATAGTCCATCTAAAGTCCTGACTCTGCTAAGGGGTAAATAGGCCTATCCCTTCGCAAACTATGACTTTCCTTAATCAATTACTGCTGCATCTAAAGTACACCCTTGTAATTTGTGCGCAGTAACTGCCCAAGTAAGGATTAATGATAACATTTTTCGTGGAATTTTTCCTAATCCCCTTCATCCATCTAATTGTAATAAAAAAATATATCAGTATTTATCCTATTCGAGCAAAAAGAGAGGAAAAGACGTAGCAGACGTAGACTGAGTATGTACGGAAAAGACACTGACTTCTATTGTACAAGTACTAATAAAAGTCAGTGGGAAAAGATGGGAAAAGAGGATGCCGATATATGACAGGTTGTCGCCGTTGGCAGATTAGTCACGGACGTCATCCTCATTTACGAACAGTAATTAATTTATTATAACTTATTTCACGTTTTTTTTTACTTATTTCATCTGGAAATTATAGGAAATAATTTACCTACTTAGGCACACTTCAAATTATTATTTTTTATGTTTGAAATTTAATAGAGGTCATTTAAGGTCATAAGAAGAAGAAGAAGAAGTATAGTTTGACAGATTAGTGTTAGTGTTGACAAGAACGTCATTTAAAATTCCACTGAAAAAAGTATTACATTTACCAAATCATATTTTCTATTTAAACATGTTTTCTCATTTTATAAATAATAATACCGTCTGGCAAAAAATATCAGTAGATTTGAGTTATTTTTTGCCCTCGGTGTCTGATCTATCCTGATTTGTATTTACATTTATGTAAGGAAATCTTTTAGGTAGACAACACTGGTTTTTCATTGTATTTTGGATTTATTTCCAGGCAAATAATGGTATAACTAATTATGCACAAAACAATAACCTCACGTACAATTTTTGTGAAGTGAACACAGAAAAGTTTTAAAATATTTCACGATTTTATAAGTATCTACATAATATATTTAAGGCTATAATTATAATTTTGAACTTTAATTCTGTCAAACCCCTTTGTTACTAATAAATTACTATTAGAGTTATTTTTCGCTTATTAGAGCAACTATATGTGTATAAGTTGGTACGGAAACTTTGGCGCTCGACTCATGTTCGCAGCAGGGGTTTTTTATTAATTATATAAATAATACAATACATTGTTTCCAATAAAAATCACGTAAACAAATTATACACATAATTATATCGAGAAAATGCAGCAAATTAGTGGGTAACAGCTAATAATGTTTATATATTTGAAATCAGTAGACTAAAATCTATCGTTTGATACCCATCACGATGTATTTCAAAAATATTTTTTTTAAATTAAGTACGTTCTGCCCTCTATAAGGTCACTTATAGAATTTGGGATCACAAAACACAGCCATAACCAACGGGCAGTCAAGACGTTTCTACCGATACCTCATTTGTCAAATTATGATGGCTGGCTTAGAAGATACGATGGAACAGATGAACATACCTACATACATACATACATAGCCTGTCGAATACATAACCCTCCGTTTGGCTTTGCCGTAGTCGGGTAAAAACTAATACTAATAGATACCTACTAGTAAAAGTAGGTAGGTATAGTTATAGACAATTGTACACATCGTTCTCCAACGGCCTACACCGACCTAATATCAGTTGAGAACTCGGTCGCTAACTGATAAATTAATATTTAGCGGCCAGTTTTCAAGTCATAACAAAGTTTCGTAGCTTAAACCGTAAAGATTTATTGTTATGGAAAATTTGCAAGAGAAAACAAATAAATCTTGCTTTTCCTTGACTTTGTTAACTAAACTTTGACGCACAATGAAATTAAGTAAAAGTTACCTTTTAATACAGGTTTAAATTCTTTTAATTTAGGTGATTCATTAAGACATGAGAAGAGGTCTGCTTCTCTTCTGCGTAGACCACATATGGCCAATCGCTTTTAAAGTAGTTAAGTACAACGGTCGCGCTATTGTAAATAAAAACAAACAAAAAAATCTAAATTACAAGCCAAACTTTGTAAGTTGTTTTCAGGGATTTAATGGCTTATATAAAAGTTATAAGTTGCAAACTTTCTAAAAGGCTTTTCATGAGACAACGTTCTTGTTACACAGAAATCCTTGGGGATTGCGTAAATCAAAAGGCTAATATTGTCAGTCAGGCAAGTTACACAAAATTAATAGCAATGTGACAATTATAACGATTTGGTTGCAAGATGTGCGCTACTAAACTTGATAAATTGATAGGTAGGACCAGGTAAGCCCGTTTTTTTGACCATCCGAAAATTATTTTTAATGTAAGTAGGTACCTACTTACTCGTAGATATCTTAATATTTCCGTTGTTTTATTTTTGGGTGCCAAAAATTAGTTTCCATTTAAAACTAGCTCCGAATCACGGCTTCACCCGCGCTTAAAATGTGTTTTGTCTCCCTCGGGAACCAGACTGATTTACCATAGCCATGCCCGTCTCCGGCACCGAATCTATATACATGCCAATTTTCATCGAAATCGGTTCAGCCGTTTAGGGGCTGAGTGGCAACAAACACACACCCAAACGTTTGCATTTATAATATTAGTAGGATTTCTTAGGCTACGTAACTAATGTCTAAATCCTTCTGTCGTAATTTCCGCACTTATTCATATATAATATACAAGTAAAGCATGTTTTCTTTTAAGAAAATAAATGAAGTTTTGATGATTAGGTATATCGTTGGGTCAAAAAACAACGTGCTCGTTCGACGCTCACGTTTTACGTTTAAATCATGTCATTTGCACAGGGCGCAAGGTGTTATTTCTGCTATAAGTAATATAGGTTTGTTTATAATAGCAGAAATGCATAATGGTGCTGTCAGAATGGTCGATCATGATCTCTTATTGATTGATTTTGACAAGTTTCAACCAATAAGAGATCAATGATCGACTATTCTGACACTATTGTCATAGCAGACTTAGGTCCTTGGACTACGAACGAAGAGTGTATAAAACCTGTAGTATGAGAGGGACAGACAAGCAGTGCCGTAAATAGGGCGGTGCCACCGGTGCCCAGGCACAGGGCGTAGACTCTGGGGGGCGCAAGAATGGCCAGACCAGGCAGGACTATTATTTTTTCGGTTTGCTCCTGATAAGTTCCCGCTGCGCCCTAGTGCTCGATTCCAACACATACGTACCTACATGCCAGTATCATCAAAAACGTCTATTAAATTAGACAAAACATCGCGCTCATTTTTTTGGCAGCGCACGAGCGTATTTGTGTTTAGTGTTTATCGGAGTTAAGCCGCCGGCCGGCTACACGGTCGATCGGAGACTAAGCGGCGGGCGGGTACGGGCGGGCGCTATAAAGATTTTTTTAACAATGCCAGTGACTGTATCTTCCTGCGAAAGATTATTCAGTAAGCTAAAATTAATGAAAACTTACTTGCGCTCGACGATTGGCCAAGAAAGGTTGACGGGCTTAGCGATTTTGTCGATTGAACGCGACATAGGAAGGTGTCTGTCGTATGAAAAGGTTATCAACGATTTCGCAATGAAGAAAGCGCGAAAAGTAAATCTTTAAAAAAGTTTATGGCTTGCTTTAATAAATCTTTACTATCTGAACTCATTCATTTGTGGTCTCAATTATTTGTGTATTGTGTAGTTGTGAATAATCTTGCAAATATTTTCGAATAAACGTTTCTTCACCAATTCATACTTAAACGCAATTTATATTATGCTACCTTCCTTATTCAAAACTCTACTATACCAAGTACCTACTTAAAATTAATTTACAGTTTACTGAAACTTTGCAGGGTGTTATTTTATTATAGAAGTATGAAAACCATAGTGGCCCAAAAATTAAATCTTAAGCATCAGGGTGGGCAACGCATTTGCACTAGTGAACTTGCGATTGAGTTTTAGTGAGTGAGACACAGTGGGTGGTATAATAGGCGAAGGGTCCACTTAACATCAGATGGCTCGTCTGCTTGTTTGCCTACATCAGTTCTTGAAAAAAAAAAGATTTTTCTTCCAAAATATTAGATAATTGGTCCACCAACACCAAGTTCCTTGTGCTTTATTTTATCACACTGAATGAAATAAAGTACGCCTATACATAGCATTGCTCTAGGGTACCTATAATATCTAGAAAAACAAGGGCGCAATTATAGAAGCTCGCACAGGGCGCAAAAAAGGCTATTTACGGCACTGCAGACAAGTAATTGTTTGAAGAACAAAGATTTCTATTGAATAGTAGACAAGTATTGGAAGATCTTTCTTCCATTTAGCGAAGAAAGGCATTTCACGTCCACTGTTGAACAAATGCTTTCCCCAAGCAATATACGTACCTAGTGAGTTTTTGCCATAATCGCCACGCTTAGTAGGATTGACGATTAAACTGGTGACAGCCTTATGACAGAACGCTGTTACCCTTGCCGAGATGCTGGACTATCGGATTAAAACTCGAAACATTTTCCCCTGAGCCAGTACCAGTAACAAATTGGCGTTAATTGTCGCCACTAGGCGCCACGAAATCGACTTACTTAACATTTAAAGTTTAAACGATCAAAGGATTCGTCTTTAAACGTCGCAATATTATTTTAGCGCTCATTTAGAGACCTACTAACTGAAAAACGTTAACAAGCGAAATATATTATTAAAAAACAAAAAACCTGCCTGCCTAAAACAAACTGAAAAGAAAGAAATCTATTATTTTTCGTGCTGACGCTACATTGCGAAATTATTTACCCTATGTCACTCCCGTCTTATGTTAAAATCCATTAAGCCATTTAGGTTGTAGAACGTGACAAAAAAATAGACATACATACCTACCTACTTACATACGCTCGAATAATATTACCCTCCTTGACTTCGACAGACGGGCGAAAATTGAAATGAATCGTAAATTTCAAAGAACTTTTTTTTTTTTTTTTACGTGGGAAATGCATTACTCATACGCACCCGCCCGGGCAAGGCGGGGGTTATGTCGGACTCTCCGACCGCACTCAAAGCGCGGCCAGCATACCGACTAAAACCCACGATGTTCCTCCAGACGGCCAGAGTGTCGGGGTCACGGGGGTCGCTTGCGCATTCATCCGCGACCCCGACGGGCCATGGCCTGCTCACCGCGAGCGGGCCCCGTCCGATTTAGGGGCCTAGCCCCCCCTTCTTCGAGAGGCGCGTGCGGAACACGCGCACTGCCGTCTCGGGCCCGTGCTGTTCGGGCGGCGACTGCCCGACCAAATTTCAAAGAACTAACCTAACCTAACCTAACCTAACCTAACCTATCTTTCTATTTAGGTTCTATTGTTAAATCGTTTCTACAAAGAGGTTAGTAAATAGTGCGGAGGGAATGGATACTTGTCTGTAGTTGTGCAGACACTTGAGTCTTTAGAAACCAGTCCATATGTCGATTTTCTATTCAGCTGTAGGTATAAACAGTATTTTTAACGCATATCTACATATTATGTATCTAGATTAAGTATATTTATGGTAGGTATAAGGTGAGGGGGCAAAGTGCGCCATACTTTTTGCATAGTTGACTTTGGTGCAACATAACTTGTGTTTATGTTCATGAATGATATTTGTCGTGGAACCTTACGGATCCGTGATGTTTTGCAACTACAACCAATGTCGTTTTTGTGGGAATATGCATTTATAATACTGATTTTAGCACAAAAAACAAAAACATGAGCTCCAGGCGCACTTCGCCGCCAAATCGGGAAAGTGCGCCTAGTATTAATAAAACGCAATTTCAAAGCATAAGAAGAAAGACAGCCACATTATAATATAAGAAAACAAGCAAGGAAACGTATAATATTGATTTTTTTTTATATCCACGTTCTAGAAGGATCTATGTATTTCAAACAAAATTTCGGGTAAGTGCGCCATACAATCTTAATCAGAGGCTGTAAACTTTTTTTCTAATGATTGATAATAATCGTGTCAAGTATATATTTTATTTTATTTACGATGAAATACCATGGTATTTAACTACTTACTACTGTTATAATGAAGATTATGATTAAAAAGGGACTGAAATAAGAAAAAAGTCATTGAAAGATAGTTATTTATTCGTCAAGCTCTAACTCGGTGGATATCCACCTTAACAATAATTTACTTAGTGTTGTAATTCACTGGGAGCTAGTGCTAGTAGGAGCGGCTGCACACCCAGACATCCTACTCGATCGAACAGCTTCGACTGCTTCATTCAAAGCCTCTTTGGACCATGTGTAGGACATTCGGTTTTTCTTACATAGCGCCCCATCTTAAACAAAAATCATGAACAGATAAATAAGATTTAACTATTGTGACTTTTATTGGTCTATTGTGTTTTGTGCTTGTATGTAGGGTAGCCTCATAAAACACAACTATGTAGGTACTACTGTTTCTAGGACACTCGAATGACATTAATTACCTACAAAATACTAATTACAAAAAAGCTTGTTGCTATATTAAACTGGTGACACAGGCATTAATTAACGTATATGCAAATTACATCTAAATCAGTTAAAGAAAAGCTTTAAAATTCAGTTGTAAGATTTGACCCTACCATACAAACAAGCGAACGAACATTGCAAGTTAAATAAAAGCTTATAAAAGACACATTTTAAAAGGTTTGTAAACTCTGGATTGCGGCGAAGATCGAAGAGAAGAAGAAGGATAGATAGAAGAAGGCGCCATATAAAAGTTACTATGGCGCGCTTCCCCGACTATACAAATTTAAGGTTAGAATATTTAACTTACAAAAAATATATAAATTTTACTAGATAGAAGCGATATAAAGTTAGAATCTTAAAGCAAAATGTTTAAATTGTGCATTTACTTCACTCGTATTTCGGTAAAATCTCAATTTGTTGAGATACAGGATGATGATTACACCATAGTCTTCTTCTTCTTCTTCTCCTTTTTTTTTTGGCAACAGAGCCGACGATTGTGTCAGCTATTTCTGCCAGCGTCAAGTGTAGAATTATATTCTTGTTGATGATATTAATGGTATATTACAATGATAAAATAGAAAAAAATGTGGATGAAATTATATGACAATGACAACCATCTTCCGTGGGTAAGACAATGTGCATTTTCTACACCATAGTCATCTCTCCTCACCACTTTGAATGACAGTGAAAAATAAAATGACGCGTATCTCAAACTGGCATGTCTAGAGCCTCCTGAATCTGAATCATAGTTTTGTTATTAGTCACACTAATAACAAAAACTATGATTCAGTTTGTAGCATCGATGTAAGATGTCACTAATAGTATCCAACTTGTAGTTTTCGAGATAATTGTGGTAAGCGCACTTGCTCGCTAGGCGCACTTTGCCACCGTCACCTTACTTGTCAGCTAATAAAACACCTACATACCTACGAGTATAGGTACCAAAATGAATTTGAACCTATCACATTATTATTACCTAGTTCAGTTTAAAACTCTGAGCCCCATGTTTATCATTTCCTTAATCAAGATAATCCTTAATAAAGTATTAATATTCTATAACAAATCAAATAGTAGTGCCAGGGCGTAAGCACATCTACCTAAATAAATAATTTAAATGAAGCTTTGCCGTCAGGCGGAAAATTAACACAGCCTCTCGGCGAAAGATTAAATAATCAAAGTGGAAATTTGCTGTCGCCCAAAATTTTCACTATATACATGACATGACATAATTAGTTGTGGCTGCGACTTTATCCTAAAATTGGCAATTTATCCGGGGCGTGTAACTGCTAGGTAAAATGCTATAAATTTTAGTTTTAGAGAACTTTGTATTTGGTGTATTGTAGCTATGCTTCTAAAAGACCTCCTACGACTCAGGGCGTAGGTACGTACTTATATACCTACTTACCTACTACGTAAAACCACGGAACATATCGTTAAAAAAATCACGTCGATCACCTTGAATTAACTGGATAGCAAAATGGAGATGTTTAGGACTGTCAAAAAACGTGCACTGCTAGACATACCAACGTCCAGTAGTGCACCTCTTTCATTGGGATAGTTTGTTTTTTATTAGCATTTTGTATTTAAATGTGATGATTATGCCTGTATTAATAAGGCAACACTTCATCCCTGATCTTTTGTTCTACAATACCTACCTCTCTATGTTACTTAATCTATGTCTCGAGAGAAGTCTCAAATAAAACGAAAATTCTAGAAATAAAATTGACTTTAATACAACAAAACAATACAAAAACATAGTAGTTACCTATATTTTTTAAATAAATGCTTTTAACCGTTATCCGAACGCACCTTTTACCAAAAAATTACCAAAAAAACTTTATAGGTACCTACTTATAAACTACCTCTTCGAACTCTGTCATTTACAATGCCAGGTTTGAAGAGTATGTTCCCTCTACGTCGAGTCCCTTTACGTCAAGTCTGAGAATCTATTGTTCTAGAACAATAGACTCTAACATCATGCTTGACACAAAGACTCGATGTAGGGGGACCCAACATAGAGGGAACAAATCGTTTGAAGTATCCAATCCACACATATTTTTGTTATATGGAACCCAACTACTATATTTTTAAAAAACATACAAGTAAATGGAACTACAAGTAACGTTAACAAAATGCTGAATATTAGTTTAGTTTTAAGGTTTACACTACCTTACAAAATATCAATCATAACTTATTTAGATTTACTTAATATTAACTGTTCAAACCTATGTTTACCTCGGATATATTTTTGTAGTTTACTTATTATTACACATATACTTCAGGTTCACGCCTTTTCCTCCGAAGGGCTAGGTGGATGTGTGTAACACCTAGGTACCTAGGTACATTTCGTTAGTTATATTGAGTCCCATGTAACAGGGGGCGAGCCTGTGTGCCTCTGCCTATTTTCCTGGCCCAATTCCAGGTGGGCTAATAGGCAAGTACTGAGCATTTATCGGCAGAAAAACCTATATCGCTATACCTAATCATCAAACCCGAAACCTCTCCGTGGTAGTACGTACCACCGAACGACAGAAACAGTCCTATTAAGTAATAAATTTATATATCTGTCTTAGTTATTTGTACCGAGGAAGTACCTAAAATTACATTATTAAAAGAGAATAGTTTTGTACAGCCTTTCTACACAGTGGAATATCGTTGTGAATCGTTCCAATCATTTGAATTCAAGACTTATTGTCTCTAAGTATACCGAATAATATCATCTCCTCATGACGTGTCAATCCCTCTGCCAGTCTATCCAACCCATCCACTGAGGTATAAATCTATCAGTGTGTTTGTCCAGATGGTTAACAGTTTGTACCTCTGGCAGTCCTTCTTCTTCTCCATAAAGTATAGAAATTGAGCCGACTATTATGTCAGCTATTTTTGGCAGCATCAAGTGTAAATTAATATTTTCTTTGATGCTTTTAATGTTACATAATTGCAACGTTAAAATTGAAAAATGTGGATCATCTTTCGTGAAAACAAAAAAGCTTCTGGTAGATCTTCTTCTCCTTTTATAATTGGCAACTAAGCCGACGATTGTGTCAGCTAAGTATTTCTGCCAGCGACAAAAATGTAAAAATAGTTTTCTCATTGATGATTTTAATGATACTTAAAATACAATGATAACAAGCGATAATCTATTATTAAAAAACAAAAAGCCTTGCTTAAAGTAAAAAGAAAAAAAACCCAATTTTTTTTCTCGTGCTGACGCTACATTGAATATTATGTACCTTGTTAAAATCCATCAAGCCATTAAGGCTGTAGAGCGTGCCAAAGAAATAGACATACATAACATTAGATAAATTTTTTAAATTAGACTTCGGCAGTCAGGCAAAAATAGAAAAATGTGGATGAAATTGAATGACAACCACTTCAGTGAAAACAAAAGATGGAATATTCTGGTAGACAATTCGTGTTCATATTTCCACTTTTCAATACAGACTCAGATACGTAACGACCGATACGATTAATATTATTATGAAAATGGACGTAACAGACTACTTAAAATATTCTTAATCTAATGTCGAGTTCATAAAAAAGTTCTTTACATAACTACTAATTATATTATATATAAAAATACGCACAATATTTTATTGCACAGCAAAAATCACGTAAGTAACATATAATATCACGTAACATACAAGTAAACGAAACATAGTATCGAATTTAACAATAACTAAATGAAATAGGTAAGTGTTCTGAAATATTATACTTTATAGCGTGTGGCACATTTTAACGTTAAGAATGGCAATACTAGGGTTACCCAAAACTCCCGCTCGCACGCGGTAACACCGGGCGGAAGTTCGCCTGGATTACCATAATTTTATTGGGAATGCGTTCGACAGTTGAACGGGAGACACTTATCGGCACGTAGCCATTTTTTTTGTAAAGCCGCGATATAAACGATATTGTGTTCAAATCAGGTCTTAAGTTTTATTCAGCACCCACGAACACTATAACTTCCTAATGGTGCAAGGCAGTGTAGTTATTCGAAATGGAATAGATACTTATTTTAATAATATATAAGTAATAATGGTTTTAGGTATGAGAGATAATCCGAAAGACGCAAACACTTGCTAACCAACTAGCCACATCTGGTATCTCGTAATATATTTTCTAGAAAGATAGGTAATTTATAATATTACTAGCTGTGCCCCACGGCTTGGCCTGCGCATTACACGTGTTTTCCTCAGGAACCAGACCGATTTTTGGAATAAAAAGCCTATGTCCGACTCCGGCACCAAATCTATTTATATACCAATTGTCATCAAAATCTGTTCAGCCGTTTAGGCGCTGAGCGGAAACAAACACACATACCTACACTCAAACTTTCGCATTTATAATATTAATAGGATGTTCATACGTCGAGCAAGTAACTCATGTCGTATCTGTTCTGCAGTTTTGCCTTTGATAACTCGAATACTGTGTCGTAAATATTTACACTTAATAAATTGACACAGTTTGAATTCAAAACTCAATTTAACACATTGTCACATGAGATTTAACAATCACCTGTTGAAGTACCTAAAAGCATGATAAGAGTATGGATAAATAGTTAAATTTGATTTAATTAGTTACTAACTAGATCAAATTAAACTCATTATTCATGCTTTTAGCAACGCAATTGGTATTTCACATGAGATTTAACAGGTGATTAATTAATTTCTCGTTGATCAGCATTTCAGAAACTGGGGGGTAGTACTTAAATCAAAATATTGGGTATAATATATCAGGGAAAAACAAAGAAACCTGCAGACAATACAATGAAGATTTATAACAACATACAACAAATCAAAATCTAAAATCTTCATCAATATTTCTCATCAATTTATCTAACCCTTAAATAGTTGAAATATTCTTTAATTAAAGGTTGCTCTATAACAATAAAATCTATCAGAATAGCTACCTACATTACCTAACTAACATTAAAAATAGTAATCAAACCTATTTAATATTGCAGACTCAATAAGAACTCATTACAAGAAGCTTTTTTATTTTACCTCTAATGCACTTCACACTTTCTTATCAGTCACTCTTTTTACAGCCATCAGTATAATACGTACCTACTGGCGTTTTTATTTTAATTTAACGCTGGATTTCACTAGCGGCTTTACAAAAAAAAGAATAACTGATAGGTACCAATTGAAAGATAAGCCATCGCACATATTGGTACCTGCACATAGTACCTTTTATTGCTTTTATTCTAATAATCTATAACGATTTTTGTTTGGTCCGCAACCGCACGTCAATGTGATTGTTTCATTCCTTTCAAGATCGACCTTGATACTAATACTAGCTTACTACATTTCAGACTTAACATTTTTGAAATGCATTGTTAAGTGTAGGTATAATAACTAAGTTTCACCCGCGTCTTTGCGCTCTGCTCCCATCGCCAGTAGCGTGATGTTGTCTTCCTCAAGAACGCAAAATTAATTATTACCTAGTTCCGGAGATAGCGCGTTCAAACAAACAAAGTTACGCTCTATATTATTAGTATAAATATACAATGGCCTTTACCCTATAGTTGTATTAATGGTCTAATGGGCTGGTACGGTAAACGTTTACTACACATACCATAAATAGGTGCCAAGCGATTTTTTGTAAGTAGAAGTCTACTCTACTATCATTCGATAATCAAATAAAACAATAATTTTGTGTATATTTTAATCAGCCGAGTCATGATTGTCTGCAAGTTACTTCTAAAAGATTAGATGTACTCAGCTTAAAAAAATAACAGCTGCGTCATTGTCATTTCATTCAAAATGCTATGGGTATGAGGTGATGTGAGATCCAGCTGTTTCTTTCTTAAGCTAGGTTTACATTGCTCACAATAATCAAATTATACACGTATACGAGCCAGCTCGATACCGTCTACAAGGAAAGGCTCATTCGCTAAAGGTATGTTAGGTAAATTGACGTGTGAATTTCGTAACAAACCTTATGTCAAACTATGTGAGCTAACTATGAATAGCATTTGAGCAACTTCGTTATTCATATTTAATTTTTGTACTGCCAGCCGAAAAATATGGACCTAAAAAATTTTTTACCGTGTCTAAATACTTATTGAATTTGTATCTTTCTCTGATTAAATCTATCTTCGTAAATACTATGATAATAAATAAAACCCAAGACCGGTAAGTTATTCTAAAGAAAATGATAAAAAAAAATGTTGATGAATGATTTTTACACATCGTATGTAACAACCTCGAAGTCAATAATTTTTATTTTTTTCATTTCATTGTAAAACAAAGAGCGTCTTTGAGTCTTATTCTTAGTTAACTCGCATAACTGATGTTTAACTTTAACGATCTTTCAAACAAGCAATAATCAACAATACTATGGGCGTACCGAAGAAAAGGGGGTTAGAGATGGCAACATTACTTTCTTCCACAGATAACCTCCTAATAGATGCCACATACAGGACAACAGACACGCACAACTCATACCGGTATCCGTAAGTATACGAACTCACTATGGGCACTACGATTGGTACATTTCACCTTATAATAACCAATCACAGCCCAGCTTTTAATGTCTGCGCACCCTGTTCGTTATTTTTGTAAGCTTGAGTCAGAACAAGTAAATGTTAACGCGGTATCTTTTAGGAGGTAACTTATGCGTAAGGTTAACGCTTGATGGTTCTGCCTCCCAACTCTATCTGAATCGGCCGTAATCTGGTCGTAGCCAGTTTCATAATATTAAAAGTGATATTCGATCTACGGACATTATCCTTTCCTCTTCTATGCTAAAAGCTTGGTACGCCCACACTCATATTACTTAGTAAGCACTAATGCATTTTATGCATTTACATCATTGACAAATAACACATCACGGTCTTTAAGACCAACTTCGGATAGATTGATCAGTCCTCGTGCTATCTTACGCTTTGGAAAGTTGGTAGTGATTTCAAACTCTTCAGGCGATTGTGGATGGCTGAACACGAAGTCATATAAATCCTGTTGTGTGAAAAAGTTTAATTTAAAAATAGAATAAAGTGACAAGAGAGATAAGATGCATTTTTTCTCAACTGGCAACTCATCTTTTAGATGTCAGACTCATTGATTTAGCATTAGTAATAATGAAAACCAACAAACCATGAAATACCAAGTAGTAATAAAATATACTACTACTACTGCTTACCATCAGGCAGAGTAATCGTTAGGTAGGTTGATAAGAAAAGAAGACGAAAACAAAGTTCTGCAATGACGTTTTTAACTTTGTGAAAAAACATTAAGCGTCATCTAAAAGGTTAATATAGGAGTAGAACACTTGTCAAAAAAAACTGGGATATATACAAAAATCATCATCATCATATCAACCACCGCTGGACATAGGCCGCCCCCAATTTCTCTCCGCCGCCTTAGTCGGTCGGGAGCCCCCCTTATCCGGTCGTCTTAGTCTCTTAAACAAGAATAGTGTAAATATAATAAAAGCAGAGTAACCTGCGTGGTAGTTTGCGCCTGTGAGAAACGTCGCGTGAGTCGCTCGCCGCCCGGCAGACGTATGAGCAGCACTACCGTGGCACTGCTAGCGGCCGGCTCGGCGGGCAGCCGTGCTGCCATCTCTGCGCGCGCTGCTACCAACTGTAGAGCAAAAAAATTTATAATAAAAGTACAAACGAATACTTGAGAATGCTTATAGCTTGGTCTAGCTCGCCAAACGTTAGCGCTGTAAGCGCCGATGTTTGCGGTCATTTCGATAGTATCAAATGTGTCACACACACACACACTTCGATAAACGTTTGAAACCAACCAACAACGGCTATCAACGACGGCTATGCTTTTGCTAAGGTCAACGTTCATTGTGAGCATTATTTATTTCAAACAGAAATTATAAAATAGAAACAACTGTGTCTTTAACGAGCGTTTACCAAAAGAGTGGCAACATCGCAATTTAGTCTCATACTTTTCGTGGTTTTTAATTTTTATCAACGGAGGTATATTTTAATATTAATAGAACATTTATTAGATAAAGGTGTTTAGGAAAATGTTCGCTACCAGTTGGCGCCACTTCAACTATCATATTGAGCCAAACAGAAGTTAACCTTTAAAAAACGCTTGACAGCTAGACCTGAAGCACCAGTGTTGTCTCAGCAATTTTCTTGTGTCCTTAAGCACGTGAATTATCCATTTTGTAATTAAACATAAAAATTGCCGAAATGAGCACTGAAAAATATTTTTTTTGATAGCGCTGTCAAAATCGAAGACCTTTTACTAAAGTGGCGCCAATTGGTGGCTAAAATTTTTCTTAACGCCCCCATTATGTGAAAAGTGTATAAAAAGTAATTAACCATAATGCCTATGGTTACTTACTTTTATACACCTTTCACACAATTCTAAAAAGCTTGGCATTAGCATCCTGTGATTTAATCTCTTTATTTTTAGACATGTTATTCTGGGACAATGTTAACAAATCATCCAATCTACTTGTAGTATGACGCTACCCTAAGTACCTCCTGCTTGTGCAGTTCCTCCTGGTGCCTCCGCTGCAGGTCGAGGTCGAGCTGCGCCTGCACGGCCGCTCGGTCGGCTGCGCGTCGCCGCTCCTTCTCCTGGTCGGCCGCTAGAGACTCCGCGTACGCCTCGTCCTGAGCCGCGCGCAGTTGCGCTGTTACTTCACGCTCCACTCTGTAGCACAGAACGGACGTTTGTAATCTCGTACAGCATTGTCAAACAGAAGATCACAAATTATAGAACTGCTCTGCAGTCTGCTTGACACCCTTTGCCCTTAGCCCAGTCGAACTCTAGTATATTATGTATTAACAAGTAGAAATACAATAAAATTCTCACTCTTTAGACTCTAAATTCTGTAAAAATATTTACTTAACAGAAATATACCTGTCTGCTCTAGCCGCAGCTAGATGTGGTTCATTATCAGCTACAACGCGACGTAAGCGTTGCAGAAGTTGTTGCGGTGAACAAGCTCCCTCGCTCCTTGCCACAACCGTCATTCGATGGTCACGTACACACACTACGCACAATAAGGGATATCGCCTCCCTCCCACTGATTGAGCAACACGCCACCCTTCAGCGGTCTCAACTGAACACCCCCAGAAGAGAGCATGTGTGTTTATATATTGAATGACTTCTTGATCTGCTAGAGTTGTCCTGGAAATTATTGATATATTTAGCTTCTATTAGCAATTACAATCATAAAGCTATGTTGTATTAAAAACTTACTAAGAGCACCTTCAACTAGTTGTAATGAATAAGTCTTCAACCCTCTCTCTACCTCAATAAAACAAAAAGTCAATCTGAATGTGAAACATAAGACTCAATTTGTTAGTCCTTAAAGCAGGCACAAGGCACGAGTCTAGACACAAAGTTCAAAGTCTAGCAAAAAATAGCAAAAGTCAAAAGCTAATAGACTTTTTAAAAAATAAGACAAGCCAAATCATCCTTTCTGATATTAGAGATGTATTTGCTCAGCTATGAGGTTGTTGGTGAGTAGTGTATGATCGATATGTATTATGATGAATAAATAGATCTATAAATAGCACAAATGAAGTCTGAAATACTTTATTTCATTAGACTCAACAATAAAAAAAATTACACTAATATTACCTGCAGAAGTTTTGTGTCTCTGTAGCTGACTCAGAATGTAAATACACAACAAGGAAACGTAGCTCATTTTTAGCATCATTAAGAGCTTGTGCATAAGTGCCCTGGTAGAACACTGGATGAGAATTAAACCTTGACTGGTAGCTGTTTATAAAGCCCATGACATCCCCAAGAGGATCAGTCACCACTGAAATTAAATTTGTAAACAGGCTAATTATTATTAAGAATAACATGTCTTTGAATGATAATAAATTAGTACAGATTGGCCACTCTGAATTTCGTTTCTTTTTAATTCAGTGGATGTAAGCTCATCATCAATGCCACTAACTTTAGTGCAGCCATATAAGCTCAGAAGTGGTGTAATAATCAATAATAACAATCATCTATTTCCTTTTTAAAATTGTGGGGGGTGATAAAAATTAAGTAGATGCAATAAGGCTGTCAGTTAAGAGAAAATACCTTATTGTTTTCTACAACTATATTGAAATCTAGATGTATGCTGGCTTAGAAACTTAAGAAATAATATGCTTTATAATCAGCTTTTATATGAAATAATATACTCATAAACTGCATCAAAAACAAAGTTCAGGATTACTTTGAAATGATTTTTTTTAATAAGTATGCAAACATTTTAGATTAAATTATGCTGTTTTAAAGTTCACGAATCAATCTAGAGGTTTCAATTTTAATCTGTATAGAAAGTTTGCATACTTGGTTAAAATATTTATTTCAAAGTCATCTATTACTTTGATGCAGTTTATGAGTCCGTCAGTGTATATTAAATAATATAACAAGTAAGAAAGTTAGTTTCTGTTATGAAATGATGTTTCAATAAAATATTTCCCCAATAGCATTTGATAAAAAAGTGTTATGAAACATAATATTTATAAGTGATAAATAACTTTCACATTTACAAAATTATGCAAGCATTTCTAGCTTAGTACCAGTAGTTAATTTTTTATCTGCCTTTTAGCAAACAAACATTTTAGCTTATGGTGGTTGGCTACATCAAGTTTATCAATCATGTGTAGCTGAAAATATCTTTAAAAGATATGAATAAGAACATAGATTTGAATCGCCCCACTATGTTTTAGATAAGACTGAAGTTTTATTGACAGAGGTATTTGTATACATTCAGCTTAGCAATATTACTATCTTTTTCATCATACAAAGAGAACTTCTTGTCTGCTACTACACTGCTACTAGACTGCTACACTGCCCCTATTAGAACCAGTATTTTCAGAAATTGGAAGTAATACTGGAATTATTTTATTATTATTTAACAAATTGTAGTTTTTTACTAGCACTATATTCCAATAAAAACAATGCAATAGCAGTATTATGGTAGAACAAAATTGTGTGCTAAAGCACTAGTAACAGAGAAATATAATATGTTTTCTAAACTATACAGTCTCTGAATGTCATTACTAAAAGAGTCTTACAACAAATGTGTTCTGCAAAATAGAATAAATGTTAAAGAGATACTTACATCTTCTATCATCATTACGTACAAAACTTAATAGCAAATTTAACACAGATGTTATTGTACTATAGCACATAGATACAACAAGGTTCACTACATATCGGAACAGGCCTCGCACGCCCGCTGGCCCTTCCGGGGTTTCATCTGTAAACACTTGCTGTGCTATATGGTCGTGTACTACGGGCGGTGCACGTGCGTCTGTCGCGAACACTGACGGTCTACCCTCCCTAATATTAAGCTGTTCCTGAATCGCCACCTATGGAAATCACACGAGTAAGTCACACGTTACCTCTTGATATAAATACAAAACATTCGGCAGCTCTATTACCTCCAAATCCCATTGGTGCCTTTGTAAAACATCTCTACATATTGACATATCTTCTATTCCAGTCAAATCTTGAAATTGA
This sequence comes from Parascotia fuliginaria, assembly GCA_963082885.1. Classification (NCBI taxonomy): domain Eukaryota; kingdom Metazoa; phylum Arthropoda; class Insecta; order Lepidoptera; family Erebidae; genus Parascotia; species Parascotia fuliginaria. The sequence goes on from OY720187.1 coordinate 8,597,182, forward strand.
AGTATTTTATCAGTTTGTTCCTGGGTTAGACCCATAGCATTATCCTCGAGATCCATTGCCCTACTTATGATATCTTATTATTTATATCCTATAAAATCAGCAATAAAAGCTAACACGTCGTGTAAAAGCTCATAAATATATACTTATTAATACATAATAACACAAACTAGACAAAAGAAAAGTGATAAAACGAAAAGCTTCAAATTTATCAAATCGCTACTCATTACATGAAGACGAAAGACATTTTATCTGTCAAAAATACAATACAAATGTGCATGTTGTAGATTTCTGAAACTGGGTTTTCATACTACAAAATAGGTTCAGTCAACATAATTAATTTAGTTTTTGAACTAAATACTGATATAAAATTATTTATAGATTTTACAACTTTACTATCAAAAACAACCCACATTTCTTGAAATATGACGAGAGTGGTATACTTTTTCTGTAAGATTCACGGACGTAACGAAACAGGACTGAGTACTCACTGCTAAAATACGAGCCGAGCGAGAGATGGTAGTACAGAGATCGAGTGTCACTTTTTAATAGGGTGACATTAATATTTTTATTTTGTGAGAAAAATTTAAAGCAGTTGCTTATTATTATTATAGTTTGCATTGATCTGGGTGTTTTTAGGTATGTATGTCTTTTATATCTGCACCCATATCACAAGCTTTATTAATGTTATTATGTTCATTTGTGTTTAAATAGCATTGTGTATTTATTGTGTTATTATCATGTTTGTTACTCTTTCACGCAAAAACTAAACTAAAACTGATTGGGTTGAAATGAAACCTTACAGTAATAATCAGAGATCGGAATAGGTAGAGCTATTTTTGGTACTTGTGGTATGATGTAATAATGATCTTTGGCCCGTAGTACAGTTCAGTTGTCCGGTCAAACCGGACTACAGAAAATATTTATATTTATATGGATATGCCTTACATCCCATTATTTCCGAAAATTATTAATAAAATTAAAAATTGTAATACGTTAAACAAAGACGACATAATTATTATATTTATCGTAAGGCAAAGAATGTCCCGCGTTCCCGCTATTGTTCTCTTTTGTTTCCAGATTTCCACAAGCGTGTTTTGCATGCTACAAGGACGGCAACGTTTATGAATAGGACCGCTGGTCCTATTCATAAACTGTCGTCCGGAGGGAATGTTTTTTCCCCCTCGGTGCATGAGGTCCATAATTTATTATCAAATCGTCAAGAGTATCAAAATTTCCATAGTACCATAACGTCTACAGTATAAATTCGTCCATAGTATCAATACGTCTACAGTATCAAAATGTCCATAATATCATTACGTCTAGTTTTTTGTGTAGTTTGGGTAAAAGTTTTTTTTTAGCGATACTTTTTGTTTTGCAATCTTCATTTGTTTTACAAAGTATTCATTTATTTATCCACAATTGTTTTTCAACACGCATATAATCGCATTGTATGGATTTATAAGCAAAGTTAACGTTTGCAATCGTATCAGTGAAATTGATCAGAAATATTTGAAAAATAGTGTCGATAAGGTTCAAAATTGATAATATTATAAATTGATCGTAAAGCATTTGTTTCACGATTTTCATTTGTTTCGCGATTTTTATTGGCTGTAAAATTTAATGGTGGATTGCTAGTTAGCACTATATCCCAGTAGCATATGTAAACATTTAATGTGGTGCACTACATATATTATTATATCCGAAAAGCACAACTATGAACAAGTCTTTATAGACTTCTTGTACATTTTGCAATTTGAACATTTTGTGTGTCGTGTACATTTTGCGTTATGTACATTCTGCGCCAAAGGGTTCATTTTGAATAAGTATATCTATAATATACATAGCAGGAATGGGCCGTGATGATGGACTTTTCACGAGTCGTTGTCCTCTTATATCTCCATTCTGTTGTAAATTTAGTTCTTAGCATGGAAAAATGAAAAGGGGAATAAAACAATGTTATCTGCGCTTTTGATCTGCAACTGCAAGGGCGCGCGTGACGCCGGCGCATCCTTTTCAAGGTTACTCCATTTATCATAGTTAATATAGAAAACTTAACTTGGAATGTACGCTACATTTAAAACAAGAAAAATGTAGTTAAATTAGTTTAAGATTGTGTACTTACCTATTTTTTTAGGCAAAATTGAGGACATTATCATTCACAATAATCTACTATTTCGATTAAATTCATTATATAAAAAAATCCTACTTAAAGACAAAGTCTATATACCAATATTCCATACACTTTGTTTGTGGGGTAAAAGATGCCCGCTCACCTCTCACACATAATACTACAGAAAAAAGAAAAATGGGACCTGTAGACAGGGCGGAATAAAGGATAATTTTTACTTATTTTATTTAACTATATTAACGGGGACAGTGTATGGGGACAACGGCTTATTTCGTTTATCCACCCTAAAATAGCCACCCTAAGGAGGATACTCGGAAACACGTGTCCTTCTATCCACCCTGAACGGGGTGGATAACCGTAATTCATATAATATGTTTCTTCCGTTTTTCTCACCTGCCTAAGTACAGTCATTAACACAGAAACATACACAAACCCAGTCCAAGAAACTTCGTGAACATTAAAATACTTTAGATGTACATACTTACCTTGTAAAAATACTGTGATGAAAACAAAACCACACATACAGTTATGTAAACAAGATTTCACTAAAAATGTAATTGACTCGCATATAAACCAATGTATCAACGAAGTAACCACTTCACTAGATCCGGTGCCGAAAATCTATAAAAACATGGTAGCGTCACTTAATGAAGATGATGTCGACTTACTAAATGAAGTTTTCAAAAATTAAAACTACTTTATATGAACATAGAAATGCAGCATTGGGTTTAAAACAACTTAATTTTAAAAAAGTTGCCGAAGTTGTAGTGCCGAAAAAATACGAGAACTTTTTATTAGCTGATTTCATAGATGAAATAGACAATATTCGGATTTTGATATTCTGTAACAATTTCGCAAGAGACCAAATGGGTAAACTCAAAAATTTCTTTGGCGATGCAACTTTTAGAATATGCCCCAAACCGTTTAACCAAGTTTTCAGTATACACGCTGATATGAACAGTACCACGACTTCAACAAATATAATACCTTTGGCATTTGCAATTATGAGTGACAGAAAGAAAAGCACTTATTTAACGGTATTTAATTTAATCAAATCACAAATTCCTGCATGGAATCCCGCAACATTCACGCTCGACTACGAAAAAGCTACAATGGGAGCATTAAAAAGTGTATTTCCAAATATATTGCTACATGGCTGCTACTTTCATTATGTGAAGTCCATTCAAAAACGAGCAGATAAGCTAGGTATCAATAAATACCCAAATACAAAAAGATTAGTGTTACTTACGGCAAGGTTGCCACTATTACCTTCAAACTTGATTAATGAAGGCTGGTTGTTTGTGAAATCATTTTTATTAGACGATGATAATAATATGGCGGCATTTGTGAAATATTTTGAAAAAACATGGCTCAAGGACGAAACCTTTGTGGCTGTTTGGAATTCATTCGGGGTGTCTCATAGGACTACAAATTCATTAGAAACCTGGCATAAAACAATATCACATGAAATTAAAGACAAACATCCACATTTAGCTAAGTTTTTGGAATGCGTGCAAAAAAACGCACAGTTCTTCGCTAATACGTCTGCTTAAAAAAATTTAGAAAACGATTGCAAATATACATTAAAAGGGACGAATTTATCCAGGATACGCAACTACGTCTACTCAATAATGAAATAAGCGTTGGTCATTTTCTGGACATGTTGCAAAATTTATAAAAAACCACCAGCCCCGCTTCGGCTTTCTATCTTATAGTACCATGTACCTACAATTTAGATTTTAAGACTATTTTATGTTATTCGCTTAACAATAAATATTAAATTAAAACTTAAAAGATAATCTGATTCAACTGTACTTGGGGTAAAAAATCGGAAGAAACATATTATATGAATTACGGTTATCCACCCCGTTCAGGGTGGATAGAAGGACACGTGTTTCCGAGTATCCTCCTTAGGGTGGCTTTTTTAGGGTGGATAAACGGAATAAGCCGGGACAACGGGAAGTATTTTTAAATATTTAATTGAAGTACCGCTGTCCCCGTAGGTCAGGGACACGGTGTACGTGGACAAAGGGAATAAACCGAAATTATACGGGTCTTTAAGATACTATGGACATTTTGATACTCTTGACGTAATGATACTATGGACCTTATTATACAGCGGAAGTTTTCCTGCTTGAAAAAAAAATACTTATTTTAATTAAGGCCGTTAACCTTATTTTTATACCTTAGAAAGAAAATCAGAGTCAGTGAAATAGAGAATTCCGAAAGTTAAACTGCTGGTAGGGTGGCCTCCACTATGGCAGCTTTATCTTTATCTCTTTAGTATTGAGCAAAAATTCTAAAAGCACTGCGCAGAAACATGACATTCTAACAACGGCCTGAAACTTCGCTTCATAACGTAAATTTGCGGCAGGTAAATAAGTACCTAGGTACTTACTTACCTAAAAGTTCTGTGTATGAACTAGGTACCTACATAAATTTGTTTATAATATTAAAATTTATTCACCACCGTGTTGTGAACTATCTAGGCACAACAATATGTTTTAGAAAAGGAAGGGAATGACTAAAACCTGTGATGAATACTTCATTTTAAGAGCGAATAAAACTAAACACAAACAACAAATAATTTACAAAATAATATATTTAATCCTAAAAATAAATACTTAGTTACAAAACACGTCACTTCTTTTTTACTTTCTTAGGCGGTGGCGGTGGAGGCGGTGGAGGAGGAGGCAGGGGTTGTTCCTCAGGTTCTGGTTCCGGATCAGGTGGAACAGAAGGATCCTCATTGGGATTATCGTACAAAAACTCGGCCTGTAAATTTTCTCTACAATTTCAATTTAGCGATCTCAACTTTATATTTAATTAAAATCATTCTAATATTATAAATGCGAAAGGTTGTGTGTGAGAGTTGAGAGAATACGTCGCTCCGTGAATATGGACATAGAAGCCGGCGTTATTATTCTCCGAGATTCATTCTCGCTCAGTCGCTCCCAGAGCAAGAATGAGTCCGCGGAGTTATGGATGTATTAAGTGGATATAGATATTATATATGTTAATCGTATGGATATACGAAATACCTATTCTTTTACGAGAATAACTAAGACCATGCCTACCATTCATTACAATATTTTTATTACATATTTTATGTGGCTTCAACAGAGCAACAGGTAATGTATGCAACTACCGCTAAATCTGTACAGCTACAATACATCTATCTATACTATTCCGCTTCTTCCACTATATTCTTCCGCTTTATAATATAAAGCAAAAGAGTTTGTTTGTTTGTTTGAGCACTCTAATCTCAGGAACTACCAGTCAGATTTGAATCATTCTTCTTGCGTTTAATAGTTCTTGATTAAGGTTTTAGGATATATAACATCACGCAACTGGCGACGAGAACAGAGCAGTAACCAATGATATAAATTAACGCGGGTGGAACCGCGATGCGGGAAGCTTACTATTATAAAAGTAAAGCAGATTTTGTTTGTTTGAATGCGCTAATCTTCAGAAATTCCAGTCGGATTTGAAATTTTTTTTGCGTATGATAGCCCAGTTCTTGAGAAATGTTATAATAGGCTATGTAACATCACGGTACTGGCGACAGGAGCATAGCAGTAAGCAAAGACACGGGTAAAACCGCGCCACTGGAAGCTAGTTACATAAATATGAAAAAGTACGAAGCTCTCAAATTTATTTTAGAATAGGATTCTATTCTAGCCACGATTAAGCTTATGTTTTGTTACCTTTAGTTCGTATAATTCAGGACAAGTATTAAAAATGCTGTCTACAAAATCAGCATAGACCACATTTCCATCACCGCGAACATTAGCATCTCTGAGTATTTCTCGAATCTCTGCTTCAGTAAATGGATCGCCAAATTCACTTAATAATACAGCGATTTCATCTATTTCCAATATATCTCGTCGTTCTGTATCAAATACCTAGAATAGTCAAATTATGGAAATGTTGATAGAAATGTACTTACGTTTAACAAGGCAAGATCTTACAATCAAAAGTAGGCGTAAAAAACCCGATCATAGACAAATGTCCAACGATAGCCTTTTATAGATATTAGTGTTGATGTTTTCTGATATAGGTAACGATATAGGATAGGTAAATTATTGCACTTTTAATCCAAACTTATAGTGTGTGCTATGCCAAATCGAATGCCAAATAATCGAATAATATTTATAGAGACTGAGAAAAGATTTGATTTTTGTATGTTCGTTTTTTTTATATTAGCCTACCAAAGTGACTCCACCCCGCCTGATGGTAAGCAGTCAGTGGAATCCAGAAGTGGTGGCTACCATACCAAAAGCCATCGTCTTAAACTGCTGGGATGGTGGCCTCCACTATGGCGGCTGGGAATGGGGTTAGGGGAAGGGAATGAGGGAGGTCGGGAAAGAGGAAAGGGGGGAAATTGGGCTTCCGGCGCTCTCACTCACCGAACGAAACGCAGTAGTACGGATACTACTACTCCTCTTACATCGATAGTAGGGTAGTACTTCCCGGACGATCCGACCCATTCATGCTGAAACCAGCGTGGATCCGTTTATAGGCTATAGTTAATTATTTTATAACATGTCATTTTTCAATATTTTAAGCGCCTTCGTAAATCTGAATGATACGTTACGACACTATTGCTATGAAATTTGTAGTTAAAGTTTGTCGTGAAATCGAATGAAACTTTTGATACCGAAGCGATGCGAGGGCGGATCTCTAGTGGCAGATATAAATTGAAATGTAAGACCAAATTCTAACCGTACCACTAGTCCAATCGTGTTGTCCAATGATGTTTTGTCTTAGTAGTCCCAATTGGACTAAATATTTATAATATGAAATAAATGATAATATATATTATATTTATTTCATATTTTATTTTTGTTGTTTATTCATACATTATTTTTTTATTGTTTTATTTTTATGAAAGCGTAACTTAAATAACAATTTATTTAAGAATTTTTCCTTTTTTTAAATAATAAGTTTTTTTTTTTTTTTTTTTTTTTTTATTATCATTTTACAATGTAGTCAAACTTATTATACTAATTGCATTGCATTAAACCACGGAGGTTTGTCCACAATGCGATTTTTATTAGTTATAGTGTTGTTATAACGACGTACAATTAAAAAATAAAATAGAATAAGGTAGGTAGGTAAACTAGATAAAAATTTTAAACGTTTTTACGTACAATTAATTGTTCCTTGGCGTTAGCTCATTTTTTTTAGTAGAGGGTAGTTCATTAACAAGGTGAGGAACTAGGTAATGCGCGGTCCTCTCGCCGTAAACATTACGCGCTCGTATAGTTTGCAGCTGTTCTCGGGCGACCGATCGAGTGTATACAGGATGGTTTATTTTTTTACACAATTCAGAGTTGAAGTATTGTTCCATAATAATATTATATTTGAAACGAAGTTGAATTGGTAGAACACTGCAGTGCTTAAATAATTCCATTTCATTGTCCCTGAATCGCTCTTTAATTGGTGTAGATACTATTAATTTTAATATTCTAAGTTGAAGCCTGTATATACTACTTAGATAAGTGCTAATACGACCGGATTTGGTAGGGCCGCACCAAAGTTATGGTGTGGTACGCTCCGCGAAACAGACGACCGGACAACTCAACGCACGCTCCAGTCTAGTCTGTTGACTAATCGTTGTTGGATATGTAACTCGTGCCATGTCAACAATTTGGAAAGAAAATAAAATGGCGTTTCTTTTGGCAATAGCAGCCACTCCACCGCCACCTCGTAAACGTTGCAGAAGTAGTCTGTTCGCTTTCTTATAATAATTTTAAAAAGGACACATGCTGCTGACACGCACGGAAGTAGATTGACGACTAAAGCGTTAAACGGTCCGGTGCTTCGTTCACACGATCGAACTTGGTCCGCTACGCACCAAAAGTGATGGTGCGGAGTACACCAAATCTGGTCGTCTGTTAGGGCTATTTTTATTTTACAGAAATTTTGAAGAAAAGTATTTCCCTATAAAAAAGCCCTGTCTATGAAGGAGGAGCTGATAGCCTGCAGATGATTAAAATAGCTTTCACAGTAAGTAAATCCATAATTATTATTTTAAAGTGACAAAGTCATTAAAGCCAATTACTTTTTTTTTTTTTTTTTTTTTTTTTATTTGCCCAAAGGGCAGGCTATAGTCTTTCGACCATACTGCCTAGTCTTCCGTGTAGGATTTCTTACGTGGTAAAAAGAGAGTTTAAAGCCAATTACCTATCATTCAATACCAAAGAGTTTCAATACGGGTAAAAGAAAAAAGACCATACTGCGAAGACGATTTACGCATTGTGAGATTAAAATATTAATCCTGCCCATTCCACTAGTCTAGTAATTTTCTTTTTATATTAGTCGACCAAAGTGGCTCCACCCCGCCTGATGAGAAGCAGTCAGTGGAATCCAGAAGTGGTGGCCACCATACCAAAATCGTCTTAAACTGCTGGTATGGTAGCCTCCACTATGCTCTCACTCACCGAACGAAACGCAGTAGTACGGATACTACTACTCTTACGTTGATCTTCTATGAGAGGGTAGTACTTCCCCGGACGATCCGACCCACAGAACACTATCACTGTTCTGAGATCCGACCCATTCATGCTGAAACCAGCGTGGATCTACTACCGTACATAATTATATATAATTGGGACTACTGGGACTCTTTTGATATCCCACTTGTCCCATTACTGGCCGGGGACTAGGACAAAACAGTCCCAGTTGTCCCATCATTGAACAACACGATTGGACTAATGGGACGGACTGAAATTTATTCAGATAAAATGAAATTTTGTCATTGGCATTGAATGAAACGAATTATTAATAGTTAAAAGAAGTACCTGATCTGTTTTTGTGTATGGTTTTTTACTATATCTACAATGTATAATGGTAGACCTACAGCTAAGTAAGTATCTACCTGAAATGCAAGCTTTAATTCATGTTTTAAGTCCGGTTCCGGAATCCATAAATTTAAAAAATAAATGAACTGATCTTGTGTCAGCATTCTCGTATGGGTTAATTTTTCTATCGCCGTCATCATATCCATGTAGGAGGGATACAAAAAATTTCTTTTATGATATCTGTAACAAAATGTAAAGTACCTATTACTTACTTAAACCATTTGCCAAAAACGTACGTACTTACTACTCAAAATTGTCTTAGTAAGCATATTTGAGTAGGTATTGAAGATACTTCTTCAGAGCCAAGAATTCCAAGATTTTTTCGACAGTTACAACTTTTACAGGTGGTTCTCCTTCCTTTATTATTAATAGAGGCTGAGCGTTCTGATCAAACCATTCCATTATTTCCTCCAGTTCATCTTCTCTGAACCTTGGAGTAACGTTTGCAAGAGGATTAAGCACATCAAAGATAGACATTGCAAATTTTAATAGAAAATAAACATATAAAAGTGTACTCTGTGACTTAAGACTAGCAAATTATTATTACAGCATTAGGTATCTAGGCAAATAATAAAAGCAAAAAAATAAATGACGACTAAATATAATAAAATAATTAAGTATTTAAAATTGTTTAGTGTAGAGGTTATACTTTCTTGTCTCTGTCTCTAGATCCTTATGAGTTTAATACCTCAATGAAAAAGTAAAAAATAGATCAGATGCGTAAGCTAGCGTTCACACAAGTGGCAGCGTTGCAATTTAGGGTCATAATTACGTGGATTTTTTTTATCATTTATTCGGAGCTATATTTTAAAAATATTAAAAGTACACTTTGTAGAATTAAATACGTAGAAGCTGCTTAAAAAGTAAGTGTATAATACAACAACATTAAACTGCGACGTTGCCACTCATAAGAGTGGTAACGTCGCAATTTAGTGTCATATTTCGTGATTTTCAATTTTTATCATCTAATCGCAGCTTTATTTTTAAAATATGTTCTGTTGTTATCATGCTAGAATTAGGTGAAACTTATACAGTTTCACATAATTCTAGCATGATTACAACAAAACATATTTTAAAAATATAGTTCAGATTATAATATGATAAAAATTTAAAACCACGAAATATGACACTAATTACGACGTTGCCACTCATGACGCGTAGCGTAATAAAGCTTCGGCCAAACCTGCGCGACTGCGACGCGGGACGCGGGACGCGACGCGGGAGCATCTGCAACGCGAAACTTAACGTGCACACCTGCGTGACTGCGACGCGAACTGAAAACTTCATTTTTAAGTGAACAATCACTAAAGCTGCGTGTCTTTATATGGTACTAGCTGTGCCCCACGGCTTCTCGCGGGCATATAATGTGTTTCTTCTTCTATAGTGTCTTCCTCGGGCATCAGACCGATTTTGGGGATAAAAAGTAGCCTTAAATACTTTGTCCGTCTCCGGCACCAAACCTATCTACATACCTACCAATTTTCAATACTGATAATTTTAGAGGTTCATCATAAAAATTGGCTCAGCCATTTAGACGTTAAGTGGAAACAACCACACACACACACACACACACACACACACACATACACACACACAAACTTTCACATGTATAAAATTAGTAGGATAGCTACTAAATTGTTGTGGTGATGACATCCTCGTATTTTCCATCAAATTCTGACTCTGATGAGAAAGATCTTTTATTGCTTGCTTTTGCGAAACAAACCACGCAATAAGTAAAAAAGGAAAATTGGCAGTGGCGTGCACAGACATTTTCGATGGGGTAGGCAAAACATAATTTGCCGAAATGTGTTGATTAATGGTTATGATAATTTTGAGTAAATTTACATAAAGTAATATAATTTAATATTTCAACAACTACACACAACGCCATCTAGACCCAAAGTAGGCATTTAAGCTTGTATTATGGGTTCTAGAATGCGGATATATACATCCTTAAATACTTTTTTTGTTAATACATACGTATTAAGTATACATAGACAGAAAAATGCAAAAAAAACATGTTCATGCACACAAAATTTTGCACCGAGCGGGAATCGAACCCATGACCTCTGTGGTAGTCCATACACAGTACCACTGAACCACAGAGGCAGTCACTTATGATGAAGCTTCTTTGCGAACTGAAAATTTATTGTTAGTTAGATCGGTAATGTATTACGAACGTTTTGTAACTTATGAAATAGCTATCACGGAAAACACAAGAGACTACGTAGGTACCTACCGATTGTCTACTTTGTAAATATAGGTAAAACCGGTTGGACAAATTATATGTTTAATTGCTAAAGTACTTACAATATTAAATTTTAGTTCGTCTTTTCTGTACTTAACCTATCATTAACATATCAAATCACTTGGTATTGAATCTTTATTATAAGAAAAATAAATTGACCACTGAATCACATCAACCTTAATAATAACACAATCACACCACAAGAAAAAAATTACATTACCTACTAATATATGTCATAAACATCTTAATTTAATTTAATTGTCTGCACTCAAACAAAACTAGCGACTAGCTATTTTTTGACGCGAATAAAATATAAATATATTACGCAACTAAATTAAGTCGTTTACCAAAACTCTTAAAATGTCATCTATAGATACATATTTAATGTAATAGGATAATACTCAAACTACAAATCAACCAATGAGAAATCATGAAATGCGTCGTCATTGGTTAATTCAATTTATTTCAAAATTGACGCTTTCTATTGGCGTGTTGTTCAACTCTCATTCGAATGTCCTTAAAATTAAGCAGTGCTTTAGTCGCGAAGAAAATCAACCGCTCTTTCATCGAACTTTTATGAGAGGGTAGTACTTTATTCATACTACTACACACGTCTGACCACTAGACGCGTGCGTCCCGCTTTGCGGACGCTGCAGTCCCGCGTTGCGGTCGCGCAGGTGTGCAAAGCGCCATTGTTTTATATGGGCAGCGACCGCCGCGTGGTAGACGCTCCCGCTTTTCAGTCGCTTTAGCCGCGCAGGTTTGGCCGAAGCTTAAACGCTCTGAACGCTCTGCGTAAGCATAAAATAAGGGCTTTTTAAAGTTTTTACAAACATTTAAAGGAATCACGGAAATAACATTACTGCGAACTGCTAATCAAGACATGACACACAAATCTGATTAAAGCTTAGTGGGCTGATAGCAGATCGACAAAAAAAAAATATAGCTCCGAAGAAATGATAAAAATTTAAAACCACGAAATATGACACTAAATTACGACGTTGCCACTCATGACGCATAGTGGTATTGTGTGACTGTTTATTGTATACTAATATAATATTTTAAAGCGGAAGTTTGTTTGTTTTAACGCGCTATTTACTAAAAGTCGGATTTGAAATTTGAATATTTTTTTTGCGTTTGATAGCCCATCTCTTGAGGAATGATAAATATAACATCACGCTACTGGCGAAGACGGGTGCAGACCAGTAACCAAAAACGTATTATAACTTTAACGTGGGTCAAACCGCGCAGCGCGGAAGCTAGTAAACTTTTAGACGCGTTGTGCAATACTTTTTAAATAAACTATCTTTGATTACTTATCTGTATTGATACTTGTCATTGACAGTGTCGTCCACAGAACAAGTACTAAAGCTTAGGAGTGTTATTCGCCTTCATATATTTGTCCTATTTTTCCAAATAAGCCGGATACATTGAAAAGAAAGAGACAAATATATAATTTTGCTAAGGACGGCTGGTGTAAATTGATGTGAGTGATGATGAGTGATGCTGATGAGTGTGATAAATTGATATTTTTCAATGTACCCTGTCAAAATTCAAGGATGTTGCACAAAAATGTATAGTATTGGATAAATAGGTATATTTATTTAGTAATTAGTTATATTGTTTTAAATTTTAGGTTTTTTTTTATGATATCGTAGTGGATTTTTTATCTGTAATGATCTAATGATATTGTAAATACTTTTTCCATAAATAAATAATAAATAAATAAATAAATGTTCTAGATGACTACAGAAATTTATTGATAAAATTGATCGGGAAAAATTTCTAAAAGTACCAATTCATAACATAACAAAAAATATTTCTGCTTAAGCACAAATAATCAGGACATTCTTAAACAAAACTGTAATTTTAAGGGGCAGTAATAATGTGTTTCAATATTATTGGTAATATAATCATACATTTGTGACATGAATCTTACAGCTGTTATGTTTTATTTTTATCTTGGGGTATCTGTTTTGATGCTATACTAAGAAAGTCAGAAAAGAACAGAGGGCCGATACTGGTATTTTGGCGATTCACACACTGCCCCGCATTACGCTGCGGGAGCGTGGCGACGCGGCGACGGTGCCACGCGTGCAGATGCGAGAGTGCTGGTCTGCATCATCAATCACGCACGTTACTGCAGAACTCGGTGTCCATACCGTCTGGCCCCTAACCCACGCGCGTGAGTACGTGTTTCTCTGCATGTAAGCGTGTGATCAGTAACACGGCGCTTAAATGCGTTTTCAGTGTGTTGCACCACGCGTGATTTCTATACAAAGAGAGATACTTACAAACAATACAAGAACACCCGCTCGCACTACGTTCCGTGATGCGAGGCAGTGTAAGGATCGATCATGTATATTTCAATTTTCAATTTATTTAATTTATTCTTATATAATTTACATTGTATTTGAACTTACAGCATGAAACATGAATATAAACTTCAAAATTATTGCACATTAAAGATGGTCCTGGCGCCGCCGCCGGTCTATGCCATTCCGGTGAGGTGTAAAACGGCCCTTTGTTTCTTGTAGTTCGTTTACGAGAGCTTTTATGCAACCAGACCTCATTTGATATTAGCATGTCTGTTAATTACCATAGCCCATAGACAAATTTCATCTATCGATATCGATAAACTGTCAGAAGGTATCGTAGCACTATTAAACTATGTATCTCTAATAATTGTCCTGTGGTGTCAGTCAAGTGTCAACTGAACAGATCCAAAATAAAAGATATCTGCCCTTTGGGCAAATAAAAAAATAAAAATAAATAAAAGTTAATTTTATCATGTATTGTGATTGCGAAGAAAAATAAGTAAACAAGAATTTATTTACAAACCGTGCCTACGTTATTCACATTTTCTTGTATAAGTTTAAAATGTTTGAATCGGATGACTTCGACGAGGTAAATAATATCTAATAAAATTTAATAATGATCTCGTATTTCTTTACTATTATACTTTTAACATGTGCGGTCTATTTATTTTTAGGTGTTGTCACAATTTGAGTTTACCGAAGACGTAAATAATGTAAACTTAACTAAAGAAAACAATGAGCCAGACCGCTCTAACAAATTACGAGAAAATGTTTTCACAAACAGGGACGTGAATACTACTGTTGAAAATCATAGTAATGACACTGAAATTGTCAAAGACCCTTGTACACCTAAACATACTAAAAGAAAAATTATTAATTCTTACTTTGATCACAAAAGAAAAAGAAAGTTCCCTGGTCCAGCTGGATTATTAACTGAGGGCTTTGAAGGAAACAGGGATGAAACTATTTGTCAAATGGAATTGTTGTCTCAGGTACCTACATAAAGTCCATCGTTTTGTTTATAAAGTACACAGTATGAATATATATGTTAACTGAGAGGATTTAATATATACACTAATAAAATATTATATAAAGCGAAAGAAATTGTTTGTTTGAATGCACTAATCTCTGATGTCAAGTAAATGAATGCCCTGAAATATACTTACATGCAAATAATCATTTTAATATTTTTCTTGTTAAAGTAATTTTTATTCTCTCTTTTTTCAAATATATTGCTGTACTAGTCACTTGTTGTTGCTATAATATTGTAACTACTAAACTCTTGATACTATACAAGTCATTTAATCTTTTTCTTTTTTAGTTATTAAATAGAGATAGGTATCTATTCTATAAAATGATAAATTGCTTAAAATTGTAATTTAAACTTTTAGGATGTTGATTTTACACAGAATAATTTAAGAGGTGATTTATTTGAATCTCCGTTATGGTTCCGATTATCTGAAGACTTAAATGGTTGGAACTTAAAAAATGTAGATTCAATAAAGAACATAAAACAGCAAGCTATAACAGGCAGCTTAAGAAGAAGAAAGGCTCACACAGTGATAGCTTTTGTGGAAGCAGTAGATAGATCTGTAACAGATCCCCTGATTATAATGAGAGATACCACAGGTGGGTGAAATGGTGTAAAATGAAATAAAAAATACAGAACCCTAATGATCTACATTATTTGCTTCTACCTAAAAGTCAAGCAATATCTAGGGCTGGGTGAATATCTACTTTTAATAAAATACACCATTTTATTGTTTGACTTCACAAACAAATTTAGTCAGACAGCATTGTTTTTGAGAATAATATAAAAGTACAATTTTCAAATCTGTTCTATAATAATTCTAACATCAGTATTAGGGCCAATGTAGCAGTGATCAAAGCCATGTACCAGATCTCTAAGTATCTATACATATACTAGCTTCTCACAGGGTGGTTTCACTTGCGTCCTTGGTTACTGCTCTGCTTCCGTCGCCAGTAGTATGATGTTACATAGCCTTCCTCAAGAACTGGGCTACTTACTTTTTACTTTTTGGTGGGCTCACTGTTCGCATTTAGACCTCTCTGGGTCGCCTATTGCGTCCGGGTTGGCTGGATTATTTCATCCAGCCCAACTCCGCCCAGAAGCTCAGAAGCTTCCTGGGATCTTCGAGGCCTCGCAGAGAGACCTTGGGCTGCTGAGGATTTGTTTGTGCTCTTATTTTCAGGCAATATAAAAGGAACACTCCACAGAGACGCATGGTCTGCTTTTTCTAAATATATTGCAGCAGAATACTGTGCTTTTATATTATGGAAGCCTACAATACTTACAACAGGTGCTGCCTTTAAAAAACACTACTTGAACATTACATTAAGTAATATACTAGCTATTTATAGTTCAACTATATTAAATGAAGAAGAAAATAAGACATTACCTAATGGTTACTCGGTAGTGTATGAAGATGAATATACTGTGATAAAAACTCATAATAGTGTGCAAAATATAGGTAAGAATATTAAATTTATTATTTAGAATTAACTACCTTATAATTACCAGAACTAGAAGACTTCAAGACATATACAATAAGGCCATAATGGCACTTACAGATGAGATACTATAGCTCTAAAGATCTTAAGAGGTGGCAGAGCGACAGCTCGGTTGGCTCTGGCGTAGACCGTCTAGAGTAGTTAGTTAGTTAAGAGGAAATGTCCCTAAAATGGCAGAACATTCACTTTTTTATATTAGAAAGAAAGAAGTAGTGATTTGTGACTCAATATTCCTCACTCTAAAGATCACCACTTATCACTATTTTTCTTTCAATTTAATAATAATTATTTTCTTTGTTTTTAGATACAAACAGTTCACTAAGCAGTCTACCTGGAAATGATTCAAATGATTTATTAGAAGGCCTGGATAGTATATTTTCAGATGATATATTTTAATAAATTCTAAGCCCATTATAATTGATATCATATGCAGAATATTGTGTATTTTGCAAAAAAATATTTTTCTAAACCTTTTATTACTAAAGTTAAGTATGATTATTTGAAATTTTCTGTATTATTTTACTGAACCTTTGGATATATTGTTTATAACGGCCTTTACAAAGTGAAGAGACAGTCCTAAGAACTCCCGATTGTCTGTCCTTATTAAAGTTATTATCGAAGCATTCTTTTTGCTAAAAATATTATACTCGTTTTCTGTTTACCTGCATTGTGGCAGGATAACCACTAGCTTTACTACTGTTATCGTTTTCGGTTGTGAATGAAATTTTCAAGGAATGTCAAAGAAAAAACAAAATATAATTTACACAATTTACTTAGCCTTGACTTTTATATGACGCGCTAGAATATGTTTAGAAAGTGTAGCAGCATGAAAATAAGTGCTATGACACATTTTACACTTAAAAACTTCTTGATTGGACTTCTTTGCATGGCCATTGACTTGTTCATTTGATTTTTCTATGATTTTTGTTTTTGGCTTTTTGTTTAATCCTAAATGGGATTTCACGTGTCTTATACACGAATATAGTTTAGTGAATTTAACCTGCAAATATAAAAGTAGTTTAGATCAGTTAATACATGTAAGAACATAACAAAATTTTGAAAAATTCTTCTAGAATTTATTTAATATCGGAAAAGCGAGAAAGCGTATGCGGTAGCTATTTTGGTAGGTGGATTGTAATGAACTGATTGATTCTCAGCACCATTCTTCTTAGTCAGGATTTGTTCAGGTTTTTTTTACAATGTATTCTAAAGGCATCGTACTTGACCTAACGATTGCTATCAATATGCTAACAGCCGGGACCAACGTTTTAACGTGCCTTCTGACCCCTGCGGGACATAGGCCTTTTACAAGTGTCACTGGCAGTGAACAAAGTGAAGGTAGTTATTGAAAATTTTAAAGCTAAAACAATTACTTACATTACATTGTGTGCAACTGTAAGTTTTATCTGTGTGTGCCTTTATCATAGAGTAAGCGTCGACCATATCTGCATTATCAAGCTTACTAGTGTCTATAGTCAGCGTTTCATCTGAATCCAAACAGTTTTTCTGAAATAAAACACAACATAATGAACACAAAGTGTATTAGTCAAATGGGCGGGGCATGCGACGTTTGGCTATTAGCTGCGGCTACGGCAGCGGCGGTTCTTACACATACAGTTGAACTAACGAACTAAATAACTCGATTTGAAATTATCAAAGCTGTAAACTTAAAATTCGGTATCCTTGAAACAGGCTACGTATTTTGAATAAATTGATTTTTCTGTAGGTTTTACTGTATTTTGATAAAGAAAATTTTGCAACCTGGGAGGCCACTTCGTCTGCTTACTGGTAAAACATGATAAATGCATTTTTTATCTAGTATGACTTATGTATGCATACACATGTAATTTTCGATTATCTACTGGTAAAACAGAATAACTGCTAGGGCCGTTTAATATAAAGATACCTTAATTAACAATATGGTAAACGATAATGAAATAGTAATAATCATTCAGATAAACAGAGGTAAATCGCCTTACCATCGAAATAAAACTAAACAGCACGAGTAAAGGACGATATATCACTTTACGATTCTTTCGATGTAGATGTGGTATTTACGTACCTATGAAGTTTAAGCTAAGCTAAAATAAGTTAAATTCATTTATTTACGTTTGTTGGCTAAAAATACAGGTAAAAAGATATAAATTTATTTAATGTTTTTTTGTTGACATACCCATGCTAGATAATGGTAACTAGTAAAACATCATAAATGATAAAAACCAGCGAATGATGAAGATTCTTCTGAAGAATGAAAATCAATACTATGGATGATTTTCATACTTCAGAAGAATTTTTACAACTAAATTTATTTGATTATAAGCTTTAAGATTGATATTACAATAAATACTGTCTAATTGTTTTAATAAATTGGTATTTTCATTTCAGTAACACTTTTAATGTTTTTGAAGTAATTTGTATGAACATTTTAATAGTAAGTGCATAATGTGTTTAAATTCCTACAAGTAAAATGAGATAAATGCAGAATTTCACCCAATAATTCCATAAATTCATTCTATACACACATCTTTTCTGATGTAATACCTAGCTTTTACCATTACCTTGTCGTTTCCGTTCAAATGACTGAGCATTTATGGCAAATAAAGGTACTAAATCAGTGTTTTTCAATTACAGGTAAAACCAGTTAAGTGCATGCCCTAGGTCAATAATAACTGATTTACTGCCTAATTTTCTAAAAAATGTGTTGCTTTAATTTAATTGAGATACATTTGAATATTTTATCTATCATTTAGCATTAAAATATTTTATATAATAAATATTTTAATGTTAGTTGTAAATCGATGAAACTTTCAAAGCTTAAATCTCAGTTCAAGGAAACGTGCAGTTAACATACTTTACCAGTAAGCAGACGACTTAATGTTTAGAAAGCAATTATTTCCTCGGGTAATATAAGTAACCGTAACTGTGAACTGTATATAAGGTGTAACGTATTTCATGGTCTAATAAAGAAAGGAACAAGGTTAAAACTTACATCTTGATGTTCCTTTAGAGCTTCTTCAGATTTGAACAAAGCTGCACACGCGCTACATCCGTAAACTGTATTTGGATGTCGTTTCTTAATGTAAAACATTTGGTTTATTGACAGTTCTGTAAACAATAGATTAACCTGTGAGTAATAAAATACTTTATAATGGAAAAAGGTCGTCATTAGATATTTATCCACTAGATGGCGTTCATGTGTCATGTTCGTTAGAATTCGTCCAAAATTGAATGAAATGAAATGGAACTTTAGTATGAATTACGAATAATGCTAAAATACCAATTGGGATGCTTTTACCGCTCCTGATCAATTGATTTATTATTTAAAAATCTATCTACTTTTCTTAAGTCCTCCCAAACAGCTTGACAAATTATCTAATACACTATTCACTTTTACTTGTGGAGTAAATCTCTGCAAGTAGTTCATTAATAATGATACTTACGTCTCTTGTTTAATGTAACCGACACTCGAACAACGTTGTCAAAGGATTTCGTTTCAGAAATATGTACGTGAAGTAACGTGCATATCGCTTTTTCGTGGTCAATACATTCTAAGTTTTGGTTGCCACTCGTCACCAATCCCTCTGCAATTTAATTGGAAAATTAATTAGAAATTCTCAAAGCGTGTAATCAATGGCAATTATATTTTCATCTCATAATAAATTTCTATTACCCCAAAATCTATTTGATTGTAATTTACCGTCTCATCATAGATATCACATTAACATTTATTTGTTCTGAGTTGAGCTCACAAAAGTAACGTAAAAGCTGCGCTGTAATTGGCTGTTTTAAGGTCAAGCATTCGAATGCACAGAAATGCACCGATTGTAGTATCCGTAGAGTTCTTATGCTAGCGAATACCAGTATGAGCAATGCGTAAGCGGAATCTATTGGGGGGGTTATCTGTGTAAATCTACAGCTCAAAAATAAGAAAAGGATAACATACCTGAGCTAGATTTAATTGTCATTAACAAATTTGGTAGATATTCGAATACGGCAGATGAATCTTCTTTCTCTTTCACACAACCAGTCACGAGAACAATATTGCTCTTGTTGTAGACTACTCCAAATTCGTCTTTGTTGTTTTTTACCTGAATAAAATAAAACCATTAAAATATACCTGATGTGATTATGGCTGATTTCAATTCAATATAATCTATTTATTAGTTGATAATCCTACTTAATAGTTTTGATTTTTGTTTATGATAGCCT
Organism: Parascotia fuliginaria; assembly: GCA_963082885.1. Classification (NCBI taxonomy): domain Eukaryota; kingdom Metazoa; phylum Arthropoda; class Insecta; order Lepidoptera; family Erebidae; genus Parascotia; species Parascotia fuliginaria. Next base: position 8,617,483 of record OY720187.1, read on the forward strand.
GTGGCATACTTAACTATTTCTTAATGGATAACTTGCAGGACAAATATTTGTATAGCATTATTCTAATACCAAACTACTAAAGTACTAGACTTTATAGCCTAATTCATACACAATATTAGATACCTAAAAACCTTGCTAAAAGTAAGATAGTTTATTTCACTTTATTTTATTTTATTATCATCAAATATTATAATGGACACATTTTTTAAACAGAAGATATTTATAATAGGTAGGAAAATGCTATCAAATCTCCAAATAGGGTGGTTTCATAGCCACGTCGCTGGTATCTGTGGGTGTAACAGAGATCAATATGTAACAAAATGATTAGCCATTATGGCATTGCTTGTTTGTTACAACTTAAGAAAACAATAATTATAGTATAGGCTAATGTCGTGGTAAGCGGTAACTTCTTACCACTACGGGTAATAAAAGATTACCTATAATCTTACATTAGATATAATAACATTATTTCCAACAAGTAGACCCTTTATATTAGGCACTCTGAGTAGCTGTTCGATGACACTTTCAGCTGACTTGACGTCATCAGGTGTCACTTTGTTTTGTAGTCCATTCCGCACATGTTGTTGTACTAGACCGATAAGCTCTGACTCACATATGCCGTTATTATTATCTGAAACAATTTGTATATTGTTTTATTTAAGTCAAAATGACTTCCCTCTGCCTGAAAAAAAGCAGTCTGTGGGTTTCGAAGTGGCGGACACCAGTCCATGAGTCAATGTAGGAAACTGCTGGCTTGGTAGCTTCAATTATGGCGGCTTTATGAGATGCTTTTTATATCCAACTGGTAGTTCTAGAAATTTGTGCGTGCAAACGAACTCGTAAGTAAGTTTTATTGTATAAGAAAAAGTAAAAGTATCTGCAGTAGCATAGTACTTAAGTATTTTATGAATACATTAGACTTCACATTATTAATTAGAATCTAAAAATAAAAAATAAAATAATAATTATAAGAACAGATAGATAAGACATTTTAATAATCTGTGTACAAAATAACACAATCAAGTAACTTACTGTATTCCTGTGTTTCGTCCACCTTTGCATTAACGGTACAATCAGATACGGTTAAATCAGGAGTCGGCGGTTTATACTCTTTGTTGTTTGTAACCCTCCTCACTACTTTAGCTACCAATCGTTTACCATTCACAGTTTTGCCTAATGCAATCTTTTCTGGAATATCTGCAAAAAGAGATTCTAGGCTGTAACACAGTGTCCTATCTTAAAGACATAGGTAATACTAAGTTGAGTCATCAATGCTATGTTAGCATCGATAAGCGCATGGATCGATACCTAGGATACGCACGTATCGTTTGTCTATCAAAAACAGTTTCGACTCAATGGGGTTTTTATTTAATTTTATGAATTTGTCACATCTTGGTTTAACGGTTATTTATTTTGATGACGATCCGAAGGCGACAATAAATTTAAATCTTTTTTAACAAGTAAGTATAAATAGTATTTCTTACCTTTAAAATTAAACTTAGTTTTTATTTTGATAGAACTCTTAGGAGGTAACGATTCCACAGCATGAGGTGTTATATCATTGATATTGTTCTGCAGTTCAGATTCTTGCGTACAGATATACATCTGTCGTTCAGTCTTTATCACCTCTTCTGTATTTTCTGCAATATAAACATATGTATAGACATCATTTCATTTTTGATATTATGATAAATAAAAAATAACCACGAATATTGAACTGCTAACATTATATCAGCCGAAAGACGTACACTGCTGGACATAACCCTCAAATAATTTTCGGCACCTTGGTCGCGAGCCGCCCTCTGAAGGAAAAAACAAGTTTAACGCGTACGCGTAATAACCGGTCAAAACAAAAACCTTTTAAAAGTTGTTTAAAAACAGAGTTACACCTTCATTTTTTAGCGTACAATGGCTGACGAATATGGACTACCTGATGGTAGACGCTGTCAGGTAGAAAGATGCTTTCTATCGTGAAGTTATACCTTACTTTAGATATTGTTTGATGGAAGAATATTATAGTGCTCGGGAAACAACCCAGCATATTATTATAGTTAATTTTTGTTATATATGAAATAGGAGTGGATAAATAATAATGCAACCGGTACGTACTAGCTCGTATATTTTACTGACAGACGTCACAGACAATCTTTATATTCTAACAAGAAGTTCCTATACTAACATTCCTCCACATTTATTTAGAAGAACTGTCTATAGTCTACGGGGGTTTTATTACGTTTTGGTCGGGTGCTATTCTCATTCTGAGTATATTCAGGTTTATCGCACTCCGTACAAGGAGATACGTTCGGTACTCTGTCGTTACCGCTGTTCCTGTTGACATCTTCTGCGGTATGTTCTGATCCGTTTAGCGTAATCTCCTCTTGTCGCTCGCAACGGGTAGCTTCGGATGTTGACCCTTCTGTATCGGCAGCTATCGAATTCGAAGGCGGCATAATGAGTCCTGGAACTACTTCCTCCTCCCCTTTATACTTCAGCAACTGATTAGCGTGTCTCTTAATCGTCTCATCAGTATCATGTATTTTAATGATATATAATGAGTTTCCTATTTTCTTGACTATAGAACCCCGGGACCAATTAGTTTTTTTCTGTTCGTACACTTTTACTAAAACAGTTTCACCTATACTAAACGAAACTTTGCGATTGCCATGAAAATATTTCTTCTGTAAGCACTGTTTACCCTTCACAAAATTATCGAGAGCTGTGTCCGGTGGTGTTGGAAAAGTAGGTTTCAGTAAATCCAACCTACATCGTAATTTGCGGCCGAATAAAACCTCAGCAGGCGATCGATTCGTAGTAGAATGGGTAGAATTGCGATAGCATAACAAAAATTCTTGTATCTTAACATTTAAATCACGTGAATTAACACCAGTTAATAAAATAGATTTAATAGCTTTCTTAATTATCTTCACATAACTTTCAGCTTGTCCGTTACTGGCAGGGTTATAAGTTGGAGATGTCAAATGAGTTATACTATTGCGTAAACAAAATTGTCTGAATTCATGAGAAACAAAAGAAGTACCATTATCTGAGCAAATCGTATTAAACAACCCAAATCTCGACATAACTTCACACAACTTTTCTATTACAACACGGGAACTAAACCCTGATGACACATCAAAACATTCGACCCACTTAGAATAAGCATCTACCACGATTAAATAAGTTCGACCATTAATTGGACCTAAAAAATCTAAATGTACACGGGACCACGGCTCATTAGGATAAGGCCAAGGTGTAAGCGGAGCGCAAGGAGGCGACACCCGCAACGAGGAACACACGGTGCACGCGCCAACAAATCGTTCTACTGCGACGTACATGCCAGGCCACCAAAACCTATTACGTGCTTCTTCTTTCATTTTTGATACACCTAAATGTCCATTATGTAATTCGGATAAAACTTGTTTTTGCATCTTTTCCGGTATAATTAATTTGTGACCTCTTAAGAGATAACCATTTTCTACCGATAGCTCTGACTGGTGACTAGAAAATACTTTTATATTTGAATCAACTATTTTACGGGGCCAACCATATAATACATAATTATAAACCGTTGACAATATTTTGTCGTTCATAACGGCTTCTTTTATATCCGATAATGAAATAAACTGTTCACCGTCATAAATAAATCGTACATATGTCGAGCTATCCACTAATGAGTCATCACTTACCTCCACTGGCGCGGTGGCCGACTCGTTATTCGACATACTTACAGCTCGGCTTAGATAATCTGCACTGTTATGAATGCTACTAACGTATTCTATTTTATAATTATACGCCGATAAAAATATTGCATAACGTTGTAACCTGTTAGCCGATATTTCCGGAATGCCTTTATCCGGATTAAAAATTGATATTAACGGCTTATGATCAGTTCTTAAAGTGAAAGGTATTGCCCGGGCATATAAGTATTGATGGAATTTTCTTATTCCAAAAATTATAGCAGTAGCCTCTTTTTGAATTTGACTATACCGTTTTTCTGCTGCGTTAAGTGATCGAGATGTATACGCTATCGGCTTTTCTGTATTGTTCTCGATTTGTGACAAAATAGCACCGAGACCGGTCGGTGACGCATCCACCGTTAAAATTAAATGACTATCGGGATTAAAGTGAGCTAATGTAGTATCGGAAATTAATTCTCGCTTAATAACCGAGACGGCCTCATTGTGTTCCTTAGTCCAAACCCAGGGCACATTTTTTTGTAACAATTTATGTAGCGGATTTAATATTGAAGACGCATTGCGAATAAAATTTCTATAATAGTTTACCATGCCCAGGAAGGACTTCAATTCCGAAATATTTGTAGGAACACGGGACTGTGCAATTGCTTCTACTTTTTCTGGGGATTTGTGAATACCATTTCGATCTATTACAACCCCTAAATATGAAACAGATTCTTGAAAAAATGAACATTTTTCCATTTTTAAAACTAAACCTGCTGCTTGTAACCTACTAAGTACTTTCTGTAGCCTATCTAGCAACTGCTTTCTGTCTACCCCACAAATTAAAATGTCATCCAAAAATTGTAGGGTACCATCTAGCCCAGCAAGAACTGACTCCATAGTTCTCTGAAAAATGGCCGGAGCACTTGCTAATCCAAACACTAATCGTGTAAACTTGTATAAACCTTTATGTGTATTTATACAAGTGAGCATTTGTGATGAGTCATTGAGACATAATTGATTATAGGCCTGTGAAAGGTCTAGCTTGCTAAAATATTTAGCACCATTGAGTTTAGAAAATAATTCGTCATACCTAGGTAAAGGATACTTATCTACAAGTAACTGTTTATTTATTGTCACCGAGTAATCGGCACAGAGACGAATAGAACCATCACGCTTCAAAACGGGTACTATGGGGCTAGCATATTCCGAGTATTTGACGGGAACGAGAATCCCTATTCCTACCAAACGGTTTAATTCACTTTCAACGCGATCGCGTAAAGCAAATGGTGAAGATCTCGCTTTGAAAAAAATAGGTTTCACGCCAGGTTTAAGGGTTAGATTTACTTCTGGCCCCTTAAAACAACCTAACGAATCAGAGAATAAATTTGGAAATTTTGAAATAAAATGTTGAGAAAGATCGTCAACTTTGTTTACGGAACAAATTTGCATATTGAACCCAACAAAGAAATCTCTGCCTAATAACGGAGGGCCCCTACTTTTTACCACGTAAACAGTAAGAAGGTTAGATTTACTATTATATGTAAAAAGTAGTTCTAATTTACCTATAACAATTAATCTATCGCCACTATAGCTATGCAGAATAATATCACTCGATTTTAAGCCAATATTAGAGAAATATTGTTTATACAATTGCTCAGATATAACAGTTACTGGGGAACCGGTATCTATCTCAAAAGATAATTTCACATTATTTACTACGATAGATTCCTGCATCGGCTCGCCACGCATGGTACGAATATTACAACATAAATCCTTACCGTCATCATCACCATCCTCACAGCGCTCGAAATAATTATGACCTTTCACAGTTTGTTTACACATTCGTTTTAAGTGACCTTGAACACCACAGTTTTTGCACTTATAACGCGCGAACCGACATGCCGATGCTTGATGGCCTGTATAACCACAAGCCGAACACCCGTTGTTACTGAAACTAGATTCCGTTGTAGCAGCCCGCGAACCAACTTCTGAATACCACCGCTGCGTTTTGGCCCCGACTCTTTTGTGTTCCGTCCCGCTCGTAGTCATCTTCATCAGCTGTAAGGGAGTACGTATGTCCTGGCTTCGCAAAGTCTCCTTAGCTCCCATACGGGCGCTGCGAATACCTTCAGCTAATTCTATAGCTCTGGCCAAGGTCAACTCTGACATGTCTTTGGTGAACAGCTTGTCTCTCTCTGGTCCAGCCTCCATTCCTAGTACAAAACGGTCGCGAAGCACTTCATCCAGTTGTGCCGCAGCAAACCCGCAGTGCAGCGCTAATCCACGGACACGCGCCGCCCACTCCGACAAACTCTCACCGCCATTTTGTGTCGCGCTGTGAAATTTAAATCTTTCTGCAAATGAGCACTTTTTTGGTTTGAAGTGCCCATCTAAAAGTTCCGCCACTTCTTCATAGCTCAAGGTACCGACTTGACGCGGTAAAGCTAGGTCCCGAACCAATTTGTATGTGGGCTCGGCAACATTGCTTAGTAAAATAGCTCTACGTTTTGAACCGGTTTTATCTGTATCCACACCGATGTCATTCGCTAACAACCATTGTTCTAGCTTTTCTTTATAAATATACCATTCTTGAACTTCGTGGTTAAATGTCGACAAGGTGCCGACCGTAATTTTTGCCATCTTAATATGTTTTATCCTCGTCGCCAACTGTTATATATGAAATAGGAGTGGATAAATAATAATGCAACCGGTACGTACTAGCTCGTATATTTTACTGACAGACGTCACAGACAATCTTTATATTCTAACAAGAAGTTCCTATACTAACAATTTTAAAGCATAGGAAAAATAAATGATTATGAACCGATAATAAAATCACAATATCTACCTTTGTCAGCATCACTGATAACAAATTGTAGATTCTCCATAGTGCCATCTTGTTCTTCATTACTGCCCACAACAAATTCCACTGTGTCTTGCTGATTCGTAAACGATTCCGTCACCAGATTAGGGAGCTGAGTAGTCACATTTTCTATTTTAATCGTTCTGTTGAATAGGGATTGCTAAAGTGAAGTAAATCTTTTGCATTTTATTTAGGATGAACAGGGGTCGGAATCGGTTCAGTAGTAATTTAGATCATAAGAATCAAAAGAATAAATCCATACAGGCATGTCATTTTGTATTGGATAATACAGAGTCATACAGAATGATATGCTGGATGGATATCGCTGCACTTATTCCAACTCCTGCTGATAATATTGTATGTATTACCCAGCATCAATTCCCATGTTAGCATCATTTTGAATTTCACTTTTTAATTTCTGGATCAATTCTGTAATATAAAGTAGGTGATGAAACACAAATTAATGTAAAAGTTAAACAAAAAAAAGAGTGTGTATACTCATGTACGCACGTAAGAAGTTATACTTCTTAAGGTTCGCAACTAACTTCAGGGTGTTGCTTTTTTCTGACGGTGTGCGCGCGCATTGTAAAAATTCACTCTCATCATTTTTTCCCAATCGCGCCAAAAGAAGTATAACTTCAATAAAATTCGATTATAATGTTAGATGTAGAACAGAACATTTTGGTTTTCTAACTTATATAAAGTAGAGAGAGATATGACTACATAAGGCTGCCTGTCCACAGGAGCAGAGCGAGGCTGCAGAGAGATTTTATGCAATCCTATTAGTTAATATTTGTCCGTTTCTTCGCTCCACAGCTTGGCTCCTTTTTCCGTAGACAGGCTTCCTAACGAAATAATTTGCATCTAGACAGGTGTCATATTATACTTACTGTCATTAGTGGTGATATCATGAAGGCCCAATGTGTTCAAAACAAATATTTTATCATTAGATTCTAATAGGATCCAACCTTTCTGTTCCAATGTGTGGTACTGTTCATCGCTTAATGTAATCTGTAACATACTGACTTGAAAATATTGTAGACAGTAACAAGAGGATGGTGAGACCCAGTAGCTAGCTTCTGACATTGCTTGCTCTAGTGCTTCAGATATATGGTACGTAATAATAAAGAGTGATAAATACTTTGATATCTATTTTAGAATCTGGAACATGCATAAGGTGCCTAGCATCCTCAAACCGCCAGTGATTGATTTTCTTCCACAAAGTAAAAAACAGTGATTTGTGACCAGAGGAGGTCAGAGACAGATTAGACAAAGCAATTAAGATACATGTAACATTATAGGGTGCCGGTTCATAATTCATTCAGAAAATTTGATAAGAAAATCTTTACCTTTGATTTATAGTTTGTGGACTACCTACCTACCTCTGTAAAATTGTTTCCTTGTTTGCTGTTGTGTGTTGTAACATCGATATCCACATCTTGAGTATTTGACTGCTTGAATTGATCTACTACATCTTTCATCTGTTAAATAAAACAAGGTATATGGCAGTATTGCACTCATGTTAAAGAAAAAGAGTAGCTAGATACTACATACATATATTAGGTTGTCGAGTTACTAGTCCGAATTTTACTCCAAGCTGATATCTATCTAGGTATTAGTTTAACCATGATCATATTCATCATTAACAGCTCTGCGTTTTCGTAACTACGGTCTGCAGACATTCACAACCCAAGTAACAATGGAGCCAGTAATCCGACTTTTAGTATTTTGTAAATTTTTACTATTTATCATCATCATATCAGACATCCAACGCTGGAAATTGGACTCTCCCAATTTTCACTACCTTGTTTGGTTCTGAGGCGCTCTCATCCATCTGTTGCCTGCCACCCTTATCAGGTTGTCGGTCCACCTTGTGAGAGCTCAGCCCATGCTATGTCTTCCAGTTCATGGTCACCACTCTAGGACCTTTTTTAATATTATAAAGCATAAACTTACTTATACCTGTTCAGTAACAGTAGTAGTGCTTGAGCTGGGTTGCAACAGATAACTGCTTGTGTATAGTCCGCTGTCCCCATCAGGCATAATGAATTGATCTACAACAATACAATATTTATAATTTGGGCAATAGATAATAAAAAAAGAGTTATATATTTAATTACTATAAAAACAACCCCCCTATTCTTGCCAAAGCCTGTGAAGATCCCAGGAAGCTTCTGCGCTTCTGGGTGGAGTTGGGCTGGATGAAATAATCCAGCCAAACCGGACGCAACAAATGACCAAGAGGTCTAAATGTGGACAATGGGCCCACCAACAAGTAACCCCCCTATTGATAAACATCTTGAAAGCTTAAAATAGCTAAATAGGTTAATTTTTTGTTTGTCTTTATCTGTCACCTTGAGATTTGTACTAGTAAGATACAAACTCCATTTTAACTAAAGAGGCTTATAATTTTTTTACGAATAAGGGCATAAATGTTTATGAATGAAATGAATAAAATTGTGGTCACCACAATAGCTAATACATTATTAATTATCTTATTGCTTTATAGCCTTAAGAAATTCACCAAAATAATTACCTCTCACTGTATGCTTGTTATAAAGTCAATGTAGTATTTACTGGAACTAGTGAGTTGGTAACAAAGTTCGAAAATCCTGATTATATTATAATAAATTCCTAATAAACAACTTTACTTACCAGACACAGATATAAGTTCATCAGAGTTAGTGACATCCACAAAGAACTGTTGGGATGACACTCCAACACCATACACTGTGCAAGGCTGCACATCTTCTAACACTTCTTTAACATCTTGGACTTGAGCTACATATTGTATTTGTCTGTTCACTGTAAGAAAATTTTAAGTTATGCATATACTTTAGGTTGCAAGCTTAAACTAAACTAAAAAGAATATTATTTATAAGTTTGTAACTAGTTTGCATCAATAATAAAGATTTGAAATTAACCTCTTCACTGTCCACAGACACAAAACAATTGTTATGAATGATTTATGTGATACATGGACGAGAAAACTGTTACAAAACAGTGTTGCATATTTTATGCATAGCAACTAAATAGCTAAAGCTAGCTAAAGTAACTTGGTAGTTGTATGTAATAAAAAAAACAATCAACCAGAAAAAAAAATTTTAGTTCTTTTTTCATTTTCATTTCTTAGTCTTTTTCCATAATGTGTGTGTTGGTAAATAAATGTTTTCTTTCTTTACTGATGTATTTTTGTTTAGCATTGGAATAGGTAAAATATCAAAGAAACTGTTGGTATCAGTCAGTAGCAAAATGATCGAATAATAAAAGCGTATTTACAGTACCTACTTACTTTAATTAAACAGCAATTTATAGAAAATATCACCCAATACCAATAGGTACTTACATAAAAAAGTTCCATCATCTTGCACTACAAAGAATTGATCATGTTCAGCTTCGTTATTATTGGCTGGTAAAAACTCATAAGTTTCATACGTGTTTTTATCCATTTCTAAGACGATTTTCAAAGTAAAATGTACGCATTTATTATTCTTTGGCTTCAGCCAGCTAAAAAATAAGTTTCTTTTTTTCTTTTTCTTTTGACATAGGACTAACAAAGAAAATTAGTGTGACCATCTTTAAATTAGAGATCCTGCCCAGCCTAGGCAAGAAAACTGACAAATCCTGCCAAACTCATAAGCACAAAATGCCGAAATAATGCCGATATAATTTTTTAGCTTTTAGCCTTTTTATTAATCTTAATTAAAATTTATTAATCTTCTAGTGAAGACGTTTCCTAATTCCTACAATGTTCCTGTTAAAATGTTAAAAAATAGCGTCACCGATTGACTGCCCACTGTATCCGATCATGTTATTCTTAGTAGGTAGTAGTTGCATGTTCTGTTGTATTAGACAACCTAAGCACAAACTTAGTGTTATATGCTTTACATCATGAAATATCTTCAATCTGCTTCTTTCGCTTTTGCTAATCAGGACGAAAGTGACGGATCCTGCTCTCACTCTAGGCGATATAATCGTTCATATTTACGTTTTATGATAAATCTGGAATTGAAACATTCACACCACACGAAATCCGAATGAAAATTTTGCGTCTCCTACAAATTTTCTAGTCCGACTAATTAGAAAAACAACTGACAGCTTTACTAAAGATACAATTATTTTAAATATTTTGTTCAGCACTTTAAGGTTTACAATGGAATGAACTACAAATTCATTAGATATGATAAGGAAATCTCCGAACTAAAGGTCTCTGATTGTTGCTAATGTTGCCATTGTCATTCAAAATTCTTCCCTAATGCTATTTCTTTTGTCGATACTGCACCAAACTCCTTTTATAAGCTGTGGTGCCAAGTCTGCCAGCTTAAATTCTTTAAACTGCCAAATAGTGCCAGATTTCTAAAACGTCAAACATATATGCCAGAGTAAATTAAAGGGCTAAACCTGCCGAAAGGGCAGGATCCTGCCACGTATGGTCACACTGAACAAAATATCTTTTGACATTGACAACGACAACAGGCTGCCAAGTGATAGAATGACAACGACAGTTAGTGTCAAATTGCCAATTGATTATTGCCAGAAGGCACAGAAGCTAGTTTGATTACAAAATTATTGTAAACAAATTAGGGAAACTGATCGCAAAATAATACTAGTTCTGAATTAATCTGAATAGTATTACAACAGCAGCTGTTGTTAGCAGTTTAGGCTGGTCGTGAACTGCAAAATATTTGTATAAAATTGCATATTAACGCATAATTCTTCTGGAAAAGCAGTAAGTGTAATAGCAAATAATAGTATTTTTAAACGGTTAAACCTAAACAGGGGCGAAAGTTAATAAATAGCAACACTAATTTTGACTGCTTTGTGTACGTTCAAAAACAGGATGCTCGAAATTAAATGTTTTTATTTTAATGTAAACTACATTACACCGAACTTATAATGCCTTCTAAAATAAAAATAAGCTCCCCTGGTGATAATAAGCTAAAACTGGGACATTACATTTTACTCGAAAGATGTGCCATGTGTTTTATTGGTATTACGGAGATTTTTGCTGCAAGTCATGCTTGGTAGGCCGGTGGCGGCAAATAAAAAAAGCTTCTACTTGTGATGGTTACCTAATGTGATTTGATCTTACTTTTTTTAAAGAGTATCCTGGTGAACTAATGAGTTTATGAGTATCCCCTGGGAGACTGCGAAGTATAAGCACTACCTACGTTTTAGGAAATTGGGATATGTAACGTGTGCGTCAAGATGAAGGGACCAAGTCTGGATGTCTGACATACCTACACATACAAAAGATTAATACCATAAATTTACTATTTGCTACCTTTGCTATAATTTTAGATACCTCTTCATTAGGCATATTTTTTAACAAAATCATTGGTCCCTCTATTATGCCGTCAAATTGGAGAGACCAAAAAGATAGACTCAATGATATTAAATAGAATATCATTGGATAGACTGCTAATATACCTACTGCATCCTGGATTGTTATAACTAGTAAGTGTTTTAGTACCTGAACTCTACCTTAATAATATTGTTTTGGATTGACCGATACATACATAGTTTTGAAAATATCGACTATTACAAGTTGATCGTATGGCTCATCTTGGGACACAGCCACCATCGCGAACTGAAAATCTAATTACATGACGAATTAGTCGACATTAAACACAAAATTTCAGGATTCTACGGCCCTCCGTTCAAAGTTATAAGGGGATAATAGTTGCTATGCCAAACTGAGCGCTCAGGTTGGCACAACCACCTCTGTATCTCGAAAACCGTAGTATACTTATAGCGAATATCTGATTATGCCCAGAGTTACTCGGCAATTAGTTGAAAGAGCCCGGAGGCCAGTAAGACCCTTGAGCCATTACAGCTGCGAAGAGATATCGCCTTAATGGCTGTCTTTTATAGTCTTTACCACGGAGAGTCTTCTAAAGAGCTTTTTGAATTAATTCTACCCTCTCCCTTTTTATCCAGAACGATACGCGCGGGACTGAAGTGCTACCCTTTCACTGTGCAATCTAAAGAGGCTCGAAACAAACTGTTCGTTAAAAATATTTCGTCGTTTATAAGGCCGAGAAAACGATTAGGATTTTTATTTAAATATCGAATAAACAATTGGCTAATTGGCATTTTTACTACTGATCGAATGAACTATTGGTCGAAAAATCTGCTGTCGTTATTTTCGCTTGCCGAATAAATATAAAACTAAGAAACAAACGAACAATGATCAATCATAATAAAAGTGTCAGACAGCTTCCCGCGGCGCGGTTTTATTCGTCTCTTTGCTTACTGCTCTGCTCCCGTCGCCAGTAGCGTAATGTTACATGTGTGCGTCAAGATGAAGGGACCAAGTCTGGGATGTCTGTCATACATACCTATACAAAAGATTACCTAATACCATTAATCTACTATTTGCTACCTTTGCTATAATTTTAGCTACTTCTTATTTTATTAGGCATATTTTTTAACAAAACTTTGGTCCCTCCATTATGACGTCAAGTTGGAAGGACCAAAACGATAGATTGCCAATATACCTACTGCACGCTGGATTGTTATACCTAGTTAGTGTTTTAATACCTTACTCCTACCTTAATAATATTGATTTGGATTGACCGATACATGCATAGTTTTGAAAATATCGACTATTACTAGTTGATCGTAAGGCTCGTCTTGGCACAGCCACCATCGCGAACTAAAAATCTAATTACATGACGAATTATTCAGTTAAGAAATAAGACGTGTTAGGTTAGTTAGACGCGTACGCATGCGGAAAGCTGAACGGATGCGTACGCGTTTCCATACAAAATCGTTGTTTTCTATGGGCATAAGCTGAATAGAGCTGAATAAGTGTGCGTAGTCCCTTAACCTAACTTGAAAACAACCTAACCTACATACAATGTGTATGACGTGATTCTTTAAATTGGCATAACTTTTTTATTTATGAACCGATTGACATGAAACAAACACTAAATGTTAAGTGACGTTTACTACAATATATTCGTGAAAACCATATCTAAATCGGATAAGCCGTTTCTGAGATTAGCGTGAACAAACGCACAGACAAACAGACAAAAATTGTAACAATAATTTTTTTGGGTGCTATGCGTTGATAAAGGTCCCAATAGCATTTTCCTCATATATCTTCTATGTACAGACAGGGATCTGTTACATTTTTATTATATGTACGGTATAGATATAGATAGATAGATAGGCTTGGGCATAGAAGTTCTTACTTTTTGTCGTTCTCGGCGCAGCCCATTACCTGGTGTCGGCGATACAGTCCGAAGTAAAAATTGTCCTAGATGTGTAAAAGATAAGAATCACTGCAATTTCATTTCAACCCTACCACAAGGTTGATGCAAATGCGGAGGTACCTACGACAAGACGAGAGCAGACGGGTGAAAAGCGGCCGGGTGAAAAGCGGCCGTGTATTCCACTATTTCCATTTATTGAAAGGGGACCGTTTGTCCTATTAAATTCCATTGCGGTGTCTCGAAGCGTTTATCCGCTGTAGGTAAGTAGACTTTGGTAATGGAGGCGGTTAGATCCGAAACTATTGTACAATTGTACATACTTACTAAGTTATGAAAAGTTTACTTATTTGTTTTAATACTTAGTACTTGATATATCAACATATATGATTTGGAAACATGAAGTGTTTCATTTGCTAACAGCCTACCCACAAAGAGGCCTAGGTACACCCCTTCAGTTTTAACTATACATTTGAACTGTTTCGTTAAAACTTTATTTAATCATAGTTTGATTAGATCTTAGTTAAACTGTATCTATCTACAATTCAACAATATTCTACACACCTAACGATTTATCTGTACAGTTCGACTGTACAGATTAATCGCGCAGTTAAGACAGGTGTGTAGCCCGCACAATGCTCACTGTTTTTTAGTAGACGTGCAGTCGCTGTCGTGTACGACTGCGACGTATTGAGTTTAAGACGTCTTTAAAAAAACACGCTTGTAGGTAAGTTATGACAAAATACAGAAAGGACAGCTAATAGAAATATCTTTAATATGTTTTACTTACTATACCCACTCTTTGCTCTATTCGTAGACAGCACGTTTTGCCAAATTCTTTGTTGATAAAAAACATTTTCCGTAAGTAGATATCTCAGTCCATAGGAACTATTTTTACAGAAGAAATCACCCTGTTAGCAGATATATCCAGCAGTGCCTATGTCCAGCACTGGTCTGCCGTAGGCTGATAATGGTGAGCGGGATACCTACTCACAGCGTGTAACAAATAGTCTATCGTAAGATTTTCAGTTTACCTACTCAATGCTAATCCTGTCATACATTTCAAAAGAACTCTCGAAAAGGTAGGTTCAAGCACATAACAATAAATAAGTAAATAATTCATTCGTTCTGCAGTCGTCCGTTGTGGCCCGCACCGCACGTAGTATTTTGCCCTTTAGTTTTGTGTTTAGCTTATGAATAAATGCAGAACACTGGCTGTATTCGTAAAAATATATTTACAGCAACAATTGAAAACTAATAAATATCTTTCATTACATAATTGGGGCATTGGTACAGTTGAACTGAAACGAGCAGTGAAGGGTAGTTGTAGAGCTGGTGTGTAGTTTGGATTTATTTATAGAGTAGGTACTTACATTTCCTTTCGGGACAGTATCACGAAATTTTTAAACATATTTCTTGACAAATGTTTTCGTCTTATATTAGAGTGAAATCGAACAAGTAATTTCTTGTGCTGGACGCATCACTATATTCAGTGTTTTCCAATGCACAAATATAATCTTTTAGCTCTACTGCTGTGTACAATGGCGCCCGTAACTTGCCGACAACCATTAACTCTACTACTTTATTGTACATGTCGCATTTTGTAACAGGGTCAATTTTACCACTCCAGTCTCCGTAATGAAATTTACAAAATCGACAGTCGCACCGGCAAAACTGCTTTTCCATAGTCGAATCGAATGCACCTCCGTAATACACTACGGTACCATTACGTTCCACTAATTTTAGTACGACATCTTCGTATCTGCCTCCTAAACAATTCAAAGCTAATTTGGGTCTCGCTAGAGACGTATCGAAACGGGTCAATGCTTCAGCTTCCTCCAGTGTATATACAGCAGTAGCTCCTATATTCATAAGGTAGTTCTTCACAGCGTCAAATCCACAATGATTTGAAACTATGTTCATCGATTTGTAACCCCACACATGACATAGTTGTACAATACATTGACCAATTGCACTGTTAGCTGCATTTTGTAATACTGTGTCACCAGGATTTAACATCGCAAAGTCTGTAAGTAATCTGTAAGCTATGCAGGGAGCATTCGATAACATTGCGGCTTCAGGAAGAGGTACCTTTTTTGAAATTTTTTGAAGAGCTCTTTCGTGATAAATGCCGTAGTATCGCCAAGTGCCAAGCATCCTGTTAGTTAGAATTACTCTATCACCAGGCCGTACGCTACAAACTTTAGATCCAATTTCTACTACATCTCCAACACCTTCATCACCAGGCACTGTTGGCAAGGAAGGTAATAAAATATTCTTACCTGAAAAAAAAAAAAAACTTATTCCAAAAAATATTTAAGTGAAGCTAGCCATCAATGGCTACTAAATTATTACTTAACCCTTTCATGGACAATGATGTAGACAAAGTAGACGTTTTATTGTCATCATGGTCAAGTCCGTTTACTATCCCGGAAAAAGTTGTAGTTCTTAAAAAATTCCAAAGTAATCTAATGAAAGAGACATGCAGGAAGCTTTATCACAAGCTATCTCAAAATGTTGATTCAAGATTATATTGTAATTTGATAAACTAGTCTGAGATAAGATATACCTATAACTTAATGAGTTTGCAATTTCTAACTACACTGAAGGATATTTGCAATATCATGCAAACTCTGTGCACAAAAGTTATAGGTTAGTCAGCATGCAGTCAATATTGTAGTTGTCAAATCCCATGGCTTATAATTTATATCAACTGTATGGTTTTTAATAAAAAACAAAAATAAATCTTAGTACTATTTATTCAAATAGATATTTATAACATTTCTTTTAAAGTGTCTAAACTAAGAACTAAAGTCAAGGATATATTTACATCCCGTAAATCCTTTAACTGTAAGAGCATTGCTCACAGCATCCTCATATTTTTCAAATTTCACCATTTTGTGGGTGGGTGCCTTTACTTTGCTTTCAGTCATCAATAAAATAATATCATCTAACATTTTATCTCTCTGTTCTAAGCTAGCAGTTGCATACCATGCTGTCATCCAGAAGCCAACTGCTGAAAAGTTTTTAAAAATGTATGCTGATGTTGGAACTGTCACAGGTTCTCTAGACATGCCTCCATATGTGACCATTGTTCCGGAATGTTCCAAGTGCCTTAACATTTCTAAAGAACTCTTCCCACCAACACAGTTCAAAGCAAGTGAAGGTCTTTCAATTAATTTATCTTTAAAAATGTTAGTTGACCTCAACTCTTCTTCTGTCAATACAAAAGTAGCTCCCAAATCTGTTAAATACTCTTTTAACTCTTTAATTTCAGGTCTGTCCCTCACAATGTTGACAGATTTGATACCCCAGGTCTTGCATATCTGAATAACATTTTGCCCGCAGGCACTATTTGCGCCATTCTGTATAACAACAAGTTCTTTTTCTTGCACTGGCTTGAAATCTGTTAGCATTCTATAAGCAGTACAAGGATTGACTGTCAGTGTTGCAGCTTCCACTAGACCTATATTATTAGGCACAACTTTCAATGCATTATTATGAAATACAGCAATGTCTCTCCAAGTACCCTGTACAGGCTTTGTGACAATGACTTTGTCTCCAGCATGGATCTGTTTTACATCTTGTCCCACTTCTTCCACGATACCTACGCCTTCATTACCTGGTATACATGGCAGCTCTACTTTGAGTGGGTATTTGCCTACAATTTAACAATAAAATGTTTGTAAATATAAAATGTAAACAAGTAATACAATCTAACAAACAGAACACTAAGAAAACTTTACCTTTACAGTGTCTTCATGATATACAAGACCAAAAAATGTTTTAAAAGCTTTTAAGTATAGTGTACATAACATTTGTAAGTACCTTGTATGACATTAATATCTGCGGGGTTGACGGGCGCTGCCAGCATACGAACCAACACTTCTTGGCTGTCTAGAGGCGGTACTACACACTCTCTAAATTTTACAACTTTCATAGGGTCGCCGAATTTGTTATAAATCAATTGTTTTGAAACGAGACTGCGGCGTATTAAATTCGTACAATTTGTAGTACATGTTATCGCTCTAAGCGCTTTTGTACAAGGTAAGGCTAGGAGAGCCATAATTTAATAACAAACACGACTAGCGGAGGCTGACAAGACACTGAAAATTTAAATTTAAAAACTAATAATTATTTAGAACTTTGTAACCGGAATCAGATTTTGTTTTTTCTAAGCGGAGTCTGACACATGACGACACTAGTGATTTGACATTTATTTTGACATCTTGATATTAGTATTGCCAACTTTTTTTAACGCACGTTTCATATCATTTTTAAAGTTCATTGTTCTTTCCTTGACTTTTTTAAACGAATATACTTGAAGAAAACTATTATTATATTAGACTTATGCCCATTTTCACCAACTAGCACCTAAAATATTCCTACGTAGGCAACTCCTTGGCTAAGAGGCCCTCTAAATCCAATACTTGCCTAAATTGTATTTCAACAATAAGTGTTACTTATAAATTATAAGTAACACTTATTGTTGAAGGCATGCGCATTGATTTTTGTATGGTTGTAGGGAGGTCCCTTAAAGTCTATTATAACTTATAATAGACTTTAAGGGACCTCCCTACAACCATACAAAAATCAATGCGCATGCCTTCTTTGTATGACAAAAGGGTTTTACCTTTATCCTGGAGTGTAATCCATACATATTATATAAGGCTTTGTCCTGACTGACAGACAACGCACAGTTTATACCGCTGGTCGTAGCAACTTGAAATTTGGAGGGTGTGTTTGTCTTAATGTGTAGAGGTAAGAAAGGGTTTTTTAAAATTCAACCCCTAAGTGTGTGAAAAGAGATGAAAACGACTGTATAAAACTTCATTTTTTAACTTACAGTTTCGAAAATTTGTTTTAGCATACTTCTATTATAAATAAAATTATCCTCATGTTTTTTTTATCAGGGGTGCTCAAAATCCGTAATTGGTGGTAGTTTGTAACTATTTCTGATACAATGTGTACTGAAGTGAGTAGGTAGGTACTATGTACCTACTGTTTGTATATATTAATTTATTAGAACGAAGAAACCTTTCAGCCAAGACCAGTTTACTTTACTAGCAGACTTTATTAGACTGATCCAAGTTTACCTGTTGTACAGTATCTACTTGACTGATAGCTAGACTACTACTACAACAATACGCGCCCTATCAAAAGCGCATCTTGCCAAGCCGAGAAATTCTATAGATCAATGTAGTGCATGATAGAGCTTAGTATAGTTTGTCCCGGTTCTCAGTTTTATATATCTTTCTTGCTATCCTATGTAGAGAAGAAAGTGATGATAGAATGAAAATGCCTTCGTATCAAATTACAAACGTTTTCACTTAATAAGCTTAGATCAACAGTTTTAGCCGACGAGGCGCATGATAGGGTATATAATAAAATCGAAACTAAAATAATAATGTGGCAAATACTTAATGATTTTATTTTTAATAAAGTAAAGTTGCTAATTTAAGTCGTTATTACAATCTAAAATATATTTACAACCGGTAAATCCATGAGACTGCATGACATTACTTAAGGCTTCTTTAAAATTGTCAATTGCTATTAATTTATACACAGGCGCTTTTAACTCATTTTTACAAATTAAATTAATAAGGTCTTCTAACATTTTATCTTGTTCACTTTTATTAGCTTTTTTATGCCATCTAGTCATCCAGAAGCCTACAAATGATAAATTTTTGAATATAAATGCTCCTGTTGGTACTGCGACGGGTTTTCTAGACATGCCGCCATATGTGACCATAACGCCTGAATTATTTAATATTTTCAACATCCTTAGAGAACTTGATCCTCCAATGCAGTTTAAGCCCAGTACAGGTTTATCAATTAGTTTATTTTTAAATAAGGGGTTTTTTTTTGTCAGTTCTTTCTCCGTTATTGCATGTGTAGCTCCTAAGTCATGTAAATATTGTTTTAAGTTCTTGATATTGGGTCTGTCTCTAACAACGTTGATGTTTTTGATTCCCCAAGCTTTGCATAATTGTATAACGTTTTGGCCGACTGAGCTGTTAGCTCCGTTTTGTATCACAACCATGTTGTTTTTCTTACGTACTGGTTTGAAATCTGTTAGCATTCTATACGCTGTACAGGGGTTAACCATCAATGTTGAAGCTTCTACATTACCCAATTCGCAAGGAACGCATCTTAATACCTTTTGGTTATAAACAGCGTCTGTCCTCCATGTGCCTTGAGCAGTTTCTACAAGAATAACTTTGTTTCCTGGGGCAAATGACTTCACTTTCTTGCCCACTTCAGTCACAATTCCTACGCCTTCATTGCCGCCAACACACGGCAATTTTAGTTCAATTGGATATCTTCCTACAAAATAAAATGAGCCCAATAAGTATAACTTCCAAATGTATCGCTGACTTCAATTAGACAGGGGTACATAATTGGTAATTTGCTATTGACTGAAACAAACTTTCTTTACAATACTACCCAGCTAAACGGGACACTAATTGATTTCTGAGATATACTAGAGTCCTATTTGGTCACCATATGCTGCTTTTATAGCTCCTCTGATGGTAATACCAACGATAGGTTGTCTAGACGAATATTATTTATTTCGTAAATGTGAATCAGGTATATTTACTTGCAAAATGCACCTTGTATGATATTTATATCGGAAGGGTTGACCGGCGCAGCTAGCATACGGACATGCACATCGTGCTTGCCTAAGGGAGGCAATTCTCGTTCTACCATCTCAACAACATCTACAGGTTCTCCATGCTTTTTGTAAACAAGTTCCCGTGTTGTTTTGTTTCTAGCTGACTCTGTAAATTTTATGAAACGTATATTAAATAATAGTTTTGTTTGTGATGCTAGAGACATAATATTTTTAATATTATGTAATTTATTTTATTAGCATTAATGTAGAATTGCAAAATAAAATGGTATAAAGATGTGTAAATTGTAATGACATTGACAGACAGGTCTTACAAAATTTTGAATTAATTAATTAGTGGTGAAAAACAAGAAACGAGTAGGCACCACAGAGTAGGTGAAAACCAAGTTGGACTCTTGTCTCGGTTCTTCCTTTTGATCTCTATATTGAGTTTTTGGTCTCAAAGCATAGTTGCATTATGACTTTTAAATTATTTCTTGTTAAGAGCAAGAATGAATATTATTCAAAGGATTCACGTCTTTAAGTTGCAGCTTTGTCACTAGTAGCTTACAAGTTTTAGTTTATCTACTATAGTTTTTATATTATGGTCTTATAACAACTGAACCGACCTTGAATAAGGACCAGCATCATTATTCTTACAAAGAGTTGGCAAACTGACAGCTATAGATATTATTGCCAGCATCGCGTGGTCACAGGGTTTGGTTCCTTTCCTTCTTTGAGACGTGTTACGTTGAGTCGCCGCTACGTCTACCAGATCAAAAGCGCCGACAACCTTGCGTTCCAGTAGACGTAGGGGCTACTCGACGTAAAGGAACCAAATCGTTAGAGAATAAATCTTCACGTTTTACAATTTAGTAGTTTTAGACATCTATTGGAATAAAAAAAATATTTTGTGCCTACAAATCAGATGATTGTAGCCACTACAGGGACGCCAATGAAACTAACATCGGAGCAACCAAGTTGAAACAAGCAAGCTGTACGTTCGTGTCTATCTTTTGATTAGGTGGCGTAAAAGCCTCTAAAGCAGCTAGCTAAAGTACTAGACAAATAATTCGACTCACATTCATTAGGTCAATTTTTGTGCGTTCCCATTGAGGGACCACATCTGAATTCTGAGCTTCTTAATGTCAGTCTTTAGTAAAAATTCTCAAACGATCGTTTAGGTAAATTATACCCCATCGCCTTAATTTTTAACTAAATTCTCTTTGAATCTTAATTCGTTTGGCAATGATTTAAAAATCGGGCCCTCAATGCAGATGCACACAAAATTCAGTCCTTCATTTCTTTAATTTGTAAAAGCAGGCACTCAAAAAGTTACAATCGGTCAAGATGGTCTTTCAATCGTGACTGACAGGCATTCATATCTTAAAACCTAGTTATAATTTGCTATTAATGACTACTCTTAGTAGTAATAAACTGTCGTTACACTCTGACCAATTGAAACGGATCAACTATTTTTCTTTCTCAACACTACAACTTTGTAGTTGGTCTGATAGGAATATTTTTAATTCAAGTTTATCCCCATCCACACAACTTAAAACAGAACATCTATTTGTTTTACTTATCGGTACAACTTTTTTGTTGGTCCGATAGGAATATTTTATTAATTCAAATTTGTTCCCATCTACACAACTTAGTATCAAACCTAAAAAAGTGTATCTAGCGGGAAAGTGTATCTTTGGGAAATAAATCCATATAAGTATCTACTCAATAACCTGTTGGTTTATGAACAGAAACGAAGTGTTCTTGATTTAATAAAACGACAGTGTTAAGTTGGTCCATCTTTTGTTTTCACGGAAGATGGTTGTCATTTAATTTCATACACATTTTTTTCTATTTTATCATTGTAATATACCATTAATATCATCAACAAGAATATAATTCTACACTTGACGCTGGCAGAAATAGCTGACACAATTGTCGGCTCTGTAGCCAAAAAAAAAAAGGAGAAGAAGAAGAAGACAGTGTTAATTGTCTATTTTTATTTTAATCCTATTATAGATAGATATTCAACTATTTTTTTTATCTAAATTTTGCTAGATTTATTTTATATAAGTAATATTTTATTTATTTATTAAATCTTAAATATATTAAGAATTATTCATTATCTTTTATAAATGGCCTGCTCATTATAAAAGTTTAATACCAAAGTTGTGTGGATGGGGACAAATTTGCATTAACAAAATATTCCCTGATGGGACCAACCAAAAAAATTGTCAGACCAACAAACCGCAAAAAAGTTGTACCTATCGTTAAGAAAGAAAGTAGTAGATCCGTCTCAATCAATCGCTCGGTTCAGTTGGTCCCATTGGAATAATATTTCTCAAAATAAAATAAATGATCAACTAGTTGATTAGATTGGAATAAAACCCTTCATTAGGTTCCATTCTGCACAACCAGTTGGTCGGTTCAGTCGGTCGGATTGGAAGTGTTCCCCAAGGTCTATTCAATCGACTGGCCTGTTGGTCTAGTGGTTAGTGACCCTGACTGCTAAGCCGGAGGTCGTGGGTTCGATTCCCACCCAGGACAAATCTTTGTGTGATGAGCATGATTGTTTGTTCTGTGTCTGGGTGTAATTTATCTATAATATGTATTTACAAAAAAAAAAAAATGTATATATGTAGTATATCAGTTGTTTAGTACCCATAACACAAGCAAATATAATTGCTTAATTTGGGGCTAGATGGCGCTGTGTGAATGTGGTAGAATATTATTATTATTATTAAATCTCTATACCAAATTTCATCAAAATCGGTTTAGTGGTTTAGGCGTAACAGACAGACAGACGGACACGGTTACTTTCGCATTATGAATCTTTATAAATTATAGCCCATGTATTATTCGGAATTCTGTTGCTGTAAAAAATCCATCCAATAGTTTTTGCGAGAAGAGTACCTAACAAACATCCATACAAACTTTCGCGTTTATAATGTTAGGAAGATTAGTGAGATTGTAGGATAGTATAAGGACAATAAAAAAATATAAAAAATAATTAAACAACTAAGTAACTACTTAATAGTTTAAGAATTATTGTTATTTATTTTCATATTTTATTTCTAATTGAAGGAAGGTTTAAGAATATATCTTGACATTCCCTCGTCTGTAAGGAATCGCTTGACTCTTATGTCTAAGTCTTTCTGGGCCATTGGTGCTGTGGAGCTGAGTGGTGCCATGGCTTCAGGAGAAGGCATTGGCAGCTTAGGGGTGCGAAAACGTCGGGCTCGTTTTAGTTGCCAACTAGCGCTTGAATTCCGCATTATACCAATGTTTTTGTTTTCGTCGACCAGTGTCAGAATTGGGCGCGGAGTGCTGAAATGTTAGTAACAAACATTTTAACTAAATTAAAGGCAAGTAAAATACAATCAAAAAATCTGTCGTTGCAGAACGAGTAGTAGGCAATGCGAAAGGACAAAGAAAACAACCGAGAGGAGAATTGGTACTATCATTATTTTCACAATCACTGCTACCTCTTGAATGAATAGTTGTCTGAACTTATGTAATGAGACCTTATACAACTATAGCTAAATCTAAGAGGATTTAATAGCAAATTAGCAAGTTAAAAGATGCCGAACTCACTATTCCATCGTGATCACTGAACGTAATCGCGCTGGCGCTATCACCGACGGTATATCTGATGGAGTACTTCTTTTTAAGCCTGCAAATAATGTAAGTAAGTCTTATTATTAGTATTACTAATTGATAGAGGTAGTAGCCGCTGCTGTGAGTTGTTTCCTTGGTATCTCTGTCTCTTGTTGCCACACTAAAAATAGACCGTACCTACCCTTAAAAAAAGTCACAATATTTCTTACTGTCTGCTCAGCATTACTTCTAGAAAGACCGAAGCCGCCCACTCATTAGGTTAGGAGGAACACAATAGCATAGATGCAGTGTTCTTAAGAACAGCGGTATTTTCCTAATCGAGCTCGTTCAATTTCGAAGAGAGTGACATTTAAGTTTTTATGCGACACTCAATGACTTGCTCACTCTGTCTTTGTGTCCTGTGCTACGTTTGTTCTGTATCTGTCTCTCTGTATAATTTAATACCACTGAAAATTACTTAAGATAAAGCTAAACTGCAGATTATCATTTCATATAAATACCCACTGGACTGCTCACCAGAGTGTTTAATGATATTTATTGAACTTCTATCTTTCCATTTTTGAGAACAAACGGGACATGTCGCACGACGTACCGACCATCGAGGAATCGTCTGCTCAGTTGAAACCACTTTTTGAAAGGCTGGATTTTCGAGGGGTGCCTGCCAGCAATAATAAAACTTATGAGATTTCTAATTGAAAACTTTGTAGCTATGTTTCGTACGAGTACCTATGTTAAAGTAGGTAAGTAATAAGTACTACTCAGCCTTTTAAAAAATATTGGTAGATCACAGAAATATTTCTCTCAGATTGTATTCAAATTTTAAATCCATTACACTCGGTCTAGCAGGTCTCACCGCTTGCACTTGAGTTACACCAATAAAAGGGGTTCTCCCCTTAATTGCTTTTAGCAAATACCTAAACTTTTAGTAGCAGAATCGATAACAAGTTTTAATTTCACTTCAAACGTTACTGAAATTTAGAGTGAACATCTATTTCTTGTGCTGCATTGTATTCCATTAGCTGGGTGTATCGCTTTATAACTTATTTTCCAAAAACGTAGTTTTAAAACTATCGCATTGTACCTACCTACATAGGTATTCGTTTACGTGTGGCACTAAACCTACCTATGGCAAACCCTTACCTGTGGCAAAAAAAATACTCACTTTTAGCTCTCGGAGAGCTAAAAGTGAGTATTTTTTTTCAAGTATAGCTAATATTCTACTACCTTCACCATTTCTGATTACCCTATAAAATAACTTGACACAAATACCTACCAGTTTCTACGATTGTAGTTGCTTATATTATACGACATCTATTGTACTCCCACATCATTAAACTAAGTATTTAATGGTCTTAGATTGCACTATAATATAAAATAGGAAAAATAATACATAAAAGAACAAAGCGCGACTGCGACTATTTTGCAAGACTTAGGTATCATGACCCTTTGTAAAGGGTTAGGTAGAAGTGTTAAAGGTAGGTACGTTTGTAGCCCAAGCCAAGTCAAGCCTAGATTGGCTATTCTGTAGAGTTAAAAAAAATGACAAACGTCAAACTTTTCTTTACCGTCAGCCTTCAACGGTAATTAGTAGGTACTTTGTACATCAGTTCCGTAACGTACTTATTTCTTTGTCTAACATTTTTTTTACGATGTCTCATCCAATTTGAATAATTAGAATAATAAAGAAGGTAATTAAAAATGCAGAAAGATGGCGCATCTTGGAAGAGGCATATGGTCTGGCAGCAGTGGACGTTGCTCGTCGAAGAAATTAGGTAAGTAATGAATAATTATGAAATTAAAAATATTCGTTTTTTATTGTTAAAAATGTTGTTCTCAATTTTCTTTTTAGAAATATTAATATTTAGACACAAAAGGTATAAAAATATACTAACTGGTGCAGGTGTTACTGTAGCTGTAAATGCTAATATAGAAGGAATGTCCATGTCTCGTCGTTGTGATATTCTGGAAACTCGAGATATGCTGCGACGCGAAATACTGCGATCTGTCATTCGCATGGTGAAGCCGTGCATGCAAACGTCGCTCGAACGCCTAATCAAAAAATCAAACAATTACCTACTGAATTATCTTGTTAGTTATTAGCAAAGATTCTAGTAGGAATGTTTGAGAATATCATCGCAAGCATTGGTTCATGTGATTATATTTGCCATAACAATCCCGTTGTAGGGTAAAGACTTCGTATGACACAGAGAAAGCAAATAAAAAGTTATATTATGTTGATAAGGATCAAAACGAATATTAAGTTTCTGGATAAGACATAAATTTACTTATATAAATTCTAATTTAATATTATTTAATTAATCTAGAAAATCTTGTTTTACGTAATACTTACTATGTAAATTTTAAGATAGACCAATGACACAACAAACGTAACAGCAGTTTGTTTGCTAAAGAAGATTGTGAGAAAGTCATAGTTAATAGACATAATTGCATCGATAGTGAAAGTTTAAGTGGGAAAATATACTTTTTACACTTCTTGTATCTACTTCTTAGTTTATTGTTTGTATGACACAGTTATCGTTGTTATTATATACAGATTATTATATTATATGATAGGTCCTAAAGATCTTGGCAATAGAAAGTTGCCGTTATTCAACTGCTAAATATTTTTTATTAGCTTAAATATTAGACTTTACAAAACTTGCATACCTATTTACTCGCATTATATTTAATAATAATAAGTTGTCTATCTGAACAATTACCAACTATAATAAAGTATCAATATAAGCCTACCACAGATAGGATAGCCACAGTGATGAAAACTACTTATTAATAACGATCACGATCTCGTATGACTTAGAAAGTACCTATATAAGATTTTACTTCACTTTATAAGTCAGCCTTTTTAGCAGGCTTCTCCAATGCCAAAATTCGTATGAAAGTGTAACAAGGAATGGCGACAAAACTAAAGAAAATATGTCAAAGAAATGCTATATTTATACGTACGCTTCTGAAACATCGTCACGCGGCAATTCTAATGTTTTATCTTGAGTTTCATTTTCAATTTCACGACTTTTTGCACGAACAATGTCTAGTAGCAATGTATCAGTATTAGCTCTAGGGCTGTCAGGTCTGCAATACAAATGTTTATTTGTTAAATAATATTTCAGTAAAACGATGGCTGCATAGCATTGAGATATCCGGTTTAGAAAATGAAACATACCTCTTTCGCTGTCGTTAGAAGCGAAGGGCAGCAACGTTACGCGGTATTATAATCCTACTGCGATCACCAACTTGCCTGCCTATAACAAGCTCCTTTATTTTAAAGACCACTTTTTTGTTCTGCAGTGAATGTCTTCAAGTTCACAGATAGAGATCACGTAGGGTTTATGTACAGACTAGCTTTTTGCGGAGCGTTTTTGCTTACTGCTGTGCTCCCGTCGCCAGCAGCGTGATGTTACATAGCCTATAACCTTCCTCCACAACTGGGCTATGATACGTAAAAATAATTTTTCAAATCCGACTAGTAATTTCAGAGATAAGCGCATTCAAACAAACAAACAAACTCTTCCGCTTTATAAAATAGTATAGATATAGATTTGTAGTGTTTGCTACAAGGAAGAAGTGAGAGAAGTAGAGTAGGTACCTACACGTGCAAAAAATGTGCACATTGTCAATCGGAACCTTTCCTAAAGGGAGAAAGGAGTTGGCCGAGTACTGATAGCTGTTTCGTCTAAAATTATCGTAAATATGCACAAATTCACTGACACTACAATATAAATATGGATTACTTTTGAATGAATAGAATTATCTTAATAGTAAAATTAACAAAGAAACGAACGTGATCTTAAATTTCTAAAGAACTTGGTAAGGTTATTTTATACAAGCATTGATTCTCGATAGAAAATTCAATACTTTTGACCCGATTCTAGCATTAAACCACCTCAGCCTGAAACGTCAGCAGTACTTGTCGACACGTCACTGTGCCTCTAAAGACCAAAATGTTTCTTAATTACTACAAATTAACTTTATAAAGTCAAATAATACTAACTTGTTAAACATATCTAAGTAACTTTGGTAGAGATCACTTTGTTCTGGCAGTATTGTGGTGAAGGGTGCGGGTGCGGTAAGATGATACTCTTTGTTGTTGATCTGACTGACATTTTGTAGACGTTCTTTCGTTAATAGTGATCTGTATGCCGTGGGCTTTACGCCTAAGAATGAAACACGGCGAGCTGGGTCTTCAACATTCCTGTGAACAAAAATAGGTAACTATGCAGATTGGTAAATTCTTTGAGATTATATCGACCGTGGTTGATATGCTGATGATATTAACACTTAGCTTTACAATATAATGATGAAGTCAATGTATCAGACGCTCTTCAAACTTAGACACTGTTTAGAAAGTAAATTTAGGCCCGTCTTTTGGAGACAGGTCCAACTCTAGTTAAAATGCCAATATTTAACTTATAATAAATTTAAACTGAACATTCCCTACAAGTAGTATAAGTAGCATATGAATTATAATTAATATAAATAATGCAAATCTGTAAACATTATGTAATTAATTTGTAAAGTTATATCGTAGGTACAATAAAATTATCGTGACACAAAATTATTTTTATTTAGCCTTACAAAAAATCATGGTTTTCAATTAAGAAAATTTTCACTATCGGTGTTATAGCTATGTACTTAGATACAAAAAATACAAATAAAATGTCCCAGTTTTAAATTTAACATTAAATAATGTGATTTATGACTTAAAGTGACAAATAATTGTTTTTAGTAAGTATTTCAAAGAAACGTGAGGTTAAGATGAACGGTTTGGGTCTTGACTTCTCGTGAGTCATCGTTGTGACTCAGAACTTATAACTCTAAAAAGTAGATTATACTGTCTTTTTAGAAAGTACAACGTAACTGTTTAAAACATGTTGTAGAAAACTGAGTCTAAAGAATTAGGTTTTAGAGGTGCATTCACTGTCTTGGGTTTTCTTGTTACGCCTATCATAGCACGGTACTATAGGTCTTACAGTAGCGCGAGTGCAACTTGATGCTTAGGCCTTGAGATTTTTACAATGCAACAAATGGTCTGGCTGCGAGCATAACTTGAAAAAATAAAGGCTGCAAATTATAAATGGTCGTTTTTCGTACCTGGGGCAGTGTTCGTTAAGGTCAAGTAAAATATAATGACCTATAAATATTTAAGTTTACAATGTTAAATTTGTTATTGTGAGCTTTTCAATTACTCATTGATCTTTTCTTGAATTTTGATGGATTGTAATGTAAAATTTACTTAGATAACTATTGTGATTCAAAGTGTGTCATGAAGTCATGAAGAGAACCAAGGTTCATCATTTGCAAAGACCGAGATCAATCAAATCAAATTATCAAGTGATTAGTGGTCAACCTAATGTCAGGATATTTTCAGGTCGTCCATAGAGGCATCCGTCTTGACCTAATAAAACTATTATCAACTTGGTAACGACTGGGACTGACTTTTAACGTGCTCTCCGAAGCACGGAGACGTTTGGATCAAATACTACTATGCGGTCACCCATCCATGGGCCAACCGCACTCTATGTTGCGTACCCTGCTTATCGTTTACCGATCTGTGAGCAACGAGCTATGAAAATCCTAAAAAAACGATCCAGATAATTGACTATTACTAAATAGCGCTGAGCAACATGCACTCAAGAACTCCCTTGTATGCAGGATAGTTATGTGCCTATTATATTTTTTGTTGGTCTTGGAAAAGTCTTGGAAAATAGCGAGATGTTCATTTAACCAACTGTGTTACCTGAGCACTGTGGTTAAATTTACTAATTTTATTCACTAACTGAACTTTGAAGTTTACGGGCATTCGTCTTTGTTTATACTTATTCGACCCAAATTAATCATCTTTAAAAACTAAAACACTTAGGTTTCTATTATTTATTACTTATTCAACTTAAGTGTGTCACTAAAATCATTTATTATTATGAATAATAATGCCAGACAAATATCTTTGTAACATTACAGCCATTGAATAAGTATTGGAACTGTTTACTTAAGTTGTTGTTGCGTTTTCCGAACTATAGTTCCAAGTCTTTTAAATGAAATGTGATAATAGTGCTTAGTGGGAGCCTATGCTACCAATGACTAAACAAAAATAAAAATGATGTTATTAGGTAAAACGACATCTTTTACAAGGCATCTAACTAAAATTACACTAAAAGAAAGATGGATTGTTTAGGTAAATTGTTTTTAAGTTGTTCAAGGTTTGATAAAAATACCTATCCCCTAATAGTTTTTGATTGACGATTATTGTCTTATAGCGCTTTTATATTGCTCTAAAAATAAATTACGTGATGCAATTGATTTAATCCACTTATTCCAAAATATTTACTTAGGTAGGTGCTAAATCATTGAGATATGTGCTGCTTTTTAATAATTTATATCACATGAGGTGATCTACAATTTACTTATTAAAGTTGTAGGTATTATTCCTTTTCTTCTTATTTTCTCACTGCTGAGGATCGCGACCACTCACGATCAGCCAGCACTAGGTGTGTTCACATGCGGAGTAATAAATAAAAAGTAATAAAAATTGCAATTCTCAATCGTATACCCATTGGAAAATACTTTTTTTCCTAGGCGTTACATATATAATCCATCAATTTACTTAGTTCCTTTTTGCAATCTTGCGACTGGTCAATGAGGGTGTTAAGGAGAATTTTCGCCACTAGTTGACGCCACTGACACACATCAAAACAAATACTTTTCAGTGTTCATTTCGGCAATTTTAATGTTTAATTTACAAATTTTTTTTAAAATGAAAAAGAGTTTTTTAAAATGGGTTTTTTAAAGTGAACTCCTGATTGGCCCAATGTGACAGTTGAAGTGGCGCCAACTGGTGGCGAAAATTTTCATAAACACCCTCAATGACTTCTGTTGCGAATATCGCAAAAGTAGAAATTTGTACGTACGCTCGTTAAACCATTTAAAAAATAACGTTACCCTAAAACAAAGGAAACTAAAGCTAAAAGTATCAAACAAAGACTAAATGAGTTATTGTGTCATGCATTGAAAAGAAAATAACTGTGTCAGTGCTAACCGTGAAGAAGGACGTGTTGTGTATAACTTTGAGTAACGCGCTTTCCAATCATCATAATTTTTCAAAGCAATTTCTGTTTTTCTGAAACATTGTTAATAAAGCATCAGTAAGTTACAATCAGTTGGAATTCTTTTCTTTCAGTTTGTGGGTTTATTATCTTGTATTATTGAACCAGTCGTAGGTAGTCGCTGTATTTCGTATTACCCTTTTATTAAACTCAAAACACAAGTTAAATCTTACCTTGGGTGCCAGAGCCCAACTTAACATTTGTGTGAATAGTACTGTTGTATTATCTAAATGTATTTATTTGTGCGAATTTTTATGATAATAAAAGAATTATTATTATTATTATTATTATTATTAAATAATTGTATAGCATATAAAAACAATTATCTATTATGTATTCTAGAACAATACTTTTGCAAAGAGATATTTTACTACTTGGCTCCAACAGCAATAGGTTTATCATTTCAGTAAGCATTCGTTTCAGCCTATTGGAAAATAATACAATGAAACAAGGATATAATACACCGTGTAGAGTAAAAGTTTTGAGTCTGCGCTAAACAATCAATAAACAAAGGTCACTAAATTACCTTAAATTTAAAGAAATAACCAAATGTAAAACATTTGGTTGTCTATAATTTACTAAATAATCATAAAAAAAACAAATATAGGTACGCGACTTGAGAACCTCCTCTGTTTTTTCGTCGATTAAAAATGATGAAATACTAAATTGACTACCATCCTCTGTGGTTTGGGTCAATAAAACTAAAGTACTTCATTAAAGTAGTAAAAATCATCACTTGCTTGCTTATACATACATAAGTGCTATTCGTCACCTCAAAATTACTACCATTTTCATTAATTAACATTAATTATGATATTTAATTTAGTAACGATAATAAACCAAAAGGATGTCAGACAATTTGTGTAAGGTCAATTTGTTGACAAGGATATGTACGTTCATTCACTATCAAGCCAACATCGCCACGCTAGCTACCTGTTGTTGTCTATCTCCATTTCTAACCTCTTCTACATTTAAACCTTGGACTGGACCTAATCATTCATAAGGATCAAGTCTGCTTATGAAATGTCCCACTTTTTACTTTTACAACACTCATCATCATCATCATCATCATCATCATATAAGTCGTAGGACGTCCACTGCTTGCTGCCTTGACCGGCCGTGAGCCGACCCTCATCCATCGGTTGCCCGCCACCCTTATAAAGTCGTTGGTCCACATTGTGATTGGTATCCCTACGCTGCGTCTTCCGGTTCGTGATCGCCACTCTAGAACCTTTTTGGCCCAACGACCGTCAGCTCAGCGAGCTATGTGTCCTGCTCATTGCCACTTCAGAGAAGCAACTCTACAAGCTACGTCAGTTAGTTAGTAGAAAAGATATGTTGTAGCTTCCCGAGCACTGCCCAGCCGTTTGGATACGAAAAGTGACCTCTTTCTTGAAATCGGACTTTCCTATTCGGTCTGTTTGTCCCAGGTAAGTATATGTACTCGTCAATAAATTCAAGCATCAAGTATCGTAATAGGAGTGTTCATGTTTAGGCCCACTTGTCGAGAGACTACTGAGTTCATCAAGAATTGCTGAAAGTCGTCAAACATGTATGCGAGACGATTAGTGTTTGTGACTCTCGAGAACTCTCTCTCTCTCGTGACTAAGTTTGATAGATCTGTAATTCTTCAGAACGGCGGTTCTTCGGCGCCTTGTTGTTCTTGAGCTGTTTGAGTGCCATACCAATCTCGCACAAGCTGACGTCCGGAATGTCTTCGGTATAATGTCGAGTTCACCTAGGTGTTGGATCTGATGGGAGCTAGCAGGTGTATGTTGTGTCGTGTATAACTATCCGTGGAACATCTCCACCTCTTCTAAAACCTTTGACTTAGACGAGATGATCCAGTCGTCCAGTCTTCAGCTTGATAACTCGGCTCTGCTCGACAGACCACACTTACTCTAATAGAATAGATATTAAATTCATGTATTTTTTTCTTTGCTAATAGTAAGTTTCAAAAAAGTAAAATAAAATATTAAAAACATAGATGTTTTGTTATACGAGTCTCACAATTTTTGGCGAAACGTGAGTGATGCATCTCTACCTTCGAGAAATAAAGGCGTCAAGCTAATATGATATGTTATGTTTATATACTTGAGTAGAAAATACAGAGCTACAAGTTACAGAGCATTACAATAGGTAGTGGTTAGTAAGAATAGCAAAATTTTACGTCGGTGGTTTGTGATAATGCTATGAGTGAGCGGCAGCATCATCAATGCAAATAAACACAATAAACACGTAACGAGTTGAAGGCTAGACCTTAGCGGTTCTACCATAAAATGAATTTTATTTCTAGATGTAAAAGTAGCTTTTTGAGTCTAACATTATTTATTTAGATCATTTAAATAACATTACAAGTTTGATAAAATTTTTACTTGCTACAGTGGCAGACGAGGCAACAATATTATAGTAAATGGTAATCCTAAATTAAATACTTCTGCGATGCTAGTATCAGCGAAGCTGTTTAAGGTGCAGTTGCTTTTGCCCAAGTTTTGGTTGCATTTGATAAATTTGAGTGGCAAAATAATTTCATTTCCAAGTTTTCTTATGTTGACGTTTTTCTAGTCCGTAATTAAGTAATAGCAATTTCAAAAATACATAAGTTTTTGAAAAAGTCATATAGATACTTAAACTTTATACTGGTTTACAACTCACAACCTCGCATATATATATTAGCTAGTTGTCATCATTTAAGCATATTATTGTTTGCGTTGTGCATTGTAAAATTTAAGAAAGTTGAATACGATACGTAAATATATTGCTAGGAATGTGTGCTACAATAATACTAATGCTTATCTTAGTAATCGAGTGAAGTATCTAATAAATGATCAATTAATAAGATACTTACTGCATTTAAAAAGAGGTCAGATGTAAGTTTTATTGCATTAGCACTAAAATAGGAATTTGAAGTAAATTAATATAGAATTATAAGAATATCTTCAAAATATATTGTTCAGAATTGATTTTTATTACATCCATGATGTTAACGTATATTTTGATTTGACAATTGTAATATTTTTTTTATTATGTAAGAATATGGTAAAGAGGTTGTCGTAAGATTAAGTTTGTCGTCGAGGTAGGTTAGTTTCGAAGTTTAATAAATACTCCGTCGTTTAAATTAAGATTAAATTAAATTGTAAAAATAGGTAAATTAAATAATAATATATTCTCACAGGGCAGGTTTTAATAAAAATCTAAGTTGACTTGGAGGATACGTTCAATTTATATGTCCAATAGAATACTTGGATACTTGATAAAAATTAAAAACCACGAAATATGACACTAAATTACGACGTTGTCACTCATGAGACGTAAAAGCTCGTGATACTTAGAAAATTAAAAACACTTAAAATGGTAATAGTTGGTGTAGAAATCTATTTACAAGGACAAATTTATTGGGCCATTAACGGCAGCGAGCGGGTTGTCAATAAGGTCATTTTTCTTGAAGTTTAGCAATATATTCATTAAAAAATACTGACTAAAAACTAGGCAAAGATTTGATTTTTTAACCAAATTCAACCATAAAAGCAACGATTAGGAACATCTCTAAATACTTAGTGTAAAGTCGCTATTTTTCTTTTACATGTTTCTCCTCTGATTTCTTCTAAGCCACGCTACGGATTTGGTTACGGTTTTCACTATCGTTTAAAGAATTTCTTCCGGAAGGTTTTATATGTTTATACATGTGCACGAACCCTCCCGGTCCTTCGCGGAGGAGAGTAGCGGCACACTTCTTGTGCTGGGATTGGGGATGTCTCTAGGCGCTGTCGGCGTGAGGTATACTCGTGGGGTATGGCGGGTCAAGAGGGCGACACTGTCGTGACGACCGTGATAGAAACAACAAGTAGTCTCTCAATCTTGTATTGACGTATATAGGTACTCGCTCGGTACTTGCAGAGCTTCAGGGCTTCAGTGGTACTTGCAGAGCTTCCAGGCTTCCTGCAGTACTTGCAACGCTTCAGGGCTTCAGTTGGTACTAGCAGAGCTTCCAGGCTTCCTGTAGTACTGTCTTCAGAGCTTCTTTCTTGAGAGTTCTTCTTTCTTGATTGCTCCGTTGCTCGCCGTGAAGTGACGATCCGTGCAAATGTTCCGCCTTTTATACACGTATCGTAGGTACCTATCGAACGTTCTACAAGGTTCCGACCAATCAGCGTAGTAGGTACCAATTGTTCTACAATATTCCCGCCAATCAGCGTTGAGTGCCCTGACTCGCGGTCTTATTACCTAAACGTGATGCTATACAAAGCAAGAATATTCTCGAATATTATCTAAATATTATTAAAACATTATGAAACTATATAATAACAATAATCATTGTTGTTCTAACAAGAAATTAACATATTCTAATACAATCTTAAGTAGAATCTTTACGAAAACATACCTAAACACAAGTATTATCAATAGAATATCGTAATTAACATTACAAGTGCATAAATCAACCCTATCTATCATAAAACACTATTTAAACATCATTAATTACATAACTTCTCCCTTATCCATATAAAACTACTATGACTTAGTACATAAGATAACAGAATATAAACATATCTAAGTAAATTACATCTTTATAACGACATATCACCCCTATCTGCCTTTGAGAAACCTATTCTAATAAGATTATATCATAATTTCGTATATAAACTAACACTATTCTGTTATATAAAGCTAATATATAAGGTGACCCTATCCTAACTATATTATTTATATGTTCAACTTATCTCTATTTAGACGTCGTCGTGCACAATACATATGTTACATATCATTGTACAGTTACACTCGTGCGAAGCCATGGTGTGAACTAAATCTGTGTGGTATAATATAAGCAAACGACTTCACTTTCATTTACCTTGACCTTGGAATCTTCGCCAGCTCTAGTTAATACTTAAGCTCATTAGTGAAGTAGGCGCCTAAGCGTTTTCTAAATACTTGTTTTGTGGCTTACTTGGGTTGCATCTTATTAACCCAGTGAAATGTAAGGGTCATTTGCAACAAGTTGCTCTTTGGTGGTGATATTTCCCAGAAAGAGAGTTAATTAATAAAAGTAATTTGTAAAATACACGTCTTTTTATGATAATAAGAGATAAACAAAAAAATAACAAATTAATGATAATATGATCGATCGATAAGGCCCCCTATATACTTACTACATAATATAGTGAAAAATTATAGGTGTAAGTATATTAAAGAGTTTTTTTATTATATTCTAAACAAATGTGTCTGTACAAAAATGAAGGTTGTTATTATCAAAATTAACAAAAATTTTATTTTTATAGTAACACTTTCGAAAAATTTGAAATTGTGAGATTATTTTGCGTTACTAGCGGGGAATGTCAAGCTCGCTGCAATAAGTTGAATAACACATTGTGAGTAGTTATTTTTGCTTACGGTGCAGGCGAACATGTGTTAGAACTATTACCGCGCAAGCTAGGCGCAGAGAGATACGCCAGTAACTCCGTTTTGTTTCTGACTCTTTGGCCTGACACTTAAAAATTTCATATCCATAGTTTTTGTCACAATGATAGATAAAAGTATGAGGTATATAACGTACCATAGATTATACATTTATACTAAGATAACGTACCGTTTGTGAGGAGGACGCTCCTTCAAAGAGTATTAAGATATTTTAGGTCAACGTGCTAAATCGTCTAGAATAAAAACTCGCTAGACGAAGTGTCATACCAGCTATTTACAATAGATGGTATTCAGAACCATGATTGCCTTAAGATCTTTTGACCTGTAACTAGTTAAGTAGCCATATATTGCCACTCATTAGTTTAGATATTTATCTTACAACTATAAGTGTGCCTTCATAGTTCGGACAACAAAGAACTCAAAGGACCCCTGGTTCAATAAGAGTGTCTTTATTCTTAAACAAGAACAAGTCCCGTTAAGCAAATGTTAGGGCATGTAAAGTTCGCAGTTAATGTCCCGATTCATAGACGTCTCGTGGGAGCGGCGATTGTTAAATTGGTTGAGCATTTGTTTTGTGTCAACGTTTAAGTACAATGCATTCGATATGTAATTTGATGTAAGTTGTTTTGATTGTGACGCTGTCAAGCGGCGGCGGGGGCGCTGTGCCTGTCTCCTGCAGAGTAGCGCGCGGCGCGGCTGTGTTCGTCTTGGCTTTAGTCGCTTCGACCGCGAACAGTCGCGCACACGTTGCGCTCCGCGCGCACGACTCTCATATAACACGCTCACCGATAACGCGCTCTATTTAAACCTAACAATTACTCTAACTGCACAACTGAATCCCTTAACACTTACTACGGATCATTATCCAATTATGCTGACTTCGTTCCGAATAGTTGATGTTTTTGGAGCGGTTGTTCTCAAACCGGCTTCGTGACCATATGATTCGCATTACGTTGGAACAGTTCAGGCCTGATTTTCGATATCGGAGAGAAGTCACGATGTCGATTGTCAGCTGAAGTGTGCATGGGATATTAGTGTTGGATTTTGAACATGACTCAGTGACAGAAGACTTTATAAGTGTCTGTGCTTTTTGTGACATGCTCGTGTTGAAATGTAAATAGACGGTGATTTTGAAATATTAGTGTTGTTATCGTTTAGTGAAATGGC
This sequence comes from Parascotia fuliginaria, assembly GCA_963082885.1. Lineage (NCBI taxonomy): Eukaryota > Metazoa > Arthropoda > Insecta > Lepidoptera > Erebidae > Parascotia > Parascotia fuliginaria. Next base: position 8,655,174 of record OY720187.1, read on the forward strand.
TGGTGCTAGTGAAGTGAGTGGTGGAGTAGAGGAGACTACGCCAGGCGCCGCGCAGCCTGCAGATGGACGCACCAAGCGCGGTCTCAGCGGGTCTATGTCGCTGCGCACTCGGAAGCTTGGCCGGCGCCTATCGCGTAGCATGTCCATTGTTGCGCTGAAGATACCAGAGAAAGCGCAGAGTATCACACGATCTTCATCTAAATTGATGAAGTCTGGTAGCCGCGACAAGAAGAATAGATCCTTCGAGTTGTCTATTATACTGCCGGACAAAACTCAAAAACAGGTAATGTTGATAACAGTGTCATTACTAGGTATACTGAAAAGATAATGAGCCGATATTAATAGGTACTCAGAATATATTAATTACGAGTATGTTCTGAGTACCTATAGATAGAAAATTTATCTATGTAAAATTTACTACATTCTTAGAATTCTAATGTTGCTATTTGTTTAAGCACATAATCTTCATTTTTGTAGGAACGTAAAGTTCTACGGTATAGAGGTGCAATACGGTAAACAACAACACCTTGCAAAGTTGTAAATTACAATTCATCTCTCATACGGTATACTCAACACATTGTTCGGTAAAGGTATGTTGTTGTTGTATCCTTCGGTGAAATATTACAACATGACAGTTGCTTGGCTTGCTAAGAAAAAAATAAGCCCATGCCATTGCAGCTATGTCTGCATTGCTGCAGAATGCGTTCAAACTAGTATAGAGTCTAGCACAGTACAAATAAGATTCTTTTCAGGATAACGTATCCAGAATAACAAATAAGTCCAACACAACTTGAATAGGGATAGGTTCAGGATAAATGATGCAGTTAGACAAACTTTTTCAAATATTTGACTTGAGGAAATAAAATTTTACATTGAACAATTTATAATTGAATCACGGCATCAATCAGCACGTACTCGTAAATACGTTATAGATTTCAAACGACTGCGGTTAATGCTATATAAATAATGAGCTAAAACAGAAAACTCGTTTTTGTGACTATTATTGTATTGTTTATTGTTACGGTTTATTGGACACTGGCTTTATGAGTTTGGTGAAACGAATGAAGCGATAGATTTACGATTACGATTTTGGCAGTAGGACTGAGTAGGACCGTGAAGGTGCTCATGGTATGGCATGCATTCGAATGTGCTTCTTACTGAGTCATTGCATTTGTATTTCGCCACGGCCTCTCGCCCACAACGTTGATTTCTCCATTGATAGCAATGAGGTACAATTGCTTTAAAGTTCGATTTACTCGTTATGCATTGTTTACTATTGTCATGGAACTGGCTAATGTTCTTTGAAGTCGAATAATGGAACTACCGGTGGATGTACATACCGCTGTTTATTTGGTACCTACCGGTGTTTGTCATTTGTATATTTTTCACTGACTTTTACTTAATAGGCAGGTATGTAATATAGAACGAGGCAAGTTCTGAAGAAAAATGTATTTTGCTTGTAGATTTTGCCACTATAAACACTATAAGTAGGTATTTGGTGATTGATTAGGTTCATATAATAAAGGATCTATTGCGTTATCTATAAATAGATCAATATCATAAATAGATAGGTTGATAGTCTAGCTTTATCGATTATTTTTTTTGTAGAAATATACAAAAATTTATAAAGGCTGATTTACATTGATAGTAGAGTAATGCTTGCACCAGCTACTGGATCAATGTAAATCAGTCCTAATGTTCATTACAATCTAATCAAACGAGAATTTACCAAACACAATTTGATTTAAGCTATTTTTAAATTAGATTATGACACCAACACATTTACTTTTTGTACTGAGAGGGCGCTAAAACAAAACTAAGTAATGTCAAGTGCCACAGAACAGTATCGTAGGTAAATTTGAGTCGAGTGTGGTATCACATACGCCATAATTCAACCTGTCTGTAAGAAGACACTCAGTGCGTGTAGTAGGTTATTACAGTAAAGAGTCTCGTGGTTTGTGGTTACACCGATCGCGGTTACAGGTATATAGGGATAACGCACAACGTGATAATTCGCTTCAATTTAATTGCAGCAGCTTGAGGGAAGTAACTTTATCGTACAGAAGACAGACATTATTTAAGTAAAGTTTTCCGCAAACTATTAGTTTCCAGAGTTCGCAAAATATATTTATCGGAAATAAGCCTTGTGTTGCAGGTTATTATCAAACATACACACATTCACGAACTGCTACAATCAGACTCGGTACATTTTTTTATGGAGCAATCGCATCTTAATCTTACTGCGCCACTGAGGCGTCACAGTATTCTATTGGCCTAACTAGGGTTTGAGTTGAAAAATTTATGGCTTCTTTAGATGACTAAGCTAATTAGCTGTTTGAGGTCGAAGGGTCAAAGTTATTATTACTAACTCTACCATTTGGCAATAAAAATGTCGCATCTTAAGTAATAGTTATTTTTAATTAACTTTTAACTTCCTTTAAAGTGAAGGATGAACTTGGTTCCGGTGGTAAATCGTTTAATGAATTTAACGATTAATTAACATTGAAAACTACCGTTGTTCGTCAATTAATACACTTTGTATGAGTGATTATCATTTTACAGGCAAAATAACTGTTTACTAGCGTATGTGTTGCCTTCCAATATTGATTCTGGTTGCTTTCAGTATTACAATTGTTCGAAAAATATACTTTGAACTTTTTAAGGTAATCCTAACACGTTATCTCGCACTTTCATAACGAAATCTATATCTGTAGGGTATTTTACATAAATTTAGAAACATGAAATTCAAAAAATGCATAATTCAAGGATTCAGAGCACAAAAAATATTAAATTGTAGGTAATTTATCACAATAAAATCTATACTGATATATTAGGACACATGGCGGTTCATGGCAATCATTAAAAAGCTGCTAGAAACCTATCAAAGAGGACATGACCTTCATTAATGAAGATACGACTGGAAAGTGAATATTTTAAGCGGAAAAGTTTGTTTGATTGAACTCTAGAATTACCAGTCGGATTTGAATAAATCTATTTGCGTTTGATAGCCCAGTGCCTGAGGAAGGTTATAGGCTATATAACATCACGCTACTGGCGACGGGAGCAAAGCAGTAACAGTGCTGCGGAAAGCTAATTATACTATAAACTTACGAAGTTGACCTTTTATGATCATAACGGTCGCCAAAGAATCACATGTTAAGATTCGCAAGTTTCACATTTTACACATAAAATTATTTAAATTATAACACCTTGATACTTAGTACATAAACTGGAATCTAGTGCTTTTATTTGAAATCCACATACAAGCATACGTATATACAAGTTGATTAAAGAAAAAGTTCAGAACTACTGTACATTTCTAAGCAAGTGTAAGGTTTCTATCCTTTTTTGTAATCTATTTGTATTGGTTAGTTTATCTTGGGTACAGTTTCCTTTTTTTATAGCTTAAACGTATAATGTTACACATTGAAATTTATTAAGACTATTTACTATGATCTTAATGTGCCTGTTTTTTTCTGTCTCAATAGAAGATGTTTTCGATCAATCTATCTCAATAATATCACATTATGTATATTAAAAAAGCAAAAACTACTTGACCTTTGAAACTAAAATTTAGTAGTCTGTTAATAGAAGAAGAAATCGAAGAAGAAGAATCAGCTAAGAAAGGGTTTTGTAACAGATTCGTATTACGGCGGTCTACTCAGTCAAAGCCGCGGGCGAACCACTGGTCTTTATACTTATGAATTCTAAAGCCGATGACATGTGTTTTCTATTTCAATATAGAACGACACGTGTAGTCGGATAATAATGTTTTTGTAAACACGTTTCAAAATAATTGCACATTTCATAATGTGAGTATCTGAGGAAGCATTCATATTTGAAGTAAATTTACGATAAGTATATTTACACAATTTGTTTTTCAAAAAAGTAAATTTAAACGTTATCGGAAAAATAGGGTATTTTTCGCAATTCTCTAAATAGTTAAAAGATATATGTAGGTACATAGATTTGTGGGTGGCAAATCAAGTACTTTTAATGCTTGCTCTTAGTGTGTTTATTTTGAAACGTTTTAGTGATATATCAAAGGTTGACACATCAGGTAAAGGCCCGCGGCAAACCACTGGAAAAATCCTTTCCAAGCATTACTAAGTTTATTACAAGATGTATCTATTATTTTGCAGTATCATATAGGTAAAAATCTGCCAGTTTCTGTACGGAAACTAGAAATTGTACAACGAGAATAACATATTCTTCGACAAAAAAAGATCTTCATCATACTTGTTAGCTCTTTTCGTCTTGCCAAATACCAACTGCAAATCTGTTTATAGGTAATGAAAAGATTATTTGTTATTAGAACCAGAAGTTAATAATATTTATTACAAAAAGCAGGCATCAAGAATATATGCTATTAAATTTCTAATTATAGTGTATCCACTTATAAAGACACCTTGTTTATTATGGTGAACGAACGCGAGGCATAGTACAACATGATTGTATCTAAGTACAGTCAATATCTATTATTATTTTATCCACTACACGAATGTACACCAGTGTCTGTATTATATCAACAGTCATTAGTAGTTTACTTTTTCTTTTTAAGACTAGGGGCAAGCTGTGTTGTGAATTACTGATACTTATACAAATAACGATAACAATAAGCATCCATACTGTCGCCACCAATATTTACGAATCACACAAATGTTTATCTCAGAACGGCACGACGACGACGGTAATGGAAAGTCAGCATTGAGTTATGAGAGAATAATAATAATAGCAGACCGTTACTGTCCGTTACAGAGAAAATCTTTCTTCTCATACAAAGAAGGTATGAGCGTTGATCGCCACGCATACGCTTGCTCAAAGCGGATTGGCAAACAGTAACAGTAATAGTCAGTATAGTAAATATCTCAACCATCTATACTTAAATTCGAACGTATTGTGAGTTAGGTGTGCACTGACGTGTGCATAGATTAGGTATATTTTAATATAATGTTACATTATTTAGTCTACAAAGTTTAATACGTATATCTTACGCCGAGATGGACAGATAGCCTGTTTTATAATTGAATGCAGTAAATTTGCTATGTTATTTATTTTTGAAACGAGAAAGAATTATTATTTCTTCAATGTCTTTTCATTATGAAGGGATATCTGTTGGTTGTGAGTGAATACCGATGTTTTACATAAAGGCACTATCATCGAACTTCTACTATTATTGCCAAATAATAATAATAATAATAATAATAATCTACCACATTCACACAGCGCCATCTAGCCCCAAATTAAGAAATTATATTTGCTTGTGTTATGGGTACTAAACAACTGATATACTACTTATATACATTTTTTTTTTTGTAAATACATACATATTATAGATAAATTACACCCATACACAGAACAAACAATCATGCTCATCACACAAAGGTTTGTCCTGGGTGGGAATCGAACCCACGACCTCCGGCTTAGTAGTCAGGGTCACTAACCACTAGACCAACAGGCCAGTCGTAAAATAACAATATCCGATGGTCATCTAGGGTTTGGATTGGCGACGGTTTAATTTGTTTTATATACCTACGTGGTTAACAAAACGGTTACGCATGTAGTATGCACTCGTTGGGTAACTGACGTAGAATGCGTTCACATTCATTTGTCCCCTAATAACATACTTAGCTGCAATAAGGATGAACTCCTACACGATGCTGACTCTAACGCACAAAACGGAAATATGACTTCAGACGGTTAGTGGAAGATGATCTCAATTTATTATTAAGTTTCTTTATACTGTCAACAAGATTTGTTATTATGTAGTGGTATGTGCATATTAGTTGTCTTTTTATTAATGAGGAACAGGGTTCTTAACAGACAAACAGGTCAACGAAGTGATTCTACTACGTATAAGAGGGATTTCTTTTGAGACTACTGTAACACTGATCGATATGACGACCGTGCATTCACAATGCATCAATGCGATATACACCATTGATGGATTTAAGTGGCTGCTTACCATTAAGTGGATTGTAGTCATTTTAGTAGTAGTATTTATCTAGAAACAAGATTTCTCGTTAATTTGTGGCAAATTTTGTACGGAAGCATAGGTGCGCCAATCAGACTTTAGACGACGTGAGACCGGTTTTGTAATCAATGACACGCGCAAATGACTAATTTGTTAAACGTCTAGAAGTATCCAGTGAACTGTATACTTTTATCAACACGGTTAATAACCAAATATTTGTTGAACAATATCATGAAATAGGCAAAACGCGAAATAACGATTTAATGATAATAAAATTATGATACCTATCTTCAGAAAGTGTTTCACTTCATACGCCAAAGTCGCGAACGATATATTAATCTCTTCTTACTTACTCTCTTAACTCGTCTTACTTATAGAACCATAAAAACAAACGGCTAATGCATATGATAGGTAGAATGACTTGTAGGAGAAAGTAATGTCGCAACGCATGCGTTAGTAGGTGGACGATTAAGTAGCGTTCCACATGCGGGTATGTACAACCAAAAACATCGTGTAAAAAGCAGGTCAATTTCATGTAAATTAGCAAATAATTGAAATGTGAATAGGTATTTTTGCCCGACTGCCGCAGTCAAGGAGAGGAGAGGTATTAGCATGACCGAAACGATTTAGTAAATACTAACTTAACACAGAATATCGGCGTAAAGAATCAGTTTCTTTTAGTCTGTGCATTTCAAACGGTGAGTGCGCTCGAAGCCTGATTAACCTTATCGGTCTTCTTCCTTTGTCTTTACCTCCATCATTCCTTCCGTATGATAAGTATAGTCTGTTTTAGTAAATATGTAAGTGGCGGTATATCCGAGTGCTGCAGAACATTTAACCCCTTTGTTACATTGTTTGCTCTTTGATCGTAATTTGCCTAACATAAATAGCTTTCAATGCGGAGAGTACGTGCACTAGACACGTTTTTGTCAGATACATTTACTGAGTGTTGACAAACTATCTGCCAAAAGCGAATCGATTACTGAGATTTTGCTGCCCGAACCAAATGATGATTTACACGCACTCGTATTTAGATTGTACGCAAATTAAAAGATTCTGTTGATAGCTGCTCGCATTGACTTGTTGACTTTAAATAGATATATATGAAGCAGATGAATCAAATGTGTTAACAAAAGGTACCCATGCGTTACTCCGTTTCTACCAATTTGTACACTTTCATCATCTTTAATGATTTTGAAGGACACCATCATATTTGGCCAAACATTAGTTAGTTACAAAATTAATGAGATAAGCACTGATTTTTGCGTATATTCACATCTATTTGTATTACCGTTACGCCGAGTGCTTTGAGTTGAATTCCTATTTTTTGTAGAATCCGTAGAAGTTAATAGTATGTTTGCCATTGTTTGCTAAGTGCGTTACCAGGGTTTGCTAGAAACCTTGAAGCAGTCTTGAGATACCTAAGTACGAAGTACCTAAGTAATATTTGTACTAAATTATCCTTTTACATTATTTAATTAACTTGTGCATATTTCTACAATAATACTAATTAAAATGAAATATAAATTAATAAAATAAAAATAAATACTATTAAAATTTCTATATTCAAGACTACAATATAAAAAGTCGCTTATTTAATAAACATCTGGTTTGACACTGTCCTGGTTTTTAGCTGAATCAAATGTACCGTGCCAAAATTCCAAATATTTTTTATGTTTTTATCTCTTTTGCTTACTGTGTTACGTGAATCAGTGTTACAAGATTCTGTACCATAGAAAGCACATATTATGATCGTCGATCCAGGTCAATCTAGTAATAGGATTACTGGCATAACAATGGAAATGATGTTGGCCAATAATGTTTTGGAAATTAGATGGTGTTCTTTGAAGAATACCAATATTCAGTAGCAACTGCTTTAGACTTAAAGCCGAAATCAATGTACATTGATATCGGCTTTACATAGTACATAGTTATGAAGAAAAGGAGCAAAGCTATTATAAAAGGAGTAAAGGCTTATATAAAATATTTTTAGTCGTTAGGGATTCTGTTGTCCTCCTCGACTTGTCGAGTATTGAGAGAGCCAAGATCCACACGACAGTTGAACGCTTAATGCAATGCTAAGTACGTAAGTACCCACCAAGAAGCTATCGTGTCTTCCTAATTGTTCCTATCAGGAATCACAAATATTGTCACCAGTTTTCGTTTTTGATTGCATTTTTCTTCTAGTATTATGAGTGACGCTACAATACACCATTAGGTATGTAAATACCTAATGCATGATCGCGTGAATTCCCGTATATTTAGTTCTATTAAATCATGCAACGCGAAAGTTTAAAAGTAAAAAATGCTACAATACACCGCATAAAATTGTCTCTCAATGTATTTCGCAACCTCAATTGCACAGAGTCATAGGACAAAATGCGTGTTTTCTGTAATGTTTATCGTATGACTATTGACCTAAAGTTAATTATTGCTTGGTGTTCCTCAAGATGCACCGTTATTACCGTTATATATAAATACGTGGTTTATTACAATGTTGGTAAATATCGTAAATGTATGAATTGGAGAGTTGCCATAATATTATAAGCGTTCTACTACAACTGGTAGACAATGACGTCACGATATTCATAAATCATAGTGTTGATGACTTCGCATCACAATAGACGCTAGTAAATGAAATGAAATGAAATGAAATGAAATGATTTTGTCATGATGAGTTGTCATGTCTTTATACTCGTAAATATGTCTACTATTATTCCGGTTCCAGGCAATGTCGATTGTTACGTTTTATAATATTATCTTTATTTAATATTTTGGTAGTCATGTCGTAGGCTGAAAGCTTTCTAGCATAAAATATTATTAGATAACCTTACGTAAAAAAAGATGTTATTGATGTAATTATTTTTGAAAGTCTCATCTGCAATTTTTATAAATTTTATATAAATATTAGAAATATAAGAAAATCTAACATATTATAAAACTTTATTAGCGAATTATACATAATAATATATTTAAAACATTTTTATGTAATACCATAGTCGCACGATTAGATTAGCAAGTTAAAGCGACACTGCATTGTTACAAAATTAAATAATATTATCTATTTGTAATTTAAATTATTATCTAAGACTTTCTTTTATTGGTTATTATCTAATTTCCGCGTTTAAAATTATATAATTAAATACATATTTATATTTGCGAATATTTGATTCGATAATGTAACATGATTCAGTAAGCATTCAGTATCTTTCGTTTAGCAGAGAAGTTCCAACGGTGTTAAAAACATATTTAATATAACTAATGTAAATATGTATGTATAAATCTTTTTTATAATGAGTTAGATGAAAGCAAGGAATTTTAATAAATGTTCATTATAACTCTACAATGTGTTAATATGAAAGAAATAGTTTCTAAATTGTGAAACATAAATTTTTCATTTTATTTTGCTTATTAAACCGCACTCGCAGTAGCTAGTTGTAAGATGACATAGTATTCGATAATATTTTTTATTCTAGGTACGTATGCATTTTTATTCTAATATGTTTATGCACCAACTGTCTATTATTATTTACTACACAGTTTAGAGTATGCGACAATAGAGATGTTTTGCATTCGGACATCTCGGACGCGACGGATTGCCATAATAATAATGTCTGATAGTAGACACCCAGGCATTTATACCAACTATTTGTGATTCACATATTTGTTTAAAAGTCGACTAGTACTTATAGTGGAGAATTCGTCTCATAAAGATATCAAACCAATAACACTTATCGTTTTGTTATTTGCATCGAAGTGTAAGAAATCAGTGCAACCTGTGCAACTATATGTGAATGGAATCAAAGAAAGCTGTAACGTCAAGTAAAGGCCTCGAACCTACGATGACTATCACTTTTTGTATCAAAAACAGTGGTTGGACCGGTCTCAAGGCAACTGGACATGCCGTCTATGCAATACGTGGCAATGATTCGCGGGATCGCTCGATGCCAGCCTATCTTGTGTAAATAATCTACTTTGAAGAATACTAATAGTTCTCTTACATGATGTAGGAAAACTCTGATGGTTTCAAATTGCTTGCTGTCCTAAGTAATAAATAACAGGCTCTGAGCTCACCTTTATTTGGTTTATTATCAAATTGTTTAGCTAAGAAGATTATGAAGATTAATATTGCCTATGAATCAAACTTTCTATGAAAAAAAAACATTAGTCAAAAAAGAGTATTGACAAATGTGTATCTTGTGATTATTGTCACATAGTTTCAAACAAATCGATTTTTTTATTTCATATTATTTTTTAATTGAAGTATACTATAATTATGCATGATTCAAAGATAATATTAAACATAAGATCTATAAAACGTTTGGGTCTTCAGCGCTAGCACTGATTGACTTGTATATTTTTCCAGCGTGTTTGCTAACTTTTATAAATATTATTAGCTGTTGCCCGCAGCTCCACCCGCGTGAATGTCGGTTATATCTCTGTTTATACATTGACGATTTTGCATACAAACTTTCATCCTCTATTACAACCCCTTTTTTACCAAATTTCATCAAAATCGGTTCAGTGGTTTAGGCGTGAAAGCGAAGAAAAATTAGTATGGATTAAGTCATTACCTAATGAATGCTGGTTAGTATTAACAAATTTATCTGATTGGGCTGTACTGTAAATAAGTACTATGCCATCATAGTAACATAAAATAAGGCTTAAATCCAACTTTTTGCGTAGATTTCCTCTCATCTCTAGCAATAAGAAACAATCTCTGTTTCGATGGAGATTTTGTAAAAGTTAATACAATGGTACAAAAATATTGACAAGCTCAGTTAGTGCACTACAATAAATCGACTTGGCAAGACTATTTCTTTTACCACCTGATGAATACGACAGTTAATTCGGTCCGTTAGTTACAAGAAGGTCTGGAGGTAATGAAGGCCACGTTAACGGAAAATCATTACCTATAAAACAATCAAAGCCATAATTACCTTTCAATTTGTTCTTTTTATTTTCATGTACAAATAGTAAAAGTAGTTCACACACAAATCTATAAATAATTTGAAAACTTCATGAACAACAGCGTGTAGTACCTCGGTTTTGTTTGTAAGTCTACAAACAGATTTGGATATTCGTATTCTATTACAATACAGATATCAACTGGTATTTGTTTTTGTAACCAAGTTTAATCAAAAGCATTTGCTCCATATGCTACATACCTATTTATTTTGTTATTGATTTAATTATCCCGTAGACATACCATGGCAGTGTCGCTACATACGACATGTCGTGTCCATTGTAAAATATAGAACCACCTTAACTCCGTCCTCAGATGTAGCAAGTATACTCGGGCGATTTACAAGTGCTCATGTTGGGTATCGCACAAATACTTTATTCATTTACCTTGCCGAGATAAGTTTGCCGCAACGAATCTGGGTTATTTTCGATCGAAGCGACTTATAAAAAGAGTTGAATGATAGAGGTACCTATCCAGCTCCTTTTACTTAAAAATGACTTGAAATGAATTTTAACGCTACTAAAATTTGTTACATTTTGCTATTGTCAAGTAGCAACGAACGACTCATGGATTAAAGCAAACGGAGAATTCCTGTTGGTGTACGATACATTTTCTAAAATTACTTGGACGCAAGTCAAACAATAATAACAGTAAACTGAACGATCCCTGTCCGTATACTATAAGCTTTATTATGAATTTCTATGAATATTAAATTTAGAACAAGATGCACCAACATCATATTGCTTTAAAGATTATACTATAGTTATTCATAAATTAATGTCATAATAACAAACGTATCATACAACACGGCTTGCGCATCTGCAAATAACCGCGCCGTAACCGTATATTTCTGCTAATGCATTTAATTGAAATAAAATGAAATCATGTACGGAATAATAGAATTACATAGAAATGTTATAAAATTAAGTAATAGTAATAATACAATTTGACTTGCATAACAAGTCAAGAAATAAGTAATTCAATGTGTTAACAGTCAATTTCTTTACCAAAATCGGGCCATGAAAGAACTGGCGTAATTTTACATAGGTACAGTTAAAAAACTTCATACACCTTTTGGTAGAGACCATAGGTATTGCAGTTGACGTTCTCAAAATGTGATGTGATACACTATTCTGGAAAATAACGATGGAAAACTTTCGCGGCTCTATTACATAGACATACCGCAAAAAGAGAACACAAATTAGCACTGCACAAAAACTTGTATATTTTTTGTTAGGATCATGTATTACGCCATACGTCTTCGTGCCTTCATTAACCGCTTCAACGTTTATCTATTAATAATTTAATGTATGTATATAATAAGGTTAAATGTAGGTGCAGAAACTTACGAGTATAACTACCTATTACAAGGACTAGTTTTAATACGGGTTTATTAATTATTACTGATTATAATCTATACTATTATATAAAGCAGTTTAAGACGATGACTTTTGGTATAGTGTCCACAACTTCTGGATTCCACTGACTGCTTACTATCAGGCGGGGTGGAGTCACTTTGGTAGACTTATATATTAAAAAAAAAAGAATGTGTGTACTCATGTACGCACGTAAGAAGTAATACTTCTTTAGAGTAACAGTCCAAAAATACCAAATAATAACACAACGCATACATACACAACAGTTAACCTCAAATCTATAAATGCACTTAAAACAGTATATTAAAACCACTTTTACCACTAATATTCAAAATAAATATTTTTACTGATAAATGATCAATAAAAAATATCTATCACCGTCATAAATGTAATTGAATTGATATAAACGCCAATATATTTTTTATTTATTCACACTAATTATTTGTACTGATACGACACACAAAGGTTCGCAACTAACTTCAGGGTGTAAAAGGTTCGCAACTAACTTCAGGGTGTTGCTTTTTTCTGTCGGTGTGCGCGCGCATCGTAAAAATTCACTCATCATTTTTCCCAATCGCGCCAAAAGAAGTATAACTTCAATAAAAACGGAAGAGTTTGTTTGTTTGTATAAACGCGCTAATATCTGAAACTACCAGTCGGATTTGAAGAGCTCAGTTCTTAAGAAAGGTTAAAGCCTATGTAACACCACGCTACTGGCGACGGGAGCAGAACAATAACCAAAGACGCGAGTGAAACCGCTTTGCGGAAAGCTAGTTATTTATAGTTACGCTAATAATAAAGATTACAATTACTACCGTGTGTAATTGAAATTTAGCCATTATGGATATGAATATTGGATATTATAACTAATAATTAATTAATAAACCAGGTTTGTACTTTGTTTATGATTGTAGTATAATAATAACGCCCGCGCCGCTCCCGTGGTGTTTGAAGTTAGATTGCGCAGGTGTATGCTTATGACACGTAGCACCTTATTTATATTTTACTTTGGCAAGATTGCATTTAGTTTTTAGCATCATTAAAATTGTGTTGATTTGAACAATATTTGATTTTGAACTTTAAAATATAAATGAATAAATCAAACGTTGTGCGGTAAACCGATTATTATTAAATAAAATACAAAGAAAAAAAATAATATCTAGAATACTACTCTACGTATACCTCAATCCTACTAATATTATAAATGCGAAAGTTTGTGTGTGTGTGTGTGTTTGTTACTCAGCGCATAAATGGCTAAACCGATTTTGATGAAAATAGAATCGGTGCCGAGACGGACATAGGCTACTGTTTTATCCCGAAAATCGGTCAGGTTTCTGAGGGACACAAAACTCATTTTACGTGCGCGGGAAGCCGTGGCGCCCAGCTAGTATTACATAGGGAGTCCGTAGCTATAACAGGGATTGGTTGTGGCGGGGCACCAGCCCCCGCTGCGTGTTGAATCCACAAAGTATGATGAAGACAATTCAATTTGATTACATACCTACATAATATATATCAAGAAAAATATAGACTTGTATTCCAGAAACTGTGACATGCACTCTGTGAATACTCGAGGTAAACATAAATTAGTTGGTACATATTATCGCCTACATAAAGTAAACAACTCATTTGCGGGTCTAGGTGTACGTTTCTATAACAAATTACCCATTGACATTATGAATCTACCCCTACAAAAATTCAAACAAGCTGTTAAAAACCGCCTTATTCTAAAGGGTTATTATACTATTAATGATTATTTAAATGATAAAGCAGCATGGGTATAGTTGCTCGTTTAATGCAAGATTAATGTTATATTGATTATTATTGTTGTAGCTATATTGACTATTATTATCATTAAGTATATTGATATTTTTATTATTGTACTTATATTGACTATTATTATCATTCAGTATATTGATTATTATTATAGTAATTATATTGACTATTATTGTAATTATGTTGACTATTGTAGTAAAAGTTTAATGTGAAGTGGATGCATATCATGATCATTACGAGTTCGTAAGGCATAATACATTTTATTAGGGTTCTTTTACCACCCATGCCCTGCATTGTCATGCTCACTAAAATGTCATTGCTTGTGGTGTCGTATTGGCCGGGTCATCACCTTCCCTCTAATATGGCGAGGGTGATGATGGCTGGCCCGTGCGTCATGCTCGTGAACGGGTGCTACTTGGGATGACTGGTCAATCTTGGTATGGCTTACATTTAATATTCAATCCAGTATTACCTTGTCGTTCAATGTGACCAGGGATGCATTTACCAGTTCAATTAAAATACGTAGTCAAATTACCATACTAGTTGAAACTAAATAATTGAATTCCTTGTATTCTTTCTTTAATCTTAGTATTATATTAATTAGTTAATTTGTAATAATTACTTTGTATGGTTCTTTGGTTGCGTTGAGTGTTTAAATTGTAACTCATTCAAATAACTGTAATTATCTGGCGATTGAAAAGAGTGGCGTGAGTTTCTTGCCAGTTCTTCTCACAGCTCTACCTCGTCAGCGAACTGGCTGTAGGTCAATTGGCTGACAAAATGTAATGTTGACTTTTCATAAGCATCATACTTTATGATCTAAATGAAATAAATGCTTTGACTTTGACTTTGACTTTGACCTTGACTATAATATATACCTATATAATATAAACTATAGTTCTTTAATTTTTTCGCAAACCCATTTATTTTTATGAAGTAAAAACTTACTTTTATAGTAAGTAGTTAAGTACGACCGTAACATTAACTTGTCTTAACTGGCCTCTACAATATATTTTTATTTATTCGAAAGTTCTTAGACCTGTGAATTTATTCAAATGATTGTATAAAACTTTAATAAATTGATATCTCCACTTTCTCGTCCAAATGTAGCACTGACATGAAAATCGCAAGTTCTATATCCTTTCACTATATTTGCATAACGAAGCTAATTTGTTGACTTACACCTATTGAAGACAGGTTATCAAGTTTTTATGATATAAATATCTAACACGAATGGTCAATGTGGCTTATTAGAATCTGAATTTTTACAACTTCAGTGGCAAATGACGTCGATCTACCCGATGGTAAGTGGTAACCGTAACCTAGAGACATGGGTGTGCTGCGCTCTCTAGGTATTGCAGCAACCTATGATAAAAAACCCTAGAAGAATTTGGAGGGGAAAAAGAAGACAAAGAGGGTTTTTAGTCCTTTTTCTTTTCTACGTTATTCATTTCATTGAATCTCCGGCGCTCTCAATCTCTCACTCAAACCGAACGCATTAGTATAGACATTAATAAACAAAAATGTGGCGCATCTAAATTTGGTTTTTAAATGAAAGAATCAATAGGTAAAGCACAATGGCACAAATATTTGTAACGTTTTATCTACTTGATTTGTAGTGTTTTTTATACGCTTGTCAAGTTCTTAATGAACTATCGATAAAAATGGAACAGTTCAATCTGTTTAAGCAGATAGGTACTGGTAAGAAATTGTTATCTCTATATCTGTTCGCTTATCAAGATTTTAACTCTATTTGATATAAAACACGTTTTCCTGGTTAAAAATATTGATAGGTGTTACGTAAGATTGAAACATGAAATTGACAGTCAAAATCTGCAGTACCTATATTTTTTATATGCATACCATCCTAATAACTTAATTAAGTTCTTGCTACACATTATGGGTAGTACCATAAAGCATTTATGAATTCATTCCATTAACGCGAGAACAGATAAATGTTACCTATCGCGTTGAGTGAATTATGTTATGTAATAAGAGTAACAGCAAAAATGACAAAGTATTAAAATATCAAGACTGACTGAACATACAAATTAAAAACAAAAAGTTTGTGCGAGAGTCGAATACAAAATTTAAATAAGCTGGACCTGTATTTTATAAAATTTAATCAAAGTTAATAGTAGTCTGAATACACTAGCCATGTAATTCATGTGCACAAAATTAAACGCGTGAATCAATCCTTAGTAAAAATAACGTTTAGAATAGAATAGGTAAATAATCGATCACTGAACTAATCGTGAGGAAACTCTTTGATGTTTAATATAGCGTAAAATCGCTGTTGTTGTCAAATGAACGATTTTCAGGGACATACGTTACACGATTCTGCAGTGGCATTATATTATTGAAGTAAAGGAAGTGATAGATTTGACATTGAACTAATATGCCTAAAGATATTCATGGTTAAGTATAACTATGGAAACAAAAGGATCTAAGTCTTAGTTGTTGTCATAGAAATTTAGACCTAGTAGTGAATATGTTTAAATAGAAAATACTGTAACATCACAACTTGGGTTGTGTAATGTAATTTATATAGGTAGGTACTATTTTTGTACAAGATTGCATGGTTTAACGTAAGCCATCGTAAAAAATGTCCAATAGTCCAAGGAACAGGTTAACTTTGCTTTTGATATACTTACATGCGGCCTCATATTTAAAGCGATGCCTCATATTCTGAGGATAAGATGACAGTTTATGCCAAATTGTTCGCCGAGTGAACACTACGAGCGCTCTTTTTTAAAATTACCAACCATAATGTATAAAGAGGTCCGTCCTTACTTCGGTATCAAAAATATCATTGGATTTTACAACAAACTCCTACGGAAAATATCATGGCAATAATGTCGTATTGCATCATTAAGATTTCCGAAGGCGTTTTAAATATTGATATTCCAAAAATGACTGAAAAATGGGTAATCATAGTAAAATATAGCCTTTATACGCGCTCAATTTATTGATTTGTAAAAGTAAAAGAATTTTACAAATCGGTAACGTAGATTTTTAGTTAAGTCGTTTTTAACAAAAACACCCACAAAAATCAAAACTTTTCTCTTTATAATATTGTAAGTATAGATAAACTGTTTATTTTGCAATTTTGTTATTGCCACTGAAAAAAATGCTTACTAATTAAATATAATGATAGAGCTGCAGCTACGCTTCGACACATTATTACCTGGGGATATATGCGTGCATTACAATTTACTAATATATAAACGTGTTTGCGAGAGTAAAACACAACTTTGTTTATTTCAAATATAGAAATACAAGTGACTGATGACTAGTTTTGTGAAAGCCGTTTCTAGTGAATTATTTTCTCATCATTTCTCTGCAGCTACTGCTGTACAGTTACTTATTTGCTGACAGCGACAGTACTCCTTTGACGTCATTACACAATAGTGTGTTAGTTTACCCAGATGTTCGATCCGTTAACGGGATAATTAAAAAAATGATGCCACAGTGTACTGAAATAGAACGCCTGCCGTCCGGAGAAAGTTGACACGCGTCTCTTACTCCCGTTCTGACACGATGAAAACTCGCTGAGGCAGTTTTGGGTCACTCTCATAATAGTCCCGAATACCAAACAATAAATAACAATTCAACATTGCAAATATTTACGCGAAATGTATCCTTGATGTTGTTATAAATTTCATTTTAGAATCAACTTTGAATAAAAAGTGGGTTCTCGAATTAAATTGATTTTCTTTTTACAATATATATACTATCGCCCCTCAGCGCGGTTTCACCTGCGTCTTAAGTTAGTGCTCTGCTCCCGTCGCCAGTAACGTGATGTTACATAGCCTATAACCTATAATCTTCCTCGAGAACTGGGCTATCATACGTAAAAATAATTATTCTAATCCGACTGGTAGTTTCAGAGATTAGCGCGTTCAAACAAACAAACAAACTCTTTCGCATTATATAATATTTTCTGTAGATATCAAAAACAATAAGTCATAGACAGTTTTAATTTATTTTTTTGTCGTTGGCGCAAAAATGTTTTCTTTTCCTTTTTGTTCTAGCTGTTGTCTTCTGAATGCACAGTCCCTTTTCTTTCATGAGCTATAATAAGATTTATGATATTAGATTATAAGTTTGATGTTAACTTATTTGTAGGTACAAATCAGTATATTTGTCTTGTTTAGAATGTCTATAACATTAATTATTTTTTTTAATGACTACGGTAAGCAGTCAGTTCGAGGTAAATTTTATGTAATAGTGTAGTGGTTACATCTCCTAAAATAAATAATATGATAGGTATGCAGACATGTTCCTTAAACTATAATATATTGTTAGACTATCCTTGTTAGAAATACAATTAAAGCAATGTAATGTTTTTTGCATAGCAACATCTGTACTTACAATATGCGATAACGTAATAAATGATCTGTGTGTATTATTTTTGCCATTAGTAAAGTAGGCAAAGTGATAAAAACTATTTTATTTTGTTAGGCCAAACCGTCTCTACTTTTAATCAGCAAGTACAGCGTTTTTTCTTTCTTCTTTTTTTATTTATGGGGTTGGTTCGTTTTTTGTACACAAACTCACGCATTGTCGACCCTGTATAAACCTTTAACTAAACGAAACATTCATCCATTGCATCGGTTGCTCACCACCCTTATTAGATCTTTGGTTCACGTTGTCAGGGTCTTTGACCCTTTTCAGCATGTTTGGCATACAGGAATTTATCTTCAGTGAGAAAAATGTACATTATAGAACTGAACAATACCGTTTACTTTTGTTGAATACAGTCATTTCTTTATTCTTAGTAGTTCGAGTTGATAAGTGTCACACAGATGTTCGCAATACAAGCCCGTATGTATACAGTTATGCAATTAGCTAGGAGAATGCTTTACAAAGTAATGTCCTTCTCGGCCAACGGGCTGTGTTACTTACAGCATTATTCAAATATACTGCGTGTGTGAAGCAAGGCTATGGCTATGAAATTCGGCCAGGGGTATTAGTTGTATTTAACATCCTATGCTGTAAATCGAACGTTTACTAAGCACTTGGCATTTCGTTAATACTCTTATTGCTGTGACTTTGTCTTCGTACTTGAATTCAGCATTGCATTTGATGCGTTAGTTTATTTTTTAATGCTACGTATATATGCGCACTCTATAAGATGTAATGTAACCTAAAGTACATAATGTATTTAAAAAGAAAATAGTACTTGCTTGGTTTTAAACCCCAAGCAGCCTATAAGGCGGGTGCATTAACTACTAGGTAATCACGACTTGCATTTAAATAAATAAAATAAATGTAATTACAGATGTTACAAAGTATAATCTAACAACTTATTACAAAAACTGGTACACTAATGGTACGTTCGTAAAATGAGACTAGTAATCATTAGCTGTCGCAATTAGGTTGTACGGCCTAATTGCAAGAAAGTGAAATGTGAGGCCGACGTGAGTATGAGAATGTTTCCCATAACGCTCGCTATGTAAGTGTGTACTCGCACTCGTAATACTTTGATTTATTGACTTCTAAGCTTTTGCGTTACATGATATAATTTGAATTATAAACGGGAGTCGGGAATTCGCGCGATCATGTATTAGGTATTTACTTTAACGTTGGTAGATACACGCTGATTTCAGCATGAATGGGCCGGATCGTCCGGGGAAGTACTACCCTCTCATATAAGATCGACTTAAGAGTAGTAGTATCCGTACTATTGCGTTTCGTTTAGTGAGTGAGAGCGCCGGAGGCCAATTTCCCCCCTTTCCTCTTTCCTCACCTCCCTCATTCCCTTCCGCTAACCCCATTTCCAGCCGCCATAGTGGAGGCCACCACATCAGCAGTTTCAGACGATGGCTTTTGGTATAGTGGCCGCCACTTTTGGATTCCACTGACAGCTTACCATCAGGCGGGGTGGGGTCACTTTGGTAGGCTATAACATAAAAAAAAACATACCTTATTTTGTCGAGGCGTCAAGTCGAAACGTCGATTTCTTTTGATGTGTTGATGTATCAGTATGTATTACTACTATTTTAACGGTAGTAAATCCTTGCTTGTTTTGGTAATATTAATATTATTCCGCGTGTCAAATTTGGATCTTGACAACAAGCATGGGTTTTTGTTTTCGATGGTCTGTGGGCTGGCATTGAAGGTCAGTACGAGTATGTTATTATTATCCTTCCATTTGATTTAAAAAATATAGACTAAATATATAGGTAATGAGTTGATATATCGTCGAATAGTTTTATTTTACTACTGCATAAACAAGTTTTTTGTTCAGGTAGAAGTATAAACTTAGCTAAGTAGCTATGTTGTATTTGTCAGTCACGTGTGTTCTACAGAATAATGAAATTGTCATTGTTTTAAACTGATTCGCTAATAGACTGTATACTTACATTTTTGAAGTGCTATAAATTAAAAAATCTACTTTATTAAGTAATTAGTGTAAATAAATAATGTTACCGTAACGGTTAACGTGAAAGTATGTATTTACGTTAATCTTTTTATAATTGAAGGTTCCAGCATGTAACTGATACGTTTTATTCGTTGTACACTACACTACCGCGTACCTACTTAGAAATTTTTTAATGTCTGACTAGTTTAGATGTTTTTTCTATATTTTACTGTAAATATATTGATAATGCTAGCATAGTCTCATAATTCTACGGCTGGCAGATGCATTACGATCCATACTCGGTTTATAGCCAAGATTGTTTTTCGTCGTTTTGTACAGCTTTTTCTGATATCTTTTCTTGGTCTACGACGACGACAATTTGTTGTCTTAGAGTCTAGTGTCTAAGTGGTAGTAATTTTGATCACTACTCATCGGTAGTTTTCGTACATGCACTATAAAAATTGACATACCTACCAAAAATTGGCTTAATACATAGATTATAATAACAGTGTACTGTCTGGATACGGTAAGGATTAAGTTAATACCTATTAATAATATGTATGTAAAATTCATGAGTTCTTAAGATATAAACAGATGACCGTCTATACTCGTAGTGCAAGCGCACCAAACGCGCTAGTTAAAGTAGTTGTTATATAAACAAACGATTGCATATGTTGTGGTGTACCAAATACTACCTATAGGTATGCACATTATATGGTCTATATATACTTTAAATATTCATTGATATTTTGCTGCGACCGCACAAATTTGTGGTAATGTTACAAATAGGTACTTATCAAATACACGGATAGTTAAACATAATAAGGAGATAAATAAATCATGGTATATGTTGTAGTACAAATTGTGCTTTCGACTGCAAGTACAGTTTTTTATTTAGATAGGGGGAGGCGCCAAATTCGTAACCATTTGTGCTCCAGATGCTTACAAGGTTTATCTACATCTTGAAAATATCTAAAGATTTAACGTATATTTTTGTACAGTTCTTCTTTGACTCGGTAGTTGATCTTCGTTGGTTTGGATATAAATGTCCCGGATCGATCGGGCAAAAACTTGATTTTCCTTATTTTCCTTCTCTTTCCTCATAGCCTTTCTCTTTCTCATTAGCAATGGTTTGGATGTAAGTATTTTCTTAACATTTTTAGCAATGAAAATAAGATTAATTAGAAAATACAGTCGTGTGACTAGATTGAGGTCCCTACCTAACCTTTTATTATCAGGTGAACCGTATGCTTGTTTGTCACCATTGCGTAAAAACGTTCTTAGAAGTTGAAATAAAACACGTGGCAAACGGTTTTTTCCTTAAGTTAATTAATCGCTAAAACCAAGTATTAATTAGTTCGTGTATTTTGGTTACCAGTTGGTTAGTCATTGACATTTTACGTGAAGGAAATGGGGTAGGTAGGTTATTAGGTATAGGTATATTAAAAGCTAAAGCTAAGCTGTCTATTGTTAAATATCTAGATAATGTAGGTTATGATTAGTGTGGGTTACATCTCAGCTTATTGTTAGATATTATTATGGTCTAATTATAGTTTGTTTTGTTGATAACCTAGAGATTATCTGTATATAAAAGTTAAGTTAAGTATAGGTATTTTATATTAGTTTCTTGTTATTATTCTGGCAATCGGGGCCTCGCGTACCTCAGGATAAAAGTTCAAAAGAGGATGACTGTACATAGTTTGTACGGCCAAAATGGCCAGATCGCTTCGCAGATACACACATGGTACAGAAGGTTTATCAGATAGGCGCGGCGCAAAGATATGATTTGCTGTAAAACATGTAAGTATTCCGATTCCTAGACCTGACATCTATTTTAACATAAAAAATAATAATGGACAGATAACATAAATTTCAATCAGACATTTCTGATCGAAATTTTCAGGGTCATTTTTTATTCAAATTACATCTTTTATAAATATTATCTAACTTGTTTAAAACGAATTACGTTATTCAAATAACAACTGTTTTCTTAGTTGTTTATACAACCTCAATTTGTTAAATAAATGAATGAACATTTCATGAAATAAATCATTATTTTTGTTGGATTCAATCACTGATCCATTCGTACGTTGTCAAAATATTTTTCTTTATAAACTTATACGTTTTTAAAACAAAAATATTATCGAACCATCAATAGAAAAGTGTCGTATAATTTGCAATATATTTCGTGAATCCGAAACTTTTTGTAGCAATGCGTACAAGTAGTGTTTTGGCAGTAGGATTGTATGATGATGTACAAAATATGAAATTATGAATCTTCCTTGCGCAATGCTAATACCTTCTCTGTATGGTAAGAGCTAGCCTGTAGTGAGATAACAAAGTACTAGTGTAATTTTTAATGTTAAAGCTCAGATTTCGCTATGTATCATTTGCTACTAGTTTTCCTTGAAAACGTATAGTACCTTAGCGCTAATAATATCGACATGCGATATCTTGTAGAATGTAGAACTAAGGTTATCATATTATTATCGTATTCCTTTATATTATTGTTCAAGTATGTAAGCCTATTGTGCAGAGGTATTTATATAAAAGAAATACTAGTCTATTTCCTCGCACTTTTGGGTAAAGTCTTCTTCTCATACTCAAAGCATGAGCATTTATCGACATTATTGATTTACATGCATACATAACTACACGCCTGTTTACCATTAATAAGGTAAGCAGAGACTATCGGTCGTTATTTATTTTCAAATATCAAATATTTATATCGAGTCTATCCCGACTCGCCACAATTATGATTACAAATCGGGACTAGTTGTATGAACAATTTAAACGTATAGGTGACGAACCGGGATCGTTACCAGTCTGGACGGATCCAAAAATTCTAGAAGAAGAAATATCGTTATAGACTAGTGTGTTGCTAATCATCAGCTCTACAGTACCTCTATCATGATAACTCTAGCTGTTTGGTTTCGTAAATTTTATATAAACCAATGCACGAGTTTTAAAGAGTTGATAAATTTCACTGTAGGTTGTATGTCCTCGACCAGAGGTTACTATAGAACAGTGATTTGCTTACACCTTTGACTATAAGCAGATGGAATAGATGACGAATGATGATGGGAAAAATCTATCTCTCCATTTAAACGGTATTTTTTTAGCGTTACGACATGTATTTTTAACAAGGTACAAAGATAGAACAAGTTTCGCAGAAGTCTGCGACTTAGTTGGGTTCTTGACACTTAACAATATGAGAAAACTGCGATTTCATGCATTTTACGTCAGAATCGTCATTTCATACGAAAAATATTGTTAGGATACAAAGAATTAAACATACATTTATTGTGTTAGTGCTGTAAACAATTGTATTCTGTCATTGTTACATATTTGTAAAAAAGCAGTACTTGGTATACCTACTTACTGCATCCGCAGCGTTCGGATTCTTTGACCCGTATGACGTCATCTATAATTCTATGGACTCAGCTTGGTTTTGCATGAGACTACTGATAGGTACATGTAGCTTTACCAGCCACATTAGAGCCCTTCACAACTACGAGCCGGGATAAACTTAAAAAGAGTCACTATCGCCGTAGTTTGGACAACATAATGATGATCATGGTGAATTTCATAGATTTGTATTAGATATGTCTAAAGCATACCTAATACAAATCTATGAAATTCTCTACTTTTCTCTACTGTAAATGCATGTAGTGATACATATCTAGTAATATGAACCTTCCGGAAGAATTTCGCTAAACGATAGTGAAAACCGTTTCAAATCAGTTGCGTGGTTTAGAACAACTTAGCGGAGAAACAGACGGGAACCATCGACTTTGTTATATAGTTTTAGAATTAGAAATAAGCATCATAATTTAGTAGTAGATCCACGTTGGTTTCAGCATGAATGGGCCGGATCGTCTGGAAAGTACTACTCATAGAAGATCGACGTAAGAGTAGTAGTAACCGTACTACTGCGTTTCGTTTGGTGAGTGAGAGCGCCGGACGCGTATTTCTTCCCTTTCCTCTTTCCTCACCTCCCTAAATCCCTTCCCCTTACCCCATTCCCAGCCGCTATAGTGGAGGCCATGATACCAACAGTATAAAACGATGGCTTTTGGTATGGTAGCCACCACTTCTGGATTCCACTGACTGCTTACCATCAGGCGGGGTGGAGTCACTTTGGTCGACTAATATAAAAAAAATGAAAGCTTTAAAGTACCTTTTAATTGACACAATCTGTTCGATGCGCTTAAATCTAAGTGGTTATCTTATATTTTGTTGATGCGGCGCAGAGAAAAGTACCGTTTTCTTAGGTAGGTATAACGCACCGTTTTACTTCCATGAATTTTTTACACATAATACCTAGCATGTTATAGTTATAAATTGCATATATTCTTGAATTAAAACATGGTATACGAACTAAAGTCAATGATGGGGCATTTTAAAGGTCTCATAACTTTTTACGTTTAGCTGTAGCTGGAAATAAAACTTAAAATTGAAAATAAAATGGAATAGCTGGAAATATTTAACGTGGGATTTATGAGAGACGACAGCTTAAATTCTAAAGTGCAGAATTTTTATTAGACCCGTATTCAATAGTGAACGGCTACGATTGGTGTTGTCAATAGCCAGTAACGTTGTCATGTGAGAATCTGGTGATTTTGAAGTCCAAATGCGGCGCTGCATTTATGTCAGATTTATGTTTAAACATTTTGCGAAATTCACCTTATGTTAAGTTATATTTTGAACATGTTGCCAATTACTCAGGCGGACGCCTAGTAATTTTCGTAATTATAACTCAAGAATTATTATTGTTCTATCTGAATGTAAAAGAATTTCACCGTGAATTTCTAGCCGGTTCTCATGATTTGAATAATCGAACAGATTGTAGGCAAATTGGCGAGCATTATCTTGATGACTTTCATAAAGAGTTACTTTGAAACCTACGAGTAAATGAATACGGGTTTTAATTTTAAGCATAAGGGATTCTGCGGAATACTCTTGAATTTACGGAATTTACGTAGTATAGAACCGTTACCAGTGTCGTATAATTACAAGAACAAAAAATGGCTGCGCAAATAGCGCCTTTATCTTTGTCCAACGGAAATGGGCGAGCCAAGTTAAATAATATCTCATTATAGTCCTTGTATAATTATCTATGATTCTTGCTAAGTATATCTTGACCCACGTTGATATTTATCTAGCAATTTCTGATAGCATTCAACACGTACCTCATGCATTTACGTGAGAGCATTTCTAGATTAGACTTTTATCGGTGGCAAAATTGGTAACGTTTCCACGCTGTCGTTGTTTTAAAATGTTGAAATATCTATTTTTCTATGCGTTTTAAAAGCCTTTTGTTATTTATCAGTGTTAAGAAATAATTATGCTATGTATTACTTTGTACAAATAACTTAGTAAGTACGCAAATATAGTAGAAGTCATAATAATAACACTAAAATTGGTTTTCAACTAGTAGTTATCGCTGATTCATCGAAGATAAAGCAGAATAGGGACGGACATCGTAGGTAAGGCAGAAAAGAAACGGACATAAGCTAACTCGATTGGTGATTTGTTATATTTATCGAATGCTGTATACCAGCTAAAAGTGAAATATTAGAAAAATATTACAAAAATACCTACATGTTACTCACTAGACAACAAGACAAGCTTAAAAGTAAATTTTATCTCAATTCTTCTTTTAGTTGTTAGATCTTCAGTCTATGTCTTCTAGATAATTGTCTGTTTGAAATTGAATCTACTGCTCATTATTACAAAGTCAACATTAACATAGTAATTATAGACTTCGTCTACCTTTCTTCTATGAAGTCAAGCAATTTTCAAGAATATTATTTCGATAGTATCAAACATGGAATGATAAATATAATTATACAGTCATTGATTTGTCCTATAGTGTTAATGTTCACCTAGGTATAGATGTTGGCGTTTAGTCGAGGTCAGGCTGTCACAATTAATTGATGGAGCATTATCTTTTCTTGCCGTGCAATTTAGAATTGCCTACGCTAAGTATAAACAAAAACTAGATAGACAGTGCTAAAGATTAAGAGACTAAACCTACAAGGTAATCACTGCGTAATAGTTTCATTACATATTTTAGCAAATTTATTAAGTACGTAGTGGATTAAACATAATATCAAATTGTTTATTACAATGGGTAATTTTGAGTTAAAGTAAAAATCAAATATAGTAGTAATGAGCTGTCGTCGTTATCATTATCATCCTGACCTAAGTCATCTCCGAAACTCCTATTTGTAAGTTCTGCAAAACTGACTTTATTTGTAGCAAATGTCACTTTTTCCTTCAGATTAAGTGTATTTGACAAGCAATACTTTTAGTATTTGACATTTTAGTAGCTTTTAATGATAAACTATTTTTCGGACAGCAAGTATCCGTCAACTAGGGTAAACAAAAATTTTCCTAGTTGTCATTGCTTGAAAGTGACGACACAGAAACAAAGAAAAATTTCACGCCATAATAAATACTACCGGTATCGTAATAACGATATTCATCTTTGCCGTATAAACACAAAAACCAAAATATGTTAGAATAAAAGGTGTGACTTTCAGCTTCATGCTACTGAGATCTTTAACTGTCGCAAATATATGCTGTAATTAAATAAATATTTGTGTTGAAACAAGTAAGTCGTTGTTTAATTGTCAAGATTGAAAGACATTTCAGTGAAATCATTAGCATTACTGTAACTTGTGCACTACGATGTTTATGTCAACACGCAATGTTTAAGAATCAAGACTGAAATCAACATTGGTCATTGGCATGATGATTGTCATTGTATCCATCTCGGGTCATTGTCTTATTGCGCAAGTGTTAGGGAGCTGTGGAATTTCTCGTAGAGATTTGTAGGTTAGGACAGCCCGAAACCGAAGGGGACCGCAACTATAGCACTACCATCTGGATAGTATCGAGGTTGCTATTGAGTAGCTGTTCCGGTGTTGCAATGAATAAGCCACTGGTTAATCTGTAATCAATAAAAGATGATAGATCTGTATATTACGTATATATTATTATCTATATATTATTTTAAATATGTACCTAGTCATTTTGATTGAAGCGTGAATGAGCAAATATAACATCGCGTTGACACTATTGCATGCACTGCATTATAACAATATTATTAAGAATATTTTCTTAACAATATACTTAGGTACTGTAGCATCCTTGCCATTAATAGTTGAAGACAGAGTTAACAATGATATACTGCGATCATCAATCAGTCATCATCATAAAATTTTATTGTATTTCTAATTTACGCTCGTCCCCGATTGCGATAGTAAGTGACCTCATTGAATTTAATGGGTTTATTAATGAAAATAATAAGTAGGTACTAAGTATATTCACTTTATGATACTGGAAAGTGAAGTATTTATATTATAATATTTTTGTAGTGTTATTTATACTTTTTGCGTTATATTTATATACACACACGCTAGTTAAGGTAGATAGAAAATAATATTTCTAATGATCTACAAGACTGAAGATGACTATTGCAGAACGTCTTCTTTCTCCTCTTCCGAAGCCTCTTTCAAAGGGCGAAGTTTGCCATAAAAACCACGGGACCGCATTAAAGTGACGTTATTCGCATTTTCACACATTTGCATTGTTATTTATTTCTTATAATATACATAAGTAACGTTTGAGTTTAAAACGTAAACAAACAAATTAATGGTGCAAGCATTTTAAAAGAAACAATTAAACCGTCACACATAGCTCGCAGAACTGACAGCCGTTGCGGCAGAAAGGTTCTAGATTGGCGACCACGAACCGGAAGACGCAGCGTGGACAGATCCTTCACAGGGTGGACCGACGATCTTATAAGGGTGGCGGGCAACCAATAGATGAGGGCGGCGAACGACCGGCCACGGTGGCGAAAATTGGGAGAGGACTATGTCCAGCAGTGGACGTCTTTTAGCTGATGATGATGATGATGAATTAAACCGTCAGCGTCCGTCTGGTCACTTGGTTTTTTTTAATGCTGTAAACTACAGATTGAGTAAGCAGTTTTTGTCCAGAGACAATTAAGATTTATTTTAAGAGCGGTGGAAGTTAAAATATCTACGTAGATATAAAAGATAAGTAACGGTAAATACATTGAAGATTAGTTATAGGAAAAGATTAGATAAACACGGGTATAAAAGTTTTTTTTTTTATACAAATGCAATATGTCATAATGTCAAAAAAATCATAGGTTGTATGAGTACAATGAAGGCCGGCAAAAACTAGCGAACTGACGGACAGTTCGCACGTCGAACTTAGCATTATCTCAAAAAGTTCTCATCTGACAATGCAGAAATTAATTATAGTATTGTTAAGCATAGTGTATGCACTCCAAGATTACGGAGCGAAATTTTGATAGAAACTTATTGTATAAGAATTAACGAGAGAAAATTTAATTAGCCTGTTACGGAATTAGACTTCTTAAGTCAATGTTACGCTTTGCGTTTTATTACCTGAGGCTGGCGTTTCTAGGCTGATGCTGCACGTTACAGCAGACTAGTGTGGCATAATCAAATAAAATGACTATGTGTACATCGTAAGAAAACTAGGATTTATAAAAAACAAATATAAATCTGAAATTGCCAAAGAGTGCCAAGCGTGGTGATCAATAAAAGAAGAGGATCCATATATGATAACATATTTTCATGAATCTCAATAGCACCTATAAATCTCTGATGCCTAGGTACTTTCAACGGCTTATCACTTTTAATAAAGGTTTTTTATGTTAATTAGTTTACAAAATTACAATGAATCTGCAACAGGTCATGTTCCATAATGATTTGAACAGTCTATTTATATTTTATCTTTTGTAGATAGTGAAAACATAATGAAGATTCTTTAACCTAGTTTTCTTGGTAATCTTCTGACGTACCTAATTGTTTTCCTTGATAAAGAAAAATAACAAATTTCGATTATGATTGAAAAGAGTTAGAGACCTTGTACCTACTGAGATCCGGTATACACATTTTTTCTTTATGTTTTTTAATAAGTTCCTAATAGTTAAAATATAAAATATTTTTTTTTAATAATCAATGATAAGTAAACTATGTCTGCTATACGGAAGAACGTCTTAATTGCATAACAGAAGCTATGGCCAAAGCGCATATCCGGTAACTAGATTAGATATAATTTCATTGTTGTTTAATAGATGAATAGTTTGCTTGTCAGATACCTATGCTACATCGTCTCTGGTGGAAGACCAAGTACTTTTGATCCTATATTATGTAATGAAATACTTGCACAGCTAAATCACTGCTAATTTTTATCTTACGATATTCAAGGAACTATTGCATATATCTAGAACTCACGTAACCAATATAACCGTAGCTGAAAGGTCTTTTACAGTAACATGACCACTATTCAAAACTTCGTACAATTACAAAACTGTGTGATAATAAAAGTTTTACTTTGCCGTTTGAAACAATATCGATGATACCTATACGAGTATTAGGTAATATTTACAAGTTAATTTGTAATTTATTTCGGTGGTAATCCATTGACATTAGACGCTATTATCTAATGAAACCGTAATATTATAAACTAGTTAAGTAATTACGCCACTCCACTACACACGTCGATATCTGTGAATGTTGTACATTACACAGATATACATTCATTCTTCACATTGTATTTAGCAAGTAGAAAATCTAATACATATTCATGACACTCTTAAAATTGTTTTAAAATGCTAAATTGAATCGATTTTGTAGTCACCTATCACACTTATATCGGCAACTCAATCAGGAGTGGTAGTTAGTTTATTAACCGACTTCAAAAAGAAGGAAGGTTCTCAATTCGATTGGTATATTTTTTTACAATCTTAGGCTGTAGGCGTATTACCGAGTAACCACTAATCTTTGATCAACAATAAAACCATAAATCAGTCTCCTATTGTTGATTAATGCGACTCACGTATTGGACCCAAATCTCTTTTCTGTAAATCAGGATTAAAAGCGAATACTTTGTATTAAGTGGGGTAAGGTACGTATACTTCTATGTTACGAATTAGTTTTATTAATATAATTTTTGAATACATGGTCATCGCTTTGATCTAGAGTATATTTGTAGAACTGAGTACTCTATCTCATTCCATGTGTGTCGAAATACCAATAAAACGAGCAGTAGCGTCTTACACAATACTAACCGTACGACCGTCACCAACCGTAGTGACTGTATCAAATTTGCTAGTAAAATTTGCTATCCTTTGGGAGTAGCCTAGGGATAGTAGCCTGTATCTAGTAGTAGACGTCATCAGAATGATTATATAAATAACATTTACATTTAAAAACTAGTGTATTAGGAAATATCCCTATAGCGCTTTAAATAGAGACGTTGTTTACTCGGCAGCATAATCCAATATCAAACAAAGCCTGTTTCTGTTGCCCAGTTCCCATTAAATTACTTCCACTTTCATTCACTACGATTACAAGTGTAACATTGTGTTAGGTATACATACACCTTTTATTTAAAAGACTTCTAAATGGCGCTGTGGTTTTTACATTTAAATCTTAATAGGTAAATTCAAATACCTATTTTGCATTTCGTTTTTTGTAAATTTTGTGGTTCATTCACAAAATATTTTACATTTTCTTCTTCTTCTTAGTTACGCTCTTGGCAGAGCGGTCGTGGTCGTCATTTTGTACTATTGGAGGGGGACGGATGACATTCACATTTTACTTAATATAAACTACAATTACCACGAAAAAATTAAAATTACATACATCAATTTTGTTGTTACCTCCTTTTAAATTTGTGTAAGTAAGCGCCGGTAGCCCAATTACTCCCTCTGTCCTCTTCCATTTGCCATCCTCATTCCTTGCTCCCTACATGGTCAGCAACGGCTTGGTTGTGTTTCTAGGCTTTGTTTCTGCAATGCTTAAAAATATAGTCAGCCTATAAAAGTTACGGTTACCACTTAGTATTGGGAATGTATATATAAAAATGCTCAAAAATGGCTAATATTTTTTACTATGAGCGCATGGTGTCTGAAACCAACCTAGTAGTAGGTACATACGGGTACATTTTTCATGTCTATCACATGAAAACGATACGACTATGTGATATGTTAAAAAGAGAGCAAGGTTACTGATTAAAAGAACAATGATTTACATTTTACAGTTTACTGTAATGATTTTAAAGTAACAATAATTACAGCACTACAATAGTATAAACGAAAAAGTTGGTTTCTAATTTATATTAAGCTTGCGACTCGCCCCTGCATTGCATGTGTGTGTTTATTATTTTTATGACATCAATATCAATTGTTAATACTCTCGGCTTTTCTCTGCTATGCATGTATTAATACCTATAAACTTTCTGGGAGAAATCCATAAACGATAGTAAAAATCGTACCAAAATTTGTTGCGTGGTTTATAATTCTTTGCGTTTTAAGTTAAACATTTCAATAAAAGTTGCAAAATTTATTCTAATTCTATAAAATTTACTGTTTATCGGTGATAGGTGACAGTTTAGGTCAATGACTCGCATTGCCGCTGTCACCTAGTCTAGCTGCTACATAGATTAAAATTCAGTATAAACGCGCGAGTTCTCGATACTTCTTTATGATTCGAAAGTTGTGTCACATTTTAACAGTCTACCGTTTTGTTTGTTTCGATTACTAACAATATTTCACTTATTAGACGTTGACTGTATTATACATATTTTTTGTATTGGATTTGCGAATTTCAATTTGTTAGTATATTAAAAGAGCAAATCACTGTGATTGAGAAGTAATTAGGTATTTATTGAGTGAAAAGCATTAACTCTGTGAAAAGTGTCTTTTTTGTTGCTTCTGTAGTGCTTTGCGATGTTTTATGTACCTACTTGAATTTATATACAATTTTTTTGTTTAATTTTAGTATTATTGTTAGTGTAGTATTACTCTTAGTATACCTACATATTCCGAACGGTCTAACTACTTTAGGTACAAGCCTGTAAAAATGGATGATAAAATCGTTTATCATTCCGATGCGTGTATGTTGTTACCGTCTTGACAGCATGCTAAAACATCTTGGTTACTTTTTAGGCTGAATCATCGTTATTGTGGGGTGAATTCTAAATAAGCATTTTTGACACTTTATTCTCTATAAGTATACTTATTAGAAGGTAATAGGTATAATAGGTAATTATTATTATTAGGTACATATTTGTGATTAGTTCTCACAACGTGTAGTCATAAACGTCATAACGTATTGGCAAATACATTGTTTGAGTTTTTACACAGTTTCCTGTGGTATAAGCCACAATGACACGGTACGCCACATGGTTGCTTACTAGTGAACAATGGTGCTGCTTGCCAACTGACGTGCGAGTAGAACTTTCCATTTTCTTAATGCTTTAAACGATTAAATGTTACGCCAGATTATAATGTGGTATACTATTTTTTATTTGTTTATTTCCCCAGTTCTGCGTGCGCGAAATATCTCTAAACAATTTCTAGAGTCTAGACTAGTAGCAGGTTTTAATATTGTGGTATTTAGTTTCTACAGTTAAAAGTTATCGATTATATTGTATTTCTCTTTTTTGTGAAGTAAAACTTACCTACTAATCTCTCAGGTGTTGTTTGTGGTATGACTCGGTACTTACGAAATATATTGTAAAGGGATTAATATTTATAAAGTGTGCTATTCTAAGGTTATTTGGTTTACGTACCAGTTTAGACTTTAGTGTTGGTCTTTTTATTACTTTCCAATCAAGCCTGTATCAAGGGCTGGCCGGAAGGCAATCTGTCTCACTATAATGGCTCGTACTTTAACTAATAATGAGGTTCGTGATTTTGTCGAAAATCTAAATAAATAATTATACGGTCCACAATAATGTTTTAATAACAGTAATTAAATACAGTTTTTAATAATAACGAGAGCACACGTATAGATTAATATACAGAATTTTAATATAAACTAAATATAGAAAACTGGTTGTTTTTATCAAAAATCTAAATTCTAGCAACCTAGTTTTATTGCAGTCAATAAGCTACCCCTCACAAGGTGGACCGACGACCTTATAAGGGTGGCGGGCAACCGATGGATGAGGGCGGCGAACGACCGACAACGGTGGCGAAAATTGGAGGAGGCCTATGTCCAGCAGTGGACGTCTTGTGGCTGATATGATGAAGCTAGGCTGTAAGCAATGACAGTAGATCATTTTGCACTTAACCGAATCTAGTATAGAGTGAAAGTGTACTATTGTGTTAATATTTTATACGTGCTTTCACATCTTTTAAGGCAGACCATTATTATTGATTAATATGGCTATGTGAATCTTATTGAAGTCGGTGTAATTCATTTTCATGGTGTAAAATATGATCACGTGAAATAGCCGGTCACTTTAGTTTAGTTTATAGACTTTATGATTTTAGACCCACTGCTTTTCTTCTCTTATTTGCAGTCAAAATAGCATACGGGTTACTGTGTCGGCATTATTGTTTATTTCTGTATATTATTCAATATTTATAGACAACGAATAATAGAGAATGCTCATATTGTCAATAATTAATATAATGGTATATTTATATAACATTTTATTGTAAATAAATGATTATAAACGTAACCACACAATTCACATAGGTACATCTATTCTCACGCTACAACATAACAATTACATACAACCTACATCTTGTTAAACAATAATTGTATAATTATAATAAACAACTTAATACATAAGTATAACATATAAATTAAAAGAGAAAAGCATTCAAGCCGGTGATATAGAGTAGTTTTTGATACAACACGAACCGTCAATCAAAGGTGATGACTTAACCCGCGCTGTAATCGTTCAGGTGGTGCACGACCTTGACTTGAATGACCCGGATCAGGTCAACTGACGCCGACCATGTCATGTAATGACTATGACACCTGACATTGTTAATAACATTAGTGCTAGATTCTGTGTATTGTGCGTTTACGTGTCATGAGTGGCACCGTCGCAATTTAGTGCCATATTTCGTAGTTTTAAATTTTTATCATATAATCTATTTTTATGCAAATAATATATTTGAAACTTATGTTGCCGTATTTTCATAGTAAAATAACCGTAAACATTATGATTACTTACTTTTTAAACAGCTTTCACTTAATTATAGCATTTGAACATAAAATATAGCTCCGATTAAATGATAAAAATTGAAAAGCACGAAATATGACACTAAATTGCGACATTGCCACTCATGACGCGTAAACGCTTTTAAAACTTACGAGTGTAGTGTGTGTAGTTGGACCGGCCTGTTGGTCAAGTGGTTAGTGATCCTGACTACTAAGCCAGAGGTCGTGGGTTCGATTGCCACCCAGGACAAACCTTTGTGTGATGAGCATGATTGTTTGTTCTGTGTCTGGATGTAATTTATCTATAATATGTATGTATTTACAAAAAAAAAATGTATATAAGTAGTTTATCCGTTGTTTAATATCCATAACACAGGCAAATATAATTGCTTAATTTGGGGCTAGATGGCGCTGTGTGAATGTGGTAGGATGTGGTAGTGATGTTTGCAATGGTTCAGTTCAATTCGGTTGATACTTAGAATTAATCAACTCGTTCAACACATTTAAAAAGAAACTTGCTTAACTTATAATCGAACAGTTTTAATACAATTGTAATAAGGGTCTGCCTTACTAAAATTGTTGTAATGTAATTAGCACAGTAATTTAGCGTTCCTAGTGTTGTGTGAGTGCAATACATACATTAACAAGTACAGGTGCCCATCCAACACACTCTTGTTGGATGGCCACCTGTACTTGTTAATGTATGTATTGCCTACTTATATAATTTTTTTTTTACTTTTAAGTACCTTTATTGATAGCATTTATACATTGTTAGCTTTGCAACGATTAACATTGTTAATATTAAATTAATAGCCATGTTCTCATTGAAGTGACGTAAATCTTGGAGAATAAATATTTTTAAACCTCAAACCTTAGAATTAAATGCGTTGACCAACAGTAATATAATAGTTAATATCTTTCGCGAATGTCTAATTCTAAACTTTTAAGGCGATAATTACTAACTACTAACTGGAGAAAATTAAATGAACAGCGCCCCTAGTGTATAATCTTAGAACTAAATTTTTCAAATTTGCTGTCATCGGCATAACGCCATAAACGTGTCAATTGCGATAACGTAGAAAAAAGTCGCAATAGGCACTCAGTTTTCAGAAGCCTTTTCTTTTACTCTGTACTTGATTATAATTATAAATAAAACTTAAGTTGCAATCAATTATTTTAACCACTCGTCAACACACGTTCTACAATACTTCGTATATTACATAATTTAGAAATGTTTAATATTATAATAGCCGGCAATTTGAGTATGAAGTAGAGTTAAATTATTTATGTAGGTACCTATATAATGTTACACAGAATTGATAAAAGCTACTTAAATTGTCACCTTAATGAAAATGAAATGGTGAATGGATGAATGGTGAAATGATACTGGAAAATTTTATTAATATTTAGATTCGAATTATTCTAACATGTTGTACTGTAACTCTGACAAGGTCGTGGTCAGTCATTCGTCAGATAAAATGGATGATAATAGTACTTTGTGTTTAAATTACTGTATGTTATGTCCCGGTGACGATAGCGCGCCAAACTATTGTCCGACAATAATTGGATAGCGCATGCGAATAAATTCCGCTTTTGATAGTTACGACTTATTGTCTAGAAAAATCGTGGTTATCTATGTCAATGTTTCGTGGTTGAGGGTCGAATATTATTGACAGATTTTGTTTATTGCCATTTTTGTGAAAATGCATCTCTCATCTTAAAAGAGTGAGACAAGTTTTTATATTTTTATTTTAGGTACTTTTTCACTTTAAAAAAATATTTTACTTAACATTATTAATTAATGTTATGTGAAATATTTTTTTTAAAATAATGTTTAAATAATAATTTTAGATTACGAGTAAATGCTAAATCTTGTCTCTAATTGCTGTTACTTTTTATCTAAAATATATTTGACGAAATTTGTAATGGAGGCAGAAAGCCGACAAAGACTTAGTTCGGTAGTTCTTTCAGTGGACGGACATTTAGTTCTCAGAGTGAATGCCAGTGGCGCTGCTTACTTTTCATTAAATTTGTTGTCAGTTGTCACTAGTGAAGTGATATGGTAAAAGCACATTAATTTGATGATAGAACGACAATTAAACAAAAAAATATAACACATACTAGGAAGTAACACTGTTCAAAATATACATACCTCAAAGATATTATTTCCATTGTTTATATTTTATTTTTATTATTTTACCATATTATGATTGGTAGTAAAGTTAAATAGGTAAGATTCTGATACATAAACAAACAATTAAAAAAACCGGCCAAGTGCGAGTCGGACTCGCGTACGAAGCGTTCAGTACCATTATCTACAAAAACGGCAAAAGATCATGTTTATTGTATGGGAGCCCCCCCTAAATATTTGTTTTATTTTAATTTAATTATCTATTTTTAAAGTGAATATATAACTATTAATTTATTATTAATATCGAGCAAAAACGAGGCAAAAATCACGTTTCTTGTATAGGAGCCCCCTTAAATATTTATTTTATTCTGTTTTTTTAGTATTTGTTGTTATAGCAGCAACAGAAATATATCATCTATTAAATTTCAACTGTCACACAACTGTGTGTAACTATCACGGTTGAGATACAGCCTGGTTACAGAAGGACAGACAGACAGACAGATAGACGGACAGCGGAGCCTTAGTAATAGGTTTTACCCTTAGGGCACGGAACGCTAAAAATGTAAATCTTATAAAGAAAATGACACATTGATTTCATGTTTCCTACGACTGTTGTTATTAAATAACAAATAGTATTAATGTCACTTTACTGGCCTTATACTACACAATAAAAGACTTACGTGCCGATGTATTTATTTGACCTACTAAATGCAGATACTTTTGAATTCCTGTATATTTATATAAGACACCATTACTCATTATAAGACTGCCAATGTTTTGTTCTGTGTCGGTGACCTCTCACAGGTAAGGTACACAATTACACATACTCACTGTTTGTATAATAAAGGCGTAAGACGAACTGTCTGCCTTGCTATTACCATCTTTGAGTTCACTAGTATTATGGTTAACAATTGTTTAGTAACATTTACTGTGTAAAACCTTTTTAAAAGTCTGCGTGAATGATAATACGTTCATGAAATAATACCAAACTAGATCATATACCTATCACGTGGATATTAGATAATAATAAGTAATTACTTGCTTATCGCTAATTCACTTTCATAATTGTTGAATTTTAACAATTCAGACGACTTTCTAAGTAAAATTTTATTCGCGGGTTTTTGATTTAGGGTTGGCACCTTTTTTATGTGTGACTTTGAACTCGGTTACAGCCTGGCTTTGCGGCTTATGATCCGGGTTTTTAGACAGATTCTGTATTGTAACTTCGGCGACTTCTTACAGCGCCAAAAATGTCTATAATAATTTTATGTCAAACATGTAATTGCAATTTGTGTAACTATTTATTCGCTTCAAAATTTGTTAAAGTGTACATGGTATAATATGCAATTTACTATGCAATTTTAGCAACATATAATTTTTGAATAGCTTTTTATAAATTTTCCAGAAAATTCGTCTAAAAAATTCTAACATCGTCTAAATTTTAACATCAGAAGTAAGCCCAATTGCCCCATTAACCCGTTATTGCATTCAAATCCGTGGGATACCCTATAAAAAACCTTGAAAGGCACAATGTAACTAAAATTATAAAAAATAAAGTTATAATTATAATAATCATTTTGTATTAACTTCCACTCCCTTTAGTTTTTATGTTATTTTTTCATTAGAACACTATAAATAAATTGCTTAACAAAAACAAGAGGCAAGGTACTTAAACAATTGCAACGTTTTGCATTTAGCCACCATTACTTTACACAGTTTTGGCTGTCAAAATATTTTCATTTCTCTTAAAACTATAGGTTGCAAACCCTGTTTGTTATATTTGATATCGTTTACTGTGAGTTGTAATTAATTACTTATCGTGGTCCTTACTTTTATTGCCTTCAATTTAAACTGAAATTGTTTGGCAAATAAAGTTAATTGCTACAGTTTTCGTTCATAAACACTTTATTTGCACGTTATTTATCAATTTTCTTCATTTGATGTTCGCATGAAATGACATTATTTTTCTAACAACGATAATGTATGAGTGGAGGAGCCGATCAAATGATATGTGGCTAAAAGTTCCGTCAACGTTTGCCATAGAAACGCTCCTGTTGCAGTCCAAAACTACTTAAATGTTAGTAGAAACAAAACTTCAATAATTGGATGAATTTCCAATAATTAGCAAATTATCTTTTAGGGACGTCAGTCGTCACTGAAGCAACAACATTACAGTATGTATTTATTTGTAAACACATACACACGTGCTATATCTAATAGATCATAATCGTTAACTATGTTATAATAATAGATTGTTATATTTACAGATCTAATCAACCATATTGTATCATGGTTTGCTCACACACCAAAGATTCGATTTACAGGCTTCTATCACGAATTTTATGGGACGTACGTTATGGTAGATAAAATAATTGATATATTATATTACATATAAATACCTAATTACAAGTATATCTTACTGCAAGGGTCCGAATACGAGTATGTTAGATCTTAGGATCTTCTAGTAAAATTTATTAACAGAAATAAAATCAAATAGTAGAAAGAAATGAACAAGTATAGCCGCGAATGACAGTACAAATATAGATATTGAGACGCATCTGTTTTTGTCACCTCCTTAGGCATAATTTATTTTGTACACGGTGCTACCTATTGACAGATATACTTAAAGATAAACAGAAATGTATGTTTATTTGTATAAGTGTTTAAACGACTGTGCAATCACAAATTACATCATCTCTGCATAAGATTCCATTAGTATATTTATGTATGGAACACAAAAATACAGCCAATTTGTTCTTAAAAGTCCAATAAAAATATTTTCAGGATTTCAGCTAGCAGAACATATTTTTAAAATATAGCTAAGATCAAATAATAAAAATTTAGAAATATGATACTAAATTGAGACATTGCCACTCATGAGGCGTAAACGCTGAAGTAAAGTCGGTTAAATTTCGATTAAACTATATTATAAAGAAGTCATGACGTAATTTTTAAAATTTTAGAAGAGAATATTTGCAATATTTAAAAATGTAAAAAACGTCTGAGATACAATAAAACATAT
Source organism: Parascotia fuliginaria (assembly GCA_963082885.1). Lineage (NCBI taxonomy): Eukaryota > Metazoa > Arthropoda > Insecta > Lepidoptera > Erebidae > Parascotia > Parascotia fuliginaria. The sequence goes on from OY720187.1 coordinate 8,694,819, forward strand.
TTTTTTTTTATATTTACCTACAAAATATTTTTATAGGTAGGTACTGCTTGATGGTAGCAGTCAGTAAAATCCAAATGTATTGATCATTGGCTGAAATAAAGCATGATACATCCTATACAAGATGGATTGATGACTCGTATGGGCGACTATTGTGGGTGTTTGACAAATATGAGCAATTCGAAGACTGGTCAAAGTGCAAATGTTTGAGGAAGGTCTATTTTAGCAGTGGACGCTTTTTAACTGAAATGATGATTCCTCGGGACCATAATTACATATTTTTGATCTTAAATGTGCTAAACGAAATCAAATCACTTCAAACATCTGAAATTAATTGCTGTTGCGACATTTTTACAAGTGACATTTATTCGACGCATGCTTTCAAGTGAACATTTTTTCAAGAAATGCATGAAAATGAAATGAATTTAAATGTATATAAGTTGAGGTAACGAAGTGATCGGTTGTGCGTATTCTCGTCATGCTCTAAATTTCACAATTAAGGTCAATACCGGTTTCGGTTATGTCGATTATATTGAACCGAGGATGTAACTACCTACGTATATAACCATTTAAACGCAATTAACTGTACCTCGTAAAGGGTGATTTGTGATTTTGGTATAGGTCAGTTTTAAATTATGTTTAATTATTTATTTATTTTAACAGCTTTTTGTTTGCAGAGTCTCTTTCTAGCTCTTTCTAGCGCTAAGCATTATAGTAGCAGTTTATACCATAAATGTTAGAACGTGATAAAATCTGGCTTACACGTTGCGCTTAGTTACCAATACCTTGTTCGTCCTTAAAATTTACTTTTAGCTACATTTAGTTCACACCTACATGTCTACTTTCGTCTGGTCACCTGAATGCAAATGTCCTCTGCCTTTTATGTGCACTCGACAGAAAGTGGAACGACATTTAATTCATGTGTAGGATGTTGTCCTTTTCTTGATTATTTATTTTGTTTTATGTAGAAGCTTCTAGACGATAAGTCTGAAGCGGTTTGGATGTCTTAATAGGAAGAAATTGATTAAGAAAATAAAAAATGTTTAATAGACCATGTATGCTATTGGCGTAGATAGTTACTCGTATGTGTACTTTTTTATTAATGGTTAAAGCTTTATAAAGACTAGCCTAAGGCAGATATAAGAGCTACTCACTACAGTTGTTCTTTAGTACTGTTTATTATACATAGTTTTTATATAGTTATAGTTTTTATATATAGTTACACATAGCATGAGGTACGAGGTTATGTTTAATTTCAATTCCTAATTAGATTACAGTTTTGCATTCGAATTGTAAGTGTACGGAAATTAATTCATATCCGTTCAATCTTTAGGAATATTCAACCAATTTGATTTATAGGCTTATGAATGCTGGCTTAGTTGCTATAAAAACGGAGAAGATTAATAACATGTTATACTTACTTATATTATTCGTAATATGTATCTACTAATTGTTTTATTTTTTATTACAGGTAAATATTTTTTGTCAGTTGGGTACGTATGCTGATCAATAACGTTGATTTGTGAAGAAACGCGTGCCGTTTTAACCTGTTTCGAGATAGATGGGTGTATCTATAATGAAGAAGCTTCTGTTTCTGTGTCAGTTTAAATGAGGACGTCTTCAGGGTGTTAGTTTCAACAAAAAATGACTATATAAAATAAAATTGATATCTAAATATTTAAAATATTATCATTGGCTTAAGCGTGTGGTGGAGGGTCGTAAGTATTGCGTTGACGCCTGGATTCAAACACTTGCCAACAGAAACGTCGCATAGGCGGCTTAACACCAATCAACGTCGATTTCTCTTGTCGAGCCTGCGGTAGGCTGTGTCGCTCCTACATCGGTCTGTACAGCTACCAAAAGAATGGCTCCAGAGATCGACACGCCATAGATCGTCTGCAATAGACGAAAAGGCCTGTAGATATACTAGCTTTCTGCGGCGCGGTATCACCCGCGTGTTTGCTTAATGCTCTGCTCCCGTTGCCATTAGCGTGATGTTACATAGCCTATAACGTTCCTAGAGAACTGGGCTATCGTATGCAAAAAGCGTTTTTCAAATTCGACTGGTTATTCCAGAGATTAGCCCGTTCAAAAAAACAAACAAACAAACTCTGTCATTTTATATAATAGTATAGATAGATATCTATATAAGTAGATTTCAAAAGATTTAATAGTAAGATTTAAAATAAAACCTTTTTTTAAATTTTTGGAGTAGATCGATGTCGAAGGAATCACAATAGACCGAAGAAATAGATACAGCGAGTTAGGAGGTCATGACGTCATTTGCTCGATTTTAAACGTAGATGTTGTCTCTATTTAAACTGTTATAAACAATAACCTCATGCTTTTATAACATTTATGATCATAACATCCGCGAAATAAAAAGTTTTGTTTATTTTGCGGTCTTGAAACCTCGTAAATAAATATAAGAACTGACTTTCTCCGCAACATGACTTTACGCATTTACTTTAAGTGATTATCTTAATAAGCTTGTGCTTGCGGTTTATTATAAAATATTGCTTTTATAATCATATTTATTTTTATTTATATAAAAGACTTAAGTTGGCGACAGCGACTGCGAGTCTTAATAATAGGTAAACCATTTAGACTCGTTTCCCATTTGAGGCTAATAGATTTCTTTTGCAAAGTGGTATCACTATAAGAGGCTAATATACAAAATAGGCCTCTTCTAATGAAATATTCGAGTTTCATACATAGCATAGAAGTAGGTAATTAACTAAGTTTTAGGGTTGTTTATGTCAACCTTGACCCTTCTGTACGGTACCTTTCGGTTTTACTCATCCCTTAGATTTCTTACCAAAAATTTAAATAGTACGTAAGTATATATGCATTTAAATATAGGTACCTACTTCTGGCAGTGTAAAATCAACATAAGTTAATAATAACCCATTTTGATTTGTTTAATTGCGATCTCTTTTTTAAGGCCCTTGTCAGTGTAATGTAACCAATATTAGAATTATATTTTGGTCTTTTTTCCAGGTTATCGAGGTAAGGGTCAGCTATTGTCGTAATTTTTCTATTTTTGGTACTGTCGGGTTAATTCTCTCATGAATTTTTCAGGTAAAAATAAGTCTACTTTTTTAATTGAAATAGAAACGTATAGTAACTAGTAAGTTGCTAAAGCTTAGATTTAACTACTGCAATACCTTATTACTTTTACTGAAAACAATGTAAAAAGAGAAAAGATATAAACATCTAAATATAAACAATCTAATATCTAAAAATAACCTAATGTATATTAGGACACTCGACTTTAATAACGATACTGACAATTAAGAACAAATTAATTTTGCAATTAGCGTACACATAATATTCTTCTATTAACACTTTGTTATAATTTAGCTAAGCGAACAACTAATTACGTTACGTTATGTAAAATAAAATGTGGCAACAATTTAATTATGCAAATTGAAAAACGGAACATTGACTTCTTACCACTAACTTTCATTTGCACGTGTCGCGACTTACAATATTTATTTACTTTATTACAAAATCTAGACATAATGATAAACTGATATTTGTTGTATCCTATACAACTATAATAATAGATTTGTACTGTGTACTTTGAACGATAGCAAATGCAACATGTGCGATTAGAAATACGCAATCATTGTTTGCAAAACGATTGTTGTGTGACCTGAGATGATTTATATTGACTCTCTGTTAAAACATATATATTTTAAATACATTATCTATTAGCAGTTATGTACCTACTGTATTTAATGAAATGTAATGTGTATTAGGACATAAAATGAAAGTTAGGTTATTAAATTTTGTCAATAATAATGTTTTTAAGACTGTTATATCAGTTCTATTAAAAGAAAAGGCATAACTTACTGAGGTATATCTATACATATAATAAAAATGTAACCGATCGCTGTCTGTACATGGAAGATAAATGAGAAAAAATACTATTGGGACCTATATCAACGCAAATAGAACCCAAAACAATGATTTTTAAAATTTTTGTCTGTTTGTCTGTTTGTCTGTTTGTCTGTTTGTCTGTGCGTTTGTGCACGCTAATCTCAGAAACGGCTTATCCGATTTAAATATGGTTTTCACTAATATATTGTGGTAAGCTTCACTTAACATTTAGTGTTTGTTTCATGTCAATCGGTTCATAAATAAAAAAGTTATGCCAATTTAAAGAATCACATCGAACATTCGTTAATTTACTACTACGAAATCTTATAGAAGCAGATATTTTAACAGGTTGCGGAATAGCTGATAGTGTTTTTATTCCTCGGATTCCTGTCATTCTAAACAGTCTTTCATTTAGTTTTAAACGAGTCCAGTTTCCAGTGAGCCTATGTTTTGCGATGACTAATTAAAGTAATTAATTAATTAAGTAATTAAAGTAAAGGTAAGACACTAAAAGTTGTGGGTGTGGATCTAAGTATTAGCTGTTTTTCGATCAGCTTTATGTGGCTCTATCACGTGTTAGCATTACTAGCAGCCTGTATGCTTTGATCCCTGATGGCTATACGACTAATCCATACATCCATACATATTATAAAAGGCTTTGTCCTGACTGACTGACTGACTGACAGACAACGTAAAGCCTAAACCGCTGGTCGTAGCGACTTGAAATTTGGAGGGTGTGTTTGTCTTAATGTCTAGAAGTGTACAAAGAAAGGGTTATTAAAAATTCAACCCTTAAGTGTATGAAAAGGGATGAAATCGATTGTATGAAACGTCTTCATTTTTTAAGTTACAGCTTTAAAATTTTGTTTTGGAATACTTTTATTTAAATAAAAAATACGCTCATAATTTTTTTTTTACTGGGGTGGATTTATAGGAGTGAAATAAGGGATGAAATATTGTATGGAAAGATCTTTGCTTTTGAAGTTGGCGACTTGAAATTTGGAGGGAGGGGGAAGGGAGGGGGAGGAAGAGGAAAGGAAGGGAGAAGTGAGAAGTGAGGGGAAAGTGCGGGGGTAGTTAGGGAGAAGTCAGGGGAAAGGGAGGGGAAAGTCAGGAGGAAATCGACTGCCTCTGTATTTCGGTGGTACTGTGTATGGACTGTGAGGTCGCGGGTTCGATTCCCGCTCAGTGCAAATATTTGTAGCATGAACATGTCTATTTGCATTGGTCTGTGTTTATATGTATAATATGTATCTATTTACAAAAATAAAAGTATTTAAGTATGTTTATCCGTATTCTAGAACCCATAATACAAGCATATAATATGCTTACTTTGGGTCTAGAAGGCGTTGACCTCGCAGCATGTGTGGGACCAGCTGAGTATCCGCGGAGTCATTGTGTGGGTGGTGTGGGTCAACCCGCCGGCCAGGGAGACCCGTATAAACGGTGAAGCCGCTGGCCGCCCGCGGCATTGTACAAGGGCCCAATTAGACCTAACCAAAAAAAAAGAGACTGCCCCACCAGGTTGCGCATAATCTCGGAGTGGTTCGTCGTGCAGGTTGGTGACCGGATAGTGGGACCCGGCGACCATTTTCGAGACGGTACGGCGGCTTTTTGCGAGCAGTCCGTATCATGGAAGCCCGGAGGCCTAAGACCCTTGAGCCTTTACAGCTGCGAAGAGACATCGCCTCCTCAACGGCCGTCTTCTATCGCCTTTACCACGGAGAGTCTTCTCAACAGCTCTTTAAATTAATTCTACCCTCTCCCTTTTTATCCAGAACGACACGTGCGGGACTGAAGTGCTACCCTTTCACAGTGGAATCTAAAGGGTCTCGAACCAAACGGTTCAGCACTTCATACTTTTGTCGCTCAATTAAAGCCTGGAACTCTTTACCAGTGCATGTGTTCCCACCTAACTTTCATCCTGGGACTTTTAAGCGAGGCGTGAAGAAGCATCTCACTAAGCCGCCATAGTGGAGGCCACCATACCAGTAGTTTGGCTTTTGGAATGGTGTCCATTACTTCTGAATTCCACTGACTGCTTACCATCAGCCAGAGTAGAGGCACTTTGGCAGGCTAATATAAAAAAAAAAAAACTTATAGCGTTTTTATTCCTCGGATTCCTTTCATTCCAAACAATTTCCCGTTTAGTTTTAAACGAGTTCAGTTTCCAGTGAGCCTATGTTTCGCGATGACAATTAATGAGTGTGGATCTAAATATTAACTGTTTTTCGCATGGTCAGCTTTATGTGGATTTGCCACGTGTAAGTAATCCTAGCAGCATGTATGGCTTTGATCCGCGATGGCTATACGTCTAATATCGTAGATAGAGAAGCATTTACTGTAAAGATTTTTCTTATTTACCTAAACGAAGATGTTTATAATTGAAAACAAACCAAAAGATATATCCAAAAAATGCTGCCCAAAATCACTATTCCACGCGGACGAAGTCGCGGGCACAGCTAGTTTAAATATTATGTTTGCAATCCAGCGTATAATCTAGGTTCTAATAATAATTTTTTTTATAAATATTATTACAAATACAAACTACATTCATTATCTAATAGTAAATAAAGAACAACGTTTTAGTTTAAACATACTTAAATGTTCCTATAAAAATCTATGTTATTAGAATCGGCAATCTTATCAAATGAAATCTTATAGCCAGCGGCGATTTAATCCAGACTACTGCTTACTTCTATCTATTAGTAGATATGCTCCTTATTCGAAATAAATCATCGATTTATTTTATGTAAAAGTTTTGTTATTATGTCTAAAGTTATATTTCTTTTCAACTTTTCAGTTTCTTGACCAGAACTTGTCTAAATTTTGATATTTATAATATTTTGTAATGATTTTCCTAATGTCATACCTAATTTGAATTTTGTTTGCAATATATGAAACACTTACCTTATCGGTGAAATTAACACCAAAATTGCCAAAAAAGTAAACCAAAGGATTCTAGTATGTCTTTGACATTTAACTATACTAAGTTAATCAGTTTGTTGCAAGAGACCGATGACCATATTCGTATCTATGTATATCGGACAAATGCAAATAAATTTCGCGAATCAACACTGTTGATTTGTTTGTCTACCCACGTTTGTTGATACCGTTGTTTTATCACCAACATGCGTATTATTAATAGCTTTGCGATGCTCGGCCACAACGTGTTTAATGTTTACAAATGTCATTGATATGACTGATTTACTGTCGTTTCTTAACTGTAATATGGTGGCAATGTTGACGGTATAATTGTTTGTAATCTTTGTTTCTAATAGCTGGATTAAGTTCTTTACTAGGTTTACTGGATCAGTAAAACGGAAAAAAGGAATTTCAGTCGAATTCAAAATAGTGCTAAAATTTTTGTATTTTTGCGCCTAGTCACTTTCTGTGTCTTATTTATCCCGTTTGACAGTAAAATTGCAGCCACAAATGAGTGTAAACAGCAAAATAAGTATGACCAACATACTAAATTGAGTGCTAATTTTTGATATGTTAAAGCAAAATGTTTACAAAAATAATGTTAATGTTTGAAGCAATACTTTTAAATGTCATATTAAAGTGTTGAAATAATTATTTATTTGGTAAAAGGTAACGTAGATGAAGGACAGCATTTCCTTATGCTAATAAGTTAGTATGTAATAGTAGCTGTCAAGGTGATCGTATCATTATCTGTAGCGCATGCCACTGATCGTAGAACTATTGGAGCGAATCGAGCCGCGGCGCATTCAATAGGTACTTACCTACTTGTTTAGCTGTAATAGTGTTAGGCGACGTTAATGTATGTAATTCTGTCAAACACGATAGCGCACCCACTTTTCCAGTTATGTATAATAGAAATTATAATAGCGACTGTGTAGATGGTAAAATCAACGATTGCCATAGGTAAATGTCGATGTTTTCTCATATTATTATGTACGGACTTTAGGCTAATTATTTTTGTATAACATACCGTTATAGACAAGTAACGGCCTAATACTAGGCTTATAGAAGTTGGAGGCTTACAATGCATGCATCCTCAGCGGATTTATATCCCGAAAAAACTGAAAACTGCTACAGGCTAAAAAAACCAAGGTCCTTTCTATTGCCATAACAAGGCTATTCCTTTAAGCACGGAATAACTTAACCATCACCTTCTTTCGAAAAGTTAGGAGAGTACTTACCTAGTAGAGTGTAGAGTCACAATGTTAGTACATATAATAAAAATAATTTAGATTATACTATGAGCTTACTTAATTAGGAGTGTAAAAATTACAATTCAGTTTTCTTATTCTATACTGTAATATGCTGTAGATCCGTAAACCCGTCTTCTTTGTCCATTATGTTTGCTTTGTTGTCATTGTTAGTGCAAAACAACGCGATATTTTACTTGAGTACCTACATGACAAACTTAGCACAGGAAAGAAAGAGACAGCTGCTGTGTCATAGCAGCTTAAAAATAGCTGTTACATTAGTAATATATTACTTCAAACAAACTAAAGATAAGACACAAAGGTGCATAATTTCTAAGACGCTAACAATTTTGCTAGAAAAACAGTAAAGAAAAGCGAAGTTACGAAGATGTGGCAAATACTGAAAGAAAATGAACCTCACAATGTTGTCGACATAGTATGAAAACGTAATGAAATATACTTTGTTGTTCCTCAAAAGGTAGGTTTCTCTCTTTGAATTATTCTAATATTTTTACTAACACTAAACGGTTTTACATACTAGACACGAAACACCAAGTCTCAACTTAGTAATGTCAAATTCCAGTTTTCATTTCAAGATTTGTGTGATTTATTTTTTTAATACAATTACTTGAACTTTTTAGGAGTATCTTGTACTTTACCCTAAACTAAGGTAGCCTTAGTTTAGGGTAACAAGACATTACCAAAAAGTACCAGTGCTCGTAAAACACTTGAATTCGGTAATAAGATTAAGAGATAGATTTCTCTATATATTAAAAACGTTAATAACCCAATTATTTACGATCCAACAAGTCTCATCTATGCTTAGAGTTATAAAAGCAAAATGCGGTAACTGCTGATGTAACTTATTAACTTTTCTTAGAGACATATATTGGTATGTCGTAAAAATAAGCACTCATGGTTTTCACACTGCGTTCTGGAGAATGCAATATAGCATTGATAAACAAATTTATAACAAAAATTTGTGCAGGGAAAGTATTGAGTAAGTAGTAAGTAAGAAACGGTGTCAGAATCCTAAATTCTAACGCAAAGAGCAGAGCCTTCTGATGCAAATGCCATTATCTGAAATTGAACGAAACACCTCCATTGAAGGAAATCTGTGTCTAGCAGTGTAAGTCTTGTCTTGTAGCTAAAAAGACAATCTCAAAGATTCTAACGACGTGTTCTAAAAATTAACTAAACACCGAAAGTGATTGTGCAACAAGGAAACAAAGTAAAACATATCGCTAATCGGTTCAGTTTACGTGATATATTGATGGTTTGAACGATTTGATACACGCGAACATATAACTGTTTAATTATTAACTGTTGCATGCAGATGCTTCATGTTCAAAAAACAATCTCATTAAACGTGCCACGAATACGGTAGTTAGTTTATTTGTTCCGAGAATTCTGTAGTTAATGATCAGAAATGTATACAACGGCTTCTACAAAAGTTTTAATATCTCATCAATCGGGCAAGACTAGACGGTGGTCATTGACAGAACTTATTGCTATTTTTAGTTTCATTAGTACAATTGTGCTGTTTTTATAAATATATAGAAACACGTATTAGTTTTCTGTCGGACATGGTCTAAAAGAATACTTACCTACCTTACTCACTACATTTAACGAGTTGGCTATCGCAGTAAGATGATATTTCACTGCACAGTGGCTGGTAAACGCTACTGTCTGTTTTGTGGTAGAAATCCGTCTCTTGCGACACTTAAGGAAACAAATTGAGTGGAATTTATAATGTAAAAGTGAAACAAAATAATAAAGAAGGATATTATAATTATAACAAACAAAATATTTCTTAAAGAACTAACTTGTAATACAATTATAAACTATAATGAATTGAAATTAGTTGCCAAATGTTATATTATTCACTATATTTGTATTCTTATGTTTCATTGTTTATCCTATTGTTTACATAGCCTGTATAATTGTATCAATACACTTTCTTCTGCTGATATGTGAGTAGAATGTTCAAATAATAACATGCGTTGCATTGCTAACTGATTAAGGACGTACGAGTACGACACTCATAGCAATGAACTGGATATATTTAGCATTCATTTAGTTATTTATAAGATGTATTATGCGGTGAATAGTCTTAGTTCGACTAGGAATACTGTTTCTATAAATAAATATGCACAATAAATATCTATCTATTTAGCCATCAGCCTGACGGCGATGTTCACTACTTAACATAAATTTAAATTGATCGTGAATGATTTTGGCATATCATCCACGATTTATAGGCGAAATAGTTACCGTAATTAGAATCATATTTGTATTATGTAGGTAACATGGCTGCCCGATATCTCGTGCTTTAGTTAGTTATGACACCTACGATAAGAAATGAGATGGTTTCATATTCAAGACCGGTGATCGGTGACCAGTAGTAGGTAGTAGGCGCTAAAATGTGTTGAACCTGAGTATCTATTCATCTTCATCTTACACGTAATTTCAAATGTATTATAGCGATTTGTAAGTATGTATAGAAACAACAAATAATTTGGCATTTGAGCAGTCACCTTGAGTTAATACTTTTTGTCAAATCTAGTAATTTTCTGAATGAACTATTGTTCCATTATACTCCAAAATTGTGTGAATTTATGTAATCACTTCGCTCTTTGTTGATAAACTTACGCTGCATACAAGTGAGAGTAAATGAATCTACTTAATTTTATACTAATTGAAAAACTGAGAAAATACTTTACTTAAAATATGAGAATTACATTCTTCCGCTACGACATATAAAAATTGAAGTTTTGATGTACGATTTTGATGATGATATAATAGGACACGGTTAACTACTTTTATTTGGTACCATTATTCTTCTAGGTAGACTTGCTTTCAGAGTTGTGGGTGGTATCATAACAGTTAAATTTTGGCCGAACTTGCAGCAGTATTGCCAGTATACTTATGTTATAAGTATTAGAATAAGTACCTTTATGTGATTTCAAAATAAATGTATCTTCTTTCTTCCTTTTATCATACAAAATATCACCTTATTGCAGTCACTAACTTCATCATGCGTGGTGCAAACAAATCTAGAACTTGTCGCTGAGCTCGACCAAGTATTATACCGCATTTCTCAATGGGGTTGTGAGAATTTGGTCGAGTTCAATGCCAAGAAAACACAGGTGTGCGCGTTCTCTGCAAAAAAATCTCCGTTCCTTCCCCTTCCCTCTCTTCAGAACACAGCGTTACCACTACAGGATAGCCTAAGTATCCTGGGTATGGACATCAGCCGAGATCTCAACCCCAAGAACTACATCGAGTGCGTCATTAAAACCGCCTCCTGTAAACTCGGTGTCCTGAACAGGGTGAGGCGGTACTTCACGCCCGAGCAGCTCTGTCTTCTTTATAAGACACAGGTTCGTTCCTGCGTGGAGTACTGCTCTCATCTTTGGGATGGCTCCGCACAGTACTTACTGGATGCACTCGATAGGTTGCAGCGGCGAGCAGTCCGTATCATCGGAAGCCCGGAGGCTACTAAGACCCTTGAGCCTTTACAGCTGCGAAGAGACATCGCCTCAATGGCCGTCTTCTATCGCCTTTACCATGGAGAGTGTTCTGAAGAGCTCTTTGAATTAATCCCACCCTCTCCCTTTTTATCCAGAACAACACGTGCGGGACTAAAGTGCCACCCTTTCACAGTGGAATCTAAAGGGTCTCGAACCAAACGGTTCAGCACTTCATACTTTTGTCGCTCAATTAAAGCCTTGAACTCTTTGCCAGCGCATGTGTTCCCATCTAATTTTGATCCTGGGTCTTTTAAGCGGGGCGTGAAAAAGCATCTCACTAAGCCGCCATAGTGGAGGCCACCATACCAGTAGTTTGGCTTTTGGAATGGTGTTCGCCACTTCTGGATTCCACTTACTGCTTACCATCAGGCAGAGTGGAGTAACTTTGGTAGGCTAATATAAAAAAAAAAAAAAAAATCTCTACTATAGATAAAGTTTATGGTTAGTAATGGATTTTTACATTTTACTGATGGTATTGATGAAGTATAGGTATTAAAAATTTCATGTTTACCAATCTTGCGTTACTTGCTGCTTCGCTATAAAATGCGCCTATATTCATCTATCACATATTTTATGAAAATATTGTTGAATTCATGACGCATTTGTCACAGTTTGTTTAACAAGAATCGTGTTACTCAACACGACGGACGCCATTCAGTCGTACATAGCCAAGGTGAGGTATGCTTTGCATTTTTTATTAACACTGCCTTGTCCTGAAATTGCTTTGTGATGCGATACAATACGGCTTTCTTTATCCTGTTCTGCAAAAAATACAATTTTTTTTATTCACATTTTTGCTGAGAAAAAGGCTTCTTCATCAATTCATCATGTTATTGTTAGATGTCTAATTCTATTATGGGCGTCTGCAATCGATTTGCAAATGGATTGGTCGTCTTAGATCGTGCGATTTTTTCTGCCTTTGACAAGTTATTTACTTTTTTTTTATTGAATACGTAAGTTTTTTTCTATGAGAAGAGCAGTATAGAAAATAGTCTGTGATCAGAATTTGCCACACCTATATATAAAATATTAAACATAAAATAATATTTGGTAATGCAGTTTCAGATTGGTTATGTCTAATCTAGTTTACCTTTTTCTCTAAGTTTTAATTAAACTCATACTAAATGCCATTTAAAACGGTATATGGTGAACACATAACGGATACAGTTAATTTAGTTTTAAGTCAAAAATGGATGTCTACGTTCATATTAGGCCCGCTGCCTTATTCCTTTTTTCATTTTGGTTGATAAATTATTATATTCTCTAGAAATAGAAAGTCCACTTCATTTAGATGAATATATTTCATCATAGTAGTCGTTTAGTGCCTTTGCTAAGTTCTAAAAAAAATGGCTTTGTCTATATATCTACCTACTTTCTGTTAACTATAATGGTTACAAAGATAATGATTTGTTAACACTATAATAATGCTGAGAAATAACATCGTTTGTAATAAGTCCACACCTTTTAACAAAAGTGTAGTGCCGTCAAATAAGTTTGATCAGCAGCTCTACAATGACTTTACGTCTGTCTAGCCTTAAACTGCAGTATCTTAGGTGACTATAACAAACAAGACTTACGACGTCTTGTTTGTTATGGTCAACAGTATAATTTAAGTGTAGGCAGACATGTTCGCTTTACAATGTCAAAGTTAGTATCGAGTGGTGATTGCTTCAGTAATAAATCGGTAGCAGCTGGTTAGTGCCATTTTAAAAGTGTAGGAGCTCCAACTTCACATTCGCAAGCGAAATAGCATTCGAGACTATAAGTATCCTCATTACAACATTTTATTTAATCTGAGCTCACTCCTCGAGATTTATTTTCAACTGTCAAATAACAAACAATTATCTAGACCGAAGCAAGTTTTACATACTTGTTATGAATTAACATCCCGCGTCGCAATCACGTTTGTGTTCAAGTACAACAGGGCATGTTGTAACACTATGAATAGCTTAGAAATAATACTCATTTACATTACGTCTAATAGAAACACGGTTAGTTAATACTTCCGAATGTATACTTTATCTAGCAATTTTCCCACTAACATTTTCGAGCTTAGTGTAGTATATTTCCATTGTTGTTACGTATTGTATAATCATATCATCTAACATGTAATAATAATATGTCTAGTTTAATTCATATTTAGCCGCGTTATGTCATAGATAGGACGAACCTAGTGTCTAAGTATATATAATTTAGCGGTGGTATATAGTTTACTAGAGCAATCAGTAATGATGGTCAAATCATTACATAAGAAGGTAGCAGGAAAATAACTCAACAAAAGCAGCTGCGCTTTATGATGAGACTGTATGTCGCCAATTCAAAAAGCTTAGTGGATAAACAAAAATATCTCGTGATACTTGAGGGAGACACAATTATGCCCAGTAGTGTTTTTAAGATGAAATGTATGCAATCTTTTAAATATCTATTTTCAAGTCTTTGAAAATTGTTTAAGCTGCGGGACAACTTCATTATATTCTTATCTTCGTTGCCTTTGCCCAACTATATATTATATAACATAACTTAAGATGAATATGAAGTGATGTTTCACTCAAGGTCACGAGCGCAGACAATTGATCTAGTTTGTTGGTTTATACGAAGTAATAATAATGAGTAGTGACTTGAAATACTTAACTGTGAACATTAAAAATAAAGCACTTGTTACGTAGGTAAGATTTAGATATATCTGTAGTACTTATTTAGGTTTTAATTTATGCATAGTCAAAAATAAACTCACTATTTTTATTATTTTTGGCACGTAGTATCAAGCCTCTCTGTAAACAAATAAGATGACTATAAATAATAAATAAAAACAATCGGTTTTTACTTCGGTAGTGCTGTAATAGGTCCCATAATTGGCTTCGAGCGATTCAAAGAAACCTTTAAAATTAAAGGGACGGACTGAGGATAATAAGTATAGTAAATTAGCCGGTAAACCTTATTTTAGTATTATCTTTTAGTTGTATTAAGTAACCTATGCCTTAGTATGAAAGGACGGTTAAAGTTTCGTTTTAGCTACTGGTCTGTGAGTCCATAGCATGATAATGTCTAAATAGCTTGAGCTAAGACCACGTACTATTATTGGTAATTCACACACTCATATTGCTTCGAAGTGTAATGCCCTATTATTATTATTATTATTTATACTAGAGGTGTGTAACTTAATTGTCTTTACGTCGAAGGCCCAAGTATCCTCCTGGGTTCACTTGCATTTTTTTTAAACACCTTATCGTGTCTTCTTCTGATTGGTTTTCAAAATGATATAAACTGCTATTTTACGCGTGGGCATAAATTAAAAAACATTAAAAGTCGTACGTATGTACTTTAAAATATTTTATTGCATTTTAATCGGATCCTACAAGCTCTTAAGTCTCATGCTATCTCTATCATTTAAATAGGAAGACGATTTTTAACGATTTTTAACTTCAAATTAATTTTATTGGCCTTCGAGTAGAACAATAGTGTACTATGGACCAAGGCTATAAGCACACTTAGGCCCTGTTTCACCACTTGGTGATAAAATGCCTGATAACCTATTCAAAACTTAACTGACAGATAGTACTCAAAAATCTGTTCCACCGGTGCCTCATAATTTTAACTGACCAATAAACTCATTGAAAATGTAAGACAGTTTACTAGAAGATGTTTATATGTTAGATATATATCAGACACATTAGCAGCTAGTGATGAAACAGGGCCTCAGTGCTCTTTTATATTACAAGGATTGGCAACGGCTATCATGCAGCTGATAATGCCATCATATAATCCCCTATGATCACAATCGTGTAAACTAAGCATGCAGGAAACCGTATGCACTGGTATATAAAAATATCATGTCGGATGTTTGTTTACGATAGTAGATCTTTGCTGGTTTCAGCATAAATGGAACGGATCGACACTCTTAAAAATATCTTGGTGAGTACAAGTGCCGGCAGCCCAATTACCACTCGGTCCTCCTTTTCCTTTTCCTTTCTCATTCTTTTCTCCCAACATGGTGGGCCACGGCTTATTTGTATTATCTAAGCATTATTTTTGCAATTCTTAAAAAATTTAGCCATGTCCATAGGTAACAGGTATCACATATCATCAGTGAGCCGTACACAACAAGCATACGCTTGTTTGTCACCAAAGTTGTATAAAAAAAAGTGTCGCGAAGAAATTCGCACCTAACTATTGTTTATCAACCAAACACATAAAAATGTGTTGGGAAGTAATTAATTAAATCGTTAACGTGTGGATTATTACGGTTCAACTGGCATTCGTTACGATGTATCCGGAATTAATGTTGCCGCTGATATTTTTTGGTTTAATACTTCCTTGATATGACGTTATAGGTGTTTTTTGCTAATTATGCAGACTGTGACAGTGCACTTTATAGTACGTAAGCATTGCTCAGGCATCTTGAAAGTTGCGAGATACAGTTGAATGTGTGATGTTCTCTGGCACAAGTGTCACTAAGTAAAGGACAGTACCAACCTACTGTACCTAAGCAGATAGAATATCTTACTCATTTACTCTAAATGAAATAGTGTAAAAAAGTATGCAGTGTCCGAAGAACTAAACAATTTGGAGTGTTTTACTTGTAATAGAAGACTGTGAAATTAGAAAAATAAAATACATTAAGAAATGAGAGTTAGCTAAACCCTAACGACAACTAAGTCGTGATCGTGATGGCTTAAAAGTTAAGGCACCTATGGCCAATAAACAAAGTTGCGGGCTCGAAATCAGGTAAGTACCAATATTGTTTTCCTAAATTTAACTAGGACATCACTAACTTTATTTTACATCTATTCTCTTGTAAAGAAAAGCATCGTGAGGAAATTTTGGCTTATGTTTGCAATTGCGTCTTTTGCAAACGTTATGAATTTATGATCTCATCCTCTCTGTTTACAAAAAGGACTTCAGTATTGATTTGGTATTGTATTAAACCTCAACCAGATTCGTAGTCAAGGAGTTTCAGCTGACAAAACTCAAGTCATTCTTTACACATATATCACATAATATTTAACGGGCAGTGAATTATGTTTTACTGAGAAAAGCAGTACTGTATTATATAAGTATAATTTTATACTATTTATATGTAAACATAAGTAGATTGTATATGACACGCTTTGTGCATCATGTGTCTCTGGCGTCACATGGTATTGTTTACTAGAATAGGATCTGTGATTTGATATCTTTATGTGCTAGCATTGTAGTCGTATTCATACCGACCTTAGCAGGACAAATAAGGCAAGCCTTTTGTATATTTTTAATCAATATTGGTATTGTCATAATAAAAGTCGCGTTGGCCTGGTAAGTGGTGGTCCCTCAGGCCAAGTAACCAAGTAAGTATCGATAAGACATTTTTAATAATAGGTAGGTACTTTACAAGTTTTACTTGTATGTTACTGACACACATGGTAGACAGTATCTATGTCTGAGGCCTTCTCAGCATGCACAAATAAGACAATAGTTCTTGTTATTACTTCTTACCAAGTTACGCTACAGTGGCCAGTCTCGACTAGTCTCAACATAATCGAATTTCAAGATAGGGAGGTGTAACATTGGCAACTTTCAGACTCTTTATATGATAGCTGATAACTTTCCAGGATAAATTCAATAGCACCATATGACCCGGCTCAAGCAAAACACAAACGCAAACAAAGCAGTCAAAATGACAGTAGACAACTTATACCTACATAACTCGAAACAGCCACTAACGCCTAGATATTATTTCTTGATATGTCGCTCCATAGCATTTCGTGGGTTTGTTGTTCGATTTCAGTCGTCAGTTCCTTGAAACATAATCTGTCACGGCCAGATATTCTCAGAATCCAATTCATATGAACGATTTCAAAGGATTTGTTGTTTATGTTATGTTTTGCAGCAGCCTTATTCTTGTGGTATGTCAATAATATGGTCTCCTACAGGTTGTCCGCCTATATTTTACATAACATAGTACGATATGTTACAATGTTTTTAGTAATCTCAATGTCATTAGTCCACGCCGAGAATTCGCATTTCGATACCTATCACGGGTTATTATTATCTAGAAACAACATTCGCAGTAACCAGTAAACAGGTTTTGTAGAACGCCCTGTTCGACAACATCTATCTAAACTGAACCATTGGCTGGCAGGCTCACAGGTCCACTTATTATCAATATATCGAGTGTTATACGTATGTGCTTAGTATATAAGAGGAGTGGTAGACTTACGACATCCTTATTCCTTCTCGTTACTTATATTAGTCTCTGACGGTTGGCAACAGTTTGGAGGTGTTTTTTTAGCATTTTTCTGTGCACAGCTATATTCATCACTTAACGTCAGGTGGGCAGAATGTTCGCAAAATTTTCTTTTTGAACGTCTACCTGTTTTTTTTTATTTAGGGTCGGCAAAACTGAGTACTATTATTGGAAAACATAAATTGACGGACGTAATGAGAAAACACTTAATTGTACCCTACAATATGCAAACACAGCATGCAATTATTAAGCTCAATGACTTAGTGCATAGAAATATAACTATTAATAATAACTATATCAAGTTATGACTAAAAATATTATAATCTATAATATATAGTTATTTATAATAACTAAATTAAAAACTTACTGTTGGGTAAATTACAAATAAGACGATTTAACTTAAACTTTACAGAGGCGATAGAACCATGAAACAAGTCTACATCATTTCGTATTGAAATTTTCGTATTTTTCTATTATCCTTAAGACGTTTATGCTATTGAAATTAAGCTATCACGAGAGTAGGTACGAAAATAATAATCTTCAAAATTTATTTATAAATTTTGTTATAAGCTTTTAAGGCGAGAATTTGGATATTGTTATTTTAACTATATCAATATCTATTCGAGTTGAGCTCCAAATAAAAAAAACTTGAGTTTAATGCTGAGAATAAGCTTCAGATTTCTGATTGACTAGCTAATCTAAATGGTAATCCATTCAACCAGGAAAACAGGTATTGGATGTAATATTCTGAGTTAAATGTGCGGGATGGGTCACAACATTTGATTACAACGATTAATAAAATATTTGTATCGTATGTAATATATTCGTATATTGGTCAGTTAAGAAGTTACGAGAATAACAATTAGTTGATTACTATGTATGATAAAAAGCTTCTTTTCTAAAAGATTATCTTTTAAGCGATTACTCCTTTAAAACTAGAGTATACTATACCAAAAAATAGTATGTAATACTATTTTCTGTACACAATAGGTACAAGGCCTACGTACTATTAAAATGCTTTTATAAATAAAGACGTGATCTTAAATGCAGCAGAGGTGGTAGAATGATTAGAGGCTTGTGTATAAGGTTGTACTTAATTAGTTTCCGTCAAGGAAGATATTAAGGATTATTCGCCGCACGTTAAAGGCTATTGAAGCTTCAACATTAATTGAAATGCTAAGAAATCTTAATTATCCTTTTATCAAACCATTGAAAGTCTTTAAATGAGAACCGTTAAATTCACTAGATATTCCTGATAGGTTACCCATGTAAGATTCATGTGTTTAGTTGTTCGTTTCAATGCACTGTGGATTGATTAAAATATTGCACAATAGGTAAAAGGGTCTCATTTTTTATGTTAGCCTTCCAAAATGACCAAAATCTGTTGATGGTAAGCGGTCAATCAATTCCAGGAGTGTCGGCCTAAATTCCTAAATTCCATTGGATTAAACTGCTGATATTGTACCACCACGGTTTTGTCACTTGCTTTTTAGATCTTGTTTAAAGACCCAGGATCAGAATTGGAGGAAAGGCATGCTAGTAAGGAGTCCTACTTTAAAATTGATATTTTATTATATGTAATTATATTTTATGATAGAGCGTAGCTAGGCGGTGCAGCAATGTGACACCGATTTACCTGTTAATGGTCTAGTCTTATTAATATTATTATGAGTAATTAATAAGATTTCGTTCTTTTATCTTATTACTACCATATGGTGGCAAATGATTGTTCCCCTGCAAGGCGCAACACTTTCTTCTCTTACGAAGAAAGCTTGAGCATTGATCACTATGAATGCTCAAAGTTGATTGTCAATTTACACCTAGCATCTACATATTAACATTATAGTAAAATTCTCGAAACTAAATCGTAACAATATTTTCACTAAAATAAACTCTAAAATTTTATTTTAAGTTTTTATAAATTCTTATTTTGATAAAAACTTGTTTTATTAGCATACGTTACGATAAGCATTTACGAATTCGAGAAATAATATGTTTTTTTTATGTAACATTCGTATATTTACAATGATACGCTAAGGTTAATAAACTATGTGAAACTCTTTCGGAGTTTATTTTTTAGCTTTGTTATTTAGATTTAAGTCGCAACACAAACGTGACAGAAGCGCTAATCAAAAAATCAAATAATGGATAAAATATCCCTGACATAATACACCCCGACTGCAAAAAGGTATAAGGCGAGACGTACCGATGGATCAATTCAATTTCCATCTTAGATACCTATATTAATATAAAGTCGAAAATTGCTACATCATCGTATGTTTTTGTTGATTGTGCAATAGGTATTCATTATCTGCTTAATGTTTTATTAGGCAACGAGTGTCCAACTGTTTTTACGAAGTGACAAGAGCCTTTCATTGCTAAGTTTGGTACTACGGTCTACATATTCGTAATGTAAATCATGTTACTGCCACCTGCGTTATTTTAATCGTTTATTTGTTAAACCTAGTTTGAGAAATTGTAATTGATTATCCATACAAGGATAAAGCACGTGAGGTTAAGTGACCAAGTAAAAAAATTGCAGATGTATAATGCATTTGATCCAGTTTTTAGATTTCGAATCTTCGAAAAAAGTTTGCATCTGTTAATTAGCATCTGTGGTAATGCACCTGATAGTAAGCGTAATTACGGTACAGAAACTGTTGCAGCGAAGGGAAGATGTGTCATACCACGCATACCAGTGTGACGAGAGCACACTCTTAGCATACTCTTAATATTTTTCTTGCTGAGATCAAGAGTTTACACCTACCTACACCTTAGAAACGTCAGAATTGCTAACGGGATATGTACCTAGTAAAATTAGTGAACTATGTGTGTCTTATAAAAAAGTTTCGTTTTTCCTCTAAGTAGTGGCAGACGAGCAAACAGGCCAAGTGATGGTAAATTTCGCGCATGGACGTCTCATAGTCTCTGATATTGCTCCCGCAATGGCAGGGACTCTGCGAAGCTGCTGCCTACTGTGAAGGGAGTGGGTAGGTGAAAGAATTGAGGAAAGTGAGGAAAAAGAAAAGGGGGACAATTGTCTATTAGTATTATTCAATCGTAAAATTTTCCTGCACTGAATGTGCTAAAAATTACTCGTTCCTCATTTAATTTAGTAAATATCATTGTTCAATTGCGAATGCATTTATCAATACCTCTTTATTCTTTCTCAAATGATGTAACATTCTGAACGGATGACGATGATTTACAAGATCACCTTGACACTGCCATAAGTAGGTAGCTGTGTGCTACATGCACAACTCTAATTATGGCTAATGTACTTTAAAGACATTTTGTATTCAAGTAAAATTTGTTGATGAATTAATATCATTCATAACTCACTGCTGTCTTTGTAGCTAAAAACTAGCAAAGGACCTTGACAAGCCTATTTTTTACATAATGATAGTAATAGGGGAAAAATGACGATGACAATGGATTCAAGTGCCTATGTAGGTATTATGTGAGAATTTTGGATAATCGTGAGTAAGTGTCAATTACTTGAATAAAAACGAAGTGAAGCAAGTTATCAGAAGTTTAAAATGTCGTCACAATACAACTTACAAATTGACTAGCAATTAAAATTCCTGCATTAATTAGGCGACTTATATCAATATATTTTATCATTTAAATATGCACATGTTAGGTTACAACAGCGTTGTATATTTCAATAATGTTATAGGATTAAAATAGTGTACAATAAATATATTGTCCTGACTCCTGGTTTTATCTATACTCTATAACTACCTAAACTAATATAAAAAGCGGAAGAGTTTGTTTGTTTTAACGCGCTAATATCTGGAATACCAGTCGCATTTTAGTAATTCTATAATGCGTAATAATTTGCGTTTGATAGCCCAGTTCTTAAGGAAGGTTGGACTATGTAACATCACGCTACGAGCAACAGGAGCGGAGCGATAATCAAAGATGTAATTTAGCATGCGTCTAACTGCGTTGCGGAAAGCTGGTAAAAAAATATATCAACGAGTAACTTGCCAATCCGACTTGAGTAAGCGTGATGATTTATGCTCAAGTCTATAGAATTTAAAGATCTGAGACGACAATACTATCTGTAAAACAGATAGTATTGCTGTCTCAGTCTTTTGTATTATTCATTTATGAATGATTGTGTAACTAGCTTTTAACAATAACTAATGGTAGTTATAGTTGCTTGAAAATTGATTTAGAAACCACAACGTTTTGTTCAGTAATGCCGCATTTTTCACTTTTGCACAAGTGCAATACTTGTAGTAAATTTGAGATTTTTTTAAAGGACCAGAGAAATATATCCGATAAATCTAAGAAATCAATACTAATGAATATTGTTTAGAAAAAATAAGTTTATAAGGCGGATAGGACAGTGATTTCCCGCTTGAGAAAATTGATAGTCATAATGCGCAAGTAACTTTGCATGCAATCATTTACTTGTTTTATATATGTAAGCGAAAACTTTATCAGTATTTCTACTATAAGTTGCTGTGTGTATTTTTACCGTAAAATATTTGTAAGTAAAAGGAACAGCGCCTTGGGTATTTAGTTAGAGAACTAAACTTTTTCATACATATTTTACGCTGTCGCCGTGCGAAAAACGCACAATAATAATAATCATAGTAATCATAGCACACAAAAATAGTAGATACGCATACGACTCATAGTGAAATAATGCAGATGCCTCATAGTTTTGAGAGTGGTAGACCTAAGAGGTATTTTCCTTAAGAAATTTCTCGACCACATCGAACTTTTTGTGTTGTAAAGAAGAAATAATCTTACATGTGTTTAGGCTAAGAACCTAAACGAAACAAATACTAAGTGATACGATCTCATTCAATTCAGTAAGCGGTAACGTTTTAATATTATATTCACTCACTCATTCACTCGCTCATTAACCGAAAAACTGTAAAGTCGTTAGCGAAGAATAAACGCAATTTTTGTCTAGTTTTGAGCTATTTTATTGCACCAGTGTGTTCACCAAAGATACAATAACATGTTTTTTTGTTTAATTTAATTTTTAAAATTTACTTTTTCACACTTTGTATCTGCTATTAAGTTACCAATTATTTTTTGTAAAATATCACATGAACTAATTACGCAAAGATGAAAACCTCTTCATACCTACACGATAAGCCTATATCAACAGTACCTACTCATTTCCACAGCCCAAATAATTGTTGGTATAACAGGTATTAAACGATTGTTACATGTACACAGATTACATAATGGCATATATTTATATTTTCACGGTGTCTTAAACAACAAGTTATACTGTACTTATTCACGCAGTAATTACAAGATTTACTTCACTCAAAGTAATGAGTTGCGGTCTTTATCCATGACC
The DNA here is from genome assembly GCA_963082885.1 of Parascotia fuliginaria. Taxonomy (NCBI): domain Eukaryota; kingdom Metazoa; phylum Arthropoda; class Insecta; order Lepidoptera; family Erebidae; genus Parascotia; species Parascotia fuliginaria. The sequence continues at coordinate 8,717,964 of OY720187.1, forward strand.
ATGTTTTATTAATCTTTGTCTTCTTATAACAAAACTTAGTGTAAATTTATTCATTTATGGATTACTACGGAACAGTCAATTTACACTGAACGTCTCGTACACAGAAACATAAGCATTGATCACCACATTATCGGATTAGCAATTCAGACTTAGGTATCGTTAAACCGTTATATAGTGTAAAGCTAAGTCGCTTTTTATTTTGCCTATTTCTCTGCTTATCACGCAACAGATTTTAATACGGTTCGCACTATTATTCAGAGCATTTCTTCTAGAACGTTTATATGTACAACTCATGTACATATAGTACAGAAAAGCAAAAAATTACAAAGACTAGTAATCATGTCGTTAAAAACATATTAGTACCCGCGTGCAAACCCGAGGTGGGTCACTTGTTTGTGTAGTTCTGGTTTCCGCACGATGTTTATCTTTACCATACATTATGAGTTATGACACTTATGTCCAAGGCAAACTTAATGAAATGAAATTAAATTGAAAATATGTTTATTCATATAGGTTAATGAAATTAACACTTATGAACGTCAAAGTTTACAAAATGTCAGCAAATTACCCTACAGCCAGTTCGCTGACGAAGTAGAGCCATGAGAAAAACAGGCAAGAAACTCAGGCCACTCTTTTTAATCGCCCGAAGGTTTACAACACAAAGCCTACATGTGGAACATAAATCACTTCGATTAACTTCGATTTTCACTTAATATGCCTAGGGACAGTATCTCGGCATCTTTCTACCATTTCTTGGATAGCGTTATAGCAATAAATATAATAATAATAATAATATCACAACAACTACACACAATGCCATCTAGACCTAGACCTAGATTAATAATATCTAATAGTGTCAAAATTCGAGCTGGTTGCAAGAGTTTACACCAAAACATAAAATCCGTGCAATATCTTTACCATGACTAATTTAACATTAGTAGGTTTCATACGTAATAGCAATGACCGATCACGGATCATAGGGCAACCATTCATGATTGTGTTATGTACACACGTATTACTTAATTCCTATAAGTCTTACTAACCTACAAATGTAATTGTTCCACCTGTCTCGTACAATTTATTTATTTACTAGTTGTTGCCCGCAGCTCCGCCCGCGTAAATGTCGGTTACATCGCATATTATTATTATTTATAAAAGATTTTTCTAAAATAAACGTAGCCTAAGTTACTCTATATTACATCAGCTACCTACCAATAAAAGTCCCGTCAAAATCGGTCCAGCCATTTCAGAGATTAGCCGGAACAAACAGTCAGATAGACAGACAGGCAGACAAAAATTGTAAAACATGTTATTTTGGTGAATGTACCGTATATATATTCATATACATGTAGTAAAAAACGGTTATTTCAATATTACAAATAGACACTCTAATTTTATTATATGTATAGATTGTAAGCTTATATAGAATCGATAGTCAAAAGGGCCAACAAGTTCGGCAACGTGAGTGTACTGCTGGTATTGCAAGTGTCCTTATGCTGTGGTACGTAACTGCTTTCCATCAGCTTTTTGCTTGTTTGTTACTCGACATAGGACTACTATACTTCTAGTATAAGGCCTCCTATGTCACGGTGAACTATACAAACATAATATAGACGGACGTCTTCTAATAGCTAGATAGTGCAGTTGATAAATGTATAATCAATTTATAAATAAACCTTTATAAAATAGTGAAATGCTTCCGTGTTATCGATGGACGTATCTTAAAAACCAATATTACTTTTCCTGATATCAAACTTACATATTTTACGATACAGTGTAAAGTGCAACACTATTTAAAACTTTAACAACAATCTCTCTAAGCACTAATAACAGAGTTTTCTCTTTAGATTTCACTGATGCTAGAATGTTCTTAATGCATACAAAAAGTATAATTTCCGTTACGTCCGTTTTCTCTAAATAGTTATTCTAAATAAAAACGCACGTTATTATGCCGTTGAAAATAGGTGATAAATGTAGTTTGCATTATCTTTAAGATAATGGTTTCATACATGAAAAAGATTGCGAGAGGTTTTCGCAGAGACCTTATCATTGTCTCGCTAAAACATTTTAAGCATATCTCATACAAAAATGTATAAACTTAACAGTCAGAATCTATAAATTTGACTACAAGTTAATCCATCATCATATAATTAGAATTTAAACATTAAACTTATTTCTTAAAGTGTCAAGTATTACTCCTAAGTCTAGAAGAGGAAAAACGGAATAAAGAGAGTCGTAGTGGTATGCTCAATATATAATACGCGCCGAGTGGATTTTCATATTGCTTTCCCGCACCGCTCTGCCCTTAAAAGTTGGGCTCAGGCTTTCTGGTCTCCATCACAAAAGATGAAAGATGGAAAAAATCAGTACCTAAAAGCTTTCTAAAAGCTTATGCATGACAGAGCTTCTGCTAGTATGCGTTTCTTAGACTGTTTGTTCCATTTCTGCAGATAATGATAGCCTTGATTAATCAAAATTGGAATCACGTATAACGAATGTTAATAGCGTAGATACTGAATAATAATAATTCTTAATAATAAATTATATATGTGTTCGTCAATTTAGTCTATAGAAGCCAGGCACTGACCTACAAATACTGAACAAATTTCATCACATGATTTTCACTCTTATGTGTATAAACATAAGAATTATTTTTATCTGGATATGTTTAATAGTGTTAAGTATGTAACGATTGATTCACACATCTATACCCTGTTTCCATTGTTCTATGAGGACTCATAATTACGTATAGAAAACAGCTGTGTTTATTACTTGTATTACAAAACTTGTATTGTATTCGTTAAATGTATGTCTGTAAAGACACAAGGCTTGGTTCCTAGTGCGGAAGTTATCTTTTTTACAAGAAAAAAAAAAGAAAAGAAAAAGAAATCACAATAAAGAATGAAAGCTATCTGATGCGATCAATATGAACTCGAACGATTTATTAAAATAGACTAGTGCTTATAATAGTGGTTTAAGCTAATTTTATTAACACTGATTGTTCCCAACGTAGAGTAGCCCGTGTAATTATCAAATAAAAAACATCCCAACCATTTCACTCTGTGAGTACAAACCGGTCTAAGGATATTTGTGTTGGGATACATCAATCCTTTTATCTTGGACATTACTGACTTATGGTCAAGAAGATCTGTCAAAAGACAAGACTCAAAATAATCTGAAACTGCCAATTTCTAAGAGAATTCCTGGATTAAGCGTGATGGGCTGGGTCAGTTCTTAAGAGTGCCGGAGGCCCAATTATGCTTTCGATCCTTTTTCTGTTCCTTTTTTTCCCTCATTTGCTTTTCTTCCTTCACGGTTGACAATGCTTTGGATAGCTCCATGACCTTATGTGACGATTACTACTTACCATCAGGGGAGCCATAAGCTTCATTGCCAATTTGTATAAAAAATGTTTATAGATACTGTTGGAAATTACACGTTTATATTCAATAGTATGTAACAAGCCAAATAGATACCGATGTTCGTTCATGCATAGAACTCGTTTCGATTCAATGAGTCAGTCTACTGTCCGGCTTCCTAGTACTAGTGTACAAATATTTTGAAAATGTAATCGTATAGACCACTCATCTGATTCATCATTATTTTGTATATTGACTTTGACCATATCGAAATGCAATGATTCATGTAAACGACTAAGTAATATTAAGGAATGATTCGCTGAAATAGATTAATCCTGGCATTTCAACACTTATTTTGTGCTATTTGTAACGGTGGTGTTCTCTATATGATATAATTATATGATGTTAGAAGGTAATGGTCATGATAAACTTTCACAATAGATATCGCATAGTACTTATTCGTAAAGAGGGTTAATGAATAAATGAACATTTTTATCATAAATTGTACATTTTTTTTTCCAAAAGGTATTATTATAAATTCGAAGAAGTCACATTGGAATAGAATTTAACCTTGCGCATAAAAAGTAGGTAACGTAACTATTAGGCCATCTTGACTGCTATACTGTTGACATTTAAGTTTGGTAAACGATGAATTTAATTGGTATCTAAATCGTAAAATTTCTCTTACCGGTGCAGGTGACAGATGACATTTAGTTCTCAGAGTAAATACTAAGAGCGCTGTTTATTTCCTCTTTAGTGATGAGACAAACACAATTGTGCTAGAGTCTTGATTTTAAGCTTAGACTACTTACTATATAGCTCCGGGCGCGTTACACCCGTAAATGATAATCTTTAATACATTAAAAACTATCATTTCAACTTGGTTTGCAAGTATTTAGTAAGATATTGAACAGGAGTATTTTAAGCCGTCTGATAGTAGTTATTAGTTGCTACTTATTACTACACACATCATACGGTATATCGTACCGTAGCGTATTTATACCGTAGGTACATAAATTATTATCCTATCTGTCAGAGTATTGACTTGTTTTACTTTGACTTTATTTTCGTTATTTTTAAGTTTCGGATACTATTTTTTCTATGAATAATATCTTCTTTGGTTATCTTGACGTGAATTTGTGTAAGCTAAATAAATATGAGTTAGAGTTACAATCTTGTCAGATATATTGCTCATATAGCGAAAGCGTGACGAACACATCAACGAATCACGGACTTCGCACCAAAATGTAGGACAACGCGTCAATCCTTTAACTCACGAACATATTACGACAGCTGACAACCGTGACAGCAATCATATTTCTATGAAATTCATTGTTAAGTTTAGTGTAGGTCACAAATTTCACTTTCAATAGCACTGGAAAACATCATTTTAAAATAATTATTATTGTACTAACATACCCACTAGTATGTATCAAACACGTTAGTTAGATCCACGATGGTTTCAGCATGAATGGGCCGGATCAACCGGAGAAGTACCTACTACCGTACGAAGATCGACGTAAAAGTAATAGTAACCGTACTATTGCGTTTCGTTCGGTAAGTGAGAGTGCCGGAGGCCCAATTTCTGCCCTTTGCTTTTTCCTCGTCTCCCTCGAACCTTTCACCTATTCCACTCCCTTCACGGCAGCAGCTTCGCAGAGTCCCTGGCATGGCAAGAGCAATGCTAGGGACTCTGAGTCCGACAGTTACCAGTTACCAACTCGTGGGCTATTTTCTCGTCTGTCACTGTCGGCAATAAAAACACGTACAAACCTAGCAGTAGTACATTTTATAATTCGTAGCGTAACAGCTACTTATATCGACTGATTTGCAAGGTTAACTGCCCATACTGCGGTCCGGCTGCGGGTGTGCGACTGTTTCCGAAATACTTCATGACCCTACAGCATGATAAGCCATCGGTATCGGTTGACCTGCGAATATATGTGACAATTGTAACAGATTTCAGAAACTGCACGTCAAGGTGAAGCTAAATGTCTTTTAATGTGTTGAATGAATATTTTATTTTTTACGGTAGTAGATCCACGCTGATTTCAGCATGAATGGGCCGGATCGTCCGGGGAAGTACTACCCTCTCATAGAAGATCGACTTAAGAGTAGTAGTATCCGTACTACTGCATTTCGTTCGGTGAGTAAAAGCGCCGGAGGCCCAATTTCCCCCCTTTCCTCTTTCCTCACCTCCCTCATTCCCTTCCCCTAATCCCATTCCCAGCCGCCATAGTGGAGACCACCATACCAGCAGTTTAAGACGATGGCAGTTAGAGATTAGTATAGTGGCCGCCACTTCTGGATCAGGCGGGGTGGAGTCACTTTAGTAGGATATAATATAAAAAAAAAAACGAGTACAGTCGGTACACTTAAGTGCAATTCAGCCCTTGCCCTCTACAGTTATATTTTTATGACAGAATAACAATGAGAGCGAAACACGTCCGTTGCCAAACATTAATTTGTAGAAAGTGACCCGTGCGTCGCGACAAACTCGACAAAGGTCGGAAGTGATTTCCAATAGTAACGATCCTTGACGGAGCATTCACCGAAACTACAGTCAATTCATATTGAGCGGTTTCTAATCTTGTTTTTATCATAATTCTATGTTGAATGCATTCCTTATCATCTAATCCCTTCTCTTTTTTCCACAATCGGGTAACCAGATCGGATATCCTATAGCACCAGTCATGGTCTTTGACCTCGCCAGGCGTGCAGTTGACTGTTTCCTTAGTGTCACCATCACCCGTTGCTGCTGCTGTAAAAATAAAAAAACGAAATTTCAGATCAGCACATTATGTTTTTATGCTGTTAGTATAACGCTATCTTTGCAAGTACTGGGGCTGCATCTTATCTATATAAAACAACCCAGTAATGGTTTTCTGTAAGGTATTATACCACTCAGGCTAATCAAATACAAGCGGCAAATCCCGTAAAATGACCTTATTCTGTCTCTCTCCTTCATTACAAAAAAATAGCAATAGCTATAGCCGCCGTAATAAAATGTAGTCGTCTCGGCTGTTCTTATGTAAGTTGATATTACACAAGAAATCAAAAGCAAACATTTTTAAAACACTTGAAATTATTAGATACTCAGATCAATAGGACACACACCTAGTACGACGTCCCCGACAACTTTTGTCCTGTATTTTTCATCAATAACATAAATTTTTAATATAATAAATAGATAATAATTTTAAAAGTCTATAGTTATTTAAAAAATTAATAAACTTGTAGAAAACAAATTTGTATTTAATTTTGAAACAATAATACATTATTAATAGACTTTTTTTAAGAAGGGTTTAAGGGTTCAGCACTCGTTATCAAAATGCCGCGGGCGTAAAAACAACTATATAGCACACAACAATTTGTAAAGCCGTAAGTATATAAATATAATCAAGTCAAAATGCAAGAAGAAAATAGAGTGAATAGGTCATTGCTGCACTAACCAAATCTAGACTTATGCCTAAAGAAGTCACCATTCTCACCGCAATATTATAGGCAATATTTTAACTACTAGCTATATAGGCATACGGCACACATGCAGAAGAATCAATTAAACATAAATTATGTAAACGAATTCCAAGGGTTATTCATAATATACTCTTACTTTATGACGAAATTAAGAGCACTTATAACATGATTTATAATATTTAGTAAATAATCATCACTCTTCTCATCATCATAACGCACAATGAAGTGTCGAATTTATGTCAATGCGAATCAGATAACATGACATGAATCTAAAATTATTTAATGTGAGTTTCTACACGGAACATGATTAACGTAATATAGTATTGACATGTAATTTAGATGGGTTATTAGCATCTGTGAAAACTGTGTCAGTCGTCGACCGACTGCCACAGCCGTGACTGTGTTTCCAAGATGCATCTTCATCGCCTTGTAAACATACCGGTTGTTTGCTGCTATTAATAGATTTCGTTTTAATTTATCTAAAAGTGTTACAGCCACCATGTTGGACATTTATAGTATTAATTATAAACTTCTTGTTTTCGGTTTATTAATAATTAATATTAATATAATTAAACTAATTATATTGACTGCCTCTGTGGTTCGGTGGTACTGTGTACGGACTGCTACGCAGGTCGCGGGTTCGATTACCGCTCAGTGCAAATTCTTTGTGTGCATGAACATGTCAATTTGCATTGGTCTGGGTGTTTCTATGTATAATAAAGTATGTATTTACAAAAAAAAGTATTTAAGTATGTATATATTCGTGTATTTTAGAACCCATACCACAAGCTATACCTAATACCGATATGTTTACTTTGAATTATTTATTTATTTATTAATGAATAAGAATAATTTGCGTGGTGGCCGGGAAAGAATAGCCCCAACCCTCTCTGTCCGTGGGTGTCGTACAAGGCGACTAAGGACAAAATGATGTCAGTCCATCAGTCTACCGAATAACGGCGGTTAAACCGTTACGAAAACGGGTGGTAGAAAAATCAGCACAACACAGGACGGGCAGCAGCGTCCTGTGATAAAGCTACCACCACTGCGATCGCCAACCCGCCTGCCAAGCGTGGCGATTATGGCAACATCCCCCTAAATGGAGCTACACCAGAAGAAATGGCCCCCAGTCCCCGGTCATCCCGCTATTCCTGGCTACGGTAGCGGCCATGGTAACGGCGGGGTAGGGGGTGCGAAGAATCCCCGGGTGCGGCCAGGCTACCCAAACCGACGACCTTTGGCCCTGGCAACATACAACGTGCGCACACTGCGGAATGACGAGAAGATTGTTGAACTGGAGGAAGAATTGAGCAGGCTACGATGGGACATAGTGGGACTGTCAGAAGTCCGAAGACAGGGGGAGGACACAATAACCCTTAAGTCCGGTAACCTGCTCTATTTCCGGGAGGGCGACCAACTGTCCCAAGGTGGAGTCGGGTTTATCGTCCACAAGTCATTCTCTCGATTTTCACCACGTTGTTCACGAGGAACAACGTGGTGAAAATCGAGAGTGTGTCGACGAGGGTAGCATACCTTATACTCAGAATCACTAAACGGTATTCGCTGAAGGTCATACAGGTTTATGCTCCCACTTCGACATACCCCGACGATGAGGTCGAGGCTATGTATGAGGACATTTCCAGAGTTATACATTCCTCTAGGACCCAATACACTGTTGTCATGGGGGACTTCAACGCGAAGCTGGGTAGACGAGGCGGTAACGAGTTGAGAGTGGGGCAGTTTGGATTTGGATCCAGGAATCCCCGGGGCCAAATGCTGGCTGACTTCATGGAGAAGGAGGGCCTCTTTATGATGAACTCCTTCTTCAAGAAGCGCGATAGCCGCAAATGGACCTGGATTAGTCCTGACGGTGTCACAAAAAATGAGATTGACTTCATCTTGTCGACCAGGCGGCAAATATTTAATGATGTCTCAGTGATCAATGCGGTGAAAACCGGAAGCGATCACCGGATGGTAAGAGGCACATTAAATATCAACCCTAGGCTGGACCGGTCTCGACTGATGAAGTCTGCGCTCCGACCTGCACCGATTCAAATTCATAGCTCCGAGAGTTTCCAACTCGAACTTCATAACCGCTTCGAAAGCCTCGGCGATTGCGTAGACGTGGACGAATACAGCAACAGGTTCGTGGAAACTGTCCGTTCGGTAGGGTCGAACATCTTTAAAGCCCACCACAGTAAAGGACCGAGAAAGATCACCGACCAGACCCTCAAACTTATGGACGAAAGGCGCAGGATGGTACTGCGGTCCCCAGAGGAAGCTAGTGACTATCGGCGGCTCAACAGACGGATCTCCAAGTCTTTGACTCGCGACCTTCGCCAATTTAACACACAACGTGTTAAAGAGGCTATAGAGCGCAACAAAGGCTTGAAAGTGTTCGCACGAGGTCGGTCTGTCGGGCAGAGCCGACTTGTCAAGCTGAAGACTGGGGACGGCAGGCTCATCTCGTCTAAGCCAGAGGTTTTAGAGGAGGTCGAGAGGTTCTACGGACAGTTATACACGACACAACATGCACCTGTTAGCTGCCTAGCATCAGATCCAAGAGCTAGGTTAACTCGACATTACACCGAAGACATCCCGGACGTCAGCTTGTGCGAGATTGGTACGGCTCTCAGACAGCTCAAGAACAACAAGGCGCTGGGTGAGGATGGAATCACAGCCGAGCTACTGAAGGCAGGCGGAAATCCTGTCCTGAAGGCCCTTCAGAGGCTCTTTAGTGCCGTCCTCTTCGAGGGCAAAACGCCACAGACGTGGCACAGGGGTGTGGTGGAGCTGTTCTTCAAGAAGGGCGATAAAACCCTTCTGAAGAATTACAGACCTATCACACTCCTGAGTCACGTCTACAAGCTGTTCTCGAGGGTCATTACTAATCGTCTCGCAAACAGGTTCGACGACTTCCAGCCTCCCGAACAAGCCGGTTTCCGAAAAGGTTTTAGTACCATAGACCACATACATACGCTGCGGCAGGTTATACATAAGTCCACAGTGTATAACCGGCCCCTGTGCTTAGCGTTTGTGGACTATGAGAAAGCCTTTGATTCGATCGAGACCTGGGCTGTGCTGCAGTCTCTCCAACGGTGCCATATTGACTATCGATATATCGAAGTGCTGAAGTGTTTGTATGAAAACGCCACTATGTCAGTACGAATTAATGGTCAGAGCTCAAGGCCTATCCAGTTGCAGCGAGGAGTACGACAGGGAGATGTTATATCTCCGAAACTGTTCACCGCTGCACTGGAGGACGTGTTCAAGCTTCTGACCTGGAATGGACTTGGCATCAACATAAACGGCGAGTACATCACTCACCTTCGATTCGCGGACGATATCGTGGTCATGGCTGAGACCGTGGAGGAGCTCAGTGCAATGCTCGATGACCTCAGTAGAGTCTCTCGACAAGTGGGCCTAAAAATGAACATGGACAAGACTAAAGTCATGACCAATGTCCATGTTACACCCACTCCTATTACGGTCGGAGGCTCGATGCTCGAATTCGTTGACGAGTACATATACCTGGGACAAACAGTCCGATTAGGTAAGTCCGGTTTCGAGAAAGAGGTCACTCGTCGTATCCAACTCGGCTGGGCAGCGTTCGGAAAGCTACAACATATCTTCTCGTCCGCACTACCGCAGTGTCTCAAGACCAAGGTCTTTGACCAGTGTGTGTTGCCAGTGATGACATACGGAGCAGAGACGTGGTCGCTAACTATGGGTCTTATCCGAAGGCTCAAAGTCGCTCAGAGGGCGATGGAGCGGGCTATGTTAGGCGTCTCCCTGCGCGATCGTTTGAGAAACGAAGAAATCCGCAGACGAACCAAAGTAACTGACGTGGCTCGCAGAGTTGCTTCTCTGAAGTGGCAATGGGCAGGACACATAGCTCGCAGAACTGACGGCCGCTGGGGCAGAAAGGTTCTAGAGTGGCGACCACGAACCGGAAGACGCAGCGTGGGCAGACCCCTCACAAGGTGGACCGACGACCTTATAAGGGTGGCGGGCAACCGATGGATGAGGGCGGCGAATGACCGGCCACGGTGGCGAAAATTGGGGGAGGCCTATGTCCAGCAGTGGACGTCTTTTGGCTGATATGATGAAGAATAATTTGTATATTTTAAGGTTTTTGTTAAGAAAAAATGTGAGGATGACGTTGAAAACGAACCAAACTCTAAGCTATGGTCAATCTTGGCAAGTAATTAAAAAAACAAATCTTGTCTGACACAAACTATTGAAAATCATGTGTAAAGTAAGACAAACATGACAGTAGCAGTAATGCACTTATCACAATAGTCCAATAAACCTCAATGAGAAGCAGTCTTTAATATCATACGACCACGCGTTTGATCGGCGAAATTAGTTTCCAATAAGTATGGTGAAGTCAAGCAGTGCTAGATGAATCTAATAAAATCTTGTATTTCTTGTCAAAAACCTCAAAATATTTCATCCAAAAAGGTTCAAAGTTCAGCCGAAAGTATAAAATTTCAACAGTTTGAACCGTTAAAAATAGAACAAGTAAAAATAACTAAAACGTTTCGAAATATTTCTGTTGAATGTTTCTTACAACTTTACAAGTAACCGTTTGTTTTTCATAAACAAATTATTATTCGCATTTTGGCACGTTATTCTTTAACGGTAACATAACAGGGGCTTCGTCTTGTTCCGTTTTGTTGGTTTTACGCGAGCGTTTGTGTGTTAGATGCGGTTTCTTAAATGTTATTTGAATTTAAGCACATTGACACTGAAGCTAATGTAACAGAGCTAATGTAAAGCCTATACAATCTCTACCTCTAGTCTGATCTCTAAATAGTTTCAAGCAAAATCGTCATTTTCTTTAATCTGTTTCTCTGTATGGTTTTCAATGTCATTCAGAGATTGCCCTCTTAATTTAAATTTATAATTTATACCTTCATCAAAGAAAATAATTAAGAAATTTAATGATTTGTAATCATGTCGTAAAACTTTGATACATATACGTATACGTATTGTATGATCCCGTTGTAATTGTACATTAAACACGTTATCGTTACAGATTTTTTTTCCTGTAAATAAATGTGAATATATTTGTCGTGTGTGTTTATGTCCCAAAAGTTGCGCCCTATATAATGTTACATGTAAATTTAGATAAAGAGGACACGATAACATTATGATTATTGTGGAACCAGTGCTACATACGAAATGAATATGATGACGCAACGGGGCGTCTGTTACCTCGGGAGTCATCGAGTCACTCAGAGAACATACGTATTATTGCTTACTTGTAATAATAATAAAATTAATAATTGAAGCATCTTAACAAGGTCTCCTATTATTATGTATAATTCTTATACAGGCAAAGTAAAAAGAAGCATAATAGGATATCACTCGAACTTGAAGTTGAAGAAATCTATCAGATACTCGTTAGATAACTACTGAATATTTTATTACTAGCTTTCTGCGGCGCGGTTTCACCCCCGTCTTTGCTTACTCCTCTGCTCCCGTTGTCAGTATTACGATATTACATAGGCTATAACCTACAACCTTCCACAAGAACTGGCCTATCATACGCAACGAGAATTATTTAAATTCCAGAGATTATAATACGCGTTCAAACAAACAAACAAACTCTTTCACTTTATTTTATTTTAAGTCTAGATATATCTAGTTAATAGTATAATAGATTTAGGAAATATTAGTACTTCCAACTTTTATAGTTACAATAGTATTTCTTTTTCGCTTCTATTAAATATATAATTTTCTAAACAATTTATAAATTACATGCAACAGGGGCGTGTCATCTTCGGTCTACCATCCTATATCTTTCAGTGTCATTAATAGCGACTAAGAAAAAAACATTTAACGGACAATAAAGATAGCTGTGTACTAAATATGTCACCTTACTTTGGTGACTCTAGTAAATCCTTAACTTTTATAGTTACGATAGTATTTCCTTTTCGCTTTTATATAAAATATATAATTTTCTAAGCAATTCATATATTCCATGCGACGGGGTTGTGTCATCTTTGGTCTACATTATGTAACCATCCTAATCTCTTTCAGTGCTTAATAAATCTGATAATAAGATAAACAATAATATTATACTTAATTAAACAAAATATCTCGATTAAAACGCAACAAGCCGACAAATAAAATGCACTGCTACTCGAACAGACTTCTCCTTCTTAGTACGACATGACACTATTAACATAACTGTTTAGTCATTCCTACCCTACAATGTATCAGATAAGAAGTAATGCTTAATATTAATGATAACACATAATAGAATTATTAATGTGTAAAGATCATTAGAAGATAATTATGTAACCTATGGAACCGTATGTGTCATACTTTAGTATCAACAGATGATCACTGACCTGGAATTTTCTAAAATGTTATGCACTTTCTATATTTAAATTTTCGAACTAGGTCTATGTATGTACAGGTATGTATCGTAAATATATCTATACATATAATAAAAATGTAACCGATCGCTGTCTGTACATGGAAGATATATGAGAAAATAAATTATTGGGACCTTTATCAACGCAAATAGAACCCAAAACAATGATTGTTACAATTTTTGTCTGTTTGTCTGTTTGTCTGTTTGTCTGTTTGTCTGTATGTCTGTTTGTCTGTTTGTCTGTTTGTCTGTGCGTTTGTTCACGCTAATCTCAGAAACGGCTTATCCGATTTAGATATGGTTTTCACTAATACATTGTGGTAAGTTTCACTTAACATTTAGTGTTTGTTTCATGTCAATCGGTTCATAAATAAAAAAGTTATGCCAATTTAAAGAATCACGTCGAACATTTGTTAATTTACTACGAAATCTGATAGAAACAGAGACTTTAACAGGTTATGTGGATTAGCTGTTTTTCGCACGGTCAGCTTTATGTGGCTCTATCACGTGTTAGCATTCCTATATATATTCCTATACGTCTAATCCATACATCCATACACCCATACATATTATATAAGGCTTTGTTCTAACTGACTGACTAACAGACAACGCACAGCCTAAACTGCTGGTCGTAGTGACTTGAAATTTGGAGGGTGTGTTTGTCTAAATGTCTAGAGGTTGTACTAAGAAAGGGTTTTTTTAAATTGAATGCCTAAGTGTGTGAAAAGCGATTAACGATTGTATGAATCTTCTTCATTTTTTAACTTACAGTTTTGAAATTTTGTTTCGGAATACTTCTATTTAAATAAAAAAAAATCCTTATAATTTTATTTTAACAGGGGTGGATTTAGAGGGGTGAAATTAAAGATCTTTAGCTTTTGAAGCCAGCGACTTGAAATTTGCAGGGAGGGGGAGGGAGGAAAAGGAGGAATTGAGGGAAAGGAGGAAGAAAGGGGAAAGTGAGAGGGAAGGGATGGGGAAGTAAGAGGAAAGTGATGGGGAAGTGAGGGGGGAGTGAAGAGGAAGTGTGGGGGAAATGCAGGAGAAGTGAAGGCAAAGTCAGGGAGAAGTCAGGGGGAAGTCAGGGGAAAGCCAGGGAGTAGTGAGGGAGAAGTGAGGGAAAAGTGAGGGGAAGTGAGGGGAAAGTGATGGAGAAGTGACGGGGAAGTGAGGGTGAAGTGAAGGAAAAGTGAGGGGGAAGTGAGAGGGGAGTGAGAGGGTAGTGAGAGGGAAGTGAGAGGGAAGTGAAGGGGAAGTGAAGGGGTAGTGAGGGGGAAGTGAGAGGGAAGTGAGGGGGGAGTGAGGGGTGAATGAGGGGAAAGTGAGAGGAAAGTGAAGGAGACGGGAGAGGAAGGGAGGGGAAAGGGACGAGGAAAGAAAGGAGTTCTCGAATGGTGAAAAAAGGGGGGAGGAGGGATAGGAAGCGATAAGAAGGTAGAGGAAAGGAGGAAAAGGAAGGAGAAGAAAGGGGGAGGGAGGGGAAAGCCCTCGCTTTTCCCTCTCTTCCCCCTTCCTTGGTAGAGGGAAGTGGAGGAAAGGGCAAGAGATGCTGGAGGAGAGGCAAGGGATGCTGAAGGAGGTGAAGAGGAGAAGGGGGAGGGGAGGAGAGGAAGGAGGAAACTGTGAAGAGTGGAGAAAAAGGGCGATAGGGAAGAAGGGGAAGGGGAAAGTTATTGTAGTGAAAATTTGCCAATATTGTATATTGTTTTTACGAGGGATATCTTTAGGTAGGTGAAAGAGGATTTGTATGAATGGGAGATTAAAAATAGTATGAAAAACATTATTTAAACAATATAAAAATGTCTATTGGAATAAACGATATTCACGCGAGCGAAACCGCGGGCAAAAGCTATCTATATACATAAAAGCAAAAGGTCACTCACTCACTCATCACGAAATCTCAGAAACAACAAGTGCTAGGAATCTCAAACTTTGCATGGTCGTTCCTGTTAGGATATAGGTGCTCACTTAAACGGAATTTTGCGAAATCCATCCCCTAAGGGGGTATAAAGGGGTGGCAAAGTTTGTATGAAACTTCTATAGTTTTTATAGTAGGATTACCAAATTACTAGAAAATACTCTTTTTTTATATTCAGAAACCACCCTTATTAAGTGGGCAAATAAGAGTCGCAAGTTTGTGTGAAAGTGGTTTGTCAGTTTTAGCGGTAGCGGGTTTAAACTGGATTCGCCATAGAGACGGATAATACTGATATTTATTACTGATACGTACGATTGCCATAAAATCAGGCACGCAATATTCTTATAGAGGCACCCATCTGAATTTTCACGCGAACGAAGTCGCGGGCAACAGCTATACTAATATAAGAAGCGAAAGACATTGTTTGTTTAAACGCGTTAATCTCCAGAACTACCAGTCAGATTTCAATATTTCTATAACAAAAACTACTTGAATAAGAGGCGTATACTGTTACCATTATGCCAAGATAAATTTCTTTATATTGTAATGTATTAAAATGCGTAGGTATGTGACACAATAGTGTTCAAACCAAACATGCACAACAATTATTCAGCATTCTAAAGGTTCTAGGAAGGAAAGTTTGCTATCAATCGGCAAATAACCCATAGACAATTATACATTCGTAAGCAAACGACAATACATATAGAGGAAGTAAAAGTAATCGGTGGGTCTGTAGAGCCTCTCGTTGTTAGCACAATGAAACTGGACTACCTTGAAACTGCCTAGGCTTTGAATGTCTGAATGCCAGATATCATTATACACAGATTTAGACTGACGAGATTGTCTAAAAGCAGGATGATGCAATAATTCAATTAGTTTAAATAAACCAATTATTATCTACCTACTAATTAATTAAATTACTTAATTACTTATAAATTATACAGCTGTTAACAATAAAACTGATCAAAACAATAGATCATTAAGTACCAACATGAATTTTATCATGTACATGGCTAGCTTTTGCCCGCGGCTACGCTCGCGAGAATATCGTTGTTAAATATCTGTTAAAAAAATTATGAGGACATTTTATATTGAAATCTTCTATTTCAAAATAAAATGTCCTCATTATTTTTTTTCCAAAACAAAATTGCAAAACTGCAAGTTAAAAAATGAAGAAGTTGCATACAATCGTTTTTATCCCTTTTCACACACTTACGTAGGTACACCTTAGACATTAAGACAAACCAATTCTCCAAATTTCAAGTCGCTACGACCAACGGTTTAGGCTAGACACAGGTTATCGCTGGTTATATTGCAAAGTCTTTTGAACTTACATCACAAATCTACCTAGACATTACTGACATACGGTGAAGGAAAACATAGTGATGAAATCTAGATTACAAAGAAGTGCTACTACTAAAAGTCTAGTCTAGTGCTATTACTAACAGTCACCTGGGTGTCTGTGTGAGGTCATGTCGCTAAAAGCGATCTCTTTTAGACAAAGTGTCTCTGTGAAACTGTACAGCTTACTAATGCATGCAATATAACAAGACTCAGGTACCTATTTATAATTTAAATACTTACGAGTAATATATTTAAACTATAAATTGACTGCACCGTTGGTCTAGTGGTTAGTGTAACTGACTGCGAAGCCGGGTGTCGTGGGTTCGATTCCCGCGGAAGGAAAATATTTGTATGATGAACATTTGTATTTGTCTTCAGTCTGGGTGTTTCCTATGTATTCTAAGTATTTACAAAAAAAAAAGTATGTATATGTATTATATTTCAGTTATCTAGTACCCATAACACAAGCTCTGCTTAGCTTGGGACTAGATGACGGTGTGTGATAGTGTCCACATATTATTATTATTATTATTATTATTATTATTATAAAATATGTAGTTATGTAGCTATTTATTCTCAGGTATTTGTAAATTAATCATCATTTCATCCGTAAGCCGTCCATTGTCGAACATTTATTCAAAATTTCGCTATCCTGACTAATTTTGAGTAGCTCATATCCATCTTTAATGACGCTATAATTTCATTGTAAGTAATTGATCCTTGTCAATAACAAAAAAGTATCCAAATTTGTCTGAACTTATCTATAATTATTATTGTATAAAGCGGAAGAGTTTGTTTGAACCTCTCGAAGGAGGTTATAGCCTAAATATCACACTGGTGATGGGAACAGACATCCTTACAACCAAGACTTCAACGGTGACACATCTGTGAAATAGCTCTTCGGTATTCTCAAGTCAATAGGTCCAAAGATGTGCGATCACAGCGCTACATCGATGCAAACGGCGCGAGCAGGAACTAATTTACAGTTTCGAATGTATGAAAATCGGTATTCTCTAAGCCTAAACATCTACGCCTTCGACTACAACATTGACCTTCGCCTTCGATCTATCTGTCAAATCACATCGTCTTTAAATTGTAGATTTTTCAACGTTGCACAGTGCTTTAGTCAACAAATAATTACAATAATCTAGTTTGATTTTTATATTTATATATAATTATTTTTAATACCTATTAATAGTTTATTTGTGTTTTATCTTAAAAATTAAAAGGACAATTATTTACGATGGCTCGTCTTTCTTGTATGATATTTTTGTTGGAGGAGACTAACCGTGAAGACAACATGCGTAAACGACGGCAAGCTAGGCTTGTTCGTAGTTTAAATATATTAAGAACTGACGGAAATTATATCAGAATTTATAGGTTAACTGAGGACCTAATAAGTAAGTTGGAAGAAGATATTCTGCCATTTTTTCCTAAAGAAAAACGGCAGGGAGGCATTACAATCCGGACAAAGGTGGGTGATGTCATTTATTACTGTCAGTGATTAGGTACTTATGTGCTGCTTATGATACTACTACCACACACCAAGTTATTTAATAGGTACTACAAATACTTATTACATTTTTAGATTCTCTATACACTTGCATTTCTTGCTAGTGGGAGCTACCAGAAGACATTAGGCGAAAATGTCTCCAACTTCATATCGCAGCCCTCTGCTTCTAGAGCTATTCGGACAGTCATAGATGCCATAAACCATCCAAGTATTATAAGCAAATATATAAGATTCCCCCAAAACATCAATGAAAGACAAGCTTTAAAAGAGAGGTACTGTGTCTTACCTACTGTAATGTTTTATTTATTTTCGACTTTCTCTTGTAGATAGAGGTTAATTTTCATGTTTACCTTTTATTTCAGATTCTATGAAAAGTTCAAAATACCTGGAGTGATAGGGTGTGTGGATGGTACAATGGTATCAATGGTTCGGCCAAGAGTTCACGAAGAGAGATTTTATTGTAGAAAAGGTTATCATGCTAGAAATGCCCTTATTGTAAGTAGGAATAATATTAGTGTAATTTGTGTCAGGTTCATTTTAATAAACCATGTTCTAATAACTTATGTTCATGTTTTAGATTAATGATGCTGATTTGAATATCCAGCATGTGGATGCAACCTTTGGAGGTGCAACACATGACAGCTTTATTTTTAATAGCTGTATAATAAAATCTCACTTAGAGCACTTAAACAACTCAGGTGAAGCAGTATATTTACTTGGTATGTATTTTAATTATTAAAATGCTCATACCTACTTTATTTCAATAATTTCAATAAAACATATAAAAAAAAACAAATTTAAAGTCATACTCTTTATATTTCAGGAGACTCAGGGTTTGCTCAAAGGCCCTACATGATGGTTCCTTTTAATGACCCTCAAACTGGCTCGCAAGAGGCACTCTATAATGAACTGCATGCCACAGCAAGAAACACTGCAGAAAGAACCATTGGTTTATTGAAAGCGCGTTTCAGGTGCTTATTAGTTCATAGAGTGCTTCATTATGATCCAGATATGGTGGTAAAAATAATAATAGCTTGTTGCATATTGCACAATATATGTCAGCGTGCTGGTCTGCCAGCTGTAGAGTTACCTGCACATTTACAAAGAAGTGAGGACAGAGTGCTCCAGTTACTTCAAACAAGGAATCAGAGATCTACTGATGGTTTGGAGGCTGGACGTCTAGCTAGAGACCGTCTAGTAAATAGATTGTGGCGTGCTCATAATTTTAGTTGAATTTTATTACTTTAGTTTAAAATTAATTAGTTTAGCTTAGATAAATTGTATATAATTTAAAGTTTAAATGACTTTCATATGTGTTGTTTAAATTACCTATGTTATTAAACAGTTTTCATTTAATTTCAAAGTATAAGAAAGAAATTAAATGAAGTAAGTTTGTTGTAAACATTGTCTTTTATTTTTATTATACACACTTGGCAATTATAAGCACATATATTAATATCCTAGTATATAGTTGGCAGTATAGAATGTTGTAACTTGTGAGTTACAACATTCTCCTCTGTCAACTAACCTGTAATAAATTGAAATATTCATTTTAATTGGATGAAAGAAAATAAAACATTGTATATAAGAAAATTAACAAATGTATTAGTATTTATATATTATAATTAAATAATCACCTAAGTATTTACAACATCTTGATAACTAATTTTACATAGCTCACCTAAATAATTAAAATATTCTTAAACCAAACTATTTACAACATCCTAATATCTAATTTTACATAGCAGATTCTTATCTTATATTTTACATTATTTACTTATTTAAATAATCTATTAAAACATCTACTAATCTATTTATTGCCCGAGCAGTGGTCAATTCATTTTCAGCATGAAAACTAATTGCTCGGGCAATCATAGCCTCTGCCTCAGCTCTTCGCTCTTCGATGGCTATGAAGCGCTCTGTGAGGCTTACCATTTCTGAGCGACGCTGTGACGGTGGAGACCTACGCAATAGTCGCCGGCGCGCTGCGGTACCGCGTGGACATTGACGAGCGCGTCGGCGACTTTGTGGTGTTCGTCTCTGGCTTTGTGAAAGTGTAGGTGCTGCAAAGAAAACTTTCATTAATACATAGTTATTATATTTACATTATAGAAAAATTAATATCATTTTCCTTACTTTCACTGCCTATTTGTACATCAACTGGGAGTTGTTGGGGAGTGTGTGGGGCCTCGCCTTCAGTAACCTGCAAATATGCATTGTAGTAAAATAACATATGCATATATAGTGTGCCTAATAATCTGCCCTGGCTTTGCAGGAGTGTAAAATAAATTTTTATGACATGATTAAATATAATAGGTACTTATAATATGCATGTAAAGTTTAGGGAATAAATTCACTTAACAGTGGTAAATCTCTTGTGTTTTATAAGTTAGTAAAATGATGCACTATTTTGTGAATAAACACACGAAATAACATAAAATAATCAAATAAAAGCTACAAACCAAATTTTGTTCCTGACTAGTATGACCAACTATGACTGGGGGTGATCGCTCAGTGAGTCTAATTTCTTCTCCCGCAACAGCAATGTTTGACAGATCCTGGAAATAATTTTTGTTTTAACAAACAAGACACTAATAAACATAGATAATAAGAACAATAAAAATAAAGCAAATTTACCCATTCAACTTGGTAGTGTTCTGTAGCAGGCTGCAGAGTTTGTGCTGAATCGTTAGCAATATTCTGTAAATAAAAGAAAAGTTTTAAGTTTTATACACTTATTTTTTTTATTTAAATTAGTTTGAACTTACTTCTAATATACTTGGAGACTCCTCTATTTGCACATCTCTATTTATGACCTCCTGTTCCTAAAATAAATTGAATAACATTTATTAATGTTACATTAATGTTTTTGTTTATTATGTATTTGTTATTTGTTTAGATAGTGTCATTATTGACCAAACAAATTAGAAACATTAAAAATTACATTAGTAACTATAGAGAATAAATCTAATTAATACCTGGAAAGGATTTATTTCAAAGTGCTGGTCTCCACTGGCAAAACTTTCTCCTCCCATCATATTTAAGATTTTGAGCTCAGTATTACTGAGCTCAGGCACATTGTCCACCCCACCGCCAGTTCGCCGCCTTGCTATTATAATTTGGCTGGATTTGCGTTTCACAGCACCTTTCTTATCTTTCCAGTACTAAAAGAAATAAATAATATGCTATACAATAGATTTACACTTATTTAAATGATATGGCTAGGGCCATTAGCAAATTCAGACTATCATGGACTAAATTATTGTTTTAAAGTAACACAAGACTAACCTTACACCACTGGTCAGACGATTTTACACAACCACTACCATCGCAGTTTAAGGTTGTTGCAATGTCAGACCAAGCTTTACGAGTGCGAATGCGAGCATTAGCAGTTCGAGCATGGCCTGTAGCAAGCCAAGGCTTAGCTTCTAAAAGGCTCACCAACATTTCAAGCTGGCCTGCCGAAGGAGCTGCATTGCGAGACACTAAAAAGACGTTTAGGCATTGTATTATGAATTAGATCACTACAATAAGACACTTTAGTACAGGTACAGTATTGTGCAGATTTGGCAAGAGATACCTATTAATAAAGTTAAAATTCACCTACTTTTAACTTGTTTGTAAAGAACTTCTTTGTAGCACACAACAAACCCAAATAAAGCGCACTCGTGCGTGGTAGGGTGACTTGAAGTGGATAAAAACCCATATTTATTCTTGAGTTCATTATTAACAAGGCACCACTTAGAACCACTTAACTTATTTGGAATTTTGTAACAAAAAGTTAAAAGTTAGTTTTAGCTAAAACGATAACTGTCAAAATGTCAGTTATTGTATATGTTTATTACTGCTTGTTGAAAAAAAATTACGAGAAGTTGTATGATTAAAATTTTTGATCTAATTATCCAGTTATAGTTTAATAAATACCTCGAATTTTTCTATAACTTATTTTGTACTTAAATTATTTTAAATATGATGATTTACGCTATAATTTGATAATCGAGATTTCCTCGACTATCATTTAGGTTGAACTACTACAACACTTAACATCTTAGACAACATCGTTGTGATCACGCATCCGAGAGATCGTCAACGAGTATTTATGCTTTGAGAATACCGATTTTGTCAACGTTGTTTTTAAGGGCGTTCTTATGAACGAAACATCCGTGAAGCTCGTCGTTGTCAACATCTTTAACGCAATGCTTAGAGAATCACCTTCCAGTGCAGTAAGCAAAGACGCGGTTGATATAATAAAGTCATAAAATCTACGAGTATATCTAACTTGATCACTCCTAATCACTCCTATACCTAACTACAGCTAGTCACCGCAGAGACGGCACGACGACGACAAGGTCAAATGAACATTAATTATCTAAGAAAATCATACCTTTCAGTGACGGACTCAATCGTCAGCTCGTCCCAAAATAAACTCGGACTATTGGGCCGAGTTGACGAATTTCAAAATTAATATTTTTTTCGTTCGTTATCTCGTCCCATTCTAAATTCTGTTAAATATTAACAATAGCTACATGTCAAAAACAGTCAGGCAGAAAAGTGTCTGTGATTTATTTTAAACTTTATTTTACGGTAGTAGATCCACGCTGGTTTCAGCATGAATGGGCCGGATCGTCCGGGGAAGTACTACCCTCTCATAGAAGATCGACTTAAGAGTAGTAGTATCCGTACTACTGCGTTTCGTTCGGTGAGTGAGAGTGCCGGAGGCCCAATTTCCCCCCTATCCTCTTTCCTCACCTCCCTCATTCCCTTCCTCTAACCCCATTCCCAGCCGCCATAGTGGAGGCCACTATACCAGCAGTTTAAGACGATAGCTTTTGGTATGGTGGCCACCACTTCTGGATTCCACTGACTGCTTACCATCAGGCGGGGTGGAGTCACTTTGGTAGGCTAACATAAAAAAAAAAAAAAAACTTCTTTAATAAGACAAAAAATTTTAAAAATGAAGTTTGTTAGCGCTAGTGTGTTACACTGCACTGATGTCATACTATTAGTCAAAGTCAACCATGCACAATGGCAGTGAAGCGTCGTTATTGGACAAAGGGTTATCGGGAATCCAATCAGAGGACGTCAAACTAAGGAGAGAGGTTAAGGTCAAGCTCTCTCTACCAATTATAATATATCTCAATTATACTCGCTGCATGTGGATTTAGGAAGCACTAAAACTCACAATAATATTATACCCGTAATTTTTGCTCTGCTTCCAAACAAAACCAAGGGAACTTACGAAATTATGTTAAGGTTGATAAAGAGTCAAATACTAGAGTGGATGCCAAAATCTTATGGAACTGCCCTCGTGTTATGTAGAATAGTTAAAATAACTTGGTCGATAACAGGTAATGATGAAGACATTCAAGAAATAATGCATAATATTGTTTAGGGTGTTTTGTTTTAATTTTTGTTTATTAAAAAACACTCAACTATACATAATTACTTGAAATTTAACCTCATTGCCTTAGCTACCTGCGTCCGAGTAGCATACCTTTATCAATAACGAGTTGCGTACCATTGTCATATTCCTTTGATGTAATGATATAATTATGACTCTGTTCGCATGTTGGTAATGGCTTAACTATAGTAAATAAAGGCTGACTTTACAATTTATTGTTAGTAAGTAGTAAGTAAGACTGATTATGTGATGGATGAGTGATGATTTTTTTTCCAATAGGGGCGCACGTAAGTGTCTATATCGCCTTAATATCGCAATATTAAACTAAGTATGTCTGTACTTAATTATTATGAATAGAACTGATTATGTGATAGATAACTGTGATTTATAAAACGCAACTAAAATGTACCTACTAACTTTGATTTTTATTATTACTTATATAAATGTTGATTACCTAAATTCTTGGCTTTTATTTACTCGTATATAGTGAAAAGTTTTGGTTTGGACTGTACCGAAACAACTTAAAATATTGAAGAAAAATAAAGTGGGACGAGATAACGAACGAAATAAATATTAATTTTAAAATTCGTCAACTCGGCCCAATAGTCCGAGTTTGTTTTGGAACGAGCTGACGCACGAGTCCAGTGACGTCATAGTTACGCCAAGGAGATATCTATAAATCGAATTTACCTGATTCAATTAAGTATGCCTATACTTATTTGAATCAGGTAAATTAGATTTCAATGAAGCTTTAGACCTTCAATGAGGGTTTTTAAGCAAATTTACACTTATGTGAAATGTCTTTCATTCACAGAAAATCAAAATCAAAATTCATTTACAGTTTGAAATCAGTAGATCGTTCACGGTTATCTGTCAAAGAATGAAAGCGCTTTGACAGGTGCTGGACCTGCTGCCTCCTCGTGGACGCCATTTTAGAAAACCCTCATTACTAGGTGTTTCTCTAGTGTCTTCAAAAAAGTATGTGTTGTAAACAAAATACTTACTTAATTAATAGGTTTTGGTAGACATAGACAGATGTTTGAAATGATTAATAGAGATTAGAATTTATATTGTCCGTTGCTAAGAAAATATGACCCGATGTAATGTACCTATCCATGTCTTTCACACAGACTCAGATCCAGTGTGAGTCTGTGTAAGTGTAGTGCTTCCGTACAAAATATTTTGTATCCATCATGCCTCTCTACTTGCAAGGATGTTTTGAACCCTTCGTTACAAGTCGCTTATTTTAGTGCAAAACTATTTAGATCATGAAAATTTAAACGAAAGAAAAAAAAACAAAATATTACCTACCTACAGAATGCCTGCCTACCTATTACCTAAATTAAGTTCAAGTGATACACGACAGGTAGTACGAGTATTAGTATTAGTATTATAGGTAGGTATAAAGTATGTGCTAGGTGCTAGATGCCCTTTCTCTAACTACTTAATGAAAATTATGATCAAAATTAAACATTATTCTGGTACCCGTAATGTGACTGATAAATACCTAATCAATACTACTGTAGCTAGGTTGTTAAACTTACAATAGAACAACGACAATAATAGAAAGAAGTCATATTTTAAAGAAACTAGGTCACAGTTATTCGGATACTTGTTAGAAAATTTTGTTTAACAAACAAGAAAGTGAAGAACTGTAGAATCTTAAGACTAAATAAATTGTTGTTACTTAGGTAAATGACGCAAGGTAGAGGAGATCTTTCAGGTTTGAAAATATATATCACATTAGATACCTACCTAGTATAATTTTCGAGGTCGACTACTTTCAATAGGATATTAGGGAGCCGTGAGAATACATTTTCATTTGTTTTGTTTATTAGTCTAATTATTATTTATTTTTAACCAGTTCCACTAAAGAATAATCGGCTATTAATTGTTTAAGTAGGTACCTACCTATACAGTACTAGTACTATTTTTTTTACTATAGAAACAATAAAGCTGTGTTGGAAATTTAACAATAAAAAAAATGTTCTTGCAGCGCCATCTATTCACTATTACACAACTCTCGTAAATGGTTGCTTTGAGCGTTAGTTCTAATTCTGGTCAATATATGGCTCTCAAGGCTCAATCTCGCTTTAATTTATAATGTTTTTCATAGATGGCGCTACTAAGATGATTTTTTAAGAATCTATAATAATAATAATATATAAAATTCACGTGTCACGGTGTACGTTATTGAACTCCTACGAAACGGCTCGACCGATTTTCGTGAAATTTTGTATGCATATCGGCTAGGGTTGAGAATCGGACAAAATCTATTTTTCATCCCCCTAATTGTTAAGGGTGGTCGGAAAAGGTATGAAAACGATTGTATGAAACTTCTTCATAGTTTTGAATTTTTGTTTTGGAATACTTCTAATTTTTTTTTAATTGGGGTGGATTTAGAGGGACGGAATTAGGGATGAAATATTATTTTGAAGTTAGCGACTTGAATATTGAAATGAGGGGGAAGGGAGGGAGGGTGAAAGAGAAGTGAGGGGTAGGGAAGAAGAGCGAGGAGAAGTGCGGAGGAAGTGAGGGGGAAGTGAGGGTAAAGCGAGGGAGAAGTGAGGGGGTAGTGAGGGGAAAATGAGAGAGATGAGAAGGAAGTGAGTGGGAAGTATGGGGCAAGTTAGGGGAAGGGAGATGTAAGTGAGGGGTAAGCAAGGGGGAAATGAGGGAGAAGCCAGGGAAAGGGAGAGTGAAATGACGGGGAAAGGAGAGGGAGGTAGGGGAAGGGGGGAGGGAGGGAAGAAGCGGAATGGGAGGAGTGGGAAAAAAGGGAGAGGGGAATAGGGGAAAGTAGTGAAATGTTTACGGGGGATATCTGTAGGTAGGTGAAAGAGGGTTTGTAGAATGGGAGATTAGAAATATCTATTTATATAAAAATAAATCCAGACTGGACCGATTCCGTTAATTTTTTTTTTGTTGTGTTTGTTATTGTCAGGAGAAGGTTCTGCGAAAAATTAGATAATAATTAAGACAGGACAACGTCTGTCGGGTCCGCTAGTAATCTATAAAAGTAAGTACATATAAAAATAATGATGTGAATAATGATAGCTTAATTTGTAACAATTTATTTAATTACGTATTTGTAATAATTACTTACTATAAAAACCAACGCCTATACATATTTATATGATTAGATAGTTAGTAAAAAAGGACATGCTAACAGTAAACAAGGTTTTATTACAGTTAATTTTGTAGTGTAAAATATGTAATCTATAGAATTTATAATGTATAAAAAACAATATTCAGAGAAAATTTTAGGAGAATGGATTTCCCTAGGTATTTATAAAGAGGTTATAAAAAATGGTAAAAATAAGTCGAAATGGTCCAGAGGATAAGGCACCAGCTTCGTAAACACGAGGTAGTGGGTTCGAATCCGGGCAAGTACCAATGTGATTTTTCAAATCAGATGTAGGTACTTTCTAAGTTTATCTTGGACATTTCTGACTAACGGTGAAGGAAAACATCGTGAGGAAACCTGGTCTTAAATGTCTGAAATTGCCAATCCGCCTTGAGCAAGCGTGGTCATTAATGCTCATACCTACCTTCTCTATATGAGAAGAGGCCTTTGCCCTGCAGTAGGACAGTAAATAGGCTGGTATTATTATTTATTATTTATTATATAAAAAAAACCGAGCAAGTGCGAGTCGGATTCGCCGACCGAGAGTTACGTACAAATTTGTAGGTTCCTAATACCACAGTATTATAATGCATGTGTTAATACAGTGCAAACTATTAGGTACTTGCTACATTCATTGCATTAGGGAAACCTGTAATGATAGTGATGTTGAAGCAATAAAAAATAAAATAAAATAATAATAACATGACACGGTTGACTCAATTCAAAATTTGGGCCACCATTCCTATCATAAAAACCCTGTTTTTTAATTATTTATTTACTAATGTATAGTTTTCAGATTTTTCCTATACTTGTAGTATAAAACGGTATTAATTGCCAAATTTCATAGTTATAGGTCAATGGAAAATACCCTATAAATTTTGATTCTCTTGAGAATGTCGAAATATAGGTACGTTTCTTGCGGTATATACGGTCATATCTTTTCTTTACGTTAACTTAGGAGTTTAATTCACAGCTTCAAGAAACTGTAGATCTGAGTAAGAATATAGTTTTAATTTCAACTCGATACCTCCACGCGTTTTCGAGATAAACGGCCTTGACAGACGGCACGGAACCCAGAAAACTATAACAATATAAAATATGGCTAATGAATTAACATACAAGTAAGTACAACCGAAGCTTTGATGTACAGTTTTAAAATATTATTCATATTTTAAACATACATTTTAGGAAGTTATGTTAGCTTTTGGACAGGCAACTCTATAAATTAGGTACCTACCCATGTTTTCTTGATTGTGAATGTTAGAAAAATATTTTTTAAAATCTTTTAAATTTTTTTTGTGATATTATTCAATATCTAGGTAATAAAGTAATTAGAAAAACTGAAGCAATAAAATTAACAAACTAATTTTAATTTTTAACACCTGAGAATTGCATTAAAACTTATTTTTTTATTCACTTGAATTAGACCCGATCAATATAAATCTTCGCTACATCAAAAAGAAACATCTAGTAATAAATTAAAATCAAGGACAATCCATCTTACTGGTCCCTGTAAGACCAAAAACGCATCGACCGTGTAAAATCGACTGCCGCTTGTCCGGTAGATCGTGTTTCATTTTTTTCCTCGTTGAAGATGTATCAAACGCATTATCCTGGAGGTTTGGTGTCGGAGGGAGAGGGGGGTACGCTGGCTCCGTGCGCGTGCGCATAACTCGAGCGTGACGTCACACAAGGGCCCGGTAAAAAACGCCATGAACCCACCCATCAAGGCTTTAGAGGTTCCTCCATTTACATGTTATTATACCTATGTAATAATATGATTTTTTCACGTTTGGTCCAAGGGCAGTATATTGCATGTCTATAAAATATTTACATTTGCTTAAGAGAGATAGATACTTTAAGATTTCTGAAATAATTAATACAAGAAAAACGTATCATGTAAATGACTACGTACTACGAAAATATGTATATATTTTTCAACCGACTTCAAAAAGGAGGAGGTTCTCAATTCGGGTCTTATACTTTTTTTTTGATTGTTTGTTGCCTCATATTTGGAGATTATTTACAGGTACAAAAAGCGTACCTACTAAAAGCGTTTTACAAATTTTAATATGAACGATACCACGATACTTAATCACGTATAAGTTAGAATATAGAGAGAAGTAAAACGATAAAATAAATAAGTTTTAGTGCTATTCGAAGGCGCATATTTACATAATAGAAAAATGGTGACGGACTCAATTTCCCAATACGTACACCAATTCTGGCAATATACGAGTATGTTAGTAGGTATAATATTATTTTAACTAATGTTGGTATATAAAGTAGGCGTAAAAAAGCTACCCACATATTGAAAAATAAATGAGGAACGTCAGTTACCTGCCATCGAAGATCAATTTCCTTATATCACGACCGTAAACAGTTAGAAGCCCTATATAGATCAGTATCAGCCAATTTCGATATCGCCATGATAGTAATGTTGAAATAATGCACGTTTTCATTACCGGCCGTTAGATAAATGACGCTGAGATTGAATATCCCACGTTCCTTCTGATTTTTGAACTCCAGGTGCAACAGACAAGGTGCTATAAGTTTAAAATTCTATTGCGTAATATAGCCTTTACGCATCATGAGTGGCAACATAGCAATTTAGTGCAATATTTTGTGGTTTTCAATTTTTATCATTTAATCTTAGCTGTATTTTAAAAATATGTTTGGCTAACATGCTACAATTAGTTGAAAGCTGTACAAAAAGTAAGCAACCATTGCGTTTACAGTTCTATTTTTATGCAAATAACACATTTGAAACTTAAGTTGCGTTATTTTCATAATAAAATAACTGTAAGCAAGCATTTAATTCTAGCATGTTACCAGAACATATTTTTAAAATATAGCTAAGACTAAATAATAAAAATTGAAAACCATGAAATATGATATTAAACTGCGACATTGCCACTACAAAAAATGTTTTAAATTTAATTTATATCAATATCCTGCCGATTCTGAAATACGTTATAGTTTCTTCATACACGTCCAAAACCTACTTTAACTAACACACAACAGTGACTAGAACTTTTGCCCTTTTGTTACTGTTATAAACAAATTTGATTGACACATAAAGCAACAAAGTAAATACCCAAAAAACTTGTTATAGGCACGCAAACAAGTTCTACGAAATCCAACTATAGGAATAATATTAACAAGTATCTTAATATTATGTGTTATCAATCTTGAATTTTAATGTCCAGCTCTCCGTATTACGGTGAGTCACCATTAAAAAATGCAACAACTGTTCTAAACTTCGTTGTGTCTTGCTTGCAGGTGACAGTATGGGGCAACAGCACAGTGGCGGAGATAGTTTGTGAACCGCTGAATGAAATTGGAGCAGTGGTGGCTGGTACTCCGTCTGCGCCGATATCTCCTCCTTTATCAGTACCGATGGGAGATTCTCTTCCTTTGCCAGATACTCTTGCCATACCACCTCCTTCGCCGCCCATCGCATTATTATTTCTCGGAGGCTCCAAAGCTCCAGTGGAACCTAGAGCTTCTACAACTGTTTTGGAAGGGGAGGTGCTCGTCGTGGAATATCAACCGCCACAATGGGATGGAAGAGATTTGGAAACATTCATAGCTTGGGAAAAGATTTATGGTTAGTATTATTAGTAACTTCTTTCGCAAAACTTTTTAGTTTTCTGTCTCTTATACATTTATTTGTAAATTTATAAAAATGTCTCATTCTTGTAGAGGTCTGTTTTGTAGGGGTTGTACTAATACTACTAGGGCATTGCGAGAATAGTATCAAAACATGATGTCATATACATCATAAACCTAATAGAACAGTTTCGATGTGTGTAGTTCTATTCATAACAACATGATGAACTATTATATAGTATTTTAAATAATTTATAGAACTCTAATTTTATTGAAAGATGGTTTGTTGCGTATTTATTTATTTAATTACAGTATTATGTACAAAATACGTTCATTCAGTATTCCATTGGCAGCCACTGCAATGTTTGTAGAAAGCGTTTTGACAATACGACGCACACGCATGCTATTGTCCGGTAATCTTTCCTAGAAGGCGCTTTAAGCATTAAGTATGCAGCCACCGTAACTACTATACTCAAGTATATGCAATCACATATTTTTTTTTTTTTTGTATTTAGTTAGTGTTCCTAAGATTAATAATAATAAGTAATAATAAATTATTTGATTTTCCTTCACAAATTGTCTGGCTTATGCTAAAATACAGGTAGTAGAACTAGAATAATTTGCGAAGGACCGGTGCCTGAAATGGGTTTGTTAAACCTGTGCTACAGGTCACCAGGCCCCCGTAGTTTTGAAGACACAATTGCTAATGCGAAAGTGGTAGGATGGTTGATCTCTAGTTTCAGTTACAACAGTATTATCAGGCATCTAAAAGAAACTAAAACTAAATAAAATAAAAACTTAAATAACTAGTAAAATGTAAATGTAAAATAACTTGTATACTTAATATTGGATTGGAGATGTGACACTTATATGCGACTATTACATTTAATTTTCTTAATTAGATTTGCCACTATTGATATAATATTTCACCGCACATTTAGTTCTGATTCTGAAAAATTTACATGTAGCAGTTCATAATTTTTCTGATATTAAGAATACCTTGAATCAAGTTTTAGATAATTCTCAAGATGAACTTTAAATGCAGGGTGAATCATCTTATTAATGTACAATGTGACCTCACTGACGCCCACGTAAATTTTTATAGCGTACATATTATGCAGATCTTTCAAGTAACACGGTCAATAACCGTCAATTATATCAAACTGGTGCATATAAACGTAATACAATTTGCATGACAAAAACTTTCTCTTTTATTACAGCCTCAACTCTATTTTCGGCGGTCGAGTTATATGGCAAGCCGTTGCTGCGTGCCGCAGTTATCACCAAAGAAGAATACCATCTTCTATTTTACTATTTAGAATCTGTATCTGAAGCCAGCGAAGCCTTAACTGAACGAATGAGAAAATATATTGATTCAGGTTTATTATCGGCAGACTGCAAACTTGAAGACGATGAAACGGATGTTTCAGAAAAATCTGTCACAGATGAAGAACGAAAAAGCAGCTTGCTGACTGAACTGATTCAGGAAGGAGTGCTTACTCAACACGACGTCGATGCGTCATCTGTGATAACGAACTCAGAATTTAACGATTCGAATGCACCTGACAATCGTAAAATTGATGACGATAACCGTTCCAGTATTTCCTCAGTCAGTCTTCGCAAAGTGACTGTCGACATTCCAATAGATTGCGATGAATCAGTGGGTGATGGTTCGATTATAGAATCGAGCGATAATGTGACGACTGTAACTATTAGAAGCGGCGCTCATTGCTGCGTTGATCACCGAATATCGGCAGATGTTACTGATAACGTGTGGGCTACTGTTAAGTGGGATTTTTTAAACCCAACCGATTTTGGTTACGACCAAATCGGAAGTGTTAAAAGAAGTCGGTCAGATTCCGCAATCACTCCTGTGTGTCAAAGAAAAAATGAGGATTTATATTATGAACGACTTGATGAGCATAACCTAGAAGCTGAATCTTGCGGGAGTATAACCCCGTACGAATCGATCGAAGATTTATATGATTGCATAAAAAATGCTCAATATAGTAGTGCTGCCGCCGAGGAGTCCTCGCCATCAACCGAGAGTCAATCGGAGCCTCAATTTCCGGACTACTATGAAAAGTCGAGCACAGCCCGTCAGAGTTCCGCGAGTAGCGAAAAAAGCGGAGCCTCATCCGCGTTTCCGTTTTCGAAATGTGGTTCGAGCGATTCTACGGACGCGTTTACGTCGTGCGAGTCGACTAGTGGAATAAGTACTTTCGTAACGAAAAGTATCCCGAAGTCGCTGAAGTGTAGGGAGTTACCCCTTCCGCCGGCGGATGGTGATTCAAGTGAAAGCGCAATCCTTTTAAAACAATTGTTTAGTGGTGAATTGATGGACGCTTATGGGGAATTTTTATCTGCGTATCCATATGCAAGAGCGCTGTTGCGGCGCAAAATTCGTCGGGACGAGCACTTTGCAGCCCTGGCGGATATACGTCGAGGAGCAGCCAAGTATACTATTAAGGACTACCTCGAATTGCCGGTAAGTACACTAAGTATATGCTATCAACATTATTACATACAATTGAATTAATGACAGCACGTATTGTAGATTGACATGTATTACGAAAGTCAGTAGGATAAAATTAAATGTTTCTTCATTGCACTTGACCATAAAGAGTTCGTTTGGAGCGAGGGTGTGGAATGTAATGAACGTGTCAAATTGTAGTCATTATATTTAATCGTTGAAGAAAATGAGAACAATGAGTGGCTAGAGATAGATTAATTTAGATCGAGCGGTTTAATCGCGAACGAGCGCGACAATGATCCGTGCGACACGCGCACTCGCAGACCATTCAATGCTAATGGGCCGGAAGAGTGCGCACGTGTAGCTCTCTCTCCTGATTACTACACACATTGTTTCCCCCATCACTCGACGCCGCTACAATTTCAGTTTCAAATTACATGAGCTATCGGTATATCACAAAGTGAATGTATGAATATCGAAGGGCAACCCATATATCGTATAATTTGGATGACTGTTCTATAAACAATGGTGAAGTGATATATAAGACAAAGTATAGATATCCATAGCTTTGGCATTCACTTAATATCAGTGATGGCACTAATTATCAGAACAAAAACGTCTAAAGAAACCGTTAAATAATAAAAGAATACGAGTAGAGTAGCGGCTACTTATGGCGGTTGCCCGGGTTCTCATTATATTTGATTCGTTTTGATAGCTAAAAATTCTATTCAGACATCTTTAAGAAATCTATTCAGATATCTAAATATAAATATATTTAAAATTTAAACAAAATAGTAGGTACTAAACTTAAGACTCCTTTTGTGGACACACTCGTACGAGTATGTGTAAAATGTATTCGTGATTCTGATTCTATCGACGCGACTCGTACATTCAATGTTAGTTACAAAACGCTCAGGCCTAGGGTTGTCGCCATCTATCTACATTGCATTTAATTTTATTTAATGCAGATGTTTGTCTATTTATCAGTTCAATAAATTGGCTGTCTTCGGTGAGGGAAAGTCAGAAAGTGAGAAACTTACGCTACATAATTGATTAATACGGTGTCCACAATATTGCTTTTTGTGACGATTAGTTTTCACAAGTGATTATCTATCTTAATTGACGGATACGGGTTTATACGTAGTTTAAAGAAGATAATGTAATTGCAATAATAGCAATTGTGCAGTTTCCCTCTTAGCACTTACTGTGTTATCGCTTTGCCAAGTGATAAACATTAGTTAAGAGCTAGTTCTGAATTTAATATGTACCTAAACTAGGTACTAATAGAATCTGTATAAACAAAAGCAAAAGGTCTCTCACTGACTAAAGACGAAATTAGGAAAATTATTTAATGAATGGTAATGAATTTTAAGATATCTTTTTTATTACCCCAAAAAAATGATATTACTTGGCCCAATGAAGCAGCCAGAGTAGTTCAAGAGCGATATCACAAAAGCCATTGTGTCAAATTGCTATCATTCATTAATTATTATTTTTACAACTAAGCATTCTTAAGGACACACTACCTTTACGTCATAAACGAATTAACAAACTCAATGAATGGTCGCCAGTTAGTTATAGCCATTCTTTATAACGTAGCGTAGACCATCGTCATCAATACAAATCTAATTTATTGGTTATCTCAGCTTATCTCCATCAAATCTAATAACATGCTTTGTTGTATGCAGATTTAATATAGTAGGAGGTAAAGTGGTCCAACAAGGCTTTACGTTGAAACGTTCGATGTAGGTACTTACATTGATTTGACTCTGAGCTTAAGTTTTACAGGATTTGTAGTTGAATAGTACACTTTATTTACGCATAACGTAGTTTACCACTTTTACTCATTTCTCTTTTTTTCAACTATCTCAAAGTAATATGAGTCTGACTAAAACATGGATGAAAAATGAACAGCGCCTCTATTATTTTCTCTGAGAACTAAACCTTAAGCCCGAAGTAAGATCACCGAGAGTGGCTAATAATTGAAAATATATTTTTACTTTACAGCAATATTCTGTAAACAACAAGGTACTCCACTCAACTTTCCCTACTTATACTGAAACCTAATAGAATCAGCCATTTTTTATCAAAATACGAAACAGTTCAAAACATAATTAATGCACAAACATAGAGTAACAGTAGTACAGAGTCGATTTACTTCATCTCATTAAAATCCAAATGTTTACATCTATCTAAATACCTCCATACATTCTATTGCGTCAAGCAATGTCGAGTTTATCATATAATAGCATATTAACATTGAAACAGTTATAAATGCCTCGGACAGTTACCTACAATAACGATTGTTGATAGTCAAATCCGAGCTAACCTTAGCATCCACCCACACTCGCGTTAACAAATGACTGCACTTGACCGTTTATGAACTAATAAATTATCTATTTGATATTTCATTGTGTTGTAATAGAAATACGTATATTTAAAGGTACTTAAAACATAGGCCATTTCTTGCCAATGAGAAAATTTTATAACAAAATATAATGCAGTTGATATTTAATGCAGTCGATAATATCATGATCAGGCTAGTGGTTATTAAAGTTCTGTTGATAATAATTATTATCAGATTGCGAAGAACCAGGATAATGTTTTCTCCTTAGTTGGACATCGTAATCTTCCGATATTGAAATTCTCCAGTACTAAAAGCAATTTTCTTAATATATACGTCGTTGTCTAATATTATCTCAAGTTCCTTATTTAAATCGCAGTAAAATGCTAATGCTGAGATAGGAAATATTACAGACCAGTTTTATGCAAGACCGTTGATGAACATAAGCGTACCTTAGGCGGTAATAACACTGGAACGCATCTCGCTCCGGTTTGTGTACGTGCGTTGCAAGATACCGTACGCGTTTTCAGTGTAGTAACTCAAGTGATAAAAATTTTTAAACTGCGGATTCACATTGTAAACTCCAGTGTACGTGCACTGTATTATTTGTCATAAAAAGGGCAGCTAGGATATTAGAAATGATGTCGCCAATTTTGAGCAATTTTAATATGGGTTAATAATTTCCAAAGTACTCCAAAAAGAGTTTTTAAAAATACTTTATGTAAGAGGCGAATGCACACAAAACAATAAGCATTTTTGAATATTAATAATTCAGTGAAGTAACTTGGGAATAAATGTATGAGAATTTTATCTTTATAAACTAAAATAATAGAGTACTTAGGGAATAACCCTTTGATAAAACCCATGGCCTAATAAAGTTAGGTAATTTTAGTGTTTTAAATACTTTAACATAATTTATTTCTGTAGTCATTTAGTTGCCGTTATCTGAGTTTCTAGTCAGCGAATAGACCCTAGCCAAATTGACTGACGTCTTTTGATTTATGATTATGACTTTCATAATGATCATTACCATCTTAATGAATTAGATTCGAGTTTGGCAATAAATAAAATATTTGTTGACAAGTTGAGTTACTTATAAGACTGGTTCAATTTATGTATATTATTAGTTATATAAATAGCTTCCATAGTGCAGTTGATGCCAAAAGTGTAATGTGTGGGTTCTGGATTTGCAAGCAACTTTGTAAGACGCTCGGGCTTAACCATTATTTTAAAGAACGTTAACGATTTAAAATTCTTTATCGAATGAATATATTTCATATATAGAGAGGTATGGCGTGTTTTAAGACGTCAGCAGCGCAAGTGAGGATATATTTTCACCCGGCTTCTAATATTACTACTACTTTGGTAGTATTGTGTTCTCACTGATAGGTAGCGATAGTACCTACTGCTCGCAGGATGGATTGGAAAACAAATAGTACTTACTATAAATTAAAATGAATGAAATGAAAAAGGTGGGTTAAAGTCGTTTTACTTTACCTCTAACGTCTTTTCTATAAGCAAGTTATTTAGTTAAATCTAAGAAACAAAATAAATCAAAAGCACAACACCGTGCCTCTTATATGCATGATGTTTTGGGTCCGAAACTTTAGTTTGAAATCATGATAATACGCTAGTAACTACTTATTAATCTAAAATTCAAAAATTTCACATTGAACATTACTGAAATTAACCACATAAATATGGTGGTTAATTTCAGTAGTCAAAGTATCGCAATCATCCCAAACTCTGGACTTATAAATAGATATAAGACTAAACTTGTTAATCCACCTTCTTTGTGAGGGAAACAGGATATCTCGTGTATTAAAGGCTAAACGGCTGGTTCTATTGGCATTATTGTGTATTGAGTGACTGTTTAAACTACGAGTAAGCCTAGTAAGGTCAACCGCTACCTCAATATAATAATTAAAGAAACGTATTACTTAGTTTTATACGTGTGAATAGTTTTATAATCTTGGTGATCACACAACACAATCGTCTAGTTTGTATCTAAAGTGTGAACATGTAGCGTCGTGCGTTGCGCTCGGAATGCTAAACGATTCGGTGTGAGCTTTCAAATCTAGATAGACATTGGATATCACTAGGGCTGTAGTATTTATACTGTGAAGTGGTAGAGCCAGCGAATGTTTATTGTATCGTTTCAAAAATTGTCGTTTTGCTAATTTAGATTATGCCGATTCTTATAAAGTTATTTTTTTTCTATCTTTCTAATATATTTTAAATTAGATATTTCAAAATGTAATGCTCATACTTGTACTCGTAGAAGCGCAGAAAAATTTTGTAGTCTAGAAAGATACGGTAGATATCTCAAATGCTTTGAAATTTTGACTTTTGTTTTTTACTTTTCTCAAAGTGGCTTACAAGCTGCATACATCCTACTCCTCCTAGATGTTAAGTAGTTCTTACGATACTCAAACGAGTGATGTTTTTGGAGATACGTTCGAAAATATGTTTTCTTCTTGGAAGCTGTGGCATAAATATTACTTTATTATTATTCAGGCTATGATAAAACTTGGTGCATCAGTAGCGCAGTATTCTAGAATCATACATAATGTACTACTATAAATTAAATTCAGCGTCCAGCAACCACGCCCCCCGCTGCTCTCATAAACGCTGCGGCCTAACATTCCGGCTCTGCGCTTAGCAATGTAGGTACTACATGCCATCTAAGATAGTAGTGATTACCTCAGGACTTGCGAACCAGTAATATTGAGGACATTAGGCTACTATCTTGAATATACATCGCTAAACTTTATATTCACGATATTTTTAATTCTTACTGGTTTAGATACTATCTCTAAATTGTCAACAGTGCGTTCTATTGATAGGTATATTCATAATTTGTAATATATCAAAATATAGCTACATATGAAACCCGTTGCCACTATAATAGTTCTAATGACAGACAATATTTATCATGTTAAAAATTATATTAATCAGTATCACAATTAAATTTATAATTTTAAGAATTAATTAATTTTTACATATCACATCTATAGTCATGATGATGAAATTAATACCTGTTTTTTCGAAGGTACAAGTTCCCGAAGCTGCGGTTTTGATAAGCGGTGTAAACTCCCGTCTAGGCTATAGCTATATTAATAAATATCATCTTACTGCGGTCACTCATCTATCTGCCAAGGGTAATAAGCGTAAAACTGTACTGAGTATGAGAAAATTCAGACATGAACAGCGCCTCATGAGTTTACTCGGCAAACTAAACACTGTCACTGTCAGTAGTAAGACAAACACTCATGTTATAGTTACTTAATAAGTAGTTGACGAGACGAAAATAAACAAAAGTGGAAAATTTCAACATAAAGGTAAATTATCTGACAATTTGAAGTATTAAGTACAGAGAAGGAAATAACATGATAACTATTGCAATGTTTGACTTAATTATCTTATCAGATATCCATCATTATGTAGTTAAATTTTTGTGGATAATAAATACCTTAGTGACGTAATCTTACATCGTTAGGTGTTATGTAACTTCTTTCCAAACCATTGTTATGAATGAAAGTTCCAGCTGACTTCGTTATTTATATCTTCTAACACTCTGCAACTAGCAACTATTCGCTTTTACTCGTAATATCAGTTAACTTATGCAAGTTTAACAATGCAATTCTCATTTTATCCTGTTTTTATTCTTTTTGTAATGCATGTTATAAAACAGGTATCAGTCATTGCTGAGGTTACTAAACGGTTGCAGTTCCAGTTTTAATCGAGCAAAACAAAAAAATAGCTATATCAGCATAATTCTATGAGACAGCTACACCTGCTACCAGAGCAGCGATTTGGGAGCAAATTCGATATACAGTACTCACCATGTGAAATAGCTGCAATTTTCATTTTTGGATGAGTTAGAAGAAGAATTTCAAAACAAATTCTTTATCTATTTTATCAAACGATCGCAATTTAAAGCAGAACGCTATGGTTTGTTTGTAGCTCTTTGTAGACTCCTACGTGCCAAATTTCTGTTATAATCGTAATACCTATATTTAATTGCAGCAATGTAAGTATGAAGTTTATAATAATGATGATATAAGAAAACTATTGAACATTTTAATATTATATAATAAAGTCATCAAATAGTTATTAATTATAAAGTAAAAGTTCAAGGAAAGCTTCCACTTGAAGCAATTCTAACTGCTCTTTAAAATCATTTCGAACGTCCGGAGCGGACGTTCCGTACATACTTACTAGCTGAACAGAAAGAAACACTTTCGCAAGCCATTTGAGCTCTACCATAATTGAACAAGGTTTAAAATTCAATAAATACAAACTTTTAAAAATAGTTTAAAGCGATGTGCAAAGAATCACAAATATTGATACGATGTAGTTTCAGCATATTTAATAAATAGTATTTGAGGAAAAGCCGGATTTGTAGAGAAATTTTATAGAACTAAGAAAGTTAGTGTATATTGAAATTTAATTTGGCCTGGCTTTCGTCGGCTCAGTAAACAAGACAACCTATGTATGCAAGTTTGTACTATAATTATTGTAACGACATTGTAGCGGGTTGCTCCTAAACCACATTCTAAGTTAACCCGTATTTTCGATGTGAATGCTGAGTATTTGTTTGCCTTTCGCTCATTGAATTAATTTTAAACTTTTATAGTTTATTAGTAAAACGCATAACTTTATAAAGTAATATTACTGTTTAGTTTTCTATGAAATAATATTTAACAATAACAGCAACGGCAAGAAAAAACTTGATCATAAATAAAACATTTAGCATAACCACCTAAGTAGGTATTAGCCATGCGATCAACGTATTAGAAGAAAAATATTTTATAAGTCTATTATTGCTCTTAAAAGGTAATAATTTGAGCAGTTTTAAGATAGGTATTAAAATAGTTATTATGTTTAAGTGAAATACTCATACCAGTGCCTACCTATGGATTGATAACCTTACCATTTATGAATTGTTTGCGATACGACGTGCCTAGCCTTATATTTTCAAACAGAATACGCAATCGGACTTCAACTAGATTTTTCTTAATATACATAAAATATTTTTGAAAAATTACCCATAGCGTCGTATTTTTCTTCTGAAAGTATAGGTACAGGCATATTGGCTGCACCTGCATTTAAGTCTTGTTAAAACTTTTTGCCTCATAAACCAGTGGCAATCCTAAAATTGGGTTTAATATTGAACATTTCTTCATCAGAAAATCCCAATGCACAACTGTAAACACAGAATCTGAGCACCTCATTTGGACCGAGACAC
Organism: Parascotia fuliginaria; assembly: GCA_963082885.1. Classification (NCBI taxonomy): domain Eukaryota; kingdom Metazoa; phylum Arthropoda; class Insecta; order Lepidoptera; family Erebidae; genus Parascotia; species Parascotia fuliginaria. Next base: position 8,758,171 of record OY720187.1, read on the forward strand.
CGAGACCATCTTTCGTAATAGTAAAATGATAATAATAAGATCTGCATAAGCCGTATTATAAAAATAGTAGTTATAGATAGTTGTTCACATTGAAGTTTCATCTCGAATCCTAAGAACTTGCTTAAGTAATACTAGTAGGTAATTGTTAAACGAGTTAATGATTGATTTCAGTACCTACTTCGTCTACTGTCAATACACAAGCAGATTAAAACCTGAACTGTGTCCGCCTCCTTAAACGGTTTTTTTTACTTCGTAGGACGTTATTACGAGAATTTAGCGCTATTTTAGTATTATATAAGAATATGGAAGCTGTTTCTTTTTATAACACTATTGCCAATAAAAAAACGTAATTACAAATTACTATAGGGTACGATTTCACTATCGACCTTAAAAATCTCGCTTTTTATGTTTAAGCAAACATAGCTATACAAATTCCTATTACTGAACCACCCATCTCTTCATCATTTAGCATTTAAATATTCTTCGAATTCCCATCAAACAAAAGCACTTAGTTTTTGTTACTTTTTATCACAGACATGATACTGGATGGAATGGTTAGTAAAAAAGCCCATCCTAGTGCAATAAAGTTCAAACTATCAATGGCGCCAATACTTGTTGTTTCACAATCCATTTATACCATTTATCTAAGAGACTTCATTAAATACGCGGTGATTGCAAAATATAACCCTTATTTATATACAGACAAGGTTGCAAATTTGCATAATGCATTTACGTACGAGTAGATATACATTTCAAAACTATCTCGCGGAATTCAATTTGAATTTTTATTGTAACGTGAAAACCATAAACCTGCCAGACAAAGCATTCATGAGGCTCTGCAAAAACATTATGTTTTATAGAGTTTGGGAATTTTGTACAAAATTTTATATGTAGGTAAGTATATCTACCTACAGAATGCACGCTTGGACCAAATAAATATTAAATAAAACTTTATAAAATACGACCGCATGAAATAGGAAAAAATTAGGATAAAACCCACATATGTTATACAATTTATTGTTATTTTTTTAATCGAGCATCGCTTCTGGTAGGTTTTCCACTTAAAAAAATGTTTCATGGTTATAAATTTGATTTCATATTTCACCTCCAGTAAAGCATGGAGGTTGGACACGGCGAGTGAAAACCATTGTACCAAAACTGCTATTTAATAGTAATGCTAGTGGCTTTAATTGCTTATTTAAAACGCGGAATAATATCTTAAATATACAGGTTTTGCTAAATATTACGATGACAATTTTTTTTGTCAAGTGTCAAAGTAAGCGGTCTGTCTCATACTATTATTATGTAGTCCATCAGATTATTAATACATAAAACTTTTTAGTTAACCAACAGTAAAAATAACGCGTTGTAAATCAGAAACTTCATGGTAATCTTATAAAAATATATATACGGTCGAATTGAGAAAACGTCCACCTTTTTTGAAGTCGGTTAAATACAGGTAATATCTTGTATCATAAAATATAATTATTTATTGCACTCGAATACTATGTGGTGTTTAATATTCCTATTTCATAAACATACGATTAGTAGAGGTGTCAAGCAGATGGTAATTAAAATTCATAAGTATTTCTACATACAGATATTCGAACTTGATTTTGTTAAATTTATTACAAAATTAGGTGCGCTCAATTATCTTCGATTGGTTTTGGTATAAGTGATATTATTTACATACCCGGTATTATGCTACATGGCATATGGTAAATATGTATAAATACTTATCTACGATCAGTAGCTTTATCAGGCACTAACATGCTGTTTAGTTAAATGCGAAAGTAACTCTGTCTGTCTGTCTGTATGTAATGCTTTCACGCCTTAACCACTAAATCGATTTGATGAAATTTGAGATAGAATAAACCTTAGAGATCAACATCTATAGGCTATCTTTCAAAAAAAGTAGCTTGAAAGGGTTGAAATACGATATGAAACTTTGTATGAAAAATGCGATATAACCGACATTCACGCGGGCGAAGCTGCGGGCGATAGCTTTTAAAATATATAGTAACATATCTGTAAGAAAAATAATAGCGCCACTATTATTAACTCTGAACACTAAACTTTAAAGCTGTCATTCATCAGATAAAATATATACAGAGGCCCTAGACAAGTGTCAAAGATTTCTATTCTATTCAAAGAATAGATTGAAAAATGTATGGAATTGACATAAGTTAACAAAAATGTTGGCGTTAGCTTATGTCAATCCCGAACATTATTTAATCTATTCTATGAATAGTTTAGAAATTTTTGCCACTTGTCTAGGGCCCCAGATATGATTCCATGATAATAAAGTAAAATACACTTAATGATATGAACATTTATGAACATATGAACCTTTTACGAAAAGATTTAAGATATTTGATTAAAACATTATAATTGCCCAAAATAGAAAACAAAAAATAAACATTTAAAGACGACACACACCGCTGGGTGATTGTGATTGCGTTGTAGTCGTGCTTTGACTAACAATCGCATGTTTGGCAAAAGCACGTTGACATCGCGAATATAAATGAAACTCGCACGAGTACCGGTAAACATCGTACGTGGATACGTTCAAAAACACTTGATATGTTACTCGACTTTTAATGGAAGTAAAAATTAACGGTAAAAAAGATAATTAACGTAAACAACCCACCCGATGGTTTATTACATAATTGATGTTGTCAGTGTTCGAATGGTTGATTCGTTAATGGAGCCACTTCTAACCCTGGTAATGGCATGTGGTGTAACGGTACAACAGTACATTTGTGTTGATTGATGAACTCTTAGTTGATGACGGTGATGTTTATGACTGCTGCTTTGCATTCGATAGTCCCGACGACAGATTGTCATGTCACGTCTAAAAACTGTTTTATTGATAAAGACAAAACACTTACTGGTGTTGAAATCTGTGCGATTTTGCTATAGAATTAAATATAAAGATAGAAGAATAAAATCGTCGTAAGGGATAAACAATAATATTAACCTGTATAACGTAACGTAAAAAAACATTCATTTTATGATGTCTTATTGATAAAGCCTTTTTATAGTATAACTAACAAATTGCCAATAGGGTTGAAAAGTTGACTAATGGACACCATAAAAAGAGCAGTGTTAGGAGTTTACCTAGAAGATGCACTGAGCATCTGATAAAGGCACCTGAAAGAATTTCAATGCAGGTCGATTTGATTCCAAAATATCTATTAGAAACGACAAGTAAAGAACATCACGCAAAAGGATCTTTTAAATTATTACTCTATGTACTGTATAAATTTAAATAAAAACAAACGAAAAATGAAATTTTCAACTTAGCTTAGCTAGAAATATTTGCTAGTAGATTCGTAAGGAATTTTGTGTTGATCTATACATCTGTCCATAACAAATTTTGTTTACAAACGATATGAGTGAGTATGATATGAGTCTATTTAACCAACTTCAAAAAGGAGGAGGCTCTTAATTCGGTTCGTATTTTTTTTGTATATATGTTACCGCAGAACTCGCCTATTTATAAACCTATTTGGAAAATTCTTATACTCTGAAATTGTACTCATATTTCTTTTTATAAAAATCGTTCAGCACTTTGGTTTTAGTTTTATATTTAAAACGTATACAAGGAGTAAAAAGATGTAAAACAACGCGTTGATGTATTTTGTGACGAGATAGTTTTAGAGACGGTTTTTGATTTTTGTCTAAAAATTAATATTATTTAATTCATGTTTTGCGTATATCTATGTAAAATCTAAAACATATTTCGTTAAAGCAATAACAAATTAAACACGTGTCAATTTCTCTTATTATAATGAAATATGTATGTTATGATAGTTAGACTAGTTTTATACGTTGCTAATGCATCCTTTGTTACCAGTAAGTCATTAAACCAAGTATCAATTGCTACTGCATTAGCAGTGGTGCGTGTGGACCGACGTTGCCCCTCCCAGTTCTGCTTTCTACACGCGCGATTTCACTGACGGCGCCCGAACCGTCGTCGATGCTACAACTTACATTTTGTATTACCACACGCGATTTTTCACGAAAATCTTACCTTTTTCACATCTACCTGCCAACATGTTAAAATATAAATACTTTATGTAATTCTTCCTTTTGCTAATAGCTTTCCCTTTGTTTAAGTGAGACTTTAACTTAGCGAATAGTCAGTAGCACATTGATAAGCAGAAATTCCAAAACAATGAACAACATTTATCTCTATAAACCACGACTATGCCCGGTAGTATCAATGTATTAGATGAGGCAATAAATATTGCGAGCCTCACAATAGGATTCTTCGTACATTTCTCGCGCTTGAGCTTGCACCGCTATCGAGCCGGGAGAGGCTTTCTTTTAACCGCCCGTGACTCATATCTGAGTCAGACCTCTGATCATCTGACTTACGCAAAATCAGTACTTATTATCTTATTGCTTGTTTGGATCTCATAATGATTTAAAAAGGTTGTCTGTAGTTATACCAGAAAGGATATTTTATAATGAACGTCATAAACAACCATTTGAATTTTTTGTAACAGCATGTTTTTATTAAGTACGTACACGCTTACCTTGAAATGCATAGCGACCTAAAGTAGGTTATATTTAGGCACCTACGTTCTAGATCCAATTTTGTATAATAAAAACATCGGAACCAATTCTTGTTTATCAATAATGTTTCTCTAAGCTCATGAGGTTTTAAAACAGGTTGTGAGACTATGAGTCATATCTTGCAGATAGGTGAGGTACTTTTTATAATTCTTATTGTGTCTGATTGATTGAAGGATATTATAAGAAACTTGAATTATAGGATATCATTTAAATGAAGCTGAGTGAGTTACAACAAATTACGCTGTTGGAGTAAACTAAGCGGCGGAAGCTGACATATTCTGGTCGTGTTATGTCCAACATCCGTTCTATTGTGCTCATTCAAATCTATTACTGAGGTAAATGCATGCGAGTATAAACCAAATACGGAACGTTTTACTTCAACAGCAGAAACATTGTAGTTAATCTCACTAATAAGCATGCAAAACCTAAGTAATAAAAAGTAATTATGTGGACTTGCTAGCTGCCACGCGCTCTTCGGAGAAGATTTATGTAGTGTTGGAGAAAAATATATCTTAGAAAAAACCTTGCCTTCAAATAACCACATGTTTTTGTGCACACAGCGGGATCTTCAAAGTAAATCAAACAATTTGAATACACATAGAATGAAGGACGGCGACACACGTGTCCGCAAACATTTTTGTGCTCTGTTTGTACAAAACTGAAGTCTTAATGATCTTTGTTGTTTGTTGGTCTTTGTCTATATTTTTACCGATTTTCTTTGTCACTACGAACCAAATTTATGCTGTGATACTTTTTTGGAGATTATTTTTTGACCAATATTCGTAGCGTAGGCGGTTGATGCGTCAATGACCCGCAAAACTTGCAAATCCGCATTCAGCAGGTAGCACAGCGATTTAGTTCGATTAAAAAACGATGGACTAATTGTCTGATAAATTCCGTCAAAACTGACACTGTCACAATGGGTTAACTTTAGGCCTAGACAAGTGGTGTTTGGCTGGTATTAAGTAGGTACATTTACACCGTGTTCAAGAAATTTGAAAGACCAATTAAATTTTCGCTAACTGGGTTATAATCTGAGCAATTCTTGTATTGCTCGTCGGAAGGCTTGTCATTTACAACTAGTTCCGTGACCTCGCTCACGCATTCCCGCGCCTGCACCTAACTGTACTTTCCCGTTGACTTAATGCCGACTTTGGACAGAACCTGATCTTAGGCAAGTGTACATTATAGCGTTGAGATGGCGATCGGCTGTTGCAATTTAATTATATTTTGTGTATGCGAAGCCAAGCGGGCGTTGCGTAGATCCCAACGGACCAGCCGATGCTGTAGCCTCTGGGCCCGCGTGCCGCGCATTCCAGCCGAGCGCCGCCGAGGCCGACCGATGTGGCCCGAGCGCGGCTCTGCCCGCGGCCGACTTCACACCGGAGTATGCGCGAGCGCGGCGAGAACGTGTCGTCTGTGTGCACACGCTGTCTGTCAACAAACTCCTTCGTCGAAAATTAGCTGACAGCTCAACTTTCAAGTGATCCTTTCCAATATTGACTGGTTTATGTGTATTGTGAGATATCAGTGAAGAACTCGTATAGTAAGTTCGCCATTGACTTTGTGGAAGAACCGTGTTATTTTTTCTTTTGGATTGCGTGCAACGCTCGCCGTGAGCTGGAAGCCGCGGACGTGTGTGAGTGACTGTTCCGTCTACCTACATGGAAAGTAGCCCTTGATGAAGCTAGTGCTCCAAGCCATCGGATTTTGTGATGTCTAATGATTTACGGTAAATAAATAGCTTATGTGAGAGTGTTATTATGTGTTAACACAGCGGGCGACGATTCCATGGCCTCAATACCTACCCTAAGAGTAATCCGTTAAGTTAAGATTATTTTTATCCGTCTACTTCATCGACAAAACTTCGTTTAAATGTGTCACATGGATTTTAACATTTAGTCATTACGAATTGTTGATTCGTCACTGAACATGCGATCACAGTTGGATATATTAATATCTTCAAATAAACTGAGGTATAATTAATGTCGAAGGAACTCATTATATACAATTTTTGGTATTATGGATTCCTCAGCTATTTATTATGATTAACTAAAGGTACAAGTATAAGTATCTACCTAAGTAACAATTATAGCTATGTGTCATGCTAGTTTCAAACCATATTTTTTATAATGACACCTGCAATAATTTGGCAATGATACTATGTGAACTGAGTTTTGAAAGTATTTCACTCGTTCCATTTAGGTATGAGTTTTGACAAGTATGTGAATATGGCCTTGACATATCCATTACTTAGATCATACACTTGTCGAATGGAATGCTTACTTGTACAACTGAGAGACTAGACTGTGTCCAAACTTGGCTAATAATAATAATAATAGGTGTCACAAACATATTTGTCTCGTATTGAACCTACACCATTCAGCGCGATGTTACCGGTAAGGTGACCTTTTTAGCTGCGGCACACGCACAGTCAAAGCTTCAAACACGATTAGGATAGTTAACACCTATTGTATTTTATTATGCTCGTACATTAAATTGGACAATGCTGATTCATAGTTGTGAATGTGATTGCAAAGAGTACCACATATTAAGACTCAGAGTGAACTGGTAAAACATAACAACACACCTAGTACTGGCTTCTGTGGACTAAGTTTCAATGTGCTTAATCCCTGTCAATACCGAGTGATGACATTCAGGTGTCCTGGCAAAAGCCACACCACATAGACCACGTCCTTATAGAATGTAGAAGACTTAGCGATTAAAATGGTGGTCAAGCCACTATCATTACATTGAGTGCAGCTGATAAATTTTACTTATAAGAGTAAAATCAGCTCATAAGCATTTTAATATTATTAGTAATCTCAGCGCGACAGGTTTTAGCGCGCCAATCCCCAGAATAAACGTTTGCCAACGGAAATATTCAACATAGCGAAGACTCCGACTCATGTTTAAAACCGGTACTTAAAGCAAAGGTAAAAGGTTACTCTAACAATGCTAATATTTCTTTAATGCTCTTCAGTTCTAGCCTATGTTAGTGCTAGGACTTAGTAGGTATCTAGGCAGCTATGCTTAGCACTATAGCCGAGGTGTTTTAATGCATTTTCTGTTTGTACTATTGAAATAACCGTCTTTTACTACATGTACGGTACATACACCAAAATATTTTTTTTTACAGTTTTTGTCTCTGTCTGTCTGTCTGTTTGTTTCGGCTAATCTCTGAAATGGCTTGACCGATTTTGACGGGACTTTTATTGGCAGGTAGCTGATGTAATAAGGAGTAACTTAGGCTACGTTTATTTTAGAAAAATAAAGTAATGTTGATCGACTGTTAGACGGAACGCAGTTCGCCGGGTCAGCTAGTCTACATATATAATCATAGGTATACAAACCGAACAATTTAAGTCCAAAAACAGCAAGTGTCATGTTAAATAAACACAGATATCCGTGTTTTTTCCAAAACTTCTCCTTGTTTCCTCTATGTAATTTTAAGAACATAAAGCTACAAGATAGCCTTATAATATCCCGCTGATCGCTATGGTCCAAAAGTAAAATTGTTTGTATAAATTCTTTTAATTAGGTGCATTAACGTAACTACTTAAGAATAGTTATGAACGACATAGGTCATTATGTCACTATTTATGTAACATTTATCGCTTTCGATTCAAAACGTAATGCATCGATGCAGACGAAATACGATCATTTTAAAATAATATTGCTTAAAAAGTAAATATACCTAACATGGTGTTTTGTTACAAGTAGACAGCCAGACAGACAATGATGACTAGTTTTTTCGTTTTTGCATTACTTTCATTTTATAACGATACTAAATTTAGCATTGTCAGCAACATGTTAACTATAACAAAAGTAACATATCTCTCCTAATTTAATATTATGTTCTTAAGAAATAGTTGTTTAGTAAATACATCACAAAAGCAGTTCTTTAGTAAATACATCTAGAGTATAAATAGCTACATAATTTGTTATGGTATTGGCGTTATATTTACACTTAGCAACAAATTGTAATTATCCTTTGCCTCGGACTCATTTGCAGCCGAAATTATACTCTCTCTTACTAACACAGCGATACCTTCGTAGCCTTTTGAATATATTGCCTGGGCTGTTCTAAATTGAGAGACAAGTTTTCCAAGAGAAAACTTGAAACGTCTAACCTCTCTCATTAAATTAAATTAGAAATATCTGTATTCCTCTTAAAGATGATTTTCAAATACTGAAATTACCTATACGAAGAATGATGCGTGGTTAGTACGGATAATGACGCTAACTAGCTTCATATTTAGTCCTGCAAGAGTTACGGCTAACCCTGCTCTGTAATTTTCACTTCCTCTTGCATATAATGCACATGAACGTCGCCATCAACCGCATCGTTAGTATTAATCATTTCTTGTTTATAACCAGTTGTTACCTCTGATTTCTATCTCAACATAAACATCCGCGACTGGCGGCAGGGCTTGTCCGGTAACTAACGCTTTCTATTCCCGGATTATCGACGGATCCGGAAGAAATCTGCTTATAGCCGATTTACTGCAAGTTACAGAATGTATTGATAGATAAACAAACATATAAATAAAATGAAAACGGGCAATAGAAAATGGGTACAAAAAATGGGCAAATTTAGGTGTGTCTGATATGCAGTATATCAGACACACCTAAATTTGTCATTTTTATAGAATGTCAATCAATGAAAATTGTCATCATCATATCAGCCGAAAGACGTCCACTGCTGGACATAGGCCTTTCCCAATTGTTGCCACCAATATTATTTTTCTACTTGTTCAAAAATTTTTGTTCTCTCTCAAAAATATTTTGTTTCTTAGACATGTGTAAAGACTTCTAAGTTTTAATCGATCGACATATTTGAAGTGTTAAACCGTATAAGCGTTTGATTCATTTAATGAAACCAGACACCTGTCCTACTTTTAATTTTATTGGGTTTACCAATCTTATTCCAAAAGATAAAAAGCGTGAAGTTGTGTTTTTATTTTATTGTTAAGCATTCATTATAATGTAGTTAGTGCATAATAAGTGCTCGTAATTCGTGTCGTGAATTTTCTTGCAATGCTTTCGATATTCATAAATTCGTCGACGCAAGCGTCATTAGTCGTACCATGTGATGTTTTTGCAAGCTAAGATTTTTTGCTGTCTTTCAATCTTTATTCCAAGAAATGCAGTTCATAATTTTTTGCACAATTAGCAAAATGAATCTTGGAAATCTATTTAAATAAAAAATATCCTTATAATTTTATTTTAACAGGGGTGTATTTTTTCTTTAGCTTTTGAAGCTAACGACTTGAAATTTACAGCGAAGGGGAGGAAGGAAAAGGAGGGATTGAGGGGAAGGAGGGAGGGGAAAGTGAGAGGGAGTGATTGGAAAGTGAGAAGAAAGTGATGGGGAAGTGGGAGAAGTGAAGAGGAAGTGTGGGGGAAATGCGGGAGAAGTGAGGGGAAAGTCAGAGAGAAGTCGGGGGAAGTCAGGGGAAAGCCAGGGAGAAGTGAGGGAGAAGTGAAGGGAAAGTGAGAGGAATGTTAGAAGAAAGTGAGGGAAAGTGAGAGGAAAGTGACGGAGAGGTGACGGGGAAGTGAGGGGAAAGTGAGAGAAAAGTGAGGGGGAGTGAGGGGGTAGTGAGGGGGGAGAGTGAAGGGGTGAGGGGGAAGTGAGTGAGACGGGACAGGAAGGGAGGGGGAAGGGACGAGGAAAGAAAGGAGTACTCGAATGGTGGAAAAAGGGAGGGGAAAAGATAGGAAGTGATAGGAAGGGAGAGGAAAGGAGGAAAGGGAAGGAGAAGGAAGGGGGAAGAGAGGGGAAAGCGAGGAGGCAAGTCAGAGGGAAGTGGAGGAAAGGGCAAAAGGTGCTACAGGAGGGGCAAGGGATGCTGAAAGAGGTGAAGAGGAGAAGGGGGAGGGTAGGAGAGGAAGGAGGAAACTGTGGAGAGTGGAGAAAAAGGGCGATAGGGAAGAAGATTTATTACTGATACAATGTACGATTGCCATAAAATTAGGCACGCAGTATTCTCATAGAGGCACCCATCTGAATTTTCACGCGAACGAAGTCGCGGGCAACAGCTAGTCAGTAATAAATAATTATTATACTCTAATGTTAGATGTAGCGTTTCGTGTTCCGAGATGTTGTTTGATATAAGTATATAACACCTCATGTTCACGGTTTACCAAACCGTCATCTTTATCATCGTCATGTCAGGCATAGAAGACGTCCTCTTAAAGTCCTCTTTTCCTTTCACTTATGATAAAATCCTGGGGAGGGCCAATACAGGATTAGCTTGCCTTGTAACTACAGACTGTTATAGTGCCGTGTTTTCAAAGATTACATTGTTGTTAATCCAGGCTTACACGGGTAAGAGCAGTGATTACGTTGATAACGCACTCATGCAGTTGCTGCAGGCAGCAATCATGCAGTTCTTAAAAACTTCCTTCATATCAACATATCGCCAACTATGCTAGAGTCCAATTATGTGGTAAAATGGGTAAGATTTATTTTAAGAAATTCTTTAAAAATCACAGCACTTATTATCACTATATCTGACCCAGTGATTGAATCAATAATACAGATTTGCAATCCTTTACAGGCTTCTGTTACTCAAAGCAATAGCCTCAAAAGGCGCATGAATGGATATAGGTCGTACTGCCTAGCCCAGTTAATAAGGTTAGTGAAGTAAGGCTTCACATGTGCACGTGTGTGCCTCCACTAGATGTACTCCTAATGTTTACTCACGCGTGAAGCGTCGTGCTTATTTCCAGATTATATAGGATTTCTCCTCCGTCATTCATTTTCTTCAATTGCTTATAAATCAAGGTTCTTGACAAGTTTTCAACTTGTTTTTTATGAAAAAGAAATACAGAACAAACATTTTTTTTGAAATTGAAATAATCAACTCGCATCTGTCGTGTATCGTAACGGAACTTGCATTTTTTTTAATACTTTCGATACAAATTGCTAGATATTTATCCTAGCTAATCTTTTCAGTATTTGACTCTTTAATCAAAGAGTTGTGGTCTGTGTTTCATATAATTCCTAGGTTTCCGCGGCGAGGTTTCATCCGCGCGTAAAATATGTTTTGTTGAATCCCTCGGAAACTTGACCGATTTTCGGGATAAAAAGTAGCCCGTAGTCCGTCTCCGGGACCCTAACGCTTAGTGGTAACAAACACACATACACATACAACGATACAAACTTTCGCATTTATAATATTAATAGGATAAATTTAGACAAACAGGAATGGAAGCATTCTTAATTAATTTATGGTTGGAAAACATTATATTAAGTATTCGCTAATTCGTAACTTTGTTGTCACGGAAGTATCAGAACGGTTGGTAACAATTACGAAATAGTGCCTACTAATGACATTAAAATTCATGTTGCTTATTATGTTCGACACAAATGGGCTGAGTCAACTGAATAAAGCACGTCGCCATAACAAAGCAGCGATATATGAATACAGCCAATTAAATTCACATCCAAATTCATTTATAATTTCAACTTTCTCATTACCTACTACACTAATAATTATAGGTTCAATTTTACGAAAAAGAAGGTAAATTTATAATTTATTATCCTATATTTTAAGTACTTTTTTATTTGATTTCCTCTTTCATCTGTTCTGGTATAGGGTTTATTATTTTATTTATTTAATAGATTCACCAACAGATAATACAATAATATAAGCATAGAAATACATGTTTACAGCTTAAATCTAATTGCTTAACTAATTACAGGTGATTACTGCGTGCATTTAATAACATTCGTCAAAAGTTCGGTTTAAATATCATCTTTTCTTTGCATTTTTCTTTCTTCAGGTTCGCTTATTGCGTTTTATCTTTGCTCATCATAATTATCTATATCTATACTATTATATAAAGCAGAAGAGTTTGTTTGTTTAAACGCGCATATCTCTAGAACAACCAGTCAAATTTAAATAATTCTTTTTGAGTATGATAGCTTAGTTCTTGAGGAAAGTTATAGACTATGTAACATCACGCTACTGGCAGCGGGAACAGAGCAGTAAGCAAAGACGTGGACGCGCCGCGAAAAGCTAGTGTTCATATAAGATAACCAGCATTTCTTTTATTAATTTTATATGTAATAAATGAAATCCTAACCAAATATCTATAACGACTTACAAATGTTTTGATCTTTGCGATATAAAATCAAAGCTAAGATAATAAATAATTATTTAATTATGATAACAGAGATAAAGGCAAATCTTTAATTCGGGTGAACTCTAAAAGTCAATAAAATAAGCAACAATGCTGAGGGACGAGAGTTAAATAATATTATTCTTAAAAAATAAAATAAAATCTCCAGTTTCTATTCGAGTTTTTTGAGGCCTAATGATATTATTTCAGTTTTTGTGCAGATGTCAAATTGTTATTGAATCTTTTTGTACTGGCAATTTGTCATTGACACAGTGATTTCTCTAATTAACAGAGGTCAGTTCAATTACACTTATGGCTGTAATTTGTGAATGCGATTTTTGAGCTAACAAATTAACTGTTTTATTGTTTAATTAATATTTCAGTGGATTTATCAATTATTTATTTATTTACATACAGAGTATATATAATTAATTACTTATTGCATTTAAATTTTGTAACACCATTTTATATTTAGATCTTGAATACAATCTGACTTGATTTTTAAAATCAGTTTACAATGTATTTTTATAAATAGTTTGACTGTTGGAAGCCGCTCAGCATTTAATGACATTTTGCTATTTGAGTGGCAAGAAATGACCTGTTCGATAAATTTATTGCAACTGCTACTTTTGATTTAAGTGCGTTTACGTCCTATCATTAAGTAAAAATCGAAGTTCCTCGTACTCGTAAAGTAATTGAAACTCGCTATAAATTTTGTCATCATACATCAACTTCCAAATTTATTTATATAGTTCGGACTTACACCATTTGTTATACAATTACTTATTTTTGTGGATGAAGTATTTATGCATACTTACTACGCTTTAACGCAAAAAGAACAAACAGTTCGATTTAGGTTTTAGAACTCGGCTAATATTTTAGAGCTCTGAGATTCATTTTGCCTGCAGCTTTTATCAAATTGATTTGTAGCTTTTATGCAATTATGCCGTTTGCATTTAGCAGAAAGAATATTGAATTGCCGTACCTCGTGTTTATCCTGTTGCACAGTTTTATTTAAATTATTTAAATCAACCGCCACAGACCATTGCCAGTTTAAAGCAATTATCTAAATTCGTCATTTCCATTTTGTTTAATTCACGCTTTAAATTGTAAGTAATAAGCGGTCAACTGAAGTACAAGTCATCGTTCTGATGCGACAACGCGACGGCGACGCCTCCTTTGATCTAAATCTTACCAAAAATAAATTTATTCTAAAAAGTAATCGATATTTTTGAAATCTTTCATCATTATTCTTAACGACAGAGAATTAATTATAAATTATTTTATCAATTTGATTTTGAATATCTACAGATTACGGAAACCCTAGTGATTTTATCGCCTAAATGGCATACCCACGACATGTATCCTATTAAAACAAAAGAAAAGGCCGAAAGCACTAGAAAATTTACTATTGGGCATTGTCAACATAGAGTGACTTCCTCTAACAATAACACTGAGGAACATAAATGCCTTTACTGTCTTTACAAATCAGTTGACAAAGACAAATATTCTAAAGTATTGAAAACCAGTATGACAGTAGAAATACAAAAGTATGTAATTGTTAATATTTATATTTTGGCAATCGATTTGATGCTTACCTACTAAATAAATGTGTCAAACTTTAACGCTATAACCGCCCGTCAAATCGTAATCATAAAATATGATTACGATTTGAAAGAGAAATTTCGATGTGCCCTATTTCTTTTTAGAATACTGTCCTAACGAAAAACGCGAATACAGAAAAACCATTTCTAATCCGTTTGACTTAAGGTTCACTTCTGCAAAGCTTCTGCTAGGCAATTACGATATTATTCGTATTTCTTTGGAGAAATACTGATCAAGAATTAAACAAAAAATTTAAGTTGTAACGATTATGCAGTAACCTAGATATTGTGTGCGCAAGTGGGCGGAGTTAATGATGTAAGATAAGATATAAATTGGCCTAAGTAATTATCAAATTTCACGCGTCTCTCGCTATTTATCGAAGAATAAATATTGTTAGCCTGATTTTATGGTTTACAACACGCTTGTTTCATAACTAATGTCAATACGCACGTACTTACCAGACGGTTTACAATCTATTGAACATACACAGCACTTACTCGTAATGCGTCAAACGTCAAATTTTTATAACTTTTGGTAGCAAACCAGCACAAGATCACATGAGTGATAATCGTAACTTATGAACATGCCTGCGAGGTGTAAAAGAAAATAACCTGTTATTAATTAACCGTCAAGTGCCAAATGAAAATATAAATTATGAGTATGAGTACTGGCATGATGGCATGAAATTTATTTGTACACATTTACTTTTATTATAAACACTGGTAAAATGCAATACAATTTTTCCTTAAAATAAACTTTTCAAGTAACACTCTTCTCGATTAAATCTCACTATTCTTATCTTATCTGACTATTCGCATTTACTATTAAAACATAATAATTTTCTTTTTAGTACTTCGTAATTAATTAAGCTACAGTATTTTAAGGGACACCAAATTTAAAGTATATATTTCCATTACTAAAAAGTGTTAGAAAAAGTTCTGTAGCTTACTTATCCCTGACACTTGTGAGGTCCACGGAGGACTTTATCGTTAAGTGAGACGAGACCTCGTCATTGTGGGCAATAAAATCTATCACTAAAACATTTTACCGTTACACAAAACTATTCAAAGCCGAATTCTTAAAAACTAAATTTTGTATCTTAGAGTAAAACCTTTTGAAGATAACGATTACTTTTTTGAGCAGGTTAACATTTCAACACAATAAAGACCTAGTAATATAAACAGGCGTGTCGTATTGACTTGCTAATTAAGAACGTCGTAACTGTATATTACACATTTTGGGAAAATGGAACTACAAGACACATTTGAGCTGTTTTTTCTGTAGCGTATTTCATATATATACTGTCTTAATTATCAGAAAAGCAGAAGTATAGATATTTTCAGAGTACCCTCTAATATGCTACATAGATATACATCGACCAAATTATTCTAAAACATGTTTCTGTATAAATGTTTTGTCAGTCTAAACGCATAAATACAAATCAGTATTCATTACGACAAAGTTCCGACATTGTTTATAGTGTCCATTATTCGAAAATGGATTAACATCTCATGACAAACTCGGACTGCATTAGATCGTAGTTAAAAGTGGACAGAAAGAATTTTTATTACTTTCCTAAATATAAAATTTTATTATTTTTAAAAGAAAGGCAAGATAATTAACGGCCATCTCGGATCTGTTGGAAAACTGTTTCATGTTTTATAACAATTTAAAACCATCTTTGTTGATTTTGTTTACATTCTGTTACAAAGTAGTAAAGTTATAAGAAGATGTCAGCCGAATGTATATTAATTTTATTTCTATAATAAGCTTTCCATTGGGCACAAATATACAAATCAATGGTACTAGTGATACTAGGGGACAATTAGGAACCTACTACCTACAACTAGCGTCTAGTAACAAATATTTCTGGATTACACGTATTTTCTCTCTAGTAGAAATCCAAACCATGGCGAAAGTCACAGCTATTTAGGCGACTACAAGATAATATCCTTGTATTATCTTACAAGTAGTTCGTAAATTAAATATACAACTTAAGTGCATTATACAAAAATTATAAATCAATTAGTCGGACTATTCTGACCTAGCTGTATAACCGAGTGGGTCAAGGAATTATTATGCACCAATTGTAAAATTGTTCTCCTTGTATACTTGCTTTCTCTAGGCCACTTGCTCTCGTTCGACTATTTGTAACGGGAGGACAGCATCTTT
Source organism: Parascotia fuliginaria (assembly GCA_963082885.1). Taxonomy (NCBI): domain Eukaryota; kingdom Metazoa; phylum Arthropoda; class Insecta; order Lepidoptera; family Erebidae; genus Parascotia; species Parascotia fuliginaria. Next base: position 8,774,665 of record OY720187.1, read on the forward strand.
GTAGGTCAAACTAACATTTGTAGGTACTCGTTATGCCATAGATTAGATTACAAGGGCTTATACACCGTTGAAGAGAGAGTGCATACCAATAAAACAGGAAGACAAACCCTCTCTCCGCTTTCTTTACTTTATCTTAATTATATGTTAATTATATGATATGTTTTGTTTATTGCTTACTATGGTAGATGAACCAGTTGTGGTCCTAATAGTTTTTGTTACAAATTATGGCAGACAAACAAATGACTTTTAGGAGCTCTAAAAGTACTCGACTATAGCGTCTTTAGCCTGCCTGTACAGGCAAATGGCTTATCAAAGGCAAATCTCTGTTAGTGAAAAAGGACGTATGACGCCTGCAGCCAGAAAGGCAGACTACTTAAAAATGTCGAATATCTTTTAGTGTAAGGTGTGTGTTAGTGTATCTTTGTAGGTGTAGACAAAAGATATAGAAATTTGGTAAGTCGAGTTATGGCATTAGAAGACTATGTCTAGAAGTGAAATGTGATAGGTTAGTATCGATAAAATGTAATAAAAATATATAGCAACTAACAACATCAATAAAGCCAATTGGTAAATGTAACCGTCAAATGGCTGGACAGTTAACAATGTTAGCTATCCAGCCATTTGAAAATCTAGGGTTATATCAATAGATAGTTAAAGTACTTGTATTATTTATGGTCAAGCAACAACGTAAGAAATTTCTATTCTTGTTTCTCTACTTACCTTCAGTAACCATTGTAAAAGTCAACATATTTCCATTGTGTATCCATTTAAGTTAACCATTCTCATGCATAGGCAAGTCCACTTTCATTTCAAAAAGATACAATCAACTACCTACTCTACGGGGCTCCATATGGTCTTACATAATTTCCTTTTTTTTTCTAACGATTTTCGTATTAGCAAATAATGATTTTATAAATGAAATATCAAACGCAAAGCACATCAAGGTTTGGACAACATTTTTTTTATGAATTACATGGTTTTGTCTCTATAGAAGATTTATAACTCGCAAACTATTTCGGAATCAAATGATTCGTCCACTGAAGAGATCACATACTATGTTGTAAAATAGCATAACGCACGGCAATTCATCAAAATCATTCAGGCTTAGGGGGTTGCTTCGCTGATGCTGTTACTTCGAGTGTCGTCGTTGATTCACAAATAACTGTTGAAATTGTATTTGTATAGTCCTTAACTATACTGTTTATTCTCTATGTTTATTATTCTGTAATGAAGTTCAACTTCATTACAGAATTATGCTTTTATTTAGAATGACCTAGACACGTAATATTAGGAGACACTATGTTATGTAACTAATTAGAATGTAGCAATAATTACGAAGACAATAGTATGTGAACATCATTCTATTACGTTGGAGAAGAATAAAAAATAATTATCGTGCATCGAGGCAGCGACCGGGTTACACCGCTCCCATCGACGGGCTACAGTTAGAAACATTTAAATAACTCTGTCACGGTGCAGCTAATGTATACGAGTACTAAGTAACGGGTCTACGCCCTTCATAGCTTCTTGATGATACATCAACAACTTGAACCCACTCTCGTCTCTTGTAAGGTTACCAGTTCCAAAAAAATTCATAAGACAATTTGCGAAGTGTTTTTTGGTTCTTACGTCTTTTTTTTTGACTTCGTCTTTGATTGACTATAAAACTAGACTCTACTAGACGTTAGACAGATTTTGTATAGGTTTTGATCTTGCTTACAATCGCTGATATGTCAAAAGGCCCTTTAATGGCTAGTCATAGTCTCCTGCATAATAATAACTCAATTAAACACCTTCCATCTGTATGCAGTAACATCGTGCACTATAAAGAAAATATGTTTTATGGTTTTTCTTAAAAAACATCATTTTAGGTCATTAATGTTCAGTTCATGCTTTTAACAAGTCAAATTTATTTTATATAACTGTAAAATCTTTTTTATGGTAGCCCTAGTCCCATTACTATTTGACACTCCTACGACCCAACAAGATGTTGACATGACTCAAGAGCCGCAACAATACGCTTTTAAGCAACCATAACTAAAAGCACTTATACACAAATCAAATAATGATATTTTAACCAATAAACAGACGAAATGAACTCCCCAGTGGCACCAACAATGTCGCATGCTATAAAATAAATTGGTTATAATCTTAAACATCGAGATACTTAAATACCTAGATACACTATATAATGCACGTAGGCATTAATACTTCTGCACAGTTATATTAAAGGTTTATTTTAATATGAAATAAACTGAGGGTTTGGCTTTCACTCACGTTTCGTCATTACTGTAAACGACTCCATGTTCCGCGGTTACTTGTTTATGTGGCACAAACTTGCCAAAAATTGTAATGAAAGCTATTAAATATAACATTAAAACGCCTTTCCACTCGAAAGAGTAGTCAGAACTGTATCAAATATAATATGAATTGTCGCATACTGAATATAATTGACACTTGGTTAACATCTGTCGTTGTTAGAATACTGACCACCATCTTAAATAATGAGTGACTGAACTCGAGTCTTCAGTATGTCAATTATAAATATACTAGAATTTCAATATCGAGACAGTCTAACTGTTAAATCTTTCACAAAACGTTAAAAGGTCGAAATAGTTTCGAAATAATAATTCCCACAGTAATTGATTCGATATTGTTCATAAAAGCAATTTTCCGATTATGTGGGAGATTAAATTAAGTTTATCTAGTGGCGCAGTGCCGGTGGTAGGCGCACGGAGTGCATAGCGCATGGCGCGTCGGGTCAACGAGACGGCTAGCGTAGTGGGCTGAGCGTGACGTCTGCCACCCGATAGCCCATCTCACGAACGACCCACTTCCATTCCAAGGTCACCGCCTGACCTCCTAAACTTTGTAACATTTACTTAACCGCCACCTGAAATGGGATCATTATTGTATAATATACAATGTGAAGTAGAATTTACCTGCCTACCTTCAACTTCATCCCATTATTTATCGAATGCAGCGATTCTTCGAACGTCAAAATACTGACAGCACTTGACAAGCAAGAAGAAATAAAAGCCTTCGGAATGGAAAGAAATTTATTATTCTGAATACGTCATCGATCATGCACAGATTCGACTGGGTCCTTATCGGGATGGATGATTTAATTTTTATTATTTTGTTGTTGTGCCTTTCAATTGAATTGGGTTTTGGGATGATAAAAGCATAGGTATTATAAAAATTTAGGTTGATAAGTAGATAAATAAACTTCACAGGCTACCTTCATTTTGGAATGTTTGTAAAATAAGCCAAAGTTTAATTAATCAAAATATTAGATACAGGCATAAAAATTTATCTTGTTTCTTTTTTTATATATATATATATATATTCGAGCCTACAAAAGTGACTCCACTCCGCCTGATGGTAAGCAGTCAGTGGAATCCAGAAGTGGCGGCCACTATACCAAAAGCCATCGACTTAAACTGCTGGTATGGTGGCCTCCACTATGGCGGCTGGGAATGGGGTTAGGGGAAGGGAATGGGGGAGGTGAGGAAAAAGGAAAGGGGGAAAATTGGGCCTCCGGCGCTCTCACTCACAGAACGAAACGCAGTAGTACGGATACTACTACTCTTAAGTCGATCTTCTATGAGAGGGTAGTATTTCCCCGGACGATCCGGCCCATTCATGCTGAAATCAGCGTGGATCTACTACGTTTTAATGTTTTACTTTAATAAAATAATAAAAAAATACTTAGTCTTATGGAAATAATACTTATTTCAATAAATTTAAATAGAATCAATCTCTAATACAGTTCTTTTTCTTATAAATTTTGCCAAATCTTATTTACACGTTGGTGATCTATGCTTTAAATTATTTGTTAGGGTAGATGATTGTACAAGATAATACCTATAGCCATGCGGTGGCAACGCGACAGATCTGTAGATAAGGCGCCAATCAGAGCGTGTGCGCGCCGTATCATGGGCTTTCTGATACACAACACAACACACTTTCTAATCTACGCCTTTGTCACTGCGCTCGACTATTGGCTAACTTGTCTTTATACACTTTCGCCAATTGTTTTCACGCTACATTACTTTATTTCTCCACGGTTTTCCTACTTATAATATTCTGATATGTTATGTTGAACGTTACGCCATAAATAAAGATCTTTTTCAAATTAAATAGTGGTTAGCAGGCGATATTGCCATAACTCTGTATTTAACAACAGTAGAGATAAATCGAGTTCGATGTTATTTGTTTGTGTTAGGAGCTTACGTTTAATCTAAACTGCGGTTAACCATACCGGTGCTCGTATTATATTGCACGCTTATGGATAGTTAGTTTCCAACGATGAATTTGAGACGCAGTATCCTTAGCAAGCGCTTGATTAAATAGAAGAGCGGATTGACAAGAAGCTAAGCCGCAGTGGTTCTCTTGATAAGATGACGTGTATGCGTGTATTTTAGAAGTGCGCGGGGTGTGGTGACGTGCGCGGGGATATTGGTCTGCAGGACCGGTCCGCGTACCGGTTTGCGTCAACATCGCCGACTTAGGAGTAACAGTTTTATTAGCTGAGCCATGTTCCACAAACGAAAGCTACCGGCTGCAGTCGCCAGCCCTCCAGCGACCGTCAACACTACGGCTACATTCGCAATCAAACGTTCTTATACCTATCTAATATGCATTATGGAGGTTCAAGATTGTTGTTGTGAATAGATAAAATTATTCTTGATATTAACATAATTATATTTTACCGGTAGATAACAGTAATTATATACAACTTGACTACATGACGTCTAGCAGTTGTGTGTTCGTTCCGTCAGCAAAATACAGCGTAAGTACAACGTGTAACCGAACTGGAAAATGCGTCAATAAAATTAAATGTTAAATTTGAGAATTGAGGTTTGGTAATATTTGACAAACGCTTTAGGTTTCGGATATAATATCAAGTTGACTGGCGGAGGTGCGCGGTGCGTTCACAATCGTCATAAAAAAAAGTAAACAACACTGTCTTGACACAGGTGTAAAAGTGAAAATACAACCATATTTCGTTTATGTATTGGTTGAGTGAAGTGTCGTGTGTTTTCGCAATTGTTCGTTCATATGTCATCATTTTAAGCCTTTCGTAGAATAGTGTCACGGTGGTAAGCTCATTAGTTACTTACCGTTGATGTTTATGGGGCTACCAATTAGGTGCTTTATAATATTTTCTCGTATAAACACAAATATCAGAACTTGTTTTCAAGTTGTTTGTTTGCATTAGCAATTAAGAACTTGATAAAGAGGTGATTCTACCTTTCAAATACGTTGGCAGAAAGTATCGAAGAAAATATTATTGAATATATACATATTAAATAAGGAAAGCCTTCCCTTTGTATATAACGCGAAAACCATTTACGGAATTCTTAAAAAGCCTCTGGGGCTTAGTCCTAAATTAAAATCCAGTCCAGCAAAATCTATTGTAAGAATGAACTTTTAAGTGTGACAGGAGTCTTCCTCGGGATTGTTTCTATTTTCGCTTTCAGTTATGGCCTTGTGTATCTATTTCGAAGCATGGGTGGCAAGGTGCCACGACAATGTTTTGGGCGCCTCACATGGATAGTGGCACACTTTCGAACACACAGCGTCGTGTGATTAAGTCTCAGATTCATTTAATTACAATATTAACTCGGTAACTAGGTTAACGAACTTAATGCTACTATTCACTAACGTGTGAATTTTTATGAACACTAAGCTGAGCTTCTTTATTTCATTTTTGTAGTACTATGAGCGTTTAGATGCATGCGTTTCGCTCTGGGACCGTGATAGTTGAATGCAAATGTGGACGCATTTTGCCATTTCCGTTCGTCACGGTACGCACACTGTGTGAATGAATCACAAACAAAGCTATTTCGAGAGTAGCTATCGTTTAGTCCAATGACAATGCCGACGCGGATCGGTCAACGATCTGTATTACCTACACCGAAACGCGTGCCGTACTGTAGTTGCATGTATTGTTATTAGACTCTAACGTGAGAGGCCATGGATAGTCGTCCCCGGTACTCCTGAAATACCTCGTCACAGATGGTTAATGTTTGCTTGTAGGCGTTCCATCATACGAGGTAACGTGAGCTACTGCACAATATGGATTTACATGAAGGTGGAGTAAGCGCCATTCGTGACTGGTCGTGACCAGTGGCGCCATGTTCGAATCGCTGGTGTCGCGACTGACGTCGCCTCCCGTGTCTCGGCGACGGCACACGGTACACGCGGCTAGAGAAGTATGCAGTGAACCTGAAGAAGATGCAGTGCCAGTACAGCGGCGGTCGCGCACCGCCAAGCAGCTGCTGGACAAGCGGCGCAAGGCGCGACTGTCCTGCGCCGACCTGACTGCCGCCACCAACGCAGAACCAGAGCGCACCTCGCGCATGGACGCGCTCAAAGCATTCTTGCCACTACGACAGTCAAAATCTCTGGGACGTCTTGATGGTCTAAAAGAGGTGAGTTTTCTTTCAAGACCTATAAAAGTATTTACGCAGACTGCGTCATATTATTTGTGATCGCATTATTTTAATAGCTGCGCTGTTTATGACTGTCCGTTTAATATGATCCAATGCATCATTAAAACATTACAAAGACAACGTGTTCTGTTTCTGTAAACATTATAAAATATATTCTGAGTCAGTAGCGTAAACGTTTAACTATCCTTGACAAGACATCCGACGATATAATGATGGAGTTACGGTAATGTGGTGACTACTTGCGACACTAGAGAACGCTGAGTCGTAGTGGCCTTCGCGTCGTTCCCATGCGCGTGCACCGGCCTCGTACACCTGTTCCGATCCCCTCCCCACCTTTACCGCTGGTTGCAAAATCAATACCACCTAACATTACGACTGTCCATTTTGTAAATACCATGACACCGACGAACAACAGTGTTAAGTGAGTCGCACCCAACTCTACCCGAAACATCCATTGGGTTGCAAAACTGACAGCTGAAGGCGTTCCTATGAGCGTGACATCACAGCAACAGTAACACAGATAAAACAATACAAACAATACAAGGGATTTGACATTTAACGCCATGACTCGACGGATCTCTGACATGAATCTTAATGCAATATGGAGATCAAGGAGCATAGTTTGAAATCTTACTGAAATTCCATTTTAAAGCTTAGAAATTTTCGTTTCGTGGACGCTTTATATTTTAAAATGTAAACAGCTTTTGTATCAAATTTATATACTTGTATACACGTGTATACAAGTATATAAATTTGATACAAAAGCTGTTTTAATTTTGTGTGATTTATTAAGTTCTCGCTACCAGATGTCATTTGTTAAACAAATCTGGAAACGGATTGGTTTAGTAATGTTAATTACTGCTAACCTGATTTGCAGTTCCTTATAAAAAGGTTTTGAGGCCGATGGTTCATGACCTACTAACACAAAAATTGCGGATGAGCCAAAATGGTAATAAATCAATGGAGCGTTTGACACCTTCAAAATAATGTAAATGGAAGACAAATTATATGGAATTTCACAATGATAATGTTGATATAATACGTTTTTAGTTGTTATTCTTTAAGGTCCATATTGTATTTATTTATTGTCACGGTTTGAAGGTTTTTTAAAATACACAAAAAATATCATGGTCTTTTGCATGGTTTTAAACTTTGCCATTTAATAACTTAGCTTTGAGAGTCAACTTTGTTAAACGCTAAATTATTTTGTGCCTCAATTTTAATCGAGGCCAATATTTAATGTATTCAAAATCTGTCAAATTCTGAAGGTCTATGGACTACCATATCATATTTATAATTGCGTTGTCAATCATTGAGATATGGCAAAGATTTTGGAGCGATTTGGCACCGAGAAACTGTAAGCTTTGTAAAGTTCAAAATTTATCTACATGAATGGCATTGAACATTGAAGTTAAAATAAAGCGTTTGTCTAATAGAGTCATATTAGTTTAGGATTTTGACGATTATATAAACTGTACAATAAATGATTTAAAAAGTAAAAAAACTACTGCTAGTTATAAATAGCTATCACAAAAAAAGATTTTTCCTCTTCCGTAACGTTATCTATAGCGTAACACTAATTCACAAATTTTAAACAAAAATAACAGTAGTAATACCATCACCGGAACCTTGAAATATGTTCCTGGTGACGGTAGCAGACTATTTTTTTTGTTCATCAACGTGTATTTATAACAATATCTATCTAAAAATGTAATAAATTACAAAGATTAACGACTAAATGAAATGATAATAACAACCGTAGCAGGAGATATTGTTTGAGTCGCTTGTAGCTACATTATACAATTTTAACGATCCTATAACATTTCCAAAGACGAGACTAGGGAATTTGTTAGACATATAAATTAAGCTCCTCTCTCCACGGTAATGCTATTAATTCCGATTGGCAACAATTGTGTCAAACGCGACGATTTGAGAAGAAGGTACGCGGACACCGTTACGACACACGGCCCGCGAACCTTCCGATACTTTGCAGATAGTACAAGAATGCGAGATAGGCAGCAGGTAGGGGCAGGTATGCTCAGCGCGAACGCAGCCTTGATAGCAGGTACACTCACACACCAACATCTCGCCTGTCCTCACGAACACGGCAAGCGGCGGCGTGTGGGTACTGTTTGCCCATGTGATTTACGGACAAATGTCACGATTCTTCTCGCGCATCTGTTCATCAGTCTCTTTGTGAGGGAATCTTTAATGCGTTAACACCTTTTGTCTGCTCATTCGAATAGGGAACATCTGCGTTCAAAAATGATCTTACTAAGATTGTTCATTGGTACCTGGATCAAGTGATAATTACAGCGTAAGCGTTACACGGTCGGAGCGTACAATGCCTTTGTTTGGTTTGATGCAAATCACGTATGAATGTACCAGCTATTAATAATATTATACTATTAAAATAATTGTATGCTATTACCATCATTACTTTAGCATTCAACTTGTAATAAAAATGTCTTCAGGAGGCTATACAGATTCGATACGGAATTTTAATGGTTGTTTTAGCAAAATCAAATTCATTTTATTAATTTATATTGCATAATACTTTTAAACTTCATATCCAAGTATCTTAACCATATTGAGTAATTTGTTGACAAGGTTAGAGCCGTGAGTGAACTGACTTATAGGCACAGATATACCTCTTTACTTAGTGTGTTTTATTTACTTCAATAGCCAATTTTGATCACCAGTCTTTTAAGCAGAGCGTGAAAACCGTCTCACTAGAGCCTTTTTACGTTGTTTATTACTTCTGAATTTCACTGACTGCTTAATATTAGATAAAGTAGGGTACTTTTGCAGACGAACATAAGACGAAATTCCTATGTACAGCTTAATAACTGAAAACTACAGAAAAAAATCCTTTTTCTTAATTATTAATAGCATATTCTACTGTTTTTATTCTGATGGTGACACATTTCGTTTTCTAGAGTGTTTCTCTTTCATTCACTTTTATATTAACTTTTTATACCCATAAGTCATATAATCGACTGGTATTAACTCTAGATCTGACATTGAACTGTTTGTAAACTGTTTAAAAAGAAAACATATTTATTATAACGTCTGTTAATAATATAGGAACTAATAGTATTCTGTCTCAGTAAGGCCAGATGTTATCTACTTAGCAAACACTTCATTATTTTAAAAACCATTACAGTTGCCTAATATTTATTTAACAGCTATATAAACTGATGTTGAGGGGCTCGATGATGGAAGGTGTTTTTTATTAATTCAAAGTCGTTGTTATTATGTTTATTATATAATCGTTTTACATGCTGCTTATTAAGTTTTATTGTTTTCTTTTATTGCCGAATATAAACGTATATAAAAGACAATGAATACAAAAATTCTAACACGTGATTAAATAGTTTAAAAATCAAGCGAAAAAAGAAACATAAAATTTGATCTATTCGTCTTTGATAAACGAATATTATATGAAATAACCTTCTGTCTCTAGCTTCTTAGTTTGCTTACTGCTGCAGCTGCATCTAGCCAACCGTAGTAGGAGCAATCAAGAATTATACTTATAGTTTATCTTATGGCTGTTTTAATGCGAGCACTTCAACTTTAGGAAACCTTTCTGCTATTATTTTGTTATAATCCGATTTGTCAGTAATGTCTAATATACGCTCTGAAAACACATATAGCTGTATGCTCGGTCTCAAAACCACAGCCTCGTGCATCAAGATATACTTGACACTCGGCTACTTACAGGTAACGAGAAAGAAATCCGTAATGGCCAGTCGATTAAGGGTTCATATGCACGAGATTCTGGGAGACGACGAAAGTAATGTTTTTGTTAAAAAAGGACATAAATACGATTTCAATAGGTATCTTATCAATATTTTAATATACAAAACCCAGAGTAAAATGATAAACTAAAGGAGACAGCTGAATAATGATGCCATTCGGTAAGCCATAATTTATATTTTTCATTCATACATATTTCATCATATTGCCATCGTAAAAATAAAACTGTCATGTCGTTCAACACGCAAATTAGAAATAAATGAATTTTATATATATAAATATACAAAAATAAAAAAACCTCTTATTGTGAAGGCTGTAATGGGTAATAAAATATTTTTGTTTACATTTTAGTAATAAAGGAATGAAAAGATTTTTTTCATCGTCATTATTATAATTACGACCTTATTCAGTAGCTTAGTTAACGTGCGATTGTCTAACTGGACAGCGTAAAATATTTATATCCAAAAAAATTGTTCTTGGTAGGTATAAAGACTCGTACTAAGTATAGTATTTTGTACATACATAGTGTGTTTGACAATTGAACTTTGTAGAGATGTAGTGATGGTAAATTCGTTTCATTATTATGGTACCTACATAGATTTACAGTGAAATGAAATGAATGAAATGAAATGAAATGAAATGAAATGAAATGAAATGAAATGAAATGAAATGAAATGAAATGAAATGAAATGAAATGAAATGAAATGAAATGAAATGAAATGAAATGAAATGAAATGAAATGAAATGAAATGAAATGAAATGAAATGAAATGAAATGAAATGAAATGAAATGAAATGAAATGAAATGAAATGAAATGAAATGAAATGAAATGAAATGAAATGAAATGAAATGAAATGAAATGAAATGAAATGAAATGAAATGAAATGAAATGAAATGAAATGAAATGAAATGAAATGAAATGAAATGAAATGAAATGAAATGAAATGAAATGAAATGAAATGAAATGAAATGAAATGAAATGAAATGAAATGAAATGAAATGAAATGAAATGAAATGAAATGAAATGAAATGAAATGAAATGAAATGAAATGAAATGAAATGAAATGAAATGAAATGAAATGAAATGAAATGAAATGAAATGAAATGAAATGAAATGAAATGAAATGAAATGAAATGAAATGAAATGAAATGAAATGAAATGAAATGAAATGAAATGAAATGAAATGAAATGAAATGAAATGAAATGAAATGAAATGAAATGAAATGAAATGAAATGAAATGAAATGAACAGTGAACAACAGAACCAAATTTAGAAAACAACATAGTTAAATTAAATAGGTTTTGATTTTCGATTGATCTTCCTTTGTACATATATATTACTTGTATTGACTTTCAATTTAAAACCATTATCCAATAATTTATTTCTGTCAATCCCTATAAAACCAGAATTTGTTTCGTATCATATTCGGTAGGTATTGACATAAAATATTCGCGCGTATTCAGATAGTCATTAATATAATTATCGCGTCCTACTTTTAACATAATCACAGAAGTATTGTGTGCACAATTTACGACATTATGTAGGTTGATTGTAATCACAATACAATATTGTTTCACATTTCGCCCAAGATTAATTTTACTTTCATGCTGACAACGAAATATGATCTTATGAATAAATTCTTTAAATTAAGACAATTGGTCGTTAGAGAATTTTACTATGTTTTAATATAGAGAAAGTCGTTATAGTAAGACCTCTTAAGAACGAGGTCGCGAGTTCGAGACCTGCATGATAAGGTTTAAATGACACGGTGGCGTAGTGAGAGTAGCGACTTGTAAAAAGGTTGTGGGTTTGATTCTCAACGGGGACAAAACAGTGATTTATAAATATTTGATTTTGTCAATTGTGTGTACCTATGTAAAGTCGCGCTACACAGAGCTTGTTATCTAGAGTGACAGCTGTCAAAATATTTGCGCCATTTTTATACCAGAGGCCCTAGACAAGTGTCAAAGATTTCTATTCTAATCATAAAAAAATGTATGAGAATGACATTTTTAATCTATTCTATGAATAGAATAGAGTTGTTGATGAATGAACTTAAATTGGTTAGGTAATCACAGAGCTCGAAATCTCCACTTCACTGTGATTGGCCAATTTACGGTTCTCCACTCTCAATTCCGCCCAGCTCCGCGTCAGTTCAACAGTCAGTAACATCTAAAAGTGCTGATGCCAGAATTACCAAATGTCACCCTACTGCATTGCTACTGCTACTTATCATGCGGTCATCAATCAGCAGCAAACGTAGATAATGCTTACAGAAGCAGTAGCGGTATATACATACATCGTATAGTAGATGTTTTCAAACTTCTGATGCGTAATATACGCAATATCAAAAGAAATACGAATAAATTTAGAACTCATTTCATTTATATTATTAATGTCTTTCAGTGGTCTTGCCAAGTATCGTATCTAGATGAGTAAGGCAAGGTCTTGTTGTATGAACGATGAACCACTACAATCATTAATCCACCTGCCAAAGGCGATAAGGCCCGGTTTCGCGTATATACTAATCGTATTATTTAACTAGGTAATGAACATTCTTTAGGTCTAGACGAACTAGTTTCTTAATATTTAATTAAAGTAAGATAAATCCGTTAATTATACCAATACAGGGCAAAGGCATTTTCTCTTGCAGAAAAGACACGACACAGGCAGGCAAGTTGTATTAGTAGTTTCAGATACAATTTGTTTTAAGTCAGTAATCATTGTAATCTTACAAATTAAATAAGATATTATAGTGTTTGGATTACACATAAAATATTAAAGAAAATGTTATCATTTTAAAGGAAACACAAACAACACACGTCTTTTGATCCTGCTATGAAATGTATGTTTAAACTTTGACGTTTGTATAGGTACGTACCTATATTTATATTTACGTAGGTACATTGTGTGGTGCAATTAAGAAACATCATTTTATTGCAAGAACTAAATTATTTATTATAGTATTAACTGATACACGACTCATTATTTTTTCAGGATAAAAGTCTTTATTTTGATCACTTGATCACGACAATAACTCGAAGCGAAGACTCCAACGGCTCTAGGCAGATATATTAACTATGCAGCAGTCATTTGCCAGATGATGTATAAAAATACTTTATATCCTACATAATTTAATAATAAAAAAACTGTCTCAAATGGCGCTATGATTAAACGTAGCGCAGGTTACAAAGCTTTAAAGGCAATGTATTGGTAATAATAATTGGTATGCATCTGAGCTAGCAAAGTTTGCGTTGTTAGTGCAGCAGTTTAAATGGTTAACGCTATTGAAGTTTATGGTTTATAATTATAATGGTTTACATGATCTAAGTAATATAGAAAATGTAAGCGCTACTTTAGAACTTCGCACTACAGGTCTAAAAATTCTGGCATATAATTAAGGATCACAAATTTGACAAATAACCAGTATGAATTTTTAAATAAAAAAAAAGGACAGTGTCTACAATCTCCAATACATCAGACGAGCAAAAATAAAATATAGTTTTGTAGTTGTTCTAGCGTGTCTTACCATAGTCATTTGTTAGGTACGGACAAAACATTATATTCGAAGAATTGCCTCATCTTCAATCCTTTTTTTCGTTTTATTTACATGTTGTTTATTTTTATCTGTTACGTCGCAGCGTCGTTAGCTTATTGCTTTGTTTCGCCAATATTATAGGATCCAATATATCTTGTCGATTAAATTTATTTCTACCACACCTTCATTTCTCAGCCGCAAACCGGCTCATACTTATTATGGCGCTGGTTTTATATGAGTTTGTGACTAAAATAAGGTAAAGGTTACTGGTAAAGGTTTGCTATGACAAACAAAAAAATGGAATAAATTTTAGACTAAATTTGGCTTTTTATGTTTGTAGAAAAACTACTCTTTAACAGATGCATTTTGAACTGCGAATATTAGCATCTTGGTTAACGATAGCAATAATCCAAAAGTTGATTCTGTATAAATTTTTTGTATGTTCTAGAACCAAAATTATCTCGTAAAATGAATTAAATGATCTTTGATGAACGTTAAATATTACCTATTTACAAAAATACGTTTTAATTAATATACTGGCAGTCTGCAATGTCTGAAATAGGCTGTGGCGTGGTAGTTAATACTTATAACCTTTTTTAGTGAGGAAAGACCATCATAATGCCATGGAAATATGGGCTAGAACGATGGAAATAAGAACCAAAATTGCAACTCTACGCACATCGGCTATAAAAAAGTCAGTTTATCGTTTGGTAAATAACTGCCGTGTGATAAACTACAAATAAATATTGTTTTATAAATTTCAAAAGATTTGAATAAGACATTGCCTGCTTCTATTGGCTGATATCCAAATGTAAACATTACTCAGAGAATGAAGATAAACGTTCTCCTTGAAAATGTCCACTGGATTTAGAGTCTACGTCAGTGCCAAATTACTATTTAACGTTACTATTTACATAGGAAGTAGTTACAATATATGATATTTACGACTGTACAAATTTCTACATAAACAAAACTTATGTCATGTGAGATGTACGTAACTGTCATAATAGTTTTACTTTTACACAATGTATGTAAGCTTCTAAATTGCTCGGCAACTAATTGTACCTAATACAATTAGTTACCGGGCAATTTAGAAGCTTACATACATTGTGTCTAGTACGAGTTTGAATGATTTTACAAAACTAAACACAGTTTAGATTCTTGGTATATATACAGCCCAGTACTTGAAGTAGTGCTTAAGTGCTGCAACTAAAGCAATCTAAATTTCAAAAGTTTAAGTACTATATGATTTCGCAGTAGCACAGATTACCTATACTCATAACATAACAAACCTATGTATTTTAATTTTTATATAGATACTTTAAAAGTCCGACCAATTCACTTCTATTTTTAAACGTCTCGTTGAATTCCTTTTTTAAACAGACAGATTAAAAATCTAAGACAGACATAATAAAATATCTGTTGTATTTCCTTTTTGGCAACGTTAACGATATCGTCTTTCTGTTACTCTATAACACCGTATTCATTTTACACTCATAATTCATAGATTATGTCAATTATGTCGGACTTCACAAAATTGACAAAATATTTAATTCTGTCTGAATAGGACGCTATCTAAATCACTTCTTATATCAGTGACTAAATTATCTACTGTGTAACAATAACTCTTTTCCGCCCATCGAAATTTAGAATGAAATTTTGTAGGTATACACTTTTATTTAGTCATCAAAATCACAATTTACGACTAGCATTTCTTTATGAATTCAAAAAATGTTTTAACATCACGTATAGTGTCTTTTATAATATGATACCCTCTGTAAGCTACTTTATACTTTCGGTATAACCCTGTTTATCTTGGCTCATAAGTTATATGACTATGTGCGATAACTATAAATCTTCCAACAATTAATCTCATTTCTCTAAAATTTAATTATTGCAGTTCTTTTTGGACAAAAGCTAAGTCATAATAAGCTAAGTAATAATTCCTCGGCAAAGTGGTTTTCGTAAAACTTGACAGGTTAATGAATTTTTTAATGTTATGCACGCATCAACCTGTCAAACTTTTTTATTCTTAGCTTAGGTCACTAACATCTTAAGAATTTCAAAGTTATAACCATTACAAGTGCACTTTTAAGGAGAATTTTTCAGTGATAATAACTGTAAGCTGATTATAATGGCCCTGGTTAAATTGGAAAATTGGCCTATATTTCTTCGTATACATACTATAAGTCAGTAACTATTTATAGAATATTGGCAACATCTGTGTCTATAATTCTATTGTTTTGCACTACCCTTACGAAAACCATTGAATTCAAGCAAAGCAAACACAATAGTAGCTTGAAAGTGATTCATGGCTGGTAAATTGTATTAAATAATTGAAGTTTCAATGATAATAATGTGAAATACGTACGCATAACCTTAGTAGTAGATGTTGATGTTCTCACAGTAGAAGGTTTTTCTATATTCAGGCTTATCAATTTTATTATTGTTTTACTAACTATTTTAATAAAAAAAAGTGGTTTATATTTAGAAAGTAAATAAAGAGACAGAGAAACATACAGAAATACTGCAGAACTATTTATTTTATCGATTTTCCATCTTTGCAAACATAGTTAACGCAACGAACAAGAGTATTTTTTGTCCTTGTTACCATGACAGCCAAAAGAATTTGTTTATAAACAGTCCCAGACTTCTGGAAAATAAAATTTGCAAATTACAAAAATAATTGTAGTCCATAAATTATATTGATTATTTTTTATCAAATTTACACACACGGAGTAACAGTAGTAATGAGGAAGTCCTAGTATACTATTCACTTTTGCATCAACACAAATAAAGCTACTACTAACACTTAGTTTTAAGAACTAAATCGTATACTAGCGTTGTACAGAGGTTATTACACTCAACAGTAATCCATCTCACCGCTTGCGCAGGCGCATAGCAAACGTGCGCCTACCATTGTGTGCATAAGACATTGACGCAAGACGCACTATAACGTGTCATTAACAGTAATCCTCGTGTCATTAAAAAAGTACATAATCAGAACTGATATTGGGACTATATGTTACTACAGGCAAAATGACTAAAACAAAAAGAAACATTATAAATTGAAAGTTTGGCTTATAGTATGAAACCATTTAATTTTTTCCAGTGGGTATCGTAAGAGGCAATAAAGAGAGCATAAGGTAACTTACGGAAGTGTTATTACGCGAATTAAAAGTTTTCGTGCTCAGTTCAATAAACATAGCCTAGTTAGATACACTTGCCATGATTATTATACATATTTCGTACAATTATAATTCCATTCGTAAAAATAAATATCTATCTCGTCTACCCTATAAAGGCCTCATCTTTAGAGCACGTTTAGTAATTATGATTACCCAACAAAAAATAAGGGTCTTCACTTCACGCAAAAACATCTTGTTGTTGTTATGCTCCTACACAAAAACAGCCATATAAAATAATAATGAATACCGGCTGTGAGTAAGGTTTTTAATAGGACATCTATAATTTTATCAAAAAACTAAATAAAAATATAATGTAGGAACTGCACTTAGTAGGTACTTACACCTACATAAGGAAGTCACGATACAGTGGTATGTATATACATCATTAAACCCGTATGTATGCCACATTAAGCAAATTAAGTAATTAATATTATAAGAAATAAAGCGTAAAACTATTACAAGTTATTACATAAATCATTCTTTATAAACGGCCCGGCGATAAAAAATTAAAAAGTATGTCAGTATTCTTGATTTTAAAGTAATTTATTCGATAAATATAAACAACACCAGACAGTATAATATAGGCACTGTCGAAACTCTTATGTAACTAATACCTGTATATTTTGGCTGAGAACTAATTCAACAACAGTAATTCAGAAACAGCAAAAACGTCGTCACGGTACCGGTCACATTCAACTTTCTATTGTTTCTTATAAATTGTATATTGTAATTTATTGTTCGAGAGCCAATATTCCACTTGATTGTAATTAAATAATGATAGGTGTAAATGTAATGGATCGAGATAGCCGGTGAATGGATGATGTAACAATGAGTGTCAATCCGAATGGCTGCGGTGCAGTCGTAAGCACAATACGCTGAACAGACACGCCCATAGTTGCGATAGTGACAGGTGTCGGCAAACCTAGATGCATTCGCCGCCTTTATTTTTTATATTTTGCAACCTTCATTTTCATCGGTTCGCAATCAATTTGTAAATTCATGTTGTTCATCTGTAATTTTATTTATGTTTAAAAGAGAACTCCTCTTTTAAAATACCTTTTTAAATAAAATAGTAGATGCAAAGATAAAGTTCTAATATTCGTTAATTATTTTAGACTTTTGTAGACTGATAATATTCGTAGCCAGAATGGACAGTATATTTTATACATTGGTAACAAAATCTGGTTTTGACAGAAAATTTATCTACAACCACGATACGAAAGACGGATAAATCTTCTGCTAATACAGCAGCAATATAAAATTTTATATTAATATTATTTACTTAGTAAGGGTGGCTGGCAACTGATAGACATAGGTCGCTCCGAACTGTTCAGAGTGAGATGTTTAGGGTAGATCTATACCCAGCAGTGCGGCAGACAAATTATTTTCGCAACGGCAGTGGCAAGTCCTAATTGCTAGATCAAACTAGTCCCATCGAACCGAATTCTAAATGACATAATAGTGAATTATATCCCCAATACAGTAATAACATTCCTAAGCTCAGTTGTACAGGATATATCAATAACGGTTACCTACATGTTCATATCAGACCATCTAAACGGATTAAATGATATCAACTGACATTTCATTTAAGGTAACCCTATATATACGAGTTTATCTAAAGATATAGGAGACTAGTGTCCATATGGTCGGTAGTAAAATAAACGACTTATGACAGCAGGTGGTCTTAATTTGCAACGTGTTATTTTTTTCATAGAAATAACATTTTTTAATAATATATTTTTTTATTCCTCGCGCTAAGAACTAGTCCCTGTCTGACAGTGTCGTTTTATGAATGTCGAAATATGAAATACAACTAGACTTAAAGCTATAATAAAATACTGTAATTTATAGATTTAATTTTTATTCGAATATTCAATGTGTCAATGTTACCTTTTAAACTACTGGGGCATCTGCGAGATCATTTATTGGCATTAGTTTATTAATAATACATTTTATCTCGTTACTAAAAGCAAACCTTTCTCCACATGGTGTCGCACCAATAGAATGATAATTTTCATTGTTAACATATTGATGAATATTACATGTTATTATATATTTGAAAATTACACCGCAATGTAAACAGTGTTATTTAAAACGACAATCGTCTTTAAAATATACTTTTTGTGGTTTCACAGATTTTATAGTATTATTATGTATGAGTTCGACTGTCATTTTGTTTCTCTCATCTCGGCGACTGACTCAACGTACGTTTTTCATCATAGCTATAATAACGACTACAATTTTATTGAGACTTCTCAGAAACGTGGTACTTTCATCTTGTGTCAACTTGTGTTTATTTTATTATACTTGCACAACTTTTCCGTTACGTAACCGAGAAACGGTGACGATGATGGAAAAACGATGGTTTTCATACTTACGTAACATATTGAACACGTGATGGGTGGCTGTCTGTGTGACACGTTGCATGGGAGTAATCAACTGCTGTGTTCATTTTAGTCAATATAACTACGTTAGGGCTGTACCGATAATCAAATCTTCATAGAAATTTTAAACGTTGAGGTCTATTTTTCTGTTAACCTTTTGAATAAAAGTTTTATACGTTTTCTTTTCATGTACAGTGCTCACATCTTTATGTCGTGTGTACAAGTTTTTTTTTGTAGCATAAACTATTTTAACTTGTTATTGTTCGCGAAATGCACTGGACTAAAACTAGTATCAAGCACCACACAAATGTGTGTGTGATCTACAAATATTGTATAAGTGAATTGCAAAGACATAAAGTCTCCTGGCGGTACTGGTTGCCTAGTGCGTGTTATCAATTAGCCTATATAAAATTAATTAGTCATAGTTATAAATAAAGATTGTAAAAATTTCACAACTTAAACATCACAATGTTTAGTTTGTTGCGATAACTATCGCCCGATCAAGTCCCGTGTTGGCTATTATTCATGAAGCCTCACGTGAGTGAGGCAGCCCTGCTCGGTCGCGTGGAGTAGGCGCGACACGTGCACACTTGCGACACGCTCGGAAGTGGACTGTATCAACAGTTACACCCACAAGACTTGTTGCAATTACTACTGAGATATTAGCAGTACCTCTACCGTGAGTTACGTGCGTCTGTCTCATCGGTGACAGCGTTCAATTTAGTTCTTATGATAAACACCAGGGACGCTATTAATTTTTTGTACCTAAACCAGCTATCAGTGCTATCACCGGTGAGACAAACGCACGTCATAGCGGAGCCACTGATTAAAGAGTAAAGTAAAACATTTCTAGCTTAAAACACCGGTCAGTTTTGCTCTCTATTATTAGTCTTTTACACATGTCTAGAAGAAAAGTGTACCTTTTACTTCGAATAATCTAAGTAGAGATATCTGTATTACGTGAGAGTAGATTATTGGCTATTAGTAACGAGAGCTACCCCACGTTACATCATATCATGCAATTACCGTGTGAAGTAAACGTGAAGGTGAATCGACACTACCACTTTCTTTAATTGTACTTAATTCAATATCAGCGGATATCCCGGCTCGGTCACTTTCTTCGATTATTAAACTGTACGATTTCTTAATGCTACTTAGCTGGTTGTTAAGATATTACTTTTCATTGCCATCGTTAAGACGACAGGTTAAAAATGTTTTCTTTTTGCTTCACTGATTGGTTTTTGTTGTCAAATTTATATCAGGTGCTGGCTTCCATTACAAAAGTCATTATAATAATAATAATAATAATATAATAATATTCTACCACATTCACACAGCGCCATCTAGCCCCAAATTATGCAATTATATTTGTGTTATGGGTACTAACAACTGATAAACTACTTATATAATTTTTTTTTAAATACATACATATTATAGATAAATTACACCCAGCCACAGAAAAAACAATCATGCTCATCACACAAAGGTTTGTCCTGGGTGGGAATCGAACCCACTACCTCTGGCTTAGCAGTCAGGGTCACTAACCACTCGACCAACAGGCCAGTCAATTCAAGTCATTAAACTATAAATACTCGTAAAATGTTCAGAGAAATATTTCTCTTGGATTAAAATGATTAATATTTTTAAGTTTAATGTCTCACTTATCTTTACCTTTTCACTAAGCTTGAACAATAATTCTGTTTTAAAAAAAAATAGGAACAAATTTTGCCAAAGAAAACAGTTTCTGTTGTACGGTTTGTGTCATATTCATTTCTATCAAAGTATTGGTAAGCCTTGGAATGAGTTACCCGGGGCTGTGCTATGTATTGAGTCCTTTTATATGTCCTTTTAAGATGAGTTTTAAAGAAAACAGTATCTTTACGGTAAGTACCAACTTGGCCAGGTAATGCAAAATTCTACGATTAGCAATGATACCATCGGATAGGTAAGAAAAGAAGCTTTATTAACTTTTTTACAATAGATATCTGCTTTGTTTGCAACCAAGCGATTTGTATTACTTTGCCGCGGTATAAAAGAACAAAAGAAATGTTCAACAACATTTTTACACTTGCATATCTCAAACAATACATCAACAAGAACTAAGATAATACTCGAGAGCTATTTATTGTGCAAAACATTTCCCACACACCACACTTTTCCCGTACATGCGGTTTTTAACGGTGATTTACTTTCTTACTAGTATAGTTGCTTGTAGCTATTCGTGACTTTTGAAAAACTTTGTCGTCTTATTAGTAGTTTACTGACATCAATTACGCAGTGAAAGTGTTTTTAACTGTTATCTCATGTCTATCTCACCTTTATTACACCTGAACGTGATTACAATGTGTGATTACTGTTTACCGGTGCTCGTTTTGTATCCACGTTGACATCGTTAATTAGAAAATTAACAGAACCTCTGGTATTTAACGAATTTTCTCATAAAAATATTTTATGTCACCAGTTAGTGAAACGCACGTTACCTCATGGTATAGCTGCTTTTATATTTAGGTATTACCTACAGTACACTTCATTTATCTTGTTTACATTAAAGAAATATTATACAGTTAACTGTCTCTTAGGATACAATAGATTGCAGGCATCCTGAATCTTTACTTTTAGTGTCTATTCAATGTACTCTTAAACAACAATGAGATGTGAAAATATTAGTTGGTTACAGTAAGTTTTCTTCAAATAAGATCTTCGCTCAAATGAGATAAGATCATTTTTGGTGATACCTTTGCTCTACATAAAACCGCAGCTAAAGCAACGAAAAACTGAGAGTGTGTTGGGAGCGTTCCAATTACATCATTTTTTTCGTGGTGGCAGTGGCTCAGAAAATTGTCAGATGCTTCTAGAGTAAGTACATAAACTCATTCATTTACCACCAAGACACTTTAGCAACAAAATAACTTACTTTACAAACTTCAAAATAAAAGTTGCAAGAAACTAGCTTGTAGTAAAAATACTTTAAAAAAATTATACTAAATTATACGACGACTGCCATGCGACGTAAACTCTATGATTTATTTCATGAAATTCTGTCATTAAGTTGATTTGTCGACATTATTTTTTAAGAAACTGTCATGCCTCATAAGACTAGTGATGCAACTCAAATTGTATTCTCGAAATGCTTTTGTAATTAAATTTTTTTTCGTACACATTTGGTGGCAAACAAGCATACGAGACCCACCTGATGGTAAATGGTAACCATAACCTATAGAGATGGATGTTTTTACCAAGCACTGATATAAAGTTTTAATTGCTTTAATAGCCATTTCAAGTTTTATGTTTTTACTCGAAGATCAACCGAGTTGATAAGTATTATAACGAAATGAATGCTGCAAAGCTAATTCAAATTAGTTAGCTGATAGCTGTCACGACTCCTAATCAGTGTAACAAGTGAACACAAACTTTTATATTATGAAGGCTATATTGATATAAATAGGTATTGTGACGATGAACATTGTTAATATAAAATAATAGCCATGTTCTCATGGAAGTAATGAAAATCTTATATAAGAATGTCTGTGAAAGCTGTCAAAAAGGTACAAGTACAAGGTACAAGTAGGATCATATCAACACAGTCAGCGCAGTCTGTATGTAAATAGAATGTGATAGTCACATTCTATTTAAATACAGACTGCGCTATAATATGATCATAGACAATATGAATTAAATGTAGTTATTATACCGTCATATGTTCTTCATTTAAAACTCTTAACTCACACATTTAAGATCATATTTGTATGATAATGTAATAGCGGTCTAATTAGTGGCTTCGAGTTTTCCTAAAAAAAATACTGTGTTCGTAACAGTAGACACTGTGTTTTCCTGTTTTTACATGAATAGTTAAATATTCTCCAAGCGTTTCTGATTTGCATTACTACTTACCGAAAGAGCGCTGGAATTACGTTTTATAACGTATTTAATTTTAACCTATAAAAAGAGTGCGAAGTTTTACATTAAAAAGAGTAATTAATCTTAATAAATTACGACGCTTGCAACGTAAAACCTATGAATACCTTCAATACAGTTTGAATGTCAACCGGTGACAGTTGTGGAAAATTTAGTTCTCAGAGTGAATACCATCGGCGCTGTTCCAACAAATATTTTACGCTGTCACCAGCGAAATAAATCCACGTTACTTCAAGGTAAAGCTATAGGACTATTCGCAAGCACATTTTATTAAAAACGAAAGTAGGTACCTTTTATCGGCAAAATGCATGTTTTCACGTTTGTATTTAATTACTTCGTCTTTGCACGCAACATCTAAAAACTAGTTTGAAAATACATTTTGTTTACTTTCGATTCTAGACAGTAGGCTGTAACGTTATCTACGATCTGTTATTTTGTATAGAAGATGTTTGTGTCATTTGAAACTAGTTTAACCATAAATCAACATTCTGCAACTTTGTTAATGTATGTGTTATGTATGGTGCAATTTTATATTAATAGTCGCGTGTAATAGGTTATAAAGGCAGTCTTACATCAAACGAAACCTTGACAACTAGTAGTCAAAAGACATTAACCTACGAATAGCTTAATGAAGTTAGAACAGCAAAAGTAACGAATTAAACAAATTAATCGTCTGTACATAGCTTTTGCTATAGATACCCTTTCTAGAACATTATAGGTATAGTACAGTCTTTAAGAAGTCGCAATAACATTATACTCAGAATAATAGTCTGAGTACGTGATTGCTTTCATAATATACTTGAGTCGCTGACCGACGGTCTTCAGAACTATCTAGGAAATATTGCACTTCGCATATTTATCACAAGCTTACGACATAATGTACGTTTTACAGCAAATTATCATAATATAGCTCTGTCTCATTATAAAGGCTTATAATATTACTAGCTTATGCCCGCGACTTCGTCTGTGCAGCGTTTGTATTATAAATAAACACAATATGTTTATAAATAGCCTACGTGTTATTCTGATGTATAAGCTATATTAATGTAAAGTTTCATTCAAATCTATTCAGTAGTTTTGGCGTGAAAGAGTAACAAACATTCGCACCTCCATCCATACAAATTTTCGGGTTTATAATATTGGTTGAATTATGTTAATTCGTAGACAGGATATATCCTGTCTTGCTAAAGACTGTCTGGAAGAAATTTGTTTTCGACTTGCACTGCAGATGTAATTATATGTGTACGTGAATAAATTTATTAAAACTAAATTAGTTTTGTAATAGAGCATTTTATGTCATCTACTTATTATATGAATTACTATTGTGAGGTAGGTACTTTAATTGTCATTACACTAGATCTGAGAAAATCTTCTGTAAAGATACGATTCTCTATTTTGACATGTATTTTTCATATAGTAATTAGTACTATGTAAAAAAAATTACAAACGTCTAAATTTTTGGATAAAATAGTTATCATATCTATAATTAATATTTTTTCTCAAATCAAATCAAATCAAAGGCATTTATTTGCTAAATACAGGTTTTTTGAGATGTTACAAATTTGTAGTAGTTCTCTGCATTTTACCATGTGAATAGTGTACAAATTTCAAAATAATTACTTATATAAAACCAAATTATTATCTATGTTGACACTTAAAATTAATACATTACAATAAAATAACAATAATGCTCTACTAATCATTAAATTAAATAAAATCAAATATTCATTTAATAATAAAGTGTTTCCCAGTGAAAAATTACTTATTCATGCTTAAATTATTTTGAAGAATATTTAGTGGAATATAAAACATGAAAACATAGGCTAAAGGTTACATTGATAGACATTTACAAACGCTTTATAACAAAGTGACAGTTAATATTATAATTTATATAAATTCATTTAATTAATTAACTTACATTTAAAAAAATATCTGTAATTAATGCACAAAATCCAAAATTCAGAAATACATAGGTACTTAAGTTTAATAACGTATGTAATACAAAGACACACAAGATGTTTAAGCATGTACTGCATAATATCAATAATATACCACAAAAGGTTACCTAAAGTTGTTTTGCTTGACATGTAATATGGGACGCTTGTATTGCCATCAATAGAGTTTGACTCCGTTCTATTGAGAGCTGTCTGATAGTAAGAAACTCGATAACACAATGCCATATTCTGGAATTGAACCTGATCGATGATCGGGGCAGTAATAACATACAAGACTTATAATATCACGCTTACATTTATTCGAAGGTGCTAGAGGTGTTTTATTTTAGGTTCTAATAATTAACGGATATACAAATGAAAAAGACAGATATAGTCAAAGCATAAATCACAAGAATTAAGATTTCAGACAGATAATTTTGAAAACGATGAAATTGATACATTTTTGGTCCAAAACTATCTAGGGAAACGAAAGAAATAGAAGTACACGTATGCCGTTACGTCATACTTCGACTTACAAAGATATAACCTTTGTGATCCACATAATTTTATCTGAAAGATTGGATATTCGATGTGGCCATTACATTCGATTATGTGTTTGCAATTTGGTTTAAAGCCGCTCCACGTGTTCTCCAGAAAGGATTGGTTTTTAAATCCAGATTGATATTTAGCATTATAAATATGGTAGTGATTGATTTGACTGATTTGACTAACAACCAACAGTAACATTTTAGATCGACCAAAGATTCGCTGAGGGACGACATAACTAACGTTAAAATTGATATAATTAATAAATATTCTACCTAGAATATTATGCCTCGGGTATTTTGGTAACAGCAAAAACAAAAATGCAGCGGCTAGCCATCTTTAATACAAGTTTATAACAATGCAATTATGTACCATATCCACTTTTTCTGAGGAGCATGTTTAAAAATATCAGTACGATCTATTTAAAAACTCGTATGAGAAGTTGTAATCGTAATTCTCGTGGTTTCTTGATCTCTTTTTGAAATCGAACAAGTCCTTTGTTATATTAAACGTGAAGTGCGGAGTACGGGTAGTTTATCATGCACGAAGTATCTCTGCAAGTTATGAATTTGCATGTTTACGACTGTTCTCAGTTGGTGGCCCGCCGCGATTTGTCGCACTTAAATGGTAACCACCTGACAGGTGGGTAACCGACCGCCATTAACCAAGGGAGTCCAGTTCACCATTATTATTGATGCCAGGTCTTTCCGTGCGTATTTTATCATCGATTTATCCCGTCCAGTGGGCACTCAGTTATCGTTCTTCTATCATAATAATCTATCTATAAAGTACAAAGTATAAAGTAGTAAGACGTCTTTCATTTAACAAATTATTAACGAGTTGCAGATACAATTACTGCATTGAACATTTATTTTACAAGCATTTGAAGTCTCAAATGGCCGCTAAGACAGATTTGACTGTAACGAAGTCACGGACAAAAAAGTTTAAGAAGACAAAAAGCTTCAGGAATCATTTTCAGAACTACTATAAGGTTCTTATACATTATACAAATAAGAGCAGTTACATATGTATAAATAACAGGCGCCTTATATCAACAAGTATACACTTCTCTTCAAAAGAAAATTTCGAGTACACTCCTTACGTAAGTTGTCTCTAAAATAATACGAGCAGCAGTTAATATGAATTATCAAACAATACAATCCGGAAACCAATCAAAAGAAGTTACATCAATACTCGTATATTTGATTCGGGAATACAATTATCTGTGTATAGATCTAATCAAGATACAAAAGGTAGCTTATATTGTGGCAGAGGTCGTAGGTCAAGCGTTGCATCAACGCTGCACTTACGATATGCGCTAGTGAAAGGCTCATCCACATCGCAGGTGCATCTGCAATACCATAAGTTAGGGTTATCACACGATTACCTTTCATACGATTGAATGCTTTATCTTTAACATTACGTAACATAGCTTCGAGGGAGACTGAGGATGGTCGTGCCTGGGCTACGGCTCAATAGTTCCTCGTTGAATTTATTTTCTACTTATAAGATGTGATGTTAAGTTTGCTGATTTCATATTGTGAACTTTACTGATATAGCGAGTCAAATTTACTTAGTAACTAGCTTCCCGCAGCGCGGTTTCACCCGCGTTTAATTACATCTTTTGTTACTGCTCTGCTCCCATCGCCAATAGTGTGATGTTACATATGCCTATAACCTTCCTCAAGAGCTGGTCTATCAAACGCAAATAGAATTATTCAAATCCGACTGGTAGTTTCAGAGATTTGCGCATTCAAACAAACAAACAAACAAACTCTTCCGCTTTTTATAATAGTATAGAATACATTTTTTGTTAGTGATAAGAGTGACATCTATGTCGCCTAAGTTGTAATTATGCTGTCATTTGTCTATTTGCTAGTCGCTTTGTAATCCACTTGATAGATGACGCCACAATAGAATTAGGTCTTTGCCTGAAGGCACATAATGAATTACTATGCTTATGACAATTATTTCAAGGTTGATAAATTTAGGTCAACCCTAATGTAGAACAGAAGATATAGGTAGATGTAGATATTGCGATAAAGAGATTTCTCTTGTGACGACGAGTTAGGGAAACTCAACCAAAGAAGTATAATATAGTAGCTAGTCATAGCAACGGAATAACCTATATTACCCCACTAAACATTACACATTACTTATGTATTTCTTGTGATGATCATCGGTTCGTTGGTGGCAGCGATGTGCAAAGGCGTCAGGGTTATGGCCAGTTCTGATCTTTGCAACTCCTAGGTTTTTAAAAGCTATTGCTGCGCTAGCGTTAAGTAAACTGTAGGTAGATTTGTCAACATTTACAATTAAACAAAAAACAATAAGTATGGTTTAATTGACAATAGACATGTTTAGTGGTCTATTATAATTTATAACCTTTATGGTAACCCTAGATGCATCAATTCATCCGTTATGCGGTCATGCTACTGCAATAACATTTATTTGTTCCCTGCTATGCTTTTTCTGCCCACACACAAACCCCACATTCTTGTGAGCGGAAGCAAAACACATTCAACATATCAAATTCTCATGCGCTTTTAGCGATTGTTACCTTATAAGGAAGATTGATATGATTCTAAAATTAAACTTGCATGAGGATAGTTTGTTGGAAAAACGATATTCCCTACATAAGAAGAATGATACTTTTTCCAAAGACGCAGGCAATATTTGCCTCCGAGTTGTTTTTATACAACGAAAAGGAGCTCGTGATTCGTGGTGGCAGTTATTTAAGTCACGCAGAAACAACGGGTTTTGAACTGTTTGTGTATCTGTTTATCATTTCAATAAATTGCACCATAAAGTCGTAACACTCACGTATGGACTGTATTTATCTTAAAACTGTTAAAGTGGCATAATATTTTGACTCTTAAAACAGTTTGTACTAGACTGTCATTTCTAAATTTTTCCTCACGTATCACAAAGCGCCTATAAAGAAGCTTGCTTAGGACGACGATGTAGTATTTGTATTATTTCGAAACAGATCAACGCGTATTATATAATTACTTAACAAATCTATTATTTATTACCTACAAGAGTTCTAGCTACTTAACCTCTACAAGAAGTCATCAATCCCCAAAATTAATTGATTTCAAAATAAAAAGTTTTAATGACATTTTATTTATTTATTTAATAATAATAATACTAAAAATATATAAAATAGATATTATGAAATATAATAATAAAGTAAAACTATCAGTTGTCAATATTGGAATTGATCCGATCACTGTACAGATTGAAAGTGGAATAGCTAGTAGGTACCTAAAAACAGGAGTCAAATAAGCATGTGAGTGGATTGGTGCCTAAAAAGGTACCTAAGTAATCGCGTTTTTTAACCACAACTGACGCTATGATGTAAACGGCCGAATAATGCTTTTGGCATTGTCGTCACTGAAATCGGTTATGTTAAAACATCTCAGGGCGTTTAACTCGCCTTCATGCTTTCGTTTTAGCTCTAGGCATCGGTAGGCAATATCTTATTATATGTTTATGAACCTTAGAGAGCACACTATATTCTTCGAAGAAAAGCAATTTCCATTGCTTCCAGCAACTACTAATTAGCAGGAAACATTACTCCATGGATAATATTGATATGATACATAAGCAGAGATATTCTCCTACAAATTTCAGAAGTGTAATTTAATTTTGCCAATAACGACAGTAGACCGTAGCTATGTTTAAATGTCCCTTGGACATCAATTAGTATTATCAGGTGTAGCAAGCAATAGTAAAAACGCAATAAAACTATATAAATGTCTAACATTAATCGAGATATGTATACATAATAGCGTAATATTCTAATGACGACGTTATTTTAATGATGGTCATTAGCCCATTTTCGGAAATAATCTAATGTTTCTACGTTGATATTTTTTTATTTTATTATGGAAACTTAAGTAGTGCTTAGTAATTTTTATATCAAATGAGTCAGTTTTATTATCATATATTAAATTGATATTTTTATTTGTTATATATGTGCCTGTATTTTAACAACATACTTCAAAGCTTTAACAATAGTTGTTCTGTCGGAACATGGGACTTGGACCTGAATAACAGCAGCTCACATGGTTAGACCTGGAATGTTAAAAACAGACTTGTCATTGTTAGCCAGTGACACTAAATAAATCTAGGAGTTTTAACATAAGTACCTTCATATCATCGTATTTCCTGTAGAAAAAGTCGTTGTATTAAACACGACAAGAGGCAAATATACGTCGTAACTTAATTTTATTATCATAAACTTAAAATTTGTCCATTGTAATATTTGCCTGATTTCTATTATGAGGCGATATATTAGTCAAGCTTGAAGCAGCAGTTCTTGTGTTTATTAGGGTGTTGCTTTTATTAAACAGTTACCTGTTCAGTAACAGTATAATCTTGAGTTTCCTCCTAGTTTCAGAGAACATTGAGACATTCGTCCTGGTTGTAAAAACACAAACAGTCAAAAGTTTTAGAAATCTGCTAGTCTTAACTATTAGTAGTAACGCTCAGAAATTACCTTGAGAAGGTCTGGGGTTTCGCTTCATTTATAAAAATGCTGATATTAACCAGTTGGACTAGAAGTCGACTCAATAGTTAGAATAGTGGCGTTGGATGATAGATTTTGAAGTATGTAATATAATTTTGATTTATAGTTTGCAGTGCAACGACATTCTTAAATAGCTTCCTCTTGCTTCAAGCTCAATGACAAAGTACATCAATTTCTAAAACGAAAGTGTTAAATACTGAAGAGTATTTAGCCGTATTTTTATACGAAAAATCACGTAAACAGTTGGTAATGTTAGGCATATTATTTTTGGTTTTTATTTATTTTTGATTGGGTGCTGGCTGGGAAAAGGTGCCGCAAAGAACGGCTTCGTAAGCAGATTCTAGAGCTTTTCAACAAGAGAGAAATGAAAGGTGTGTTAGGCTAGATCTTAACCACATATGGGTGAACTCTACTGCGGTACTGAGTGTTACGATAATAAAGAAGTAATGACAACACCTTTGTAAAACAGTATTTTAAAACTTTCCACTTATAACAGAAATTAAAAGATAGCGTACTTCTAAATTTGAAAATGTCTCTACGTAATCTAAACATGAATTTTCAGACTTCTTTTATTTAAATGCAATGCATTTAAAGCCGCAAAAATTAAGTTTAAAATTAATGTTCTATTGTGATTTGACATTGCGGTTAAGTTGGCAAGCTTTCAATTGCTTTGGTAACCATAGTAACCATATAGTTCTCTCTTATTGTATAGGAAGTATTATTGGCACTGTGTTGTTTCATTAGCAGTTCTGTCATTACGAGTCGTTGAGGTGCAGCATGAAAAATTGTCACGGATGAATGCGGCGTCGATAACGGGAAATGCACCGCGCAAATTATAACGTCCGTGTTGATGCCTCGGCTTTTACACTTATAGTCTCTATAAGGCTTGTTTTTTTATACTGCTGCTTTGTTTGCCGTTTGTGCAAATAAAATGCAATAAGTATTTTACACGATGGATATTGTCAAAGAATTAAGGCTCATACGTAAAAAAACATATTGAGCTGAACATTCAAAGTTTTAGTTGGATATTTACCCATGTATTTAAGTATAAATAATACATATCAATATGACAAAGTATAAAATTAAGTCTTATAAATATGAGTGAGGCAAAGATTTATTGTATGTAATACTTGTTGAAATAAATTAATGTATATCTTGATGACAGATTTATGACTTAAATGTATCGAGGCCACGCGCCGTAGTATCCAACTATATTATTTTTATTTAACATTTGTAGCAATAGGTATACCTAACGAATTGTGCTACATAGTAATCATAGAAAGACTTTTATAATTTGACAGTGAAATGTTAACTAACTTAAAGCTATAAAACATTCCTAGAAACTGATCGATCAATTGCAATCGAGATAAAGCTTCGCAAATATCGCTATTCGATTCATAGCATCATGATCACAAGCCATGTAACAGTCCTATTTGTGCTTTTACTATAAAATGTTACACAATAACTTTTACTTCCTATTATTATACACTTTTAAAAATAAATACCGACGTTGTTAGTACAGTGATAAATATCTCACGATTAAATTATGTATCTGTATAAGTAAATAGCTTTGTTACATTGTATGTTCTACTCTTATATTTCTCTCACGATATGTAAATTTATTTGAAAAAGGGATTATAGCAATCATTCATACAATCGTTTTCATTTTAAAGACATCTGTCGCTATCGAGAAAAAGCTCTAGTTGGGCCTGTTTTTATTATAGGTAGGTACTAAAGTGTTTCGAAGCTATGAATCTCTTTGTGCTATACTTATTACAGTATTGATTTGCTCGCGATGTTTTTCTAAAGATAAACCAGGTAGTTACAATTAAATATTTTAAACTCACACGATTTTTACACATAACTATTATTATTACTTTTATTATAAGGTGTCGTACGTCGGGTAAAGAGGTATGACACCTTATAATAATTTTCTAACACGAGTAGACCCGTTTTATAAATATAGTTACAGGTAGTTACATATAAGAAGATTAAAAAAATATGATTATTCATACCTAGTTTCGAGTCTTTAACAAAGATGTCTATCTACCGTGATATCGAGAGAGTAGATAAGAGAAGGCCGATGAGTGATATAGTCTGTTCGAGAAAAGAGCCAAAGATAAAGCCAAAGTAAAAGTATTACATTTAGAAGAGGCCTTTACACTGCAGTGGGAATTTAGTACACTGGCAGGACGACAACTACACAAAAACAGATTTAATCGACTACATAACCAATTAAGTAAACAACCCATTTGAAGTAATTTACAGGTAAGATCGGATGAGTAGATACTCCAACAACGTTAGTTATTATTAAACGGTGTGAACGTGTCTTGAGAAGCACTGACACGGCCAGGCTTTCGCTTCTGTGGTGTGAACAAAGGTGTGTGTTAAGGAGCCGTTACTACAAGTTTACACTGATGTACTCAAACTAGAAGTGATTTTAGGCCTAGTTAGGTACAAAGAGTATAAAAAACTGTCTGTCTCTCTGACTTCACTTGTTTTTTTGAGTACGAAACTATCTTCTATCAGCCTTAGTTACATATTGTATTTATAAATTTATTGAAAAATTCAAACCTAGAAGGGGACTCGAACCCGCACTTTAGGGATATGATTTTCGATATCCACCTCGGGCAGTAGCCTAGTAAGAAAGTTTACTTTCTATAAATAAATAATAATCCATACTAATATTATAAATGCGAAAGTAACTCTATCTGTCTGCGTGTCTGTTACGTTTTCGTTCGTTTTGGTATAGATATAAATTAGACCTCGGGGAACAACATGGGCTATCTTTTATCCCGAAAAAATGACTTGAAGGGGTTGAAATAAGAGATGTAAGTTTGTATGAAAAATCGTCAATGTAAACAGAGATATAATCGACATTCACACGGGCCGAGCTGCGGACAACAGCTAGTCTGCTTATAAATACAAAAGTCGACGTTTCGGTCGCACAGAGAATATAAATCAATAAAATATATCTACTTTTGGTGTACAGTCTTTGATCTACCGAATACCATCCAACGAATTTATGACTTAATTTTCCAACTATTTTTGTATCACCGGTGTTAAGAATCGAGTAAACACATAAATAAAACATAAAACCTATGAATCGTGTAAAATATTATGAATGCCACTGTCGTAAAGTTTCAATGTGTTTATGGCCTGTTACGTAATACCAACAAAACGGTTTTTGGTTCTATGTAAAACTTCTCTAAATAGTATTAAGGAAAATCTCAGCTTTGTTTTGTTTCTCCATTAATTTCTTTGAAACCATTTAACTGATTTTAATACGATTTCCACTATCGTTCAAAGCATTTCTTACGGAAGGTTTGTAATGTATAATATTTGCATTTTATAGCAGAAAAGCCGAGAATTTAAAAAAAAAAGTAATACATCTTCATATATCACCATATTTTCGTGCAACGTTGAAACGGGTCATTGTAAGAATGAAATCTTGCTATATACATATGTATAAGATATACTACAATATATAATAATAATAATAATAATAATAATAATAATAATAATTTTCAGCCGCCTAAAAAAAGTATTAAAAAGTCACTTATCAGGCGGCAACAAGGTGCGCGCCTGTAATGGTTGGGTCATGCCTCTTCTTACATACTCCTTCGGCATACTCAAGTGGACACAGACTGAATTAGATGCCCTGGATAGGCGAGTCCGCACATTGTTAACAGCATTCCGTATGCACCATCCGCGTTCATCTGTCATGAGGTTGTATATCCCGCGAAAATGTGGGGGCCGGGGATTTCTAAATGCCAAAACCCTCCACAATCGCGAGATATGCAACCTTAGAGACTATTTTCACAAGATGGGCGAGGGTGTGCATCGTGATATGGTTGCAGTGGATAGTGGACTTACTCCGCTTGCCCTGGCTAAAGAGAACTGGCGCAGGCCTGTAGTACTCAGTGTGGATGACCGTAGAATGGTATGGCAGAGCAAGGAGCTTCACGGAAGGTTCTATCGGACCTTACATGGGCCCGATATAGACTATGTTGCCTCCGTTGCCTGGCTACGCTTCGGCGATCTCTTTGGAGAAACCGAAGGGTTTGTTTGTGCAATTGCTGACGAAGTTATCATGACGAACAACTACCGGAAATATATCTTGAAGGATGGCACTACTGACATATGTCGGGCATGTCATCGCCCTGGTGAATCCCTCAGGCATATTGTTTCCGGCTGTTCGCGTCTTGCTAACGGAGAGTACTTGCACAGACATAACCAAGTAGCCAGGATCATCCACCAGCAAATTGCTCTGCGATACAATCTTCTGGATATTGAAGTACCGTACTACAGATACAACCCTGAGCCGGTTCTCGAAAATGGTCGCGCGACATTGTACTGGGATCGCTCCATTATCACAGACAGGACTATTATAGCTAACAAGCCTGATATTGTGGTAGTAGATCGATCCGAACGCCTTGCAATGATAGTTGATATTACCGTCCCTCATGACGAGAATCTCATGAAAGCTGAGAAAGACAAGCAAATAAAATATCTTGATTTAGCCCATGAGATTGTTGACATGTGGGATGTGGATTCAGCTGTCATTGTACCGATAGTTGTTAGCGTCAATGGCTTAATAGCAAAGAGCCTCGACCAACACCTAAAGAGGCTCGCATTAGGTGGATGGGTCAAGGGCCAGATCCAGAAGGCAGTGCTTCTCGACACGGCACGTATTGTTAGGAGGTTCCTCTCTCTGGAACCCTAACCGCCGGTAGCTTGGACTCTAGTCTCGTTGCCGGTGGTAATCTATTTTTTATATTTTTAAATGTGTATTTTTTGTTTTATATAAATATATACCTGTTTAAAAATGTAATTAATAAGAAAAAAATATAAATAAAGAGAATAATAATAATAATAATAATATGTGGACACTATCACACACCATCATCTAGTCCCAAGCTAAGCAGAGCTTGTGTTATGGGTACTAGACTATTGAAATATAATACATATACATACTTTTTTTTTGTAAATACATACTTAGAGTACATAGAAAATATAATACATATACCCATAAAGATTTTCTTTACAAAACTTATTGCGTTAAATCAAACACACTTCAATGTTAAGACGCGTCGTGGCGCGTGAGACCACTGAGTACTTAATTATAATAGGCTCCATTACGAGGCTGCGGCTCGGTAATGTTACTTTGACTATGCAACAAGCCGTAGTAGATTAAGTATATGAATAAAAAAGGGTGCTTTTTGAGACAGAACCAATACGCACAACACCAACAGTTGTAATGTATGTACCTATTTCTTATAAATACATAATATGAGCCTACAATACTCTGTACACTAGCATTGGCAATGGTTTCGCAATGAGGGTATTTAGGAAAATTTTCGGCTCCAGTGTTGACAGCTACTATCAAAACAAATATTTTTCAGTGTTCATTTCGGCAATTTAAATATTTAATTTACAAAATGTATAATTTACGTGCATAAGGACAAAAGAAAGTTGCTGAAAAGGTTTTCCAAAATGACACTACGAGGTGGCAGCACCTACTAATCAGGTCTAGCTGTCAAGCGCTTTTTGAAAGTAAACCCCTGATTGGCCCAATGTAAAAGTTGAAGTGGCGCCAACTGTTGGCGAAAATTTTCCTAAACACCCTCATTACTAAAAACTTTGGTGGTCCGCAGCAGTTGATTACTACGAATTGTCAGTGCTATCCCATAAAAAAAATAACTTTGTGTGTTTCTGCAGAATCACAAAAATTTGGAGCTC
The DNA here is from genome assembly GCA_963082885.1 of Parascotia fuliginaria. NCBI lineage: Eukaryota > Metazoa > Arthropoda > Insecta > Lepidoptera > Erebidae > Parascotia > Parascotia fuliginaria. The sequence continues at coordinate 8,810,670 of OY720187.1, forward strand.
GATCATCCTTTAACAAAAACACATTTTAATTATCCTCATTATGTATTCGCAGTAAAAATAAAACTAAACACCTGGCGTGCCATAACATACCACGATACTGTAGTCTGTTTCTACATAAATAAATCTTATTTATGTCTAATCTAGTCATGGTTCGCTGTAATACCGACAGCAAAGAAACTTTACATACTTCACGTGTTAATCAGTTATTCATAATATAGAGTTAATCAGATTTTCTTGTATGTAGTGATAACCGTGCGTTGACATTTTATATTAAGAATTCTTTTATGACATCAAATTTGGGATACAAATGCACAAGCTTTTGATGGATCCTTTCCTTACTACCTACTTCGTCCTAAGTCTTGTTAACTAAGTAATTTTGCAAAAATAGGTTTTAATACATTATAATGTACTTTCTAAGTTTAAAATTAAGGAAAACATAGTGAAGAATGAACTTCTACACGTAAAATACAAGTCTGCATAGCCAATAGAGACATGATGATCAATTCACTAGATGAGAAAAGGCTTTTGCCTTAAGCGAGACAATAATAAGCTAATACTTTACTTTATTGTTATGTCAGGATACGTTAGTAGTTAATAGATGAAAATCTTAATACCTACTACTAATTTAAAGCCCACGTAGCAGTTTATAAACCTAATCGACTGTTGTATTATCGGACAGTGTCATATATCAGTATCTATGCATTACCGTCGTAGAAAGCGATTATGTTACAATTGAATATTTTTAGGTGAAGGAATAAGCGACAAGTAGGGTTACTAAACTATGTTATCAAATTTTTAAACTATATTTTTTTTATAATAATAATAATTTATTTAATATTTATATCGAACCTTCAGTGGTTATTTTTTTTTTTTTTTTTTTTTTTTTTTTATATTATAGCCTTCCAAAGTGACTCCACCCCGCCTGATGGTAAGCAGTCAGTGGAATCCAGAAGTGGTGGCCACTATACCAAAAGCCATCATCTTAAACTGCTGGTATGGTGGCCTCTACTATGGCGGCTGGGAATGGGTTTAGGGGAAGGGAATGAGGGAGGTGAGGAAAGAGGAAAGGGAGGAAATTGGGCCTCCGGCGCTCTCACTCACCGAACGAAACGCAGTAGTACGGATACTACTACTCTTAAGTCGATCTTCTATGAGAGGGTAGTACTTCCCCGGACGATCCGGCCCATTCATGCTGAAATCAGCGGGGATCTACTACCGTAAAACCTATAAACCTTCCTCGAGAACTAGGCTATCAAACGCAAAAAAAATTAAAAGCGCTAATCTCTAGAACTACTAGACGGATTTGAAAAATATTTTTGCGTATGATAGCCTAGTTCTCGAGGAAGGTTATAGGTTAAAGGGTACCACGGTGTTTGTTTTGCGCAAAAAAAGGGACATTCGCTTTATATTGAAGATTTATACTAAATATATCATTCCAAATGCAAGAGTAGAACACCCAGGTGTAAATTTCCCATACTTTATTTTTAAAAAAATATTTTAGTTTTCGTGACCACCACCACTGAAAATACTAAAAATGATTCGTAAAAAAAAATCTATACATATTTTTTTGTTTTTTGTATTTAAGTTTTATAAAGCATTTTTTGTGCACATTATCCAGTTTATATTTATTCAAAAATGTTGACAAAACCTTCAAAAGAATTTTTTTTGTCGAAATCAATATTTATTTTTTTATAATTTTTCTAGTACGAAGTAGAACCTCTATCTAGCATAAAAAGATTCCTTGTACTAAGGTTTATCATCCACAAAAATATTACATTCAACTTCGGCCTAAGTTTCGAGAAAATGATTTTTAAATATTTGTATTAGGGTTGTCACTATTTTGACCTTTTGCGATATAGTACCTGCTTGTATTATAACTACCTTTTTAGACAGATTTACTTTCGCAATTATAATATAAGTTTGGATAAAGAATCTGATTATTTCTGATGAAAAACACGGCGCGGCATAGTACAAAAAAGAAAAAAGCGTATCCAGGCCGAAATAAGGAGAAAGATGGGGTTATTAGTCGACGTGGTAAGGCCAAATGTGGGCACTACCAACGATGGCAACACTGCCCGAAGTGTGCTGTGAGACAAATACCGACATATATTTGCGGACATCTTAGGACTCCAGTCAGGGCAATTGGATGACTTTTACACTATTCTGGTCACAATGAATTGTGAGTTGCCAATAGACGCAACCAAGTTCAGTATCTTCTGCAGAGCAGTTGCCGAAAAATATGTAGCGACATATAGCTGGCATCCGATGACGGTGACGGTACACAAAATTCTAGTGCACGGTCAAGAGATCATCGAATCCAATCCACTTCCGCTAGGTATGCTCACCGAGCAAGCAGCCGAATCTAGAAATGAATTCTGGCGTAGAGACAGAGAGCAACACTGCCGTAAAATGGATAGGAGAAAAACAATGATTGATCTCTTCCACCGTGCACTAGAATCATCATATTCGGCAATTTCACTGCTTCGCCTACATCGTCGACAGAAATTTTGTAAAAGTCTTCCTCTGTCATCTGCGGTGCTGGGTCTTCTAATGGCTGTTAATGTGGAAAGTACCTGGCATGCAGACGAGAATGTACAATCAAAAAGTCTACAGTCAGAAAATGAACAAGATTACTCGCAGCACGAGATTAACGAGGCGTCAAATATGGATTCAATAATCTTAAGCAACGAAGCCAATCTATTAGAATAAACACCAAATTCAAGTTTGCTAAATGTTTTTAATTAATAACAATATTAAGTAAAGGAAAAAAATTTTTTGACCTTTTATCCTTTTTGTGATAACCCTATATTTTGAACTATGACCTCTGCACTTAAAAATCATTTTCTCGAAACCTAGGCCGAAGTTGAACGTAATATTTTTGTGGATGATGATAAACCTTAGTACAAGGAATCTTTATATGCTAGATAGAGGTTCTACTTCGTGCTAGAAAAATTATAAAAAAATAAATATTGATTTCGACAAAAAAAAATCTTTTGAAGGTTTTGTCAACATTTTTGAATAAATATAAACTGGATAATGTGCACCAAAAAATGCTTTATAAAACTTAATACAAAAAACAAAAAATTATGTATAGATTTTTTTTTTACGAATCATTTTTAGTATTTTCAGTGTGAAGGTCACGAAAACTAAAATATTTTTTTTTAAATGAAGTATGGGAAATTGACACCTGGGTGTTCTACTCTAGCATTTAGAATGATATATTTAGTATAAATCTTCAATAAAAAGCGAATGTCACTTTTTTTGGGCAAAACAAACACCATTGTAAATACTAATATGCAATATTGAACCTTATGTCTATCGTCGCAAGATTACATTACAGAAGCGAAAGTGGAATTTCTTGTCTAAATTTTTGATTTTTATTTGGTTAATTAAAACACGTGGTACACTTGCAGAAATAATAAAAATGCACACTACACACTGCCTGTTTATTTAAATTTTAGGATGCAAAATATTGCTCACCATTATAGTCATTAATTTATTTCATGTCAACACTATAGGAAAACTATTTACGGTTTTCTTTTTGTGTTACTATTCAACATAACTTTTTTTATTATTTATGACATACTTTAAAGGTATATGAAGTTTTAATTAAAAAAAAAATTATGTCTTTGGAAGTCGCTAATACCGTGTTAAACATTTTTTTAAATTATCTCATGAACGAGATTGGCACTATTAAACTTCGAAGTTTAATTCTACTCAGTAAGCTAAGAGCAATAAAATGATTCAAGCTTACATTATAAAGGTCATTTATGTAAGTACCATTGTAGATTGCCCATATTCTACCATTTATTACAAGACTAAAATAGCTACGATTATTTTAAAAGCGTACTTACTGCACGTTTCTAGGTACAGAAAAATATACATAGATACATGACACTTAAGAATAGATTATCAAGACTGCGCTTAAGATCTGACGTTTAAATAATGATATAAAAGAGGCCCTTATCGTTTGCTTGTTTACTTCTCTGTAAAAATCTTAATGGTTGATTAATTTAAGTGATGGTAACCCTAGCGACACGTGTCGTGTGATCGAGCCATCAATCCGCTTTCACGTCTCACAACTACGCTTGACGAATGGTCGAGGAAAGTCTATGATTGTCAGTATCCCGTGTGCGCTGTAATTGGATCTAAACAACACCCCAGCCGCTTCGTGCTGGGGATTATCGTTTATTTGCCGGACATACACTGATATTTCAATCGTTACAAAGTTTAAACGACGTCCATTTTATTTTTTCCACGGGGGGCTAAAATCAACATAATATTTTTAACCCACATTATGCAGATTTTAATAAATTATAGCTGCAATGCTTGAACATTTTAATCGATTCAATTACTTGAACATGTAGTAGTTTCTTTTAATTTTATTTAAATCTAACTAGAAGTGGAAATACAGGACTTTAATATTTATGTTTAGTACTGACGGGAATGCATTCCTTTTTCAAATGTCGTATGGCCAAGGTGTGGTTGGCCAGCAATATTTCAGAAGACTTTTGCACAGAGGCCAGTAATTAGTAGTAATCGATCTCTCAGTTTACGCCTGTACGTATATGGCATGGGCGTGGCTGCGACGGCGTGGACTCCGCGTTGGAGTGCATTCACTCGCACACTCCTGCGCAGCTAATTTCTCTATCTTTAGCACGGTGTAACTGACCGCAAGCCCTGCTACTTACTAAAGAGAAACTGCATTAGAAGCGTCCGGTTTATGCGCACACGTCAAATACTCAATACTTCCTTTAGGTTAAGCAACTATAAACATGAAAGGTATGCGCGCTAGGACTAGATGCACTTAAGATAGTGTTAAATTCCCGTATCGTGTTTAATCGAAATCGAAAGTAGATTTGGTAATAACATACTAGTCATCATCTTGGTAACAGTTACTTATAAACGGAGAGAGAATTTCCTTTAAAAACAAGACGCTGCAATTTCGTTGTAACATAGACTAACTGTTTCTGGTATAGATGACGTATCAAGTTAATGTTCTGCTAGATATTATCTGTAAAGTTACTTACCAACAATGACGAAAATATTACCCCTTTTACAGTAATAATTTGAGTTAAAACACATCAAGATGCTGAACTAAACATTATAAGATCTAATCTTTGCATACTAAATGTTTATAATTATTAATAGGTACTTATGTTTAGGCTGCTTATAGTGAATCGTTCTATAACTCTAACTTAGCGCATTTGCAATATAAACTTACTTTATAATAATTTAATAGCTAAAGAAAAAGCGATTTGTTTAGCTTTACCAGAAACAAAAAACTTATTTACACGTAGTCTCAACTGTACAATTTCTTCGTCAAACAAACAATCAAATTAAACTTGTAACTTCATTATTATAATTTGAAATGTTATCGCGGTTACAAGACTCAAATTATTTTACATACGATTGGCATCTGTCACAGAGACGTATTAAGCACATGAGAATTGTCAAACGGTGCATTTAAACTTTCGCTCGTTCAGTGAGAGTTTCCAGCAAATATTGACGTTGGTAATGCAACAGCGTAATAATTACATCTTTAAATGCACGTCGTTAACGTCTAAAGTGCGGCGCTTATGTTCATTAGCTCGTCGCAAATCGATTTTCTTTTTATGGCTTGATAGAAAACTGATTTTAATCAAGAGTGTTGAGCATAAAAGTGTAGCTCAGGTTTCTCTTAAGCTTAAGGTTCTCTTATTAAAATTTATCGCAAGCAAAAGCTTGCGATAAATTTTAATGAAAACTGATTTTAGATAGAAATTTAGTGCAGTAATATGCAAAGGTTATGATTCACTTCTTAATGTTATCATAAGATAGAAAAACTGATATCATACTGTTTTTAGTCCAAATATTAGGTAGATTTTAGTCACAAGTAAAAAAGATTCATTGATTCCTAACATGATCGATTGCCTTGTTTACTTTTTTTGGTAAGACATCTTGCAATTTTTCTTAATCTAATATGTAGTATCTTATTTAAAAGCAATTTTTTGCTGTCCTTTTGCTGCCTGAAATTTTACACAAATAATTAAATTATAATGATAAATACTACTATAAATATATAGCTTATATTGCTAGTGAAAGTTCAAGCTTATTTCTTCGTGTACGAGTGGGATAATGCAGCAAGACAAGTCGGATATAGTTCAAACACGTGTTTTTTTATTACATTACATAACGTTTCACGCTCTCACAAATTTTATCTACGGAGACGTTTATCATACTTTTGTTAAGTCTTTTAGAAATTTTACAAAACGTGGTTATCAGGTTTGTTGCTGAGGCTATTAGTTATATCACTTAAACATTATGTTTCGTAACCATCATAAATCATTATCAAATAAAAAACCCGTTGCTATGTTAACAGGTTGCATTTTAAAATAAAGGTTTGAAATTAATGGGCACAGATAATTATTACACTCACATTCGCTATTGGGATACGCTCGATATACCTACTAGAAAGATAACTATAGTCGCTAAACGCGAAGTACATTACTCGCCAGAAAAAACTCAACACTACTTTTATACTACCCGAAGAGTCGACTAAGTTTAACTAACATTAAAAGTCCTGAATAAAATTTGAATAAATAAGCTTAAATCATTTTTAACCAGTATAATCAATTGCCAAATATGCAACCTAAATGTTGATCCTTTTAAATTTTTATGAAAATTAGTTCCACAGAGATTAATGACTGAGTTACAAAAAATGATATATTGTGTAAAAAGCTGTACAAATAGAAAAACCGAACAAAGCCGAGCAATTTACGGTAGACATACAGCTATACTATGAATTATTGCATTTATTCTTAGACAATTAGAAAATATCTTGCTCTTGTTAATTAGTAATGTAAGATATAAATAAACTCCTTGTCGAAACTGTAACTTCAAGTTATACTGACAGGTATCCAAATCTGTTACAATGTTGATGTAGTTGTGTAATTAGGGTATAATTCTTGCCTGACAAGTTTAAAAGTAGGGTTAGATATTATTTGTCCCCTCTGTGGAAAACAATTAGAAGATATCACTTGACTTTGTATTATGGAGGCGAAGCATATGCCTATATCAAATATATTTACCCATGTAAATCACATCAAAAGGTATCACAATGTTGCGAAACCCTTGTTTTAAGATGCATAGATTTCTACTTACGAATGACAACCCATACTTATCTTTGAAGTTTACAGGTGAAAATCTTAATAATTGAGTTTTATAAAGTTATTTGTTAATCTGTTCAAACCTATATTTCTCAATGAAACCTTTGAACGACACATACTAATATGCTAACAAATTAAAAAACAGATTATTTACAAACATAAAAACATGATAGCCATGAGATAACAAGGCTAATTAACACGAATTTACCTGTAGCTATCTCATTCATAGAACCCACTGACCCCCAAACAAGTAGCATAGTAAACCTTCGCGTCACATCATATCATAGTTGCTCTCGTTTTAGTTTTAATACTAGCTATGTCCCGTGATTTCACATGAGTTATATCATTAAGTTGCAGTAGCTTAGTGGTTAACACACTTCTTCGTCTCTTTAAAACTCGTATTACCTTCCGGCTCAAATCCTAAACCTCATAATAATAGGAGTGCTAAAATTGAAATGAGGTTTCAAATAAACTTTTTGCCACGTACGTTAAAGCTGTGTAAAGTTCGTAACAAAAGTGAAAAGAGTTTTATAGGAACGATAACGCGCAAGTGATACTCTTGGTGTTGCATGCAAGAGTAAGGACGCTATCAATACTAGGAGTAACCTTTGAGCGATGCCGTAGCCTATGCTTTTTTGTCACACCTTAGTTGTATAAAATACGATGGCCATATATTAATGCAATAAAACGTACAAATATATAAACGTTTAACAATGTATTATATATTTACATAATAATTGATTTCAAGCCATTGCACACATCGCGCTGGGTGTATGTCATGGGGTAGGTACACAGGATATTGTACAATGTCGCCGCAACAGCCTCCGCGTTACGAAACAAATCAAGCTTAGATTGCACACTGATAGCTCTATATTAAACATGTAATTACACATGTGGTTTATAAATATTCTAAACATTAATTATGATGTCTAATGTGTTTTTTTATATTTCAGGTAAGTGATTAGTGCGCGATTATGAGATGTGGTAAGATTGAATTTAGTAATTAATAAGATGAAATGATTAATGACTCAAAATTGCTAGTAATGACATAAGAGGCGAGTGGGACCATCACATAGACAGACCACCATATACGTAATGAACTAATGACGTCACGAACATTCATAGGATTTAAATTAATATTTATTTTTAATTGACAGACACTGCGCAAGTCTAATATGTATGTAACTCGTTGACACAGTTTTAACACGTACAAAACTGATTTAGTTCTTTAACGATGTAACATGTTATCGCAGCAGGTTACGCTACCCATCCAAATAAAAGCGTATCGATCATATTGACGAGTCCAATAGTTTTATATATTCCCTCAATAGAAAGTCTAGGACGTAATTAATATTAAGAGAGGTTATTATTTCGATACCAATGCGGCGGAGTCCACTTCAAAAGATATAATAGTAATTTTCTACTCAGCCTCCAATGCATTATCAATTATCATTTATCATAGAAAGTTCTTTTAAAGGAATGCACGATAATCGCTCTTCGGATCCAAGTTACATGTGTATCTAAACATTTTATGTCAGAAACGTGCATTTTAATTAATTTTGACGGGCAAAGTATTTTCATTTTCATTTTCATGGGTGTATACTCTTTTCTTGTACTCACAATTACGATTTAAGTAAATTGAATTCAATTTTTTTTTATTTATCATTTCCAGATTGATAATAATAATACCAGCCTGTTTACTGTTCCACTGCAGGGCAAAGGCCTCTTCTTATATAGAAAAGGCATATGCATTAATCGCCGCGCTTGCTCAAGGCGGATTAGCAATTTCTACTTTTAAGTTCAGGTTTCCTCACGATGTTTTCCTTCACCGTCAGTCAGAAGTGGCTGAGATAAACTTAGAAATTACATAATATATGCGATTTGAAAAATTACATTTGCTAAATTAAAAAATATAAATTATCATGTTTAAATGTCCGAAGCCCGTAAATACTTATACATAATTATTTCAAAAATCAATTTTAATTTCAAATAGATGTTGTAAAATTAAGATCAAAGTTTCTAGTCCATTTTATTTAATAGTCTAATGAACTTTAACGAACGCAACACAAGCAATTTAAAAAATTAAACTCATAGTAATTACAAAGTTACGAAATTACTGGAAATGCGCTCGTAGTTTTTGCGTTGTGTTGTGGTCGCGTAAAGCGGCAGGCAACTGCGCCAAACATGTCGGCATGCGCGTGTGCGCAGATTTTGTAACACAAACATGCTGTTAATTACGTGAATTATCAACCAACTGTTCCCTACAGTGATGAAATGTTAATAAAAAATACATTGCGTAACGCCACTTTACTTCTCACTTTGGTGTTGTTTGAATTATTTTTACTTACTTTAATTGTCGCAAAGCTACTTTGTTGCACTTGTTTGTAATTTCTGATGCACTTATTTGTTTGTTTATCATCAAATTGATTGATGGGTCCACAAAACCTATTCTTATTTGTACGAAAGTAAGCACAAGCTAAATAATAGTGTTCTTTATCTATAATCAGGATAACTGTTTTTTGAAGTTAGCTAGCTTTCATGGTAGGTACATTTAGCAACTTGGATTTTCTTAATTGGTACTTATCAAACTTAGCATAAGATCAATGAAGTCAAATATTTTTTTATAGTTGAATTGGATAACTACGAGTATTACAGCTTCTTTAGAACAGGCATTTCTCCGGCTTACTTTACCTTTTAAGCCAAAGTTAGTTTATTTGTGACCAGTTCAAATTTCAAAGCTCACCAAAATTAGTCTTAACGTTGGAGGCAGATGCCACATAGAGTAATAGTTTTTAAATGATGATATTCTCAAACGAACTCGAAACCGAAATTGTCTTATTACGAAAGGTGCATAGTATTAAAAATAAATAACTGGGCCCTAAAAGTGAAAGCTGTAAGTTACGACCACTAATGTGCTTATCTAATTCGCCCCACTCAATCACTGAGTACTCGAGAAGTCGAGACCCGAGACAAAACGACGCGAGACACTCGGTACCTAATATATTTTAAATATCACTTGTCATTAGCATTATGCATCATATTATCTATTATCGAGGTTATATAACAATCGTGAAGCTCATTATACCCCATGGCACTCACTTCAGTATACACATATCAATGTTATTATTCCTAATAAACACAATCACGCATAGTGTTCTATACTTTATTCTCTGTGCTACAATGACTAAATTCACATGCAAGGATTTTCTATTCGCGTTTGTTCAAAGCCCTTATGTGATTGCAGTCCAGTGCTATTTAACATAATGACGTGTTACTAGTAATTTTACAATTTTGTAAAGAATTATTACGTAATTATGTAATATTATATTTTCACTAATTGTTGTGCTACTTAGTAAATAAGATCTGGTAATGAGCTAATTGATTCTTAATTTTGCTACTGCGTACGCGATTTAGAAATGAATAATGATATTTCCAATGAATTTTTATGTTTATAACGAAGCAGGAAAACAAGCAAATAGCTATTAGTAGATACACTCCCATAGACATAATTAACTGTGTATTGCATGTGGTATCTGATAATACTTTGATTTATAGACAATGATATTGCCAACTTTCCTCACTGATAATTAAACTCTTAATAAAGGTACCTACCTAATTAAAATCTTATCCAAATAAATTAGTCATTCATAACAGATTTGAAATTGTAATGTGGAGTTAAATGTTAACCGCCTAAGGTAGGTGACAATGGCTAATTGTCTGTTTATCAACTTCTGTGTTAGGAATAATTTTACACGTGAAATCAAATTGGAATGGACTTTGAGTAAAAATTATTGCGATACATCCTAAAGTGACAATATATTTTACAGATTTATTTAGGAGTTTAATCACATTAATTAGTAAATCATTTATAGATAATATTGCGTTGAAGAAATTACGGAAAACCATAAAGTCATTAAATTAAAAAGTTGAGAGATTTCCTGTTTATTTAATCCATGTTTTATTGCAGTTATAATTTATTACAACAAGTTATTAACTACACAGCAGTATTATATGTATAAATGCACTTACCACATCATAATCTCTATAAAATGATATGATGAAAACTAATTCGATTTTATTATAAAATTAGAAAGTTATAATACAGATAATGTTTTAAAAGTGATTTATTTACGCAATCATTCATAATCATAAATAAGAATTTAAATATATTGAAACAGATATAGTAATTTAGTAGTTTAAAAACCTTAATAATTCTTACATATCAGTGAGATTACAAAACGAAAACCATAATTTATAAAATATACTAATGCTGTTGCGTCATCGAGATAAGTCCAGAAACAATTTCTGTGGGCTGTATGACGTCATACCTTCCATCTCCCTGGTAACGATAACTGGGCAGACTAACGAGCTACATTAATCTCGGGCCAGTCAAAGGGAATCACTTTCACTCTGTACTCGATATATGAAACAAAAGTTCAACAACTTTTTTAATTAAGTGAAACGTTGGTCTTGAATGAATAAACATATCGAACGTAACATGCGATTCCACAACGAAACGTCTTTATGAAACATGTATGAACACTTTTCCGTGAGGTGTGTATCGTTTGATTGTGTATTGCCGTACAACATAATACACGAACTCCAGTGTAGTGAGTTTAGTTTAAATAAAAATTTAATACAAAATAAAAACGTTTTGTAATGTTACGATATTTAAATCACGGCACTTTCTTGGCTGAAGATTCCTAAGCCCTGACAAAGCCTCAGATACTGAAGATGTATAATTTAGTATAATGATAATACTATCAACAAACCTTAAAAGTATACAGTTTGTAAGTAATATTCCTTTGTTCTTTTAGTAAGTTCATCAGTATATTATGCAAAATATTCTTAAATGACTCAGTAAAGAATAAAAAGAAATCACATCAATGTTATCCATGTCCGGCATGACTGATGCGTCCACAGTAAGTTATGTCAAAGAGTTATATTTTGAATGAGTCATTTTGTCTTTATATTATAATTACTACAAATTGTTATTATCCTGAATAACCTACAGCTCTAACTCTTGAGACCCTTTGGGCTAGATTTATGCTAAAGCTCAGATCGAAGACAAAATAAAAAATATATTATGACAAAAAAAATGAAGTTATATAATAGAAGACAGCTTTCTATGTAAGAAATAGTACTTCTTATCATATTGTCTTAAATATAAATTTTCCAACCATAAGATAAAGTTTTAAAAATATCGCTTTACATTTTATATAACTCCATTTGATTTTGCCGCGAAGAACAAACGTACTGTATGTCACACCTACAGAATTTGCGTTTAAAACTGCTATCATAAATTTTAATTCAATTGTTAATTATTACCTACATCTTAATAATAACTTAAGCTAACATTATATTATGTACGATTGTAACAACTGTAATGACATATCAGACAAAATGATCGGATTTACGGCATTCATAATGAACGAGAGTTCGGAAATTATTTAAGTACCTTACTTTTATCTGTGAGATCGATGTGGTTTAAGTGGTGAAGCATTTTAGTCTTAATTATTTGGTACATTATTTTTTAATGTTTAGCTTTACACAGCTTTGCAGTATTAATACAGAAGTTGAACTGATATGAACATTGCCTTGGTAGTTCTCTGATGCATTGAATATACACGGATTAGACTTAGAAGAAGCAGCTCATATAGAAGTTTCTTTCTTTAATAGGATGAGCACTTACTCTATTATATAATTGCGCCATAAAAATACTCAAAAACGACTGGTTTGGTTTAAGTAGTACCTAATATTATCGAATCACACCCACTATAATTACAATATTATATTATAGATACACACGTTTATTTATCATAAAACAAAACATAAATATTCAATTACGTATTTTATTCACAATCAAAAGTTACCACAACTTACAATAAGTAATAAAACGTTTATATACATATAGAAGTATTAGATAAATGCCTGTAGGTACCTATACATATTAACATAAATCGATGTCAGTCTTAGCAGGCACTTCACGTCTTCATTATAAGAAATAACATACAAGAAACGGAGAAGCGTGCCTAATTATCATTATGGATGTCAGAGTCGCACATTAACTGAAACATTTGCCAATTAAAGTTACAGATGGACAGGATAACAGTTGTATCTAGAAAGTCATCGTCTAATGCCTCTAACGGCAGCCATGACACGTCACTCGCCATCTTGAAACGTATTTAAGAAGTATTAGATATTATTACGTGTTCGCTACAACTACGGCTTTACGCCATAATAACCTTCCAAAAAAGGCGCTTTTCGTAATAATGATGATAATAAGGTTGGTTTTCTAGAAGAGAAATTGTTAATAAAAAGTTTCTCTGAATTTTTTTGTTCGTGTCAACAGATAAAATGTTTAAAGTTTTAGTAAGACCCCAAAGTACAGATTTAATTTATTAAGTACAAATTTACAATAGGTACAAACAGCGATCTTAGAGCTAGAATATAAATTCATGGGCAAGTTTTTCATCTAATGTTAAATGATACTCGTCACTTAGACCTCAGCGCCAGAAATTATTGCAGCCGCTGGCGAATATTTACAATACGGAAACATTATACTTGCCGCAAGTAGGTACAATTAATTCTCTTGGCAATAAAGTTGTTTAATACATAATAAAACATTGTAAAGAATTCCGGAATTTGATGATAAAAATCGCCATAAATCTGTGCCCACCCCGAAAACCAAAACTCACGATTCACGATCAGTAGTCGTGCTTGTGTCTGGATCGAGTGGATCGATGAAACAGTCAATTTATTTATTTTTGTTTTTGACGAAGCAATATGCTAGAATATACTTTACTTGTAATACTTATTGCAGCGTTCATTATGCTAATTACGGTACAAACGCAAATCAAATTAAAGTTACTCAAACAAGTCTTTAAGAGTAAGGAATGGTTTCTATCGAGAACATTATCAAATTAGTAACATTGTGTCCATAGTAATAGATAGAATATTCTGTATTACACACCACATATTATAAAACAAATAACAGAACAGTTTAACATTAGGTACATTTTTACGGTAGTAGATCCACGCTGGTTTCAGCATGAATGGGCCGAATCGATCGTGGCAGTACTACCCTCTCATAGAAGATCGACGTAAAACTAGTAGTATCCGTACTACTGCGTTTCTTAAGATTGTGACAATTATCACTAAAAGCGATATCTTTCGCCTTTAAAGGTTGGAAAAAGATTCTGGTAAGGTGGTTACTACCTTATCAGAATCTTTTTCATGACCACTTTAAAGCTTTAGGATCAAAATTAGCACGAAACTAATTTATTTGTAGAAAGTTCCAAGTTTTAATAGTTTGATTATACGAGTATGTATCTATGTATGTGCTGTCTCTACACAAATATCGTTTGTTCACTATTGACACTCTTACACAAATGCGAGCAACTTTTCCCAAAGATCGGTTGAGTAGTTAAAGCGGGAAAGCGTAACAATGCTGCATGCATAATGACTATTGGTTTGGATAACATCTACACAAAAACAAACGATAAAGCTTATCCAATGATTGTAATAAAATACCTACTTATTTACGTCTATTCTCACCTGTTCTGCTATTTACATTATGAGTTATGACTGTTAACAAAATTACCTAGTCTAGTCGTCAAGAGGGTCGCCATGCTACTTAATTGGAATACCAAAAAAGAAATAGTAATACGATTTTGGGTGTAATTTTACATGAAAAATGAAATCATCCATGTGTCGAGCCGAAAAAAGTTAAAAGTTCTGTTTTTAAAATAAAAAATTTAAATTAGTGTTACCAATTAGCAAAAACAATTTCTGAGCTTCTTGTCGTCATAGAAAATATCATAAAATATGTATATACCTGGTGAATGAAATGTCCTACTTTCCGGTTTACCGAATCTGGAGACAGAATTGAGCGAACTATACTCCATAGTTTCAAGCATCCATATGCTACGGTAAATTACCGTCAGGCACTACTACTCATAGTTATCTTAACAAAATTATCACCTTATTTGTATAATTATAAAAAATTTACTGGACCGTTAGTTAAACAGCATTTTTTTTGCGGTGACAAAAAATTATAGAAATATCTCTACTTTATATATAAACTAGCGACCCGCCCCGGCTTCACACAGGTATTATGCTGATACTAAATATACTACGGAATGTCTTTTTAACGTTCACAGTTTTTTTGTCATTAGACAATACAAACATGTTTTCCCATGCTATGTCCCTGCATTACATTAGAAACCTCTAAAATTATCAGTGTTTCTCTGCTATATTTTGCACGTATTATACATATAAACCTTCTTCTTGAATCACTCTATCTATTAAAAAAAACCGCATCAAAATCCGTTGCGTAGTTTTAAAGATTTAAGCATACATAGGGACAGACAGCGAGAAGCGACTTTGTTTTATACTATGTAATGAATATAAATGACTTAATTTGACGGTCAAATATAAAAATAAACGAATCACGCGATAGAACCCGCAAGCAGAATCTTGTAAAGGTGCTCCCTCACCAGGAGAATGTAACTTTTATATTCGTATTTGAGTCGGCAGTGGGTTTGAATCCGGGCAAATACCAATGTGATTTTTCAAATCATATGTACTTTCTTAGTTTATCTTGGACATTTCAAACTGACGGTGAAGAAAAACGTCGTGAGAAAACCTGGACTTAAAAGTCTGAAATTGCCAATCCGCCTTGAGCAAGCGTGGTGATTAATGCTTATACCTTCTCTATATGAGAACAGGCTTTTGCCCTGCAGTGGGACAGTAAAACGGGCTGGTATTATATTATAAATTGTTTAAATACATTGTATCGTCAAGCTTCTGTACCTTAGTTCGGTTCTCCTCACCTCTCCTCACCTCATAAATGTAATACTCAAATCTGTAACATTCCAGATTGCGCACAGCAATGCTCGGTTTTCTTCCTTCACTATATACATTACAGGTGAATGCTCCTAGTGAAGGAGCACCATAGTATAAAAATGCTATAAAACTACAATGTGTAATTAGTTTATATAATTCATAAGTACCCATATATCAAACCGGTGCTTTCAAATGTCATGATACGAAACCAGTGATTAATACTTCTTGAAAAGTCTTGAATCAATTACGTGTCAACACTTATTTTGTAAGTGTTTAAAGGAGAATGTGAGGATTAATTAAAACCATTTACATCCATTTTAAAACAGACTATTAAATATAGAAAATCAGCTTGAATATTAATAGAAAAACAAGATGTATTTATTTTTAATGTTGCAATATACACCTGTCATTTTGGCTACCAATTACTATTTTTCCGTCTTTCGATTTGTAAGTAACCAGTTGGACCCTTTTATTGGTTACCTAGATACGTACCACTCACATATTTTTTTTTATAATTTGATAATTATATAATATGCCTCTTCACGAGGCAAGTCGACGATATGATAAAGAGGCGTGGACAAGGCTCATCATCGGTCGAAGTCACGAAACTTGGGTGACATGTCCAGCAGTGAACATCTTTCGGCTGAAAGATGAAAATGCTGAAAATGCTCAAAACGAACAAGTTACCATAAAAGCTTACATATTAATTGTCGAACTAAACGAACTATGTAGGTAACTATTATGTAATTGATTAATTTAATTGAAATTCGACATTTTATAACTTATCGCTGAGTTAGACTTAATCAATCTGATAACATTATATTTAACGAGCAACGTTTGCGGACAATGCAGATATAAATCACATACTTTATTTGAAACGTTCTAACTTATCTGCAAGTTATCCATTGTAATCTGCGTGCGCGCATTCGTAATTCGTCAACCTCTAGATCGTCACTTACGTAACATTTATTCCACTCATATATCTATTCATACATCATTAATTTGTATAAAGAAACTGATAAACGAAATATTGCCTAACTTTATCTTAAAAAAATCTTCCGCTTTACTATAAAAACTAACTATTAAAAAACACAATTTATATATTTTGTTAGTATGCATTACAATATTATAAACAGTAACAGCTACATTCTTGCGGCAAACAATAAAGTTGTGTATTAATAATTTCTTTAGCGGAATTACATTCGCTTTGTGTATTCATGAGCTAATTACTCTATTCGAAGTTATTCCAACGTCATAACCATCGGTCAACGTCGATATCCCCTTCTAAAGTGTCGTGCTAGAGTGCGTATGATCGTGACCAAACTTCTGAAATGGTCATATCAGTGTCTGTCCGTGTGGCCGATGCCGTGCGGAGGCAACAGTATGCTGCGGTAGGCGAGCACCGAACTAATTCTCTATTAGTATAGTGGTAAAGTGTAATTTTGGGTGACAAACGACCTTGACAAGCAGAAGTACGTGTAAACAATCGATAGAGAGACGTGGACAACGCAACCCATCGCGCATGTGTAATGCGCACGCGCAACCACGCCGCATAGCGATGAGGGTAAGCCGGTACCGTCTAAGCTCTTCGACTATCAAATTTTATTTACCTCAGTATTTTATTGCCTCATTTATAGTCAATACTTCCTTTATTAAAACAAAATATTTACCACATAAGTGCAATAACGTGGCAAGTAAGCTCCATGAAGCATAATATAATTATTACATTCGATTCCCACACATTAAATCATATAACGTCATGTACTATGTGTAATATGTAACTATTTATAGGAGAAAGTAATGTGTGTACATTGGTCGGTGAGGTGCAGTTGGTAGATACATCCTTCGACTTAGACGTGTGGCTAGCGCAAAAATGTTACTAAAGATACAAGTGCATATTGAACTGACATTATGTAATTTACTACTAAGTCATGGCAAATACATACATACATTGTATCGAGAAATTTGTAAATGAAAGTGACATTTCAAAATTTAATCATATGACATACAAGCGAATAGTTCAGAACTCCTAAATGTATAAAACCGTTGTTGTATTTGCTTCTTGGCCTCAAATCGGTTTTTAATAAGTAAGGAGACGAAAGCGGAGGGTATCTCAATTTCTTTGTCATTGTGCCTTTCATCGATAGCGCTATCATGTCTTGTTAGGTAGACATAGCTCTTTGTTCACTACAAACGGAACACTGCAAATATTCTTGAGGTTACTGGAACAAGTACTTAAATAGGAAGATATTAATGAATAAGATTAAAGATAGTGACTCATCAATTATATTTAAGGAAGTAAATGAAACAGTACTAAATTATAACCGACTTTTAAACAATAAGATTGGTTTACAGATTATTGTACTATGTAGTATTCAGGGAATTGCGTGCGTCGGCGGCGTCGGCACAACAATCACGCACGCTTTGCGAGTTCACATATCAGATGTAGCAAATTGGATAATTTTTCAAATAACTAAAGTGATCTCATTATTAGTCATTATACTATACAACTATTCTGGATGCATGCCTGATTCAAATATTTAATAAAAATATAAGTTGTAAATCATTAGCGTTTTAAAGGAAGTCATTTAAAAATATGTATTGATGACAAAACTCAATATTAATATTTTAAAATATTATATTTTTGTAAAACAAATTGTGTATAGTATTTACTGGCCAATATCGAATCACAGAGCCGCCTAAATGACTTTTAGACACACACGAGTACACTTGACTGATATTCAGGCAACAACGAAACACTTTTTTTGTAGGATTTGGACGCATTGCGATTAATTGGGAAGAATGAAAGGTATGTATCAACGGAATTTTGAAAACGTTAAGCGAACCAATAACTAACAAATAGGCACACTCAAAAATGAACTCTTGTCACTAAATCTGAGTTTTAATAAGCGTTTCAATATTGGACAGTTGTATTAATACCGGTACCCCTACTTACGCTAAAACTAGTTTAAATATTGGTAACATTTAGCCGTTGAGCAGACAGACGATCGCGACAATGATATTTCTTAAATTATCGTGACAGCTGCAGCATTTCGCAGGGCGGTTGCAGTGTAATTGTAATGCACTTACAATTATTTTGTTATGTCGAAAGTTCACTTTTGCAAAACCTCGGGATTTCTCTCCTTATTTTAAATTCTCATTAGAAAGGAGATAGGCCTTTCTTTTATTAGAAACCACGTTTGATAAATTGCAAATATTCATTATGTTTAAATTTTTGTTGCATGCCTGTCAGATATAATACGATATTAATTATTTTTGTCTAATTTTATATTAAAGTAGAGCGAAGGGAAAGTACGATATAAATCATCTCTCAAAGACAATAGCGGTAGTAACTTGGCTAAAATGTATCACAAGAATGTACCTTCTATTATACTTTATGTACTGCACGTGCTGAATACATTTGCTGTGACCTAAAAACAATGTATAAAAACGTCCACTACAAGCTTAGTAAGCGTTTTGGTTATTAAAATTATAATCATACGATGTACGCTGGCATAGTAAAGGCGCGGGCGGTGACAAAATGTAAATGGTGCAAATTTACATTAATAGCCGATTGTCGATTCAGCGCGTTCAATACGCGAGTAGGCACATCGCTTGACGGGTTTGGATATGACATATGTTTGAATACATGTATGTGTGTGAATATGCACGCGATAAGAATTTTAATAAAGTGAGGCGAAGATATGCTGCCTACTATTAATGTTGGAGTGGGTTTACTATCACATCTACAGTCGTATTTTGGATATAAAATCATTGAATTTCTGGATATTTTCCTTGTAAAATCTCGCATTCCCGTGGGAATAGTTTACCGGTCTATTTTTATTTAAGAAGTAATACTCATAAAATGTAAAATAGAGTTGTTCATAATAAAACTATTGTTAAAACTTTTCTTATAATATAGAATAATTCAAATTCAAAACGACGGCAATATCAAATGCTACTGCATCGTAGCCGATAAATTGCTTTTATAGTCAAGACAATATAAAAATATAGGATAAAATAATTACTGTTGAACAGCTTCCAAATCGGTAGATGGTGAAGACAACGCTATAAAAGACAAATGACCGTCGTGTTCCCCATCGAAGCGTGATTAGTGGCAGTTAATCGAATTACTGACGACAGACGAACGGCAATGATATAATTATCTGGTTTAATTCAATCGGTTACAGTTTGGGTCGATGAATTTCGTCCCGAGTCGGGATATTCTGTAAGAAATACGACTCCCATACTGTTGTATGTTTAACTGATATCATTTCCGGGATTTTTAAGGGACAAAACTGTTTCTGAGACTAATGTAAGATGGGATTGACAGCAATATAATCCGTGCAAACGTATGACACTTCAATCATGTATGAAATGTATTTGATTTCAGTAATATGTATGGTGTACCCACTTAAGCACACGGCAATTCACCATAGTTGACAGAAGACCCTTTAGCTATTTATTAGAGCTATAAAATACCTTTATATTGCTACAAGTTTATAATTTTCATTTGTAAAAATGCATTTAAAAGTATTTGTTTTACTAACTCGACGTATACTGATGATTCTGTCATCTCACCTACTATTCAATATTAGTTTTAAAATTTAAATATAATCGATTACTTAACAGACGTTATCCAACTAGCTAATGTGACCACCGAGTAGCAATCGATACTACGATCGCTTGCAACACGACGGAAGTTTCGACACTGCGATTATTAGTCGCTGAATTATGATAAACATCGGTATTATGCCAATAAGCCTGGACCGTGATTATACTTTGATTAATTGGAACGTTGAATACATTGACCGTTTACCTATAAACTGGATTCGATTCAAACTGAAACTGTTTACGACTAAGATTACAAAAAATGATCAAAATATGTCAGATTTTGACATCTCTTGCAAATATCCGTACTTTTTCTTAATAAAACTAGCTGCGCCTCGCGGCTTCGCCCATGCATTAAATGAGTTTTGTCTACCTCGGTAACTAAACCGATTTTCGAGGTAAAAAGTAGCCTATATCCGCCGAATTTATCTACATACCAATTTTCATCGAAATCGGTTCAGCCGTTTAGGAGCTGAGTAGTAACAAACACATACACACACACACATATATAATCAATAATATAATAATATATAATAATAATAATTAGTACAATAAATAGTTCTACTATTAATTTTACAAATATTTAAATTTATAAAGATGACTAAATATTGTATTTTTATGTGTAAACAAGTCGCTAATTAACTCGATACTGTGTCGTTGGAATGCGCGCAGTAATCTTTCAACTTTATTCTTATTCAACATTTTTGTTCTAAACTTAGTCGATGGTGTTTTTAAGCGAGACGGGATGAGGCGTTCTGAGAACACTTTTTAGTATTTATTATAAAAATAAGAGTAATGAAACTACTTTAGAACGCAATGTACAATAAGTGTGCGCAAAATAAAAATATTGAAACCAATAGTATATAGATGTAAAGTTGCATGGTATTTTACTATAATCGGATTTTCCCAAGAACTTTGACAAATTCTACCATACGTTGTATGAATCAAAATGATACATATGGTATTTTAAATCTGTAATGTTTATAATAGTAATTTAATAGACATTATTATCTACATTTACACGACAATCAATTTAAATTTTACTGAAGTCTCGTGCAATCTCAGAACTTTTCAGTTTTAGATCTGTTTTAACCTACCTTTGTTCTGGTTGACCTACTTGACATTGAAAGCTCTAGATTTGCAAGTGATATCGTGTGTATTACATGCATTTATGATTGATAAGTCGTGTGACACACTCCACTTCTCCCGCCGCAGGCATCGGGCGCAGCACATCGATGATTGCGCACGAACGCGTGCCGACCGCCGCACAACCATCACGAAACTCTTTTATACTATTACATTGATATGTTACACCAATGATTTATATACTCTCAGTCACCCGTGAATACCTCTGACCTGCATCTATTGTGTTCATATAATGTAATTTTTACTACCAGATGTAGGTTCCGCAATGAACGCTCTATAGGTAGGAAGCTAATTAATTGTTTAACTATTTGATAGATATAAAAATCAATAGTGACATTTAGATTCTTGTTATAAAATATATATTTGTGCTTACTTTTACTTTATTTTGATTTCTTTAACCTATATAAGTTTATGATGACATAAATTTTGAGTCGTAAAACGCGCCCAATATGAATGCTACTGTCATTGATCTCTAATAAATATTATTGACACTTAATCTGTAATATGCGTTTTTATTGACTATGGTGCCAGACCGGCTTGCGACCCACCTGGTGTTAAGTGTTGGCAGTAGCGGCAACATAGCTTGAGCTACATGCTTCCAAGTTCAAGAAAGGCAAACATTGTACCTTAATTTATTCTACTGTAAATAAGACTTTCTTAAGTACTTAAAATCCACCAATAATAAAAATATTGATCCATATAAATTAAATTGGGCGGGCGGACTAGACTCGCATATGTCGTCACATGTGACATGCGCTCACGCAGCGTCAGTTGGGCGGGCTGTAAATGCGCGGCGGGGCGATGACGCGTCGCGGTGTCGTCGCCGGCGCAGGCTTGCGTACAGTCCTCGTCAGGCCGCGTTACCGGACGCACGACAGTCCCTTCGTGTTTCACGTTTAAGCGTTTACTAGTGCATAAACATAAACAAGGGTCGGTGTGACCCACAGTACAGTGATGTTCCCGTGTTAGTGACTTAACGAACACGACTACCGCGTACACACAGGACTTATGATGCATGTGAGTGCTACTATTTGGATTATTTCTGCTACGTATTAGTGCTGATTATGGTCAATGAATTTAATTTACTACGCAGGTGTTTGTATAATCTATAGGATTGAAATAAGTACCTAGTTGTTTTTCCAGAGAGAGTTATCGCCAGTCGGATGTCATTTCTTTTTCGTTAATATTGAAATTTGTAATTGGTGCTAGAAGATTATAACTAGCTTAGCTACGTAGCTTACTTTGAACGAAACAAATATAGTGTTGCATGCAAATGGGTAAATATATAACTCATAAAAAATACAACCTATTTTAAATTTTAGAGCATGGGGAGTTTGTCGGTAATACTTTTGGAAATAAGTGTAGTATCTCTACGACAAATTGCAGTATCCTTAAGTTATTCCAATCTTAGGTTATTTTAAACTACAGGTACTTACCAGATAGAATACAAAAATGGTCATAATACAAGTGAATAACTGAAAAATAAAAATTACATTGTTTTAATATTATCAAATATAGCGGTATTGTCATCGCAACAATGGTTTACATAGAAATCCTATTAGGTACACTATGACAAGGTCGGGTACAATCGATTTCTTTTAAACTACTTACATACAATTCAATAGATTGTCGACAATTGCCGTTTTCAAGCATCCTGTTTCTATAATATCTATACGACCTTTATTGGTCCAGTAGCTCAAGTTAACGTGCATTTGTCTCATCACGGCAAAAACGTTATGAAAAATTGTAAGAGAAATGAACAGCGCTCTTAGTATTTACATTGAGAACCATTTTTTCTCATACATACACTTTGGATAAGTCGAGACTTAGCACGTTAGGTATAACTTATGACAGAGCTAGAGGTTGGTTTAATACTAGCAATGGCAATTAAGTTACCTGCTACAGAATTACCTTCATGTTGTTTAACGATATTGTTTTTATAATTTTCCTCTACTTAATTATTATCTCGTTCCAAGATAATACGCTCTGTTCGCACAGAATATAATAGTGTCATTTAATATGCCTGCGTATACGTTACCATATCAAGTGAAAAACAACTTTATTTATGATTTATATGGTTCATTTTGTTTTGTTTTTTTAAAACAATATTTATACAAATGATTGCATTATAATTTCATTATAAATTTATAACATAGGTGTTTTTAAAGTGTAATCGCATTTAAGTAGATATAATACGCATGTAAGTAATACGTCAAATGCGAAACTGTGTTTTTCATTTTTACACTTTCAAGTAGAGCACGTAATCAACGCCATTATTTTTGCCTACATAGCATCACGCTATTTTCCTCGAGAGGGTATGCAGAAGTGTACCTAATATCTAGAGGATACGTTTTGACTGGTCCTATGGAATAATAGGGAAAATTGCTATGTTAAGATTGTATTTTTCAACATAATTTTACATGTAGCTAAACTTAAAAATGTAATACATACTAACTTTTCGTATCATAAACATAGTAGAACTCAAACTACTTCGTAAGTAGAGGTAAACAAGTACTAGACCCACGTTCCGCTGGCTACGTTAGGTTCTAAGTAATAGGTAATTCTAGTGTATCGTGAGTAGAACGCAAAACTACTACTAAGTATTTACCACGGTATAATGACTATATATTATTGAATGACCGCTATTATGATAGAGGTTACTATTGCAGTATTTTAACCTTGATATTCGTTTCAGTAGAGTCATCAAAATAAACTATCAGACTGTTATCCCACGGCAAAACAGACGTCACTTCTCATACAGAGAAGGCATAAGCTTTGATCACTACGCTTACTTATGGCAAATTGACAACTTAAAACTTTTTTTTATTGTTTTTTTTTTTATTAAGTATATAAATCTAACATTTTAGTAACTTATTTTTATTGTGGCCAAAGGCAAAATTAACATTATTAAAAAAATAATTAAGTAGTAATTATTCTATTACAACTATGCTTTTTTTAAATCTTCGCAGACCGTTAAATCACGAGTTAAAAAAAAAATAATCATGGAATTTCCAGTACTAATATCTCAGTATTCATTTAACACACCACCAATACAAACAAGTTCCTATAGGCAGTATATGTATACATTTACATCATTAGAAATACGATCACTACAATGTAAAGCCATGCGCGTGATCAATTGAGCTCCAATAGCATTTTATGTGTTCCAATAGCGTACAGGCGGCGTCGGCGATGTTAATAATTTTGTTTTGTGTTACAGACTTATTATTTATCAATGATAGTGCTTTAGTTGTTTAAGGTTTACGACTGTCGTGCCTATCGAGTTCGATCTTTAGTTTATCTTTTAGTCTTCAATTTAGAACATGAAATCGAATTGCCTCTTTTACAGGCAAGACTGGACCATTTCTTTTTTTACCAAGAAAGAGGTGACTAATGGAATATTAGCTAATAATCAGTAGCATAACTTGCGTAAATGCTTGTTAAAACAGATGTCAAGTCAAACTCCTATCATGATTTTTGCTGCCGTTTGCTTTCAGAGTTCGGTATCAGATAACTTCACTGCACTATTTTTTTTTTGATCATGTCATTTTTCATGCATTTCTAGGTCTTCCATTCTTCAATCTTTCGTTCGCTGATCGATGTGGTATTTTTGTTTGTTTTCTTTAATATTGCAAGCATCTTTAAATTATATAACAGGATGTTTGTTTTTTCAGTTGATTACAAATACTTGCTTCTGACTTAATAGTATTTTGAAACATTATATCATTGCACTGTTATTATGAAAAGTTGTTTGAAACAAGCAACAATAGTATCACAAGTTAATGTATAGCTACAGGTATATTAACAAAAACTGTAAATGACCTCATAAAGTAATCTTTGAGTCTCTCTATAAAATGCATTCTACATTATGAGATCACAATGTTTAGTAAATTAACCCATAACTTACAGCGATACGTTCCAACCCTTACAAAATATAACTTCTCCGACTGAATTAAATCACGAAGGAGTATTACTTACTCCTCCTTTTATCGTTAGTCATGGTGTACAAGATATTTACAATAAGGAAAACCAGTTGCAAATAAACCGTGTGGATGAAGAATGAGATTAGAAATTATGATTTGATGAATCTGCACATAGAGAATATTGCAGGCTAATAGGAAATCAACCCTTAAGTTTTAGACATAAACTTGACTTTCTCTTGATAAAGAACACTTACGTGCGGGTATTTGAATAAGTACAATACAGAGTAAGCATTATACAAGGCTACAATGTTAGAGAAGACTTATATAAATTATAATATTTTTGCGCACTGATTAACATTTAATCATGAGAACTGACTATTTGATTGGCTTCAAACTTCTTTTAGGAGTCATATCATATTTGACCCTTTAGATCACCATCCGCCTGAAGACGTTTCTACACTACTGGAGATAGGCCTCTTGCAGAAAGGTGCTTGTCACGCATAATAGACGAATTGATGATTGACAACAAGTGACAAGCGTATGACTGAAGTATAATAAGTAGTTACTCATTTAACGCTACGAGCATAACCCAGGTTAATAAACACTTTCTTTATCTTCGTCTAGGACGATAATGTTATCAAATAAATATCACACTAGTTCATTCATATAGAGACAATGCAAATGTTCCGTCATTCTTCTTGTATGCAAGCTATAAAGTTTTCCGTGTTTTCCTTAGTAGTATCTTTTGTATTTACTGTTTATTCACGTATGTAGAAACACATGAATATGGAGATAATAGAAATATCTTTGTACGTTCAAATATGTAGATCCATTCATACGACGTTGTGTAGAACAAAGACTGATAAATTGAGATTCCTCTAAGACTTATTGGTGTTTTTGTTGTGAATATAAATTTTTACTTATTTCTTTTGATGCCATGATACAGTAAGTAGCATTTATTGTTATAGTTAGCTCTTAAAGTTAAAACCAGTTCGATCCTTTGCTTCTTGTGTTGGTCTATATTTCTACAGTATCTTCTAACAAAGTTTTAGCATTTGATCTGGTTTCGAGCCCTAAAACTTGTTAATAAAAGGCACATAGCATTATCATCAATATCATCACGATGGTGTAGCTATATTACTTAGAAACAGTATCACGGTGGGGTTAGGAAAATTTACTCCAGTATTTGTACCATAAAACAAATTGTTTATACTTATCTACAAAAAGATATACATTAAGCCTCGGTTTTGTAAAACAACTTGCCTCGGACTACAAATAATGCCAGGGGCTATAACAAAAGCAAATTGGTGTCTTCCTTGTTTAGGGTACCGCTAATAAACAGAACACCCATTCAAGGGATTCCGTTCTTACCTGAGCCTCGAAAATATGTAATTACTTAAAAATAGTCGACATGAGCTTATGGCGTGACCGGGTGTTTACATTAATATAAGTATGTGATTCATCTCGAATAATCCTATAGACTTTTTACATGGCATTTTTTAAACATGAATTCAAAAATTGTAAAGTTAGAGAAAATTATGTGCTATACAAGATAGATAAGGCATGATAATTATAAAATTATTACATAAAAATATATTAAGTATGCTAAATTAAAATAAGTTATAAACAATAAGCTTTAGATCACTTATTAGTGCAGACTTCCTTAAGAGGTCTATGGCCAGAAATGGACCTATTTTTGTTGAAATAATGATATGAAAAAAATATATCTACCTAACAAAATTTCTAAGCTTTAAAGTTTGGTAAGTCGTCTTTACTTTGAAGTATTAGATTTACAACAATAATATAATAATACCAGCCTGTTTCTTGCAGTGGGTACTGCAGGGCCGAGGCCTCTTCTCATATAGAGAAGGTATGAACATTAATCACCACGCTTGCTCAAGGCGGATTGGAAATTTCAGACTTTTGAGTCCATGTTTCTTCACGATGTTTTCCTTCACCGTCAGTCAGAAATGTCCAAGATAAACTTAGAAAGTACATATGATTTGAAAAATCACATTGATACTTGCCCGGATTCGAACCCACCACCTCGTGCTTACAAATTAGGTGCCTTATCAACTGGGCCACTTTGACGAGACTTACAATACCAGAAATATAATTCAGACGAAGCTCACCCTAAGATTTCTATTCTAAACTTGCTTACAGTAGAACAAATTTTGCATACCTAATATTAATGACGGAAGTATCAAACGTGTTAACAAGATGTTTTTTTTTGTAACAGAATAATAAGAACTAATAATCTAAATAAAATTACATCATTGTATAATATTAGTCTCGTTTTTAATAATCTTGCAGTTGAACAACAAGAAGAGAGATTTTATTTTTTAAACTTCTTGCTCAATAAAGTTTTCGCCTGGGGCTTTCTGCCAGTCAACCTTCGATTAATGATAGTGAGTAGATATATAAGTATACCTACAGTAGTGAACTTTTAAAACAATTTTATAATTTCTTTGCAATTTTATTATATCTTTACATCTTACAATGCCGAAGTCAAACCAGACTACGATATTACAATATTGAGAACTTTTAGACATGAAGGTCATGTTTCTCTTGTGTATAGATTTTATAGATGTGTACCTACTTACATTATGTTTGATAGTAAGTTATTGCCTTAACCTTTGTATATATCTGTGTTATGTAAACATTGTAGACCGAGTGATAAGAAAATACAACCGTTTTCGATGACAACCGGGAGAAGGAAACAATAACGCCATTATTTTATGAGAGGAGAAACTCGTAGTAGTGTCCAACTTATTATAACATTGTTGTTATTCGTTGACAAAAATATTTTGCTTATAATTCTATGAAGTGTTTCATAAAAAACATTTAGAGCTGGTTTATACATACACCATAATTTACTGGGCCTCACGTTACATAATTGGAAAGGCTCGTATGGGCCACCGAAGATTCGATAGATTAAAACGCATTTCATAATTTGTGCCGTAATTATCCAGTTTAAACCAGATTTATGGGGTAACCCAATACTCCATTTACTTACATTAATATTATCTACGTAACACGTGATTGATCAATGTAGATAATTAAATTATGTTCGTGTTTCGATTTATTTCCTTAGCTACATGTAACTGTATATGAAACGCATGTTTGTTTAACTGCTGAACAGTTAAACCCATTTTATTAAAGTTTGTTCAGAATCGTTGTGTATATATTTATTTAACCGTTATTTATTTTAATGCGATTTGAAATTTATCTAAATTTAGTACCTTGATTTAATTATTAAAACATTAATTCCTATGAAATTACGAAATAAATTATTTTTTAAATTATGTAAAATAAATACATAACAATTTAATTTTAACAATAAATGTCAGCAATTAATAAAGTCACAATAATAAATAAAATCTATTTTATGGGTACAATAATTAAATTAATGTTGCATAATGTATTCTAATATTATTCGTTATAACTAATAAAATACAAAAATCAGATCAGATATACCTATAAAAAGTTTAATTATATCGTAATAAAAAAGCTAAATTTAAAATCGGCTCGAAGTTATATAATAATCTTTGCCATCGTAAAGTCTGAGATCTAGATTATCTCTATCTTTAGTAGTAGGTATAAAACACGGTCTATTATGTATGTTTTTCACTAATTTCTTTTAAACTACGCACCAAATTTTGATACGGTTTTGATCATCGTTCAAAGAATTTACTCCGCCTAGGAAAGCCTAAATTTTCAAAAATTGTTATCATCAAATAAAAATAGCGAAGCCGAAGGATTTACCTCTAAAAGAAACTAGAAAACAATTAAACGATACATAGTGTAATAAATAATGTATGTTATTAAATTTTAACCATTTAATAACAATATCACAGCAACATCATCGAGCGTATATTCTGTTGTTTTAAGATTCTTCTCGAATAACATATTATTATGAATAATGCAAGATGCATCTCATTAGGCCCATAATTCCATCGAAAGCGCATCTAATTGTACCCTACTAAAGTGGTAGAATCTAATGTTGTAATTATCATGATTAATATCCTAGTTTACATAGAGTGTATGTCTGTAATTAATATTAAAAATATCCATTTGTACTTTTACAATTGATATACACTTTCTATTGGCATACTTTTGTAGTTAAGATGGGATATTAATGAGGTATGTAATATTTCATTACAATTTACTTAGTGTCAATACGTTCTATCTAAGAAAAAGATAGTTTTCTTATAATATTGTCATTATTAATCGTCAAAAATAATCGCAACAAGTTAATAATAATCTATTTATTTAGACTTATGATGTCTTAATTACTTATATTACAGTATGGCAGCGTTTAGCGACTGTACCACTAAAACTGCTAACAATCAAAAGCAATATCAAAAAAACCACTTACATCTACTAAAAATTTGTCATGGACAACATAAAGTATGTTTGTAGCAGTAATACTAGTTCAGAGTGTAGTTGCTATTGTGTTGCAGTTAATAGCTTGCTATAAATATTTATAACTGCGATAATTGGTTAGCACACCTGTCAATTACAGTGCACCTGATCTACAATATATAAAAATAGACTGCCGTTGACAGACATAATGGCAAACGTTGCAACTTGACAAAACAAGAATGTATTTATTTAATTGCCAAACAGACGGTCTAAAGATGTTTCAGTTATTAGCAAGTGGAGCAAAAACTCTGTGTACTCGTGCTACTGCATTTGCCAACAAAATACTAATTAAATTTGATACATGTGCGTTTCCAGATATGAACAACGAAGTTAATTTTAGTACAACAACTGCCGCTATGCAACTTGCTACACGCCCTTTGTTTTTGAAACAGCCTGAATACGTTCATTAACCGACTTTAAGTAGGCTTTTAAATATCAATTGTAACACAGTTTTCCTCTTACGTGAATTGAATTATGAGATCAGTAAACACAGAAATAATATTACAGACGAATCGTTACCGAAATTGTTGATTTGATTTCCTTATGTTGCCAAGAATTTATTTAATAATAAATAATAATACCAGCCTATTTACTGTCCCACTGCAGGGCAAAGGCCTCTTCTCATATAGAGAAGGTATGAGCATTAATCACCACGCTTGCTCAAGGCGGATTGGCAATTTCAGACATTTAAGTCCAGGTTCCCTCACGATGTTTTCCTTCACCGTTAGTCAGAAATGTCCAAGATAAACTTAGAAAGTACATATGATTTGTAAAATCACATTGGTACTTGCCCGGATTCGAACCCACTACCTCGTATTTACGAAGTGTGTGCCTTATCCACTGGACCATTTCGACCAGGATTAAAGCCGTTATGAACGTATGGTTAAAAAAAATTACACGTTATATAATTAGGATAAAGTATTATTATTCACATAGATATCATAATAAATTAATGATTAATAGAATAAAATATTAGGCATGACATAACCAAATATTTTTTTAAATAAGTATCTAATCCAATAGTTTTAATTTCGATGCTACCGTGAATATAACAGCAGTGTTTATATAACAAACGGTATATTATAATAAGTAAGGGCATTATATTTATAATACCCATAGATATATACGACGTATAAAAGACGATGTTGCGTCATGCATGGTAATAAGAAGACATTACAAAATTACCCACCATTGTTCTGGGTTCGCGGAACAGTTTCTTGATATACCCGCACCGATCGGCGACTAATAGGGCTCGCATCATTGTGCATCTTTGTACGTTCCCACAGACAAACACACAAAATCCAAACAACACCGTGGAAGTAACACTATGCGATTTCTTTGAAACATTTGTAAAGGAAATGTACGTTGTCACGTAATTCGGTAATTATTGCGTTATAGGCTCGAGTCACGTACTCAACGTTCTCAAAGGACTCGTCTAAATATAATGTTCCCAGCGCAATATGTACTGCATCTTCCAATCTAAAGATATCGTTGCGTTAACACGTGTAGTTACTGTAAGTTTAGTGACCCCCCTGTGTGTGACGTCGGGAGACTCATGCCAGCCATTAGACGACGTCCTGCGGTGATCTGACTGTCTTTTGTACCCTCGGTATTTAACAAATGCTCACTTAATTGTTTTGGAACGAGGACATTTACAATACCAGGAGTTGCTACAAACACGTGAATAGGAACCGAGCACAGTAACTCAACTGCGTTGTAATACGGAACTATTTTTTTAACATCTAAAAAACAAGAATAAACTATAAAAGAGTAACTGAATGTATGCTATTATACAGTAATATGTGTTAACTGAAATATACGAAGACATTTAAATTATGTTAGTGAAGCCTAATTAAAACATTAAAATTAATTTATGAACAGATTACATAATATTCTATTTGGCTGTATTCTTATTACTGTTTTGGCAAGATAGTCATTCTTATGACGCATTTAAATAGGTATTAAATAGTCAATAAAGTCTAATAATGTGTATTTAAATTCCTAACAAGATGTAAATAATGATTTCGTACCTGTAATTCAGATGTACGTGAGGGACTGAAAAAGGTTTGATCCGAGATGGTCAGTGATCTAAATCTGGCCGCAGACACGTCCGCCGCCCGTGCCGCTTCCAGACGCTTACGTGACTGTGAATAATACAAGTGTACTTCGACCAAAAAAAAACTTAGAAATTACCCGCTTCCTTAAGACTCATAAAAAGTTTAGATTCCTTCGGGGTCAAAAATGGAGACAAAAAGCCTGAAACGTAACGGTTGTTTTTAAAATATCTGTTTAGAAATCTAAGCGGTCCGTTATTCTTATGAGGATATAAACCGCTCGTCATCTAAGTAACTACGTATATACAATATTTTCTGTTCAAAAGTACCTGCGTACATAAGATAGGTATATAATCAAAATTTCTAGTTCTCGAAAAATGTTATCAAATAAAAGTATAAAAGCTGGCACATCATTATGTTGCCTCCTCGGGGAGTTAATTGGTAGTTTGCGTTGGTTGCATGTACGCACCGTTTAAATTATATTCCGGGAACCATGGTACTCTGCCCATGACGCGCTTCACTGCAACCTTGGGCGTGACCTCACTACCTCGAAAACTTGCCATGATTTTCAAAACAGTTTTTGTATCATTAAATCTGTTTAATCACTAATTACTAACCGAAATCCGTAACAAAAACAGTAATTGAAAGAGCTGTACCTTTATCTAAACTTGTTTACTTCACCGTTGACAGCGAAAATTAATTGTAGAAAATTTAGTTTTCGGAGTAAATACTAGATGCGCTGTTTGTCTTTCATGCAATTTAATATATGCTTTTAGGCATGGTAGTGATGCAGGCGGCCAATAATATGCGCTACAATCTTAGCTTATAAGTGTAAAACACAGTCTAAGGTATTCTTAATGATATGCAAGTAATCTCCCACAATATGAAATATTTAACTAGAAACATTACTGTAAAAATCTGACAGATTGACGCACTAACGTATGTTATTTCAATCTTGTATTACTCTTTACCAAATATATTTAATCACTAGCTGTTGCCCGCGACTTCGTTCGCGTGAAAATTCAGATGGGTGCCTCTTTGAGAATATTGCGTCCCTGATTTTATGGCAATCGTACATTGTATCAGTAATAAATATCAGTATTATCCATCTCTATGGCGAATCCAGTTTAAACCCGCTACCGCGAAACTAACAAACCACTTTCACACAAACTTGCGACTCTTATTTGCCCACTTAAGGGCGGTTTCTGAATATTAAAAAAAGAGTATTCTCTAGTAATTTGGTAATCCTACTATAAAAACTATAGAACTTTCATACAAACTTTGCCACCCCTTTATACCCCCTTAGGGGATGGATTTCCCAAAATTCCGTCCAAGTGAGCACCTATATCCTAATGAAATGACCATGCAAAGTTTGAGATTCCTAGCACTTGTTGTTTCTGAGATTTCGTGATGAGTGAGTGAGTGACCTTTTGCTTTTATGTATATAGATAGCTTTTGCCCGCGGCTTCGCTCGCGTGAATATCGTTGTTTCCAATAGAGATTTTTATATTGTCTAAATACTGTTTTTCATACTATTTTTAATCTCCCTTTCATACAAATCCTCTTTCACCTCCTTCATCATTCCTTGCCCCTCCTTCAGCATATCTTGCCCTTTCCTCCACTTCCCTCTACCTTGCCTCCTCGCTTTCTCCTCTCTTCCTCCTTCCTTCTCCTTTCTTTTCCTCCTTTCCTCTCCCTTCCTATCGCTTCCTATACCTTCCCCTCCCTTTTCCACCATTCAAGAACTCCTTTCTTTCCTCGTCCCTTCCCCCTCCCTTCCTCTCCCGTCTCCCTCACTTTCCTCTCACTTCCCCCTCACTTTCCCGTCACTTCTCCGTCACTTTTCCCTCACTTCCTCTCACTTTCCTCTCACTTTCCTCTAACATTCCCCTCACTTCTCCCTCACTTCTCCCTGGCTTTCTTTTGACTTCACCCTGACTTCTCCCTGACTTTCTTTCACTTCTCCCGCATTTTCCCCACACTTCCTCTTCACTTTTCCCTCACTTCCCCATCACTTTCCTCTCACTTCCCCATCACTTCCCTCTCACTTTTCCCTCCCTTCCTCCTTCCCTACAATTCCTCCTTTTCTTCCCTCCTTTCCCTCCTTCCCCCTCCCTGCAAATTTCAAGTCGCCAGCTTCAAAAGCTAAAGATCTTTGTATAGAATATTTCATCCCTAATTTTACCCCTCTAAATCCACCCCTGTTAAAATAAAATTGTAAGCATATTTTTTATTTAAATAGAAGTATTCCAAAACAAAACTTCAAAACTAAGTTAAATAAAATTATTTTTTAGAAAAAAAAAGAAAACCGACTTCAAACAACACCTACATGTTCAATCCTTAACTAAAAAGTAGAAAATAATATTTTAATTACTTCATAGCAAAGAACATTAAAGGGGACTCAACGCAATCCTTGATACCTATAATACTTTACTATTTATATTTTTTAATCAGTTATTTTGGAGTCGGTGCCAGCCAAGAAGGATCTTTAATTCTGCCTTTGCAACAAACTTTTGAAATGCACGGGGCGGTAATGGCACGCGTGGGGGATATGCCTGAGTGCACTACCCGAAAGCGGTCATACTCGTGAAGGCAGACATCATGGATAGTTGTGTTTAGATATACATAAAAAATTTGAGGCGCACTTATCTGATTCCGTTCGATTTCTTGTATTAAATCTATATTTTTCATTCATAAATTAATAGATTAATCAAGAAGGTTTTTTTGCTAGTAGGTAGGTTATTTTTATGAAGGTCATTATGATCCTTCTTGGCTGGCACCGACTCCAAAATAACTGATTAAAAAATATAAATAGTAAAGTATTATAGGTATCAAGGATTGCGTTGAGTCCCCTTTAATGTTCTTTGCTATGAAGTAATTAAAATATTATTTTCTACTTTTCAGTTAAGGATTGAACATGTAGGTGTTGTTTGAAGTCGGTTTTCTTTTTTTTTCTAAAAAATAATTTTATTTTTAAACTTTTAGTGGGAATTAATTGTGTATAAATATATTCAATATGGGTAGACCTACTAAACGTGCTGCGCAAATCAGACAGCGCCGCGCCGTTTGAAAGAAAGTAGAGACGAGAGGTAAGATTGTAAATAGATATATAAGGTCCTTGTCAACACTTTCTCGATCGCTAAACCCTGAATCCCAGAAACCACAAATCAAAACAAAAAAGTGATGATCTACCAACAATAAAGAATCATCAAAAATCATAATTTAACTGACCGAGCAATCGCATAACAGATATACAAAAAATAAACAGTGGTGCTGTAAAGGCAGGTTCAAGGCCACCCGTTGCTGTTGTAATTTCTCATGACCATAAGACCTCCAACTTGGCTTAACGACTACCTAATTATAGTGATAACTATAGTCTACTGCTTCTAAAGAATGAGGACGCTGAAAATGAAACGACACAAATGGTCACTCATCCAGGGCCACTTCGTTTCTAACAAAAAATGAAAAAAAATCACTTCGCACTTGTAGCATGGACATGTCAATGTCAGAAAATTCGACGCAAAAGACATCGACGTCTTGCTTTACACATCTTCACTTCTTGCATACGTTTTGTTACAAAATATTAAATTGAAGCCCAACCACTAAACCATTCTTAATAAAAAAATCATGTTACCCCATTTCAGAGTATACCCTTTCAAATAAAAGAAGAATTTTCAAAATTGGTTTATAAATGACCGAGTTCTGTGGTAAAAAACATACAACCACTGAACCATTTCTTATAATAAAAAAATGGGACCAATTTCAGAGTATACCCTATCAAATAAAAAAAAAAATTTTCAAATCGGTTCATAAATGACCGAGATATGAGGTAACAAACATACAAAAAAAAAAAAAAAAAAACATACGACCCGAATTGATAACCTCCTCCTTTTTGAAGTCGGTTAAAAATGAAGAAGATTCATACAATCGTTTTCATCCTTTTTCACACACTTAGGAATTAAATTTTAAAAAACCCATTCTTAGTACAACCTCTAGACATTTAGAAAAACAACCTTCCAAATTTCAAGTCACTACGACCAGCAGTTTAGGCTGTGCGTTGTCTGTTAAGTCAGTCAGTCAGTCAGGATAAAGCCTTATATAATATGTATGGGTGTATGGATGTATGGATTACGTATAGCCATCGGGGATCAAAGCATACAGGCTGCTAGGAATGCTAACACGTGATAGAGCCACATAAAGCTGACCGTGCGAAAAACAGCTAATACTTAGATCCACACCCACAACCTTTAGTTGTGTCTGACCTTGGGCTTTATTAATTGTCTTCGCGAAATATAGGCTCACTGGATTGTTTATAATGAGAGGAATCCGCAAAATAAAAACGCTATCAGCTATTCCGTAACCTATTAAAGTCTCTGTTTCTATCAGGTTTCCTAGTAAATTAACAAATGTTCGACGTGATTCTTTAAATTGGCATAACTTTTTTATTTATGAACCGATTGACATGAAACAAACACTAAATGTTAAGTGAAGCTTACCACAATGTATTAGTGAAAACCATATCTAAATCGGATAAGCCGTTTCTGAGATTAGCGTGAACAAACGCACAGACAAACAGACAAACAGAGAAACAGACAAACAGACAAACAGACAAAAATTGTAACAATCATTGTTTTGGGTTCTATTTGCGTTAATAAAGGTCCCAATAATTTTTTTTCTCATATATCTTCCATGTACAGACAGCGATCGGTTACGTTTTTATTATATGTATAGATTGTATGCACGACAACAAAGGTACGTTATAACAGTTACCAACGTCATTCGG
Organism: Parascotia fuliginaria; assembly: GCA_963082885.1. NCBI lineage: Eukaryota > Metazoa > Arthropoda > Insecta > Lepidoptera > Erebidae > Parascotia > Parascotia fuliginaria. The sequence goes on from OY720187.1 coordinate 8,847,607, forward strand.
ATAGTTTAAATCTTCAGTGTATTACAAAATTTTTTGAGCTTCCAAAATCCCTGTATCTACTTGTTGAATTAGTAGTGTGCCTTTATACATTAACGATGAACGCCAACGTTAGTACTGGTAGTTGAGAAAATAACTATACTCAATACTAAACTTATAAATTTATTATTATATGATTTGTTGACTATTTATACTTGCTGGACCAACATTTTCAAGAAGTATATAACTCCAACTAGTCGGTGGTGAATGTGGATTTTTAAACATTACTTACGCAGTTGAAAGAGCAGGCAATAATACATAAGTTTGTAAACACCCAAGACAAATGTGAACCACCAATATCTCAGATGGCCAAACATTGAGTAGCAAATCCCAACGTTTACTAGAAGCATTACGTTGGTTGATGTGTCAGCCAATGATATATACCGAGTTCATTATACAAGCAATATTGTATCTGACGATCGGCTGTCTCGATCGTGATTACATCTTGTAATTGAAAATAATTATTGGCATTTTATTCAAGGTGATGTTGTGTCCTTATTCAGCATCTCAACATTAGCTTCGTGTATTCGAGCCGTGTATAATTTGTAATTACGTAATTATGTGCACAGCTGTATTTGTAGACTTAAATATCAAAAGTTAAATTTCATCAAGTTCTTGTTCCATTGTTTTATAATCAACCTAAGATATCTGGTATCTTCATTTATCATGTTTGCCTACTAATCTACATTAGCTCGAGTCTATTACGTAAGGCTTTATCAAAAGTGGCACATCAATTTTAATAATGACACGCCGCGAGTCTACTTCCTTAGCGGGATCGGTTACTTTCTCGTGCTTTATGTAATTTCATTATCATGTTCAATAATTTAATTATAGCTATTAGCTACACGCTAATATGATCATTATGTTAAGTTTAAAATAAACCGAACATTTTGTTTGCACGCAAATCTCCAAAATATGAATGAATGTATATATCAATGACCTACCCAAAAATGTAAACACTCCAATGGTACTATTTGCTGATGACTGTACCTTAATGTTTTCAATGTCTAAAAACAGTGTCATTACAAATTATGAAAATGATATTAATAAATCAATTAAAAATGTAATCGAATGGCTTAACAGTAATAATTTAAAAATAAACTTAGAAAAAACCAAACTAGTACAATACAAACAAAGGGCAAAAACTTTTGATTTAAATATTAGTTATGCAGCTCAGCAAATTAGTGAAGTAATACTCAGAAATTCTTAGGCCTATGGATCGATAATGACATGTCGTGGCGAACACATACCGATCAATTATGTAAAAAAGTTAGCAAGTTCTCTTATGCTTTATTTATGTTAGCTAAGGTCGTAAATCAAAATGTGGTACTGACTGCTTACAATGCTTATGTTTCAGCATCACTGAGGTATGGCATTATATTTTGGGGGAATTCTGTTGAAAGAGAAGAAGTTTTCAAAGCACAGAAAAAATGTGTAAGAGCGATCTGTAAGTTACGTCTACCTGATAGCTGTAGACCAAATTTTAAAAAGTTAAAAATATTAACCCTACCATCACTTTACATCTATGAGTCAGCCATTTTTGTTAAATCACATCCATTAGTGTTTGAAAATTTATCTAGCAAAAGACATTGTAATAAAATACATATGCCTTCTCATACTACAGCATTATACAATAAAAGTGTTCTAGCCATGGCTCCAAGATTATATAATAGGATTCCAAATGACATTAGAAAAATAAATGACATTAATATATTTAAATGCACACTTAGGACATATTTATTAGAAAGGACATACTACTCTGTAAACGATTTTTTAACTGACATACAAATTAAATGAATTATATTATTGACTAATAAATAATAAAAGCATATAGCTATTTAATAATGAAATATAAATTGTATTGCTTTATCCATTAGTTAATTATGTATGTTATAATATGACTTAATAATACCTACTTAATATTTGCACACCAGAAATGGTCGTTTACAGAGGTTCAACAAATAATTATTGTACAACAACTTTATACCTGTATGACGCAAATAAATAATTTAAATTTGAATTTGAATTTGAATTTGAAAAAAAAAATGTGTATTGTTTTCAGATTCAAAAAGTGTTTAAAAGTACGTAATACATGTAGCATAAGACGTTATTCGTTTAAGTAGAGTTTTAGAATCATTAACACTGAATCTATAAATCCATACACGCCTCAAACTCTTCCAACTATGTAGGGCATTGTAGGGTCAGATTTCAATGTAACCGATTTTGTTATCTGACGCCCGTTACCAAGTTGGTGGGTAACGCCCATATTCGATGTTTAGCAATGGCCTAATATGCGAGATTAAATTCGTCACTCACATATTAGAACTACAATTATTCACTAATTTAAAAACTGACCCCAGCAAGGAATTTAGCGCAAAAATTTGAATGTAGACAGCAGATAGTTTTTATCTAACATGGCAATCCTAGGTTAGATTGAAAATGTACTCTATATATACTGGTATTTTGTAGTTTGTTTAATTGTTCTACAACAACATCCTACAGTAAGCATGTCTATTACAATAGTGTGAAGTCACTGATACCTCTAACTGATGCAATGTATATTTCAGATTGTCATCTCAGTTTACAAACATAATGATTGCTAATACACCAGTAACTACCGCCGTCTAACCCAACTCTCCTTTGTTCATCCATTAAAAAGATAATAACATTGATGTTCAAAAGCGGAGGCAGGTAGCGAGTGTCACCTCTGTCCTACCCCATATATCAAGTTTGACACAAAGCCGATCAAATATTTAACGGGATACGGATTTTATTCTTAACCCAATCGGATTTTTGGTTATAAATTTCTACCTGTCTAATACGAATATTACGTAAAATAATATTTCCTACTTTTATGTTCATAAACTTTATGCTTGTTAAGTAATACATGCAGTAAACGTCACATAAGCATATATGAATAATTTCTATGTTAATTCCTCTTTCGTCACACTGTGGCCCTTCCGAGGTGATCGGGTATTGCACTATGATCTTTGGTTTACGTAAAAGTTGTCAATCACTTATATCAATATCTGTTACCGTAAAAGGTAATACGTAACTTTATAAAGTCAAAATGGATCCAATCAAGTAGTAGTTTGTATGTGAAGGAGGAATAAGATTTAATGCGTTCGTCGGGTGGGGTCAGGCGAGACGAGCCGGGGGCGCGCCGGTCGCTCAATTAACCGGCCTATACATGGATCACCAGATTGAAGCCGCGGTACGACTACCCGCCGCGGCCGCGGCGTCCGTGCCGCGTAACGTGCCCGCCTTCAGCTGCACTTTCTCCCATGGACTTATTTAAAATCGTCTCCAACTCGTGTTTGAAGCACGATTGTTAACATATCTGATTATGTAACAACATTTGATGTGCCGTCATTCAAATTTACAATATAGACGGATTTGTTAATGTGTAATGATGCGTATTATCTGTGCTTGCCATTTAATTGTTAAGCAACACATACGTTCATTCAACTTATGTATGTACAAACGATTAGTATAATCACATGCTGATTTTCACGCCTCGTCTGCTATATCTTATTGCAGCTGTCATGCTGCCTCTCAATACAATTGATAAGAATAATAATTCCTTCAATTGCAATACAATATTTCAAAAGAAGTTGCAAAATGCTAAATGCATGATTGTAGTGATTTTATTGACGAAATAAATAAATAATTGAAATTGCGCTATTGTTAAGGCATTACAATATTGCAGTACTCGATTATCTCTCAAGTTTTATCTCATTTCAATACTCATTTGTCATACGAATGTCGTATTTCATGCGCGAGAATATATTTAAAAAATGTATATAAAAGGTTGAATGTAAATTGTTCAGAGCGCGAATAATGTTTTATCGTTCTCATTAATTGTTGAGTTCTCGAATGCAATACAAGTTGGCATTTCATTTGAAAGATTGTTAAGTTTCATGAGTTTTTTCCCGTCCTTGTTTTAAAATGAATGTTGTGTTCGAGGGCTCGGAGGGTGTGCAAGAAGGCCGTTGACCGCGATCTCCCGCGTGCGGTGATTCGGCCCAGAATGCATTATTTCGAATCACCGCGGCAGTCCTACACCATTCCCAATCGAGAATTCCACGCTTGATATCTTCTTTGGTAACAGAGAGCGCTGCTTCCTAATGATTTATGAACGTTGCCCTCCGAGTCGTAATTACCTCACGTTATTTCATATAAACCTACTTACCTTTTTGGTCATCATGATAAGTAACTCTATTCTATTTATTACATTGACGATTATAAAAATGATACATCTAATTATATAAAATTATGTAAGTACCTAATTAATATTGATGAATTTTAGTTACATGATTGTTGATTTGTATTAACAAGTTTAGATGTTTTTTGTGTGTGACCTAATTATTATGCTTACCGTACACAATGTTATTAGTTAGCAAACTGCAAAAATAACGAACAATTAATCTTTTAGTACATAGATACCTAATACTAGGCAAACACTCCCTGATGTAAAAGTCATCAAAATTTTGAAGTGTTGGACACCATTTTTGTTATTATAGACAACCTATTATAGACACCGTAATCTTACACTGGTTTCTCGTAATTATCGCTTGAAAAGGCCATTCGTTGTGAAATATAACTTTCATTGTTTGAGTATTTTAGCGATTCGATCGCAACCACAACTAATCAAGCATAAGCTATTGGTCGCCATTGACACACATAGCCAAGTATCCAAATATCAACTATCCAAGTCAATCCGTTTCATAAACAACAATAAGTAACGATTACTGTTTAGTAAAAAATATCGTATCGCCCACGACCGTACTTTAATTAGAGACATTTTTACTTTATCAAAGATTAAATAGTAAATAAAACGGATATTTATATGACCTGCGCGAACAAATTGCTTTTTTAATGCTTTCTGTACCACAATTAATTAAACAACCAAATGCTGTTTTGACAAAAACCTACGAGTATTCTGTCCTATTTCTAATCAATTATAAAAAAAAATGTAAAGGTCAGTTCTGTAATTTATGTATAGATGAACAACAAAGTAACTTTATTGATACATATATTAAATAAACACATTCTTCTATTCATACATTCAAAAGATTTCAACGCGTTCATCACGCTACTGACAAATTGTGTGTGCACTATTCCGTAAGCGATGCCCTACTATTCGTTTAGCACTTGCATTAACACAATTAACACAGTTTGGGAGCAAACATCGAGTTTCTGTTCCACTTACCACTTATTCTATTAACGTGCTTTGTTACGAACAACGCGTACTACAAAAGCATCAAAATATTTAGGTCAAATACGGGCGATCGACTACTAGTAAATTTTTCTATTGTGTTATCTTAGGTATCTTAGACAACGAGGCGTATTTTTGCGAATACCTATTGTGTTGATCTACACATAAATAAATATTCACATACTAGTGTTTGACAGTAATTGATTACTTAATAGAATGAAGTGTAACGCTTTGACGGGCTTAAGTAAATAAATAAATAATAGCACGTGGCTTAGTTTCTAGAGTTGACCTTTGATAAAGAAATCACTTTTACTGAACGGTATTTGTTCCAAAAGTGAAATGTTATCGATGATCTTTGGATTGTTTTCATCAAGCATGAGTAGGCGATATTTAGCGCGTAGCAGAACAATAGATAGTCGTAGATAAGTGTCGCGGACGACCCACGGCGACCTCGCGGGATGTCGTCGCAATAACTTCGTGCATGCGAACTTTGTAAGTATGTAGACCACGGTACATATTGATACTGCTTTGAAATGCGGTAATGAAGGTTTCGAATTCCCTGTTTCAATTTAAGTAATGTAATGATATAGTAAGTTTGCTTTGTCCTAATTAATGTCAAGTATGTAGGCTGCCCTAGATGTCTTACTTACTTCAGAAACAACTCTACTCACTACAGATACTCACGTATTGTGTCCAAGCTCTCATGAAGACATCACGGTGGCTAATTTTAGTTTTCGAATGTCAAAGTTGAATTTGATTTACGAACATACATATTAATATAATTGGTTGCGTGCTGATCATTTCGATATTTAATAACTACACGCTTGACTTGTAATTGAGGCGAATACTTACGAAGAACACTTTGTTGCATTGACGAGTGTGTAACTACGACAAAGGCGAATTTCAATGGTATTCCCACGTACTTCAAATTTAAAAGACCTCCATAGCTAAATCAAATTAAAATAACAAAATTATGTATTCAAATGTAATCATAGAGTTAACCTTTCTAGTAACATCTGTGAGTGTACGAATAGCACAATGTACTCACGACCGGCCGATTGCACATCCTTGTTCCAATATGAATGGTGAATCACGTTGCATTCCATGAATTGGTTTGCATACCACATTACCGTTAAAACCCTTGGCACTAACTTTAAAGCCAATGTCAAGTTTCGCCGTAATTATAGCGCCTCTGAAGCTTTATGAGAAGTGAAATTCACTCATTTGCTAATAATGTCTGCATTTTTTGTCGAAATGGGTCTCGTTAATGATTGCGAATTCGGTATTTATGTTAGCATAAATTAATATACGACGTTAAAGTATAGATTAATTTGGTCAATTATGTGAAATGGTAAATACAGTTTATGAGATTTACATTTAACTAGCTGCGCCCTACGGATTCGTCCGCGCGTAAAATATGTTTTGTTGTATCCCTCGGGAACTTATCCGATTTTTGGGATATAAAGTAGCCTATATCCGTCTCCAACCGAATATATCTACATACCAATTTTCACTGAAATTAGTTCAGCCGTTTAGGCACTGAGTGGTAACAAACAAACACACACACATACACAAATATACACACATACACACATACACACACACTCACACACTCACACACACACACACACACACACACACACACACACCACACGCACGCACACGCGCACACACACACACACACACACACACACACACACACACACACACACACGCACGCACGCACACAAAACACACACACACACTCACACACACACTCTAATATTATGAACTGCGTCAACATAACTCGTTATTATTATTTCATTAACACAGTGCTTGCTACCTAAAGAGGCTATTCCAAACACAGGTGTCTATTAGAAACCTTAGATATAATAATTACAAGATATCATTATAATACAATCATCTTGATTAGTGGCAAATTCAGGTGGTCGCAAGATCTGGAAATAAAATATATTAAACCTTTTATAACCTAAATTAATTAATACCTAACCTAATATACCTTGTACATAAATATTACAAACTTCATTTCTAGAATGAAATCATTATCTAATTCGATTTAAATACGAAGACGTTACATATATCCCAATACAACACGTTGTGACAGCTTTTAACCTGTCACTCTTCTTTGCGTAACTCGTTAAGTAAGGATATAGGTACGTACTCATATATAAAGAGTTGGAGAAAACTAAAATACTAGTAACTAATTAAACTAAATTATACGCATTTTTTCATGTCGAGACTCTGTTTTTTTTTAATTTGTTTATTTTAAGCGGTGTATGGTAGGTACACCTGTCCGCCATTAATAATAAAAAATATAGTATTCTAATTTGAAATAAACTGTTGTTGATTTGTTTGGAAATTCCGAGTATATGAACAATTAAATAACTACGCAAAAGTCCAAAGGTTCCAATAATTGCTTATGATCAAGCGGTTTGTAAGTTTTTACTCGCTGTAGTTAAAGTTATATAAGAAGATAATTACGTGCTATGAAGAGGCTACAAATATTTGATATAACCGATACAGATAGCAACGAAAGTAATACTGACCTACTTTCATTTTATGATACCTTTGACATAAAAATGGAACACTTAAAATACTTTAAATAAGGCGTGTCCACTAAAGCAGGAAACTAAAAAATAGATAAAGATAATTTGTAAAAAGAACAGGCGGGTGCGGTCGCAGCGCACGCGCAGGTTATCTCAGTTTGGGACAGTTCACTCGTTATCTAAAAACTTACGGTCCGTACCCACTTACTCTAAAGTAAACATTTAAGTTAGAAAGTGCAGTTCCGTGTAACACGTACACAGATAACACTCTTGTTTGTGCTGCCCTATATAAAACTCACACTTAGAAAAATAACTCAAAATAATATACATGTTCATTGGAAAGCAAACACACTATCTCTACTTGACGAAGGATTTACAATCAGCTTTTCAAATTCTATTTTATCTTAAAAACAAAACATTTGTTCATTCCTTCAAAAAACGTTAATCCCTTTTTAAGTAGTTGTTCAATTGTAAAAAACGTTAGGCTGAATGCAGTTTCTAAGGTTACCTCAAACATCTGTAGATATCTTTTGTTATAAAAACATAAAGGCTCTCAACTATATTATTTGTAATCTGCTTCAGATTTTTCGTAGAACTTGTACCTATATTGTTGTTTAATTTTATGACGGATATCGTAGTAGAACGCATTCCACTCCGGTTTGACACCGACGCGACGGCAACTTGCCGTACGAAGATGCGTTAATTCATTATGATAATGCCTGATTTGATACAAACTTTGATATTTGTAAATTAATGCTTTAACCGCAGCCCTTTTTGCAGTCATGGGTTTTAGTGTGAATACCTGCCTAACTTACATACAGAGCAAATGGGTGCAAATACTGAGCACAATATAGTCATATTCTATTATGATTAGGATTAATTCTTTAGATCTTAATACACCAATAGTAAGAATAAATTTTAAACTAATACAGTGAATATGGGTCTCCTAAAAGCAGGTAAATAGTTTCGATAGCCTTCAAAGCTGACAATACCAAGATATTCATTAACTATTGTATGGTCACCGTTACAATACTTAAGTTATTCACCAAGTTAATTATATTAGAAATAAATAGTAATGAAGTGTTGTTAGTTAATGTCTGTAATTTATTAAGATGCTAATTTGTAATGATGTCTAAGAATTTTCAAGTATCTAATACGTCAAGCTGTTAAACGTTTAAAAACACAGACATTACATCATTCTTGTCTGCCACGTTTCGAAAAAATGAGTCTTAACTTAAAAATAACTTTAAGACTTTTCTCTTGTGATTATGTTATGTTATTATGTATGATACACATGTAATTTTTTTTAACTGCAAATGCATTTTTTTCGTTTGTTTTCTTGGTGGCTGGATGAAACAGCTGATTGTAGTCTTGACGATATTGTATTCTGTAATCCGCCACTATATATGAATAGAAAAAAAAAAGATACGGTCAAATTAAGAAACCTCCTCCTTTTTTTGAAGTCTGTTAAAAATAACAAACCAGTTATTATCAAATTTCAAACTGAGGTCTGAGAGCGTATAATTCTAGTATCCATAGCACAGAAACTTAAGTCCTCACACAAAACATGGTACACAATTACCTACCTATACAAATGATGGTTGCATTATCTGTACACAAAGATCGTATAACAGTGTCGGTTCATTCAAATGAAAATTACAGAGATCGCGTCATATTCATGGTTGAGCCCACATTTTACAGTTTAATAACTCTGTGTCACTGCGTCACTCATTGTGTTATCCTTAATGGTGCTGTCAATAATGATTAGCTAAGTTTTGTACAACAATCGAATCGGAGATGATAAAAAATATACTATTCTTTGTGATACAATATCGCTAAAATAACGTAGTGTTTTCAATTATTATTTATTCATATCATCTAGCGGTAAAGATCGCCTACGCCGCTACTTATAAATACACAAACAGTTTGTTTCGAGGGTGTAACCGTGTAACAATACCACCTCTGTCATATTTACTAGACTGTGCATGTGTCACAAAGGTATTGTTTCGTTTGAGTTTACTATCTGATCTTAAGAACTTTTTCTATCCTTTAATTGGTTCAATCATTCCATTTCTTTATTAATTTTAATCAGAACAACATAAAAGTTAATTACACTAATTATTATTAAGTTTGTAGGAGATAAAGATAGAGATCGCCACAAGTTGTACCATTTCAATTAGCATTTATATTTATGCATTCATCAAGTTACTTGATAGTACGTTTTGTATTATTACAACTGGAATGAAATACTTAACGGCAGGATATTACACTGGTAATAAGAAGTGACCGCTACGATTTCTCAGAACATAATAAAGACAGCACATAGCTCAGACGAGTCTCTGGTCGTGAGTTAAACATATCATTTTACGATCCACTGAACACGGGTGCACTTAAACTAAACCATTTTATATGATTAAAATAAGAAAATCAAGTGTCAATGCACAAACATGATGATATATTTATAATTGCGTAGTCATACTTGTTTATTCATTTAGATCATGTAAATTATTCAGGATAGAGATGTCAGCTAATTTGCATACGGCAAATTTGCTATAGATTAGACCTTTGAAAAGAATTGGCAAGAAACTAAGTTCACTCTGATATTAATACAATGTATTATGTAGATCCTAAAATTTGTTTGGTAATCATATAAAATAAAATATCAAAATTTGCAATGAAATTGTCAAGCTTGTACTACTTTTTTTAACGTTATTCGTAGCTATACCTACTGTCTATTATCTAGATGATTCTACTTTAAAATAACTAATCTGACTGCTTTTTTCAATTACGTAATCGTAATATTATGTAGACTAAAACCTTCAATAAGGGAATTAATCATTCATACAACTACTTGAAGATTTGATTTTAGTATCTCGTTTGTATTGAGATTTATTACAAGCAAATTATTATAACTGCCTTATGAGATTGGCAATTCATTCGTGACCTCTGGATTTTAAAAGATTGTAGGTAGGTACACACGTTATAAACAATTTTGCTTAAGGCTGCGTGATGTAAGTTGGACACAATGACTAGTAATATTCTCACGGTCCTTTGTCCTGTTATAATAAGGTATCATTGTCGTGGACACGGTTGAGAGAGTCGCCGCGAGGGAGCACTCTCTGGACTCCAGTAAAGCGATCAGAATTTAGATTACGCGTTTCAATAGACGACTTCAATCAACTGTAATGTATGCTTGATGGCATATGAGCAAGCTTGAAAGCTACTTGAGCACTCTATACAACGGTAATGGGTATCAAATTCGTTGTTAATTAAAATATTTTTACACTATTTTCACCCTTCAATGCGATTACATTCGACCTACTTTGCTATGTAACGAGATACACAAACATTCAATGATTTTTAACTATCTCGTTGTGGGAGTAACCGTTATATAACTTCTGTTAGTATCTACGAGAACCACTCGTACGTTTCCGTAATTGTGATGGCAATGTTTACCCAAATAACTGTCACTATGATGTTTTCGGTTACATGATATTAGTTTGAGTCACATATACAATTTACATTATGTTGTATCCTCTACAAGAGTAAATTAATTCTTATTACCTTTACTCAGAGCTTAGTTTTAAACACAGCAAGTTTAGAGTTAAAGTAATCTACTTGTAAATTTAGTCACTTTAAAGTAGACATATTACAAACTACCAGAACTAAGTTTTAGGTCGTATTTACATAAATGAGAAAAAAATAATATAGCCAGTACAAAAGAGCCGTATAACCTTGTGTCATTATAATCATATTGTTGGTTATAAATAACTTGTAGCTTTCTTTTTGACAAATTAATTATAAGTATTCATTTCGGTCAAACGTACCTACCTTCCTAAGCCTTATTTATGCACTTTTTACGTTGGTATTGTTAGTTAAATGTTTCAAACAGAGCAACATGCTTGACTTGGGATAATGTTAGTGTTATAAAGAAAATTAATTTTACTTTTTATTATTGATAATATATTTTAAGTGAAATACAAATTGATGCTGATATCATTGTTTGTTGTTTTAGATCGAGCGTCTGGCCCAATATGAGCGGCTGGTGGGTGGTGGTTGTGCGCGGCGGCGTGCTGCTCGCCTCTCCGACCTGGAGCGAGTGCAGGATCTGTTCCCGCATGACTACCTCGCGCTGCATGACGCTGATGCACCTGCTGCACTCGCTTCACATCATGCACAGGTATATTTATAACTACATATCGTCATCAGTGGAATCAGCCGTAAGACGTACACTACTGAATGGCCAATGTTCAATAGTGGTCGTCTTTCGGCTGATTCCTCCTCTACGTTTCGCCACCATATTACCGGACGTCAAACTACATATACTTCTAGCTAAATGTTACAGAGTAGCTTTTTCTTCCGATTCTTTGTCACAAAATATATTCTTTGCTATGCTTTCACGTATCTATGTTGATTTGATTTTATTTATATAATCGGTAATCGATCTGGTTGCTTTGCAAAACAACAGATTAGTTAGTCAAAAATGGAACGTAAGATACGTAAAAGATTCAGTGTTTATATTTAATGTGATTTTTTCAGTCGCAATTTCCACGAATTTAATGATAAAGATGAGTGGAAAAATTTGGATTAAAAATTAAAAATCATAGCAAATAAGATCTACCTACTATACCATGAATCCTAAAACTTAAAGATTACTTCAACAATGGATATCATTAGGACTGTCTAAAAATTAGTAAATGCATACGTATTATGTATGATTGAGTAATTTCATCTGTAGGCTTATGTCAATATTGTTGAAATCTAATACTGCTCTGTGTGTGGTTGATATTGTGGTTTAACATTCAATGCTGTTGCATTCTAGAACACGTGCTTATCCACCACGTGTAAGCGCACGTTGCAAGCGCGATTGTCTCTAATGAAGCTGCGTATTAATTCTTCCCTTGACATCGCAAAACCATGTCTTGAAAATTTTGTTTCAAAATTGGAACATACTTACTGCCGCTTATTGGATCTCGATTTTTGACATCTGTGTCTTAAAAACTATATATAACAAGATAATATCATTCTAATACAAAATTTAGAAGAATTGATAATAATAAATCAAAAATAAATTTAAAATAAATGTCAAGTTCATAATGACCAAAGAAACGGTAACATAAAATTAAATTAATTATTTGTTGAGCAAGAAATATCCCATGACTAGTGAAAGCCTATTTCAATTACTTTCATCATAAATTATTTAGTTTTAAATTTAAAAGTTCCTTTATTACTCCATCTATATTTTCTATTACAGAAACATAAAAGCCTACGCAAACGGCCGAGTTTGGACATCGGAGGAACGATCAGCGCCAGCAGTACAAACTTATCGCCACGTACCTTCATCATGGAAGCGCCCGTCCAACTCAGTCCTCTAGGCGCAACTTCCCCACCGCTAGACCGCCATTTGTTCTTATTCAGTGACTTAGTTCTCGTAGGCAAGTCGCGAGGAACTAACTGCTTTAAACTAAAGGAGAGCGTCAGACTGGCTGAAGTATGGATCGCTATATCTGAAGGTGATGATACCGGCTTCCTTATTGGATGGCCTATCATCACTGGCGTTGCGAACTACCTTGCCACGTATCCTACTCAAGCTGCTAGAGACACTTGGTACAGGTAAGGTTTATTATTTTTTATATAAAAAAGTATACGTGCTTGCTTGTAAAATTCAAAACTAAGCCCTAAAATTAAGGCTATAATATGCATTCTATAATGTATTTATATCATTGTACTTAACTACCAAAAACAATGAATAAACGGAATATTTATTTACAGAAAAATTCAAAACGCTTTAACTACTCAACTGGCCACAGAACCAAAGTCTACAAATATCCAGATTTTCTACAAGGACATGACAAGCTCCATAGAATTTGTAAGTACTTATAATTAACTCATAATTAGTAAACATTAAATATTTTCAACGTAATGAATTTTTGACTGTTCAAATTAATAATCCTTCAAAATACATCTCTTGAGATATTAGGCAAATATCTCATTAGAATTAAAACAGAGCTTTTTTCTTCAAAGAATAAATTGTGATATTGATACCTATTATAAATTGGACATTATTTTCAGTGTAAGACAGTATCTGTGAGTCCAGAGATGAGTGCTCGTTGCGTCATACGTCAGGCATTACACGTGCTACAGAATAACAGCACTGAGGCGGAAGATCATGAGAACGAAGGAGAGCATGAGGGAGATGGGAGATGGGGAGCTGCTAGTGAATTTACACTCTTTGTACGAACGGGCAGGGACGCGCCTCCTACTCCACTTAGAGGAATTGAAAGGCCACATGCTATACAGGTAAATAATACAGTTATGAAGTAATTGTTCACATTTATATTCACTTAGGGTTTAATAAACAGTAGGTTTCGACCCAAAAATGTGCATGTATATGGGTCTAGTCTAGTTAATATAGTCCGGTAGCTCGATTATTTCGTAGCATGATAGTAAAAATCCAAGGAAGTCTGACTATAATTGCTTAATGGTTTAATTGCTAAATATTAATATTGGTTACTCAATGAGCCGTGGAGATTAGATAGCAATAGGTCCGTTTTTAACTTTGGTATTCACAGTCACCACCAGTTAGACAAGACGTTGACTCCTACATACCTATAACGTATCGTTAGTGTTAGACATAGTAAAAAAGGAGTCGTCACTGATTATTTCAGCAAATATAACATTTTGTTCAATTTCAGATGTCAAGAATAAGACAAACACTATCAAACGAAGACGGTTTCGATCTGGAACATGTAAACGCGAAAAACAATCCTTGTGGACTGGTCTTTGAGCTGAGGAAGAAAAACCAAGGCTTAAAAAAGTAAGTTTCATTTACAATGCGTCTTAACAATGGACAATTTAATGTTTGTTGTGTATTAAAGAATTAATGTACTGCAAACTCCAAATATGTTTTCAAAGGAACAATAAGGATTAAATCGTGTAAATATATTGTAGACCATAATGTATGTCGTAAGTGTCTGAACTCTGAATGAAATGAAATGAAAACTTTGAATATGTATTTCGGTTCACGCCCACAAGTCCTGGTCTTTCACTAAGAATGAATGGTGATGACATGGCTAAGAATATAATTTTAACCTTTGCAAAATCTTTGTCTTAAATAAAAACCCAATGATTTGATATGATTATGAAAACAAAACTTCCTATAAATACACCTACTCGAATCACAGTTGTTCATTAACATCATCATCAATTTTAATCTTTAATTCAAAAAAATACTTCGACAATTTATCCAACTCGATAAATATCGCGAGTTGGAATTGAATATACTTTTTGTATTATTATACAAAAGCTAACTGTTTCTTCTCTCCACAGCGGCAACACCGGAGGGCGTGGCCTCCGTCTTCTCCGTCGCGGCGGGCGCTTATTCGGCGTCCAACTTACGCGCTTATGCGGTGGCGCCGTACCTCCAGCGCTCATGTTGGCGCTTAAGAGATTGCGTGCGCTTGCCCCTAACACACATGGCGTCTTCCGCAGAAGTGCCAACGCGAAAGCACTTAGATTGTTGAGGGATAAGGTAAGAATACATAAGAATATTCTTTCTGTTATCATCTTAAGATTTTACTAAATATTACTAAATGTTTATCAAATAATATACCCAATCTCAAAACTTTTATAGAAAATAAAACTAGCTCCCTATTTGATTGTTTTACTCTTTTGAAATAGACTCTGTAAGAATTTTCTGAAATTGACTTATATTTTGAATCTAGATACATTTCATAGACTACCTACGACTTTCGGGTTTTGTATAAAAAATAATTTATTACAATAAAACTGTATTGCTTGAGGTCTGTAATATATTTCTGTTCAACAGTTGGATACACTCGGTCCGTGGGCGGAAGGTTGTCCGGAGTTGGAACGCGCACCGGTGCTACTCCTGGCAGCGCTCGTCAAAGAGTTCTTCCGTGCATTACCGCAGCCATTGCTTGCCTCTGAACTGTATCCTGCCTGGCTTCAAGTACTCAGTAAGTACACTTGATCATATTCAAAAACTTTACAATCTAACCTTTCTTCTCTCTTTTTGCATATTTTAATTGTTATTGATTTGTCAAGAAAATAAATAAGCTAATACGCCACTTTCGATTTTCTTTTAGATTGTCTTGTTTAAAATTGATTTTTTTTGTATAGATAAAGCCAAATAAAAAAAAGTCCTGTTTGAAAATAATAAGGCAGTGTACCTATAACCTGTACTTTTTTTGATTTCAGCACTATCCCAAAACGAAAAAGTGCCAGCCGTGCGTTCGTTACTGCTGAAGCTACCTAAATCTCATTACACAATGTTGATGTACTTTATATGTTTGCTGCAAGCTATCGCCAAGAAATCCAACATAAATCTCATGTGCCCAATGAACCTCGGCGTGTGTGTGGGCCCAAGTCTTTTGTGGCCCAATACTCCCTGTGACAAAGCTCCCAAAGCAGTACCAATGGTAGTCGAACTCTTGATCGTAAAAGCTGAAGCATTGTTCGGACCTCAGATAATAGGTCTTCTGGGGAACGGCAACCCTGAAACTCCGAATGCGTTACTAGATTCAGGCGCCGAGGAAAGTGATAGCCTACATTCTGTTGGTATATCTTTAGATTCCATGGAGCTATCTACACCGCGCAAGGAAAAGTTATCTTTAAGTCGAGATTCAGGATTGACTCTTTCAGAAGACGATTCAAATAGCAACGGAGGCAATAGTCCTGCTCCAAGAAATATACTTCACAGTCTTTCAGCACCAACTTGCAACATGCAGCAAGAATCTAAATTAGGAATACGCTATAATAACACAGACAATCATAACGTAAGCGGTCTGCCACAGATAGCACAGAGGCAAAACATTTATTCTAACAAATCCGAACTTTATAGTACTGTAAACGATGAATTATACACTACACCTTATCTCCCCGAGAGATATGTGCATAACTCTATAAATATTGGTATCACAAATGGCATAGATGAAAGAAATTATGTATCTAAGACCGTACTACAGCGTTCAGCAGCTGATATCTACGAGCAAAGTCCAGCTAAATACATTACTGGCTTGGAGCCACAAAAACCACCGAGAAGTAATATTTTAAAAGCAGCACGCACGTCTAAGGTTTACAGTATGTTTGCCGAAAATCAAGAAAATATGAAGAAAACTGACAAAAATATAACCAACAAAAACTTCAACCGAGCAAAAAGTTCAGACAACCTGTTGGAATCCAAGCAGGAGAACATGGACAGTAAAAGAGATCTGGTTTCTAGTCAAGAAAATATAGTATACAGTAACATACACGATCTGGCAATGTTCACCGAGAACATCCAACGACAAAACCAATACCAGACGCATGCAGAGACAGTATCAAACGCTAACTACTCACGGGTGTATACGGGATGGGAGAAAAAGAGTACCAACTACATCAGCAAAGCAAATAATTGTACCTCTGAGAACATCTATGGTCAGATGACTAAGAAGCAGGGAGAAACCTCGCAAAGCAAAGTAGATGGGAACGTAACACCGGCAGCCACCATTTTTACAAGAAATGACTGGACTCGTCAAGCAGCGAGGACAAAAAGCTTAGAAGTGAACGATGAGGTACAAGCAAACTCAGAGAAAATACGCAACGGCAATTATGAAATAAATGTTACAAACTCTTGCCGAAAAAGACGATTTGATCCCGCACATATGTGCACTAAGAGTTGCTCAGTGCCACCAACTTCCAACACAGAACAGGAGAAGCATATGAATCCGTTACAAAATTCTTATTCATATGTCGACAATATGCATAACATTAACACTGAGGATAACAAGAAGTCGAGGCTTCGCAGTTATAACACGAATAAGCTAAACCAGTCAAAGTCGTTGGCAAACATTATTCTTCATACTGACTCAAGTAGTAGTGACACTTTGTACCAGCCACAAAACTCGTACAACAGTCGATCCACCGAGTCACCGGCTAGTGAGAACTCATTTGAAAACTGCTACACTACGCAGTACATCGATCCTTTATACACGTCAGTGTACAATCGCCGAAGGGACATTTTTCACGACATTAAGTCACCGAACATGTTCTCTTCTGATATTTATAAAGCGACGCCAACAGCTGTGCAGCCCGAGTACAACAACTCAGAAAATGAGCAGAATAATAATAAGAATAAACCACCGCATATGCCCCCGCCAGTCCCACCAAGAAAAATTGTGTACCAGAGAGTACTGAAGAAGTTTCAACCGGTGCATGTGAACAAGGACGACAAGAACTCGCGTTCTAAATCTGTACCGAGACTGTACAGAGATCCGACGAATGGTGCTGACAAGAAAGCACAGAATAACATGATCGCCTTGGAAGGCTCCGACTCAGATACTGAGTCCGAATCATACGTATAAGCTGCATAAGCACAAAGCTAACATACACTTATATGGAGGTATATTTAAATTATTAATAATACTATGTGTCAAATTAATCATGATCTGCGTTGAACAAAATTTGAATAGATGTAGAATAAAATTGATATGAGAAACTTTAAAATTTTGAACCAGTTTGTATACTACTTACTTACTTTTAAGACGCTATGATTTCATAGTGGTTATAATATCTTGTGAATCCCGCCTTAAAATTATAATATATGTGACCATAACCAGAGTTGTTTTGGTGATGTAATTCCAAAGACGTATGAATAGTTTCAAACTTAATGGTAATATAGATGGATGTATCAATGGGATATTATTATTATTATGTTTATTATGTCCATTGTTTAATAGCGAGTGTAAGAATCTCTGTTGTTCTTGTCATAACTTAGTGAATTAATTAAGCCTAATATATTTCAACTGTATTTCGTCGTTCACTTCATATTGTGTATGTAGTCCAATTAATGAGTTATTAATTATTACTCAATATAAGTTTTGTTGACTACAGGACAATAGGGATTTCAACACGTTATATTATAGGACGCGTTTATGCCAATCACTCGCTATTAAAATTTATTTAACGTTAGATGTTTGTCGTAATGTACTTTTAATAAAGTTTATTTTGCGCTGGTTGTATTTTAAATACATTGTTTTTAAATTGAATGGAAATAAAACTCTGTTTAAGTACCTATACAGTTTATTAACATTTTAAATTATTATTCTTGATTACAATAAATAATACAAATATTATTAAAATAATTAGATTTTATAAATTATGACGTGGGATGTAAAATGTTGATAATATTGTATTTATTTTCTTTTTCTTTTTGTAACTAGCGCTGATATAAACTATGACTTTTTATGTGTCATTTTTAAGAAATAAATTAATAAATTTTATGTCTGAGAATAACTAAATATGGATGTTACATATAGGTATTGAAAGCCTATCTGTGTATATAATGTATGATATATTGTACGTACACTTATAATAAAATATATTAAATCGTTTTAATGATAGCTACTGCATTTTTACTGTATTAATTTGAACCTAATCTTTATCTTTATCTTTATCTAAATTGAGTGATGGCTGTTGCTTTATTCTTTAAAAGCAACGCAAAGTACAATAAGATTCTATACAAATATTTGTGGGTTACACAATCTATACATATAATAAAAATGTAACCGATCGCTGTCTGTACATGGAAGATATATGAGAAAAAAAAATATTGGGACCTTTATCAACGCAAGTAGAACCCAAAACAATGATTGTTACAATTTTTGTCTGTTTGTCTGTTTGTCTGTTAGTCTGTTTGTCTGTTTGTCTGTGCGTTTGTTCACGCTAATCTCAGAAACGGCTTATCCGATTTAAATATGGTTTTCACTAATATATTGTGGTAAGCTTCACTTAACATTTAGTGTTTGTTTCATGTCAATCGGTTTATAAATAAAAAAGTTATGCCAATTTAAAGAATCACATCGAATATTCGTTAATTTACTACGAAATCTTTTAGAAGCAGAGATTTTAACCCAAGGTAAGACACTAAAAGTTGTGGGTATGGGTCTAAGTATTAGCTGTTTTTCGCACGGTCAGCTTTATGTGGCTCTATCACGTGTTAGCATTCCTAGCAGCCTGTATGCTTTGATCCCTGATGGCTATACGTCTAATCCATACATCCATACATATTATAAAAGGCTTTGTCCTGACTGACTGACTGACTGACAGACAACGTACAGCCTAAACCACTGGTCGTAGCGACTTGAAATTTGAAGGGTGTGTTTGTCTTAATGTCTAGAAGTGTACTAAGAAAGGGTTTTTAAAAATTCAACCCTTAAGTGTATGAAAAGGGATGAAAACGATTGTATGAAACGTCTACATTTTTAACTTACAGCTTTGAAATTTTGTTTTGGAATAATTTTATTTAAATAAAAAATTCTCATTTTTTTTTTAACTGGGGTGGATTTATAGGGGTGAAATAAGGGATGAAATATTGTATGGAAAGATCTTTGCTTTTGAAGTTGGCGACTTGAAATTTGGAGGGAGGGGGAAGGGAGGGAGAGGAAGAGGAAAGGAAGGGAGAAGTGCCGGGTAGTGAGGGGGAAGTCAGGGCAAAGGGAGGGTAAAGTCAGGGGGAAATCGACTGCCTCTGTATTTCGGTGGTACTGTGTATGGACTGCCACGCAGAGGTTGCGGGTTCGATTCCCGCTCAGTGCAAATATTTGTAGCATGAACATGTCTATTTGCATTGGTCTGGGTGTTTCTGTGTATAATATGTATGTATTTACAAAAATAAAAGTATTTAAGTATGTTTATCCGTATTCTAGAACCCATAACACAAGCATATAATATGCTTACTTTGGGTCTAGATAGCGTTGTGTAAAAAAAGAAAAAAGAAAAAGGGAACTCAGGAGGATGTGAGGAGGCAGTGAAGGGCAAGTGAGGGGCAAGTGAAGGGCAAGTGAGAGGTAAGTGAGGGGGACGTAAGGGAAAGTGAGGGAAGTGAGGAGTCAGTGAGTGGTAAGTGAGGGGTGAGTGAGTGGAAAGTGAGGGAAAGTGAGGGAAAGTGATGGGAAGTGTGGGGAAAGTGAGGGAGATGGGAGGGAGACGGGAGAGAAAGGGAGGGAAAGGGGAAAAGGGGGAGAGGAAATGAGGGAAAGGGGAAAGTTATTGTAGTGGCAATTTGCCTTAGTGTATTGTATATTGTTTTACGGGTGATATCTTTAGGTAGGTGAAAGAGGGTTTGTACGAATGGTGATGATGATGAGATTAGAAATAGTATGCAAAACAGTATTTAAACAATATAAAAATGTCTATTGGAAAAACTCACTCATCACGAAATCTCAGAAACTACAAGTGCTGGGAGTTTCAAATTTTGGAAATAGGTGCTCTCTAAGACGGGTTTTTCGAAATTCATTTCCCTGTAGGTAGTATAAAGGGGAACAAAATTTGTATGAAGCTTCTATAGTTTTTAAACGGGAGTTTTGATAATACGATTTCCAAACTAGGAACTATTCTTATTAAGTGGGAAAATAGGAGTGGCAAGTTTCGTTAAATATCGCAAAATTTCGTCTGTTTTAGGGGTAGCGGGTGAATAGATTTAAATAGGATTCGCCTTAGCGACGGATTATACTGATATTTATTACTAATACAATGTACGATTGCCGTAAGATTAGGTAAGAAATATTCTCATACAGGCACACATCTGAATTTTCACGCGAACGAAGTCGCGGGCAACAGCTAGTTTATACATATGATTAAAGAATTTTCGTCTTATGGAAATCGAACGTACAATCTACACACGCTTTCCCACTACGTATAAAAAGCAGATTAAAATTCATTTCATTTGAAAATTTGACTGCCTCTTTGGTTCGGTGGTACCGTGTACGGGTTAGCACACAGAGGTCTCGGGTTCGATCCCCGAGTCGGATAAAGTTATATTGGGTTTTTCTGTCGAAAGAAATTCTTCGTATTAGCTTGGCGTCTGGAATTGTGCCCAATATGGCAACAGCCTCGTCCCCTATTACGTGGGACCCAAAAATTTAAACGGGGAATCGTGGGTGGTTAAACACCTCTGCCTACCCCTCCGGGGATAAAAGGCGTAAAGCTATGTATGTAAAATTCATCAATAAGTATGTAGGTGTACTGTTCTACATATAATTTGCGTTGGTTGGTCTACGCCGAATGGTAAAGCGTGTTCCCCGTGATTCCACCACTAAATGGGGCCAGGAAGTATAAATTTTTTAGTGGTTTAACCAGTGAGACATAGTATTATGGCCAAGAGAAACAACCCCTGAAGACTTTCATTACATGACAAGCCTTTCCTTCCTCCGTGCTTGCCAAAGTTACTACGCTGGGCAGGCGAATTGGTACCCGCTGGTAAGGTGTTGCAAGTAACGGTGTTGCCCGTTACTCCTTACTGAATAGTCTCTTACGATACCCATGGGAAAAGTTATGGTAGTAAACTACACGGCCGTTTCAAGGCGAGAACTGTGGGAAGGGAGAGAGATTATATTAAAACAAAATAATTATCGAATAATTTAATTTTCTTTATAGGTAAAGTTATTATAATTCATTTTATCATCAGCATCATCACAGTCACAAATAAAATTAAAATCTAAACATTGTATCTTATAAAACTGGTTTTAATTCAACCTTATAAAATATTTGAGCTATATACAAAAGACATAATATTCCAACTTATTAATGTATCACTATTTGTGTGCTACTTTAAGATATTTCATAGTAAACTTAACAACAATAGTAGAGACATGCGAGTATATATTATCATTCAATCAACATTTGCAAGCTACGCCTTTGCTGT
This sequence comes from Parascotia fuliginaria, assembly GCA_963082885.1. NCBI lineage: Eukaryota > Metazoa > Arthropoda > Insecta > Lepidoptera > Erebidae > Parascotia > Parascotia fuliginaria. Next base: position 8,870,111 of record OY720187.1, read on the forward strand.
CAACAGCATAATAAACGGTTGTCCAAACTATCGAATGCAAGAAATTAAATAAGCACAATAACTAATCAATAAAACAAAGAAGTCAGAAATTGCAAGCTCTAGCCGTCCTTCGAATACAGCTGTGCTGTGCCTATGGAGTCGAGTGCATGCGATCATAATATTAAATACGATTACAAAAGTCGTTTTTAGATGTGACGAATTGGCAACGTCTGTTTTGATGCAAGCATAATAGGTACATTGCCGAAATAATTTATGTTCTTTATCACCTTTTTTTTTTTATATTATTGCCTACCAAAGTGACTCCACCCCGCCTGATGGTAAGCAGTTAGTGGAATCCAGAAGTGGCAGCCACTATACTAAAAGACATCGTCTTAAACTGCTGGTATGGTGGTCTCCACTATGGCGGCTAGGAATGGGGTTAGGGGAAGGGAATGAGGGAGCTGAGGCTTTCCTCAGGAAAGGTGGGAAATTGGGCCTACGGCGCTCTCACTCACCGAACGAAACGCAGTAGCACGGATACTACTACTCTTAAGTCGATCTTCTATGTGAGGGTAGTACTTCTCCGGACGATCCGGCCCATTCATGCTGAAATCAGCGTGGATCTACTACCGTTACTCTTAGTTCTTATCTAAGAAGATAATGCAGAGTTACACGAAGTAAGTGCTCTGAAGCTATAATATGATAAGTGGATTTTCGATTAACCCAATAACATTTTTAGTATTCATCCATTCATCGCGATTTGTATGGTACTTACATTTCTAAATCAACATTCAAAGATCTACTTTATATATTTAAATAAATATAAAATAATTGGCAAGAATATTAAAAGTTGCTTTTATATCTTGTATCAAAATTGTACAGAATTACTTTTACGAAACTTTCTACATTATGATCAACTACTAAAACATAATCAAATTTGTCATTGTACATTACAATTATAAATCATAGCTGCTGCTTTATAGCTTTTCTAAATCGGTTGTTTCTACTCACTTTGCGTCTATAGTCGGTTGTTGCGTCGACCTTCTACTTTATTAGAGAAAATCCGATTACTTGTATTTATGTAGGCAAGACAATATCGATAAGTACCTACTTATCTAATTCCTTGCTTCTTTCATCATGTACAAAATTAAGTCTTTGATCACCACGTCGGTCACCAGTGACCCCGAAACAATTGATTGTCTATAGCATCTGCTTATGTTGCGTTCAAAGTTTTAAATATGGCGATTTAATACATACTTATTAACTACTTAAAATTAAAAATACCTAACCGATCATATGTTTATTACTTTAACTAAAATTTTATTCAGGGCCCACAGCATCATAGCGTGACAGAACAAGATACGTTTCTATAATATATTATTAATACAACGAGTCTAAATACCAATAATAACGGGTGGCGCAAAAGTAAAGACCCTATTTGGTTCAGCTATAACATTTTTTCTAAATTAGAAAACTAGATTTAGATTTTTTTAAATGTATATTTGTGCCATTAAATTTCGTACCATTAGGATTTAAAGATGATGTCTTTTAAATGGTGACCTCCAGAGTTGATACACATTTGAGCCCTATTTATGACATTTTGCATAACTTGCCGTAACACTTCCTGCGTTTCCATTTCCATCTCTCAGGGCATGTCAATAAGCAGAATACTCGGTTCTGGGGCACTGATAATCCGCGCATTATTCAAGAAACACCTCTACACCCACTAAAAGTTACTGTATGGTGTGGCATCTGTGTTGACAGAGTGATCGGACCCTATTTTTTCGAAGACGCTGGAGGCAATGCGATTACTGTCACTGGAGAACGCTACAGAACCATGTTACGTGAGTTTTTGATACCCAGTTTGGACGAATTGGGGCTGGAGCACATCTGGTTTCAACAAGACGGCGCTACGGCACACACAGCGCGCGACACTATGGACTTAGTGAGGGACGCTTTTCCAGGCCGAGTTATCTCTCGTTTTGGCGATTTGCCTTGGCCTGCAAGATCACCCGATCTGACCAGTCCAGACTTCTTTCTTTGGGGTTTTTTGAAATCTCGGGTGTATGTGAACAAGCCACAGACTCTCGCAGCTCTAAAAGAAAACATTCGTCAAGAAATAACGAACATATCGCAGGAAGTGTTACGGCAAGTTATGCAAAATGTCATAAATAGGGCTCAAATGTGTATCAACTCTGGAGGTCACCATTTAAAAGACATCATCTTTAAATCCTAATGGTACGAAATTTAATGGCACAAATATACATTTAAAAAAATCTAAATCTAGTTTTCTAATTTAGAAAAAATGTTATAGCTGAACCAAATAGGGTCTTTACTTTTGCGCCACCCGTTATTTACCTATGCCCAAAAGGGATAGAACAAAAAAAAAATTCACATCAGTCAGTTACTGATGTTACTATTGTAACGATAAATGTTATTTTAAGACATAATATATTAATACATACAAAATATAACTTCCATCCAGATATTTTAACTAATTCCTGCGACGACAAATTATAAATCTTATAGACAGTTCAAATTATATTCAAAGCTCCTAATACCAAGACGTAATTTAGACTCGATGTAATTTTATTTAATAAAGAAAAGACAGCATCAATATCATCGACGTCATAATTATAACGCCGAGAGATATATCTTATATTGTCACTCACCCTGTGCTAGACCATGTAGTATAGACCTATATCTTGTTCACTTGTTATACAGTTACTTATGTTTTAGGAGTGATAGTGACGGTCGTATCCGTGCTGTTGCTTTCTTGTGGTCTCTTGTCTTCCTCATCCTCAACTGGATCTATGTAGTTCCATGATTGCGTCTCCGCTGTGCCAAATAATATGAAGTAACCGGCTGATGCGATGTACAGAGAAGCGCCAGTGATGAATACTGGACGCCATTCCGCGAAACCATTCTGAAATTAAAGAATGTTATTTAGAGTTTGCAGTTGTGCCTAACGTGGTACTTGAGTTAGAGTTAGTTTTTTATATAGTTACATAAATTTTAGGAGAAACACAGCGATATTTATCTTAAGAAACGTTTTGCTCAGATTAAAACCGGAAGATCTAGAGGAGCTAAGACAGTAACTGCAGTTTCGCTTTACCAGGAAAACGTCCAATGCTTCCTATAGGCTACCTACAAACGGATGATTTTTGCCATAATCTCCACGCTAGCCATGAGTATTGGTGATCGCAATAAATGCATTCTTATCCTGGGGCGTCGCTGCCATCCTATAATACAGTATTTTATTTAACTTACACCAAACACCAAACTTTACTAAAAAACTTACCCCATTTTTCGTAAAGTGTGCGGTCACAAGTGGTGTTACAAATCCAGCGGTGTTACCGATACCATTAGCAATACCGTAGAGGGTACCAGCGTAGTTTGGAGCCAGGTCTTGATGATTCACGAGATTTGTCAGTGTCGCGGCGCCGTTTGAACCCATTGAGAATGTAATCAATGCCACCGAAAGAATGGGAGCACATCCAGTGTAGCCAAGGGCAATGAGTAGGAGACCAGGTACGACGTGAGAGAATAGGCAAAAGAACTTTCTCATGAATGTTGTGGATACCACGTTCTGCTTGACAATCCTGCAATCAAAAAGCTCATTAGAACTATTTTTAATCACCTACACTGTGTCCAGGCAAACTGTTTCGTTTGGGAGAAGCAAAGGCTTCTCAAAAGATTTTCATGGTCACTTCTAAAAAAAGGAAAATTCCACCTAGCGTTTAATTAACAAATGAAATAGCATTGTAATATTGTACCATTCTTATCTGTCCAAGATCTAATGAGAAGTGTAAAGTCATGATAGTTTACAATTACTGGTTATACGACATCGTTAAATTATATAAGCAGGTGACACTTCTTGAATTCTTAGATTTTTTTTTTATTTGGATGGAAGTGACGGACAGATTATTGGCGAGCTACAAAATTATAAACCTTGAATAGGTCAGGAGTTGCCTTACAAGTTCATTTAAACAACAATACTTAGGTACACCTTTAATTACATAGCTACTAGCAGACTTTAACTACACACTTTGACATTCAACCATTTTTGAGACTAATTATGCTATTGTACTTATCTTAAATTTCATTATTCAACATCTCTGGTGTTATAGGTGCTCTACTATTATAGATTGCGCTCAGTATAAAGGTATGTGTATGTAGTGTACCTACATACACATACTTTTGAAACAGACATGTAAGTACGTTGCGAAACAGTGAATTGGCCTTAATATGTATAAAACTTAAAAAAAACATTCGGAGAGTGCCACACGAGTTCATGTTTATCTGAGACTAATACGCTTCTAACCGAGCAAAAAATCGTATATGAATTAGCCTTACAACTCAAGCTCATTTAAATATTAGCCGGTTTCGTACCTGTCACCGATAGCTCCGAATATAAGAGAGAATATCATTCGAGCGAGGTACGGTAAAGAGGACAGAGTGCCAGTAGACGTCAGGTTAAAGCCGAGAGCGCTTGACACGAACTTCGGAGCTGCAGTCATCACGAAGTACAGGCCCCAGTTGCTACCGTAATGTAAAATGGCCATAGCAAGGAATGGAAATGACGTCAGTATCTTCTTGAATGGTGGAACAATCTGGAAATTTAAAAGTGAATAATAGTCAGACACAAAAACCAGTGAGAGTTAGCTCCTTACAGAAGATATAGCAACATTATCTATCACACATAACAACTTCACTTGATTCGGATACGGATTCTGTTTCTGGCTGTGTGCAATGCTTTTTTTAGCTAACTAGTACTGTTTTAATACCATTGGAAAATAGAGTGATTTCATTTTTAAGCGAATGATCTCTTGCCACAAAAGTCTTCAACCATACAATAGCATAAGATATAAAATAAACAACATAATCTAAGCAAAGCACCTACATCTACATTGACCTCTAAACCACTGCCCCTAATATTTTTTCGAACTAAAAATTATCATAATACTAAGGTATATTACCCCACAAATTTGATATACGTTCTCTTTGTATCGACTAATCTGCCAATGTCATAAAAGCTCACGATTTGTTGTGATTTCATGACATCACGTGTGTAAATATCAGAGGTAATTTTTTTATATATTGTGTTTATTTTAGCTGATGTACTTTAATTACGTACTAAGGCTCAGTTAAAAAAACAATTGCAATTAAAAATAAGTGGTTACGAACTCTGTGTCCGCGTATTGTAAACCAGTAACAAAAACTTAAATTATATCGCATGCCAGCATGATATTCAATTCTTAGAACATAGTTCGTAGTGCATAAAATGGTAATTACATCTTTATCTCGAGCATACCTTATTATCCTTAGAGCTCTGTTTGACTTTATCACCAATAGCTTCAAGGATGTACTTCTTCTCGTTATCAGAGATGCGAGGGTGGGCTATAGGAGAGTCATATACCAAGTACCACCACAAAATGCACCACACAATAGCAATTACTCCTGAAAAATAAAATTGCTTTTGTAAGATCAATGTCACGAGATTGAATTTTATTTCTTTAGCATAAAGAAAACATTATTGGTTAATTAGCTATTGTTATAGCTATAATAATCCTGGAATACATCAATAGACCAATATCTAAATCTTTCGAGAGTTCTATTAGAAGATTTCTATAGTCCGACTAAAAAATACGCCCTAAAGAAGACTACAACCTTCTTAGTCTATTCGTCTTTTAGTTATTCTAAGATTTCGTAGTCTCTTTTTCACGTCCTTTCTTACTATCGCCAGACTTATTACATCTTGTAATCACAAGCGTCTTTGTTTGATCTTTTGATGATATTCAAATTTATTCCATAGAATATGTGGGTAAAAAAAGTAAGAATACACCATAACAACACGTGGCAATATGGCGCGTTGTTACTAGTAATCTTATTATTAGATTTCACTACCATTTTCAGTCAATTTTAAATTACATTACAGTCGGTATTATCAATATTTATCTTTAACATCAGTATTCATTATAGATTTTAATTAAACTGTCAACCAAAAGTTTTCTTTAATAAACACTAGGTAAATACACATCAAAACGTCTTATTTTTCAAAATGGGTAATCAGGAAGCCATGTGTCGCCAGTTATGTAATGTGTGTCTCATGTGAAAGGGAGTGAACTTAGTGTCATCAAAGCGTAATACCAAATCCTAAGAACCGACTTCACGCTGAACAGAAGAGTTATATAAATTTCTGTTCGACCTGGAAATTAGAGTTCAACAAACTGACTAACGCAGGCGTAGACTATATTAAAAAAAGTTAGGAAGCTTTAAAAGCAATCACAAGAATTTATTTATACATAAAAAAAAGAAAGAGACAATATTTTATATTCCTATCAAATTAAATAAACATGTGTTCTATTAAACGAAAATTAATTATTTATATTGGCTTCGTAAATGATTGCCAATGAAATACTGATGAAATTGGTAGATTTATATACATTTGAATTTACAACCAATTTTGCAAAATGATAGTAATATTTTTTTGGTTTTTAAAACTAATTTCAGCAATAACTATTAGAGACATTTACAAGCATGTCACGCCTCAATTAACTATGTAGAAAACAGTACCATTGACGTCGTGACATTTAAATAGAACCAGGTGACAAGAAAGCCGATTTAGTAATTCTACAAGTTACTAATATGTGACTTATAGACAATTTCAATTTCTATAATAATACTGGTTAAATTGAGTCGAGATACTCAAACGTAACTTAATTTAAACTAAGACTTAAAAGTCTTCCTGTCGTCGCTTGAATTCATATAAGTAACAAAGATAGCAGTGAGTAAAATACTTGTTGCTTTGTTTACACAAATTAAGTTTTGTTGTTTAAATAATAAAATTAACGTTTAGACAAAAAACAAATACCTATTTCAAAACTACACCTACATGTACAATTCAAAATAAAATAAAAATAATACTTGATACTAAAATGTCTCTTTACTCCTTGTATACGGTTTTACAAAATATAAAACTAAAACAAATTACTGAACCATTTTTATAACAAAAATATGGAACCAATTTCAGACCCTACTTATACCCCTTTCAAATAAAAAAAAAGAATTTTCTAAATCGGTTTATAAATGACGGAGTTCTGCTCTAACAAAATGTACCTTCAGAAAAATACGACCCGAATTGGTAACCTCCTCCTTTTTGAAGTCGGTTAAAAATCTATTAATTTAAGTACCGAGAGCAAACCTAAAAGATGTAACTTTTCATTAACGCGAATCGGCCTTTATTAACATGTCAATTTAACATGTTTACATGCTACATTAATAAATACCTAATGGCGTTAGAATTTCTATTCAGATAGAAATTCTAAAACCTTAAACCTTCTAAACCTTTGAACTTTGACTTCAATTATGCAGTTGAGTTCAAACAAAATTCAATATTATAATATTGCCATTTTAGATCCTGCATCTCTGCAAGATGCGTCTCATATTATTTTAGTAAAATACTTAAATCTTTTTTGTAAATGTATTCCACTTGTAGCTTATGAACAACTGTATTATTATAACTTTGGCGGTTTGATGTCCAATGAACTCATAAATCCAAATCGAATAATAAAAATAGCAGGACCTATAAAGCATAATCGGGGATGACTGGATCCAGTTTTGGCGATTCGTTTCCAAAACCCGATATTGCCTGTTCGGGAAGTTATAAACCCTCGGTGTACGTACAACCACTTACACCGCAATGTGTAAGAATGTTAGCTTTCGAGTTCGCTCACCCCATACGAAGATGCCATACAAATTTATAAGTATTTTTAAAACACGCGATGCATCGCTAATTTTCTATAAAAGCCAATTACTAAGCAAATGTGCTGTGTGTTGCACGTTGTGTATAATATTGTGAAAAATTTCCTCGACTGTGACACAAAAATGGTGTTAGTGTAACATTGACCATTGACATTGACACGAGAATTACGTTTTTAAAGTTATTAAAGTTATTTTTAAATGTACAATAGATTCTTTTCTGCTATGTTCAGTTGTATATTTTTTTTTTGCTTCCTTATTGTTTGATAGTGGATATTAATATATTTAATATAATTTAAAAAGGAACATGTCGAATAAACAGAAAAAGAACTAAAATGAGCTTGTGCTTCTAGTTAGTGATGCCTTTTTGCTAAGGCCTCGTATTGGCATTTTATCTAAAGATTTTGCTTTAGACAGTAAGTACATTGATTTCCTTTCTGTGCCTTTTGGCAGTTAAAGATGCGGCACCTTAGTACACCACATGCTTGCCTCGTCTCCTATGGCATACATGCCCGTATCATTTCATATTATTACTTATTGCCAATTAATTGTCAGACATGCAAAATAACCATTACAAGCACAAATAAACAAAAATTTATACTCACAATCAAATCAAAAGCAATTCGAGTTTATGTTAAAACCAAGTTCATTCTCATACGCATTTCAAAGAACGATTAAAAAATTAAAATAAGGAAGTACGTTAATCGAATTGAATAACAGCTAATTAAGTAACTTAACTACATGAGAGCTGAGATTGGATCGTAAAGGCTAGTACTTACCTGGAACATAAAACGCGTAATCCCATCCGAAATTTTCAATCAGAGGGCCCGTTAGTGACCATGTGACGACTGTACCAATTGCACCACCAAGTAAGGCGCTTACGAATTTGCCCTTTTCTGCAGGTGGAGCCCAGTGTGCGACTAACGCGTGTAGAGCTGGAAATAGAAATCCCTGTAACAAACGAATAAAAACGTCTTAATTTATGCATATAGGTATTTTTGATCTAAACGCTAAGAATACTCACCCCCAGTTTCTGAAAGGCTGATCAACGAAAAATCAACTAATCACCTGTTAAATCTCATGTAAAGTACCTTAAAGCATGCTAAAAGCATGGATATTTAGTTTAATTTGATTTAATTAGTTACTAATTAGATCAAATTAAACTTTTTATTCATGCTTTTAGCAACCCAAGTGGTACTTCACATGAGATATAACAGGTGATTAGTTAATTTTTCGTTGACCAGCCTTTCAGAAACTGGGGGTCAGTAGTATAACCTGTAAGCTGGTATTAACGACGAAGAACCATTGAAAACTTCAAATTATATAACACTCTGGTGTACCTGGACTATATAATGAAGTTAATCAGACGTTTATTAAAGAAGTTAGAAATTAAATAAGAAGGACAGTGAAGGCTTACTATGTTTTATTTCTGACTTCTATCTTAATTGACATAACTATAATAGAAAGTATTGTTGCAAAATAAATGCGAACGAAAACGGAACGAAATGATCTTTACAACAATTGAGTGACAAGAGTTTCTTTACTGTATTCACTAAATATTTTTTTATGTTATAACCATTTGTCTTTTGTGACGTAATTAATTTATTATTATATTATAAATTATTGTTTATGTTGTTATAAATAACACTTCTTAATTACTTATATATTATAATGAAATAAATTAAAGCTACAACTTTTTATTTTATAATTACTGACCATTATTATATAACTCGTTGTTTAAAAATATACATTAAAACAAGAAATTAGCTGAATATATTTTAATTAGCTACATGAATGTTTTATTTTTAACTATCTAGCAAAATTTACGCCAGTAGGTAGGTACTCGTATATTAATATAATACGAGGACCTATGCGTTCTGGTAAATGTATTGAGTAAAACCATGATAAAACTCCAAAATTTCTATTATTAATGTCTAAATTTTCTTAGAAAAACAAATGTGATGTGATGAATAAAGGGATTCATTTAAAAATAACTTTTGTTATAGTTTTTAACCCTGAGATTCATGTGGCTAGAAAGTAGCCGATTAAAAACATTGTAGAATTAAATATTTTAGAAGTAAAATAATGTAATTGCGACACATTAAGACAATTCTGATTTTAAGTCACAAACACAGCATTATGATACCTATTTTAAATATTTGTATTGCATTCGTAGCCGTGATCATTATTTTCGTAGAAACATCGCGCATCGGCTACTTTGAACACATGAATTTTAAAAACTATTTCAAAAGTTCTTTTTATCATTTTTGCATAAAGTTAATCTTCTAAAATAAGTAAGCTGCAGTTCTTACAACAGCAAGGTGATACGAGTATTATGTAATTAGCTTATCAAAGGTAATTAGATAGATAGGCACCTCTCTCTTTGGTGGGTACGTCCCACCACCCCCTACTGGTATATTCGAATATGGTGAAAGTTTAGTCGATCAAAAAATAGCAATCAACTAAGGATGTATATACGTAATAGGGACTACTTGATATCATATGCATTAAAGCACCATCTGTAGCACAGAAAGAAACATGTAGCTTATTGATTTATACGAGGCCACACAAGATCGCATACTGAACTAAAAAAATATTAAATATTAATCTTTGACGTAATTCACAGTATCTTAGACGCCCATTAATCATCATCTAGGTCGTAGAATTATCAATGCCATATATACTCGTATTATGTCGTCATATTATTACAATTGAATCGTTTCCACTGATATTTTTACATTTTAATATAAAGATGCGTTCATGTCTACGAAATGTTGGCTAGAGATGCAAAGCAAGACGTGGTCACTTTTCTTATGAAGGAGTACTTTGTGAACAGTTTAGTCTATTTTTATTAAGACACAATGATAAACTGCAAACTTCAAATCTGCCTCACGTGCTGGAAACCGCCATCACCTTACAGAAGATTGCAGTGAAAAGGTAAGGAAGCAATTTATGATGTAACCTCGTCAATTAAAATTTTATTAAACATTTCTGTCAGTAGCAAGTTCTAGTTTAAGCACAGCCCTAAACAGCGCCTTTGTATACGCAGAATCTTTGCATTCTGCAAAATTCTACAGTAAATAAAAAGTAATTACAAAAATGTACATTATATAGTTATTATTAATCGTTCTTAATAGTTATGAATAAAACATGTGAAAAATCTTCCGTCGTTTTTAATAACTTTGTAAAATACTTCTGGAATGTACGTTTGTACTAAAGGCATCTTTTTGTTACTGTCTGTTCGCGCCATAGACAATACATTTAATAATTTATTTTGCAATCTATGTATTTTTTGCACTGACAATACACTTACTACTTGAATTTCAATGATTACGCAGTTTTATTAAATTTCCTCGTTAAAATTCTAAAATACACAAAAATCACTACAGTACACAAGCCACACCTCGCAAATATCATAATTAGTTAATACCAGCACTCAATAGCCGGTACATATGGTCCTTCGAGCCGGATTACAAGAATCAACACCTATAGAAACATCAGGGTGTGGTTGCTGCTGCTGAGTTCGCTAGAAGACTACTGGAGGCAAAGCGCAATCGGATTGAAGTTGGATTGGCTGTTCATCGGACATTCGCAATTCATTCTGGTGGGACCAACCATCCTTTCTTCCCGAAACACCTCCTAGTTCTTTTGTGACACGTGTGCCTAACCTGATTTCAGGAGACTGCCCGCTACAGATTGCTGAACATATCGTCTATTCGCAAGGCTAGTGACGTTGCTATCACTGCTGCACGTGGTTCAAGCATTCTAACCGTAAGTACTCCTGTTCTCATAAGCCACCAAAATGTCGACGGAAAGTGCAAAATCTCGTGATAAATCTCCTCTTACGCTAAATATTGATAGTGCTAGTCAACGTGACAAGTCTCCTTGTGTTGAGCACAATGACACCACGTTGCTTCGTAGTCTAGTGAAGAAACGTGGTATTCTTAAGAGTAGACTTACCAAGTTTTCTACCTATCTAAATTCATTAGAAGCTACTCCTATTTCTACTCAAGATCGCATAGTTTTGAAATTACGCATTGAGGGTATTGCTAGCTTATATACTGAGTTTAATAGTATTCAAAGTAAAATTGAAGAGTGTGTTAGTGATAGTGAGATGTCTGACCAGTTAGATTCCAGAGAATTATTTGAAACCTCATATTATACCGTATTATCCCGCGGGGAGTCCATGCTGAGTGATGGTGATTCTACTGACTGTTCCAATAAACGTTGCTGTAGCGAACAACCTCAGTTGGTTAAGCTTCCAACCATTTCTTTGCCTACATTCGACGGATCGTATGAGCACTGGTTAGAATTTAGGGACACATTCCTCTCATTAGTTCATAACTCTAAACGTATTAGCAATATTCAGAAATATCATTATTTAAAGTCATCCTTAAAAGGCGATGCCGAATTAGTTATCAACTCTGTAGAATTCTCATCTGATAATTATCAAGTTGCGTGGGAATTGCTGCTAAACAGATATAATAACAATAGACTTTTGATCCATAACCACGTCAAAGCCTTGTTTAGTATTAATTCTTTACCAAAAGAGTCGTCAATTAATATTAGAAAGCTTATTGACATTATATTAAAAAACTTACGCGCATTAAAGTTATTAGGCGAGCCCACGGACTCGTGGGATACGCTTGTTAACTATATTATTGTATCGAAATTAGATAAGACGACCGAGCGCGAATGGGAGACACATAAGTGCACATTATATCCGAGCGAAAACAATTCTAGACACATAATCAAAGTAAATGAATTAATTAGCTTCCTGAAGAACAGGGCGGATATGTTGGAAACACTGCAGTCGTCATTGTCACATCATAAACCGCATGTACAAAAAATTGATAATAAAAAGCACAATACAAATTCACATTCACTTTTATCAACACACTGCAATGTTTCCACACATAAATCCAACGATGGCCGCTCGTCTCGCTATAAAGGGACCTGCATAAAATGTAACTCTAATCATCCACTTTATTCTTGCCAAAAGTTTATTGATAGTGATTTAGAATCAAAGTTGAACTTTATTCGCGAACATAAATTATGTGAGAATTGTTTACGTGCCGGTCATACACTTGACAAATGTACGTTTGGGACATGTAGAAAATGTAACCGCAAACATAACTCATTAATTCATAATGATGACAATGTCGACAGTTCAGTATCATTGCATTCTAATGTAACGACTGGCAGCCGCAGGCCGAGTACCACGGCGGCCGCAGCTATGGCTACCTCTGACCCCGCTTCCTCGATCGTCACCGACTCGCTTCCCATTCACGTCAACAAGATACATATGCATAATGAGTCTATAGGTACAGCCTCAGTTTTATTATCGACAGCTATTATCGATGTGCTTGATGTGCACGGCGTTTATCATCAAGCGCACGCATTGCTTGACAGCGGTAGTCAGCGATGTTTTATAACAAAATCGTTTTGTAGCTTGATTAATGTGCCTGTAATTAATTCTACCTATGAAATTAAAGGCATAGGGGATTCGGTGATGCAATGTTCAGAAACTTGTAGCATTGAAATAAAGTCGCGAGCCGATAGCACATTCAAAACACGCATTAATTGTTTTGTATTATCGCAAATAACGTCTATGATGCCGACTTTGTGTAAATTAAACGCGCAGTTCCGAATTCCGGATAACATAAGGTTGGCAGATCCGCAGTTTTTAGATTATAAAAACATTGATATATTGATAGGCGCAGATAGGTTCTGGGACTTATTGTCAGAAGGCAAATTAAGATTGGCTAACGGTCCTTACCTACAGAATACCATGCTAGGCTGGATTATATCTGGTTCAGTTAGTAACGATACGCAGTCTGCGAGGCGTGTTCATTGTAACTTCAGTAGTACTTTGGACTCGCAACTACGCTTATTTTGGGAGGTGGAGGAGCTTCCTAGGGTCAGGGATACGCGGACTCAGGAGGAGCGTACATGTGAAGATCACTTCACTCGTACTACTACGCGAAATAACGAAGGAAGGTTTTGTGTACGCATTCCATTTAAAGAGTCACCTGATCTTTTAGGCGAATCGTTTACGCAAGCAGAACGTCGCTTTCTCGCATTGGAGAAACGTTTACAACGTTCTCCCAATTACAAATTATTATATACGCGCTTTATGCAGGAGTACCTGGAATTAGGTCATATGAGTCCGGTAAGCTCTTATGAACGTCCGTATTATTTCATGCCGCATCACGGCGTATACAGAGAGCATAGCACCACGACTAAGCTGCGTGTGGTTTTCGACGCCAGCGCACCCTCGTCTTCAGGCAAGTCATTAAATGACTTGCAATTAGTTGGACCTCCGATACAAGGTGACCTAGTTTCTATTCTTCTGCGCTTTAGGCAGTACAAGTTTGTTGCGTGTGCTGATGTCGAGAAAATGTTTCGCAATTGTAACGTCTCTGAAGACCAACGCAAACTTCAAATGATTTTATGGCGTGATGATCCATCGCAACCTTTAGGTATTTATCAGCTAAATACCGTTACGTACGGTACTGCTTCCGCACCTTTTCTCAGCGTGAGGTGTTTAAAGCAGTTAGGTATGGAATCCTCTAACCCTGATGTGCAAAGAGCTATATTAAACGATTTCTATGTCGACGATTTATTGACTGGTTTGTTAATAAAGGGGATTCGGTGATGCAATGTTCAGAAACTTGTAGCATTGAAATAAAGTCGCGAGCCGATAGCACATTCAAAACACGCATTAATTGTTTTGTATTATCGCAAATAACGTCTATGATGCCGACTTTGTGTAAATTAAACGCGCAGTTCCGAATTCCGGATAACATAAGGTTGGCAGATCCGCAGTTTTTAGATTATAAAAACATTGATATATTGATAGGCGCAGATAGGTTCTGGGACTTATTGTCAGAAGGCAAATTAAGATTGGCTAACGGTCCTTACCTACAGAATACCATGCTAGGCTGGATTATATCTGGTTCAGTTAGTAACGATACGCAGTCTGCGAGGCGTGTTCATTGTAACTTCAGTAGTACTTTGGACTCGCAACTACGCTTATTTTGGGAGGTGGAGGAGCTTCCTAGGGTCAGGGATACGCGGACTCAGGAGGAGCGTACATGTGAAGATCACTTCACTCGTACTACTACGCGAAATAACGAAGGAAGGTTTTGTGTACGCATTCCATTTAAAGAGTCACCTGATCTTTTAGGCGAATCGTTTACGCAAGCAGAACGTCGCTTTCTCGCATTGGAGAAACGTTTACAACGTTCTCCCAATTACAAATTATTATATACGCGCTTTATGCAGGAGTACCTGGAATTAGGTCATATGAGTCCGGTAAGCTCTTATGAACGTCCGTATTATTTCATGCCGCATCACGGCGTATACAGAGAGCATAGCACCACGACTAAGCTGCGTGTGGTTTTCGACGCCAGCGCACCCTCGTCTTCAGGCAAGTCATTAAATGACTTGCAATTAGTTGGACCTCCGATACAAGGTGACCTAGTTTCTATTCTTCTGCGCTTTAGGCAGTACAAGTTTGTTGCGTGTGCTGATGTCGAGAAAATGTTTCGCAATTGTAACGTCTCTGAAGACCAACGCAAACTTCAAATATGTTGTCTATGGCGCGAACATGCCCCCGGCCTTGGAAGCAGTCGCTTTCAACGTCTTCTTGTTGGTGAAGCGGCTTCAGGTCTCCTGGTCATCAGCAAAGAGTGGACATATTTTAGCGTAGGCCCTTCGCACAACGCCCGAAGTGGTCAGTATGTCTGCCACCCTTGATACACCATCCTTGCCTGGGATGGTCCGTATAATTCGACCCATGTGCCACTTTAAAGGTGGAAAGTTGTTGTCCTTAATCAGGACAAGGGTATCTGTCTTCAGCTCCGTCTTTCGCTCAGTCCATTTTGCTCGTACCTGCAACTCAGTCACGTACTCTTTGGACCAACGAGTCCAAAAATGTTGGCGCATTTGCTCCATTCTTTGGAACCTGTTCAGCCTATGCTCAGGAACGGGGCTGAAGTCATCGCATGCTGGCGCAGTCAGCGGGCGACCAACTAAAAAGTGAGCTGGAGTGAGAGGAGAAAGGTCTTGGGGGTCTGGAGACAGAGGAGAAAGTGGTCGGGAGTTCAGGACTGCTTCTATTTGTGACAATACTGTGTCGAATTCCTCGAAGGTTAGGTGTGCGTTTCCTATCACTCTGCGAAGATGAAATTTACAAGATTTTACTCCTGCCTCCCACAAACCACCAAAATGAGGCGAATAGGGTGGAATAAATTTAAATTTAATTTGCTGACTAATAGCATAATCTATTATATCGGAATTGCATCTAACTAAAAAATTTGAGAAATCATTCATCAACCCTACAAAATTACGACCGTTGTCGGAATATATTTCGTTTGGTTTGCCACGCCGAGAAATAAACCGCTTAAGAGCCATTAAATATGCATCACTAGTGAGATTACTGACGAGCTCCAAATGCATTGCGCGCGTAACAAAACATACAAATAAGCAAATGTACGCTTTCGTTGTTCTAGCTCCCCTACCTTTACGGTTAAGTATGAGCACTGGCCCGCAGTAATCCACTCCACATTTAATAAATGGAAAGGTGGGAGTTATCCTTTCCTTTGGTAAATTACCCATCTGAGGTGTTAAGACCTTTCCTTTTATGCGTGTACAGGTAACACAAGTGTTTACTATACGCCTAGACAGACTCCTACCGCCTAACGGCCACCAGGTTTCGCGTAAATGACAAAGCAATGCCTGCGGTCCAGCGTGCATGAGCTGTAGATGTTCATGCCTGAATAGCAATACAGTAAAATTATGTTTACTAGATAATAGAATGGGATGTATTTTATCATAACTAAACTCATCAGAATTACATAACCGCCCACCTACACGAATAATTTTATTATTATCTAAAAATAAATTCAACCGTTTTAAATTATTTTTACCTTTAATTTGAGATTTGTGCATTAAAATTTTGTATTCATCGGGATAGCTTTCCATTTGAGACCACCGAACTAAAACTATCTGTGATTCATTTAACTCTTCTATACTAAGACCACCGACTCGCTTATTATTTTTATTGCGAATATTGTGTATAAAACGTAACATAACTGCGACGGCACGCTTCATACGCTTAAATTGTGAAAATCGGTGAAATAAAAAATATGTTGCTGAATCGTGACTCACTAAGGAACAGATAGCCGGTCGCAGCTCAGGAAGTATCACATCTGCTTCCATTACAGCACTGTTGTCTAGCGAGAAAAAAGAACTCCTTAAAAAGTCTGGACCTTCCCACCATAACCTAGAAGTGGACAACTCCTGTAGGTCTAAACCTCGTGATACCAGGTCAGCTGGATTATCCTTGCCACTCACGTGGCGCCAATGAGCATCTAGTGTGAGTTCATGAATCTCGACTGTCCTATTTTGAACGAACGCTTTGAGTTTATTTGGAGACATGCGCAACCATCCTAACACAATGGTTGAGTCAGTCCAAAACACTACATTTTTGAACTCACAACGCAATGAACTACGAACCTTGTCAAAAAGCCTTGCACCCAGCAAAGCACCGCAAAGTTCAAGCCGCGGTATACTTACAGGTTTTAATGGCGCGACGCGAGACTTAGAATAAAGCAATGCTACCGACACTGTGTTATCTATGTTTATAGTGCGCACATAGATACAAGCGCCATACGCTGACTGCGATGCATCACTAAAAACGTGTAGTTCTATATACATAGGTTGGCTACCTATAACGTGGCGAGAAACATTAATTGTATTGAGCGCTTGTAACGAAGTAACAAACCGGTTCCACGTCCGCGCGACATCAGATGGAACTATGTCATCCCAACCTATTTTAAGAAGCCATAATTGTTGCAACAACATTTTTGCTATTATAATCGTAGGACTTAATAAGCCAAGGGGATCAAAAATTTGTGAAACATTAGACAGAATAGATCTTTTGGTAACTGGCTGATTATCATTATGAAATTGCGTATTAAAGTAAAATAGATCGTTTACATTATTCCAGCCCAAGCCTAAAGTTTTGGAACTAATATTTTCGTTAGATTGAATTTCTATTGAATGGTTTGACATTGAGTCATCATCATCGCGTGGAAAATTATAAACCCATTTTCGAAGTGGAAAACAACCCGACTGCAATGTGCTGTTTATATCGGCGCATATCTGTAATAATACCAATTTTTGGTCAAAACCAGTCAATAAATCGTCGACATAGAAATCGTTTAATATAGCTCTTTGCACATCAGGGTTAGAGGATTCCATACCTAACTGCTTTAAACACCTCACGCTGAGAAAAGGTGCGGAAGCAGTACCGTACGTAACGGTATTTAGCTGATAAATACCTAAAGGTTGCGATGGATCATCACGCCATAAAATCATTTGAAGTTTGCGTTGGTCTTCAGAGACGTTACAATTGCGAAACATTTTCTCGACATCAGCACACGCAACAAACTTGTACTGCCTAAAGCGCAGAAGAATAGAAACTAGGTCACCTTGTATCGGAGGTCCAACTAATTGCAAGTCATTTAATGACTTGCCTGAAGACGAGGGTGCGCTGGCGTCGAAAACCACACGCAGCTTAGTCGTGGTGCTATGCTCTCTGTATACGCCGTGATGCGGCATGAAATAATACGGACGTTCATAAGAGCTTACCGGACTCATATGACCTAATTCCAGGTACTCCTGCATAAAGCGCGTATATAATAATTTGTAATTGGGAGAACGTTGTAAACGTTTCTCCAATGCGAGAAAGCGACGTTCTGCTTGCGTAAACGATTCGCCTAAAAGATCAGGTGACTCTTTAAATGGAATGCGTACACAAAACCTTCCTTCGTTATTTCGCGTAGTAGTACGAGTGAAGTGATCTTCACATGTACGCTCCTCCTGAGTCCGCGTATCCCTGACCCTAGGAAGCTCCTCCACCTCCCAAAATAAGCGTAGTTGCGAGTCCAAAGTACTACTGAAGTTACAATGAACACGCCTCGCAGACTGCGTATCGTTACTAACTGAACCAGATATAATCCAGCCTAGCATGGTATTCTGTAGGTAAGGACCGTTAGCCAATCTTAATTTGCCTTCTGACAATAAGTCCCAGAACCTATCTGCGCCTATCAATATATCAATGTTTTTATAATCTAAAAACTGCGGATCTGCCAACCTTATGTTATCCGGAATTCGGAACTGCGCGTTTAATTTACACAAAGTCGGCATCATAGACGTTATTTGCGATAATACAAAACAATTAATGCGTGTTTTGAATGTGCTATCGGCTCGCGACTTTATTTCAATGCTACAAGTTTCTGAACATTGCATCACCGAATCCCCTATGCCTTTAATTTCATAGGTAGAATTAATTACAGGCACATTAATCAAGCTACAAAACGATTTTGTTATAAAACATCGCTGACTACCGCTGTCAAGCAATGCGTGCGCTTGATGATAAACGCCGTGCACATCAAGCACATCGATAATAGCTGTCGATAATAAAACTGAGGCTGTACCTATAGACTCATTATGCATATGTATCTTGTTGACGTGAATGGGAAGCGACTCGGTGACGATCGAGGAAGCGGGGTCAGAGGTAGCCATAGCTGCGGCCGCCGTGGTACTCGGCCTGCGGCTGCCAGTCGTTACATTACAATGTAATGATACTGAACTGTCGACATTGTCATCATTATGAATTAATGAGTTATGTTTGCGGTTACATTTTCTACATGTCCCAAACGTACATTTGTCAAGTGTATGACCGGCACGTAAACAATTCTCACATAATTTATATTCGCGAATAAAGTTCAACTTTGATTCTAAATCACTATCAATAAACTTTTGGCAAGAATAAAGTGGATGATTAGAGTTACATTTTATGCAGGTCCCTTTATAGCGAGACGAGCGGCCATCGTTGGATTTATGTGTGGAAACATTGCAGTGTGTTGATAAAAGTGAATGTGAATTTGTATTGTGCCTTTTATTATCAATTTTTTGTACATGCGGTTTATGATGTGACAATGACGACTGCAGTGTTTCCAACATATCCGCCCTGTTCTTCAGGAAGCTAATTAATTCATTTACTTTGATTATGTGTCTAGAATTGTTTTCGCTCGGATATAATGTGCACTTATGTGTCTCCCATTCGCGCTCGGTCGTCTTATCTAATTTCGATACAATAATATAGTTAACAAGCGTATCCCACGAGTCCGTGGGCTCGCCTAATAACTTTAATGCGCGTAAGTTTTTTAATATAATGTCAATAAGCTTTCTAATATTAATTGATGACTCTTTTGGTAAGGAATTAATACTAAACAAGGCTTTGACGTGGTTATGTATCAAAAGTCTATTGTTATTATATCTGTTTAGCAGCAATTCCCATGCAACTTGATAATTATCAGATGAGAATTCTATAGAGTTGATAACTAATTCGGCATCGCCTTTTAAAGATGACTTTAAATAATGATATTTCTGAATATTGCTAATACGTTTAGAGTTATGAACTAATGAGAGGAATGTGTCCCTAAATTCTAACCAGTGCTCATACGATCCGTCGAATGTAGGCAAAGAAATGGTTGGAAGCTTAACCAACTGAGGTTGTTCGCTACAGCAACGTTTATTGGAACAGTCAGTAGAATCACCATCACTCAGCATGGACTCCCCGCGGGATAATACGGTATAATATGAGGTTTCAAATAATTCTCTAGAATCTAACTGGTCAGACATCTCACTATCACTAACACACTCTTCAATTTTACTTTGAATACTATTAAACTCAGTATATAAGCTAGCAATACCCTCAATGCGTAATTTCAAAACTATGCGATCTTGAGTAGAAATAGGAGTAGCTTCTAATGAATTTAGATAGGTAGAAAACTTGGTAAGTCTACTCTTAAGAATGCCACGTTTCTTCACTAGACTACGAAGCAACGTGGTGTCATTGTGCTCAACACAAGGAGACTTGTCACGTTGACTAGCACTATCAATATTTAGCGTAAGAGGAGATTTATCACGAGATTTTGCACCTTCCGTCGACATTTTGGTGGCTTATGAGAACAGGAGTACTTACGGTTAGAATGCTTGAACCACGTGCAGCAGTGATAGCAACGTCACTAGCCTTGCGAATAGACGATATGTTCAGCAATCTGTAGCGGGCAGTCTCCTGAAATCAGGTTAGGCACACGTGTCACAAAAGAACTAGGAGGTGTTTCGGGAAGAAAGGATGGTTGGTCCCACCAGAATGAATTGCGAATGTCCGATGAACAGCCAATCCAACTTCAATCCGATTGCGCTTTGCCTCCAGTAGTCTTCTAGCGAACTCAGCAGCAGCAACCACACCCTGATGTTTCTATAGGTGTTGATTCTTGTAATCCGGCTCGAAGGACCATATGTACCGGCTATTGAGTGCTGGTATTAACTAATTATGATATTTGCGAGGTGTGGCTTGTGTACTGTAGTAAATTTTGTGTAATTTTCAATTTAACGAGGAAATTTAATAAAATTTACTACAGTACACAAGCCACACCTCGCAAATATCATAATTAGTTAATACCAGCACTCAATAGCCGGTACATATGTTTTTTTTTTTTTTTTTTTTTTTTTTTTTTTTTTTTTTTTTTTTTTTCATTGAAATTCAAGTAGCAAGTGTATTGTCAGCGCAAAAAATACATAGGTCGCAAACTTAATCGTTAAATATGTTGTCTATGGCGCGAACATGCCCCCGGCCGTTCAGCAATCTGTAGCGGGCAGTGGGCATGTTCGCGCCATAGACAACATATTTAACGATTAAGTTTGCGACCTATGTATTTTTTGCGCTGACAATACACTTGCTACTTGAATTTCAATGAAAAAAAAAAAAAAAAAAAAAAAAAAAAAAAAAAAAAAAAAAAAACATATGTACCGGCTATTGAGTGCTGGTATTAACTAATTATGATATTTGCGAGGTGTGGCTTGTGTACTGTAGTAAATTTTATTAAATTTCCTCGTTAAATTGAAAATTACACAAAATTTACTACAGTACACAAGCCACACCTCGCAAATATCATAATTAGTTAATACCAGCACTCAATAGCCGGTACATATCCGGCTCGAAGGACCATATGTACCGGCTATTGAGTGCTGGTATTAACTAATTATGATATTTGCGAGGTGTGGCTTGTGTACTGTAGTGAATTTTGTGTATTTTAGAAATTTAACGAGGAAATTTAATAAAACTGCGTAATCATTGAAATTCAAGTAGCAAGTGTATTGTCAGCGCAAAAAATATATAGGTCGCAAACTTAATCGTTAAATATTTTGTCTATGGCGCGAACATGCCCCCGGCCTTGGAAGCAGTCGCTTTCAACGTCTTCTTGTTGGTGAAGCGGCTTCAGGTCTCCTGGTCATCAGCAAAGAGTGGACATATTTTAGCGTAGGCCCTTCGCACAACGCCCGAAGTGGTCAGTATGTCTGCCACCCTTGATACACCATCCTTGCCTGGGATGGTCCGTATAATTCGACCCATGTGCCATTTTAAAGGTGGAAGGTTGTTGTCCTTAATCAGGACAAGGGTATCTGTCTTCAGCTCCGTCTTTCGCTCAGTCCATTTTGCTCGTACCTGCAACTCAGTCACGTACTCTTTGGACCAACGAGTCCAAAAATGTTGGCGCATTTGCTCCATTCTTTGGAACCTGTTCAGCCTATGCTCAGGAACGGGGCTGAAGTCATCGCATGCTGGCGCAGTCAGCGGGCGACCAACTAAAAAGTGAGCTGGAGTGAGAGGAGAAAGGTCTTGGGGGTCTGGAGACAGAGGAGAAAGTGGTCGGGAGTTCAGGACTGCTTCTATTTGTGACAATACTGTGTCGAATTCCTCGAAGGTTAGGTGCGCGTTTCCTATCACTCTGCGAAGATGAAATTTACAAGATTTTACTCCTGCCTCCCACAAACCACCAAAATGAGGCGAATAAGGTGGAATAAATTTAAATTTAATTTGCTGACTAATAGCATAATCCTTTATATCGGAATTGCATCTAACTAAAAAATTTGAGAAATCATTCATCAACCCTACAAAATTACGACCGTTGTCGGAATATATTTCTTTTGGTTTGCCACGCCGAGAAATAAACCGCTTAAGAGCCATTAAATATGCATCACTAGTGAGATCACTGACGAGCTCCAAATGCATTGCGCGCGTAACAAAACATACAAATAAGCAAATGTACGCTTTCGTTGTTCTAGCTCCCCTACCTTTACGGTTAAGTATGAGCACTGGCCCGCAGTAATCCACTCCACATTTAATAAATGGAAAGGTGGGAGTTATCCTTTCCTTTGGTAAATTACCCATCTGAGGTGTTAAGACCTTTCCTTTTATGCGTGTACAGGTAACACAAGTGTTTACTATACGCCTAGACAGACTCCTACCGCCTAACGGCCACCAGGTTTCGCGTAAATGACAAAGCAATGCCTGCGGTCCAGCGTGCATGAGCTGTAGATGTTCATGCCTGAATAGCAATACAGTAAAATTATGTTTACTAGATAATAGAATGGGATGTATTTTATCATAACTAAACTCATCAGAATTACATAACCGCCCACCTACACGAATAATTTTATTATTATCTAAAAATAAATTCAACCGTTTTAAATTATTTTTACCTTTAATTTGAGATTTGTGCATTAAAATTTTGTATTCATTGGGATAGCTTTCCATCTGAGACCACCGAACTAAAACTATCTGTGATTCATTTAACTCTTCTATACTAAGAACACTGACTCGCTTATTATTTTTATTGCGAATATTGTGTATAAAACGTAACATAAATGCGACGGCACGCTTCATACGCTTAAATTGTGAAAATCGGTGAAATACAAAATATGTTGCTGAATCGTGACTCACTAAGGAACAGATAGCCGGTCGCAGCTCAGGAAGTATCACATCTGCTTCCATTACAGCACTGTTGTCTAGCGAGAAAAAAGGACTCCTTAAAAAGTCTGGACCTTCCCACCATAACCTAGAAGTGGACAACTCCTGTAGGTCTAAACCTCGTGATACCAGGTCAGCTGGATTATCCTTGCCACTCACGTGGCGCCAATGAGCATCTAGTGTGAGTTCATGAATCTCGACTGTCCTATTTTGAACGAACGCTTTGAGTTTATTTGGAGACATGCGCAACCATCCTAACACAATGGTTGAGTCAGTCCAAAACACTACATTTTTGAACTCACAACGCAATGAACTGCGAACCTTGTCAAAAAGCCTTGCACCCAGCAAAGCACCGCAAAGTTCAAGCCGCGGTATACTTACAGGTTTCAATGGCGCGACGCGAGACTTAGAATAAAGCAATGCTACCGACACTGTGTTATCTATGTTTATAGTGCGCACATAGATACAAGCGCCATACGCTGACTGCGATGCATCACTAAAAACGTGTAGTTCTATATACATAGGTTGGCTACCTATAACGTGGCGAGAAACATTAATTGTATTGAGCGCTTGTAACGAAGTAACAAACCGGTTCCACGTCCGCGCGACATCAGATGGAACTATGTCATCCCAACCTATTTTAAGAAGCCATAATTGTTGCAACAACATTTTTGCTATTATAATCGTAGGACTTAATAAGCCAAGGGGATCAAAAATTTGTGAAACATTAGACAGAATAGATCTTTTGGTAACTGGCTGATTATCATTATGAAATTGCGTATTAAAGTAAAATACATCGTTTACATTATTCCAGCCCAAGCCTAAAGTTTTGGAACTAATATTTTCGTTAGATTGAATTTCTATTGAATGGTTTGACATTGAGTCATCATCATCGCGTGGAAAATTATAAACCCATTTTCGAAGTGGAAAACAACCCGACTGCAATGTGCTGTTTATATCGGCGCATATCTGTAATAATACCAATTTTTGGTCAAAACCAGTCAATAAATCGTCGACATAGAAATCGTTTAATATAGCTCTTTGCACATCAGGGTTAGAGGATTCCATACCTAACTGCTTTAAACACCTCACGCTGAGAAAAGGTGCGGAAGCAGTACCGTACGTAACGGTATTTAGCTGATAAATACCTAAAGGTTGCGATGGATCATCACGCCATAAAATCATTTGAAGTTTGCGTTGGTCCTTCGAGCCGGATTACAAGAATCAACACCTATAGAAACATCAGGGTGTGGTTGCTGCTGCTGAGTTCGCTAGAAGACTACTGGAGGCAAAGCGCAATCGGATTGAAGTTGGATTGGCTGTTCATCGGACATTCGCAATTCATTCTGGTGGGACCAACCATCCTTTCTTCCCGAAACACCTCCTAGTTCTTTTGTGACACGTGTGCCTAACCTGATTTCAGGAGACTGCCCGCTACAGATTGCTGAACATATCGTCTATTCGCAAGGCTAGTGACGTTGCTATCACTGCTGCACGTGGTTCAAGCATTCTAACCGTAAGTACTCCTGTTCTCATAAGCCACCAAAATGTCGACGGAAAGTGCAAAATCTCGTGATAAATCTCCTCTTACGCTAAATATTGATAGTGCTAGTCAACGTGACAAGTCTCCTTGTGTTGAGCACAATGACACCACGTTGCTTCGTAGTCTAGTGAAGAAACGTGGTATTCTTAAGAGTAGACTTACCAAGTTTTCTACCTATCTAAATTCATTAGAAGCTACTCCTATTTCTACTCAAGATCGCATAGTTTTGAAATTACGCATTGAGGGTATTGCTAGCTTATATACTGAGTTTAATAGTATTCAAAGTAAAATTGCTGAGTGATGGTGATTCTACTGACTGTTCCAATAAACGTTGCTGTAGCGAACAACCTCAGTTGGTTAAGCTTCCAACCATTTCTTTGCCTACATTCGACGGATCGTATGAGCACTGGTTAGAATTTAGGGACACATTTCTCTCATTAGTTCATAACTCTAAACGTATTAGCAATATTCAGAAATATCATTATTTAAAGTCATCCTTAAAAGGCGATGCCGAATTAGTTATCAACTCTGTAGAATTCTCATCTGATAATTATCAAGTTGCGTGGGAATTGCTGCTAAACAGATATAATAACAATAGACTTTTGATACATAACCACGTCAAAGCCTTGTTTAGTATTAATTCCTTACCAAAAGAGTCGTCAATTAATATTAGAAAGCTTATTGACATTATATTAAAAAACTTACGCGCATTAAAGTTATTAGGCGAGCCCACCGACTCGTGGGATACGCTTGTTAACTATATTATTGTATCGAAATTAGATAAGACGACCGAGCGCGAATGGGAGACACATAAGTGCACATTATATCCGAGCGAAAACAATTCTAGACACATAATCAAAGTAAATGAATTAATTAGCTTCCTGAAGAACAGGGCGGATATGTTGGAAACACTGCAGTCGTCATTGTCACATCATAAACCGCATGTACAAAAAATTGATAATAAAAAGCACAATACAAATTCACATTCACTTTTATCAACACACTGCAATGTTTCCACACATAAATCCAACGATGGCCGCTCGTCTCGTTATAAAGGGACCTGCATAAAAAGTTTCTTCACTAAACTACGAAGCAACGTGGTGTCATTGTGAAAAGCGTAGTTGCGAGTCCAAAGTACTACTGAAGTTACAATGAACACGCCTCGCAGACTGCGTAACGGTCCTTACCTACAGAATACCATGCTAGGCTGGATTATATCTGGTTCAGTTAGTAACGATACGCAGTCTGCGAGGCGTGTTCATTGTAACTTCAGTAGTACTTTGGACTCGCAACTACGCTTATTTTGGGAGGTGGAGGAGCTTCCTAGGGTCAGGGATACGCGGACTCAGGAGGAGCGTACATGTGAAGATCACTTCACTCGTACTACTACGCGAAATAACGAAGGAAGGTTTTGTGTACGCATTCCATTTAAAGAGTCACCTGATATTTTAGGCGAATCATATGTACCGGCTATTGAGTGCTGGTATATAAGTAATTATGATATTTGCGAGGTGTGGCTTGTGTACTGTAGTGATTTTTGTGTATTTTAGAATTTTAAAGAGGATATTTAATAAAACTGCGTAATCATTGAAATTCAAGTAGCAAGTGTCATAATTACTTATATACCAGCACTCAATAGCCGGTACATATGGTCCTTCGAGCCGGATATAATGTGCACTTATGTGTCTCCCATTCGCGCTCGGTCGTCTTATCTAATTTCGATACAATAATATAGTTAACAAGCGTATCCCACGAGTCGGTGGGCTCGCCTAATAACTTTAATGCGCGTAAGTTTTTTAATATAATGTCAATAAGCTTTCTAATATTAATTGACGACTCTTTTGGTAAGGAATTAATACTAAACAAGGCTTTGACGTGGTTATGTATCAAAAGTCTATTGTTATTATATCTGTTTAGCAGCAATTCCCACGCAACTTGATAATTATCAGATGAGAATTCTACAGAGTTGATAACTAATTCGGCATCGCCTTTTAAGGATGACTTTAAATAATGATATTTCTGAATATTGCTAATACGTTTAGAGTTATGAACTAATGAGAGAAATGTGTCCCTAAATTCTAACCAGTGCTCATACGATCCGTCGAATGTAGGCAAAGAAATGGTTGGAAGCTTAACCAACTGAGGTTGTTCGCTACAGCAACGTTTATTGGAACAGTCAGTAGAATCACCATCACTCAGCATGGACTCCCCGCGGGATAATACGGTATAATATGAGGTTTCAAATAATTCTCTGGAATCTAACTGGTCAGACATCTCACTATCACTAACACACTCTTCAATTTTACTTTGAATACTATTAAACTCAGTATATAAGCTAGCAATACCCTCAATGCGTAATTTCAAAACTATGCGATCTTGAGTAGAAATAGGAGTAGCTTTTAATGAATTTAGATAGGTAGAAAACTTGGTAAGTCTACTCTTAAGAATGCCACGTTTCTTCACTAAACTACGAAGCAACGTGGTGTCATTGTGCTCAACACAAGGAGACTTGTCACGTTGACTAGCACTATCAATATTTAGCGTAAGAGGAGATTTATCACGAGATTTTGCACTTTCCGTCGACATTTTGGTGGCTTATGAGAACAGGAGTACTTACGGTTAGAATGCTTGAACCACGTGCAGCAGTGATAGCAACGTCACTAGCCTTGCGAATAGACGATATGTTCAGCAATCTGTAGCGGGCAGTCTCCTGAAATCAGGTTAGGCACACGTGTCACAAAAGAACTAGGAGGTGTTTCGAAAAGAGAGGATGGTTGGTCCCACCAGAATGAATTGCGAATATCCGATGAACAGCCAATCCAACTTCAATCCGATTGCGCTTTGCCTCCAGTAGTCTTCTAGCGAACTCAGCAGCAGCAACCACACCCTGATGTTTCTATAGGTACAGCCTCAGTTTTATTATCGACAGCTATTATCGATGTGCTTGGTCCGTATAATTCGACCTATATGCCACTTTAAAGGTGGAAGGTTGTTGTCCTTAATCAGGACAAGGGTATCTGTCTTCAGCTCCGTCTTTCGCTCAGTCCATTTTGCTCGTACCTGCAACTCAGTCACGTACTCTTTGGACCAACGAGTTCAAAAATGTTGGCGCATTTGCTCCATTCTTTGGAACCTGTTCAGCCTATGCTCAGGAACGGGGCTGAAGTCATCGCATGCTGGCGCAGTCAGCGGGCGACCAACTAAAAAGTGAGCTGGAGTGAGAGGAGAAAGGTCTTGGGTTCCAAAGAATGGATCCGGCTCGAAGGACCATATGTACCGGCTATTGAGTGCTGGTATTAACTAATTATGATATTTGCGAGGTGTGGCTTGTGTACTGTAGTGAATTTTGTGTATTTTAGAAATTTAACGAGGAAATTTAATAAAACTGCGTAATCATTGAAATTCAAGTAGCAAGTGTATTGTCAGCGCAAAAAATACATAGGTCGCAAACTTAATCGTTAAATATGTTGTCTATGGCGCGAACATGCCCCCGGCCTTGGAAGCAGTCGCTTTCAACGTCTTCTTGTTGGTGAAGCGGCTTCAGGTCTCCTGGTCATCAGCAAAGAGTGGACATATTTTAGCGTAGGCCCTTCGCACAACGCCCGAAGTGGTCAGTATGTCTGCCACCCTTGATACACCATCCTTGCCTGGGATGGTCCGTATAATTCGACCCATGTGCCACTTTAAAGGTGGAAGGTTGTTGTCCTTAATCAGGACAAGAGTATCTGTCTTCAGCTCCGTCTTTCGCTCAGTCCATTTTGCTCGTACCTGCAACTCAGTCACGTACTCTTTGGACCAACGAGTCCAAAAATGTTGGCGCATTTGCTCCATTCTTTGGAACCTGTTCAGCCTATGCTCAGGAACGGGGCTGAAGTCATCGCATGCTGGCGCAGTCAGCGGGCGACCAACTAGAAAGTGAGCTGGAGTGAGAGGAGAAAGGTCTTGGGAGTCTGGAGACAGAGGAGAAAGTGGTCGGGAGTTCAGGACTGCTTCTATTTGTGACAATACTGTGTCGAATTCCTCGAAGGTTAGGTGTGCGTTTCCTATCACTCTGCGAAGATGAAATTTACAAGATTTTACTCCTGCCTCCCACAAACCACCAAAATGAGGCGAATAGGGTGGAATAAATTTAAATTTAATTTGCTGACTAATAGCATAATCAATTATATCGGAATTGCATCTAACTAAAAAATTTGAGAAATCATTCATCAACCCTACAAAATTACGACCGTTGTCGGAATATATTTCGTTTGGTTTGCCACGCCGAGAAATAAACCGCTTAAGAGCCATTAAATATGCATCACTAGTGAGATCACTGACGAGCTCCAAATGCATTGCGCGCGTAACAAAACATACAAATAAGCAAATGTACGCTTTCGTTGTTCTAGCTCCCCTACCTTTACGGTTAAGTATGAGCACTGGCCCGCAGTAATCCACTCCACATTTAATAAATGGAAAGGTGGGAGTTATCCTTTCCTTTGGTAAATTACCCATCTGAGGTGTTAAGACCTTTCCTTTTATGCGTGTACAGGTAACACAAGTGTTTACTATACGCCTAGACAGACTCCTACCGCCTAACGGCCACCAGGTTTCGCGTAAATGACAAAGCAATGCCTGCGGTCCAGCGTGCATGAGCTGTAGATGTTCATGCCTGAATAGCAATACAGTAAAATTATGTTTACTAGATAATAGAATGGGATGTATTTTATCATAACTAAACTCATCAGAATTACATAACCGCCCACCTACACGAATAATTTTATTATTATCTAAAAATAAATTCAACCGTTTTAAATTATTTTTACCTTTAATTTGAGATTTGTGCATTAAAATTTTGTATTCATCGGGATAGCTTTCCATTTGAGACCACCGAACTAAAACTATCTGTGATTCATTTAACTCTTCTATACTAAGACCACCGACTCGCTTATTATTTTTATTGCGAATATTGTGTATAAAACGTAACATAAATGCGACGGCACGCTTCATACGCTTAAATTGTGAAAATCGGTGAAATAAAAAATATGTTGCTGAATCGTGACTCACTAAGGAAAAGATAGCCGGTCGCAGCTCAGGAAGTATCACATCTGCTTCCATTACAGCACTGTTGTCTAGCGAGAAAAAGGGACTCCTTAAAAAGTCTGGACCTTCCCACCATAACCTAGACGTGGACAACTCCTGTAGGTCTAAACCTCGTGATACCAGGTCAGCTGGATTATCCCTGCCACTCACGTGGCGCCAATGAGCATCTAGTGTGAGTTCATGAATCTCGACTGTCCTATTTTGAACGAACGCTTTGAGTTTATTTGGAGACATGCGCAACCATCCTAACACAATGGTTGAGTCAGTCCAAAACACTACATTTTTGAACTCACAACGCAATGAACTGCGAACCTTGTCAAAAAGCCTTGCACCCAGCAAAGCACCGCAAAGTTCAAGCCGCGGTATACTTACAGGTTTCAATGGCGCGACGCGAGACTTAGAATAAAGCAATGCTACCGACACTGACTTGTTGGCGTTGTTCGCGCCATAGACAACATATTTAACGATTAAGTTTGCGACCTATGTATTTTTTGCGCTGACAATACACTTGCTACTTGAATTTCAATGATTACGCAGTTTTATTAAATTTCCTCGTTAAATTTCTAAAATACACAAAATTCACTACAGTACACAAGCCACACCTCGCAAATATCATAATTAGTTAATACCAGCACTCAATAGCCGGTACATATGGTCCTTCGAGCCGGATTACAAGAATCAACACCTATAGAAACATCAGGGTGTGGTTGCTGCTGCTGAGTTCGCTAGAAGACTACTGGAGGCAAAGCGCAATCGGATTGAAGTTGGATTGGCTGTTCATCGGACATTCGCAATTCATTCTGGTGGGACCAACCATCCTTTCTTCCCGAAACACCTCCTAGTTCTTTTGTGACACGTGTGCCTAACCTGATTTCAGGAGACTGCCCGCTACAGATTGCTGAACATATCGTCTATTCGCAAGGCTAGTGACGTTGCTATCACTGCTGCACGTGGTTCAAGCATTCTAACCGTAAGTACTCCTGTTCTCATAAGCCACCAAAATGTCGACGGAAAGTGCAAAATCTCGTGATAAATCTCCTCTTACGCTAAATATTGATAGTGCTAGTCAACGTGACAAGTCTCCTTGTGTTGAGCACAATGACACCACGTTGCTTCGTAGTCTAGTGAAGAAACGTGGTATTCTTAAGAGTAGACTTACCAAGTTTTCTACCTATCTAAATTCATTAGAAGCTACTCCTATTTCTACTCAAGATCGCATAGTTTTGAAATTACGCATTGAGGGTATTGCTAGCTTATATACTGAGTTTAATAGTATTCAAAGTAAAATTGAAGAGTGTGTTAGTGATAGTGAGATGTCTGACCAGTTAGATTCCAGAGAATTATTTGAAACCTCATATTATACCGTATTATCCCGCGGGGAGTCCATGCTGAGTGATGGTGATTCTACTGACTGTTCCAATAAACGTTGCTGTAGCGAACAACCTCAGTTGGTTAAGCTTCCAACCATTTCTTTGCCTACATTCGACGGATCGTATGAGCACTGGTTAGAATTTAGGGACACATTCCTCTCATTAGTTCATAACTCTAAACGTATTAGCAATATTCAGAAATATCATTATTTAAAGTCATCCTTAAAAGGCGATGCCGAATTAGTTATCAACTCTGTAGAATTCTCATCTGATAATTATCAAGTTGCGTGGGAATTGCTGCTAAACAGATATAATAACAATAGACTTTTGATCCATAACCACGTCAAAGCCTTGTTTAGTATTAATTCTTTACCAAAAGAGTCGTCAATTAATATTAGAAAGCTTATTGACATTATATTAAAAAACTTACGCGCATTAAAGTTATTAGGCGAGCCCACGGACTCGTGGGATACGCTTGTTAACTATATTATTGTATCGAAATTAGATAAGACGACCGAGCGCGAATGGGAGACACATAAGTGCACATTATATCCGAGCGAAAACAATTCTAGACACATAATCAAAGTAAATGAATTAATTAGCTTCCTGAAGAACAGGGCGGATATGTTGGAAACACTGCAGTCGTCATTGTCACATCATAAACCGCATGTACAAAAAATTGATAATAAAAAGCACAATACAAATTCACATTCACTTTTATCAACACACTGCAATGTTTCCACACATAAATCCAACGATGGCCGCTCGTCTCGCTATAAAGGGACCTGCATAAAATGTAACTCTAATCATCCACTTTATTCTTGCCAAAAGTTTATTGATAGTGATTTAGAATCAAAGTTGAACTTTATTCGCGAACATAAATTATGTGAGAATTGTTTACGTGCCGGTCATACACTTGACAAATGTACGTTTGGGACATGTAGAAAATGTAACCGCAAACATAACTCATTAATTCATAATGATGACAATGTCGACAGTTCAGTATCATTGCATTCTAATGTAACGACTGGCAGCCGCAGGCCGAGTACCACGGCGGCCGCAGCTATGGCTACCTCTGACCCCGCTTCCTCGATCGTCACCGACTCGCTTCCCATTCACGTCAACAAGATACATATGCATAATGAGTCTATAGGTACAGCCTCAGTTTTATTATCGACAGCTATTATCGATGTGCTTGATGTGCACGGCGTTTATCATCAAGCGCACGCATTGCTTGACAGCGGTAGTCAGCGATGTTTTATAACAAAATCGTTTTGTAGCTTGATTAATGTGCCTGTAATTAATTCTACCTATGAAATTAAAGGCATAGGGGATTCGGTGATGCAATGTTCAGAAACTTGTAGCATTGAAATAAAGTCGCGAGCCGATAGCACATTCAAAACACGCATTAATTGTTTTGTATTATCGCAAATAACGTCTATGATGCCGACTTTGTGTAAATTAAACGCGCAGTTCCGAATTCCGGATAACATAAGGTTGGCAGATCCGCAGTTTTTAGATTATAAAAACATTGATATATTGATAGGCGCAGATAGGTTCTGGGACTTATTGTCAGAAGGCAAATTAAGATTGGCTAACGGTCCTTACCTACAGAATACCATGCTAGGCTGGATTATATCTGGTTCAGTTAGTAACGATACGCAGTCTGCGAGGCGTGTTCATTGTAACTTCAGTAGTACTTTGGACTCGCAACTACGCTTATTTTGGGAGGTGGAGGAGCTTCCTAGGGTCAGGGATACGCGGACTCAGGAGGAGCGTACATGTGAAGATCACTTCACTCGTACTACTACGCGAAATAACGAAGGAAGGTTTTGTGTACGCATTCCATTTAAAGAGTCACCTGATCTTTTAGGCGAATCGTTTACGCAAGCAGAACGTCGCTTTCTCGCATTGGAGAAACGTTTACAACGTTCTCCCAATTACAAATTATTATATACGCGCTTTATGCAGGAGTACCTGGAATTAGGTCATATGAGTCCGGTAAGCTCTTATGAACGTCCGTATTATTTCATGCCGCATCACGGCGTATACAGAGAGCATAGCACCACGACTAAGCTGCGTGTGGTTTTCGACGCCAGCGCACCCTCGTCTTCAGGCAAGTCATTAAATGACTTGCAATTAGTTGGACCTCCGATACAAGGTGACCTAGTTTCTATTCTTCTGCGCTTTAGGCAGTACAAGTTTGTTGCGTGTGCTGATGTCGAGAAAATGTTTCGCAATTGTAACGTCTCTGAAGACCAACGCAAACTTCAAATGATTTTATGGCGTGATGATCCATCGCAACCTTTAGGTATTTATCAGCTAAATACCGTTACGTACGGTACTGCTTCCGCACCTTTTCTCAGCGTGAGGTGTTTAAAGCAGTTAGGTATGGAATCCTCTAACCCTGATGTGCAAAGAGCTATATTAAACGATTTCTATGTCGACGATTTATTGACTGGTTTTGACCAAAAATTGGTATTATTACAGATATGCGCCGATATAAACAGCACATTGCAGTCGGGTTGTTTTCCACTTCGAAAATGGGTTTATAATTTTCCACGCGATGATGATGACTCAATGTCAAACCATTCAATAGAAATTCAATCTAACGAAAATATTAGTTCCAAAACTTTAGGCTTGGGCTGGAATAATGTAAACGATGTATTTTACTTTAATACGCAATTTCATAATCATAATCAGCCAGTTACCAAAAGATCTATTCTGTCTAATGTTTCACAAATTTTTGATCCCCTTGGCTTATTAAGTCCTACGATTATAATAGCAAAAATGTTGTTGCAACAATTATGGCTTCTTAAAATAGGTTGGGATGACATAGTTCCATCTGATGTCGCGCGGACGTGGAACCGGTTTGTTACTTCGTTACAAGCGCTCAATACAATTAATGTTTCTCGCCACGTTATAGGTAGCCAACCTATGTATATAGAACTACACGTTTTTAGTGATGCATCGCAGTCAGCGTATGGCGCTTGTATCTATGTGCGCACTATAAACATAGATAACACAGTGTCGGTAGCATTGCTTTATTCTAAGTCTCGCGTCGCGCCATTGAAACCTGTAAGTATACCGCGGCTTGAACTTTGCGGTGCTTTGCTGGGTGCAAGGCTTTTTGACAAGGTTCGCAGTTCATTGCGTTGTGAGTTCAAAAATGTAGTGTTTTGGACTGACTCAACCATTGTGTTAGGATGGTTGCGCATGTCTCCAAATAAACTCAAAGCGTTCGTTCAAAATAGGACAGTCGAGATTCATGAACTCACACTAGATGCTCATTGGCGCCACGTGAGTGGCAGGGATAATCCAGCTGACCTGGTATCACGAGGTTTAGACCTACAGGAGTTGTCCACGTCTAGGTTATGGTGGGAAGGTCCAGACTTTTTAAGGAGTCCCTTTTTCTCGCTAGACAACAGTGCTGTAATGGAAGCAGATGTGATACTTCCTGAGCTGCGACCGGCTATCTTTTCCTTAGTGAGTCACGATTCAGCAACATATTTTTTATTTCACCGATTTTCACAATTTAAGCGTATGAAGCGTGCCGTCGCATTTATGTTACGTTTTATACACAATATTCGCAATAAAAATAATAAGCGAGTCGGTGGTCTTAGTATAGAAGAGTTAAATGAATCACAGATAGTTTTAGTTCGGTGGTCTCAAATGGAAAGCTATCCCGATGAATACAAAATTTTAATGCACAAATCTCAAATTAAAGGTAAAAATAATTTAAAACGGTTGAATTTATTTTTAGATAATAATAAAATTATTCGTGTAGGTGGGCGGTTATGTAATTCTGATGAGTTTAGTTATGATAAAATACATCCCATTCTATTATCTAGTAAACATAATTTTACTGTATTGCTATTCAGGCATGAACATCTACAGCTCATGCACGCTGGACCGCAGGCATTGCTTTGTCATTTACGCGAAACCTGGTGGCCGTTAGGCGGTAGGAGTCTGTCTAGGCGTATAGTAAACACTTGTGTTACCTGTACACGCATAAAAGGAAAGGTCTTAACACCTCAGATGGGTAATTTACCAAAGGAAAGGATAACTCCCACCTTTCCATTTATTAAATGTGGAGTGGATTACTGCGGGCCAGTGCTCATACTTAACCGTAAAGGTAGGGGAGCTAGAACAACGAAAGCGTACATTTGCTTATTTGTATGTTTTGTTACGCGCGCAATGCATTTGGAGCTCGTCAGTGATCTCACTAGTGATGCATATTTAATGGCTCTTAAGCGGTTTATTTCTCGGCGTGGCAAACCAAACGAAATATATTCCGACAACGGTCGTAATTTTGTAGGGTTGATGAATGATTTCTCAAATTTTTTAGTTAGATGCAATTCCGATATAATTGATTATGCTATTAGTCAGCAAATTAAATTTAAATTTATTCCACCCTATTCGCCTCATTTTGGTGGTTTGTGGGAGGCAGGAGTAAAATCTTGTAAATTTCATCTTCGCAGAGTGATAGGAAACGCACACCTAACCTTCGAGGAATTCGACACAGTATTGTCACAAATAGAAGCAGTCCTGAACTCCCGACCACTTTCTCCTCTGTCTCCAGACTCCCAAGACCTTTCTCCTCTCACTCCAGCTCACTTTCTAGTTGGTCGCCCGCTGACTGCGCCAGCATGCGATGACTTCAGCCCCGTTCCTGAGCATAGGCTGAACAGGTTCCAAAGAATGGAGCAAATGCGCCAACATTTTTGGACTCGTTGGTCCAAAGAGTACGTGACTGAGTTGCAGGTACGAGCAAAATGGACTGAGCGAAAGACGGAGCTGAAGACAGATACTCTTGTCCTGATTAAGGACAACAACCTTCCACCTTTAAAGTGGCACATGGGTCGAATTATACGGACCATCCCAGGCAAGGATGGTGTATCAAGGGTGGCAGACATACTGACCACTTCGGGCGTTGTGCGAAGGGCCTACGCTAAAATATGTCCACTCTTTGCTGATGACCAGGAGACCTGAAGCCGCTTCACCAACAAGAAGACGTTGAAAGCGACTGCTTCCAAGGCCGGGGGCATGTTCGCGCCATAGACAACATATTTAACGATTAAGTTTGCGACCTATGTATTTTTTGCGCTGACAATACACTTGCTACTTGAATTTCAATGATTACGCAGTTTTATTAAATTTCCTCGTTAAATTTCTAAAATACACAAAATTCACTACAGTACACAAGCCACACCTCGCAAATATCATAATTAGTTAATACCAGCACTCAATAGCCGGTACATATGTTTTTTTTTTTTTTTTTTTTTTTTTTTTTTTTTTTTTTTTTTTCAGATTTTGCAGATAGGTTCTGGGACTTATTGTCAGAAGGCAAATTAAGATTGGCTAACGGTCCTTACCTACAGAATACCATGCTAGGCTGGATTATATCTGGTTCAGTTAGTAACGATACGCAGTCTGCGAGGCGTGTTCATTGTAACTTCAGTAGTACTTTGGACTCGCAACTACGCTTATTTTGGGAGGTGGAGGAGCTTCCTAGGGTCAGGGATACGCGGACTCAGGAGGAGCGTACATGTGAAGATCACTTCACTCGTACTACTACGCGAAATAACGAAGGAAGGTTTTGTGTACGCATTCCATTTAAAGAGTCACCTGATCTTTTAGGCGAATCGTTTACGCAAGCAGAACGTCGCTTTCTCGCATTGGAGAAACGTTTACAACGTTCTCCCAATTACAAATTATTATATACGCGCTTTATGCAGGAGTACCTGGAATTAGGTCATATGAGTCCGGTAAGCTCTTATGAACGTCCGTATTATTTCATGCCGCATCACGGCGTATACAGAGAGCATAGCACCACGACTAAGCTGCGTGTGGTTTTCGACGCCAGCGCACCCTCGTCTTCAGGCAAGTCATTAAATGACTTGCAATTAGTTGGACCTCCGATACAAGGTGACCTAGTTTCTATTCTTCTGCGCTTTAGGCAGTACAAGTTTGTTGCGTGTGCTGATGTCGAGAAAATGTTTCGCAATTGTAACGTCTCTGAAGACCAACGCAAACTTCAAATGATTTTATGGCGTGATGATCCATCGCAACCTTTAGGTATTTATCAGCTAAATACCGTTACGTACGGTACTGCTTCCGCACCTTTTCTCAGCGTGAGGTGTTTAAAGCAGTTAGGTATGGAATCCTCTAACCCTGATGTGCAAAGAGCTATATTAAACGATTTCTATGTCGACGATTTATTGACTGGTTTTGACGAAAAATTGGTATTATTACAGATATGCGCCGATATAAACAGCACATTGCAGTCGGGTTGTTTTCCACTTCGAAAATGGGTTTATAATTTTCCACGCGATGATGATGACTCAATGTCAAACCATTCAATAGAAATTCAATCTAACGAAAATATTAGTTCCAAAACTTTAGGCTTGGGCTGGAATAATGTAAACGATGTATTTTACTTTAATACGCAATTTCATAATGATAATCAGCCAGTTACCAAAAGATCTATTCTGTCTAATGTTTCACAAATTTTTGATCCCCTTGGCTTATTAAGTCCTACGATTATAATAGCAAAAATGTTGTTGCAACAATTATGGCTTCTTAAAATAGGTTGGGATGACATAGTTCCATCTGATGTCGCGCGGACGTGGAACCGGTTTGTTACTTCGTTACAAGCGCTCAATACAATTAATGTTTCTCGCCACGTTATAGGTAGCCAACCTATGTATATAGAACTACACGTTTTTAGTGATGCATCGCAGTCAGCGTATGGCGCTTGTATCTATGTGCGCACTATAAACATAGATAACACAGTGTCGGTAGCATTGCTTTATTCTAAGTCTCGCGTCGCGCCATTGAAACCTGTAAGTATACCGCGGCTTGAACTTTGCGGTGCTTTGCTGGGTGCAAGGCTTTTTGACAAGGTTCGCAGTTCATTGCGTTGTGAGTTCAAAAATGTAGTGTTTTGGACTGACTCAACCATTGTGTTAGGATGGTTGCGCATGTCTCCAAATAAACTCAAAGCGTTCGTTCAAAATAGGACAGTCGAGATTCATGAACTCACACTAGATGCTCATTGGCGCCACGTGAGTGGCAAGGATAATCCAGCTGACCTGGTATCACGAGGTTTAGACCTACAGGAGTTGTCCACGTCTAGGTTATGGTGGGAAGGTCCAGACTTTTTAAGGAGTCCCTTTTTCTCGCTAGACAACAGTGCTGTAATGGAAGCAGATGTGATACTTCCTGAGCTGCGACCGGCTATCTTTTCCTTAGTGAGTCACGATTCAGCAACATATTTTTTATTTCACCGATTTTCACAATTTAAGCGTATGAAGCGTGCCGTCGCATTTATGTTACGTTTTATACACAATATTCGCAATAAAAATAATAAGCGAGTCGGTGTTCTTAGTATAGAAGAGTTAAATGAATCACAGATAGTTTTAGTTCGGTGGTCTCAGATGGAAAGCTATCCCAATGAATACAAAATTCTAATGCACAAATCTCAAATTAAAGGTAAAAATAATTTAAAACGGTTGAATTTATTTTTAGATAATAATAAAATTATTCGTGTAGGTGGGTGGTTATGTAATTCTGATGAGTATAGTTATGATAAAATACATCCCATTCTATTATCTAGTAAACATAATTTTACTGTATTGCTATTCAGGCATGAACATCTACAGCTCATGCACGCTGGACCGCAGGCATTGCTTTGTCATTTACGCGAAACCTGGTGGCCGTTAGGCGGTAGGAGTCTGTCTAGGCGTATAGTAAACACTTGTGTTACCTGTACACGCATAAAAGGAAAGGTCCTAACACCTCAGATGGGTAATTTACCAAAGGAAAGGATAACTCCCACCTTTCCATTTATTAAATGTGGAGTGGATTACTGCGGGCCAGTGCTCATACTTAACCGTAAAGGTAGGGGAGCTAGAACAACGAAAGCGTACATTTGCTTATTTGTATGTTTTGTTACGCGCGC
Source organism: Parascotia fuliginaria (assembly GCA_963082885.1). Taxonomy (NCBI): domain Eukaryota; kingdom Metazoa; phylum Arthropoda; class Insecta; order Lepidoptera; family Erebidae; genus Parascotia; species Parascotia fuliginaria. The sequence continues at coordinate 8,909,701 of OY720187.1, forward strand.
AATGCATTTGGAGCTCGTCAGTGATCTCACTAGTGATGCATATTTAATGGCTCTTAAGCGGTTTATTTCTCGGCGTGGCAAACCAAACGAAATATATTCCGACAACGGTCGTAATTTTGTAGGGTTGATGAATGATTTCTCAAATTTTTTAGTTAGATGCAATTCCGATATAATAGACTATGCTATTAGTCAGCAAATTAAATTTAAATTTATTCCACCCTATTCGCCTCATTTTGGTGGTTTGTGGGAGGCAGGAGTAAAATCTTGTAAATTTCATCTTCGCAGAGTGATAGGAAACGCGCACCTAACCTTCGAGGAATTCGACACAGTATTGTCACAAATAGAAGCAGTCCTGAACTCCCGACCACTTTCTCCTCTGTCTCCAGACCCCCAAGACCTTTCTCCTCTCACTCCAGCTCACTTTTTAGTTGGTCGCCCGCTGACTGCGCCAGCATGCGATGACTTCAGCCCCGTTCCTGAGCATAGGCTGAACAGGTTCCAAAGAATGGAGCAAATGCGCCAACATTTTTGGACTCGTTGGTCCAAAGAGTACGTGACTGAGTTGCAGGTACGAGCAAAATGGACTGAGCGAAAGACGGAGCTGAAAACAGATACCCTTGTCCTGATTAAGGACAACAACCTTCCACCTTTAAAGTGGCACATGGGTCGAATTATACGGACCATCCCAGGCAAGGATGGTGTATCAAGGGTGGCAGACATACTGACCACTTCGGGCGTTGTGCGAAGGGACTACGCTAAAATATGTCCACTCTTTGCTGATGACCAGGAGACCTGAAGCCGCTTCACCAACAAGAAGATGTTGAAAGCGACTGCTTCCAAGGCCGGGGGCATGTTCGCGCCATAGACAATACATTTAATAATTTATTTTGCAATCTATGTATTTTTTGCACTGACAATACACTTACTACTTGAATTTCAATGATTACGCAGTTTTATTAAATTTCCTCGTTAAAATTCTAAAATACACAAAAATCACTACAGTACACAAGCCACACCTCGCAAATATCATAATTAGTTATATACCAGCACTCAATAGCCGGTACACTGTCATTTACTGAAGAGGTTCATTATATGGATATAAACACAATTGATACATCCACATAAATATAATGATCGTGGGAATATTACCATCGTGTTGTTTTTATTTTGCGAGTATTAATTAATAGTTGTGTTAGACGGTGATTGTGAAGTAAACACGTGAGACGAATTATATCATTTAGATGTGTGTGTTATGTCGAAGGTGAATATTGTAATAATCTAGAGTTTAAAACTCTTTCTAAACTCTATTCATAACTATTAAGAACGATTAATAATAACTATATAATGTATTGTAAGGCACCCCATTATCGCGTAGATATAAGTGGCATTCGGTGGACGGTTGTCCACTGCTAAAACAAAGACTTACGTCAAGCAATTCATTTGGTACCTACGTAGTTTCAGTCATAGTCGTTTCGTTTGAAGTATTTCAAACGAGATATTGACAATCGTAGTGACGACATTCTTTATCATAGTATGCTGATGCTAAGTATTGTATGATATTTCGGCCGTTTTCTCGTGTCATAGTCAGTCTGCAATTCCTCATTTTATCAATGTGGGGGCGATTTATAGGTAGGTACCAGTCGTGACTAATAGGTAAAACATAATTCTGTGAACAAATATGTGTTCTATCTATTTTAACAAACCGTAAACACGTTTAATCATCCCGTAACTAAATAACAGAATTATTTAAAGACAAAAGCAATAATAAACATTCGTTTGTAGTTTTCCAAATGAACTGTAACAAATTTTTGCATTACCTATTAAAGATTTTTTTTTTATTACTCATGCTCAGCACTAACGTCATGGCCCTTGTTTACCACGATTTGTATACTGTTATATCATGATAAGGTAAAAGAAGATAAAGACTAGACCAATTTACAAACCACAGTGAACCTCACTTTTATGGGGGAAAATAATATATACACATTGTCATGAAATGCTATAAAATATCAGATGCAGCTATGATAGCAAATAGGCGCGTGTAAAAATATAGAAGTGTGTTTTATCAGAATTTTCCCGTTTTCGTTTTCGTTTTTGAATCATGTACGAGTATATACTTAAGATATAATTTTTATCTTTATGAAGTCTAGTAAAAAGTAACTACTGTTCACTTTTGGCAGATTTGTTTATCAAAAAAGAAGTTATAAAGAGCTTTATTTTTATTTGTGAAAATTACTTTTATTTTGACAGAAATTTGTTTATTTTTTGTTTTGTTTGTATAAATAGTATCGCATTTCTGCTGGTAATAGTTGCCAGCTCGGGAAGTACTATAAAATTAACAGCCCTTTAGTTACCGTGTAAGTCACAGTAGTGACCCAGGCCTCGACGTCGTCGGTTGCAATTAGTGACATTTAAATATGGTATGGTGGCACTGGGAGAGAGTTATGCTTAAGCTATAGGCAATTTTTTCTTAGAGCTACTGAGGTCAAAAATGTATAAACGGATTTAATTGTGGTGTCACTGAGAATCCAGATATTATTCAATGTTGTGAATGTTATCGAAATCGAACTTACGAACAAGAAAGAATAAAACGTGCCAGTAGATTATAAACTATGTCAAGTTAATGGTAGATGTTTGATCAATAAATCCATGGGTATATGCAATTTTGTTAAAGTACATTCAGCCTGTGAACGTACATATATCGAGGACAACCTCATTTTTAAATCTGTTCTTAAAACCGTATTAACAAAACAAAAGCAAACAATTTAATGCAGGCCCAATTTCTACCCTTTCCTTTTTCCTTACCTCATTTCCTTCACTTACCCAATTCCCTTCCCGGTAGGTAGCGGCTTCATAGAGCCTCTGGCATCGAGGAAGTCCATAAGCGACAGTTACCATTTGCCTACCATTAGTACTTGGCTCGTATGCCACTGTCGGCAATAAAAAAAGTTATAGACACGACTTAAGAATTGGAAAACATCCTTACCTACTCATGTGTAAAATCACTGATATTATGCGTGTTTAGTTGTTTTAAAATGAGGCCATTGACTTACTCTAAGAGATTATTCTAGATAATAAAGAGTTTCTTATCTTTATAGTATTTGTAGTAATACAATGAGATGACATTCATATCTCCAAGGAAGTATTCTTGATGAACAGAAAACGTATGGTTGATATCAGATTAATAAATGCAAGGCCTAAACTTTTTAACCTTGGAACATGGTAGGTATCTATACCTGTATTTCTTATAAGCAGCGATGATGAGTTTTGTTTTTTTTTATGTAGTATTTAAACTAAAACTCTTTTTTATTTATATTAAGTACCCACCTACATGAATTACAATTATGAACGTTAAGATAGCCCGATTAATATTATCAGCTAACCTGCCTATAAAATATCATGAGAGGTCTTTGCCCAGCAGTGGAATGATTTCTGCTGACGGTAGCAGTAAATTTCCTGCGCTTATCAAGGTAGGTCGTGTTAACTGACAAGAAACTTGCACTTAAACTCATATAAATATGTGGCTATTCAGTTGTCATAGATTTTCGTGTGACAACTAGGACTTGAACATAGCTTATCATGCTATTCAAAGAGGGAGCACTACCTTATGTCTGTTAGAAAACTGACACTAATCGTGCTATTCTTCAACAAAAACAATAGTGCTGAACCTTCCAAATCTATCGATCCACGTAATTGTTACTTAAATAGCTACAACTCTGATAAGTAATGGCAATTACGGAGCCAATTTTAAAAGGTGCCATGCATCAGTTGCCATTAAATTTTTGCATACACATTATAAAATATTAAATTTAAGTACCTACCTACTATTTATATTGTGGTCCAAAACTTTCTTATTGGATCCATTTATGTGTTATTTATATTAATTGACCGTGTCCGTGACACTTAGACCGCGCTAGTAAACCATACGATCTCGAGGTTTTTATTATTATAAAATTACATTACCTAAGTAAGTATGAATAATATTAATTGTTGCAAAATGATCATAATTTTATGTTTTTCCGTTTTGCAACGGAGTGAAGTGAATATTTTATTATATCCACCCAATGGATAAAACTCCTACATTCAAATTTTTATTAAAATCAATCCAAGCTATATTAGTTGCAATTTTGTGACTACGAAAGAGTCCTACGGTATCGCACTTATTCCCTAATTAAATAAAGAGCATAAAACATGACACTTACTTCAATCTTTTTTATTTATTCTTAAAATACATTGTAGACAAAAAGGAAGTCAAGATAAACAGTGGCACTTAATTCTTAATCATTATAATAGGTATAATTACAACTACTATTACTGTACCTAATCTAAAACTTGCCGGATATAAGCATGACATTAGGTGTAATTATTTTTTTTTTTTTTTTTTATTGTATAGCCTACCAAAGTGACTCCACCCCGCCTGATGGTAAGCAGTCAGTGGAATCCAGAAGTGGCGGCCACTATACCAAAAGCTATCGTTTTAAACTGCTGGTATGGTGGCCTCCACTATGGCGGCTGGGAATGGGGTTAGGGGAAGGAAATGAGGGACGTGAGGAAAGAGGAAAGGGGGGAAATTGGGCCTCCGGCGCTCTCACTCACCGAACGAAACGCAGTAGTACGGATACTACTACTCTTAAGTCGATCTTCTATGAGAGGGTAGTACTTCCCCGGACGGTCCGGCCCATTCATGCTGAAATCAGCGTGGATCTACTACCGTACAAATAAAATATCAAATAAAATTTAAATTGTGTCTTTATAAGTTAACGTTGCAAATGTTTCTTTTATGTTTGTCTTAATAATAATTGTTATGCTTTAATAGTCAAAGACTATAATATAGTATAACTTATATATTTTTACATATAAAGGGACGTACATGTATAGGTACTATTAATTATTCTGTGCTGTATAACTAATTTAGTAACCGTACGAAATACCTACGTAAATTACTTCATGATATTTTAAGATTGTGAAGAACATTTGCTATTTAAAGTTCCATAAAATTGTGCAGCACAATTCTATATTTAGCTATATCCAACCAGTATCCAATTATTATTTAACTAGGCAATGTATCAGCTTTGAATTTTAATGAAGTGGAAATACAATAATTATGAATAAAAGTAATAATATTTTCGAGTTTGAAGATAATTGTTTGTAGCTTAGTTAATTTATCTTGGCATACATAAATTTGAAACAAATATTTGGGCACCGCCAAGCAAGACGATATAATAGCAAGACAACCACCTTAATCACTCGACCACGCATACATATGTAATTTTAAATACTTGGGTCACTGGGTCACCGAAGATCTTAAGGACAACAAGGACATAGACAGGGAACGTAGCGTCGCTGTCTGTGCTGAGTCTGAGTCTGAGTCCCCAACACAGAGTACATTATTAATATACTGATCCCCAATGATGTCACATTGGATGGGACTCAAAAAGGGAGCACATACTAAAGTTTAGTAAAGGCAAACCTATTTTTTTTCACTGAAAAAAAATAAGTTTGCTATTCCCCTTTCAGAAAGTGTGGCAATCGGTTTTGATTGCAACCCAAAATTAAATGTAGGTGGGGTCAATATAAACTAAAGTAATAAATATGAACAATAAACTTACCGCTGCAAGTCCGCTAACAAATCTAACTGCGACGAGCACCATGTAGTGTAACCTCGCAGCTTGAGGGCTCAATATAGTGAGGATAGCACTAAGCAACATGGTAATAAACACCAGTTTTCTTGGACCCCAAAACTCTGCTGCTGTGCCTCCAACCAAGCTTGTTATCGCGTAGCCCCAGAAGTATCCTGAGAGTACGTAGGCTTGCTCCTGGGCCGTCCATTCGAATGTCACCACACCTTCGGGCTGTTAAACAAACACTTTAATTAATAATAAGCTATTAATTACTACATAGCTATTGTTTTGATATGAACATGTGATAAGGAGGGTTGAAATGGTTGAAATGCATGTAACGAAAAGAGTACAAGTGTGTACCTGCATTTGGCACGCTACTGTAAAATTGTATTGCTTAATAATAACAAATAAATAAATATAATAAAGGGATAAAATTAAGAAGAGGAAAAAAAAAATGAATTGCGTAAACGATGACATGTTAAAAATCTAAGTGTATGGCAGGCAAATAAAGAATTGTTAAGAGTGTAGTTCAATTTATTATTTATTATTGGAAATTAAATAAACTGTTTTGTTTTGGTGTCTATAGGTACAAAATGCACATCCAATTAGGCAGGATTATATCCTGCGTAATTGGATGTGCATTTCGTAGCCTACTCTCTTAGATCTGACCTATTACTCTGTGCACTGGTATCATGTTGCCAGAAGCTTCTTAAAACTTAATTAATTCTTCATGAAGCGGCATTCATCACTAAGCTTTTGTAGTCGAATATGGAACTCTAAATAATTGTCTAAAATTTGCAAAATGATGTCACTCGAAAATTTGTAAGTACAGATTTGTTTGTCTGACAGCCTTAAGACGCAGTAGCTACTTATGTTTATGAATTGAACGCCGATTTTTCGGTTTTGATAGCCCGTGCAAATATATTTTTCTTACAAATGATGTCTATGAATTGGACCCGGTGTATAACAATATTGGTAATAGACTAGCTTTTAATACAGACTCTGCCTAGTTCTTTGCAGAAAATTGCACTCAATGGTCAAGCTGTAAAACTTAGCAATTTTCATTTTGTGATAATTAAGGTACAAAATGGTTTATATCATTTCCATTTTGACGTATTTTCCTACTACAGGTGCAGCACATACAATAGGTTCATAATAATAGATACAAATACAAAGTTCTACTACTAATACTTCTACCACTATGTTTAATGTGTTTACATAAATTGGAAGCTCACTACAATTTCATTCGTGAATTTTTGGTATTTAAACTGCTTCCGTTGTATGTAATGAACGACATTACAATTTGTCAACCAATGGCCATTGCACTTAACTACATATAGTGTCATAAATTGTTACCTAGGCAATAAATTATCAATTTGTCTATTATTGTTGTTAAATGTTGTTCACTATTGCGCATAGAATGCGTATACCGAAATATTGCAGTGCTTTTAAGGAAAGAATTAAGTATGACGTGTTAGTTAACCGTATCTTTCTTATTATTCATACTCTATTAATTCTAGAACAAAATTCTAAAATATAAAATACACATACAACTACACAATACCTGAGGGCCTAGACAAGTGGCATAGATTTCTATTCCATATATAGAATAGATTAGAAAATATATGGGATTGACATAAGCTAACGCCGACATTGTCGTTAGTTTATGTCAATCCCATACATTATTTTATCTATACTATGAATAGAATATAAATCTATGGCCCTTGTCTAGGACCTCTGCATTTCTATTATGCATACTCATCTCATCTCATTTATCCTAAAAGACAAAATTGGGATGCCCAGCAGGGCATAGGCCTCTCCCAATTTTGTCCACCTTGGCCGGTCGTGCTACACTAGTACTATTAAATTGTTTGAAATTTAGACAAGGTACACATTTCATTATATTATAATCATAATACAAACTAATCATAGAGTAATGTGCCATTTTTATTAATAATAGTGATAAAACTATCACTATTATTAATAAAAATGGCACATTATAATAGTGATAAAACTATCACTATTATTAATAAAAATGGCAGTACAATACATATACAATACCTTAAAAGTTCATTTTAAGGTACTATGTTTTTTCTACATTTCTGCTGTATTATATGTAGGACACTGCAATCGGTTTTAATGTTATTAACAAATATACACTCTTTTTTGCACCTAGATTTAAATAAATTATAATATTCAAATTATTTTAAAATTAATTTCATACATCGCGATGGTCAAGATTCTTAAGCACGAAAAAATTGGAAATAATTTTAGCGAAGACATAAGTTCTGAAAAAAAATGTTAGAAAAATTTTATGGTTTAAGAAATTTATTTTCTAAAAAGAATTATAACAGAATTCACTTACAGAGAAAATTAAACATAACTTATTAATAAAAAAAATTAGCCGAACAAAAACTTAATTACAAGGACTTAATTTGCAAGGAGTTAGGACTTAATAAGTAGGAGGATGAGACAGTGATCGATGAGATGAAGCATGTGAATGCGTTGTTTGACACATCTCTTTAAACGACATAAATGTCCCACAGCAATGTAAAATGTGAAGCAGTTTGGAAGATGAATAGGTCGTTATAAAAATATTTAACAGGTTCGATGCACTCTAGCCTGTAAGACTACTGGTTTATTGGATACCTTTTCAATACTTGCATCGTGCCGTGAAATTTGCAAAAGTTAGATGGTGTGAATAGCGTTTGTACTAGGTTAGGACGTTTACGGTAGTTAATAATTATATATTAGTTTTACCTGTCGTAGCTCTCGCTTGGTGACCACAGTACTGTTATACAACGAAGTGTCGTTGGTCACGATGGCCTTGCACTCGCTTTTCACCCTGTGAATTATAATGAAATCAGTAGTGTGTAAGTACATCTATATCAATGTTCTATCTGTACGTGTCAGTATTACGGAATTGTTGCTGAACTATTGTTCGGCAAGCTACCTATATATTGTGACATTACTTTGAACATGCACTCATAATAACGTCGTATATAAAATCAGTAGAAGTAGTTAGTCATCATCACCATCATCATTAGTCCGCTACTATCCCCACTGCAGGAAAAGACTTCTTCTCAGAGAAGGTATGAGCATTGTTCGCCAAGCTTGCTCAATGCGAATTGCGCTTGATTTTTTGGTACGTAGTTATAGTAGTACATATATAATTCACCATCATCGTGTGCATCATTCACTGCTGGATATATGCCTTTAGGAGATTACTTGTCATAATCACCACACTTTACACACATGGTCACTGGTTGCAGTGTTAATAGTCGTATCACAGGACTGCTACCCGTTTTATGCTGGATGATAGCATATTATGTCGTGACCCACATAAAGCAAAAGTTTGCAATCTATAAATATTTATATCAAGTCTGGGTATAGAAATATTTAAAAAGCAACGACCTGAATTTTGTAATCTGTCGAAGAAGTCAATTTGCTGGTAATGTATACCAACATTACTATAAGACTAAGAATATCTTGGCGATGATCCTAAAGACAATCGAAATTAGGTGAGTCACAAAAAGATTATTAAAAGTGTTCCAGTACCATTATTAAGTACAGTTAGATTTCTAAGTCATTACTTACTCAATGCCGAAAGGCCATTTTACCGTCAAGGGCGCGTTGAACCCTTAGTTCAATGACAAGCAAACACCTGTTTTAACTGCAATCATACGAATGGCTATAACATCGCAGCTGTAGCGAAGTAAACAGTATAATTTTATCTATAGAAAAACGCTCTACTTTATTTGTAGATATTATTTTTATGTTCATAGAAAGATAATTCCCGCACAAGTCTACAACTGAATTAGGCCCATCCAGTAAATAGCAAACTTAGAATTCACAGAAGCAAAGATTATCAAAATTAATATTTACGGGTTACTTAAACTATTGTTTTATTTGTGAGTTAACCGATGATACTCGGTAGTTTCGCTAAACCACAGATGTAAACAAATTTATCCCGCGGTCATTGTGATTGCAACGCATTTAATCAGAATTTTTGAGAAGCAAAAGAATATACATTTATTCGTAAAAAAAAAATTAAAATATAAAACTTTCTAAGAAATAAATTAAACCGCCGAGAAAACTGAAAAGCAAAAAATAATATACCTTTATTTTTAATAATCTCATTAACTAAGTTCTTCAACTAATGTAAGTAAACCTAAGTAATTTTGAGTCAGCGCTGAACAATCAATGAACAAAGATCACTAGATTACCTTACATTTAAAGAAATAACCAAATTGTTTATTTCTTTCAAAATTACTTAGGTTTACTTGCATTAGTTAACTTAGTAAGGTTAATGAAATAAAGATTTATTATTTCTTGCTTTTCAGTTTTTTTTAGCGGTTTAATGCTTTTGTTAAAAAGTTTTATTTTATAATTTTTTGTGGCTATAATCTACTAATCATCATCTCATCATATCATCTGCAAATAGTACTATGTCACTGAAATCCTGCACAAAGTACGGCAAATCTTTTACACCATAAAGGACCAAGTAAGTATTGAGCCCTGTGGGACGCCCATAGCAACAATCATCCCTTGTTTTCCTACCTTTAGGGTTGGATTCTTTTTTAATAATATAAAGAATTATCAAAATCGGACTACTCTGTAAAAAGATAAACGTGGTCATACATACAAAAAAAAACAAATCTATGCGTCGACTTGATAGCCTCCTCCGTTTTTTCGTCGGCTAATAAACCAAAATGAAAGTTAGAGCCATTATAAAAAATATTATAAACAATTATTTAAATAGAAAATATAACTTTCCAATAGTGAAATATTTAACTTATTAACACGTAGTGTGTTATTTAGTCATGAGAACAGAAAGGCTCACGTGCATACGCACGCGTGACGAAGTGATGCGTTTAAAATTTACGGATAACGCCACCTCACGTGTAAAACCATTACCAAACTGTGTTTCATTAATATTACAAAAGCCATCACTCTTAAAACGATTTGACGACATAGGACTATAGTTCCTTTAAATTCCTCTACTATATCTGTATAGCATGGACTGTCGTTCAGGGATCTCGGAAGCACAAAGAGAAGGTACAGTTGACAAATGAAAACTACTGTATACTTACTTGCACCTTACGGCTTACAACTAAGGTCTTCTGTAGGCTGGAGGGACTTCTCGCTCGCGAGTTAGGTAAAGTTGCTTTAATTTGGGTGCTCAAGAAAAATCTCAATATGCTCTTCCTCTCTTCTAACAACGCAAGAAAACAGCTTTCTGAGTCGTCAAATGCGCAACTCATACAAAAAAGAATCTATACATATAATAAAAATGTAACCGATCGCTGTCTGTACATGGAAGATATATGAGAAAAAATACTATTGGGACCTGTATCAATGCAAACAGAACCCAAAACAATGATTTTTAAAATTTTTGTCTGTTTGTCTGTTTGTCTGTTTGTCTGTGCGTTTGTGCACGCTAATCTCAGAAACGGCTTATCCGATTTAAATATGGTTTTCACTAATATATTGTGGTAAGCTTCACTTAACATTTAGTGTTTGGTTCATGTCAATCGGTTCATAAATAAAAAAGTTATGCCAATTTAAAGAATCACATCGAACATTCGTTAATTTACTACGAAATCTTATAGAAGCAGATATTTTAACAGGTTGCGGAATAGCTGATAGTGTTTTTATTCCTCGGATTCCTGTCATTCTAAACAGTCTTTCATTTAGTTTTAAACGAGTCCAGTTTCCAGTGAGCCTATGTTTTGCGATGACTAATTAAAGTAATTAAGTAATTAAAGTAAAGGTAAGACACTAAAAGTTGTGGGTGTGGATCTAAGTATTAGCTGTTTTTCGGTCAGCTTTATGTGGCTCTATCACGTGTTAGCATTACTAGCAGCCTGTATGCTTTGATCCCTGATGGCTATACGTCTAATCCATACATCCATACATATTATAAAAGGCTTTGTCCTGACTGACTGACTGACTGACAGATAACGTAAAGCCTAAACCGCTGGTCGTAGCGACTTGAAATTTGGAGGGTGTGTTTGTCTTAATGTCTAGAAGTGTACAAAGAAAGGGTTATTAAAAATTCCACCCTTAAGTGTATGAAAAGGGATGAAATCGATTGTATGAAACGTCTTCATTTTTTAAGTTACAGCTTTGAAATTTTGTTTTGGAATATTTTTATTTAATTAAAAAATACGCTCATAATTTTTTTTTACTGGGGTGGATTTATAGGAGTGAAATAAGAGATGAAATATTGTATGGAAAAATCTTTGCTTTTGAAGTTGGCGACTTGAAATTTAGAGGGAGGGGGAAGGGAGGGGGAGGAAGAGGAAAGGAAGGGAGGAGTGAGGGGAAAGTGCGGGGGTAGTGAGGGAGAAGTCAGGGGAAAGGGAGGGGAAAGTCAGGGGGAAATCGACTGCCTCTGTATTTCGGTGGTACTGTGTATGGACTGTGAGGTCGCGGGTTCGATTCCCGCTCAGTGCAAATATTTGTAGCATGAACATGTCTATTTGCATTTGTCTGGGAGTTTATATGTATAATCTATCTATACATATAATAAAAAATATAATAAAAATGTAACCGGTCGCTGTCTGTACATTGAAGATATTTTAGAAAAAATGTTATTGGGATCTTTATCAACGCAAATAGAACCCAAAACAATGATTGTTACAATTTTTGTCTGTTTGTCTGTTTGTCTGTGCGTTTGTTTACACTAATCTCAAAAACGGCTTATCCGATTTAAATATGGTTTTCACTGATACATTGTGATAAGCTTCACTTAACATTTAGTCTTTGTTTCATGTCAATCGGTTCATAAAATAAATAATAAAATTATGCCAATTTAAATAATCACGTCATACATGTGGTATGTATTTAGCTTAGGTTAGTGTTTTTAAGTTAGGTTAACACCTCTTATTTCTTTATTAAAATGTAAATAAAAGTTAGATTTATATTTTTCTGGACTTATTTTATTTTTATTTTTTGTGACAAAACATGTTTGTTAACACGTCTCATTACGAAATAGGTGGAATTAAAGTGAATTACGAAATAGTAGTAGTCGATTTCAGCATGAATGGGTCGGATCGATCAGGGAAGTACTACCCTCTCATAGAAGATCGTTGTAAGAGTAATAGTATCCATATTATTGCGTTTCGTTCGGTAAGTGCGAGAGCCAGAGGCCCAACTGATGCAGAGATGACAATCCTCGCAGTACGTGTGGGACCAGCTGAGTATCCGTGGAGTCATTGTGTGGTTGGTGTGGGTCAACCCGCCGCCGGCCAGAGAGACCTGTATAATCGGTGTTGCCGCTGGCTACCCGCGGCATTGTACAGGGGCCCAATCAGACCTAACCGTAGTATTACGGTAGTAGATCCAAGCTGGTTTCAGCATGAATGGGTCGACGTAAGAGTAGTAGTATTCGTACTACTGCGTTTCGTTCGGTGAGTGGGAGTGCCGGGGCCCAATTTCCCTCTTTCCTCTTTCCTCACTTCCCTCACTCCCCTAACCCCATTCCCAGCAGCTATAGTGGAGTCCACCATACCAGTAGTTTGGCTTTTGGAATGGTGTCCACCACTTCTGGATTCCAATGACTGCTTACCATCAGGCAGAGTAGAGTCACTTTGGCAAGCTAATATATTAAAAAAACATTATAGCGTTTTTATTCCTCGGATTCCTCTCATTCCAAACAATTTCCCGTTTAGTTTTAAACGAGTTCAGTTTCCAGTGAGTCTATGTTTCGCGATGACAATTAATAAAGCCTAGACACTAAATGTTGTCAGTTTGGATCTAAATATTGGCTGTTTTTGGTCAGCTTTATGTGGATTTGTCACGTGTAAGTAATCCTAGCAGCCTGTATGGCTTTGATCCCCGATGGCTATACGTCTAATATCGTATATAGAGAAGCTTTTACTGTAAAGATTTTTCTTATTCACCTAAACGAAGATGTTTATAATTCAAAACAAACCAAAAGATATATCCAAAAAATGCTGCCCAAAATCACTATTCCACGCGGACGAAGTCGCGGGCACAGCTAGTAGACAATAAAGTTACAAAATTGTATTCTAAAACTTCACCTTGAATGATCATGTTTTGTTAATTAATTTAATTATCGACTCTTTAAGACTTTGCTGCACTCCACCTCTCTAGATTTTAGCTTTGAGTGCAGTGGTGGTGAGTATAACTACGTAGTTCTTTTCCCTTTTTTATTTTCTTGCATAATTAATTATTATAAATGCAATTTTTCATAAATTTAACCCAAATATTACAGGCGCGAAAACAATTAAATTAAGGAAAACATCGTGAGGAAACCTGGACTTAAAAGTCTGAAATTGCCAATCCGCCTTGAGCAAGCGTGGTGATTAATGCTCATGCCTTCTCTATATGAGAAGAGGTCTTTGACCTGCAGTGGGAAACAGGCTGGTATTTTTATTACAGGCGCAAAAACATGAGTAATTGATATAAATATTTTTCACAGTGACAGTTCAAAGATTTAGCGTAAACTTTGAAATACCTAATGCTACTTACAAACCAAGAAATTTTCTATAAATAATTTTCTTTGTATTTTTTAATGAATTTGTCTAACAATATATACTTTAAATATTCTCTGGGACATCTATTTAGTCACTGCTTACTATTTTGATACAATTACGACGTTTATATCAGATAGGAGCTACTGAGAAGCAATTACTCACAATTACAATACAACCTCAACAGTAAAGTAATAAAAGTCGCGGATGTTGATGGTCCGATTACGTTTACACTTGGTACACAGTAAACATAGTATTTAATTTTTTGATATCATAGCGGCTTCTAAATAGGTAAGGTGTTCCCTACTGATTTTATGGCTATAAGCAAAACATAAAAAAAACGCAAGTATCGCTTTAATCTTGAGTCAGTGTGAGTAGAAAGCAAGAACAATTTTCTGAAAAACTTTTCAAACTTTTATTTTCTTGAGAACCTAATTCGTACGAACTATTTCAAAACTAAGATTGTCAATTAATGAATAGATAGATAGATAGAATATTCTTTATTGTGTACACTAATATAATATTTATATAGTAGCTGTACAATGGGCGGTCCGGTCCCATCGCTAAAAACAATCTTCCAAACAACCTTTGAATGGAGGATAAGTGCTCAACGCGCAGGTGCTCTTTGGACGGCTGCTCTGGTTGGACAACGTCTGGAGTTCGGATGGTAATACTACATAGATTAAAAGAATATTACTACCTATATCACTTAATATTTAATTGTACTACCTAATTATTACCTCATTAAATATAAGACTGTCACTGTCACAAACGCAGTCAAGTCGTTGCTTTCGGAGTGAGTGATCGAAGGAATGAAAAAGAACATGTAAGGGTAGAGTGTGTCTTGAAACTGCGGCCAGTACGAGAACCACTACTTTAAGTCGAAATTCAATAAAAGGATAGTAGATACTGCCCCGATAGATCTGACAAACTAGTTAGGATTTGACTTGTACGACCTTTTTAAGACGACAACGATGCAGACACTAAGGCCATTTAAACACACTATTCACGGAAACAAAAAACTCACTGACCGGAACAACAGCCATCTGTAGGTCACAATCATAATAATAATAGTCCTTATATAAATATAATAATCAGAATATTTAAAATAATAAACAACGTTGTCAAGATATATATTTACATTACAAAATACCTTGATAATAAGAGGCAATGTATTTATTTATTGAACTACGTACTTGTTGCTCTAAAATGGTTGTGTGATTCCAGACAAATGCGATAGATATTATATAATATCTTTGAGAATTTGCCTACGAAATGCAAAACAGGATTTATTTTTCAAATATAACTAGTAGGGGTGTTTAGGCATCTCGCACCACTCGCGACTCGCACCGCGGTGCGACTTGCCTAATAGCTCCTTTTGAATGGGTCACATCGCACCATATTGTTAGAGCGGTGCTAGTGGCCTAAGGTACAGTAGGTTGTATTTTAATTAGAAATATAGTTAATATAATACACATGATATATGTACTACACACATGCGTCTATAGAAATAACAGTTAGAAAACAGGTATTAGTTAAATAATAGTGTACCATGAGAATCGTAGTTCTATAAATACAACTCTTCCTTTTTGCACGGTCGATCGTTGCGTATACTCGCATAACGAATAATAAATCAATTGGCCGATTTGATAATTTAATTTAATTATAGGTACTTATAAAATAATATATATATATAAATAATATAATATATATATATATATATATATAATATATATATATATATATATAATATATATATATATATATATATATATATATATATATATATATATATATATATATATATATATATATAAATATATATTTAAAATGATAATAAGAAATAATGAATATTAATTTCCAGTGCTTCTAAAGTAAACGCTGTAAGCGCAGCAATAGAGGTTGTATTTTGGCGTGCTAAAGAGTGTGTGATTTCACTTTGTAGTACTAATCACCTTAAAAAAAACAAAATGGTAAGATAATCTTCTTGAATGGAATTTGTCATTGTTATATCTTATACAAATACTATGTATTCCACATTTATGTTTTAAAGTGAATATCACATTTTATGGGCAGGTTGGGGCTGAAAGGTTTTAGAGTGGCGACCACGAACCGGAAAACGCAACGTGGGCAGACCCCTCATAAGGTAGACCGACGACCTTATAAGGGTGGCGGGCAACCGGTGGATGAGGGCGGCGAACGACCGGCCACGGTGGCGAAAATGGGGGACGCCTATGTTCAGCAGTGGACGTCTTTTAGCTGATATGATGATAATGATGATGATAAATATCACATTTTATAGACATTTCATTAATCGTACGCACTGATATGAAAATAGAATCGATGTTGACTCCCATGACATAGGTAATGCCTGTTGGTCTAGTGGTTAGTGACCCTGACTGCTAAGCCGGAGGTCGTGGGTTCGATTCCCACCCAGGACAAACCTTTGTGTGATGAGCATGATTGTTTGTTCTGTGTCTGGGTGTAATTTATCTATACATATAATAAAAATGTAACCGATCGCTGTCTGTACATGGAAGATATATGAGAAAAAAGATTACTGGGACCTTTATCAACGCAAATAGAACCCAAAACAATGATTGTTACAATTTTTGTCTGTTTGTCTGTTTGTCTGTTAGTCTGTTTGTCTGTTTGTCTGTGCGTTTGTTCACGCTAATCTCAGAAACGGCTTATCCGATTTAGATATGGTTTTCACTAATACATTGTGGTAAGCTTCACTTAACATTTAGTGTTTGTTTCATGTCAATCGGTACATAAATAAAAAAGTTATGCCAATTTAAAGAATCACGTCAAACATTTTCTGATAGAAACTGAGACTATCAGGTTACGGAATAGCTGATAGCGTTTTTATTTTTCGGATTCTTCTCATTCTAAACAATCTTCCGTTTAGTTTTAAATGAGTCCAGTTTCCAGTGAGCCTATGTTTCGCGATGACAATTAATAAAGCCCAAGGTCAGACACAACTAACTAAAAGTTGTAGGCGTGGATCTAAGTATTAGCTGTTTTTCCTAGCAGCCTGTATGCTTTGATCCCCGATGGCTATACGTCTAATCCATACATCCATACATATTATATAAGGCTTTGTCCTGACTGACTGACTGACTAACAGACAACGCACAGCCTAAACTGCTGGTCGTAGTGACTTGAAATTTGGAGGGTGTGTTTGTCTAAATGTCTAGAGGTTGTACCTCAAAAGGGTTTTTAAAATTTAATTCCTAAGTGTGTGAAAAGGGATGAAATCGATTGTATGAATCTTCTTCATTTTTTAATTTACAGTTTTGAAATTTTGTTTTGGAATACTTCTATTTAAATAAAAAATATACTTATAATTTTATTTTAACAGGGGTGGATTTAGAGGGGTGTAATTAGGGATGAAATATTCTATACAAAGATCTTTAGCTTTTGAAATTTACAGGGAGGTGGAGGGAGGGAAAGGAGGGAGGAAAAGGAGGAATTGAGGAGAAGGAGGAAGGGAGAGGAAAGTGAGAGGGAAGTGTTGGGGGAGTGAGAGGAAAGTGATGGAGAAGTAACGGGGAAGTGAGGGGGAAGTGAGGGGGAATTGAGGGGGGTGTGAGATGGGTGAGGGGGCAGTGAGGGGGAAGTGAGGGAAAATGAGGGGGAGTGAGGGTTAAGTGAGGGGTGAATGAGGGGAAAATGAGAGGAAAGTGAGGGGGAAGTGAGGGAGACAGTAGAGGAAAGGAGGGGGAAGGAACGCGGAAAGAAAGGAGTTCTCGAACGGTGAAAAAAGGGAGGGGTAGGGATAGTAAGCGATAGGAAGGGAGAGGACAGGAGGAAAAGAAAGGAGAAGGAAGGGAGAAGAGAGGGTGAAAACGAGGAGGCAAGGTAGAGGGAAGTGGAGGAAAGGGCAAGAGATGCTGGAGGAGGGGCAAGGGATGCTGAAGGAGGTGAAGAGGAGAAGGGGGAGGGGAAGAGAGGAAGGAGGAAACTGTGGAGAGTGGAGAAAAAGTTCAATAGGGAAGAAGGGAAGGGGAAATTTATTGTAGTGAAAATTTGCCTTTGTGTATTGTATATTGTTTTTACGAGGGATATCTTTAGGTAGGTGAAAGAGGATTTGTATGAATGGGAGATTAAAAACAGTATGAAAAACAGTATTTAAACAATATAAAAATGCTATCTATATACATAAAAGCAAAAGGTCACTCACTCACTTATCACGAAGTCTCAGAAATAACAAGTGCTAGGAATCTCAAACTTTGCATTGTCGTTCCTATTAGGATATAGGTGCCCACTTAGACGGAATTTTGCGAAATCCATCCCCTAAAGGGGGTATAAAGGGGTGGCAAAGTTTGTATGAAATTTCTATAGTTTTTATAGTAGGATTACCAAATTACTAGAAAATACTCTTTTTTTATTATTCAGCAACCCCCCCTTATTAAATGGGCAAATAAGAGTCGCAAATTTGTGTGAAAGTGGTTTGTCAGTTTTAGCGGTAGCGGGTTTAAACTGGATTCGCCATAGAGACGGATAATACTGATACAATGTACGATTGCCATAAAATCAGGCACGCAATATTCTCATAGAGGCACCCATCTGAATTTTCACGCGAACGAAGTCGCGGGCAACAGCTAGTCTATAATATGTATGTATTTACAAAAAAAAAATGTATACCTATAAGTAGTATATCAGTTGTTTAGTACCCATAACACAAGCAAATATAATTGCTTAATTTGGGGCTAGATGGCGCTGTGTGAATGTAGTAGAATATTATATATTATATATTATTATATAATAGTAGGACAGGGATGCAATCCGATGCACTTGACAGCAAGTACCTATTAGCATTACAATGATATCAAATTGATCATTGTGCCTTCACGCTTCACAGCTAGTTCAATTACGTTGTATCGATGTAATACATTGTCTTAGTAGAAAAAAGGCATAAGGCCAGAAAGCCACTGATCAATTTCTGTCTTTGTTCTAATTACTACAAGCTATAAAATGTTAAACTAAGGTTGTTAATTTTGTTCCTCTTTTCATTGTATGTGCCTTGGTAAGTATAGCATATTTGACACAATAGACTGCAACGGAGCTGCAACGTTGCCGTGCACATGACAATTGATGACAATAAGATTGCCTGATAAAACACTATCTGACAAAATTTGCGTGACGTACTGATAATTAATACTGAACGACCAGACTGTGTGGCCAACATGCCACTACAGCCCAGACGGAACACTCTGTTCAAAAAGCGAAATAAAAGTAGATATAAGACAAAGTAAATAGGTACCTATAAAGGTAAGCAATATAATTGGAAAGTTTATAATTGTTCAATTAAGTAAAATCTCCAAGATAGATACGAAAGACTGATCCCACAATGCAGGGCGTGTAACCAGAAAACTCCAAGAGAGAAATTCCAAAATTTTCAACTAAGTCGAATCAACTGAGTTTTTGAGAACAGAGAATTATAAAAACGTATAAAAATTTAGTAGGCAGATCCTAAAGGGAATCCTTTTTTTATTAATTTTATTATTATGATAAGTATAACATGAAGGGGAAGCATATCATGATCATTATAAACTTGTAAGGCTTACTATGTTCTAATAAGGTACATTTACAACCCATGCCCTGCATTGTTATGCTCACTAAAATGTCAT
This sequence comes from Parascotia fuliginaria, assembly GCA_963082885.1. NCBI lineage: Eukaryota > Metazoa > Arthropoda > Insecta > Lepidoptera > Erebidae > Parascotia > Parascotia fuliginaria. Next base: position 8,929,459 of record OY720187.1, read on the forward strand.
TGCTTGTGGTGTCATATTGGCCGGTTCATCACCTTCCCTCTAATATGGCGAAGGTAATAATGGCTGGTCCGTGTGTCATGCTCGTGAACGGGTGCTACTTGGGATGACTATTCGGCTCTGTCGCAAAATGACCACTTCTCAAAATGACTACAGGTAGCAAAATGTCCCTTTCTCAGAACGTCCCTTTCGCAAAATGTCACTTTCTCAGAATGTCCCTTTCGCAAAATGTTCCTTTCTCAGAATGTCCCTTTCGCAAAATGTCCCTTTAGCAAAATGTCCCCTTCATCAAACAGGCATTAAATTACTTTCATCAGTAAAAAAACTGGTCAAATACAAATAAACAATCAACAAATTAAACTTAACCTAAATAAAATAAGAAAAATTAAATGTCTTACAAAGATCAATTTACACAAATAAACAATCAACAAATTGGGTTAAGTTTAATTTCTTGATTGTTTATTTGTATAAATTGATCTTTTGATTGACAGTCAATCTGACAAACTTCGATTTCTATTATTTTTATTTTAGTTTATGTGCATGCACCTACCTACCCATATTTTAATGATTGAACATTAATACAGTACCCCTCTGTGTTGTACACTGGCTCTTGACCAGTTTTTTTACTCATGAAAGTAATTTAATGCCTGTTTGATGAAGGGGACATTTTGCTAAAGGGACATTTTGCGAAAGGGACATTCTGAGAAAGGAACATTTTGCGAAAGGGACATTCTGGGAAAGTGACATTTTGCGAAAGGGACGTACTAAGAAAGGGACATTTTGCTACCTGTAGTCATTTTGAGAAGTGGTCATTTTGCTACAGAGCCGACTATTCAATCTTGCCATGGCATACATCTAATACTAAATTCAGTATTACCTTGTCGTTCAATATGACCAAGAGGTGCATTTTTACCATCTTAATTAAAATACGTAGTCAAATTACCATACCAAATGAAACTAAATAATTGAAATCCTCTTATATTTCTTTTTTTAATCTTCTAATTATATTAGTTGAGTTCGAGATTGAACAGAACGTAAAAATGTTTTAATTATACTTAATATTGCATAGAAAATGAGTTTACTAGTTATCAACATTATTAACTTTTGCAAATATCGGTAACTATGGCTTTTACAATATTGGCATGCAAATTATAACATCTAATAAAGTTGATTGTTAAAGTCAACAGGTACACCACGATTTCACATACTTACATTATAAATTAGTCAAAATATGTATTTCCCCTTTACAGCGGCAAACCGCGTCAATCATCTATTTTATTATAATATAATGAATAAAAATCAAATGAAGCATCACGCATTAAAAATTCGCTAGCAATCTTTAGCTGCGTAATTACTACAGCTAAAGATTTTATAATGATGGCTGCTAAGAATATAATGTTCTCAGAGAAAAACGTCGCCTTGTTTTGGTCGAAAATTCGATTAAAATGTGCAAGTTATAGTATCTTATCTTGTTTAGATGTTAAAACACTATTTTTAATTCATATTATTTTATAAATTAACTAAATAATAGTGTTTTAAAATAATTTTTAAAAATGCACCTGTGAAGTAAGGCAGATCATGACACGTATTTTATTCTGAGAAGTAGGAAGATTTACGTATTCCTTTAAAATCTTTCCCCGCTACATTGAAGTTTGAAAGATTGGTGGAAATATAACTACATCTAAATATGTTTGGGCAAGGATTCACAGAGAAATGCTTTTGTGACAATACACTTTACAAAGTCAAATATGGGGTCAAAGTTTGTAAGATACCTAATTATGCCAAGGGCGATATTATCTAGGCCAAAGTTATGAATAATGTAATTTTTTGTAGATTCTTAGACGGAGGCGGATGATTTTTGATTTTCTACTTACTTGTTATTAGAAAATAAATATTTTCATTCGAATTCATACTTACAATAGTACCTACCCATTATTTTCCTTCGTAGATAGTGGTAAAATTTACATAGTAAATATCAACACGACGAGTTTTGATATATCAGTCACGCATAGATAACATATTGGGTTTAAGGACTGCCGTAAACTGATATATTTACATTTTTTACGATTACATATGAATAAAACTGTTGGTATTTATGCAGTTGCTTTACAGAATTTGTCAGACATATTAGAACAAGCTTTAGAATTAACGGACACAAAACGAAGTCAAATATTTTTTTAGATTACTCTGTCATCATTTTGTGTTAGCTATGTACCTATCTATTTACAAAGTGGAAGCTTATTAGAGAATAAATCCTATAGTGTTTGGAAAAGCTTGAATCACAAACCACCAGAACTCGTAACATACAATATACGTTGACTACTATACTGTCGTCCTGTATCGATATCACATCAGTCACAACGAAGCAATAATAATGATGACAATAACTACGACGCTTTTCCAATCATTACTCATCGAATTAGGAAGTTAAATGGTATTGTACTCACGATGTAGATGCAGTATTGTCAGGAACCATAGCAATGATGTTGACACTCATGTTCACTCTCATCATGTAGTTCACCCAGCACGCGAAGAACATCATAATGGCAACATTGAACCGCGCCGGGACGAAATCTGTAAACCACAAACCTTCCAGATAATAAACATTATATAAGTACCTCTTACAGTTTCAGCATTAAGTGTACCCACATGAGTACCACTACCAACATTCTTAATAGGCGACAAATGGTGTAGGTGATACCTAGAATGATTAGCTACTTGCTGCTGTTAGTTCTTGTTCCGAGTGTACTTTATTCAATATGGGATTTTTGATTTTTAATTTAGACTAGGAGTCGAGACAGTACTAGCCTGCTACTTGTAGCTTCGGTGCCACTTAGCGTGATTGAAAATGAAATTTTTAATTTTCAGAGCTTTATCCTTTCACTTCTGGTAATGATATCTCATTAATAATATGAACAAATCCTAAATAGACAAATCAAGGCATTCGGGGAACACGCGTATTTTTCAAAAGTTAACCCAAGGCCTTTTCCTTATCGTCTTCACATGCAAATCGATTACTAAATATATTTTTATTTATACAAACGTGTGATGTAATAAGGTTGAATGTTTTAGAGTAACCTCGCATAAAATTTTAAGCTTAATTATTCACTGAATGATTCTAACATAACCTTCTAAATGATGAAGTGCATTCGATTGTCCTTAGCGGGAGCACGTATCAGAATGTTTTTTTTTTCAGAGACAGATTGTTATAGCACGTATCTAAGCATGGCCGGTTCATAAACTAGCATTATACAACCAATGCTAAAATCTCGATAGGAAGCACCTTGTACAATCCAATCGTACCTACATATACGTGATCTGCCTTTTTGGCGATTATGAGATATGATATTTCTGCCTGTTATGGGCGACATGTTTGTAGCTACAAAGTACAATTGGGTCATCAAATCAAATAATTTGTCAGAACAGAAATACAGATGAAAAGACGAGTTTTTTAGCAAACTTTGATCTTCCTGCGGGTTTCAGCTTTTCAAAATTTTTCACAGCTGGCGTTTTAGTGATCCTCGAGCTCACTGTTATTCAGACACAAACCTTTATTAAAATAATCATAAACATTAGATAAGATCTCTTCATTATCAACCTTTATTTAAAGAAATTAACTAGGTACATTTTTTTCGAGCTTAACCAATAGTTGTACAAGAAAGCACTAGTAGCGGCCTCGCAAAACCAGTACAAGTGTGCGGAAGATAAACTTTCGAATTCATTGTCAATATCAGCCTGACAGTCACATATTGTGGGTCATTGCACCGTGCAATAACACAATCTACTTATTAGACATACTGATTACTAGCAAAAAATTAGGTTAGCGAAAGTTAGTATCTAACACATTAACGTCTTATCTGGTTTATTGTTTTTATATATTTTATCGATCTATAATGATTGAGCAAACGTGGCGATCAATGTGTACCTATGCCTTCTCTGTATAAAGAGGCTTTTACCTCAGAGTAGGGTAACAACAGGCTGGTATTATTAATTATAGACTGGTCTGCTGGCCTAGTGGTTAGTGAACCTGACTGCTAAGCCGGAGGTCGTGGGTTCGATTCCCACCCAGGACAAATCTTTGTGTGATGGGCATGATTGTTTGTTCTATGTCTGGGTGTAATTTATCTATAATATGTATGTATTTACAAAAAAAAATGTATATAAGTAGTATATCAGTTGTTTAGTACCCATAACACAAGCAAAATCTTATTGCTTAATTTGGGACTAGATGGCGCTGTGTGAATGTGGTAGAATATTATTATTATATTATTATAATTATTATTTCATTGGGTGGAAACATTTAAAATTAAAAAGGGCTGATAAAACCATGATAAGAAAAATATTTTTGTATTCGAAAGGCATACCAATAATAATTTACTGGATTATTATTTGTAATTGGCTAACAGCATCATGGATCAATCGATGTTCAAGGTTGCTGTGCTCACCGCGATTTCTCCATGTATGGCTGACGGTTTTTTAGATACATTGAGAACCTTCATGTCAGTTCGGTTCTACACTAACATCTATTTCTAGGTATCGTCATGAGTATAGAAATCTTAGGTACCAATTATGAAAACTGGTAACAAGGCCGTTTAGTGTATACCTATATCCACTTAATAGTTTAAAAAAATCATGATATTTTATAAAAACGAAATTATATGTAAGTACCTACCGTCGCGTCATTCCGGTATACATAATATAATGTATTGTCTGCCAAAGAAATGAAACCTTGCTCTAATTGACATGGATCATCGCGTTCACTGTATGCATATAGAGTGATTTTAAAATTAGTGCCCCACTTTGCCTTTGTTTGTGGGAATTAATATGTTATTATTATCATTGAATGTCTCGACTTTACTCGCATACATTTAAACCTTTCCGACGAATTCGCTAAAAACCGAATCAATCTAAAACTAGAAGATAGAGGAGAAACAGATTAAACTCCAACTTTGCATTATATTTTTACAGATTAACACTCAGTTTCTAAAAGGCTGATCAACGAAATATTAACTAATCACCTGTTAAATCTCATGTGAAGTACCTAAAAGCATGTTAAAAGCATGGATAATTACTTTATTTAATCAAATTAGTTACTAATCAGTTAATAGATTAGAAACCGGGTGTATGTCGGTTATGCTGATATTTATTTATTTCTGACATTTATTCTCACGTGTTGCATATATTTTACGTATTTGAAACTATATAATAAATATCTAATAAATTCAAGCAAATAAATACAAACGATGAAGTTGGCATCACTTGCAAAAGACTTGTTTTTTACTATGTCCATGGCCTCAAATCGCGATGAATAGAACTCTGCGTGATGACCACAACAAATCGACTCGAGCACGACAGATGCTTGGATGTCAAAATGGCGTATTATTAAACAATTATATTATTTAGGAATGGAGAAGAGTAAAAAATACGAAGTTACTTGCAATGCAATACGTAGGTAGTATCCAGTGCATTATAGAACTTCTTCGCAAACAATTAAGGTGCCACTATCACCATTCCAACAGTTTCAATGGCTTTGGATTTAATGGCGTTTACCTCTCCTGGACCCCATTGACTACTTACTATCAGACACAGTGAATTAAAGCATATTGCTTGCAGTTAGCGTAGATTGAGCACTTGCAACTCCAGTTGCTATCATGAACAACGACACAACGTGAACTTGGACTTGTCAGTAATATTTAAAAGACTGTGTCCAAGTGATTCAAACCAATAAAATGGACTCAAAAACTTTTCAAAATATAATAAAAAATAACTCATATTTGAAATTACCGAGAACTAGATAACTACGAACAAAACCTAGTTCTTGGATAAGTACACTTTTAACAATTTTCCTCTTGGTTAATATTGTTATAGCGTTCAACAAATGATAGTGAATCTATTTGACGTCGGTCGCCATTGAGTTTTACGGTTATAGTTAAACACTTTATGAGGCCAGTGGTAAAATGTTATTTAGAAAATAATAATATAATATGCAATATGTTGTTCTCTAAATGTAAATTAGTTTAACTTCTAGAACGATTTTATTACGTAAATCTTGCATATTTCATTTGTTTGTTACAAAAATACAATATAATAAAACCGCTATCTATTTTGTGATTGCCTTAATATGACCGAATCCTCACAAATTTAATAGGGGATCGGACAGTAATCAGCTTAAAATCTAAAATGTACTTAGATATAATAAATATACTGTTTTATGATTATTTATCGAATTATAATTTAATATAATTCATTTAAATATTTTTAAATGAAGAAATAAAATGTTGTTATTTACAATATTTTTAATCTGTACTGAAACACCAATCACATTGTGTGACGTCATTTGTGGGCAATCATTGATTGCACGGGTACTACCTAGTTATTGTATTCAGATATTTTGTTGAAATTCTAAAAGTTTCAAAAAGATTACTGTTAAACTAGGATACAGTAATCGATTTAAAAACTGTCACGTGGTGTTTCTCCAGTTTTTCATAATGGAAACAGGATTTACGAAAGCCAACATTATGTTGTGATTTGCAATTTTTTTGCAAGTAATTCAGACTTTTGTGACGCTGAATTTAACCATATTTCATTCTATTTATTTGTAGTAGGTAGGTAAGTATTACCGTCAAAATGATCTTTACGAAAGTAAATTGGTGAAGTTACAGGCATCTCGCCCGTCGGAATTTTGCTCGCTAAGTCTAACAATATTTTTCGTATAAGTACCTACCTATCTGCTTTTCTTGGAACATTAATGAATATTTTATTTGGAGTAGTTTTTGATGTGTTTGTACATTGGGGTACTGCACACTAACGATATTTTTTCGTTCCATAACAATAAATCAAGAATATACTCCACAAAACAAAACTTCTCGCGAACTTATGTTCGTTCAGCTCATCAGCTGTTTTGGTATGACCACAAATGACGTCACGCGCTGTCAGACGACATATCGTGGCGTTTTGGCGGGATTTTTAAACAAACAATACTAAAACATGATTTTAAGTACGTAAAAGGCTATAAATAAATAAAATTTTATTTTTTATGGGAATAAGTAGTACCCATAAAGATTAATTTAAAACACTTTCTGAAAATTAGTCCGATCCCCTATTGCTTATAAAAAGCGTTCCGAAAAAAAATTTGACTGTTCTATACTACTATATAATACACAATAGTTCCGTCCAATATCTACAATTCAGCATAGTTTAAATCATCACTTCAGCCAAAAGAAGGTTCAAGTACACTGATAAACCTAGACCTACCCGAAGCATCTCCACTCTGTCCGAGCCTAATGCGCCCTCTTTCATCATTCCCTCGCCACTTTCGACAGGTCTTCGCGGTTCACCTTTTGAAGTGTTTATCTACGCTGTACTGTATACCAGGACTTTTCTATCTCATAATTTTGACGCTCATGATTTTTTTTACGAGATAAGCTCACTAACTACTATTTAATTAATGATCTTAGGCAATGGCCTACTAACATAATTCGACACCATGGTTTCGAATTATGTTAGGTACATAATTTATACGTCTTATCGTTGGACCAGTACAAAATGACACAGCTCTGTTCGGTAATTTCGAGAATGAAAACCACTGCTTACATAATATCATAAACCTCTTCATTTTTGATATAATCTCCATAAAAAAAAATAACTTTTCAAAGATAAATTCATAGAGATTTTTTACTTAGGCTGTAAATGTTGTATTTAGTAGTTATATTCTGTACATTTCAACAATAGAGGTACATAATACCTACTTATTTAGGGTCCATTTCTTAAATATTAGTTTGCGGAATCACGTAACTGAGGGCGGAGTGACTACATTGTTACACCGCTATTGTTAACCGGTGGAGTCTTTGTGTCGCAGTGAATGCTCTACGTTTATCTAATTGTTGTTATAGGAAACATAATGATTAGTGCCTCATTCCGTACCAGGCTGTGACATGATGATTTACTTCAGCACTTAGCATTTTATTCGCAGTTTCATAAACACCACAATATTATATACCTACTATCTCAGTATTCTCTCGCTGCAGAGCAAGACGCCTTTCTTATTCTTTAATACATTGTTCATAAAGTTTCCTTAAGAAGGATTCATATTTTATATCTAATAATTTGTTTGAGTTCAGGTTTGGATCACCAACGACGCGACATGTTTATGAGACACACATTATTAGGTCATACATAATATATAGCAAACTTCGAATTTTCGAGTATAACAAAAGTAGGTATGGCTGAAACAATAAAAAGCTGAATCTAAATGCGCGATCTATTAAAAACAGGTCTGTGGATGCCTTAACCCCTCAATCATTCTCATTAGTCATCATTACGATAGATAAAAAATACACAAAGTATTAAATTCATTATCCAGGCATACATACTTCTCAAGTACTTACTTGAGCTGTATAGGTCGTATATCTACTATTATATTCATAGCGATTTAATGAGTCGTAAATATATCATTGACAACGGCATTCTAAATTACCCAAGCGAAGCCTTCATGCAGACACTATATCTATAAAGACTCGTACAGTAATGTCAATATGTGATTCAATGAGCTACTTAGACAAGCAACGGCAGACTTGGACTACTATTATTGAGTAGACGACGTCAATCATTTGCGTAACGGTGTACACGTGCTAGACTTGCATATAAGAATTCGTAATTCTGTGTGTCCGTATAGCGGTGAAAGTGCAAGAATGCAGGTTATGTTTAGCGCCGCCATCGCTTGGGTCTCTGCTCAGACCGGCGTCGCCACGGCCGCTTCTCCGGCGGCGCCAGACTCGCGCTAATGACCAACCATCCTGTTTCTGCCCCATAACATGATCAACCTTATACATACATATAGGTATTACAGCGTACACATTTAATCACATAAAATTTGCACTCAGCTTAAATTACACATTTTTAAATTGTTAAAATAATTACTCGTTTTTAATTGGTCATTATCTGTTAATTTTTATACTTCACATAATGTTTATTTTATATCATTATATGAGTTTAAATTTTAAACTACCTATATTCATTAAGTTTGGAGGAAGGAATTGTCCTTAACTTTCACCTATCACTATTTATGAATTAAAAATGGTCAAGGTCTTTGAAAGTAAACCAAAAGATTTTACGTATCTTAATATTAATCTAGTAACTAAAGAGCTAACGGGCATCGGGACGAAATCACTTATCAAACAAGTGACAGATGTCGAACGCTAACTTTCAAACGATTAAATACCCAACTTGTTACATGTACATATTCTAACGGTACAACCTACTTATAAGGAAAAGGTTATGATTCATTATACACAATGCCTGCAATTCGGGCGTTAACTCTTATCGAAAAATCCAGACCATTTAGGTACTCTTATGACGTTGAATGCCCAAAAGCGAGTGATGCGTAAATGCAATTAGAGATATTTGTATATATTTATTTTAACCAATAAAAACTGCGAAATCTTTAAATTTTGTGGTCGACAAATAAAAATCCAGAAAGATCATGGGAAACTTTCGCGATAAAGTCGAGCGATTGGCGGGTGTTACGAACGCCTTTAAATAATGATAACACAAGAGTCTAGATATTATCACAGTAACATGTATTGTTATGTCTCTTAGAAATTGGAGGAGACAAGTTTCGTATTGTATTACCTGCATGTGTAGTCGAACGCGAAGGCTGAATTGCAGGTAATTGGGCGACTGGGACCACAAGGAACTGGAACCGCGGTCCTAGTCGCTCAATAACATTTTTGAATATGTCGACTGGGACCACCAACCATGTGACGTAAAATGTACCGTCGCCAGAAAAAAATGGTGCTTAATTAATCTTAAGACTTTTTTTTTTTGCAATGTTATACAAATTATATATTTTTGATAGGCACAATATTCAGAACATTTTATATTTTAGCTTTTAATACTCTTGAAACTGTGATTTTAATTACCAAATTTTATGGCTTTCAATACTCTTAAGACTGTAATTTAAAATAGAAAAGTTTATTATATTAGCTTAGCTTTTAATACTTTTCAGACTGTGATTTTAAATACCAAATTTTATAGCTTTTAATATTCTTATGACTGTGAATTAAAATACAAAATTTTATTATATTTTAGCTTTTGAATATGAAACCTAATTACATAAGGACATAATAGTTTCTCATTATTAAGATGACCTACATCTTAATAATCACCAAAAATATTATGTCTTAACATAATATTTTTTATGATGTTTACTTTTAAATATTATTGTGATCCATTTTCTTTGTAATTCTTGAAAAGCGTTGTCATTTTGTTGTTTGATTTTATGATTTCTGTTAATTATTTACTATACGTTCTGTTAAGAAAAAAAAATGATTTTAATACCAATCTTTGAGTTTAATTTCGAATGCTTTTGCTGCTGACTGTACAAGAATTGAATTTAAACAATATATTTTTTAATCATATTTTAAGTGGTGCCAGTCGTCCAAAGTATATTAATAAGAATATTCAATTGGGTAACTGACCCTACGGTCCCACTTTTAGAACGAGTCCAGTTGCCTCCTTACCCGAATTTCATCAACAAATATTTTTCTCAAAGCACTGATTTACTGATTCTCTCTGTGTTTACATTGTATAGGTTAATTGTATGTTCGTAAAGTTTAAACACAGGTTTTTCTTTTATCAGAGAGTTCTCTAGTTGTCTGTTTAATAAAATGAAAAATGCTTTACAAAATAACAACTTTAAAAAATTTTAAGCATGTTAAGAAAAAGGTATGAAAAATAACTACAAAGTGAGTTATAGGAAACAATAAGAAGACTGTAGTTTAGGCAGTCCACAGTCTAAATAAAAGTCAGCCATCAATCGGAAAATAGCAAGTTGTATTTTTATATGGCATATTTAGGAAGACAATACGTTTTAATCGCAATAATTACTTGATTTATTTGTTTCCTTATTGGTTTAACACACTACTAGTTACTACACAGGAAAAGCCTTTACTTCATATAAAAACTGTCGACGCTACCTTATTGAGTTATTGCGTTTTGAACAATATCAGTCTAATGTTAACTTCTATGAATTAAAGTTACAATGTTAAAAGTTATAATAATATATGTTTATCAATTCCAAGTAGAATGACATTAAAATAAATACCAGGCTAACATACCCCTACGTTACTTAAGCACGTACCAAAGTACGTGATTGATATTGTACTGACATCATTGGTAGTAACCAAAATATGATATAATGAAATTACCTGTACAAGTGACAATGTTTAGAAAAAATATTGATTTGTCATACTGGCTGCTAAGAGAACAAACACTGGTGACACTAGCAGAAAATCGCAAAAGTGATTTTCATTTTTCGAAACAAATGAATTAAATTAATATAATTCTATACTATTTTGAACGCGCTAATCTCTGCAACTACTAGTCGGATTTGAAAATTCTTTCTTTTAAACCTTCCTCGAGAACTGGGCTATTATACAGTTCTCGAAGACGGTTATAGGCTATGTAACATCACGCTACTGGTGACGGAAACAGAGCAGTAAGCAAAGACGCGGGTAAAACCGCGCTGCGAGAAGCTAGTAATGACTATTTTTTTATTGTAGTAAGTATTTCAGGATGATAGAAATTTATTTATTTTTATTTTTATTTTTTATATATCAAATCTAAATTACTTTAAAATAACTAAGGCTTCGTGAAAGAACTTCTATAAATGTATGTGAAAGCCGTATCTAGTTTTGTTCAGTAGTTTTGTAAAAAATAGTGGAAAAACAGACTGCGAAAACAGCAACTTTATACTATTTAGAAATAGTGATACCAACTGAACACCTCGCTGTACATTTCTCGCCCACCCTTCGTCCACTTTGGAAACCAAAGTTTGGAAACCAGTTTCAGAACAGAATGATTTTTCTTTTTGGGAAACCTAGTTTACACTACACCAAAAAAAACGCGTGCGCTAAAAGACGAAGTACAGGCCGAAAGTGCAGCTGTTGGAATCGCGTCACAACGTCAATTTCAAGGCGTTTGTGGTGCGAGTACCAATGTGTTATCTGCACCTCGTCATGGAAGAAACCTTTTTGCCGCAAGGTATCGTGTTCCGTCGCTTCCGCGGACAAGTGCCACATGAACGCACAGTGGCGTAGTGCATGTGAAGTATAGTTTATAAGTTTATATGTATTATTTATGTTAGTCTGTAAGGTATTTATCTATGGGTTTATGCGACCCAAAATAAATGATTTATTATTATTAATATTATTGCCGCATTCGGCACAATAATAATAATAATAAATTTTTTGTTTCAAATTTTTCTCTCAGACAGAACATCACAGTCATAAAGGTTACTAGACTATGTGTACATAAATACAAAAGCTAAATAATTGAACAGCTGTTAGGGTATTACGCGGTACACAGATGCGTAGTAACCTCACACATCGGTCACAATGAATGACTATGTATACTTCGCCAAAATTCATGAAAACCAATCGTACTTTGTTAAGTTCGGTCAAACAAAAGACAAATGGGACCAAAATATAATAGCGAACTCGGAATATATTATGTATTCTTCATTACTAAAATAGATTTTGTTGTTACACATAAAGTGTGACAAAAATGTGAGTCGTATACGAATTTATTTGTTCATTGAGACTTCTTATTGTGTTTATTTCGTCGTTTATTGACCTCGAAAGCACAGCCAGATTTGATTCTGCAGCCATCATGAAATAGGTAAAGGGAAACGCTAAGGATTCTATACCGGTACGTCTGTCATCTGCTTGTTTCTCACTTTAGTTTCGACCACACAGCACATTTCAGATACCTGCCATTTTAGAAGGCCTAGTACTATCCTTAATTTTAGTTCTAGTTAAATTTCCGAGAACACAGGTTTGTAAATTTCTCGGAATGACGATTACGATGATGGAGTGGGATTGCCTACTTTTATGTCTTCAAACTTTTTGATCTACCTACTACTACATAAAACATATAGCAACAGTAAATATAGCATCTATATAGTTTGCAGTCTATATATAAAATATAGTTTGTAGTCACTAAACACGACAACAACATCGTGAAATTTGTTAAACAACCAGAAATCCTACGCCTTTTTGTATAGATGCCTGGTAATATTGCGGAACGACAGAAATGATAGGAGCCCGTGACAATACTGCTGAACCGTGAAGAGTTAAGCCAACATCATTCAATTGTTCAGTCAAGGGCATGTTCGCCAACGAAGGTACGATTAGCGAGTGTTATGTAGTGTTTTTATATAGATTTAGTGATACATTTCTGCAAAAAAAAAACAAAAAAGATTTGGGCGGCTTCACGTTCAACATGTTATTTTCTTTTATGAAACCGACGAATTTCAACTATTTTTCCAGTACCTATGAGATCCTAGTTTTTGTTAAAGAGTACCTAGTTAGTGTTTAATACTGCAAACTAGAAAAATTTAGTATGAAATTGTTATTTTCTTTTACCAATTAATAATGATAGTTAAAACTAATTTAGCAACAAAAGGTAGTAGATAACTACGATTAATTACTTTAATACCTAACAACATAACTAGGTAGGTCTAGGTAAATTATGACTTTATTAGTTAGCGTACAGCAGTATAATGTTACAACAGAGATGATGACGATGACAATGATGGTAAATTATATTATCAAATTTTTCTTTCATCAAATTCACTAGATGTTTTTTAACAAATAAATTAGATTTAAATATCACTGTTATAGAAAAGCCTTTACTCTTATAGAAGGCATTGCCATGCTTGCTCAAAGCGATTTTAGACGTTTTTTATCAAATTTATCAAATTGCATATAAACGTTACTTGCATCAACAAGTTACTTAAAAAAATATTTAACACATCACGTTCTGTTGCCTCACAACTGTCTATTAGACAATGAATAATAATTGTTATAATAAATTCATTTGAACATTATATTACGTGCACCTCATTACCTGGTTTGCATTCAACTCTCTCAATGTACGACTCTCTCTTTCTAATTATCTCGTGTATTTAACGTGTACTAAACCGTAAATAGTTTTTATGTAACATTATCACTCCATATTTCATATTAATTAGGTACTTACTTAGTTAACGTTCACTTTTATTTATTTAATTTGAACTTATCATTCTACTGCTGAAAGGTAAGATAAACGAAAGAGGCAGAGCTGAGCGAGATGTCTCTTTCTTGCTTGCTCAAATCGGACCAGCCCTGCTGTGAAAGTTACAACCCTTAGAAATGTAGCAATAGAGCATTATTTATATTGATCATTAATAATATTCTGTTAGAAGCGCTTTGTATAGCAAGTGAAAGATTGCTTTGTTTTTCGTGACAGCAAGTGGGGAAGGCTCCAAGGGCATAGCGAAATGTTTTGTTGGTGCTTTGTTCGTGAGCGGTGGCTATCACGATATCTACTCTAGAGACGCTTACTTGTCTGTCATGTTACCAGGAAACTTTGATGTCAAAAGCGTCAATTTGCCATTCACTGTTTTAAGATCATGGTCACCACATTTTTTATACGTTTTGATGTCTACGTTACTAGGTAGTACTTAGGTGAGACGATAGGATATTGACGTAATGGTTTGCTATTGAAGTTCATTTTATTTAAAAAAAAAAGCGAATGCGAGAATAAATCAGGTGTGACGAATGTACCTGGTTGGCTTAATTTTAATAATAATAAAGCTTATGTTTGTTATTAAAACTGACTGTACGAGTAATTACTACACCGATGGTAATCAGTCTCGAGGAATCCAGTATGATCAATTTAATCCCAAAAGCTATCGTGGTATTCTGGTAGGTTCGTGTCTCACTTAATTCAATTTTAATTTAATCAAAATATAAGATTAGAGTTTTAGGCATCTGTCTACTACAATAACGAGTTCTGTGCTAGTATAGGTACCTACTCTTGCTTTATTTGGTACAATAAAACAAACAATCTTCTAAGAATTTCACATGCATATTCATTTGATCAATCTTAATTTTGTTGCTTTACGGCACAAGATATTTTCCTGCATAGGTAATATTACCTATATCATCTTCAAAAACCTGTTAATAAAAATATCTGGCTTGCTTGTAATACCTACTTCAAAATAATGTTCAAATATCGAATAGACTTAAGTTAATTACAGTTTGTAGGTAGGTATACAAAGAAGTGGCGGGCAACCAATGCACGATGGATGAGGGCGGCGAACGACCGAAACGAACGACGAAAATTGGGGAAGGCCTATGTTCAGCAGTGGACGTCTTTTGGCTGATATGACAATGATATGATGATACAAAGAAGATATTAGGTATAATAATACAGGTAGTTAACCATTAATAATAATAATAATAATAATATTCTACCACATTCACACAGCGCCATTTAGCCCCAAATTAAGCAATTATATTTGCTTGTGTTATGGGTACTAAACAACTGATATACTACTTAAATACATTTTTTTTTTGTAAATACATACATATTATAGATAAATTACACCCAGACACAGAACAAACAATCATGTTCATCACACAAAGGTTTGTCCTGGGTGGGAATCGAACCCACGACCTCCGGCTTAGCAGTCAGGGTCACTAACCACTAGACCAACAGGTCAGTCAAATTTTTCAAGTTCCCTTCGCCCGATCTGGACGCGAGGGGTGTCAAAAGACGCGGCTGATCACCAGCTACAAGACGAGACTATCCCGGACACCACCAGGGTTCACGGTCAAAAGTTATTAGCGAAAATGTTCAAAAATTTACTGAAAAGTATGCGGTGACACCACTGTTTTAACTGTTTTTGTATGTTTCAGAGGGTGCAGAAGCGATCCAGAGGTATCCCTAGATAGGTCCCACCGTCCTCAAGCCAAAACAAATGATTCACAGGAATTTGGAATAGGTCTAGTGCTATAGAAAATTAAAAACTGCAAAAATTTCGTCAAAATGTACTAACTTCCTGAAAAATGTGTAATTTGACACGTGTTCCCGTTGGAGTATAACGATTACATTTTAAGTTTACGGTTTATGGACTATAGGTAGGTATATTAAACTATATTATTTCCTACCATTATAAATCGAAACGGAATAGTATTTAGTTTAGTCATGGCTCTGATACGGTATATTTCTCATCAGAAAATAGTCAATAATGCTATTCTTTCAGGGTAAGTACTTTTACCTATTAGGGGAGAGGGGAGCAGCAGCTCTGAACATTTTTTACATTTCATTCCATAATTCCTAAATTTCTTTCATTTACTTTATTTTTCTTACGTAATGGTATCCAGAGTTATTAGGCATCTAAATAATAATCACTATCTTAATCGTTTATAAAGGAATAATGATATATTTTCATTTTTGTGGAGGCATGTAAATGTTCAAAGCTGCCTAGTCGGGGCAGTTTTGAACACACCTGGGGCAGCGTTGAATCAGTATATTTTAATAAAATAATCTGTACATTTTTAACAATTATTGAGGAAATAATCAATAATAAACACTTGAGCTACAAAAGTATCATTAAATATCGAAATTGAAAAATAATCAATAAAACAAATATTTAAATTACTTGGTAAAAAATTAAGAGTAAATATTAGAGAAAATCAATGAAACTAAACAAAATATAACAAAGGTGCCTATCAAAATATAATAAAAAAACAGTATTAAGTAATTAACTGTAAGATAAATGACCCTTATTTTACCTTTGAAAAAAATTCAAATCTGCCCCAACAAGTCTGTTCAAACCTGTCCAGGGAGGGTTTTTCAAGATAAACTTATATTCTATATAGGAATTCCCTTCTATGTTCTAACCTCTTATTGAATCTTTATTAAAACTATTTTAGCTGTGAAATAAAGACAAAAACGCTCACCACTTCTTTAAAATACGATCATGAAAACCTTAGGTGCAAAATAAAAAATGCACACAACTGAACACTGAAAACAAATAAACTGTTTTACTGGGAACTCATATAGCAGAACTTGAAAATAACAAATGACAGGCAGGTGCATCAGTGATGTCAAAACAAAATCACGGTTTTTACGAATGTAGCCTAAAATAGAGAGGTTTGTGCTAAAGCTGCCCATGTTCAAAGCTCTCTCCTCTACTCTCAGGCTATTCTAGCGACCATAAACATTAAACCTTTTTTCCTATGAGCATCCAACTCCTTACCTTGAGACATCAAAGAAACATATATTAAAAGTTAAGGGTAACGTCAATAAAATTAACTTGCTAAGCTAAAATAAAATAAATAAATAGATTCATATACGTACTTGTAAATATAACATATAGTAATTTTTTAATTTCACTAAAGTTACTTAAAGGACCAAATATTAGAATATAAAGTACTTACCAACCTAACAAAATAATGCTGAGAATATGTAGGTATTTGTCGTTTTTGGATTGTTCAGATTTAAAAGTATAATATAATAATACCAGCCTGTTTTACTGTCCCACTGCAGGGCAAAGGCCTCTTCTCACATAGAAGGAATGAGCATTAATCACCACGCTTGCTCAAGACAGATTGACAATTTCAGTCTTTTAAGTCCAGGTTTCCTCACGATGTTTTCCTTCACCGTCAGTCAGAAATGTCCAAGATAAACTTAGAAAGTACATATGATTTGAAAAATGATGATATGATGATGACCTTGCACCATCAAGGTTTTTCTCCGAACAGGAGATCGAATCAAAAGCATGTTTTCGAGTACCTCTAACAGCATTCGCATTAATATAGACTAGTCCGTACTAGTCAACAATAATATTGATTATAAATCAATAACTTTAGATTGAAGCATTATCATCGTTAATGAATTAACAATTTTATAAAGCAATTAGGTATTTAACGTCTTTAACGTTATGTGATGCGACACCTAATCTTACTTTATGATCATTAAGAAGAAACAAAATATTAAAAACTAAGCATAATAATTTACTAAAAGTCGTTAATATTTTTACTTGTATGCGCTAAACACACACACAGTAGTCATGAATGGCTTTTGAAAAAGGATTTTATTGCTAAAAGATATAAGTGGGTGTGTATATTAATTATTTTTCTAATAATATTAATCTTAAAAATTAATAAAATAATACATTAAGTAATCGACGTCAAACTTTATTATTCCTATCGCTTGTCAAAATAAGGTAAAATGTATTATTATGAATACATAAAACCTCATTATTATGATTAATCGAATAAAAACGCCTTTGATTTACCTGATGAGTACGAAGCAAAAAGTTATTATAGGTGTGACAGTAATAACTCTTGAACTATACCTTAGACTGGCACTCAAGACATCAACAACAACATTTTAAATAAAACAATCTCGCAAAAACTTAACCAATAACATTCCAATTAGGTAGGTACATGAACTAAGCGGTACCTACATCTTTTAATTGATTTCTACCGTTAAAGACCTTCGTACAGCGGCGATTATTCCCATTGTTTCATTAAACCTTTGCTTTCCTATATCTTGAGCATTTGAACTAAACGTTTAATAAAACAGGGAAAATATACCGGGTAACACGAAATTTGCAAATAAAATTTAAACGTTATTTGGGCTTTGAAATTGTTAGTTAAATTTAACTATTCATACGAAAACGATGTAGTCTATAAAACACTAATTTATATTAATATATAAATATTTTATAAGGGCTTTATTTACTTACCAAATAATTTAATGTGAAACTTCATTTTGTTATATTATGCACGAAACACGTAATAACACAAACAGCAGCACGATTTGATAGCACGCACGCGCTCCGCGATACGTTGCAAATTATGAGAATGGCGAGCAGCGCCTACGCTTGTCTTTCTACGACTGCCTTCCTTTACTACGTCGGGTCGCCTGCTTTTAGATCCGCACACTGCATTCGAAGGCCTCAACTTGCGTGTCACTTCAAAACATCCGATCGTAAATGGACATTAACGCTGTAACACAAACCTTCGATGAGTTAGATGGCATCTATTTAAACGTTAAGTCGAGTCTTTGATTGCATTTTATCTCTTTTATTATCTGTTCATTACTAAATATATGTACATATCTACAGTTGCGTATGTAAGCCCGATATTACCTAAGTCAAGTCGGTTTTAACGTATCTATTATTTAAACCTATAAAATTATTAGTAATATTAATTATGCATTTTCGATTTGTGAGTACGTACCTAATTAATGTTCGGCATCGATTATTGTATATAATTTACGCGCATTTATGTACTTTGCTTTACCCCAACATTAATCTTCAGATTATAAAATTAATGTGCTTATTTAACCGTGACGCGTTGAAGTCTTCAATAGGGTCTTCGATATCATTGCAACCAAAAGACATCCACTGTTGCAAGTGGTCGTAAACCCTCTTAACCCTTTCAAAAAGTTCTAGCCTGGATTATACAAATGCTTTTTACAGGACTCAGACCTTATAGGCTACAGATTATTAATATTCTTAATCTTGTAAAGAAGCACGTGCACGATGCAACCTTCAAAAGATAACATCGTATGACATAGATTTGTGGTCAAACAATATTTTATGAGAAAGAATGATCTCTTATCTCATAACACATATTGAAATAGATAGCAAGCATTACAATGAGATTACTAAAAGATAAACATACAAAATTATTTACTGCGTTTTCTTTTATTAGACAAATTGCAGATAAAATAGGGTAAGATTTGTAATCCGAGAAACTTGTACAATTTTGCTGCACAGTTCACGATCAACCAAGTTTACCATGTGAGTTTCACAAATATTTTATTTATTGCAATTCTAGCTGTCGCCCGCTGGTTCGCTTGGGTGACTTAAAAAGTTACACAATATCTTTATGAAATACTAGCTTTCCGCGGCGCGGTTTCGCCTGCGCTAAGTTAAATCTTTGGTTACTGCACCGCTACTGTCGCTCGTAGCGTGATGTTACATAGCCTTACATACCTTCCTCAATAACTGGACGCTCAAGAATTTTCAAAATCGGTTTAGTAGATCCAGAAAAAAAAATTTACACATAATAAAATATAGCCTATGATATCCACTGAATTAATTGACTACTAAAATTGAAAGAATTTTTTAAATCGGTAACGTAGATTTTCAGGTAAATCTTTGCAAACAAACATACACAAAATCAAATCTTTTCGCTTTATAATATTAGTTTAGATATAAGCCTATGTCTTAATCTGATAAATGAGCTATCATTGTAATGTTTCATTGAAATCTATTCAAAATTTTGCATGAAATAGAAACAACCATACAAACTTTCGCATATATTATGAGTGAGATGCAGATCAAAACAAACTCTAATACTCTTTGGAAGTGTCAGTTTTTATCTCATTACCTTGGACAGTTTATCGAACCACTTCTATTTGATAGATACATGACCAGAACAGGTGCCTATACTACCACGTACTGAGTTCTGATCGGAACAACTACTCGATCAGTTTAGTTGCTGTAAAATAAGTGAACCTAAGATACCATCACATATAATACAGTACGCACAGTCGCATGCTATACGATTATTACAGTGAGAAATTTAAAATATTCAAGATTATTTCGAAACAGATTATTTATTATTATTATTTTGTTTTTATTTTTCTCGGCTAGCCGGTAAAACTGATGGCACGGGCTTAAGCCAAGTGTACATCGTATCATCAATGGTTTGTGTTGGGTTAATGGGTGTACCGTTAAGTGTTGGTGTGTTGTGTATGGGTGTGTTGTCCGTTGTGCACTGTGTATTTTGTAGAAGTGGTAGTTTTTAGGTGCAATGTTGAGAGTTTTGAGAGATTGGTGTAACTAACTGTTTAAGAATAACTCCTGTTTCAGAGAGAACTATGGGAACGATTACTACTTTTTCTATTATTATCATTACCTTCCGGCCTAACGACCGTTTAAGGTGGCAAAAATTGGAGGCGGTCTATGTCCAGCAGTGGACGTCTTTCGGGTTAATTATGATTACTAAAAATCACAAATTTAACACTTATAAAACACAATAAATGTACTCATATATCTTGCGTGTGAACTAAAATAGTACCTATGTATCTGTTTGATGGCGGTCTGCCTCTGTAGACTGATGGTTAAGTGTTATATTTATTTATACAACTTAGATATTTTGACTGCTTCTGTGGTTCGGTGGTATTGTGTACGGACTGCCACGCAGAGGCCGCGGGTTTGATTCCCGCTTAATGCAAATATTTGTGTGCATGAACATGTCTATTTGCATTAGTCTAGGCGTTTCTATGTATAATATGTAATGTATGTTTTTACAAAAAAAAAGTGTTTAAGTATGTTTCTTCGCATTCTGAAATCTATAACACAAGCTAATAATATATTCTTACTTTTGGTCCAGGTGGCGTTGTGTGTAGTTCTTGTGATATTGATATTATATTTATTTATTTATTTAGGTGATAAAAACATACGCAAAGCCACTATTAGTTCTCAAAAGCGGCAAGAGACATTTGACTACTCTCCTAGTACGTCCGCCTGTCCCTATGAAAATAATCAATAATATTATTTTTTAGACAAAAAACAAAAACCGACTTTTAAACTATGTCGTCACAAAAGACATCAACGCGTTGTTTTACATCTCTTTACTCCTTGTTTACGTTTTTACAAGTTATAAAACTAAAACCAAACTACTTAAACATTTTTTATTAATAAAAATATGGGACCAATTTCAGAGTACCCTTTTAAATAAAAAATTTTTTTTTCAAATCGGTTTTTAAATGACCGAGATCTGCTGTAACAACTGTACAAAAAAATACGACCCGAATTGAAAACCTCCTCCTTTTTGAAGTCGGTTAAAAATAAAGTAAATTTCTGTACCTACTTATGTCGGTACAGAAATTTACTTTATTTTTAACCGACTTCTTTTTTAAATTTACTTTCTTCAGATTATGGGTTACAGTCACAGAGTACATTAGTTACAATTTACTTACATAATTACCGTAATCATAATCTCTTCTGCTCTCTTAGAAATTATCTTAGGGACACTGGAAACCAATATTCACCAATATACATCGTAGTTTTATTATTCTAATTTTAGGATCCTCTTTCTGTTTCTTACAACCCATGAGTGCTATGGTTTCTACGCAAAAGAGTGATAAAGTCGTATTAGCCAAATGAAACAAGAAAAGTTTCAAAAGGATAAAATTACCAAATTGCGTTTTCTACAATTTTACCTTGAACGATTTTGTGTTTTATTCACTTACCGATATGGTACTACTATTTATTTTATGGCAATACCCAGTTTCTATTTAAAAACGTATTTTTGCACCTTTACTTTAATTGGCACACAACCCTTGTTCTTTTCTAAATTTGCTTAAATTTATCGATTATGAACAAACTTATACTAAAAAGTAACTTAAAAAAAAAACTATTATTACTTTCCATTTCCATTCTCTGTCCACGAGGCAATTGATATGTACGTTTTCATATTTAGTCAACGTGCCCTAGACGCACATATGCATTTCATACATTTTCGCGTTGACAATCATTAAGTGCCGTCGACTTATTTGTGCGTTCATTTTTCTTATATGCCTTATAAAAAGAACTCACAACAGTTGCACCAATAGTTAACGCACTATTTAGGCAATGAATTTTACCAAAATACTTAAAACTTGTAATCGAATCAAACTAATCAGTAGGTTAAGATATTTTTAATTACCTATTAGCAACAGTGTAAAGGCTTCTAACCCAAAGTTAATTATCAGCGATGATCTATGATAGGCTCCTACCTGCTACATCATTTCACGTTGTGCCACTCAATGTGTTCGCCAGACTGTTCTTATTAAGTAAACATGTAAATAATAATCATAAATTAGAAATCAATATGATTTACTACTGACAAGAAAAGTCTAAGAATAACAAAAATATATTAACACTTGTGTAATATGATTTGTGAAAGAGTTATGCAATATTGACATCATCATCAATCCGAAGTCGTCAACAAATGGACAAAGACTTCTAGAAAAGAGAAGGGTTTTTCATAGTCATACTATTGACGGGTGCGTTGTTTAGTAAGCTAGAAAAGTTTCTGCCTATTTCTCTTAGTCTGACCCATGAAGAAAAGCCGCAATAGTAGGTACTTGCCATATTTTAAACCGAAGTTCACACGGTATTCATTCAGTAGCCGGTAGACGTTCTCTTCTCGACACACTCTGATTTACGTACGAATCGTATAAAATATAGTTCAGTCTGAAGACGTTCACTACAAGACATAGATAGCTCTCAAAAGTAGAGTAAGAAAGATTACTCGGCACATAGGTGCTCTCTGTTTTTTACAATATTAGCCTACCAAACAGACTACATTCTGTCCCATGGTAAGCAGGCAATGGGATCCAGGAGTGGTGGACACCATCCCAAAGACTATCGAATCAAACTACTAACGTTTGTTTCCTGATATTTCGTCAGGCAAATGTGAGTAATGCATTGGGTGAAACTTGATACATTACATACCTGACTAGTTTTATATCATTAAACTATTATTAACTTACTTGGAAACATCAAATCTTAGAATTTTATAACGCATTTAAGTAATTATGCTATCACCACTGAAGGACGATCTTGTATTTCATCCAATTAATTATAAGGAGAAGCTAAACCAGTACAACAACATAGTTGCAAGTTGAGTCTACGGAATCTTTCGTGATCATCTCGAACTTTGTAAAGTCTTAGCCTTGACTTTTACTTTTTACAACTTCTTACATTTTTGTTTAAATTACAGTCTCTGTATGTTATACCAATTCTGAAAAGGTAAACTTATTAGTGTTTTTTTAAATAGACTAAGTTAACGAAGGACAAAGAAGTCGACAAAGTAGGTAATGAACTAGTTTTTTTTTAAAATACCTACTGACATAATGGTTAAAAAAGTGCTCGACTGACTATATATAATATTCAAGCTGTTGTCGTGCTTATAGATACGTTATACGATTGCCAGGCATCCCTCACGATTTGCCTAAGTCCTCAGATAACTCAGTCAACAAATCGGTGAGACCGCGCGGGCCCATAACACATAATTTGTTGTTATTTATCTTACAAACACAACAATTTCATTAACTTATTCTTCTAACCCAATTCAGTAAGGTACTATCGAGAAGTCTACCGTAAAGAAGGTCTGTGGTAGGTCTTCACGGTGTCCAGTACGCTGGTTTCAGCATGAATAGGCCAGATCAACCGGGGAAGTACTATCCTCATAGAAGATCGACGTAAAAGTAATAATATCCGTACTATTGCGTTTCGTTCGGTGACTAAGAGGGCCGGGGGCCCATTTTCTTCCCATTCCTTTTTCCTCACCTCCCATCGATGGAGGTGAGGAAAACCTTTCATCTATCCCACTCCCTTTGCGGTAGGCAGTGGCTTCCCTGAGTCCAGTCAGAGTCCCTGGCATTGCAGGAGCAATGCTAGAGAGTTACCACTTACCGTCACGTGGGCTGTTTGCTCGTCTGCCACTGTCGGCAATAAAAGAAAATTTTCTAAAGCTGTAAGCGGGCTCTTTCTATTAGGATTACTATAACAATTCGTATTCATTGAAGCGCTACAAAACAGCAACAACGTATTTAAAATATCTAAGCTAATTATTATTTTATCACACTGATAATAATCTTCATATAAAACAATTAAGCAAACGTGATAATCAAGCAATCGAGCGACTCTTAAATAACGAGCCAATGCTCTCAAGAAGTTCGCATGTACCTACTTTTTGTTCGTTTTACAATGCGATCGTTGTGGACCTACATACTTTATCGCAACCAGTTCTGGATGCGGGGCGAGATCCTGGTATAAAATTTATTCAATAATGATGTTAGAATTGTAATAAGCGTCGTCCGCTTATAGGATAGGGGTTACCTGTATAGTAGGTACCTAGGTTTTAACGTGCTAGTAGACTTTTATTTCCTATATATTCTGATTCTGCAGGGTGTTTTTGATGGTATCAAAATTTTGCCTTATTTTAGTGTTTAGTGGATCCATTTTAGGCATCTTGGACAGCTTTACTACTCTAGAGCAGTAACTGTTCAGTTCTTTAGCTGTGTTCTACTTATCGCTACTTTAGTCAGGCAACTCTACAACCTATGTCAGCCCCTTTCGATTGTTTTATGTAGTTAAGTACTTAAAAAAATAAGGATTTGGATTCAAGCCGCAATTTAAAAATATTAAGATGTTTATAAATCAATGTAAACACTTAAAAGTATTACCTACCTATTGTTTTTAGAACTCATTAGAATTTTGTTGTTTCATTATAGGTACTTGGTAATTAAAACATCTATTACTCTATTACTACGGGCGCGTAGCGTCCGGCTCGGCAGCTACCTTATTACCTACATAAATAATACAAAGAGGACTAATCCATGGTGTATTGTAAAATCTCTCTCTTAACCAGACGAGCCCATTGCTAACACTCTTCAGTTTCAGTTTTCCGTGGTGTTAATTTTTTTTAAGCATACTTTATCTGCAATAAATCGGTCCTTCTCTAATAGGTACATAGTGCCTATCATAGGCTAAACGGCCCCGTGAGTAAGAATAAAGACATGGTCTATGCTAGTTGTCCATATCGAGATAGCAGAGCGGCCCGTAGCAGCAGCAGCAGCAGCAACAAAAGCAGATGCACGCCAAGCTGTAGAAGGTACGTAGCTGCGTAGCCAGCCACGGCTCTTGAATCTACCTTGGCTGCCTAAGGTAATAATAATATTATAAAAAAATAAATACCTACAATATTTAATAATAATGTATCATGATCATGAATATTCATGAATTCATAACTCATTAAAATAATATACCTACTGACTTATATATTATGTACCTACTCACATTAAAATTTGATAGGCAAATAATTCCTACCTAAAACGCCTAAAAAATAAATGAATAAAATATACATACCTACCTACATTAGTTTCTTTAAGGTTTCATACCCAAAAGGTACTTACAAAACCCCATGAAGTTTTCGCTGTTTATCAATGTCAACGGACTGTAGGTATTGTACCTACCTACTTATCTTATGAACCGTAATAGGTAGACAGTTAAAATTTGCGAGTTGTTGAATGTGTATTTAACAAAATTAATAGACAGTTTAATCTTTCGTTCTTACGGCAGATGGTTGTCATTTAATTTCATTCACATTTTTCTTATTTTATCATTGTATTTATTATAAGTACCATTAAAATCATCAACGAGAAGATTATTTTACACTTGACGTGTAGAAGAACAACAAAATTAATAACAAGCAATATACATTATTAAAAAAGCCAAAAGACCGCCTGCCTAAAAAAGTGAAAAGAAAGAAACTCATTTTTTCTTCTGCTGACGCTACATTGAAATTTTATATACTTACCCTTCCCTATGTTACTCCCACAATCAATACCTACGAATCTAATGACTCCTTACTTCCTCATACGTTAAAATCCATCAAGCCATTTAGGCTGTAGAGAGTGTCAAATAAATATACTTATACATAAACATAAACATACATACATGCATACATCATACATACATACGCTCGAAAAACATTACCCTCCGCGACTTCGGCAGTCGGACAAAAATTACATACCTACAATAAAGTGTTCGTTGCTATGGAACCCTTTATTTGCGGGTCCAACTTGTACTTTGCTGATTTTAATAGAATATTTTCTCAGTACGTATGTTACATTATAACATAATTCCACCTCCACCAATTTAAATATTCGTCATAAATATACTAAATCATTTGTTTTTCCTAAAACGTCTTAAACAAAAAACTTGTAATTAATGATCGCAACAAGGTCACCTCTATGTTCACATGAATATTCAGTTCTTTGATTCGTCAAAAAGTAAACGACGAAGTGCGTTTTAAAAAATACAATACGAATACCTAATCACGTCTCAGCATACCAGCCCGTTACTATCCCATTGCACAGGGCAAAGCTTCTTCTCATACAGAGAAAGCATGAACATTAATCGCCACGCTTGCTCAAGTTGGGTTGACAATTTCAGACTACTTCATGTCTATCTAACGACGTTTTTCTGCTTTTATATGCAGCGACATCCCACCTTCAATACTAAAGATGACTTATGGCAGTGTTAGTAATAGTGTTGGCTAGTGGATGGTGCATAGGTAAGCGAAGCACCCAAACAAACTACTGACGAGCGGTCGTTGGCCGTTGACCAACGTGTTAAGTTTTACATAATACCTAACATAAAATTATTTTATAATGTAGAAAACTGCAATAAAGGGTGTCTGTTACGTGGTTATAATTTATTTGCCTGTTTATTTATAATGTAGGTACCTTACCCTAGGTATTAGTATGGTATCTAATAGGCGTATCAAAAACGCCGTGTAAAAATGAAAATATTTTCATTTTTCACGTCGTTTTTGATAGGCTTATTAGATGTCTTAATAATTTTCTTTCATTGAGGTCAGTATTAGTTCTTTCATTTGCTGACTCATCCGCTTTGCCCTACACGTTCGGCAACGGCTTGCTTGCAGTGGTAAAACAAAGTAAAGGTAATTAATTTAAATAAAACCCAACAATATAATTATTTTATTTTATTTCAACTCATAGTGCATAGTTAAATAATAACATGACTAGTTACTTAAATAAACATAACATTTAATCCAATAAGTACAGTAAAGTAATATTCGTTTACAGTAGGTGGGTTGGACAAAATAATAACTAATTACAATGGTAAAGCAATCGTGTATTGAATTGACAATATCTGCATTATAGAAATAACAAGATACTAGGCACTTTATTTAGGTACATTCCTACGCGAATAAAATTTGGGTTCAGAAAATGTTAGGATGATATTTTTTTTCCTAAATGTCGACAATGCTGTCCAACTGTATTCTTGACACTTCCTAACTTCATCCAATGTTACCGATCACATAACATCAGGTCCAGCATCGACCAACATCTAAAAAAACTCATGCAACACCTACGATACGTTTACGTTGACTAAATGGCAGTAGCGAAGAGTCACTTTTCCGAGGAGGTAAGCCGGTGGGACTAAAATATTTTAAGTTTCGGAAGACTAGTTAGTCTTTGAGTAGACACGCAAGCAGTGATAGGTATAAGGAGGTCAGGACATATTTTAAAAGGAAAACCGGCAGGACTCGTGATATATGGACGCTTCGCCACTGCTAAATGAAATTATTAAATAAAATTGCTCAATGCTTTATAAAACACCTATTGCTGTCGATACCTGACGATTTCTTTTATTGGCCAAGATACATTACGCATTACGCCAATTGTCATACATTTAAGGACGTAGGAGCCGACAATGAATAGCCATTCCCTTTACAAGGTTTTCCTATCATAATGTCAGGCCCATGTTCATAACTAAAAAGTAACGTGTTTACAAATAAAACTGTGAAATAACTGTAGAATATGACAATTACCTACATAAGGAACACATTTTATAATATTTTAAAATATTACATTTCTATGGTGCATGATTCATAGATACAAATTAGAATTATTTTATCAATATATTAAACAACAGTTGTTTGAATATTTGTTAAATATGTATAAAAAAATAACCAACTTGTTGCAAAGCGATAACTTGTCTCTTTTTACCCGACTGCCGAAGTCAAGGAGGGTACTGTTGAGAAGTGTAATCAAAACATACTAGCAGGAAATGTTAGTTTACCCAAAAAAATTTTTTGCAAAATATCATAAAATAATAAAACAAAAAAGAAAAGCTGTCCAGAGCGAATTTTTTTATGGGAAAGCTACATTGTTGCATAATTAGTAGTGTCTTGTATTAATTTATTGTTTATATTATTGTGATAAAGTCCGCTTGACCTTACTTTTACATATTTTGTAATATAGTATGACGTCAAAAGGTAATTGCTTTTATTAATTTTAGGCAATACAAATTGAGAGTTACTAAAGTACGTTGTAAGTAATACATGGCATAAGTTACGTAATCATTAAAACTTCGTTATACTGATTTGTGTGTTCTGTACAGTAATATATCATTTCAGTACGAATGGGCTGGATCGACCGCGGAGTTACTACCCTCTCATATAATAAATTTATTTATTTATTTATTTATTTATTTATTTAATAAATATAATAACGAGGTAAAGGTTTAGTATAAACGTACCTATCACGCGTTTTGCTCGATGAAAAAGGCCGGTAGTACAATTACCTCCTTTTCCGTTTTGTCTATTTCTTACTCATCCCTTCACCCTGCATGGTCAACTACGGCTTCTTGGTTTCAAGGTCTTTTTTTGGTTGTTTTAGAAACTACAAGCTACAACACTGCCATGTTCGTAACTTACGGTTACTTGATTGTAAATTCCATGCGTTCGAAGTCGCGAGTAAAAGATAGTTGTAAATAAAATTACATAAATTAAAATCTATGTATACTACATAACTACACAATACGATATGCCATTATTGCTTTTATTTTCTTATATTTCCTATCAATAAATCGTTTTAATGTCCATTTTGATTGTTTCGCAGGCACAACACAACTTTATTACATTCCGTTTTTAATAAAAGGCTTTAAATATATAGGCATTAAATTTGTATGAATCATATTAAAAACTGATTGTAAGTAGTAGTCAGAGTTAACATGCTTAAATGAAACAGTAATGAACTTAGGGCAAGATTCACAGACCGCACTTTGACTTTACTTTGATGCAAAGATCTACTTTGTACCAAAAATATGTATCTTAGGCCCAGATTCACAATTATCGTGACTTTACTTTACAGCAAAGGCACCTTCCCAAAGTAAGCTTTGTATTGCCGAAGATTACTTTCAACTTCATATTCAAACATATTTTTGGTACAAAGTTTAGACTTTACTTTGTAAAGTCAAAGTGCAGTCTGTGAATCTTGCCCTAAAAGCCTAGTATTAAAATTGTGATATTATTACTTAGTAGGTACCACAGGTATTCATTAATATTCTGTGTACGAGGTACCTTTGTATAGTAAAATAATATCATACATTTTATTATACCGAAATACTGACAAGCTCTATGTGCACAGAGAAATATATGCTGGCACACAGGTTACACGTAGTTTACTGCTGGTTTTATGTTCTGTCCGAGTTTAATTTAGGTACAATTTTATGTTAAAATTTTCAACTACAACTAACCTTAGTCACCATAAGAGACAGTTGAGAGACCGAAAACTGGTTTACACTACAGTAATGATATCGCAATGTGTACAACTTATAAACAAATAAAACAAAGCATGAACAAATGGCATCACTAAAAACTAAATTATCTAACTAAAATTAAACTCTTAGCAGCTTTAGTGCCTACTAAGCGGGCATACTCTATGAGATCATTGTTTTTGTTTCCGTTCTTCTTATTAGCTGCATGCCTCTTATATGCTTTATATAACATTACTGCCCCATTCACCCAAACAGGTATATAGTTCAAATCACTTTCTTTAGGAAATCTTTCATCTACACTATCAATATCGGGGTCTAACCTTGAATAAGGCGATGCTTCTAACTTAGGAATACAATCTACTAATGGGAACCATTTGTAGGTCTCTGGACACAATAAGTCTGATGGATAAAAGTTCCCTTTGTATCTCATCTTGCGACAAGAATGTATGTAGTATCCCATGTAGTAATACTCAATTTCTGGACATACAGAATGCAAGTGTCTGGTGAACTCGATCTCTCTAAAATAGAAACAAAATCAATTAATATTGTACTACGTTAAAAGTAGGTTATAAATATGACACTATCCGTTTGCGGTAAAATGTTAATCAGAATCGTCATCATATCAGTTAAAAGATATCCATTTTTTGGAGATAGACCTCCCTCAAGTATCAACAGATACAAACTTTTAGTAATCAAATAAATATATTTAAAAAAATTAATTTTATAGAGGGACTAAACCCGCGCCTCTTGATACATCACAATTCATTACTAAATATTCTACCCAGATCCTGCTTTGAGCATCGAGAGGTATAACGAATGACGCCGTATGGTCACTGGACTAGCCGTACCTTGCTGGGCTATAGAACGTTGTTTTGCATAGTGAGACAGGTGTGTCGCTAGTGGCTTATTACGGTCACTATCAATATGAAAAATAACTGCCTCCTCTCTCTTTTTAGGCAAAAACTGGATATTTCTATACTCATACTCTAATTTGAAAAACAGGCAGTTAGCCTGTTATAAGCTGTACTTGCGTTGTATTTGTTACCAGCTTACCTTAAAGCGCCATAAGTTCCTAACGTCAGATTCATATACTGGGGGTCATAGAAGAAGTAAACAGATGACACACATTTGGGTAGTATATCTATCACACCAACCGCTATTAACTTCCCATCGAGCCAATATTGCTGGTGAAATGAACCGTAACCGCACTGCGGGCCGTTTTCTTTATGTTCCTCCTAAAATAATGAGAAAGAGTTCACGATATCTGCCGTACTAGAAATTAATACCTATCTTTATTGCGGTAGATTATACAATATCATAGGGATAATGATTCTGAATCCATATACATATAAACTGTCAAACCCTGTATTAGTTGAAAATACAAAATTATGACGTCATAGTTTTTGAAGTCAAATGGCGTAGTTATTTATTTGCCATACATCTAGTTTTATAATAATCGCTTAATAATTCTGTATAAGGATGTAGATTATTTTCACACTTAAAGAATAATAGTGGCAAGTCAACTAACTTAACTGATAGAACTTTTTAAATTTCTTTTTTTGGTTTCATTTATTTGACAGATCGGTTACCTCATGTTTAAAAAAATGTTTACATTAAAAATCTTAAGAATTTCACCTAACTCACCAACAAAGGACTTTGCACTAAAAAGTCTTTAAACTTGGGCTCAGTACATTTATCTGGCTTGTCATTGTGTATAGTTGTTTGATACTTTACATATATTTCATGAGTTTCCTTCGCTGTGGCTAGCCATTCAGAACTTGGTGGTGCTGTTCTTACTAGTTTTATCTGCAAGCAAACATAAATCACATCAAAAACTATTATATAATCAAAGATTGGTACAAACAATTAATTTGTAAGTCCTTGAAGAAAGTAGTGTGGGTAACTTTTGATAGTAATAATAATACACGTATTTTGAAAAATTAATTTCGTGCAATGTGTAAGTAAAAGCAGGACCGTCGGCTACGAAATACTTGACGTAATATGGTAATATTTAATTAAGGTAACTAAGATTCGTAGCAGTTATTTCTGTTATTTCTGTATCTGTTCAGTCTGAATAGTGTCTATGATTCGCCATCAAATAGAAAAACATCTACCAAATAAATTGATAAAACAGCAGTAACATAATATATGCTTACATAAAAAAAAATTAAACAAAAAATACTAGTAACATACCTCTAGTTTGTGTTTAACATCATCTGGCAATTCATTTATAAAGTCCTCAATTAGTTTTTCCTTGTTTTTACTAGCACTGTTCACAGTAGTCACGTCAATACCTTTTTCTCGTAGTTTTTCGAGTTTCCTCTCGCGTCTTAATTGTTTTGCTTTTTTACATGGCGCCTTATTAGGGTCTGGGCCCGCATCTGTAAACCATTTTCAATACATATTATTTACTAGCTGTCCGCCCTCATTTCGCTTCGGTATCAAAAGTTTTGTTCGGTCACACAACATACGCCTACATATCATAGCAATAGTGATCAATGATCATTCAGATTTACAAAGGCACTTAAAACATTGGAATTTTGAAAATGACTGGAAAAATATTTTAATCCTATTTTTAGCTTTCTATAGATGAAAGATTTTTTTAAATTGGTTACGTAGATCTTGAGTTAAATCGGAATAAACAAACAAACATACGAAAAATCAAATCTTTTTTTTTATATGTATTAGTTTAGATTTATGATCTTGAAAATTTTTCTCAAAGACATAGAGAAGAGACAAATATTGTTTAATAATTAATTACTAGAAAAACACCAAAAAATGGGAAAATTTTACAATTTTGGGAGGCTTTTGCCCAGCAGTGGAACACCCCTCCCCTACCGGCTAATAAAAAAAAATATATTTACAATATCTCTAGTACCAAAATATCGCCTATTCAAACCTAAGCGGTACCTATTAGCTACCGCCTGCCGTAGAGAAATTCGAGTAGGTATGCGGTAAAAGTACTGTTCACACCAAAGCGGATTGTGCTATGCTTGTAGAAATATCAGATGAGTTTAGCTCACGAAAGTATGAACTTTTCGCCAGTTCGAGTGGTGGGTGTATTCCGCTCTAGCCGCAAAACTTTATGTTAAATACCTAAGCGAAATCATATGTACAATCGAACCAACTGAATCATGACCCATTTTGCTGATATTTTGCTTAAAACTGTCAAACTTGTAAGATCTATCATGTATAATGCACTCACGATGTATTTAATACTAACATAACAACAGTGTACTCAGCAAAATGACAGTGTCCAATAAAATGATAACAAGCTCGTTGCCAAGGAAATTTCTTCAGACGAATTTCCACCAACTTGCATTTAGATGGATTGCCAAAATGAGCATATGGGTCATGATTCTCTTGGTTCGATAGTACCTCTATCCATTGTGGCAGCGAATACAGCTATGTTTGAATAAACTTTAATAACTGTGAAAATATGAATAGGAACTAATTACTGTAATTATTCTCGTTTAAAGACCGCGACACACGTGAAGTGGCGTTTTTATACGGCTGGAACAGGTCGGGAAATTTTGGAAATATCGTTTAAAAGATGATGTCGTCAAGTATACCTATAAGGATGGTAAACTAATCCATAAAATAATGTACAAACCTTTATTAATATTAATCTTAGTAGCTAATGTTTCTGACTGTTCTTTAATCCCAACATCACTGGGTACACTGCTATCTGCAACCATATAAAATTGTATCAAAAATTTTAAGAAAGTTTAGAATAACTTATAATATGCATGACTATATTTTTTTTTCATTTTGATAAACTATAAAATTTGCTTTGGAGAATTTTTTAAAATTAAAATGTATATCTCAGAAACACAAGCTTTTTAATAAAAGATTAAGTAGAGATATATGAACGAAATCAAGACAGTCATAAATCTAACAACGTTCTCAAATTAAAGCGAGATTCAAACATTACCATCCCAGAGACATAGTTCCACAACTTGCTAATTAAAAAATATTCCATCTTTATTCATATCAAAAGGTTAAAGTATACCTTGATTACCATCACCAGCCATTTGCAAACTATCACTTGTTCTAAATGTATCTATATTAATATCTTGATGTTCTTTGATTGCCTCCACAAATTGTTCTCCACCTTCTTCAAACCCTTCTCCAATGACTTCACTACCACTACTGCAGGTAGACATCTTTCTACCAGTTGAAAATTCTTGATTTATCAAGAACTTGTTAATTCTCTTCAATACTTTCTTTTGAGACTTTGTTGCTTTGAATTCTAGGGATCGACATCTGAACATGAGATAAATGTTTTAAATTTTGTTTCATTAAAAGAATATTCAGTACCAAAAGCAATCACCCTTTGTGGAAAGTGCTAATCAAAGTAACCATGTAAAATTAAAAGGAATATAATAATC
Source organism: Parascotia fuliginaria (assembly GCA_963082885.1). Classification (NCBI taxonomy): domain Eukaryota; kingdom Metazoa; phylum Arthropoda; class Insecta; order Lepidoptera; family Erebidae; genus Parascotia; species Parascotia fuliginaria. The sequence goes on from OY720187.1 coordinate 8,963,842, forward strand.
TGTATAATGTAGTCTCACACAAAAACATTAAACAAAAGTTATTATAAATTCAGGCTTGTATTTATATTTATGGTGTTGGCATCTTTATCCTATAAGGTTGAGTAATCAACCAACATAAGTGCCAAAAATACAACAACAACTCCTAACTCTTATAATTTAGTTCAATTGTAAGTTTGCCAATTGCATTGTTGTATCAAAATGCTTTGTCTAACAACAGCCCTTAAAGATAAGATATTGCCACTTAGAAACCACCAACCTAGCCTCAAATAGTGAAATAAATTACTGTCATAATAACTTTAGCCCATAGATGTAATTAAAATTAATTTAATAATAATTGCATGTAACAACAGAAGTCCACCAACCTTATAGTGTACATAGGACAACAAGTTACATCCATGGTTGGCTTGTAACAGTATTTCCCAGACCTCCTCCAGCCTCTATCAATCAGATCTTGATAATCACTTACATTCAAAGCATGAGCCCACATACCTTAAATAAGAAGTAAAAATGTAATTATCTTATATTTTTTTAAATTAATTAGAGCATTTTGTATACTAACCATGACTATAATTAGTATCAGGCCTTTTACAGTAACCGCATCTATAACTCTCATGCTCAGCAAAATATTCAACAAGACTATGCATAATGCTTGTTATTACTCTGATAAATTGTTGTATCAGTCACCGTTAATGTTGGTTTCGGTCAAAAACCTGAAACGAACAGTTGAATCTTGGAAAAAGTTGATGGTATCTACGAGTACGACAAAACAAAAAGACAACTGACAAAAACTGAACTGCTGAATGCTGAGCTGAAAGCTGATGGCCTGTCGCTGTCGCCTGATGCTCTTGATTGAAGTCTTGAATTTTGACACTGTGACAGTTCAACGAATGCATGCAGTTCGGAAACGTAGCAAGTAACTTTATCCATGTGTATTTGTCGCAACGGGTGACTTTAGCGAAAACTTGTGTAAAAATATTAAATTTGTTATTTTGTCATATCTACATTCAATGAAGCACAAATCTTTACCTACTTGAAAACTTTTTTTTTACTATACTAAGTGAGTCATTAAAACTGCTTCCAATTCTTGAGGAAGGTTATAACGAGGGTAGCGGAACAGTAACCAAAGTTATAACTTAGCGCGGATGAAACCGCGCCACGTAAAGCTAGTAAAATAATTACCTTATTTAACGGTAGTAGATCAACGCTGGTTTCAGCATGAATAGGCCGGGTCGATCGGGGAAGTACTACCCTCTCCTATGAGATCGACGTAAGAATATTAGTTTCATGCTAATGTGTTTCGCTCGGCGAGTGAGAGCGCGCCGGCACCCCAATGCTCCCTCGGTCCTCTTCTGTTTCCCTTTTCCTTTCTCATCCCCTTCTCCGTGGTCGGCAACTGCTTGATTGTGTTTTATAAGCATTATTACTTTTGCGATGCTTGGAAAACACAGCCATGCCTATAGGTTACGGTTGCCACTTACCAATAAGTTGACCGTACGCTCGTTTGCCACCAAAGTTGTTTATAAAAAAAAACCTACAAACTTTGAATATTTTTGTTTATTACCTAAAACCTATTATTAATTGTAGGTACCTATCTCATAAATATTCAGTGCAAACAAATTTAAGATCACACGCGACATGCAAATAACTGTGTCACAAACGTGAGCCGACACGTGAGTGTGTGGCCGTAAGACATAACCACGGAAGTTAATTCGTGCTCCAATCGTTTAACACTTTATCTACAACTTTATTCATTTTAAATTTACATCTTTGACAGAATCGCTCTTGATTAATTGAGCTCTTATCACTAATCTACTTTCTAAGAGAGATCAGACCAACTCAAAATCTGTTGGAAGAACTGTTTGAGTTGGTTTAGAAAGTCAATACAGATTTTCTCTCTCCTTATGACTAAACACCGATTAGGTACCCCAAATTAATAAACAAAATAATAATAATAATAATAATAATAATCTTTATTAGGCATTCCAGTGTTTACAGTAATAATTTACAATGACAACCGCACTAGGCAAAGCCTGTATCGCGGCTATCAACAATACGGTTTCAACACGTTTTCGGTCGTAGCGAATAAAGTTTGCAACCAGACTACCTACTTGGTAGGTACTCAGACTTATTAATGGACTTCATGAACTGATAAATGGAATTCATAAATGCTAATAAAACACTACTTGGAAGTGATTAAATATTTATTGTAAATTAACGTAAATTTGAAGTCTGCGTCATTACTGTTTGTGAAATCTTGTCTTCGTCAACTTCAATAATATCAGACATTGTAGTAGATGGTTTTGCCAGATACTTGACTCGACGAGGTCTAAAAAATTACATTGGTAAGGAAGGATACCTAATTCATTTTCTTTTAATTAATTTTAGGTTAGTAGGTTTCTACGGTTTTAAAAAGAAAACTTATTTTTTTTTTTTTATAGTATAGCCTACCAAAGTGACTCCACCCCGCCTGATGGTAAGCAGTCAGTGGAATCCAGAAGTGGCGGCCACTATACCAAAAGCTATCGTTTTAAACTGCTGGTATGGTGGCCTCCACTATGGCGGCTGGGAATGGGGTTAGGGGAAGGAAATGAGGGACGTGAGGAAAGAGGAAAGGGGGGAAACTGGGCCTCCGGCGCTCTCACTCACCGAACGAAACGCAGTAGTACGGATACTACTACTCTTAAGTCGATCTTCTATGAGAGAGTAGTACTTCCCCAGACGATCCGGCCCATTCATGCTGAAATCAGCGTGGATCTACTACCGTAATCGACAAAGATGAATGTTAAAATAGATATGTGATATTACCTACTATTTCGTGTGAAATTCCATGGTTGCACTTGAGTTTCACCCCATATCAGGTAGATGCATCCGCTCATAAATAATACTGTGGCGTGAAAACACCAAATGTGCTTCCAGACTTGTGGTAAATTCTAAAAACATTGCATTACAGTGAGGTCAGTTGCATTGGGTAAATCTAGATCTTCACTCTGCCCTTATCAAAGGACACGCCACGGTGGTAGCGATAAGTCCCGTGCTCGAGGAGTGCCCTGAGAGGCGCCACGGCGTCTTCACGTTTTGGCCGACACACGTACTCACCGGTCACGGGTGCTTCGGCACCTATCTGTGTCTGATGGGCCGAGAGCAGACGTCCGACTGCCATCATTGCGGGGCCTGCCCGCGCGAAACGACGCTCCTCACGCTCATGGCGTGTCCAGCGGGGTGGGATCAGCGTCGCGACGTTCTCGCGGCGCTCGCGAAGGCTCAACTCTCACTACCGGCTGTAGTTCTGTCCATAGCCCGCAGCGAGAGAGCTTGAGAAGACGTCGCCTTCTGCGAGGAGGTGATGCTCACCAAAGAGACAGCCGAGCGGAAGAGGGAGCTGACCGCCATGCTCCCCGCTCGTCGCGCACGTACCGGATGTCGCTGTGGAGCGCCCCAGGATCTCCAGCTACCCTAAGAGGTAGCCTGCACAGGCCCGAGATTGCAACGCACGTGTTCCACGCGCGCCTTCTGATGGAGAAATGGGGGCTAGGCCCCCCAATTCAGACGGGGTTCGCTCACGTGTCGTGAGCGGGCCATGGCCCGTCGTGGTTGCGGATGAATGCGTGAGCGTCTTCCGTGACCCCGACAATCTGACCGTCTGGAGGAACATGGGTTTTAGTCGGTATGCCGGCCGCGTTCCGAGTACCGGAGGAGAGACCGGCCTTGCTCGGGCGGTTCCGTACGCGTAATGCGTTTCCCACGAAAATAAGGTCTATGATAACTCGATAAGTGCATTATCATGCCGGCTACTCCGTACTAGATATACAACAATAGCATATTTACCTAAATCGAAATGAGTTTTTTTTTTTTATTCTTTGCCTACAGTGGCAGACGAGTCAACAGTCCACCTGATGGTAAGTGGTAACTGTCGCTCATAGACTTCTGCAATGCCAGGGGCTCTGCGAAGCCGCTGCCTACCGTGATATTAATGCTCTCTTTAAACCTCGTTTGAAGAAGGACATGTCATAGCTTTCGGGAAACACCGCAGCTGGTAGTTTGTTCCAGAGTCTGCACGTACGTGGGAGAAATGAACGCTGAAAACGAACCGTGCTAGACGAGATCGTGTCCAGGTAGTATGGATGAACTTTGCTGCGATGTCGAGTGGTGCGATGATAGAAAGGAGACGATGGCACCAAGTCAAACAGTTCCTCAGAGCACTCCCCGTTACTCCAACTTGTCTGTGAGATTGGGATCGTCGACGATTCGAACAGCTCGCCGTTGGAGGGAGTCAAGTGGGTCGAGCTGGTATTTGGGGGCTCCTGCCCACAGGTGAGAACAGTACTCCACGTGCGGTCGGACTTGTGCTTTGTATAGCACGAGCCGCTGAGATGACGTAAAGTACCGTCTGGCTCTGTTCAGGACGCCCAGCTTTTTGCTCGCCAGTTTGGCTTTGTCTTCCAAATGACTCCCAAATTGGACCTTGCTGGATATTTGAACACCGAGGATCCCAATGTCATCGGAGATACGGAGAGAAACTCCTTGGAACTGAGGCGCCATAGCAAAAGGGTCCTTCTTCGCAGTGAACGCGCATACTTGTGTCTTCGTGGGGTTGAAATGAACTAAGTTCTTCTCACCCCATTCGAGAGCCCGCCCGAGAGAGCCCTCAACTTCAGACACAAGTTGTAACCGTCTCTCATGCACGGAGCTCCGAGGGACATTCTGTTGGCTAGTGTACCGCGCGTCACCCGTGCTGTCATCTGCATAGCAATGCATGTTCTCAATGTTGGGGAGAGCACTGAGCCTTGTGGTACGCCAGCATTAACCATCATGGTATCGGAGCAAGCACCATCAACAACGACCTTAATGCTCCGACCATCCAGGAAGCTGGCGATCCATCTGCAGAGTCTCTCGGGGATTCCATAGGATGGTAGCTTTGATAGAAGTGCTTTATGCCAGACCCTGTCAAACGCCTTGGCAATATCAAGGCTGACAGCCAGAGCTTTACCCTTGCCCTCCAAGGTTTCTGCCCAACGGTGTGTGAGGTACACGAGTAGATCAGCAGCTGACCGACCGTGTACCGTCAAAGTACCTCAGGAGTTGGGAGTTGATAACTCGTTCCAGAACCTTGGACAGCAAGGATGTTATCGCTATCGGTCTGTAGTTTGACGGGTCCCCCCCAACGGGGTTCTCGCCTTGTCGCGGCGGGGGGGCTTAGTAGCCGTGGTTACCAAGGACCACGGTGAACCAAGAGGAACCCCAAGGAGGCGCCGCTCCTCTGGGCTTTGCCGGTAAGCCCACGATGGAGCGGCTCTGGTGGGTTGCGGTGCTGTTTGGGCGGCACCGCAACTGGGTCGGGCTGCAGTGTTGCTTCGGCGACACTGCGGCTGAGGAGTGGCGGGGCCGCGGCGGGAGAGGAGTGCCGGTATAACGGTGCGCCGCTCTCCCTACCTTCCGGGGCCTCGGCGATCGGGCAGTACGGGCCCGAGACAGCAGTGCGCGTGTTCCGCACGCGCCTCTCAAAAGAAGGGGGGGTAGGCCCCTAAATCGGACGGGGCCCGCTCGCGGTGAGCGGGCCATGGCCCGTCGGGGTCGCGGATGAATGCGCAAGCGACTCCCGTGACCCCGACACTCTGGCCGTCTGGAGGAACACCGTGGGTTTTAGTCGGTATGCTGGCCGCGCTTTGAGTGCGGTCGGAGAGTCCGACATAACCCCCGCCTTGCCCGGGCGGGTGCATATGCGTAATGCATTTCCCACGTAAAAAAAAAAAAAAACGGGTCTGACCGGTCACCCTTTTTAGGGATCGGGTGGACGTTAGCTACCTTCCACGAAGATGGAACCCTATTAGCGTTATATGAGAGACGATAAAGGCGCGTTAAAACGGGAGTCAACTCAGGGGCGCACGTCTTCAGAACCAATGCGGGGACGCCACCTGGTCCACTCGACTTGTGGACATCTAGGAGCCTGAGCTCTCGCCTGACCGCGCGTTGAGTGATGCGGATTTCCGGCATTGAGCTTTCACACCGCGAGATGTTGGGTGGTATGATTCCCCCGTCGTCTAGAGTCGAGTTCGAGGCAAAGAATTGGCCTAGAGTGTCGGCTTTTTCCTTTGCATTATGGACTAGTATGTCGTCTTGTTTGCGCAGTGGCGGGAGATTGTGTGCGAGCAGAAGTTGCCTTGGGCAGCCTTGGCAAGAGACCAGAATGCACGGCTCCCTGAAGGATAGCTTTCTAGCCTCTCGCCAATTCTGGCAACGTGTTCTGCTTTGGCCTCAGCGATAACCTTCTTGTTGAATCTGGAAGCGGCATTGAACTTACGCTTCTCTTTCCTGACCCGCGGGTCCTGGCGTTGCCCAGCACTGTTCCAGGCCCTATATGCGGATTGCTTAAGGTGCGTCGCCTGCCTGCAGGTTTTGTTAAACCAAGGGCGACTGCGACCGCTGACCGGGATTTATGCGTTGGGGATAAATAATTCCATCCCCTGAAGCACCGTATCGGTAATGCAGTTCGCACATGTGTCGGGATTTCCGGAGGAGAAGCAAAGCCGCTTCCATGGGTAGGACGCGAAAAATTCACGAAGCCCATCCCAATCTGCTGAGCTATATCGCCAGACTCTGCGAGACCCGTTTGCCGAAGAGCGATCGGGTCTCACAACAGGGGCTTTACTACGAATAAGGCAGTGGTCAGATGATCCGAGTAGAGCATCGACCACTACCCCATAGCCGTTTGGGTGAGTAGTCAGCAGAAGATCCAACAAAGAAGGTTCATGACCCTCTACGTCTGGAATGCGGGTGGGCTGCATCACCAGTTGAGAGAGACCATAGGCCGAGGCCATATTGAAGACAGTTCTGCTCGGGAGGTCAGTGGTCCGGGACCTCAGCCATTCTTTATGGTGAACGTTGAAATCACCTAGGACCACCACCTCCGCAGACGGATGCTGTTCCAATATTAGGTCAATCCCCCCTTGAACGTTCTCGGTTATTTGGGTGACTCCCCTATCTCTGGCCGGAGACCTGTAAAGGCACGAGTAGATTCGGGTAAGACCCCCATGGTCTACCCGCAGCCATAATATTGATAGGTCCCGGCGTTCGCGGGCCCGAAGGCGGCGACAGCAGATATCACCCATCACTGGCCGGAGACCTGTAAAGGCACGAGTAGATTCGGGTAAGACCCCCATGGTCTACCCGCAGCCATAATATTGATAGGTCCCGGCGTTCGCGGGCCCGAAGGCGGCGACAGCAGATATCACCCCGTACGAAAACGCACATTCCAGTCTTTCGGTGGAAAGCATGTTCCAGCTCGTAGCCGGGGTATTTAAGGTACGATATATCGTCCGGGGTACATATCTGCGTCTCCGTTAAAAAGAGCAAGGCAGGCCGCGCCGACTCAAGGTGTTGATGGACGGCGTCGAGATTACTGTGAAGATCCCTGATATTGCTGAAATCCATTTTAAATGTGGATTTGGTGTCCGCCGTAAATACGTTGCTCTTTCTCTTTCTTGTGGCCATGGTTTGTAGAGAGAGTGGGGGTGAGATGTAATTTGGGAGGCGAAGTCAAGGTGATACCCAAAGAAAGAGCAGTGTGTTGGACCCGACCAATCCAGGAGTTGAGTGAAAAGCTGACGCGGGGCACGGAAGGGCCCCCGATGCCCCCCCGCTCACAACCGCCGGGATCCACTCCGGTCTCCCATTCCGGCACGACGGCCATGAGACGGGATTTTCACCAGTTGGCGGGACAGCCTCCCGTGCGGGATACACACGGGTTCGGGTCCCCTACTGACTGGCAGGTGGCCGACGGATAACCATTCCCATCGGGTCTCCCTGAACCCCGCGTCAACGCGTCACGCTCAACCAACAGGCCAAGACTTTTACCACCGCACGTCTCAAGCATCACCAAAACTTCGCCACCCAATTGGGAAAGGAAAAAGGAACACAGGAATGGCTGTTTCCCCCTTCGTACGAAACACAGCTGAGCTGCTATTACGGCCGAAATAGGTAGAATTGTAGTACCAACCCGTGCGGGTCTAGGTTAGACTCTACCACTATAGTCAGGAGAGGGAAGGAAAGACGGGGACTTCATATCGCGGATGTATGGGTGTGCGATAATGAAGGCTCGAGGTGCCGGGGGCGCGTACCCGTATCTCCCGAAAAGTAACCGGACAGGTTGCAATCCAGTTGATTCTCTGGCATAAAAACTTAAGTTCAAAACTTAAGTATTTATTTGAATTAGCTTTGGTATGCGTTTAGTTAAGCAATACACGTTAGTAGGTAATATTTGGTACAATACTAGGTTTTTTACAATCTAACTAATTGTACTATAACTAGGTATATAAAAATTAAATTAAGTACCTACCTTATATTTTTGTGTAACTTGCCCCACACAAAGAGATATTATTATACCTGATGTGTTACCAATAATTTTAATTACAGTATTAATCGAATTCATAAACGTAGGTGATAGTTCCTGAAAAATTTTAAAGGTTTCAAAACTCGAGTGATGCTTTGTCGCCCTTTTTAATTGAAATTAAATTGAGAACTTACTAAGAAAAACGCAAAAACTAGACTATAACAAATATTTCATTATGTGAAAAGGTATAGAAAGATCCTGTCTGAGTGCACTAGATTTAAGGATTGTCCGACCAAATCATTGAATTTAAAAAAATATATAATTCCGTTTCAGGACTACTGTGATGTTTTTCCTTATTTAATTACATACATTACATAGGTCTAATGTGAGGTCCATTCCAGCAGCCGTCATAGACACAGCTATGCTTAGCAGAAGTGGTCCTGGTATTACGGGCAGCAACCATGTCGCACTCACTAGTAAGCCGGGAAGAACGTGCGCTAGTTAAAAAATAGATAGTTATTAAATGTATAGTTTTCTCTGCTTGTTACAGTTCAACTTAGTCGCACGTTGTCGTTACCTTATTAATTAGAAAATATTTTAATAGTCAGCCTTGCACTGACTTATCTTATTATCTATGTAAAAGAATTTCGAACGCAAAGCGAGAATTGCAATAAAGCCGTCCCTGCGCTCTACCAGCACTTTACCATTCTATCAGAAATCTTATCTCAGTCTAGCTTATATTTCGTTTAGCTTATTTTTTGTTTTCATTGACGATGATGACATGTAAGCAGCCCGATATTACAGGATGGCAACTAAAATCACACACATAATTATCTTCTCGTAAGCATAAGCGTATAGAAGTAGAGAAAGACTGCGAGAGTATAGGTCATTTCATGAAGATGGGAAGGATGGACATAGCATACAGCATTATTAGAAACATAAATAAGAAATCTACAGCTATACTAGATGAAAATGATAAAATATTGATAAGTAATGAAGATATATTGGAAAGATGGAAGAATTATTTAGAAAACTTGTACAGCGGTAAAGGATTAACACAAGGTGATATAGAAGATGAACAAGAAGTAGAAGACGTAATGATAGGTCCGGATATAATGAGAGAAGAATTCGACAGAGTTCTGAACAGTATCAAGAATGGAAAGGCAGCAGGTGATGATAGTATATACATAGAAATGATAAAATACGCCAGCAATGATGAAGTAGTGGAAGAGATATTTAAAATAACAAAATTTATTTATTGTACTGGACAAATGCCAAAAGATTTTATGACAACTAAGATAGTCACATTGCCGAAAAAACAGAACACATTAAAATGCGAAGAACATCGAACTATAAGTTTGGTTTCTCAAGCTTCCAAAATTATACTGAAAATCATCCAACACAGAATAAGAGATAAAATAGAATATAACTTAGGCAACGACCAATACGGTTTTAGAAAGGACAGAGGAACCAGAGAAGCAATTTTGGCCCTAAGACTAATCATAGAAAGAAGAATGGACATAGGACTAAACACCCTTATAGCATTTATAGATTTAGAAAAGGCGTTCGACAATGTTGACTGGAAGAAGATGATGAGAATATTGAAGGAAATTGGATTGGATTTTAGAGATAGAAGAACTATATTTGAATTATATAAGAACCAAGAAACTATTATAGAAATCGGAAACGAGAGAGGAAGAGCAGGAATAAGGAAAGGAGTAAGACAAGGTTGTTCACTTTCACCACTCATTTTTAATGTTTTTATAGAATCAGCCATAAAGAAAATCTCAGAAACATCAGATAAGGTTGTTAAGTTTAATGGAGAAACAATACAATTCATACGATTTGCTGATGATATTGCGGCATTAGCAGAGTCACAGAATGACCTACAGGAACTTTTAAACAACATGAACAACATATTTAAAGAATTTTCTCTTAAAATTAAAATTAAAAAGACTAAAATACTAAACATATCCAAAGAGCTAGTTTGAACTCACACAGAACAATAAAAATAGAAAATAACTCATTAGAAAATGTAATCCAATTCAAATATCTCGGAAGCCTTATTGTACAAGATGCTAGATGTATACAAGACATAAAAACCAGAATAGCAATAGCAAAACAAACATTTCATAAAAACAGAAATATATTTACATCTAAAATATCAAAACAAGTGAAAAAGAAATTTATAAAAACTTATGTTTGGAGCATAGCACTGTATGGGTGTAAAACGTGGACAATGACACAAAGAGAAAGGGATATGTTGGAGGCATTTGAGATGTGGTGCTGGAGGAGGATGAAGAAAATAAGTTAGACAGAGAGGATCACAAACGAAGATGTATTGAGAAGAGTGAAAGAAAAGCGGACCTTGCTCAGGACAATAGAAAGTAGAAGAGGAAAGATGATTGGCCACATTATACGACATGACAGGTTTATAAGAAACATCATAGAAGGGAAAATAGAAGGAAAGTGAGGTAGGGGAAGACCACGGATAAACTATATGAGTTAAATAAAGAAAAGTGCTGGTGCCATGTCGTATAAGGAGGTTAAAGAGATGGCTCTGGACAGGGAGAAGTGGCAGGAATTGCATCAGTTCCACCGACAAGAGTCTAACTCTTAAATTATGAATGGATGGATGGAAGCATTATCGGCCCAAGACCAAGGTCTTTGATAGTGTGTGTTGCCAGTGATGACATACGGAGCAGGGACGTGGTCACTAACTATGGGTCTTGTCAGAAGGCTCAATGTCGCTCAGAGGACGATGGAGCGGGCTGTGTTGCGCGTCTCCCTGCGCGTACATTAAAGAAATGAAGAAATTTGCAGGCGAATCAAGGTATTGATGTAGCTCGTAGAGTTGCTTCACTGAAGTGGCAATACGCAGGACACATAGCCCGCAAAACAGAGAGCCGCGGCCATTGGGACAGAAAGGTTCTAAAGTGGCGACTATGAACCGGAAGGCGTAGCATAGGCAGACCCCACACAAGGTGACCCGACGACCTTAAATGGGTGGCGGGAAGGTAATGGATGAGAGCGGCTCACGACCGGCCAAGGTAGTGAAAATTAGGGAAAGCCTATGTCCAGTAGTGGACATCTTTTGGCTGATAACAGTAACATAGCAAAATATTATATTATTTTATTAACTTACAGACAATAATAAAATATTTTCTAATATGTGGTATCCGCTCTATTTGAGGTTTATGTTTGTAGTAATGAAAGGTGTGTATTAAAATAGTTCCCAGTACCAAACGGAAGAAAAATGGTATAGCTGTTAGTGCCGATGCCTGGAAATTAAACAAATACTTAAATAGTAAACTGTTTTAAGTAGATATCTACGTTTGCTTGAAAAACTTCAGGAAGTGGATTAAGCTTTACATGATTGATACAATGATAGCCAAAATACAGGACCAAACGTTTCGCGAAGTCAGCGGTCTAGTTCTACTCAAACTAGTAGGTACCCAGTCACAGCGGTCCGCGATGCATGGTGGGTCAGAAATTTTCAGGAATTCAGTAAGTTTTGTAAACCATTTTAATTGTATCATAAATTTTCAATCTTTTAAAAAGCAAAGAATAAAACACAAGTTACTTACACTATAAATATTGTATAGAGCAACCTTGGAGTAGTAGAGAGGACCATAAATGCAAAGAGAAATTATCATCCAGGAATAACCAAAGTTCAGAATACAAAGAGCCCAAAAGGGCACCGATTTCAGTATTAGGCCCCATGGCGTATTTGAATTGGTTAACTAGAAACAAGCAACTGAATTAAAATCATATAATTACTTATTTTTTCACTTCTACATCATTAGATGTTAATACATACTCATTTAAGTAAGTAAAATTACTTTATTAATAATTCAAACTTGAAAACGTTAATAAATATGTATCTACTGTCTTTGCACAGTCTGGTATGGTTAGTTTGTCTGTGTTGTTATTTGATCTGAGCTTTGCGTTTAAGCTCAATTTCGCATCTAAAATCTTGATCTATGCACTATTATAAATCCAAATTGTTAAGAAAATATTTTTCTTCTCAGTTATCGCGAACAAGTAATCGCTAAAAATTGTTTCGATTGTTATGAAATGAAATCAGAGCAACGATAAGGTTAGTGATTATTTAAGGTGTATTATCACTAACCTTACACTTTCTAAAACATACACTTACTTTTATAGTGAAAACAGTACCAATAGCGTTGATTAAATAAGTCAATTCATCTTCTGAAATGCAAGGATGCTTCCTTGGAAAATCGGTTACTACGAACACCCAAATGATAGACCACAGGATTTGAAAACTGCCAGACAAGTAGAAACCTACAGGCCATCTTGAGTAGTAATGGACAGCCGAACAAAGAAGAAACGTAGAAAGAGTCCCCGTTGTGAAACCTAATTGAAAAAATAATAATGTAGAATTAAAGTGATAAGTTATGGTGGCTAAGAATCAATAATGACATAGGTACGCTTAGAGCTTTCCTGGTAACACTTAATGCTTGCATAACGACAACATTTTCTTTAATTACGTAGTATGACTATGTTTCGTCGAAGGCTTAGCTGTCTTATGCAGTAATAAGCAACCTGCGTATCTACTAAATATTACCTTACAGCGGTCACAACCCGCCTATCAAGCGGCAATATGGCAACACCGCTCTATAAAGAGGCTTTTTTTTATATATATATTAGCTTACCAAAGTGACTCCACCCTGCCTGATGGTAAGCAGTCAGTGGAATCCAGAAGTGGTGGACACCATACCAAAAGCTATCGTCTTAAACTGCTGTTATGGTGGCCTCCACTATGGCGGCTGGGAATGGGGTTAGAGGAAGAGAATCTGGGAGGTGAGGAAAGAGGAAAGGGGAGAAATTGGGCCTCCGGCACTCTCACTCACCGAACGAAACGCAGTAGTAAGGATACTATTACTCTTAAGTCGATCTTCTATGAGAGGGTATTACTTCCCCGTACGATCCGGCCCATTCATGCTGAAACCAGCGTGGATCTACTACCGTCAAAAGGCTTAAGTGAAGGCAATGGATGTCATCAGGCTGATATGATGATGGAATTGCACGTTTAGAACACTAAACTAATAACTTGTAGCCTCAATTTGAAGAGGCAGATTCAAATTAAAATATTCCATTTCGTGGCATTCAACATATTGCTATATATATAACACTTGAAATAAATAATATTGTTTTGCTCACCCTATCTAGCCAGTCAGTCTGCTAAAGACATCTATATTATTTTTTCACGGTAGTATGTATTAGTATATCATAGATATATTTATATATATATATATAGTATATATTATAAAGATACACTATTTTTATAGTATTGTTATTATTATTATATATATGCATTTATTTAAATATATAAATAAATAAATAAATAGCTCCACGCTGGTTTTAGCATGAATAGGCCGGATCGACCAGGGAAGTACTACACTCTCATAGAAGATCGGCGTAAGAATAAGTTTTCATGCTAATGTGTTTCGCTCGGTGAGTGAGAGTGCCGGCAGCCCAAATACCCCCTCGGTCCTCTTTCGGTTCCCTTTTCCTTCCTCACCCCCTACTCCGTAGTCGGCAACGGCTTGATTGTGTTTTCTAAGCATTATTACTTGGTGATGCTTGATAAACACAGCCATCGATATAAGTTACGGTTACCACTTACCATCAGGTATGCTTGTTCGCCACCAAAGTTGTATAAATATATAAATTTATATATTGTTAATATTATGCCAATATGTACTTCGAAAAGATTTTTCTGTCCTTTTCCTATCATTTTTAAGCACATAGTTACAACTACACACCAGGCACGAGGCCCCTACGAGGCACTTCAGTGTCTTAAATATTTTTAGTCTAAATACAAAGATAATTGAAAATAAGCTTACCACAATAAGCCCATATAAAATGATTTCGTTCTATAGGTGGCACCCAGTTCCGTAATACTTGAACCATGCTTGGTTGCATGGCCCCCTGTTTAAAAAGAAATTTTTTAATGACTACAAATTTTGCCCTTTGAATAAACATGAAAAAGTATTTTGTATGTAATAATGAAATCTGGGAATTAAGTAGCACACGAGTTTTTAATCGAGAATACAGACACAGACCGATCAATCAATTTTCGCGGTCACTAGATGTGTGACAGCTTTCTAAAACGCATCTCGACTAATTTCTCTCTAATACCAGTCAATTGGTCGCACATTTAACTATGGGAGAAAATAAAAGAAAAATGAAAGAGATAAATTAATACTAACAGCACAAAAACCTTTTATAATTCGAACTAAGAACAACAGCCAATAGTCACAATAAGCTGAGGCTGGTGTGAGGCAGCTTAAAACTCCTGATAGCATTCCTGAGATACCAACAACCCATGTAGGGCCTAACCTGTACGATAGAGTATTAATGGCAATTAATTATGTGAGTACATTGTCATTATGATGGCTTAGAACAACACTGAGTCGTCTTGAATTGGTGTTATATTTGAAACATTTTCATCTCAATGCAGTTTTCTAGAGATTGGAAGAAGCTTTCACCCAAACTGCTTCAATCTGAATCAAAAACATAGCTACGTCCTACCTCTTTCCCTCATATATTACTCAAAATCGTCGACGAATCACCTCTGTTGCAAATTAATATACGGCCAAAGAAAATCTTTTAACACAATAGATAGTAGACTCACACCAGTTTTCACTCAAAACTAAGAGTAAATATCATTACCACTTGCAGCTTTCACTCATTTAAAGTCAAGCGCTTCTTTCTTTATAAATAAGGTTTTGTTCCAATTATGCCCACCTAATACCGACAGGCTTTCATAAAATGATTCTTACCTATCTCCAATACTATGAAAAATTGGGAAACATACGCAATATCCTATGTGATACGCAGAAAACAATTTTCCCATTTTCATGCTATCCCAACTTATAAGATCGACCATCTGAAAAGTTATTTGATGCTTAGCAACAAACTATTTTTACATTATGACTAGATGCATTGAATGATAATAATTATCAAGGATATAATTTTTTTTTCCTCGTGATTGGGGTTCTCAAACTTTATTACTATTCTCCAAAATCGTTAAATGCAATGCTAGAAATAGCACTGCTAACAACTCAAGCCATTATCAGGATTTGGTTATTACCCTTAGTACGACTCCTTAGAGTGGACGATAAACAACAATGAATGACTTTAATCACCCAATAGGTGCTAAATTTTAAGTTTAATAACTTTTAAAAAGCTTGTCTTATAATTAAGGCCAACATTAAAATTATGCTTAAAAAAGGTATGCTGGATCGCAGCAAATGACGTTCTATAGTATCTGCTTACTTACCCCATTAATGGTAGACATGCGTTAAGTTATGTATAAATAGAAAGAAAAATGCCTTACCCCAGCTCTAGTCAAGTTTGACCTGCTAGCATTATATCGCAAATAAGAATCTTCTCTCCTAACCAGCTGTGCCATAGCGATTATATGAACGCTTAAGTTATTACGAACAATATATATCAAAAAATACCCCAAAAATATCATTATTCCGACCTATAAAACACAACAAGTTAAATACTTCCATAAGTAAGAATTAACACTCAATTAATCACAAAACTTACTATCGCACGAATCCTAATTTTAAACATTACAAAGCCTAAATATTTATACTATTTTATTTGCATGATGAAATGACAAGAAATAATACCTAAAAATTAATATTTGACACCATAACCATATTGAATTGTAGTGTAGATATGCCATTTCATTCCATACTAACATAATTAAACGTTCAGGCTCCGTCTGAATCATGTTTGAGTTCAAACAAGAGTAGTAGATTGATAAGGATCCGAGTAGAAAGTAAGAAACATTCTAAAACCAATAAAATGTCTCTAGAATTTCTGAAGATATTTAATAATTGAGTTAGTACTTAAGGTTTGTATCTTCATTGAAGACGACAGTACCTACAATGTCTGCCTTTATGCAAATCTGTCCTTCTAATTTGGGATTTTGTTTTATGAGTTTCTGATGCAGAGGTACTTCTTTTTTTCTTTGATAATGACAACTGAGTTCACGTATGTCTGCAAGTTTAACAGCGTAAAATGTAAATGTTTAACGTCGATAGGTACCTACAAGAATCAGATATGATTTTTGATTTAGGCAATATTTAGTCAAAGGTAGATTCGAGTATTTCAATTTTACAGATTTCGAGTGCATTCCGCTTTTCTCTAGTATAATAATTTGAGTCAAAATTAATTTAAGCTCAATTGCCACTTAATTGCGGGCGCGGGTAAATACGCTACCTCAGTTCTCCATCCAACTTTACTGGACTTCTTGTCTCCCTAATGAACTGCAAAAAACCTGGTGTCTGCCTGGGGGTGGCCCCAGGGAGAGACACCAGGAATTTTGCAGTTCTAGTGTCTCCCCTTGCTTGGGGAGCATACCTACCTGCGTTTTGTAAGCTTTCTTCGCTATTTTTTGCCGAAGATAAAATTATCAGGCACAAACAATATACAAAAAGAAAACAAAATTCGACTTTACATGTGATGTTTATTTTATGATTAACAATGTATTAAATTAGGACAATCAATTGTGATGTCAATAATTAATATAACACTAATAGTATATAAACCTAGATACAATGACACTATTAAGTATATCGATATCAATATAAATATGAGTGTAACACAATACTTACTTCTATAATTTACAGTGGTCATCTGAGATACCCTCAATTCTTTGGCTGTCCTATTGTGCTACTCTGTAGTAAGTCTTGTTATAAAAACTTGCGAAACTAGAAATTTCGAGCTCGTTTTAAAATATATAAACTTTGAGAAAAATCTTACCAAAATTATGTGTAAGTATAAATATTGTCTCGATCTATTAAAATCTTTTAAATAACAATCTAAATTTTTGATAACTTCTAAACTCTGATCTGAATATGATAGTCATTGTTCGACATTAGGCAAGGTCAATAGCTACCTAGTACAATTCCGCATAGTGAAGTAAAAAATACTGTTACCTACGAGTTCAGTACAGGCGGAAATACCAACGCGACAAAATCTAGACCCGCTAGACATTACACATAAATAAATACAATAATACCACTGGGGCAACATCTATCTAAATAAATACATTTTTATTAAAATCACAGCGATTATAAAACATTTCAAGTATGGCTCTAAGTATAAATTTTTGACCGCATACATAACCATAGACGTATACAATATCAGCTATAAGCTGTTTTAAAAGGCACAATATTAACGTCAATTAACAGGATATGTAAATTATTATAACGGTCAATAAAGGCAGGTATGTATATCTAATTAAAATTCTATCACATAATTCTAAGTAGGTATATTAGCTTACAGTAAACAAACATGTTTAAGCAAATTGTGCAGATATTAATTAGGTGCATTGAACTATGTGAATACATCCTCAACAATTAAATTATAAATTTGATTTAAAACTACATTTTTATTCAAATCTTTACAATAAATTAAAATTAGTCGTATTGGCAAATACCGCCAATAAAAAATAGAGTTTTAAATATTTTATAGTCAGGGGTGATTAGAAATTTCGAGGTGAATAAGAGCAAAACGGTGATCAAACATCTTCCATGAACTTCATGAAACCACCAGTAACTAAAAATTTCAAGGTACAATACGACTTTATAAAATATTCAATAAATTTAATTTATTTTATAAAACCACTAATATTGATATTGAGTGCCAACATCACAACATTGCAAAAAAAACTACTTTATTTTTAGTAAACTATTGCTATTCACCTCGTTTGACGATACCCGCATCATGCGAATATTAGGTCTATTGCGCATTATTCTACTTGAACACGAGCACTGCTGTAAAATGCTCATTAAATTCTGTTTATCATATACGGTGAGTAAGTTCCTTTTATCACATTTCGATATATATCTTAAGTACAGTATAACAGGCACTAGGCACACCGAAATAATTTCGATGTTTGTTAAGTTTTTAATTATAAATAGATAGCTGACAATTAAATACATTTACGAGGTAACGTTTAGTGGGGTTTCTTTAATTTCTTTTGCGTCGCCATTTTTTATTGTTGGACTGTTCATGTCCTTAAGATCACCGTTAGTTCTTTCCTCTTTAGTATCTTTGTCATCTGGTGAGAAGTTCCACGGTTGAATATTACCAGTGCCGAAGAAAACGAAGAACACAGCAGATATTATATAAACCGATGCACCCAAGAAGAACACTGGACGCCAATTTTCGAAGCTATTCTGTAATGGAAAAATACCTCAAGTGAATATTAAAGACGTTTAAATAATTAATATTTAACTCGATGTTTAATAAGTAGGTTAGTAGGCAGGTACGTTATACAGCATGTTATCTTTACGCTCCAATAAAATAACGAAAAACACAACTAGGCTTTTCCATAAGCAGGCAACAATTCAATCGCAACAAAATTTTGTTGTAAGTTTAACAACAGCATATCGTAACATTACAAGTACTCTCTGGTTTGATGTAATCAAGTTTATAAATATAAATATAACGCTTACCCCTGAACTAGTAAAATACGCTGTAATCATTGGCGTGAAGAAGCCTGCAGTGCTGCCCACACAGTTTGCAATTCCATACAGAGTTCCCGCGTAGTTAGGAGCCAAGTCTTGATGGTTTTGCAGATTAGTCAGAGTAGCCGCTCCGTTGAAGCCCATGGACATCGTAATCAGGGTCACTGAGAGTGCGGTAGAACATCCAGCATAAACTAACAAAACTAGCAAAACTCCTGGTAAAATATGAGAGAAAATGCAAAAGAATTTTCTTATTAAAGTCGTCGACATCAATTTCCTCGATAATATAAAGTCTCCCACTACTCCAAATATTGCAGCTGAAAACAATCTTGCTAAGTATGGCAGTGCTGATATCACTCCAGCTGCTGATAGTTCGAAGCCTAAAACGCTTGAGACAAACTTCGGTCCAACCGTCATAATGAAGTACAATCCCCAAAGATTCCCGTAGTGTAGAATTATCATGCCCAGGAACGGGAATGACGTCATAATACTCTTGAAAGGCGGCAGTCCCTGAAAACAAAATATGCAAACAGTTTAACAATAGTTGTAAAATAAATATGCGATAGCAAATAGATCAATTCTAATTAACATTACAAACGTAAGGATATACAAAGCAAACATCTTTGCAGATGATGTAATGGGGTTTTCATTGTATGTACCTACTAATGATATTATACATATTTAAAAGTCTTGTATTTGTCCTTTGACAAAAAAGAAGCAACAAAGTTTACTGTACCAACGAGGTTTAGGTACATATTTACCATTTACATCAGTAGGTACCACAATTGACATATTAATGCGAATTAGCCTTGTTAAGTCTTGGTTCTACAAACAATAACTCACCTTTGATTTCTTGACCTTGTCTCCTAATGCTTCCAAAATATATTTCCTCTCAGCTTCTGATATCCTGGGGTGATCTATAGGTGTATCAGCCACTAAATACCACCAGAATCCACACCAGACCACAGTTAAGGCAGCTGGGACGTAGAAAGCTGAAGCCCAACCAAATTTTTCCATAAGAGGTCCTGTCAGTGACCAGGTGACTACAGTGCCCAAAGTGCCTCCCATCATGGCACTCACAAATTTGCCTTTTTCAGCTGGTGGTGCCCATCGTGCCACGAGTACATGAAGAGCTGGATATATAAAACCCTGAAAATTAAATTTATAAATTCAAATAGAATAAAACTCTTCTATTTACTATTACAGTTTAGCTTGGTTAGCCTGTCTGAATGACGATGTTCCAAGCTCCACATTCAAGGTCAAATATGTACCTATTGACTACAAAATTATAAAGTCATTTGCTTTATTATTTATTTTAAATTTGGGCAATTTATAAAAGTATCAATTATGTCTATACATGTTATTTGTTTCAAAAAGCCAATAAGGAAAACCACGACTAATCTACACCGGTTTATTCTACGCACAAATTGTTCGTAAAATCAATTTCACCACAGATTAATCTTCGCTTTCATCGTGTTGTTGTTCAAGGACGTCATGGTAAATTCCGACTACATTTATTATTATGATTTAGTTCGTACATACTAACTGACCGACATTATAACTAGTTTTGCAAAAAACCTCCTTTAGTTTTAAAATCAAGAGCCTATACCTACCTAATAAATCTATAAAAGCTCAAAGATTTCTGAGATAAAATTACTTCGTCCTTCAATAGAACCTTGACAGGGCTTACATTTCTAGCCATGTTGCTTAACGTCTAAACCTCGTTATGTGCTTCTTCTGATTAATTTAAATGAATATTATAGCACATTTCTATACAATCCTGTGGTTTATGATTTACTAATAATATAACAGCATACCTAATCGTTTTGTTTGAGGAAAACATCTAATAATTTGATATAATATATACCGTTTAATCGATAGAAAATAAAATCATAGAATGGTATAACATCCGTGTCTCGGCGATTTATCTACGATGATGGTAATGATAGTGTTTTAGAGATTTTGTTAATAACCCAGGGCAAGACAAATCTAAATTATAAAGATCACACTCAACAAACGTATACCTATACTTTTTCATCATACGAGGAGGTTGTAATCGTAGTGAAGTCAAAAAACAACTTTCTTTTGGGTTTCAGCTACAATAGGTATACATATATAAACCAAAAAGATTACTTTTATGAATGAAATATCCCATTTTATAGCATTTAAGAGGCAAACTAGCACACGACCTAGCATCAAGTGATTAGGTTATGTTATGATATTGTTTTCTCTAAACATTTGTATTATGTTATGATACTTATGATATTGTTATCTCTAAGCTCTCTAATTACATATGCAATGCTAAAAAGACACAACACACATACAGAAAACAGAAGGGAATGAATGAGGGAGGAGATAGAAATTGAATCTCTAATTTTTTTGCATCAGTACCTAACCGTTTTGGTCTCCATATATTTTTACATTTATTTATATATTAAAACTGCCTGCAAACAATTTTCTTAAGGCGGACTAAATGCCTAATGCCTATCTATACTGTGTGACAAGGAAATTATTCCACTAAAATCGGGAAGAAACAGATTTACTTAGTGCTTGTAATTTCTGATTTTCGGGGTGTCTGATCGCGGTTGATCATTGACCTCGCAAGTCAGGCCATATTTAGTTAGCGTTCATGTGCAAAGAGTTTTAAAACGGAAACACAAATTTCCCATCGGTAAAGTATTTATTTAACATTTTTTACCCAGGTGGTCGCTGGTCTATAATATTATAGAACTACTTCATCTATGCCCGCGGATGTCGTAACAGACAATGGAATACAAGGTATGGGCAGCAGAGTAGCTAACTCTGCTGCCCATACCTTGTACTAAATATTACCTTACTGCGATCATCAATTTGTCTAGAGTGGTGACTTAGAAAATTTATTGTAACTATTTATTTCTGCTAATGTCCAGCAGCCCATCTGTCGTTTTGTATCACCATATATTTTAAATCTTTATCCCTAAAATATTAATCATAACAACTTCTTGATAGAACTAAAAATATGCTACTGATGACTTACCCCAGCACATCCTAAGAAGAATCTTATAAC
The DNA here is from genome assembly GCA_963082885.1 of Parascotia fuliginaria. Lineage (NCBI taxonomy): Eukaryota > Metazoa > Arthropoda > Insecta > Lepidoptera > Erebidae > Parascotia > Parascotia fuliginaria. Next base: position 8,985,734 of record OY720187.1, read on the forward strand.
TACTAAAGCCAGATAATCCAGTTTCGCTGCAAAAGGACTTAAGGCTGTCAGTATGGCACTGGCGAGGGACGAGGCAAGGACTACGTAGCGAGGGCCCCAGCGTTCGGCAGCCATGCCACCGACGAGTGACGTCAGAGGATAGCACCAGAAATACGAGCCCAGGATCAAAGCTTGCTGTTCCGCTGACCAGTTGAATGATGCTCCGCCTGGTACCTAGAAAATTACACAGATTTGGTATATAAAGTATTAACATAAATATACATAATAATATCATATTATAATTTTTTTAAGTTGAGAGTATGGCTTTACACACGTCTCAAAAGCTATTGTAGATTTTATGCTTACCTGCGGTACCTACGAACTATAAATAACAAGGGCGCTACAAAAGATCAATTCTGGTCGAGGTAACAAAGAGGCTGCTGACGGCTTCTAGCCCAATAATAATAAAATACTAATTGACATTGCTAAATTGACTTTTTTGACTCTATGTAGGTCCGTATAACAATTGACTTGTTGTAAATACTGAAGATTTTATCTAATATTTTTATCTAATGTAATCTAAATCTATACTATTATATAAAGCGGAAGAGTTTGTTTGTTTGTTTGAACGCGCTAACCTCTGGATCTATCAGTTGGATTTGAATAAATCTTTTTGCGTTTGATATCTCAGTTTTTGAGAAGGGTTATATATAACTACTGGCGACAGAAGCAGAGCAGTATAACCAAAGATGTAACTTAACGCGGCTGAAACCGCGCCGCAAAAGGCAAAAGCGGAAATTTGTTTGTTTGAACGCGCTGATAGCAGTCGGATCAGCATCCGACTGGTAGCAGTCGGATTTGAATAAGGTTATAGGCTATGTAACATCACGTTACTGGCGACGGGAGCTGAGCACTAAGCAAAAACGCGGGTGAAACCGTGCCGCGGAAAGCTAGTATCAAAGTCAAAGAATTTATTTCATTTTGATCATAAAGTATGATCCCTATGAAAAGTCAACATTACATGAAGTCAGCCAATTTGACCTACAGCCAGTTCGCTGACGAGGTAAGTTTCTTGCCAGTTCTTTTCACAAGAAGAACTGGCAAGAAACTCACGCCACTCTTTTCAATCGCCAGATAATTACAGTTATTTGTATGCGTTACAATTTAAACATTCAACGCAACCAAAGAACCATACAAAGTAAATTATTACAAATTAACCAATTAATATAATTTCTAAGATTAAGGAACTTTGACTATGTATTTTAGTTATACTGGTAAATGCACCTCCCGGTCACATTGCACGACAAGATAATACTGGATTGAATATTAAATGTTAAATGTATGCCATGCCAAGATTGACTAGTCATCCCAAGTAGCACCCGTTCACGAGCATGACGCACGGGCCAGCCATCATCACCCTCGCCATATTAGAGGGAAGGTGATGACCCGGCCAATACAACACCACAAGCAATGACATTTTAGTGAGCATGACAATGCAGGGCATGGGTGGTAAAAGAACCATATTAAAATGTATTATGCTATCTAAATAAGACGTAAAAAAGCATCTATTGTGCATCTTTCTTAAATTGGCGAATAAGCTAAGAGTAATGGTTCACGTGCCGGGTTTTCTTTAAAACCAGTCTTAAAACACGTTTAAATAACACTAACAAAATCAAAAAATATTCCAGCAGTCTATGCTATAATACGTAGGTATGTTGAGTGGAAGAGAATAGCTCTCGAAGTTTAAATGTTTAGGTGCCATTATTTTTGTGATCCACAGTAAGTGCTTATAAATGCTTTGATATATACCAACGTAGACACCTACCACTGCACTTGTTTTGGTTTTCGAAAGCGTTTTTCTTCCAAACAATAGGTAAAGTAATAACAATCGCTTTTACTTAAACGACCTCATTGCTTACTGGATTACCTATGTTTGTTTAACTTATTGATATTGGACTACCAGCATAGATTAACGAAACTACAGAATTTAGTTATAAGAAAACCTGTTTAAAGTTAGGCTTGTAAGTGCGATTTCTCGTCAGCATTTGCCATGCAGTTACGTCGTTCTTGCTTTATCTGGGCAGTTTTTATTAGTTAAAAAGGGTAATAAAATTAATGGTATGAGTAAGTACTTTCAAGAGTCGTTAGTAAAATGTGGTTGTTTTAATTGTTGAGAAAAGTATTTAAAGTTATACGCCTAGGATGCATTTTGTTCCTATCATTAGTCTTGCAGTTACGACGTTGTTTCATAACAAAGGTAGATTATAGTCCTTAGAAAAACAATTAAATTTATGACACTTCAAAGTCATTAGGTTATAATTTGGTTGTTTACCTTAATTGGTGCTGGTTGTACTTCAGTTCCGTCCTCATGATGAATAGTGTCATTTCTTACTACGTCATCCTTCACACCGCATTGAGACTGCGATCTGATAAAAACATACAACACACATTTGTTACGCCAGTCATTTGCGTGACTGATTGTCATCTTACAGATTAAAAAAGCAGGTAGGTAAAAAAATGTGAAAAGAAAACCTATAACTCCTCGTTTGTTTAACATAACATAATGAAAACATTTTCGAAGATTCTTGCAGCCTAATGCGAGATTGGATATATTTCTTTGTCGATATAATAGTGATAAAATACCTTTATGCACAGGGATTGTATAGGTACTAAAACAACTAGCTACATCTAGAGAAATAACTACGATTTACAGACAAAGAATTCGGGCTCAAAATAGCAATTTATATAATAGCAGTTTGTAGGCAAATAGGCAGAAGTCTATTAATTTAAAGTGATTACACTTTTCAAAAGTACCTACTCCAAGCTGACGCACAATACTAGGGAATTCTCGACAGAAAACAAAATAAGAAATTTCGGATTGAGCCGGAACCGAGGCAGTATTTGAGACTGCTGTTTGCTTCAGTTTAAAACCAAGAACAAGTTAACAATAAACAAAAATATTTGGTTTGGCTTTAAGTTATGGTAAGGAAATAGGTACCTTCCTAAACGGGTTCTTTCAGTTTATAAGACGAAGTCGCTTGGAGATAATTTCACTTTGACCCACCTTACTCAAAGTGCATCAACAACGTAAATTTAATCTACTTACTTACGTACAAGACCTAGGTATCCTTAAACTAGATTGGATCCCATTTAAGCAGAATTTAAAAATAAAAACTCTTAAAATATTCTATGAAACTTACGTTGAATTTCTCGCAACTTGTGGCACCATGGCGATGAGGTTAAGACTCATGTTGACACGAAGCATGTACACCACCCAACAGCTCGTGAACAGCATCACCCACAAATTAAAACGGACGGGGACTACATCTGCGAAAAAATAAGAAAAATATATTAAGAGCGTATATACCATCGCTAACGAACGTTCAGCAACGACGCAATTTACTGTCATATTCTTTCGTGGTTTTCAATTGTTATTAATAAATAGGAGCTATATTTTAAAGCTATGTTCTGCTGATATTTTAGTATTCGGTGAAAGCTGTATAAAAAGTAAGTAACCATAATGCTTACAGTTATTTTAGTATGAAAATAACGCAACGCAAGTTTCCAATGTATTATTTACTTATTTATTACTCTGCCTAATGGTAAGCAGTCAGTGGAATTCAGTAGTGGTGGCCACCATTTTAAAAGCCAAACTACTGGAATGGTGGCCTCTACTATGGCGGCACTGTGAGATGCTTTTTTACGCCCCGCTTAAAAGACCTAGGATCAAAATTAGATGGGAACACATGTCATGCGCTGATAAAGAGTTCCACGCTTTAATTGGGCGACAAAAGTATGAAGTGCTAAACTGTTTGGTTCGAGACCCTTTAGATTCCACTATGAAAGGGTGGAACTTCAGTCAAGAACATGACGTTTTGGATAAAAAGGGAGAGGGTGGGTTTAATTCACCGTGCAGTCATAAAAGCGATGGAAGACGCTCATTGAGGCGATGTCTTTACGGCTTTAATGGCTTCCGATGATACGTACTACTCGCAGCTGCATTCAGTAAGTACCTACTGTGCGGAGCCATCACAAAGATGAGAGTAGTACTCCACGCAGGAACGTGCCTGTGTCTTATAAAGTAAACATAACTTCTCAGGCGTGAAGTACCGCCTCACATTGTTTAGAACTCCGAGTTTACAGGTGGCAGTTTCAATGAAGCACTCGATGTAATTCTTGGGGTGGAGATCTCGGGTGACGTCCATACTCAGGATACTAAGGCTATCCTGTAATGATAACGCTGTGTTCTGAAGAGAGAGCAGGGGAAAGAACGGAGATTTTTTGGCAGACAGGCATTTTTGGCGGCAAGGTGAATCGCTAGATAGTGCTATACGAGTATTATAACAAAGTAAATTAAAACAAATCAAACAGTTGTAACTACGACGTTATGCTCAAATGTTTCATATTTTACCTACACTGCTGCGATCATAATGTACATCGGAATGTCTTCGCAAATATCAGCTATCACGGATACCACGTTCACGTTCAGTAGCATTGTACACATATCTACATTAGCAGGTGATATGGACAGCCATTCGTCACTTAAGGAATAAATATAAAGTATTTAAATGTTTCAAAGTTTAATGTGATAGTAATACATAGCATTATTGTATTGAGTAGGTATCTACGAGTATTAGGTTAAATAGTAGTCTTGTCAGATTCTGTTCAAACAATGATATACAATATGTCAAACATTACACTAATTTAATAGTACCTAACTACAGTATATAAGTTAGGTATATTAATTATTAGTAAAATTAATTGTTAATTATTAATTAATAGTAATATCTTTAACTAAATATATGAGACTGTTAATTTTCACTCACATTAGCTTTGATTTATTCTTTCACAATTTTTCATTGCCTGACATAATGTCCTACTTGAATTCATAATCCTCTTCAGCAAAACTCGAATACTGATTATGGTTTTCTCTTTTATCATCCTTGTTTATGTTCGTATAATTAAAAAACGCAGAGGATTCGTTGCAAACGATTTACATGGCGCCTTGAGTATTATATGGTATAACTGCACACTGAACATTAAGCAGGGTTCCTTGACCGGCGGTAAACTTAGCTTGCAGAATGAACCCAAAAAGTCGAGGAATAACTGGATTGAATACATTTTTTTATTAAGTACGATTCGTTTCTTTGTGTGGTTATAAGTTATTTGTAATTTAACATGATGGTGAATTACGTATGAAAGTACCTATATCATAAATAGTTGGATTACTTTATATTTTTAGCACCAATGGAACAACTATGAATTTACTGTTATTGAAAGTATACATTTTATATACTTTCAATAACAGTAAACAGTACGAGTCGCATAAGTTTTCTATGAAAGATAAAAGTGCTTAAGTAGTGGAACTAGTAAATTTGCTTGTTAGACACAGGCCTGTTCTAAACTTTACTAGCAAGTATAATTTACTAATTCTTTCATGGTATCTACTTAGTGTTACAATTACCTACCATCCACCAGCATGCTACACAATGTTGATCACTATTTTATTTGCTACACTTATACTTGTAAATAAGCATATAAAACATATACTAACATATCAAGAGAGTGGGATCCTTTTGTGCTATTACTTTCATTGTAATTATATTGTTCATTTTAGAATAAAATATAATTAAATAAAATTAAAAAATATTTTTAATATAACAGTAGTAAAAAAAAAACAACAAATATAAATAAGGTTCTGTCGATTAAGTTGACTTTTGGCTGCGTCAAATTGATATGACTAAATGAGGTTTTACTTCTAACGTTTATGTACTAACCTCTATCAAAGAGAAAATAACCACTATGTTTAGTATCTATGTCTACTGGGGGCGGAAGGAAGACTCTTTCAAGAACGAAAACTAAATAATAAAGTTAATCGTTCGTAGATTAAGGTTTTCATTGGCGCCCTTTTTCTCGGCATTTATTTACCTTATAGTACTATAGCTGCCAATACAGGTGTACAAGCCTTTGCTTGCGGGTTAGACATATCAACAGGCTATTTAAATAAAAAATAGGTACTAGGAATTAAAATTTTGAAGATTATTCATATATATTGCTGTGGTGATTATCCAATTTTGCACATTTAACGTAGTGCATATCTAACAGAAGGGTCCCGTAACCATTACAATTGCTAGAGTATATTATGTTTATTCTACCTTCAAACGACAAGATATTAATTATATGGTATTTAAAACCAGGAAATTAATTTGAAAATATTATAATAGACGTCTATGTGGTTCAGCGTCCCAATTAATGTTTGATGCTTATTACCTCGATTATCCAACCACATCTAATAGGAGTTCACGTTTTACATATCTATACATATAATTAAATTAGAGTGTCTGTTTGTAATATTGAAATAACCGTTTTTTACTACATGTATATGAATATATATACGGTACATACGCCAAAATATTTTTTTTACAATTTTTTCTGTCTGTCTGTTCCGGCTAATCTCTGTAATGGTTGGACCGATTTTGACAAAACTTTTATTGGCAGGTAGCTGATGTAATAAAGAGTATCTTAGGCTACGTTTATTTTAGAAATACCTTTCATTTTAGAAAAATCTTTTGTTTTAGAAAAATAAAGTAATGTTGATCGACTGTTAGGCGGAACGAAGTTCGCTGGGTCAGCTAGTCTACCATAAAATGACATAGGTATAACGAGATCAGTCAGATATTACCACAGGAACCGTAAAGTCTCACGTGTTATAGAAAACCATTTTACACTTGATTTTAAATTGAAATCTTGAACGTATGCATGTAAATATTACTTAGGTTATTTCACCTAACTTTCATTACGACTCTTGGTATCTTTGTAAGCAACTTAAGGATGAATATGATACCTGGAAACTTAGCTAATAATGTAATAAGAGGCGTGTAGCAAATCATAAGATTTGTGTTACGAGGTTCCTAAATGCACCTCTGAATCAGATCCTGAATTGTTTTCTAAAATTAATTAGGAAATTTTGCTGCCTCGTAAAGCAGTCCTTCATAAATACATAGTAAAAGTCTTGCAAGTACAACAAAATTTCAGGTTTCTGGGTGAATGCATACTTAGCATTTTTGTAAGGCAAAACCATTTTTATTTTAATATAGAATTGCAAAACAGAATAAAAAGTAATTGTGACCCAACGACGGTGTAGCGTCGTTTTCGCAACCTCTAAAACAGTTACTTATTTTTAGATATTTTAATTATATCTGTGGTTTCTAAATAAAGTGGTTTTAACATTCTAGAAACTGAAGAAACTTGCAAACGTGCAAGTGACTCTTTTTTTTAATCTAGTAAGTAAGTAGTAAACCCTAGTATGTTGGTTTCATCATCATCATCATCATCAGAAAGACGACCTCTGCTGGACCGGGACCCATTTTCCCGTCCCTAGCTTAGACCGCCGCTGATCGGCCGTTGGACCTCAGGGATTGCCCTTCCCATCTAAACAGTCTCCGTTTGTTCTATTTAAAAATATATATAGCCATAATGGTGCTTATTAGGTAGGTACCTACCTTCAATAAGCTGTCTTTTGCTGCTTCAAAATCAGTAATGGACTAGAACCTAGTAGTAAATCTTGTTTATTGCTGTATTACATACATACAATTATATTTTTTACATGTCGTTTTTTACCATTACCCATTACGGCAATATAGAAGTTTATTTTCACAATGTAATTTGTTTATTTTAAAACTCTAAGTATATAACATTACACAGTGATTACTTGAGTACCCACCGTACCAATCATCATAGTAATAATAGTTTAAAATGAATGACCCTATGATTGTTACAAGTATTGTTAAAATAAATAAAAATGGTTTGATAGTCATAAGCTTGAGCAAAATAGGAAAACTTGTATCATCCATCAGTGGCATAAATTTATTAACAACTAAGAGAGAATTTGCAATATTTAGGTATGTATCGCCCAGGCGGGTGCGTAAGCGTAATGCGTTTCTCACAAAAAAAGGTACTAACTGCGCCCCACGGCTTCGCCCGCGAGGATAATATGTTTTGTAACCCTCAGGCACCAGGCTGTTTTTCGGTATAAAAAGTCTATGTTGGAAGTCTCCGGAACCAAATCTATCTACATACCAATTTTCATCTAAATCGGTTTAGCCATTTAGGCACTGAGTGATAACAAACACACACACACACACACACATACACACACTAACTTTACGAAATATGGAACTTTTTATTTGTTCGGTTTTGTATTTGAAAGATTGTGAAACTGTACAGGAAACGGAAAAATATATAGCCATACCTAAAGAATGGATGGATGATGGAGCGGGCTATGTTAGGCGTCTCTATGCGCGATCGTGTGAAAAACGAAAAAGCCGCAGGCGAACTAAAGAAACTAGCATAGCTCGCATAGTTGCTTCCCTGAAATGGTAATGGGCAGGACACATAGCTAGCAGAACTGATGCCGTTGGAGCGGAAAGGTTCTAGAGTGGCGACCATGAACCAGAAGATGCAGCGTGAGCAGACCGCACAAGGTAGACCAACGAATTTTGTGGCGGTGGCGGGCAACCGTTGGATTGGGGCGGCAAACGACCGGCCACGGTAACGAAAATTTGGGGAAGGCCTATATCCAGCGGTGGACGTCTTTTGGCTGATATGATGATAATGATGACGATACTAAATAATACAACAATAGTACGAGCAGAGTTAAATTAGAAACTATGGGCCCAAGTTTTAACGTAAAATGAGGAGTAAGGCAAGACGACCCACTATATCTCAAAATTTTCATTTACATTTCATTGTAAGAAAACTTAACTGAAAAGGCCAAGGCTTGTATATTCATGGCAAATATTAGCTAGTGGCGAGTTAAGCTTGCTAGTGAACTTAGCAAAAACAAAAATTATGTCTAACCATACGCTGCAAATTATTACAATAGACGGCAAACCATTAGAATATATAGACCAATATATCTATCTAGGCAAATAAGTGGGATTAAAAGGAACAACAATGAACTGAAAGTTGAAAGGCGAATTAAACAGACGTGAAATAAATACTGGAGCTACATGAAGGTATTTAAAAGCAATATGCCTTCACCTTTTAAAAGGAAAGCTATGGATACATGTACATACTGTTTCATTTAAAACATGGAAATTTATAAACGTTAATAGAAGAAGGATAACTACATGCCAGAAACGTATCTAGCGTAGCATAATGATAATAAAAGGCAGGCTATGTCTAGTGTGGGTGTCATAGCAAATATGTTATTATGTAAGTTAATCTGAATAAATTATTTCTATTTCTATTTCTATTTCTAAAAGGACTCAACGCTTAAAGTGGAAATGGGCCGGACATATGGCGCGCCTTAAAGACCTACGTTGAATCAGAACTCTCACGACATGAGAAGGACCGATAGGTGAACGCCACAGAGGAAGACTCCACACCCAATGGTAGGACGACATAAAGAAAATAGCAGGACACCACTAGCTTAAAACAGCACAAGGCCGAGATAAATGGCAAGCTTTGGAAGAGGCCGTTATCTGAGGGGGGTTCCTGCAATAACAAAGTGTAGATAATTAAATATTGAATAGGTAGATTAACAAATTATGTTAGGAATTGTGAACAGGGCATAAAAAGCTTTTTATTTTTTTTTATCTAACTATATATTATTTATATTTTAACTTTTTAACTCTAGCATTAGTTTCTCAAAACACGCTAAGAATGAAATTTGTAGCTCATCATCAAATGGATTACTATTATTATTACTTGTTATTTTTATTAAATTCATGATAAAGGAAGCAATCATAGCTCAAAACCATTACAGTGATTTTAAAGAAAATTCAAAACCATCACCGAGGTCGTTTACTATAATAAAAGTGTAGGTAGTTCAATGTCATGGTGTTATACTACGACCTCGATTACACACTAACTGTAGTTTATTTCATTCGTACAACAACGTGTTGTTATTCAGTTTCAGTAAAAATACATGTATTTTACAACATATACTAGGTGTTGACTGCGGTTCAAACCAAACCAGCCCGATACCAAACGTTCTTTTAAAGTAAGTTCTTTTCTTTGTACCTTACATGGTTCACGAATGTAAACTTAGTACTTCTGAGGTTCATAAACATCGGACAGGTACTACCTACCAATATTAGGTTCATTTACTACGAAAAAATCGGGTGTTAGATACTTACAAACTTGTATGTAGAGCGTAATCACATGAAAAACACATCTATAACTTTAACAAACACCACTAGTAGATAATGTATAGAATCTAAGTAATAAAATACCGCTATAAACAACAATGTATAATTTAATAGAATTTTACAGAGACAAGACGTAGCATCACTTATCAATTATCATTCAAACAGTCAATTGTTTCCTTAATACTGCACTTACATACATAACATTTATAGTTAAAAGAACAGCAGCTGTTCATCAAACCATCTTTTGTAGGTACTATTTATTTTGTACTCTTTTATTAAATTTCACAAGTTGGGTACAGCTTCTAGAGACTAAGCTAGAAACCGAAGACTACAAGTAGGTATTTGATACAGACCTCCTTATTAACTGATTCATTTTTCTTCCAAATATCTTTATTTTGGGATTCCGTAATGGGTAATCATTAATATTAAGTTTGCATGAAGATGTTGGGCATTTAAAATAACGGACAAACATAGGTATTTCATAATTATAACCAATATATACAAAATAATAAAGTTGATGACAGCCTTACCTAAATGGCTGATACGCCTGATAAAGAAAATTAAGACAATTTAAAGCGTAACTAGTTAAAGTAAACCAACCAACCCCCTGTATTTTGTTCATGTTAAATAGTGGAAAATGTTTATAAGTGAAATAGAGACTGCCTAGAAACTAAAAACTCTAGCAAGTAAGTACCTAGGTACCTATATTGTTACTATAGTTACTATAGTGTAAAAGGTGTGTTACTCTTTAGTTGTATCGGACAAAAATTTGATTGATTTAGGACTTTTGTGTTAGGCTAATAACAGTCTACTAAACTCATACTTATGGCCTTTTTAATTGCCAATTTTGAATGCACTCGAGTAGGCAAGCACTGATCTCAACGCCATTGATTCCTGAGGACGGACATGACTCTCGAGGTAGGCCGTGAAATTAATACCGGGGTAATCTGGATAAAATTCGAATTTAGATCGATTTTCGTTACCATTATAAGAGGGAAATTATATTATCAAAATAATTTTAATGTAATCTATAAAATGATTGCAAGTCATTACATATCACTCGCTTGTCGATTCAGTTTTTTATATAAAGTCAACTTTCCATTTGCACTTGGTACTTTTACAGATAAATGGTCAGTTAGTAATAATGTAACCTCAGACATTACTTACTTCGTAGATATTGACATAGTTTTGCATTAAATTTAGGTATGAGTTTCGCGAAAAATTACAACAATTGTAGCCGACTGAGGCAGCACATCTATTTAAAAACGGTTACAGTTACAGCTATACCAAGCAACCAGTCGATAGCATAGATTTAAATCCTTTCGGTTGAAGATTAAAGTTTTCTAAACTAACATTTTTTACCGTATGTCTTCTTTTATTTAACCTACTGTCAATGGTATCGAAAGCGAGTATAAAAAAAATTAAAGAAGTTACATTGATATCTTGTCCGTATTGGAACCTTCGACTTTGGGGCAGAAGAGTCCGGTAAGACCGACATACTACCGATAGGTAAATAGTTTAAGTTCTAATAAATTACTCAGATAACCGAGGATGAACAAAGCGACAAGAAAAACGCATCTGAATAGTCCACCAAAACATTGTATCATAAGTACATTGTACTGTTCTTAGCCAGGAAGACAGTATGACAGTGTGTACTACTAATAACTATACTATGTCTCAAACAAGGTTAATTGCGCAAAATAATACCAGTTTCGGTAGTTCAAACGTGCGTGGCATCCAAAGTGATGTTGATATCACCGCGTACCTACATCGGTCATCGTTACTATATGTCACTTTATTGTGTCATTCCCGCACCACGTTTAGTGCATTGGTCTACAAATTTACTATACAATAAAAGTAATTTTAGTGCGACTAGGTCACGTGTTTATGCTAATAGATAACTATTACGCCATTTTTGACCTAAACCAGGTCGAGAACGTCGATCTAACTCCTATGGCATCAGCTGTACCTCAGGTTACCTCAAGTGTAAATTCACCTCAAAAACATTAACAATGTGTTATTTCATAGCCTAACTCCTTATATTTAACATCCGTCTTCATTAAACTCTAGGCTTTTGCTATCTGTAATACAATCGATAATTCTATACACCTAGGAAATATTAGATTAAATTTAAAATCCATACTGATATTATAAATGCGAAAGTAACTCTGTCTGTCTGTGTGTTAGCTTTCACGTCTAAACCACTGAATCGATTATCATAAAATTTAGTAAACAGCTAGACTGTAGACCTTGGAGATCAACATAGGCTATGTTTTATGCAAAAAAAATGTCGTAAAGGGGTTGAAATAGGAGATGAAAGTTTGCTTAAAAAATCGTCAATGTAGATGATTAAAATTTTATGCGATTACTGACATTCACGCAGGAAGAGCTGCGGGCAATAGCTAGTATCCCAATAAATAAACGGAAAAAACAACTGCGCATAATCGGTTCTTTGTATAGCTAGTACAAATGACAGCTGCAAAGACATAGTTTACAAGCCGTAGGTGACTGTTTCAAAAAAATCTCACAATTATCGATCATAGCGGATAATTTAAATGAATTTGAGAAAGGTTAAAATTACAAATAAAAATACACATATAACATAAAATGTATTATTTATTTATTTATGTTGTTATTATTAATAAAGAAGTATTATTTTGTTGCAAATTTATTAAATTGCGATAAGGATTACCGACAGTTGCAGTGTAGAATAACCGTGCAAGTATTTGCGTCGGTATGAAAACTCTTTAATGTTCTTTCTTTAATAAAATAAAAACAAATCAATAGTTTCAATTCGCAACGAGATAAAACTCCTATAAAATCACGTTCGTTTCGATCGGCACAGCGCGGTGCAACGCGAGCCGTCAGTTTCTCAAAACGAATTTTTTTACCGTCTGCGTCCTTTCCTTAGCGTCAACATGGTCGTGTATTTGATAACACACGGCGGCGGTCCGTCGAACAAATCGTACTGTTGATATAACAAACATGTCCGGCGACAGCGGCACTCGAATCAATCGATCCAATTTCATAACCATCATACTTCCAATGTCCTTAAATTTTACACATTTCGCCAGATTATGTCTTTAACGGAAACTTAATTCCGTATTGAACAGCATCAATTCTTATTTATAACCAGAGACAAAGGTTTACCTATTTAGTTTGGCTGTAGGTATGATTTTTTTTAATTTATTATTAAGACAAGACAATCAAGAATGTGATGTTTTGTGATTATATTATATATCTAACTCATATTCTGACATTGAACATAAAAACTATGTTACGTACTCCAAATTAGATCATTGTGTAGGTACCTAATATTGAACAATGATGACAAGCTGTTTTCATACTTATTTAACAAATCTAAATAAAATGTATAAGGGATAGTTGTTATAGATACTTAAACTTGTTGCGAGAAAATACTAGAGTTATAGAATCTACAATTAGGAGAAAGTCACCATACAACGTACGAGCGTAGTATGGCGTCATGGCATGTTCCAGAATGATTCTATTTTGTTTACATTATAATCATTCTGCGTCGTGGTTCAAAGTCAAAAGTATTTTTTCTTGCAGAAACTTATTGCGTTAAATAAAAAATAATCAGCTGTTCTACAGACACAGCACCGATAAGAAAGATTAATTAATTTTCAAAGTTAGAACAAATAGAAAATTACGATTCGCTTTATTAACATTGGAAATTCATTGCTCTAATATTGCGGAATTTGATTCTCTTATTGTTTTAGCAGATGTATTTGGCAAAACCGCAATAAAATTTACTTAATTATCTAAATTAATAGCTAGCACCCTGTACTTGCTTTACTCGTAGGTAGTTCATGCTTTTAATGACATGATTAGAAATCGTTAAAACTCTTTATTATAGCTTTTCTCTATTATAATACGCCTTTATAAAGCGAATTTACTTTATTTATACTATTTAAAAAAGAGAAATTCCAAACAGATCCTTGTAGTAGTGTAATAGAACGTCGCTTACAAGTTCTACTAAATGTAATCCACAGACGATGTGATGCAAAAAGTGGTGCAGGTTATACCTGCCTACCAGTGGCGAAGCGTCCATATAACACGATTCCTGCCGGCTTCCCTTTTAAAATATGCCTCCTTATACCTATCACTGCTTGAGTGTCTACTCAAAGTCTAACTGGCCTTCCGAAACACAAAGTATTTTAGTCCCACCGTTTTCCCTCCTCGAAAAAGTGAATCTTCGCTACTGCTGCCTACCAATGCACATCAGTAAGGATATATAATAATAATAATAATCTTTATTCATCATCATAAACATTGTAGTACAAGTAAATTTACAAAATAAATACAGTGCACTAAAACTACAATAACAGTGGTGTGACATGCTGTATTCCTAGCTTAGGTTATTCAATAACCTGTGTTAAGGAATACAGTGCCGCTCCTTTTGGATAATTATTAACACCATACACAGTATTCTAGAATATATAGAAGAAATGATTACATATATCCCTACCAGTAGAGATAATTGGAAAATAAACAAGTATCTCCTATCATCCATATCCATAGCTCATAATTTAGCTGACACATAACTATGTTTTTGCCTTGATTACCACAAATGCCTATCCTGTCATCTTTATAAAATATGAAAGTTTAATAAGGATGATTGGGTTGGCTGATTGCGTTAGTGAAATATGTTGGCAGATATACATTAAGAACAACGACCATTATAGATGACATGTAAAGCAAGCAGTCCTAAATAATTGGAGAAAGCAGGAAGATGATGAACTAGTTACTTACGCAACTATGCGTGTGCGGACATATGAAATGTGTCGACGGTGGACCTAAACAATACAATGATATAAATATGAGTTTGAGTATGAAATGAATGTGCTCGTGTGTGAAGTCCCTAAGGTCACGCTATGAATACGTTAAATATAAGCCAATAGATCACTAAAACGGCCTGAATTGTTGACAGTCTATTTTTGTTCTCGATGCACGTTGTCTGGAAAAAATAATTCGACTTTTTTTTTTATTTTATTTAGAACTAGCTTTCCGCGGCGCGGTTTCACTTCTTAACTTACTGCTCCGCTTCCGTCGCCAGTAGCGTGATGTTACATAGCCTATAGCCTTCCTTGAGAACTGTGCTATCATATGCAAAAAAAAATCAAATCCGAATAGTAAGCAGTTACAGAGATTAGCGCGTACAAACAAACAAACTCTTCCACTTTATATTACAGTATTGATACATACAAAAGTTTTAAATGCTTAGAGTATACAATAACCACAGTTGCCTTTAAGAAGTCACAGCTGATGAAGAACATCAAAGATGAACAACAGTTGAAATCACAATTCTTTATGCCTGGCAAGAAAATTAAATATAGTCTCCTAAACTAGTCAAACCGCGCAAATATACATAGGTATAATTAAATCGAGCGAAGGCTTTGAAATACTATGAGACCAGCGCAAATATACTTACACAAAGATAAAAGGAAGAAGACCAAATTGAAAGATGGTCAATGAAAAACTGGACGAATGGGCTTTAAAAGAAGTATACAACAAAATATTGAGAAAAATATTTATAAACACGATTTTACTGTTGGATATAGATAAAATACAAATTCACCATAAAATAAGGTCATCAGTCTACCTTAAAATAAAAACACAAGAAACTAGTAAAAAAGATGTAAATTCTATAAATTTAAAGGTTTATTGCAAAAAACAAATTGACGCAAATTTAGAAAAAAGATCGTCTTAATTAAACATAAACGTTACGATTCGAAACAACAAAAACAGAAAAGATTAAGAATAATAATAAACATAACAAAATTTAAAGGTTGATTGTATAATAAAATATAAGCTGCATTTATTAGACAAAAACAATTAAGACAAAAACAGAACAAATGAATTTACTTGAAAACTTTAGATCGTTTATCGATAGATTTAAAAATGTGACATACAAAAAAAATGAAAGACTGTAAAATTAAATTTATACATTTAATACCTTCTTATCATACACTGAAGACGTCCACTTAGCATCAAACTCCAAAACAAAGTGTGAAGGCTCGCCAAAGCAACATGTAACTTCCTTATGAGTGAATGAATTCCATACAAGCCTCTAAGTATAGAAATCAAATACCAATCTATAGGATTGTACCAGGTCTATAGTTCCACGTGCTTGAATCAAGGACAACCCCACAATATTAGTTATCTTATCTATTACGGAAGATGAAAGCGTTTACCACCTCCGTATGTCTTTACATTAATAAGAAGTTTTTAATACATGCTAAATGGTCCAATAAAAATTAATATTCATATATTATCGTGATTTGATGGCTAATCAATAACCAAATCGGTTAGTACTATAAGCATAATGAGCTCGATTTATAAAACTAATTTATCAGAACCATTCATAAAATCGGTTACTCTGCAGGTGTTCAATATTGAACACTGTCGGCTCTACAACAGACTATTAATAACTGTGAACTCGCAATAAATTTTTCTTGCTACAAATGATCTGAAAACTGTACCCCTAACAGCTTTTGTCTTACCGAGCCGGTAACAATAACAATGTAAACCGATTGAACAGCGCTCCTAGTATTTACTGTGAGAACTACTTTTTGACTTAATAATTTGTCAAAGAGATTACCGATTAGACAAACACAAGGTAATAAAGTTACGTAGGTACTTGATAGATTGGGAATAGAAACAAAATATGATGGTATGGTTTGATTTAATATGGCCTACTATGTTTTCTTAATCTAAAATATAAGTTTTATTTATGGCAGAGCAACTTATAATACCCTTATAATATCCACAAAGGTTATTTTTTTGGATATGATCTCCAATAGGTTGGAAGCCATTGCCTAGCCATGCTGTTTCATAAAAACATGTCTTTCTGCTTCAGATGGGTGAGATTCAGACGGGTGGAAGAGAGATTTTCACTTTTAGCTTGAACCTACTTATACCTTTGACTATACCATTTACTATAATAATTTGACAGAAGTACAAAAACAGTACTTAGGTGCCTAGTAAAGCTCTTATCAAAATTATTGAATTCAAGCTCATTTATTCTTGTTTAAAATATTTTATTGTAGGTAAATCGATTCTCGTTCTTATTATTAAGTATTGAGTCCGGTTGTGGACAAACAAAAAATATACGAATAACGCCATAACCAGTAGTATGGTAGGTAACAAATGTATAAATAAATTTAAATAAACAAAAAGTATCGAATAAATATTTGCTAAGTCGTAGGTAATTAACTTTTTGGATAAGCGACTCATTTGCTTATACCGTACTATATATTATGTAGGTACGTTTTGTTACCATCATAGTTGAATTACTATTGAAGCAGATTGGCACAATAGCAAGTGGAATGGAGTCCATGGACCAAATTGACTGCTTATTTATAAAACGGCTATTGAAAACCTTAGAACCTCTTAGGTTCCGTACAGTGAGGCTTCAGTGAAACTTTCTCCCACGTACGATAAAGTTGTGGAATGAGTTCCCCGTCGAGGTTTTCCCGAGAGACTACAACATGGAGTTCTTCAAGAAAGGAGTTAAAAGGTTTTTAACAGGGTCGGCAACACGCTAGTAATGCCATAGATGCACATAGTCACGCCACAGAATATTAATCATAGTATCTACCATACAGGTAGTCACACGTAATTCATAAGCTACAGGTAAACAGATGTTTGCTTAATAGGTGTTAATCATTTTTATAAAATGATTAACACCTACTAAGCAAACATATTTCAAAAGAGAACAAATCCACTAAAGAAAGATTGTCTACATATCACTAATTGTCATGAAAATGATCATCATTATCGATAAATTTGTTATAATAATTTAGTATGAATTTAATTCACACAGGCTGTTTTAAGTATATTGTTTTCGTTTTAATTGCAGAAAAAAATATTTATTTACGTTTTATTATTATTCATTAGAGAAGTCGCTACATTAATACATATTGTGTGAAAATTTCAGTTACCTATTACAATTTAAATAATAGAAGTCAACAGACGGTAATATATTCAGAATATACAGCTATATAAATTTTACTGGGTTATCCCAGCGGTCCATGATTATTATATATGGTCTGATACTAGCACTTCATATCAAACCGAATCTCTAGATCTAGATGATACATCTCCATAACCTAAAATAACAAAAAACTTAGTATATTATTAAATATAGAAGTCGAACATGAAAGACTGAACAAGAGCGTGGAGTTTGGCACAAACTATGGCCTATGCCCAACATAGCCTAAATTCGGGCTGTGGATGATGATGATTGTAGCTATCCATATTTTGTTACATTTTTTATTGTTGTTTATTGTACGTTATAGTTTATCAGTTGTCACAGTCACAGTGGAACAAGTCATGTGCATCATGCCCATCATTATTAAAAATACGACCGCATCCTTTTAAAAGAAGTTAGAACCAATAAACAGGAACATTGTAAAAAAGCTTAGCTAAGCTGCTAATAACAGCTAGGTACCTAAGTAGCTAGTTAAATAAGTTCTAATATGTTCTGTAGGTAGGCGATCTACGCTGGTTTAGCATGAATGAGCCAGATCAACCGGGAAAGTACTACCCTCTCATAGAAGATCTACGTAAGAGTAGTAGTATCCGTACTACTGCGTCTCGTTCGATGAACAAAGAAGAAAAAGTGTTTATTTCAGATATTACAAACTTGTTACATTAAGATTTATACTTCTGCTAAACTGCACAGCAGTTTGTTGGCAGACGTAGCTCCCATTTATTAAATTAAATTAAATTATAAATATTTTTGCACTTTCTCGTATTATTTAACTTTATTGTGTGAGTTTATTTTTTTGTGTTCTTTGAAACTAAAAGTAATACATAATATTAATAACAAATAATAAGGCATAATAATAAATGAAAGTCAATAATTACAATAAAATTTAAATAAACTCTATAAATTACAATGAAAAGCACAACAAATTAATTAAATAACATCTACATATTATTACACTAGACAATTTTATAATTATTACCTATTTTGAAATTTGATCTATTAAATTGTTATTTATCACATCTAGGAGAAATTTTGTTGTTTTAAATTTAAAGGACGATTTCAAAATAGAGGCAGTTTCGATATCTTCAGGCAGACTATTGAAAACTATGGGAACTGTGGGGCCTTTGTTGTACAGTCCTGACTTTGTACTCCTGGTGGCAGTAATGATCCAATGCTACCAATAGCGCCACCCTCTTATGCACCGGCAGTATTTTACATTCGACAAACAATTCCTCATATTTGATTGTTTTACATCTTAATTTTGTCTTTATATTTACCTACTAATCTTTTTAGGAATCTTATTTGTAAGGTTTAATCTTGTCTAAGTATGTTTTGAAAGTACGGCCATAATATGTTCATAGGAAAGTAGGGAATCTACCAGCGCATGATACACGACAAACAAGGTGGCCCTATCCAGTACGACACTGAGGTGTTGGAATTTTACAAGGACAGATCGTAGTTTCATCACAAAGTTTTATAATGTGCATTTTCCAAGAGAAATTGGTGTCTATTACTCGACCTTAGTACCTGTAATCCCCTACCACCTCAATAGCCACACAGTCACACTGTAATACACTACTGTCGTGCTTGTTATGCAGACATTCGTAACTATGTCCTATAATGCGCAGCGATTGTAATATACCTTTATGATAAGGTGAGCGTATATGCATACATTTTGTTTTACTTATGTTAATAATTATGCCGTTATCATGCGCCCACTTTATGATATTTGTCAAATCGGCTTGAATTTAATTTTCTAATATTCTATTATGTATCATCTGCGTATATATTTATGTGTCAATTTTGCACCACATTGGTCATACTATTAACGTGCATAATAAATCCTACTGGGCCATACACAGATCGAGTGGGCACGCCACAGGTGATGCTTTTAGCTTCCCAACTACTCCATCGACCACTGTTTTCAGCGACCTGCCTGTTAGATAAGCCTTAGGTGTGCACATGTCGGCATACGTGCCTACTTTTTCGTAGATAGCTGAACCAATTTACTGTTTACCGCGCGTTTGTCACGCCGCGCCCGTTGACAGTTTGAGAAAATTTTGTCACCATAGTAAATATCAGAGGCGCTGCAAATTTTTAAATATTTCATACAAATATTTTACGTTGGGTTCAGTGAGAATGAGAATTAAGAAACAAGAGAGTGGTAATTTATTTATGACATGGAGCTAATGATTCGTTCTCCACTTCAGTTCTGTTTTCGAGTGACAAGTGCAAAATATTCTTCTCGTACATAATCTAACTTTCACACTATCAACCTAAAGAAATCCATTGGCTGGATACAGACTTCTAACAAAGGAAACAAGCAGAGAAGCGGATTTGTCACCCGTTAAATACCTTAGTCACCTCGTATGACACCGACGCGCGACTAGACGAGGTGGTTGTCTATTCTAGACCGGTGACCACAACACACAACGAAGACCAAGGTTTTCCGTTTAATAAAATAAAAAAATCGTCGCTATTTTGAAACTATACAGTTAGTGTTTTGAATAAATTGTGAATAACATTATATTATAATAGATAAAATAATAGCAGCCGCGTTACACAAAAGAAGATATCTATCAACTAATTATTTACAATAGCACTACTCTTAGAAATCCATACTAACATTATAAATGCGAAAGTAATTCTGTCTGTCTGTCTGTCTGTTACTTTTTCACGCCTAAACCACTGAACCGATTTTATTGAAATTTATAATTTAAAATTTATAATATTTAAAATTTAATATATAATAATTAGACCTCGGGGACCGACATAGGCTATCTTTTATCGCGAAAAATAGCTTGAAGGGGTTTAAATAGTAGATGAAAGTTTGCATGAAAATCGAAAACAATGTATAAACAGAGATATAACCGACATTTACGCGGGCGGAGCTGCGGGCAACAGCTAGTGATTTATAAAAACTACTTAGCGTTAATTAACAACCTTGATGCTGCGTGCGTAGAGGGCTGACTGTGTAGAAACCTACATTACCCTCCAGTAACGCTGTTTTACTACCACTTTTTGAGAACGTTACTATTCATCTATACTAATTATAAAAAGAAAATATTTGTATTTTATTTGTATATTTGTAACAGATAAACTCAAAAACAACTAAACCAATTTTAGTATTTCATACACCTAAAGAAAGCTACATTAATAGCGAGTAACATAAGCTACCTACTTATTATTCCAACAACTGCCTGATCTGCCTGATAGATCTACGCGGATGCCAGTAAGCCGGGGCGAGTTGCTAGCTAATGATAAGAGCTGCACATCAAAAATCGCTACACGGAAGTTTGCTCATAAACTATTATTTTTTCTTTTCTTTAAAGTTTCCAAACCGTTGATAATTATAATTTTATGTAAAGTATTTAAATGTGATTATATTTGCTAAGAAAAGCTAATTAAAGTAAGTTTAAATTTATATTACCATTAATATTATTGTTATAACAACGATATTGTTATTTTATTCTTTAGTGCAAACGTCGCGGGGATAAATCAAACGATAATTCCTTGTGTCACATTTATTTATTATGTTTCTTAGATTATGGTATACCGAAGTCGTTCTCTCGCTCGATCTCCAACATTTCTTTCGAGTTTTCCTTGAAATAGTATTATTAGTATAGTATTTAATTAACAAGCAGCTGTTAATTAAATACTAAAGTAGGTAAAGCAATTGTTTTGTTTTAAAGAGTTGAAGTACTGGTTTCTAACGGATATAGTAATAAAAATGCGGTTAGGAATTTTGGCAGTTTAACTGTATTATATTTTTTTAAATAGTATGTTTTTTGTCCTGCACTGAAACTACAATAACCCTTACCTACACTACCCCAGATAAATATCTTTAGGTAAATGATAATATAGTTTGATATACCTACTAAATATATGAGAAAAGCAACCGACAACAAGTCATTCAGAGTATCCTTATACAAGGCCACAAAGAATGTAATAGAAAATAAAAATTATATGTGCATCGTTCACCTTTGTGCTTAAAACTGTTAATTATGAAGTAGAGACTATTATACAAAAGTTATTTTTTGTCTTAAGAACTTTAAAAATGCTTGCGAGATGTGTGTAACCCAACCAAAACTGCGCTTGTCATTTGCGTAAAATGGGCGTATCTTACTCGTATATCGCTCTAAAATACTTACGCTTTGGGAGCTAAGCAGCAGCTGGCAATACTAATAAAAGAAGTGTTATATCTAGGTCAGTCATAATAAGAATCGAACGTGGAAGGATTTGGTATAATCGTTACTTAATAAGTACTTAATTGTTTTTTGTGTTTCTTACCTACTTACTCCTAAACTTTTATGGACTCTAAGTATCGCCAATTGTCGTCTTCGTGAATGTTTGGCTTCCACCCGACTAGGAGTACAGGAGTCAGTGCTTAACAATTGATTTAGATTTTTGACGAAAATAAACAAAATATCATCGGAATGCATATGCAAATAGATACCTGATGACGTAACAACATATCAGTATTCTTAGATTAAAAATAATAGTTGTCATGCTACTTGTCTAAATATAAATTTCACATAAAAACTAGTCTTTGAAAACAGGATTCACATAGTCCCGTGGGGCATCAAGACTAGTTCTAGAGATATGTGCAAGCAAAGTCCTATGAATAACTACTTTGTGGGATATAAATAGCTAATGATCTAAGATCTCCTACATGGCAGTTCTACGACAGTATTGGCTTAAAAATTATTTTTAGAAAAAAAAACGACAACCGACTTCAAAACATTACCTACGTGTTTAATCCTTAACTAAAAAGTAGAAAATAATTTTTTAATTACTTCATAGCTAAGAACATTAAAGGGGAATCAACGCAATCATTGATACCTATAATACTTTACTCTTTACAATTTACAATCAGCTATTTTGGAGTCAGTGCGAAGAATTTTTCAAATCGGTTCATACATGACCGAGATATGAGGTAACAAACATACAAAAAAAAACATACGACCCGAATTGATAACCTCCTCCTTTTTAAAGTCGGTTAAAAATAAACTAACAAGTGTAAACTAGTAATATGTTTATTAAGAGGCAATTATGGTTATTGAAGTCAAATATAAAATGCTAATAGAGATAGGTCACATGGTTATTTTATGCTTAAATTAGAGCAACGTGCCTAAAACAATACCTCCTTCCTTGAAAAAAACTGCAGTAAAACCACACTATGTAGGTAGATGGCTTGCTGTATAAGTGGTTTCAAATACTTGTAAAGAAAGTACTGTATTGGCAGCAGAAGACATTGTCTTTGGCTGCAAGTGAGAGTTTAAGTACGACCCTGTACAATAATATACTTTTCCCAGAAATTAAGCAGCAATTAAAGCATGAGAATGAAAAAGAGTTAAAGCTAATGCGCAATTGAAACATTCTAACAAGTCCTAAAAATAACACACAGTTTATTCAGCTTTTAATAATAATTTATTTGCATATATAAGAGCTATTGTGCCCATATTCGTTATTTTCGAATAATTTTGCATTTGATTAAAACAGTGTTATTATTTTAAAACATAGTTTTAGCTAGATGCTGAAAAATGAGTCGTGACAAATTTAATATGCTTTAAAAGTAGTGATACAAAATTAAATAAATACGTACATAATCCTAGTGCTTAATAAATAATACGAGACAAAAAAAATCTTCAAATATTACAATACCTACTATATGTTTTTCAGTTTTATTTTTGATACTTACCTACCTTTTTTTTTGTTGTACAGGTTTCCATAATATGATGTTTTTTGCTACCTGATATGTCAGTAATGTTCAAATTAAATACACATGACACTGACATTGGTACTTGCTTGGCTTTGAACCTTCAAGCAACACATAGGATTTAACATGTTGTGGTCATGAAACATGAAGACATGACCACAACATGTTAAATCCTATGTGTTAAGGGACGAGTCTATAGCCTCAAATCAACCATAAATTCGAACCCAAAATGATACTTAGCATTTATTGATCTCATTACACATTTTTAAATAGGGTTCTAAACATCCTTGGTGTCAATCCCTAAGTCCTAGATGGTTATATACTACTACATAGCAAATCATTACATAATTATGCATACGGTAAGTAAAAGAAATTGAAAAACTGTTCAATTAATTATCAACCAGCAACATTAATGTGGCACTTCAATTGAAATTAAATTAGCAATAAATAATACATAACTTTAACTCTACATCAGCTGTATCCATCCAAGTAGATTTAGCGATTTAAATATGCCAAGAACTCTAATAGAACATTAGAAAATATAACATTTTGTGAGTTGATACAACTGTAGACCCAAATTAAGCGTGGCAAAGTCTAATTCTTTTTCTAACTATTGATTCTTTTCTTAGTTCATGTCACAGTGGTATAGCGTATGTCTACTATGTTTACGTTTATGGGTCGGAAAAGAGTTAGTATCATTGGATATTGATAACTTCTCGTCGGAAAAATAAGTAGCCTACAGTCAATGTCATGGCCAATACATTGACATTGACCGTAGGCTCACCGACATACCGCATTTTATATGTAGAATGTAGTTTAAGAGAAGTGCTAAAATGTGCCTTGCTTTCACCTCTGGTGCTCATGGAGCATGGTATACAATAGAGTACGAGCAAACGGTAGACCTGATAGTAAATAGATCGCCATAGACTTCTGCTAGCTATGCCAGAGATTCAGTCATGGCACTACCTACAGTGATGTTAAAGTCTTCTGGAAGGCAACATTTTCTGAAATTATGACTTAAGGCAAACATAAGGTGATCTAGAAAAAGTTAAAAAATTGCGTACATATTATATAAACTGAATAATAATATTACTTTACAACGCACGGCTTGATGATAAATTTAACATTTTATTATTATACCATCTGTAATGACAATGCAAGGTATGTTCCAATTTTTATAACAAACCTTAATGTTTGGAGTACAAAATGAAAATATTAGGATTAAGTGCGTATATGAATAAATTTTATAATCAATTCGTGAATTAAGTATGTTACTTTGAAAGATGCTAAATATAGTAAATATATTATTATATTATTATCCATGAAATCATAGGTATGTTTGAATCATTGCCAATTACTGTCGTTCTAAAGTCACTGCTAACTCCGTTAATGGACAACAGGCATGAAGGTGATATATCATCATCATGATCATTATCACCCAAAAAAGCGTAGATTGCAGTGAAACCTGTACAGAGAAAAAACCTAAGCGGTCTTCATGGTATGTCTCGTCGCTTCATCTAATGATGATCTACCTTACACTACATCTTCCAGGTTCTGGTCGGGACTCCAGATCCAGGTGATACATTATTACGTATATTTAACTAATGTCAAAGGTCATCAGACTATTATTTTTGTACGAGTAAAGCGTGACGGTCTCATTTGTATTGACAATGCCGACTATAGTAATTTTAGGTTTATTAATATGAAACGTAAGGAAGGTCGATTAAAAACAAAGTTAAGTATTTACGAAATCTTAAGAAATTATAATGCAATTCAGACTGGCAGATATTTAGATTGGTAAGGAGGCAACTGGACCCGTTCTAAAAGTGGGACCGCGAGGTCAGTTACCCAATTGAATATTCTTATTGATATTCTTTGGGCGACTGGCACCACTTAAAATATGATTAAAAAATGTATTGTTTAAATTCAATCCTTGTACAGTCAGCAGCAAAAGCATTCGAAATTAAACTCAAACATTGGTATTAAAATCATTAATTTTTTTATAACAGAAAGTATAGTAAATAATTAAAAGAAATCATAAAATCAAACAACAAAATTACAACGCTTTTCAAGAATCACAAAGAAAATGGATCACAATAATATTTAAAAGTGTCTTAACATAATATTTTTGGTGATTATTAAGATGTAGGTCATCTTAATAATGAGAAACTATTATGTCCTTATGTAAATAGGTTTTATATTCAAAAGCTAAAATATAATAAAATTTTGTATTTTAATTCACAGTCATAAGAATATTATAGGCTATAAAATTTAGTATTTAGAATCACAGTCTGAAAAGTATTAAAAGGTAAAATATAATAAACTTTTATATTTTAAATCACAGTCTTAAAAGTATAAAAACTATAAAATTTGGTATTTAAAATCACAGTTTCAAGAGTATTAAAATCTAAAATATAATAAGTTCTAAATAATGTACTACTACTACTTACCTATCAAAAATATATAATTTGTATAACATTGTAAAAAAAAACAATCAGTCTTAAGATTAATTTTACACCAATATTTTCTGGCGACGGTACATTTTACGTCACATGGGTGGTCACAGTCGACACACTCAAAAATGTTATTGGGCGACTAGGACCGCGGTTTCAGTTCCTTGTGGTCCCAGTCGCCTAATTACCCATTTAGTTAAGATACCGTTAAAAATAGTTCATTAACGCAATTTGTGTAAAACATAACACATTCTTCGTATTATTATGCATATTCAATTTGTAACATCTGCAACAATACAGAACCTACATCCTAACCGGTATAGGTTTAAACTAATGAAAGTTAACATACGAGTTGATGATGCCTATCAAGTGCAAAACAACAACTATGTCAAAAGTATGGACTACAACATTCAGGTAGTATTCATTGAGTAAGAGTGAAAGCCATTCTGACTGTGAATGGGAAAAGCCGCCACTACATAACGTAACACTGAGTAAAGAGGAAAATGTTTATTTCTAGTGCATGTAAAATTGCTAGTAAATAAATATTTGCAGTTAATTAAGCACATAACTGCTGAATTGTGTAATTTAGTGTATCAATTACTATTCATGTGACTTTACTACTTCTTTATTCTGCATATTTGATACTAATTTTGTTTTTGAATACCTACAACCTTTTTGGTTTATAAACTACATCATACATTTTCACGAAGGGTTAGAAGGTAAGGTAGTCAATACCACTCCGAGATTATTCTAAATGCCAAGTAAATATTAGACATCAATTTCTATATACAACCGTTGCGCTGTCCACAAATTCTGAAATTTCTAATCTCAAGCCTTTATTGTCTCTTCAAGACAGCTTGCGACATCCTTTATTACTATTAAGTATCGAGCACATTTTCTTCATATGAACTATAACACTGCTTAATGCAAAACCCTTCTCGCCAATTCAATTTTGAGCATGTTATTAATTTTTCTTTATCCTTCTATCTTATAAGCTGATTTATTTTTTTTGCTATCCTTTAACTCGGGACTCGGACTCGGAATCTCAAGCTCAAAATTGAATTGGCGAGAAGGGTTTTGCATTAAGCAGTGTTACGAATATATGATTAAATACGAAAGAACAAGTGGCAAAGATTTCTATTCTATTCATAGAATAGGTTACAAAAAAGTGTTAGATTGACATAATCTAACGACAACGCTTATGCCAATCTCATACTTTTTTTTTAATCTTTTCTATAAATAGAATAGAAGGGTAGTCTTTTGTTTTCACGGAAGATGGTTGTCACTTTGGTAATTTCATCCACATTTTTTCTATTTTATCATTGTAATATACCATTAATATCATCAACAAGAATATTATACTACACCTGACGCTGGCAGAAATATCTGACACAATCGTCGGCTCTGTTGCTAAAAAAAAGGAGAAGAAGAAGAAATAGAATGAAATGTTTGACACTTGTCTAGGGCCTCAGACCGGATAAGATCTCGGGCCATTACAAAATACTAAATAGATTGGAGAGCCGCACAAATTAAAATCACATTTTAAAGAAAAGATTTGATAGCTTTTTTAGCCTGCTGGGGTTTTAGTTAGGTACCATTAAAATGTAAAAAAGTGAAAATGTATTATTTCTTTATAATATTAAAAATACACTGCGGGCCGCACAAAGATGAACCGCGAGCCGCATGACTTGGTGTCTATATCTTATTTTTAAATTCTGAATGAATCCCTCCATATACCTTTGAGATTTTGGTTTTCAGAATAAATTTACCTCATCACAATCCGCTTGGTGAGCATTACATTAACATTGAAAGTAAAAACAAGGACAATTAGTCGTAAGTAATAGGTATACTCGTATGTTTATGTTAATGCCCAAAACAAGGAAACGCCGATTGCATTATACGTTTTTATTATGTATTTTTTTGCGAATTCATTGTTTTTTAATATAATTTAGTAAATCTAGTACATTCTTACTCGTAGAGTGTGTTGTTTAATTATTTAATTCATATGTAGTATTCGTAACTTCAGTAAGAAGTTAGTTAAATTTTATAGACATTTTTTGGATATATTTTTTAATAAATTTCTTTTAATGTTTCACTTTTACGTATTCATTTTTTTTATTATTCTTTATTAAATACATAAATAATAATAATATTTCAACAACTACATACAACGCCACCTAGACCCAAAGTAATCATATTATTTTATTAAATAGATGTGAACCGTACCGACTTTTTTGTTTAGTTTTTATAGTGTGGGTTTATGTTTTAGCTTGTGGTAATTGAACAACATTGATTACTTTATCCTGTACTCTGTAAAAGCTTAATATTAGTTTTGTAGCAGAACTTTTAGGTAATTTAATGAGTTCACTGCCGGTACGTAAACATGCGATAGGGCTGCCCGCCTCCAGCACTTTAATTACATTTGCCTACTTTGTGTTTCCATTTAGTTTTGTGATTGTAAATATACTTTTTTATATAAACAAATAAAATGCTTTGTGAATTTAATAGGAAGTGTTCAATAAAAATGCGTGTTGTTTTTTGATTAGAAATTTATTTTTCTTGTATTATCTATACACACAGTACAATAAACAACTATTATTAATAATAAAATACCACGTTTAACTTTAATTATACAAACTAACAAAAAAAAACCAACATGCCCCGAGGTTTTAACACAAGCATTTTAGTATCTACCGTATCATGATTCATGAACCGCCTATATCTACCTATTTCACTCGTGTCAATCACTTTCCTTTACTCTATTTACTTTATTCATTAATCCAGACATCTTTTTTTTTTCGGGAGATAAAAGGAAATACTTACCCATTATAAAGACACATTTTATAGTCTTACCTTAAAGTTTCCAGGTAATCTAAAAAAAGTTATCTCTGGATGCGTTATTGACGAATTCATGCAACCAAAAACAGCGCAATATATCCTACTCTTCATATTAAATAAGTACTTGAAATTATTTTTAGTAAAAAAATCGCGCGCTTATTGTTGAAAAAACAACACACCGTCCGTTCGTCACTGCGGCACAGTCGAGACAGTCTGCACACCGAGCGCATACCGAGACCGAGGCGCGTAGGCATAGCTTGCGCTTTGTCCGTTTGTATGAAGATGGATAGTATTACAGTGACTGTACCTACCATGTCTTACAACCCTTATTAGGCCAATGACATGATTTTTTACTTACCTGTAGGCATTATAGATAATGTTTGGGATTTTACCGGTAAGAGCTAACCTGACATTTGAAGATGAAAGTACTAGTAACTTATAATTATTTTTTTTAGTTGAAGTCGAAATGGTCTTGTGGATAAGGCACCCGCTTCGTAAACCCGAGGTAGTGGGTATGAATCCGGGCAAGTACTAATGTACTTCTAACTACAATCGCAAACTATCCCCACCATATCAGACAGAGGTCGAAATGAAAACTTCTTTCACCTTCTGAAATTTCAAGGTGTCTAGATTATATTGCGTCAAGGTGAAATGAGTCCTAAATATTAAAAAACCCATTAAAGTACAACAAAACTAAAAACACTGTTTATAATAGCGATCATAAGGATAAAAGATACGAAGGACTATTCACTAAAATCATGGTCTTTCAAAACTAGTAGAATAATAATAAACGTGTGTCCATGTTAATGACCCTGATGTCGTTATCGTGTCAGTTTAAACATGCCCAGTACAAAGTCAAGGCCTCTTCCCATAAAGAGAAAGCATGAGCATTGGTCACTGAAATCGCTCAAGGCTGATTAGCGATTTTGGCTTTTTCTTTTTATTTATGTGTTATGTTTCTCTATGTACGTAACGTAAAACCTTTTTTGTTTTCCGGTGCATATTTTATAAGCACAGAAAAACAAAAGTTTAATTTTATACTTCGATAAAACCAAGATCTCGGTCTCTTATAAAACAGAAGAAGTCTA
Organism: Parascotia fuliginaria; assembly: GCA_963082885.1. Taxonomy (NCBI): domain Eukaryota; kingdom Metazoa; phylum Arthropoda; class Insecta; order Lepidoptera; family Erebidae; genus Parascotia; species Parascotia fuliginaria. The sequence goes on from OY720187.1 coordinate 9,015,979, forward strand.
ATAAAAGCAGAATCAAATTGTCGCCACTGTACCTAATAAATATTTCACTAAATAAGGTAAGGATATCACTAGTTTTAGGTGTAATTTCCTCGGTGGCAAATAACATTAGCACACGAGACACAACTTTGTGAATCTACAAACCTACTTTGTGTCTGGTAATTGTATGTAGCTCGCGAGCTCGCGACACAGCGTATTTGCTGAAGCTATCTAGAAGTTTTTAAAAATATGTATATCCAAAAAAATATTTTAATAGGTGTTGTCTAAATTCGAACAGACAATAAAATTAATTCAAGTAAATGTATTTCACTACAAAACGTAATATAAACGTTATTGGAACTTTCTGCAAAGGTGTTGCGTCGCGTCGTGGTTTTCCCAATTTTCACTTAAGTTACGCATCCAAATGAAAGCACCGCCGCCGTCACCTATTACGTATCCTGATAAATTCGTCACTAGCTTATCTCACAATGAAACGATATTATTGTAAACTACTCGTATAATTTATTTGAATTGACTTCCTATCTCATAACTAAACTTTCAAATTCTAAAAGAATGACACTCTTATCAATTGAAGTTTTAATTATTTTTACTTTTTTGTAGCGAAATATTTTTAGCGGCTATCTATTATCTATCTCGTTTAGTCTGCATAATTAATCAAATTCAAAGTTGAAAAGCCTTTTAAAATTACAACTAACTATAAATTATCAAATTTAAAAGAATAACACTCTTGTCGATTGAAGTTTTAAATGTTTTTACTTTTTTGTAGCGAAATATTTTAGCGGCTATCTATTATCCATCTCGTTTAGTTTACATATTTAAATGCTAAAATTTAAAGGCCAACAGCATTTATAACTACAACTAATATACTAAATTATATAATAATAAACTAATAACTAAATTATACGATATTAATAATAATAATACCAGCCTGTTTACAGTCCCACTGCAGGGCAAAGGCTTCTTCTTATATGAAAATGAAAAAATGTAAATATATTTATTCATATACCTAGGTTTATTAAATTAACACTTATGAATGTTAAAATTTACAAAATGTCGGCCAATTAACCTACAGCCAGTTCGCTGCCGTAGTAGAGCCTTGAGAAGAACTGGCAAGAAACTCATTCCACTCTTTTTAATCGCCAGGATACAATTTTTGTAAGTTACAATTTCAAGTAGCATGCAAACTGACACAAGCAATACACTTAACTATATAGAGAAGAGGCCTAATATACGATATTAGTCAAAAATGTAGATTGCATGAAGGTAAACGTTCTTACATAAGATGTACCAATAACAATGAACACTTTGTGTGGTGTAACAATGAACTTACTGACGTCTTCTCGTAGAAGAAGGGAGTAAGTAGACATTCTTCCATATTTCGTGGTAATTATTAGCTGACCTCGATTAACGGTCAATATTTACCAAAGTAAACCATTGTACGTACTATTTATTATACTACTTATTGTTTCTAGTGTATACTACATTTTTAAACACACGTGTCGAAGTAGTGATATTTTAAACGATTTGTAATGTTATGGTTGCGGGTATTGGATCACTGGTTTTATGAGGTTGTATGCGACAGTATCGCGAGAAATTGCGACATTTTTGTATCACTTCGCGTAATTTATTTTGTCGCGTCTTCAATCACTGGGTTTGTTAGTTTAGATTAAATATTGAATTCAATTACTAATAAATGCGGTAAATTTAGTATCTTTCCGCGGCGAGTGAAAACTCTTTAAATTGATGCCATCCTCTTCTTTCCTATGAACTACACCTGCATGACTGGACAAATGTAAAAAAAATGTTGCCTTTTATACTTCAACAAGCTGGTATTAATTAGCAAAATCCGGCAGTAAAATCAAAAGAATGATTTATAGGAAACTTTCGGTTAAGATGTACATATATGGGTCATACATTTGGATAAGCCCAGCCAGGCAACAAATGAACTACACTATAGGCATCTGATTAAGCTGAATAAATATGACGTGTAGTAAACGTTTTCAGTTTGACTGTCTGACTGTCAATAAATACTTACTAAGTACCAAATTATTGTATAGCGCCGCTTACTTATTTTCGTAGACACCTTAATGACTACCTATTACAATATGGCAGAGTTAACGACTAACAAGTTTTTGCGTTTATTTTTATAGATAAATTACAAAAACACAAATAACTTGTTTTCTTCTGCAACCTCCCATTATTTTTATTATTCTAAATAATAGGTAATTAATATAATACACCTATACCTACCTAAATATCCTGTTAGGTAATTCATCGAATTAAAATAGGTACTTAAGTATCTAAGGCTCGTATTTATAAACGCATCTCAGGTATTGAGTAGAGTACGCGCACTTGAATCATACCCCTGTCTCTATCTAACTAGGGCCCGAGACCGTAGTTAGAAAGAGACGGTATTAAGTACGCGTACTCAATACCTGAGCTTCGTTTATAAATACGACCCTAAGTAAGTGCAATCTTAGAATTTAAAAGAACAATATAAAATGTTAAAGATTTATAGAACGTAAAATCGATTATTTTGTACTGACCTGAAATTTATTTATTTTCTTAAAAAGCATTAAACTACCTTATGCCAATTAAAAAAATACAGATAGAAGAGTTAATTAAAAAACAAAATAGGTACTTAAGTTTTATAAGTGCAATAGAGGCCTATTTATACCCCTTATTCAAATGTTAAAGATTTATAGAACGTAAAATCGATTATTTTGTACTGACCTGAAATTTATTTATTTTCTTAAAAAGCATTAAACTACCTTATGCCAATTACAAAAATACAGATAGAAGAGTTAATTAAAAAACAAAATAGGTACTTAAGTTTTATAAGTGCAATAGAGGCCTATTTATACCCCTTATTCAAATGTTAAAGATTTATAGAACGTAAAATCGATTATTTTGTACTGACCTGAAATTTATTTATTTTCTTAAAAAGCATTAAACTACCTTATGCCAATTACAAAAATACAGATAGAAGAGTTAATTAAAAAACAAAATAGGTACTTAAGTTTTATAAGTGCAATAGAGGCCTATTTATACCCCTTATTCATAGAATAGATTAGAAAATGAATGGGATTGACATAAACTAACGCTAACATTGTCGTAAGCTAATCCTAACATTTTTAATCTATTCTCTGAATAGAATAGGAATCTATGCCACTTATCTAGGGCCTCAGAGTCAGGTGTAGGTACTCTTTGACCTTTATTTATTGTGCCTATGTTTTTAAAAAGATTTTAAAGTCTCTCGTGACACAGGGCTAGTTCTCTTCTGTGGAAGTTGTCTTTTTTGTAGTTTTAACAAAAATATTTAATTTACAGAGTAAATATGTAAACATGCTAATAATTTCTTATTTATTAGGTACTAAGTAGCTTTGCGCATTTAGCTACACTCCTCCCCACACCTACGTATGAAGTGAAAATGAATCTTTTCATAATAATCTTATTTACATAGTTAATTATTTACCTTCTTTATATCTTTATGGAAACTGGTTTGAATAGACCTAAATACTTACTTACATAATTATGTTTAAATTAAATAGCCTCGTATTTTTAATGTAGATAAAAATCTGCAGTTAAAGAAATAGCAACATTGCTAAATTAAAATTAAAATAAATAAAAAAACTTTTGTTTACCTTCTCATTTTATTGTCTATTTAAGTGGGTAGGTATAGCTAATTGATACTTACCAGCCTACAAAATATATGACTTAGCTTTCTGGTAAACAGTGTGTGAAGTCTAGAAGAAGGTTACCGTTAGGTACAAATGCTTTCAAAGCAAATAAATATCAGGGAGTCCTAAACTATCCTAAAAATCAAATTCATAATCAATGCATTGGTAATTGGAAATGGAATATAATTCTATCTAACTATTTTTATCCCGCTAAGTCGTCGCTTCTTATTCTCTAGAATATTTGTATGCCCTGCAATCTGATAATGCAAATTGAATGCGAAAGTAAAGATTGTTATTGAAGATTCTGGAGAAATCTAAACTTGTATTTATTTTCTATAAACAATATTCCTAAGATTTGCATGCTATTATTTATAAGGCAAAATGTGTCATTGTACCTACAAAAACTGTACCATCTTTTACTATACCACATTTTAAGCAAATAAATTATTATTATTATTATTTATTTTATAATCCACAAAATTGTCTTTTTTGCGTATTTGTTAATATAATAGAAAATTACAATACATACATCACTAAAAACTTTTATTATGACTAATTTTAAAAAGCTAGAATAATACCTTCCTACTTTATATGCTAACGAGACCTTCTAAATAATTATAATTATATATTTTATTAATTTCCCTGAAACATAAGTACGAATCTTTTTATTGTGTGCATCTACCGGTAGTTAATTAATAAAACGTACGAAAGTACCTACAACTATGACTTAATATAATTTTTATTTAATTTTAAATTTATTACATAACATAAAACAATAAAACTATAACATCTATCGAGCAAGTTCTATTTATGTTACTGTTTTCATGAATTGTAATGAAAAGTAACACATAAACGGGAAATGCTTATACTTAAATTTTAATTTAAATATTTCTTTACTTAATAAAATAATCGCAATACCTAATTCACTGGAGAGACTATTGAAAATATAGTAACATATGACGGTAGAATAAAATAATACAATATATTACATAGGTATCTCAATATAAATATAACATTAAATCACATAAAATTAGAATAAAATGTACTTACCAAAAAATTTAATAAATAACACTGCCATTTTAATAAATGATTGTCTATCGTTAACAGTCAATATATCACAGAAACGTCACTTAAATGAGCATGTTGTAGAATACACAATTTACATAGCGTGATGTGTGGACAGATCGCGACGACTGCAAAGTGCGGAATAAACAACTGGCAAGCAGTGGCGACGGTGGACCGAGCTGCGGACGTTATTTCATCAACAACCACCGAGGAGGCTTCGAATTCGAAACACACTATCGGCACACTTCCGTTGAGACAAATAAAATGCAAATTACGTGCCCAATGTGACATTATTCCAGCATGAACGCGTAGGATTGATGCCTCCGAACCGGTCTTACCCGATTAGGATTTTAACCCCTATATCTGGAGCCAGCATAATATTGCATAGATTTTTCTTTCTTTTATTTTTGCAACTCGTAACACAAGGCACTAATTTGTATTAGCCATTTACTAAACCAGTCCTGAGACGGTACGATTGTTAACGCACACCTCACTTAAGATAGCCGCCTCATTCATTTTCCGACATAGTCATTTAACATTCTTAACTTTATGATTTTTTTTATTAATTAATATATTTTTAACTAGGTACTCGTTCCATCACGGGTATGCCGTGCGTGTGGCGCTGGTAACTCAGTAACTACAGCACAATAAAGTTGTGGACAACAACTGGTATTCCATTTTAATAATACCTATGAGCCCGTTATTATCTTAGTGCAGGCTAAAGACCTCTTTCCATACAGAGAAGGTATGAGTACTGATCACGCACGGATTGGCAATTTCAGACATTATTATTATAAGTTCAAATTGCCTGACAATGTTTTCCTTCACGGTAGCTGAGTAGTTAATAAATAACCAAGATAAAATTGGAAAGATATAAGAATAGGTACATACGAAGCCACTAGGCCATCACAAAATATTTGATAAAAAGAACCTTATAATTAAATGCTTTAATTTTTAAAAACTTTGCATCGGTACGCACTTAATAAAAAAAACTTACACTGATAACTTAACAAAGGCGTATGTATAGTCGACCACATATTTTGCTTTACCACTTTTATTAAAAATTGCTATCTAAAATTAATAATCAATAATGCTCATTATGACAGTGAGAAACTGTCACTATATTGCAATAATTTGCAAGCAAAGATTATTGTTTTGTGTTATGCAAACGACATTAAATTTACTGTAAGGGTGATAAAGCAATTTTTTGGTTGAATATACACTGACGGACTCATAAACTGCATCATAGTAATAGACGACTTTGAAATAAATATTTTAACCAAGTATGCAAACTTTCTATACAGATTAAAATTGAAACCTCTAGATTGGTTCGTGAACTTTAAAACAGCATATGGTCATATCCTTAAGTTTAAGTTTGTGTACTGGAAAGGACCTTAAGACTTTTTTGAAGAAAAAACAGAAATTTAAGGAAAATTGGTTTAATAAAAATATGGTTTTAACAATAGACACAAACTTTATGCGGGGCTTTATTTATGTTTTAATAAGGTGTATTACCTCCACGTGCCCTTATTACGGATTCTAATCGGTTCCGCATAGATTTTATGAGGGTTATTAAAAGATCTTGCGGAATATTGTCCCATTCTTCTGAAAGTGCTGTTCTTAGTGCTGCCACTGTCGTGGCCACAGGATTTCTCGCATATACAGCTCTTTTTAAACTGTCCCAAACATGCTCAATGGGATTAAGATCCGGGCTGCGTGCTGGCCAATTCATTGTACGTATCCCAACCTCTTCGCAATATTGTCGAACTTGTGCAGCAGCGTGCGGCCGGGCATTATCCTGCATTAAAGTAAAATTTTCGCCTATGAATCTCATGTAAGGCACCACGTGATCTACTAAGATCTTTGTTATGTAGCGATGTGCAGTCAAACCCCCTCTATTACCGTTTTGGCGGACCATGTCTATGAACACAAGTTCTGTTCGCCCGTTCATCGATATGCCACCCCAGACTATACACGAACCGCCTCCAAAAGGAACACGCTCCTCAATGCAACTTTGAGCATATCGCTCCCCACGTCGACGATAGACTCTTCTGCGACCATCTGCACCATATAAGCATGTCCTACACTCGTCTGTGAACAATACGGAGGCCCATTGCTCTTCTGGCCAATTTAGGTGATCACGCGCAAATCTTAAGCGAGCTTGTCTGTGAGCTACAGACAACTTTGGACCATTTGCTGGTCTAAAAGGGGTGATATCCGCTTCCTTTAACCTTCATCTTATTGTTCGTGTACTCACATTTACTTCACGCACTTCATTAAGCTCTGTTTTGATGTTAAGTGACGTAAGGAAACGATTTCGCAGGGAAGTTGTAACAATAAATCGGTCATCACGACCGGTGGTTGCTCGAGTCCTGCCTGTACCACGTCTCCTTCTGTAAGAACCTGTCTCCACAAACCTTCTGTATATTCTAGAAACCGTAGACCGACCGTAACCAATCGTTCGTTGATCCAAGCCTTCCCGCACCAGTGCTACAATTTGAACCGCTTGTTCGGACGAAGTATCCATATTATTGTTCAAAAACTCTCGATGAGTTAAAAAACTAACCCAACAATTCTGCTGGTAACAATAATTCAATTGACAAAAGAATAAAAAATCAATGCGAATCAATTTAAAACTTTGCTTTAAATAACACGCAAATCTGATACTGATACTACGAGTAAATTTTCTTTACCCGGCTGTATTCATTTGTTTTACTGCAGTTCTATTTTTAAATTTTGCTTTTTTTTAAGATTAAGAGCCAGTCTCCCCATATTTATATAATTTAATCTAAAAAGTTTGCATACTTATTAAAAAATTAAATATAAAATGATTTATCTACCTTTGATATTTATTTAAATATTTAAATTTTTCTTACTTACTTTACTTTATATTTATTATTTTTTTATTTAATTTAATATTCTATCTACTAACGACTAATAAAAACGCAAATAATTACCTATTTTTATATTATATACCAGTCGTTATGACCACTAGCAAAAAGTGCGATAATGTAATCGTGAGTTAATTGCTGCCGAAAAAACAGCGACGTTATACTATTTAGAGATTCTGTAGATAGTAGGTAATTCCCCGGCTAAAATAAGCGGATTTCACCATTAATGGGGGCCAGATCGACGGAGAATTACTACCTATTTTCTCACAGTATATCGATGTGGAATAGTAGGTTGTATCCCTGCAGATACTAGGATCCCTTAATACTATTGCATTTCATTCGGCGAGTGGTAGCTCTACTAATACAAAGAACCTCGCAGTATGTAGGACCAGCAGAGTACCTAGGTGTCCGTGGGGTTTCGGCTGAACGACGATTATAATTTTTCATATACCTACTGGATAAGAAAAATGAAACTACTAGGTGTTAGTAAACAGGTAGCCCGTCTAAAACGTCAATAAATAAAGGTTTAATCTATAAATATCATTAAGAGCCAGTTCACAAAATTTTCTTGTTCGTTTAGTTCAAATTTAGGTAAAAGAGGTGGCAGCATCGTGCAGATGTGCGTAAATATACAATATAATATAATAATATATAATATAATATTCTACCACATTCACACAGCGCTATCTAGCCCCAAATTAAGCAATTATATTTGCTTGTGTTATAGGTACTAAACAACTGATATACTACTTATATAATTTTTTTTTTGTAAATACATACATATTATAGACTAGCTGTTGCCCGCGACTTCGTTCGCGTGAAAATTCAGATGGGTGCCTCTATGAGAATATTGCGTGCCTGATTTTATGGCAATCGTACATTGTATCAGTATTATCCGTCTCTATGGCGAATTCAGTTTAAACCCGCTACCGCTAAAACTGACAAACCACTTTCACACAAACTTGCGACTCTTATTTGCCCATTTAATAAGGGTGGTTTCTGAATATTAAAAAAAGAGTATTTTCTAGTAATTTAGTATAAAAATAATAATTAATATATTAATCCTACTATAAGAACTATAGAAGTTTCATACAAACTTTGCCACCCCTTTATACCCCCTTAGGGGATGGATTTTGCAAAATTCCGTGAGCACCTATATTCTAATAGGAATGACAATGCAAAGTTTGAGATTCCTAGCACTTGTTGTTTCTGAGATTTCGTGATAAGTGAGTGAGTGACCTTTTGGGCTTCGCTCGCGTGAATGTCGTTTTTTCCAATAGACATTTTTATATTGTTTAAATACTGTTTTTCATACTATTTTTTATCTCCCCCTCACTTTCCCTCACTTCCCCGTTACTTCTCCGTCACTTTCCTCTCACTTCCCCTCACTTTCCCCTCACTTCTCCCTGGTTTTCCCATTACTTCCCTCTGACTTCTCCCTGACTTTCCCTTCACTTCTCCCGCATTTCCCCCACACTTCCTCTTAACTTCTCCCTCACTTCCCCATCACTTTCCTCTCACTTCCTCATCACTTCCCTCTCACTTTCCCCTCCCTTCCTCCTTCTCCTCAGTTCCTCCTTTTCCTCCCTCCCCCTCCCTGTAAATTTCGAGTCGCTAGCTTCAGAAGCTAAAGATCTCTGTATAGAATATTTCATCCATAATTTCACCCCTCTAAATCCACCCCTGTTAAAATAAAATTATAAGGATATTTTTTATTTAAATAGAAGTATACCAAAATAAAATTTCACAACTGTAAGTTAAAAAATGAAGAAGATTCAATAATAATCGATTTCATCCCTTTTCACACACTTAGGAATTAAATTTTAAAAAACCTTTTTTGACTACAACCTCTAGACATTTAGACAAACACACCCTCTCAATTTCAAGTCGCTACGACCAGCAGTTTAGGCTGTGCGTTGTCTGTTAGTCAGTCAGTCAGTCAGGATAAAGCCTGATATAATATGTATGGGTGTATGGATGTATGGATTAGACGTATAGCCATCGGGGATCAAAGCATACAGGCTGCTAGGAATGCTAACACGTGATGAGCCACATAAAGCTGACCGTGCGAAAAACAGCTGATACTTAGATCCACGCCCACAACTTTTAGTTGTGTCTGACCTTGGGCTTTATTAATTGTCATCGCGAAACATAGGCTCACTGGAAACTGGACTTATTTAAAACTAAACGGAAGATTGTTTAGAATGAGCGGAATCCGAAAAATATAAACGCTATCAGCTATTCCGTAACCTGTTAAAGTCTCTGTTTCTATCAGATTTCGTAGTAAATTAACAAATGTTCGACGCGATTCTTTAAATTGGCATAACTTTTTTATTTATGAACCGATTGACATGAAACAAACACTAAATGTTAAGTGAAGCTTACCACAATGTATTAGTGAAAACCATATCTAAATCGGATAAGCTGTTTCTGAGATTAGCGTGAACAAACGCACAGACAAACAGACAAACAGACAAACAGACTAACAGACAAACAGACAAACAGACAAAAATTGTAACGATCATTGTTTTGGGTTCTATTTGCGTTGATAAAGGCCCCAATAATTTTTTTCTCATATATCTTCCATGTACAGACAGCGATCGGTTACATTTTTATTATATGTATAGATATAGATAAATTATACCCAGACACAGAACAAACAATCATGCTCATCACACAAAGGTTTGTCCTGGGTGGGAATCGAACCTACGACCTCCGGCTTAGCAGTCAGGGTCACTAACCACTAGACCAACAGGCCAGTCTATGCAAGCAGTGTTGAGGTGGATGAAACAACCTTGAGCCGTATAATGTGTCTACCTTGATATGGCAGTTTTTGTAAATTTACTCATCTCGGTAAATCAGTTTATTCTAAACTAGTAAAATGAAAAAAATAACAATTAACCCGCCATCAGTGACGTCAGTTTGACTTACATCGTTGGTGACGCCGTTTTCACGGACCAGGATTTCCATCCTAAGATTTTGCAAGTAATTAACTATATGTGCTACTTGTACTTAAACGGATAAGTTTTAATTATGTATATATTTCTAACAATAAAACAGAAGGATTTAATAAAAACCTCAAACCGTTTGAAAGAAATTGTTTGATCACATTGAGAACATTCAAAGTAAACATGATTTTTTAGATTCATCATTGAATTAAAAAAAAAACAAATATCAAACTTTTATGACTTAAATTTGCTTTTATCAAACTTGACATTAGAAACTCTTGTAAAATTATCAAAAATATATATCCTTCTTAGAAAATGCAATAAAATTTGCTCCTCAAAGATTTTTATTCTTGAGCAGTCGAACAGCTCCTGCAATAAGGCACTCAAGGCTTTCAATATTTATTATATTTGTAACAAGAATATTTAGTTTTCCTGCTTTTCACCACCCACTCATATTTTTTTTATCACCTTCACACAGCGCCATCTAGTCCCAAATTTAGCAATTATATTTGCTTGTGTTATGCGTACTAAACTACTGATATACTACTTATATACATTTTTTTTGTAAATACTTACATATTATCGATAAATTACACTTATTATATAAAATCAGCAGTTCCTATCTTCTAGAAGAGCTTCTAGATGCCGTTGACCATGTGTAGTTTTTTTACTAAGTCCAACTATTTCAACGAACTCATTAATTAAAATTAATATGCCTAATAAATAAGTTAAATAACCCTTATATATTAGTAAAATTAGCAAATTACAATACCTAGTAAAAATTTTATTGTTAAACATGGAAATTATTTAAATTCTCTGACGTCGTTCAGTGGTGCTATTCTCATAGACCGGATTGGTGCTAAGTTATGTACGCTTGTGATGCTGCCACTGGCTGTACTTAACGGTGGGCTACGTGCAATGAGGCAGCTTCTCAAAATACAACGCGGGTTTATGACAGGTAAAAAAGTTATTCGATCTTTTCAAATCACACGGTCTCACAGACATAGTGACAGACACGTTAAAACGACTTAAAAAAAGTAAAAGGTAAAAGTAAAAAAGTAAAAGTTTTATCTTAAACCTATAAGACTATATTTTAGAGGTCACCGATAAAAATAATAATAAATAAATAAATAACGTTTATGTCGGAAAAGCACCCATAACCATGTGTTTGTAACAATTACCTATGTTAGTAACAGTACCATGTAAGATACATTATTTAGTGCGTTTCAAAATTAGTGCATTTGAGGGATATCCCAAGAAGTTTTGGTCGCAGTATATTATTGCGTTTATTTCGTATATTTTAGTAATAAAAATGCGGAAAAATGACATAGACCCTGCTTTGAAGCGGCTTCTCGCCGTATTAATGGCCGTCGGCTTCTGCATCGCAATCTATAGTCATTTCAAGTCATTTAAAGTGAGGTTAGCAATTATTTTATATCTAACTAAATGAAGTGAATTTCAATAAAATTTTAAGAATAAGGTTCTTTATAGAATAAAGAGTATAGTGATATATATTTTTTATAGTAATTACGCTTTGTTTAAACGAGAACCTGCAATAAAGTTGCAACATAAAACGTAAAAATTGGTATAAATCTTTTCTATAAAGTTATTAAATATCGAAAATCTATTTCATTATTAATCAAGGAAAGTATATAACTAATGTTTGTTGTATCTAATTTAGTCAAATATAATTCATATTAATGTGAGATTTATTACTCCGAAATTGATTCTGTAAACTAGATGTGGGAGATTGATCACCACAAAGAAAGTAAAGGCGATTTTGTAAATGTGTTCTATTAAAGAACAATGCGAACAATTGGACTTTCTTTTCCATGTATTTAACAGTTAGGTACAAAGCATTATATATTATGGTAAATTAGGCGCTCAAAAACTTAAAATTTCGCATAAAAACGTGAAATGGCTCTTAAAAGCGAAAAAGTTGGTTTGTTCGTTTGAACGCGGTAATCTCTGGAAGGACCAGTCGAATTTTTGCTTATTTGCCCAGTTATTGAGGAAGGTTATATTATGTAACATCACGCTACTAGCGACGTGAGCAGAACAGTAAGTAAAGATACGAATGAAACCGCGCCGCGGTAAGCTAGTTATTTCATAAACCATTATTTGTCAGGTTTACCTGTCTAACGTTTTAAAATCATATACCTAGATCCTGATACCAGCAACGACGTCACCATTAACACACACGCCCTAGACTAGCAAGACCACCGTTTGGATAAGTACAAAATATAAATGAATACATACAGAGAAGCGAGACGACTAGATTATTTTTGTAGTACAATTGTTTGCATATTATATTAATTTAATACCTAACTAGCGATTGTAACAATCATGCAATGCCTAAACCTAAACTACGTACAAAATAGAGTTTATTTCATGAATTGGTTGAGCGTTAAGGCATTGTATAACATACCGTATGACGTTTGTAAATACAATGCCGGTAACATATGTGTATTGTTATACATATTGTACTTACCTGTATTGTATATTTTCTTTTAGCACATCGTTTTCATTTGACCACAATAGGTACATTGAATGACTTACTGAAGATTTATTATGTAAAATCTAATTTTTCGTGATGTAACTTAATATTACTACCTACATTGTGATGTGCATACAGTTGCTATACATTACCTCGTCATTGCTCAATGCAAGCTCGTTTTGCACTAAGAAACACACCCGCTAAGATAGTTTTCAGAAGCTGCATCAGAAACGCGTAACATTTTTTAAACAACTTCGATAACAAACAACCACTTGACGATAAAGGGTAACCGCGTAACCTAATGGATATGGTTATAACCTCTAAGCATCACCGAAACAATGCTAAGAAATCACAACCAAGCCGTTATTACGGAGTAGCAAATGGGGAGCAGAAGGAATAGGACCGAAGGAAATAATTGAACCCTGAAGCTCTAATTTGTAGAGACTATGAGAAATAATTATTGCACAGAAGAAAGTTTCTATTTTTCTATCAACCTGAAGACATTTACTTACCCTGAACACAAACCATAGTTTGGGTAAGTGTAAGTACCGCGGGAATAAATGGTATTATAGGCTGAGCCGAAGACCACACGTCGATCAAACACTATACCTACCTGCTGAATTTCAGTTTCACAGGTCAATCAGTTAGATAGGTAGTTCGGTTTTTGATTTCTAGAGACTAATTGTCTAGCTGAAAGTTTCAACCGCTTGGTAACACGCAACCTTGACTATTGACCCTGTAGTCATGATTAGCGTTGTAACGCAAATTGAATGATAAAAAATCTAAATGTCTTTTTCATAATGACCGTTTTATTTGACTGTTTTAGCACTGATTAAGAACGCTATATGAGTAAATTCTTGACCAGCTGCCATCAGTTTTCAAAGTCATGGCGATCTTTGGGCAGACCTATGTCCAACAGTGGACGTCTTCCGGCCGAAGGTTCATCGTCCCAGGCAACTGTATAAAGGTCAACTTCCAGACCACGGATTCTGATTACCTATTTATGTTGATCTAATTCTATAAAGGTAAAACGCCAAACGCTTGTCGATTTCAACGACCTATTTTCTGATTAGCATCTACTCTATTGTTATACCAGCAGTCAGTCCCGGTACCAATTTGAACTATTAGTGAGGTTAAATTCAATCGATGTTTCACCTTACTTCATGTCCTAGGTAACCTAACACCTTCATTCAGGAGAGTTTAATGATCTGTAGTCACAGTCAATGTAACTGAGATTTGCGCCGCAACAATAGATAGGTACCTATAGTTGCTGTCCAGTGTCCAAAAGCTAGGCAGAAATGACCCGTGACGATTTTAATACCATGATTGTAATGGATGTTCGTATGACAAAAATATTGACCGACGATCGCACTCTTCGAGCCACAGAGGAAAACACATCTATCTAAGCACTATCGTAGGATAGTGTCCGTGATTAAATATGTTAAAAAATTAAATCTTTAACAGCCATTCCTAAAGAAAAATGGATTAAACTAGAGTTGCCATAAAAATTGTAGATGCGAGTTTGGTTAGGAAATGTAAAAATATTTTTTTTAAAGAAATAGAATATAAATTGACTTCACTAGCAGCTCGGTAACATAAATTTGAACAAAGTTTGCCATTTTTCCCATTCTCTATCTAAGTACCAAGTGAGTAGTTTCGTAATCAAATCAGTTACTTGCATTGATTTTCACAATTTTTGCAGCAGAATTGAATAAATGTAAGTTTGTTGAGATGATGTCGTGCGAGCTTTCAATGTAGGTTCGTCCAACTGAAATTATAGTCAATGGCCAGTCAATAAATTTAACAAACAATAACTTCAAAATAGTTACTTGTATCTGCCTACCTATTTGAGATGTACACAGATTTGAGATTACCTATTCTCGAAACACGTTGAAGTCGCAGTCAGCCTGTCCAGAGTTGATTTTGCCATTTAGGCAGATAAATATAAGCTGTGGAATTAACTACGTATGTATCTGCTGTGATATAAAGTAAAGTCTAAGTAGGTATAGAGCTTCTTGGGCGTTTGCTATTTTAGCAACATTCATTGCTTACTACTTAATCGTAATAAAAAATATATTTTATATTCTCTGGCAGGCGTAAATTTACTTCATAAATTATCTTCGTCAGTGGGTGAATTAATGAATAAATATACGTATGGCTCAGTTACGTTATTTTAGAGTTTAAGACTTCATGTGTACACAACACTTGTTATCAAATAAACCATAGATAGGTACGATGATTTAATTATATCATACATCTACTAAAATGGATACATGTGGGCATTATTTATTTATTTATTGAGAAAGTATTTACAATATCAATGTTCCCAATTTTAATTCGTTTTAATTAATAACCAACCTCCTATTGAAGTCGGTTATTTATATTGTACGAGGCTATGTTACTATTAATTATTGTCAGGCGCTTAAAAATTATTCTAAAAGTTGTTTTTTTTAGGAGCGCCGAAGGCACCTTTCCTTTATCCTCGCCTCCCTCATTCTGTTCACGTACCGTACTGCCTTCACTGTAAGCCGAGGCTTCGTAGAGTCCCTGGCATTGCAAAAGTCCATGAGCGACAGCTATCACTTACCATCAGCCATCTGGTAGGCTGTTGGCTGGTCTACCACCACGGTCAACAAAAAAAATCTTTGTTTATTTGGTTACCTACATTACCCGATTTGTTCCTTACATTAAAAAAGTACAATAATACTTACTTTTGAGTTATCTGGTAGAATTGTCAACCATCTATACTATCAATACTTACATGGTTTGGCCAGTTGTGTTACAAATAAAGTAAGGTATCAGCCAATAACCCGCCTTGACCCATCATATACTAATAAGGTACTATGGACAGTACCTACTAATTATCGTCTGACTTAGGTTTATGTAACTACATAATATATTTCGTTTTTGTTTATTAATACTATTAATAGTAATAAGTAAGTATTAAATAATAACACAACAACTACGCAACGTTATCTAGACCTAAACAAAGCGTATATTATAGCTTGCTTGTAGTATAGGTTCTAGAATCTGGGATACTTTAATTTTTTTTTGATATTTATTTAATTTTAAAGTCGTGTCGTTACATAGTCGTCTCATGTTTGTAAAAATTGCTGTTAAGAGCTCTCAGCAATTTTAAGTCAAAACAGTTCAAACAGTTAAGAGACATTTTACGAGAAAAATTAGGTATATCTACTGAACGTGTCGTATTGGCCGGCTCATCACCTTCCCTCTAATATGGCGAGGGTGATGATGGCTGGCCCGTGCGTCATGCTCGTGAACGGGTGCTACTTGGGATGACTGGTCAATCTTGGCATGCATACATTTAATATTCAATCCAGTATTACCTTGTCGTGCAATGTGACCAGGAGGTGCATTTACCAGTTGAATTAAAATACGTATTCAAAGTACGATACTAGATGAAACTAAATAATTGAAATCCTCTCTTTTCTTTCTTTAATCTTAGTATTATATTAATTGGTTAATTTGTAATAATTACTTTGTATGGTTCTTTGGTTGCGTTGAGTGTTTAAATTGTAACTCATTTAAATAACTGTAATTATCTGGCATTGAAAAGAGTGGCGTGAGTTTCTTGCCAGTTCTTCTCACAGCTCTACCTCGTCAGCGAACTGGCTGACAAAATGTAATGTTGACTTTTCATAAGCATCATACTTTATGATGAAAATGAAATAAATGCTTTGACTTTGACTTTGAACTCTCAGGCGACTGTTACACGTAAAGTATTTATTGTGATCCGTCAATACAGTATTTATTGATGGATTTCAGTTTTTACTGATGGATTAATATACCAGCCTACACGTTCAATATTTATTACGTCAGTATTGTAGTCGGTCTCCTGCTGTTTAGTGTTTAAACGTCTAAAATGGCCACAGAGCTGAAAATTAAAGGTTACAGGGCTACTATTTTAGCACTTAGTTTAAATAAAAAGGTCAGGCGAAAGTAAAAATTAAAAAATTGGTTACAACAAAGGAAAAGGTACACAAATTTGAATTTAATGGCAAAAATTAAATTACACGGGTTTTTAAAATCTACAACATAGCTTAAAATATCGTAAAATAAAATATCCACAAAAATATTTTTGTATGGCAGTTATGGACATGGAGCCTTACCATTGCTCTTGCCATTTTTTAATAAGATATTGCCACGTCTTAGCCACCTAGCAACGCACCATCCTTCCTCATTAGTCGATTTAGCTCTGAAACAAGCTACTGAGCGGCTCAGCTCAGGAAGCGGGGAAAGTGGGTAAAACAACAAAACCGACATTGGCGCGTAGCCTGATAGGTTCCACGTGCAACGGGATGGAACTTTTCAGTGTGTTGCACCCGTAATTTGTATACAAAGAGAGATTACAAACAACACAAGAACACGCACGCCCGCACTACAGTACGTGATGCGGGGCAGTGTGTAAATCGTCTAAGGTTTTCAGCTATAATGTCACTCGCATCAATGTGCCAGGCAGTCATGGATACTTGCGATCGAAACATTGATATATTATGTTCTTCGATGCTAGGTATATTATTAATTATTCTACGAGTAAGTCAGTAAATATCGTAATTAAAAAATATAAATTTGTATTTATTAACCGAAAATTTACCTAAAATGAATACATAAAACATAAGAAGCTTTATTGAATTGATACGATGATGATTGAACGGAGATAGTGAGATAGTGCGTCCGCCTTTGTAAGATCCAAAGTCGTCCACCTCCATCGCTAGCGTAACGCGTACTGACGTGATAAATATTGACGCGAGGCTACACGATCAATATTTATCATAATCCGACGGATCATCAATACAGAATCAAAAAATCTAGAAATCCATCAATAAATAATGACATACATCAGTACATTAGGTTACACGTTAATTAAATACCACGATACATCAGTATTTACTGGTGGATCACAATAAATACTTTACGTGTAACAGTCGCCTCAGCTGTAAGAAAAGCTATTTATAATTCACTAGCTGCGGCTTAACTTTAATTTTTTAATAGATGTGTGGATACAGGCGTGTTTCCTGATCTGATGAAACACAGTTAAGTGATACCTTTATTTAAAAATGGATCAAAAAGTGACACAAGTAACTTTAGGCCTATTTCCATATTGCCAGCTATAAGCAAAGAGATTGAGAAAATAATATTGCAACAATTAGAAAGTCACTTTATCTCAAATAACTTATTACACAATGAGCAATATGGCTTTACGAAAGGTCGTTCTACAATAGATGCAGGTGTTCCATTAATTAGGCATATTCATAGTGCCTGGGAAAATTCGATGGATACTATTGGTGTCTTCTGCGACCTCTCAAAAGCCTTTGACTGCGTCGAACACAATACGCTTCTACGAAATCTCAGTCATTATGGTATCAGGGATGCTGCACTCAATCTAGTTGCTTCTTACTTAAGCGATAGAGTACAAACAATATGTTGATATAAACGGAAGTAGGTCTACCGGATTACCTGTAGCTATTGGCGTGCCACAAGGTTCCAATTGAGGCCCTTTTCTTTTTCTGGTTTATATTAATGATTTGCCATTCCATGTTCAGAATTTTTACGATATTGTACTATTTGCTGATGATACGTCACTTTTATTTAAAGTTGATCGTAAGAATCCGAATATTGGCAACGTGAATAATTCACTAGTGAAGGTTCTGGACTGGTTTAGTGCGAATAACCTATTATTTAATTCCAAAAAAACTAAATGTGTTAAGTTTACTATGCCCAATACTAAAAGTCTAGCTATAAGCATAAGTTTAAATAATGAAACTTTAAGCTTTGTTCAATCTACAGTTTTTTTGGGTTTAACTTTAGATAACAAGCTTCAGTGGGGTACCCAAATATCGTGTCTTGCTGGTAAACTTAGTTCCGCGGCCTTTGCAATAAGAAAAGTAAGACAGTTTACCGACATTGAAACAGCCAGACTTGTTTATTTTAGCTATTTCCATAGCGTGATGTCATACGGTATACTGCTCTGGGGCAGGGCTGCGGATATTGAGTCAATTTTTATACTTCAAAAACGAGCGGTGCGATCTATTTACAATTTAGGCCCTAGAGTTTCATTAAGAGATAAGTTTAAAGAGATAGGTATTTTGACAGTGGCGTCTCAATATATCTTTGCTAACATTATGTTTATCAAGAAAAATATTCACTTGTATTCAAGAAACTGTGACATGCATTCTGTAAATACTCGAGGTAAACATAAGTTAGTTGGTACATACAATCGCCTACATAAACTAAAAAACACATTTGCGGGTCTTGGTGTACGCTTTTAAAATTAACTACCCATTGACGTTTCGAATCTACCCTTAGAGAAATTCAAACAAACTGTTAAAAACCGTCTTATTCAAAAAAGTTATTATAATATTAATGATTATTTAAATGATAAAATAGCATGGTTATAGTTGCTCGTTTAGTGCAAGATTAATTTATATTGATTAATTATTATTATTGTAGTTATATTGACTTTGATTAACATTATATTATTATAGCAAAATTTAAAAAAGAAGGATTGGCTATTGCAGTAAAAGTTTGATGTGAAGTGAATGCATATCATGATCATTATGAACTCGTAAGACATATCATTTTATTATGGTTATTTTTACCACCATGCCTTGCATTGTCATGCTCACTAAAATGTCATGACTTGTGGTGTCATATTGGCCGGGTCATCACCTTCCCTCTAATATGGCGAAGGTGATGATGGCTGGTCTGTGCGTCATTCTCGTGAACGGGTGCTACCTGGGATGACTGGTCAATCTTGGCATGGCATACATTTAATACTTAATTCAGTATTACCTTGTAGTTCAATATGACTGGGAAATGTATTTACTTTTTTTAATTTTAATTAAAATACGTAGTCAAATTACTATGCTAGATGAAACAAAATAATTGAAATCCTCTATTTTCGTTTCTTTTCTTTTTTTAAAAATGTTATTAAATAATTAGTTGTTTTGTAATAATTACTTTGTATGGTTCTTTGGTTGCGTTGATGTGTTAAAATTGTTAACTCATACAAAAAAATTGTAATTGACTGGCGATTGAAAAGAGTAGCGTGAGTTTCTTGCCAGTTCTCACAGCTCTACCTCGTCAGCGAACTGGCTGTAGGTTAATTAGCTGACTTCATGTAATTTGACTTTTCATAAGTATCATTCTTTATGATCAAAATGAAATAAATACTTTGACTTTGACTTTGACTTTAACTTAACTCGGGAATCAGACCGATTTTCGGGATAAAAAGTATCTTAAGTCCGTCTCCGGCACTAAATCTATGTACCTACATAATTTTCAATGACATCGGGTTAGCCGTTTAGGCGCTGAGTTACATAAACCGAATTAAGGCTTGGACTACGGCCCGAAATCGCGAGGATCTCTGTGCGCCTGATTTGAAGCGCAAATTAAATGCTGCTTTGAGGTCCAGTAAAAAGGTAATTGCCAGGGCTAAATCCGAATTCGTCGGCAGAATTGGCGAGCGACTTGCGAACCTTCCCTCTGGGATTCGCGCCTTCTGGTCGCTTGCTAAAGCTGCCGAGGGAAATTTTTGTCAGTCGTTTTTGCCACCACTTCGTAAGCCGGATAATAACTTAGCCCAAAGTGCAAAAGAGAAAGCCGATCTCTTGGGCGCTTTATTTGCCTCTAACTCGACTATGGACGACGGAGACGCCACACCGTCTACCACCCCTGGTGTGGCATTACAATGCCGGAAATCTGTTTTACACAGAAAAAGGTGGCGGGAATTGCTTTCTCTAGACGTCCTTAAGTCGAGTGGGCCCGACGGCATACCCGCAGTGGTGCTTAAGCAGTGCGCCCCTGAGCTGTGCCCGGTATTGACGCGTCTTTTCGAACTTTCTTATTCCACTAGGCGAGTTCCGTTTTCGTGGAAGGCTGCCAATGTGCATCCGGTGCCCAAAAAGGGCGATAGTTCAGACCCATCGAATTACTGGCCTATTGCTATAACATCCCTTCTCTAAAAAGTGATAGAGCGCATTATCAATAAGCATAGAAGATCGACTTAAGAGTAGTAGTATCTGTACTACTGCGTTTCGTTCGGTGAGTGAGAGCGCCGGAGGCCCGATTTCCCCCCTTTCCTCTTTCCTCACCTCCCTCATTCCCTTCCCCTAACCCCATTCCCAGCCGCCATAGTGGCGGCCACCATACCAGCAGTTTAAGTCGATGGCTTTTGGTATAGTGGCCTCCACTTCTGGATTCCACTGACTGCTTTCCATCAGGCGGGGTGGAGTCACTTTGGTAGACTATAATATAAAAAAAAAAAAAAAAAAAAAAAAAGCGGCTTTTGGGATACCTAGAGGATCACGATCTGGTTAGCGACCGTCAGTACGGCTTTCGCCGTAATCGCTCAACTGGTGATCTTCTAGTGTATCTCACGCACCGTTTTGCGTTAGCCATCGAGAGTCAAGGAGAGGCACTGGCTACTAGCCTGGATATAGCGAAGGCGTTCGTTAGGTTCTGGCACCGGAGCCTTCTGTCGAATTTACCATCTTACGGACTCCCCGAGGGTTTGTGCCAATGGGTTGCCAGATTTTTGACTGGCAGAAGCATAAGAGCTGTCGTCGACGGTTGTTGCTCGGATAGCCTGGTCATAAATGCTGGCATCCCGGAAGGCTCTGCAATTCCAAGACACAGCCCTTACAACATCTGAAGGCCTTCAGATCCTTGGAATCGACATCTCCAGCAGAGTCCAGTTCCGCAGTCATCTGGAGGCTAAAGTCAAGTTGGCATCCAAAAAGCTCGGTGTGCTCAACAGGGCGAAGCGGTACTTCAGTGCGGGGCAAAGACTACTGCTTTACAAAGCTCAAGTTCGTCCCCACATGGAGTACTGCTGCCATCTTTGGGCGGGAGTACCCGGATACCAGCTTGAGCCCCTTGACGCGATCCAAAGGCGTGCTGTAAGAGTTCTCGACAATCCCAGGCTAACAGGCGGTATTGAATCACTAGGCTTAAGGAGAGACGCTGCCTCCTTATGTGTATTCTATCGCCTGTACAATGGGCTGTGTTCTGAGGAATTGTTTAGGATGGTGCCAAGGGCCACTTTTTATCATCTCACCTCTCGCCATCGGCTGGGAGTTCATTCTCACACCTTAGAACCTCTTAGGTCACATACAATGAGATTTCAGAGAAACTTTCTCCCTCGTACGATAAGGTTGTGGAATGAGCTCCCCGTCGAGGTTTTCCCGAGAGACTACAACATGGAGTTCTTCAAGAAAGGAGTTAAAAGGTTTGCAACACGCTAGTGATGCTCCTGGTGCTGCAAGCGTCCATAGGTTACGGTAACTGCTTACCATCAGGCGGGCCGTATGCTTGTTTGTCACATTAGTCATATAAAAAAAATAAAAATTAAGTAAAAGCTCTAACATTACAATATAATTATTAATAAACTAACTATCCGCGGCGCGGTTTCACCCCCGTCTTTGGTTACTGCTCTGCTCCCGTTGCCAGTAGCGTGATGCTACATAGCCCATAACCGACTGGTTGTTCCAGAGATTAGCGAGTTCAAACAAACAAACAAACTCTTCCGCTTTATATACTATAGATGAACATTTTGCTAATTTCTGTTAAAATCTTTCCAGACGGTTTGATTGAAACCTTTTGTTGTTATTGTATGGTAGAAAAATGCTTTAATTTAGTAGAATTTGTGGTATATAAGCAACGCAACTATTTTAGTATTTGTTGACATTAGTGACAAATGACAACAGAACTGACAAGGGGCAGTGGGTACAAAATAAATTTTGAAGTTGAACATTTTACAATTGTATTGCTACCAAGCGAAGTGTGAAGTGTTGTAAATACAAAGTCCGTCAAGATTCCCACCAATTTAACTTGACAACGAACTGGAATTTGGAGTTTGTTCAGATACCTAGTAGATTAGATGAGATACGTAAGCTTTACGTAAAGAGATAATAACTAAAAGTCATAAATTACCATTTGTTATTTACTTTATTACATGATAAATAGGTAATGTGGGTGTTGTTGTAAATAATTTTGTTATTATGTATTCGGTTAATTTTTAGATAAATTTGTGGCAATGATAAGTTATTTTCACGGGCACGAGTTTACGAACGGCGGTCCGAAGTCTACGTTTGTTACTTTTTTGTTTTTAAAAGAGATTAATTTATTGAAATGTTATTAGGACGAGTCAGTCAATTCGTCATTAGACGTGGCATTCACATATCCCCTAAATTAAATCAAGCAATGGGTATCGACGGCAATACTATTTTAGCAGAAAGCTTAAAAAAACAGGTGAGTGAGGAAAACTGATTTCTAATTTGTGATAGGTATCTATCTATTTCTAACTTTTAATTGGAAAATGTAATGAAATATTTGTAAGTAGGTACTTGTGTTTCTAAAGTTACTCAAAGTTAGCTGAGACCTAACTTAACAAAAACTTGTACAAAGATAAGTTAAAGACTTAACTTATACAAAAAGTTTGGCACTCATTACCTACATTCTGTTTGGGGCGTTTGAGGTACATAAGTATCTATTTTTTTTTTAAATTACTTTAAAGTTCTCAATAATTGTAAAAATATTAAATTTGAAAACGGATAAGGTTTTATGATTGAATTAAAATTGAAGTTTTTAACTGACTTTGCAGCTTTTGTCAACAACTAATCAGCATCTAAAATAAAATAGCAATATTTCTAGTCTTGAATTTTTCTTTTAGCAACCAGAACCATATTTAAGGAATACCAACCTGGTATTCCTTAAATATACAGGCAGCATTACTTACCTCCAATAACCTCCATATTAAATATCATGTCACTGCAGTCACCAATTAACCTGCCAAGTGGCAAGGCCTATGTCCAGTAGTGGACATTTACAGGCCACCATCTACAATGATTTTCATTCTAATATCCTTTTCATTGTGTTAAAACATTAATTTTACAGTCATAATAGCATAGTCACATGTACTTGGCAGGCCAGGTGCTGACCTAGGGTGTTATTTAGCATCTGCTTATTACTTGGTCATCCCTTACTCCTTTTTGCAACACCTATGGGTAAAAGTGGAAATATAGTGGTTCTATATTTACACAGCATCTACAAATTGACAATAAACCACTAACACATATTTTATTTCAGGGTGTTGAATATGTGTTTGGCATCGTGGGTATACCAGTCATTGAAACAGCTCTTGCATTCCAAATGGCTGGACTAAAATATGTTGGTATGCGTAATGAGCAGGCTGCATGCTATGCAGCACAGGCTGTTGGGTATCTGACAGGTAATGACTCTTATGTTTTAATAGTTACAGAGCCTCTTTAGTGACTTTCTTGCATGAAGATTTAATTTGTAATGCTGGTTACTTACTGAGAATACCATACTTGTTACTTGTTGTTATATTCCTGTATTACTAGGACTGTAAAAGAAGATGACTGAGTTCATGATTTATAATGTATTATAATTTTAATCATGGATTTAAAGTACCTACACTCAACATTAATACACATAATTAATTTAATACAATAATGATATTAAGTAATAAATAATAGCATTCCCACACTCAAAAAGATTACATAATTATACAAAGCAATACATATTTTATTTAGTGTAACAATATGTACCTATACTTAATCATATTAGACAAAATATGATTATTTTATCTCCATTTTTAATAATTACATTGATATCAAAACTTTTATACTTTATGTGATACTGAGACTAAAATTAATAACATTTTTAAAATTTAACATAGTTTAATCCAATAAATTTATTTAAGTGAACAATTATCCCCAGTCTTACTTACTTACTTGTCTTACTTATTTGTCTTGTCTTACTTACTTGTCTTGTTACGCTTGTAAAACTTTCCCATATAAGTACTTGTTACATTAAATTCATGAATTTCAAAATTTGTGTTTCCATTCAATAAAACTAACTAAGTGCTTGTGATTTGAATTGAAAATTAAACTCTTAATTAAATGTTTTATGCCTTCTCTGTATATTGTTACGACGATTACTTATTCTAGAACGTTCGCAAGTACCTACCTACTCGTGTACGACGAATACCTACGCTCTAGAACACTCGCAAGTACCTACCTACACGTATACGACAAATACCTACGCTAGAACGTTTGCATGTACCTACCTACACGTATAACAATAGACCATCGGCGGTAGGCATACCTACGCGTCGCAGCTAAGTACCTACACTCATTGTTCTGTTTTCGAGAATTGTCGGCATCTTTGTAGTAATAACTGGAAGGTTCTAGAAATCTATTGAGGGACTATAAAAAGGATTCGAACGTCGGCACTTCGTTCAGTTGTGAATACAGCGATCTCGAGCGAACATCGAAGCGATACGGAAGTTTACGAAGAGCGATATACGAAGCGTGATAGTGCAGTATAAGTGTTTGTTGCATTATTTTGTTACTGTTAGTGTATTGTGCGAGTCTCTAATAAACTCATTAACGCGTAACTGGCATTTTACATCGAACCCCATCCTGACACGTAACAATATGAAGAGACCTTTGCTCTGTCTGCTTGGAGCAATGTGCATCGCAATTCAACCCTAGTTTCTCTACAGGAAAGCCGGGAGTATGTCTTGCAGTCTCTGGCCCAGGTTTACTACACTGCATTGGTGGTATGGCCAATGCACAGGTCAATTGCTGGCCACTTCTGGTCATAGCGGGCTCATGTCCACAGGACCACGAAGGTATTGGAGGGTTCCAAGAATGGCCACAGGTACTTATTTTTTTTATTGAAGCCAAAAGTATATTAGCGATAGTTTAGACTGCCTCTGAGACAGTTTAATCGCAAGGCTGCTGACTGGGAGTTACCTATGTAAGAGAAAAGCTACAGGAAAAACTCATGGTAGACATTTAAATACCATAATAATCAAGATATTATGAATTGGTGGGTATGAATTTTAAATAAATCGTCACCCTACATTTAGCAGTATCTATATATATAAAAGCGAAAGGTCACTCACTGACTCACCTATCACGATATCTCAGAAACTACATGTACTAGGGGTCTTAGGGGGCACGTCAAATAATTTGTATTTTATAGTCATTTAAGGTCTATCTACACACATCAGGGCCGTACACTACAAACTAAGATTCACCATCACAAGACCATTGCCGGCACGGGCACGGACATGTGTGATCGAGTTCATTAACAATGTATGCACCGATATTTTTTTTTACTTCTGACGGAGCATGGCCGGGTCACGTCCCGGGCACAGCCCTGAAGTGTGTAGATAGAGAGATAGTTATAACAAAAATACAGAAAAATCAAATTCTGCAAAGTCAATGACTGACTACCACTAGGTACTTATAGAATTTTTTTTTATTAGAATAGCTTAGGGTTCAAAAATGAAAACTTATATTACTACTTTGGCATTCAATAAATGTAAACCTAAAAAAAATTAAGTCAACTGTTACGGCAATTATTTTAGAACTTGCGATGTCAATTAGTTTACATACATACATAACTCTACGCGCTTGTCTACTATTCATACAGTAAGCAGAGACAGAACGCCATATAATTAGTTTATTTATTTATATCAAGTCGATGTTTAGAAAAGTAGAATACGCGACGTGGACGTTTTAAGTCACGTTTATGATCATCATGTCAGGCTTTTTGCACCCACTACACCTTTGTCAATACATGGAAGTACTAGCTGCACCCCACGGCTTCACCCGAGCCTAAAATGTGTTTTGTCTCCCTCGGGAACTATACCGATTTTCGGGATAAAAAGTAGCCTATGTCCGTGTCCAGCACCGAATCTATCTACATACCAATTTTCATCTAAATGGGTTTAGCTGTTTAGGCGCTGACTGGTAACAAACACACATACACACATACACACAAACTTTTGCATTTATAATATTAGGTAATAGAATAATCTAAATCGCCGTTAGTGTCGATTCATGATAAGATTAGATTTGACCACCTAGTTCTGAAGAACATGTTTTTTATTGTCAAGGAAAATTTAATAAGGATAATTCAAGTTGAAGCGACTTGAGCCAGTAGCCTTTTAAAAATCTGGGATTTCAACAGTTGAAGTCATAATGGGCAACTAAAGTAGGTAAAGAACTCAAAATTGAGCAACAGTGTTAGGTATGCATACTAAAAATTACTGTGTCAAGTCACCAATACATTCATTCCTTCCATTTGCTTCATTCAACTGTTGCCGCTCTGAACAAAAAATATAATAATTATTGTTGCTCTTGAATATTTGAAACGGATATTTTTTTAGAAAAACAACCCTTATAATGCCGCCTGTCATCCGCTCTGGGTATTTGGGTATTTGCCCGGCTTGCTCTCCTTAAGAATGGTTTCCTTAACCTGATTAATGATGATGGCTACTTACATAATGATAATAAAGATGTACCTACTTATACTTAATACAGGATTTTATTCAAATAAATAAGATAAAATAGTTTTATTTTCAATACGATAAATGTAATCTTTGATTGTGATAAGAATTAAAAAGATAGTAAGTAGGTAAAAATTGAATGTCCTTGATTTAATCTAAATACTGATGTTAAATTTTCAATTGGAATTTTTTGTATTTGTAGTAAATATTTAAATTAATTACCTATGTAATTACTCTGATAACGTGTGATACTCTTGGTGTTGCAAGCTTTCATAGGTTATATATATACCACCAGGCGAGCCCTAGTTTGTCTTCATTCTTATAATAATAATACCAGCCTGTTACTGTGCCACTATAGGGCAAAGGCCTGTTCTCAAACAGAGAAGGCGTGAGCATTGATCACCACGCTTGCTCAAGGCTGTATGTCTAGGTTTCCTCACGACGTTTTCCTTCACTGTAAATCAGTACCTAATGTCCAAGATAAACTTACACAAGACTAGCTGTTGCCCGCAGCTGCGTCCGCTTGAATGTCAGTTATATTTCATACAAACTTCCAACCTCTATTTCAACTAATTCAAGTCATTTTTTTGAGACAAAATATAGCCTATGTTCTGCAAGATCTATCCCTTTATCAAATTTCATCAAAATCGGTTTGGTGGTTTAGGCGTGAAAGCGTAACAGACAGACAGATAGAGTTACTTTCGCATTTATAATATTAATATGGATGAATTTGAAAAGTCACATTGGTACTTACCCAGTTTAAAAAAAAACTAAAGAAATTATTGTTTTATAGGTTGAATCAAGCAGATTATACTGCAAGTATGCAGCCCGGCCACCGTCTCCTCGTCTCATTCCACAGCACGTGGAAAAGGCAGTGCGACTTGCATCTGCAGGTAGACCTGGAGTTTCTTACCTCGATATGCCTGGAACACTACTTTTGGTAAGTTAAGTCTGTTAGATGAGAAAACATGTGTAGTTGTTGTAATTTGGAGCCGTTTACATTGTATTTAAGGTTCCTATTTGCTTGTCCGGTTGTCATATACAACTGGTTTGGTTTATGATGCCTAATGGGGAAATATCTCAAAGGACTAATGACAGCCGTGTAGACACTAGGGATTCCAAATCTAGTGAAAGAGGTTCCTGGTTAGATCTCACTCACAGTATAGAAATAAGTACCGACAACCAATTTATTTTCATGCCATAACCACAACAAAAGATCTTAAACTTACGAAAACTAAAATTTTAATAAATATAGGCACAATTTAAATGTGTTCAAGTAATGCAATGAATTGTATGTAAGTGTATGCAAACACTTCATCACCTTGAAACCTACTATTGTTTAAATTACAGACATAGAAATTGTTTTTATAACAGTTTTGAATGTATAATTACTCCCACGTGATTTTCATTATTACTTATTTCATTATTTCTTAAAATTCTACAAGTTACTTAAATGATATAAATTATAAATATATTAATAATTAAAATTGTTTACCAGAACTCTTTAGTACCTTTTCACAATAGAGCCTTATCAATAGAGATTATTGTCATGTTATAATTTATTATGTAACAAAATCAATTTTGGTACTAGAAAGATATCTTACGGAAAATAAATAAAGAAATTTTCTGTAGGTACCTACGTTATTGATATAAGTATAAAGTCCATTTACTAAACATTATGTAGTTACTACAAAATTTACATTAAACTTCATAATAACAATTCTTCTAATAATAACCATAATTATTTTATCTGATGGCAATTGGGGTATGAGATACAATGGTGTAACCAGCCAGAAATTCTATTTTGTATATCTATTAAGTTGTATACCACGACGAATAATATAGAAAGTTTGCCTTTTGTAACAGTATTAGTAAAAACTAAATCGAATGGTTCAAACTAAGAATAACAACATAGACTTACACATTAACTTATTTCAATTAAGTAGATAGTAAGTAATAGGAATGAGGTGAAGACTAAACTATTTAGAGAGACCTACTTACATACCTTTGTAATATTAATAGGTTTTTGGTTTATATGCCAAGTGAGTAGAATAGAATGATACCTTTATTATTATGAACGTTATAACAACAAAAAATAGGACAAATTTGCCTACAACATTGTTGTGTAAATTTAGGAAAATTAAACGTAAAACTTAGGACTATTTTTAACTTCTTATTGTTTGTAAAATTCACACGGTACTGGAATCTAAAACAGAAGCACTTCTAAGGCAACGCCAACTCAGATAGTGCGAGCATGTCCTCCGCATGGATGATCACCGTTCAAGTAAAGCTGTTTTTTATACGGAGATGGCAGAGGGTAAGCGAAAACACGGCGGGCAGCATTTGCGATATAAGGACTGGTTTAAAAGCCATTTTAACGCATGCGCCATTGACCCTGATTGCTGAAAGAAGCTCGTTTCTCAAAAGTCATCTCGGCGATCTTCTATTTATGAGAAGAAATGAGCCATTTGAAAAAAATCGTCTCGATAGACGCCAAACGCCGACAATGAAAAGAAAGACTTAAGCCCTCCTACACATACACGTAGGTATACTTCCGCGGGCCAACTATTGTCACAAGTGTCAGAGAGTGTTTAAAACCAAGTTTGATCTAACGAGCAACATCAGGGCTCATAAAAGACGCAGCCCTTTTTTTGGATTCGCTGTCATCGAAATCGATGAGGAGGACTATATATATTTACAAAAAAAAAAGTATTTAAGTATGTTTATCAACATTTTAGAATCCATATCACAAGCTATATTACTTTGGGTTTAGATAGCGTTATGTAATTGTCTTAATATTACCTATTATTATTATTATTATTATTCATTAGCTATTATTATTAGAACAATTGACTATTTTTAAATTTTTTTAATAGGCAGAGGCAGACGAAGACAAGGTTCCGATGGACTTCTACAACGCAGAGACTGTGAGGTTGGCACATCCAGACCCCGCACTAGTATCACAGGCTGCTGACTTGTTAGCAAAGGCTGAGCGACCCCTAGTTATTGTCGGCAAAGGCGCTGCCTATGGACGTGCTGAAGATGCTATTTGCAAGCTAGTGGAAAACACCAAACTGCCTTTTCTGCCGACGCCTATGGGTAAATTAATATATATTTTTTATTGCAATTTATACATATAAAAGTTATATCTACTGGCAGGATAGAAAACTAAAACTTAGTGTCAGTTTTAATTCTTGTCATGTCATGTCTTCTGTCAGTAGATAACCAAATTTTACTTCAATACTTCAAAATAAACCTCCAAGAATAAAAGCTATCTCATAATTAAGTATTTTGCTAAAGGCATATAAAACACGCAAAAATGTTTCTTTATCTGTTTTCTTAAGCCTCTTTTTTCTGCAAATTTATCGAATTCTTACGTTGCTTTTACTATTAAAATCGGTGTATCTATTCAGGTAAAGGCGTAGTCCCCGACGAGTCAGAGTTGTGTGTATCAACCGCTAGAACACAAGCTTTACTGAAGGCTGACGTCATACTACTGCTCGGTGCGAGACTTAACTGGATGCTACACTTTGGACAAACGCCCAGGTTCGCGCCTGGTGTTAAAGTTATACAGGTAGATTATATTTATTATTGTAATACGAGTATAGGTAGTTTGTACGTTCATTTGTCTTGAGTTTTTAGGGGTTCATGTCAATCTAAACAAAATTCAAACCCTAATGTTCGAAACGGTCCTAAACTTTTCTAAGGGTTCATGTCAAAGAACTTAAAATGCAAACCTCTAGTACTACTTAATGTATCTTTATCGAACGCATTATTCACTTTTGGATCCCACTTACCATTAGAGAGAAAAGAGTGATTTTAATCTAATTTATAGAACAAAACCAGACAAGTGCGAGTCCGAATCGCTCATCGAGAGTTTTAACAAATTTGTAGGTGCATACTACAGTGCAAACAGTTAGGTATTACATTAATTACATTACGATAACATGACACGGTTACTTAAAAAAAAATTTGGACCGCCATTTCCGTATTACTTGCCAAATTTCATAATTCTAGGTCAACGGAAAATACCCTATAAATTTTGATGAGTGTCGAAATATACGTTTCTTGCGGCATAAACGACCGTATCATTTCTTTTCGTTAACTTATGAGTTTGATTTTTCACAGCTTCGAGACTGTAGACCTAGTATATCGTTTTGATTTATCGATACCTCCACGCGTTACCGAGATAAAGGGTCTTGACAGACAGACGGACGGACATCAAAGTGATCCTATAAGGATTTCGTTTTCTTTTTTTTGAGTTACGGAACCCTAAAAAGGAAATTCAATCTACATTAAGAAAGCTCGGTGATCATGTATGAGAAGAGGAGCTTTGACCTGGAGCGAAACAGCAATGTAGCATTATTACTAAACAATCACCCACTGTGAATAATTTCACCAAAATTAACTTCATTTATTCTAGGTGGACATAACTCCTGAAGAATTCCACAACAGCATTAAATCAGAGTTGGCCGTACACTCCGACATTAGGCCGTTTACTGAGGCTCTTTCACAGAAACTAGCCGAGAAGAAGTTCTCTCTACAACCCAATAGTAGCAGTTGGTGGCAAGGATTGAAGCAGAAACAACAGGCTAACACTGAGTTTGTTAAGGTAATTATTTATCTAGTCTACTGAATGAAATACTAACTAACTTTTTGCTATTAGAATGTAGAGTATGTGAATGGGTGACAATTTTCTGAACCATAAATTTTATTCGGACAAGTAGGTACAGTAGACTGCCTGTCGAAATATGATTCAATTTGAATTTAATAAAAAATTGTTCCGAAAAGAATAGAGTAATACACTATTGAAAAAACTAAAATATATAGTAAGAAATAGAAGAACTTATTCCTTATTCCGATAAGCACTATACGGAAAACAGTGTGCAATGTACGCGGGCGTATAAAAATAAGATCGGCTATGTTTCATACTAGAACACATCAACGTCAAATAGAACGAAGATGAAGAGGTCGTCATAACTGAAAACGGATGAAGAAGGATTATGGTGATGATACGAAAAAGAAATGGATCAAGAAAAATCTAGCGTATTGTTGCACCCAGTTTACGTCTGGTAAACTATATGCAATAGGTTAACGTTGGATTAGACGGCAATGAACAATTCAATTTAATGACAAGGATATAATATAGTGTAGTTAAATATTATAGCGTGTATTAAGTATATATGTATGGTATAATATATGAATACAAATTTATTTATGTATGTTTATTCTATACTCTTTGTAATTGTTTGGTTAAACGTGCACCTACCACAATCATCTCTGCATCACGTAAAGTTTGGCTGGTAGAGAATGCCATTTGGCATTAAGCCCTCCGATGTACATAAAGTTTAAAATAAAATAAAATAATATATACCTCAACCAAAGATGTGTATCCCTATTTCATTTTAATAATATCAAACTAAGCCTACCTACTAAATTCTTAATATTTTCTTTCATAGGCCCAATCAAACAACACAGCAGTGCCTCTAAACTACTTCGCGGTTTTTAAGACAGTGCAGGCGAACATTCCTAAGGACTCTATCATAGTGAGTGAAGGCGCGAATACTATGGATATCGGCCGTGGATTGCTACTGAATAATAAGCCCAGACATAGATTGGATGCTGGTACCTTTGGTACTATGGGGGTTAGTATGAATTCAATAAATTATACCTAATTATTATATTTTGCGTAATTTGTCTGGACATGTGGTCTATCGGTTACCGTCGATACTCACTCAGGACAAACAGGTATTATAGTGAGATTCACCAATGACTTTCCCAAGTTACGCCCTACCACTGACATTATTGAATCAAAGGTGACAAAATTCTTAGGATTATATATTGACAATAATGTAAAACACACATTGGCTATGTACGTAACAAAATAAACCAATATTCTTATGCTCTGTACAGGCTAGGAAAAATTGCCAATGACAATGCACTGCTAACAGCATACCATGGCTATGTGACCTCTACGTTAAGGTTTGGTTTAATATTCTGGGGCGATGCCACAGGCATTCAAGATGTCTTTATAGCACAAAAAAAATGCATCAGATCCATTTGTAAATTGAAACGTACTGATACATGCAAACCATTTTTAAAAAAGTTAAGAATACTAACTTTACCATGTCTCTATGTTATCGAGGTAAACATGTTTGTAAAATCGAATATGCATCTATTTAAATCAGTAGAGAGTCAACGTCGCTCTGACACACTCCACGTACTGCAAGCTAATACAACTTTTTTACATAAAAGCATATATGCAATGGCTCCAAAAGTGTATAATAAGTTACCAAAGAATATCAGAAGTTGTAAGAATATCAGCGAATATAAACGCAACCTTTTTAACTTTTTAACAGATAAAGTGTACTATTCTATCAATAAATTTTTATATGAAAATACTAAATGCTAATTGAATCTATACTTTACATTTAATTTAATCATAATTTACAGCACTTTGAAAATTATATTCACTGACATTTCATAATAATTTTACTTCATTTTGGACATTTATTTTGACATTTTAATTTTCGTATGCCGTCTCGGCGAATCATTGAAGAACTGTTTTGTATCACTGTGCCATCTCTGTAACCAATGTTTTACGAAATAAAGAATTGATTGATTGATTGACCAGGTCGTCAATCCACCTTGTAAGATCTGATTCTAATGATCTGAAATGTATGAGATTGACATAAGTTAACGCCAACATTGTCGTTAGCATATGTCAATTGCATATTTTTTTTTATCTATTTTTTTCTATTAGTATTTATGCCACTTGTCTAGGCCCTCTGCCGTTTCTGCGTATACGTACATTTCACGTATACGCAGCACGGTTATTCAAAAGACAACTTTCATGCATTATTTTTTCCTCTATGCAGATATTTTAATAGATTATAACCATCTAATAATAAAATCTTATAACTAGGTGGGCCCTGGATTTGCCATAGCAGCAGCAATGTGGTGTCGCGATTACGCGCCTGAGAAACGCGTCATATGCGTCGAAGGAGATTCAGCGTTTGGATTTTCCGGTATGTACTTACTACAACAATATGTTTACAATACAGTATTTCTTTTGCAATTCAACAACTTTTAATAAGTGAGTAGATTTATCAGTTTTATTATATTAACATTATAATGCTCTTCATAACATTATTGATAATACAAAAAGTTAGATTTATTTTTGTTTACGTTCATTTTAAACTGAATTTAAATAAAATAGCAGATTATAAAATTATACTCACTTTTATTATTTACTAAAAGTTTAAAAAATAACACGTTGTTTTGGACATTTTTTTAACCCATTTTAATACATATACACCATACTTTTTATTCATTTGATGTACAATATCATGTGATAACACCGGCATCTCTTTTCTCAGGCATGGAGATAGAAACAATGTTCCGCTATAAGTTGCCAGTGATTATCATCATAGTGAACAACAATGGTATCTACAGCGGTTTCAACCGAGACGTTATGGCGGACATACAGTCGAGCGGCGATATTGCTCAGTGGTAAATAAATATATATTTTTCTTTGCAATATTATTTGCAACTTTTTCTAGCTCAGACTGAAGTCTTAACTGGTTGTGACCTAAATGTCAAAGCTTCTTAATATAATTAGGTAGGTACTGGTTAAAATAAATTCCTTTGCGCCACTGATGCCCAAATAGAAAAACTTCCAAACATACGAATGTCCAAAGGCATGTCAGTGATAAAAAATTTCAACCATAAAAATGTCCAATGATAATATTGCCCAAATATAAAAACTACTAGAATTTATATAGTCCATATATAAAAATATCCTGTCATAATATTGCCCAACCCTAGAAATGTCGAATGTTAAAAATATAGCCAATGATAAAATTGTCCAATAAGATAAATGTACAAACACATGTCAAAATGATAAAATTTACCAATTCAAAATTGCAATGAAAAACTTGTCCTAACTATAAAAATACCTAATAAATATGGCCAAAAATACGGAACCCAAGAAATCGCAATACGTCCATGACTTTAATTGTAAATACATTACAAAAATTTTAATTTAAATAACCAATGAACTAATAATTTCCTTCAACCAGTTCAAACCACCTGAAAATGTCTAGCTTTGAGCTGTGCGAAACAGTCAAGGGAATTAGCTAATTAAACTTACAAAACTGCGAGACAGAGTTGATATATTTCCAAAGTAGATTTGAGTCTATACTATTATTATATGTATTATTACAATTGGACATTTTTATGTGCCTGGACATTATTATAGCTGGTCATGTATCTGGTTGATTATATCTACATTTTGACATTTTTATAGCTGGACGTTATTATATCTGGTCATGTATGTGGTCGATTGTTTCTGTAGTTAGACATTTTTATAGCTGGTCAAATTACTGATTAGACTATTTTATAGTGATGGACGTTTTTCCTTTTAGACATAAGTCGTGCAAAGGATTAAATTGTGACCAGTGCTCAGATGTGTACGGTTTCTAACTACCCGTAATGACTGTCAATCTCGTCGATCCAAGAGTGATCTGTATTGAAATCAGTAACTCATACGGTTTCGACATTTCGACATGTCGCTAATGACCTTTTTTTTTTCTATTTTATAGCCTACCAAAGTGACTCCACCCCGTCTGATGGTAAGCAGTCAGTGGAATCCAGAAGTGGCGGCCACTATACCAAAAGCCATCGTTTTAAACTGCTGGTATGGTGGCCTCCACTATGGCGGCTGGGAATAGGGTTAGGGGAAGGGAATGAGGGAGGTGAGGAAAGGGGAAAGGGGGGAAATTGGGCCTCCGGCGCTCTCACTCACCGAACGAAACGCAGTAGTACGGATACTACTACTCTTAAGTCGATCTTCTATGAGAGGGTAGTACTTCCCCGGACGATCCGGCCCATTCATGCTGAAATCAGCGTGGATCTACTACCGTAAAAACTTCTTATTAAATTGACAAAGTGCGTGAGAATTAGGGACCAATTTTATTAACACCAAGTAAAGTATTTTGAAGTGCTGTTTAATGCTTTAATTCCTGTCAACATGGCAAGTCTGCTGCATAACTTTCTATTTTTTATTTCAGTACTCCTCCCACAGCACTAAGTGTTGAGATTAGATACGAAAAGATGATGGAATTATTCGGTGAAACTGGCCATCTTTGCCGCACAGTCGAAGACATCGAATCTGCTATCAAGAAAGCAGTAGCAGTGACAGACAAACCTAGCATTATCAACATTCTGATAGACCCACAGTCTAATAGGAAACCACAAACTTTCAACTGGCTGACAGAATCTAAACTGTGATATGTTACATATTTTTCTATTTTTATATTGTTGTAATTTGTACTGTATCTAACAGGTGTAGGGGATAAGGATTTATTAGGTGTAAACTGGAACAAATATATTTTTACCAGTATTGTTAAGGCATTTTCGTTAATCGCATTTTATTGTTATTTGTTGGTTTTTAAATGAAACACTTTTCTTTTGATATTGTCTGTAATTGAGTCATACTTATGGTCATGTTGTTTGTATATAATGAACTTAAAAATATATATTTAATAAACTTTACATTATAAACTAAATCCCTGTATTATCATTTAACTCCTGGAGGCAAATGAATCTGCTGTCTTGGTTGTCCAAAGCAACATAAGATGAGCAGTTAGTTCTGTTAATATACTTTACATTTTGCTGAGGCATCCAATCAAAAAATTCTCTATCACAGTTTGTGCTGAAAAAAGCAAAGACATTATTATTAATTAATAGCAACTTGGCCCAATTCAACACGGGTGCAATAAAAAGATATAGATATAAATCTTTCTATATATGATAGAATATTTAAAATTCACTATGTCAATTTTAAGTTTATACACCACAAACAATAAAAATTAAATTAAAAATTATAATTTCATTAAAATCTTTCTAGTAAAGTTTGCAGTTAATTAGTTTAGGCATATTTACCCAGTTTGCAGTTATTGGTAGTGGTCAAGGTGTAAGCATCTTGGTCATAATCATTGGTAAGGGTTAGATCGGCGCCTCTAATCAGAAGCTCATTGCAGGTGTAGGGGAAATCTGCCGCCGCTGCATACATCAGGGCTGTACTGCCAGACTGAAACAGATAATTACAATATTTAGGTTAACTTTAATAGTAGATTTAGAGTTAAAAAATATTTGAAGAAACAATTAAGTATTTTGAAGGGCCAATTCTGAATTATCCAATTATTCTTAGAACCATATAAAAAAATAAACTTAACTGAATAAACAAGTCATAATAGTTTAAAAACTCAACTTCTATTGGAAGAGATGATTACCTAAACATATCCGAGTACTGCCCTAAATTCCAAACAAAGGAAAGTATAACAAAGCAGCTTACATCATCTTGTATGTCAGCATCAGCTCCCTCATTGAGAAGGAACTTCACAACCTCATGGTGCCCGCCTGCCGCTGCCAGGTGCAGTGCCGTCTCTCCTTCAGGACCCCGCATGTTAACATTGGCACCACACCTATGACAATAATCTTTTATTAAACAAAGAACTTTATTGAAATAAGATTTATGATGATAAAAATAGCTAATAGTATTTATTTTTGGTGCGCTTAGTGCAGTATTATTCATCTAAGTGCCAGTAGGTATTCGAAAGGATGTTGCTAAAAGACAAAGAACAAAGGAGGTACATAAAGTACTTACCACACCAAGTCCTGGCAACTGTTTAACTGTCCATAGCTGGCTGCCCAGTGCAGGGCAGTGAGACCATGCTCATCAGTGATGTCAACATACTGCTCCAGTTTCACGTCTTCACGGGTTATTTCGCCGCGGCCTGCCTTAGCGTGTAAGCTACAATCTGGCTGGGGTAACTCCGGGACTCGCGCCTGCGTATTACCTACAACAGCGACCTTGAACGTTTTACTTACCTACTTCAAACCCACAAAGATATTCCTAGAAATCAATAGCTTTACTCTACCTAAGCAAACCTAAGTCAAATATTGTAAACTACGTACCTCTCTGCAAATTAGTTAGCGCCGTGCACTGAACAGATTTATATGGCGTAAATGCACTTTTTCTTACGCCGTTTAAATTGGGCGCCCATCGTTGATATCCTCCACTGCCACTTTTACTACTATCTTGGCTTCCCGAATCGAATTCGAACTTGTAAGTTTCCACATTCTCCTGCTTTTCTTGTTTAATGTCGATATTTTTACCTTCGTGTTTGACAGAAACAGATTCTTCCATTTTCAGATTTTCTTTTTATTTTCACTAAACACAAAAACAAGAAAAGTGTAAGGTGTAAATAAGACCGTGGCGTAGACTAGGAATTAAAGAACGAATGTAAACACAGTGAATGAATGTTCGTCTTTGTCTGTGATTACATGACATTATTGGTTTTTTATGGTTATTTGCGGATGATATTCTCGTCTCGCATAGTGTATTAAATTAAATAACTAATAGGCGTTTTACACGGATGTAATCAAGCTTTCACGCACGCACGCACGCACGCACGCACACACACACACACACTCACACACACACACAGAGAGAGAGAGATGCGTTCTCTATCAGTTGACTTATAGGGATATACAGAGATGGGTCGCAGTAGGTGCAAAAATATAATTATAGCAAGAATAAATGAATAAATGAAAGAAATGTATAAATGCAATAAATCGAAATTATTAGGATTCCATTTTTTTCTTTGATATATTAGCCTACCAAAGTTACTCCACCCCGCCTGATGGTAAGCAGTCAGTGGAATTCAGAAGTGGTGGCCACTATACCAAAAGCCATCGTCTTAAACTGCTGGTATGGTGGCCTCCACTATAGTTGCTGGGAATGTGGTTCTTCTCAGTCGTTTACTCTTGACAGAGTAGTCGTGGTCACGCGTGTTTCCCGGTAGCATCTCACTACCGTTCTCCATCTGTCTCTGGTGGAAGCTTGTCTTGCGCATTCATTGAGAGGTTTTTGGGTTAGAGCCTTGATTTGATCGGTCCAACGCAAAGGAGATCGTCCTCTGGATCTGCAGCCATCGACTCGGCCCTGTACAACCAGGCGCTCTACGGAATCACTTTTTCTTCGCGTCACATGCCCAAAGAACTGTAGTATACGGGATCGAACAAGGGTTGACAGTAGTTCCTTGATGTGGAGTTCTTTTAAAATGGACGCGTTGGTGCGATGTTGCGTCCAGGATATACGTAGAAGCCTTCTCCAGCACCACATCTCCAAAGCGTCAATTCGCTGTCTCTCCCTTTCTCTCACAGTCCATGTTTCAGCTCCGTATAAGAAGATGGGGAACACCAATGATTTCACGAGGCGGATCTTCGTGGCTTTCGTGATATTGCGGTCTTTCCATATTTTGGATAGTTTATCTATAGCGGTGCGAGTGATCACTATTCTTCACTTGATTTCTGCCTCAGAACCTCCAGTGTTTGTTACAAGTGAACCCAAATAAACATATGACTGAGTCACTTCGCAGTTTGCAATCTCGGTAACTTCCAGAGTATTGTTGCGGCTTTTATCTACAATCATCATTTTTGTTTTTTGCCTATTGAGTTTCAGTCCAAAACTAAGGCTAATCAATTCAACGCGATTTAATAGTTCCGCTATTTCATGTTCACTGGTCGCGAGTAGAGTAGTGTCGTCCGCATATCGCAAGTTGGAGATGTTCTTTCCACCGATGGGTACACCATCCGTCCAGTTTTCTAACGCTATGCGCATTAAGCATTCGGTGTACGCATTAAACAGGAGCGGTGATAAAATGCAACCCTGTCGGACGCCGGCGCTAGGATGAAATTTATGCGAATTGACATTATCCACTTTTACTGACGCTGTATTGGTCTCATAAAGCATACGAATAACATGAACAAGATGTTTAGGAGCTCCCATTTCCAACAAAGTTTGCCATAGTCACGGCCAACAAACCGAGTCAAACGCCTTTTGGAAGTCGACGAAACATGTATACGGGTCTGTTGAACTCACGAGCCTTCTCTATTACCTGCCTTACTATAAGGATTTGCTCCCGGGTGCCCTTTCCTCTAACGAATTCTGCCTGTTCCGGTGCTATTTCCCTTGAGATAAATGCACTTAATCTCTGGTTCAAGATATGCAGTAAAATTTTGCTGGCATGATTTATAAGGGCAATGAGGCGGTAGTTAGTGCATTTAGCGGTTGAACCCTTTTTATGAAGAGGAACGAACAGTGAGTGAGTCCATTCTGTTGGCCATATCCCAGTTCTCCATATATGGTTGCATAAATTGTGGAACATGTCCACTCCATATTCCCCACAACACTTAATGGTTTCTATAAGGATTGCGTCACTCCCCACTGCTTTGCCAGCTTTGAGGTGTTTAATAGCGGCCCTAACCTCGTCTTTAAGTATTTTTGGGTCTAGGTTATCGGCATCCGGCATAGTCGAAGAAAACACATGTGACTCTGGATCCAAGAAAAGTGACTGGCAGTATGTTTTCCAAACATCCAGGATGTTGTCCAAATCGGTGACAATATTTCCTTTGGAGTCCTCGACAGCCCATGATTGTGACTTGAACTTTTTTGTGATGTATCGTATTTTCTGATGTAGATCTTTAGTCTCATTTTTGTTTGCGTGTGCTTCTACTTCGGTACAGATGGATTTAAGGAAGTCATTTTTATCTCTCCTGCAAGCAGCCTGTATACGATGGGTAAGTTCGTTTTGCTCTTGTGAAGTCGCACCTGCGGCTTTAAGGTCACGTCTCTTTTCGACAAGTGCCAATGTGCTGCCCTTCATCCAGTGCTGACGCTTAACCGGTACTGGTCTTGATGGTTGAGAGGCCTTTACTGCGCCAGTGATTATCTGCTTGGTTTCACTCCAGATACTGTCTGCTGTATCCTGCTCTGATCTATGTGTTGACCACTCACTCCACCTCTGTTCAATTTGTTCCGAAAACAAGAGTGGGTCCGATACAGTGATCCGTTTGGCCGTTACAGTTTTTCTGGCAGCTTTTAATTTTAGCCTCAGTATACAGAGAAGCAACTGGTGATCAGATCCACAGTCTGCTCCCGGTAAAGTGTGAGCGTTTATGACAGATGTTCTCCAACGAGATCTTATAAGCACGTAATCGATTTGATTGCGGTAGGCTCCGCCAGGGGATGTCCAGGTGTAGAGTCTTCTTGGATGTTGTTTAAAGAGACGATTCCAGTTTCCAACCCTCAATAGGTCTCTCATCTTGAGTTCTGGTTTTCCAGTAGTATTGCTTCCGTGCAACGCCTGGTTACCTACATTAGCACGGCCGGTCGCCCACTTCACACTGCCTGCCCCGGCCGCAGTACAGCGCCGAGTGCTAGTCGGATGGCATGGCAAGACATTTTCGACATGTTGTGGTTCCATACGTGACTATCATGGGAAGTAGTAGCAGAGGTTTCCCGTTGCCTTCTGCCCCAGACCTTTTTAGGAGTTATTTAGACCCCAAGGCTGCTGTAGCCTCTTCCAACCGGTTGTCCGGCCGGGGGTATGGTTATACC
This sequence comes from Parascotia fuliginaria, assembly GCA_963082885.1. Classification (NCBI taxonomy): domain Eukaryota; kingdom Metazoa; phylum Arthropoda; class Insecta; order Lepidoptera; family Erebidae; genus Parascotia; species Parascotia fuliginaria. The sequence goes on from OY720187.1 coordinate 9,057,871, forward strand.
GCCATTTCTCGGTCGCCAGAGCCTCGTCTGTTATCTAGCAGGGAGCACCACGACGTCCAGAGGACGCCGCCGCCGGCTATTCATAGTGAACTTCCGACGCGTGCAGGTGAGGTTGACTTTTGAGCCGGGTATAGATGTTAATTCCGTTCTCTCCTTATTTCCCCTGATGGGACGGGAATGGGGTTAGGGGAAGGGAATGAGGAAGGTGAGGAAAGAGAAACGGGAAGGAATCGGGGCTCCGACGCTCTTACTCACCGAACGGAACGCAGTAGTACGGATACTACTACTCTTACGTCGATCTTCTATGAGAGTACTTCTCCGGATGATCCGGCCCATTCATGCTGAAACCAGCGTGGATCTACTACCGTAACAATATAGATAATTATTCATTATTACCCAAAAATGTGGAATCTATCCTCAGAATGAAGGTGAACCTGAACACCAAAGCAAATAGGTTTATTTTATTTTTGTAATCTATCTAAATCTATAATATTTTTTTACTAAAATCAATGTTTTTATTTGTAGATTAAAAGTTACCTTAAATAATATGAGCATCATATTAAAAAAACACAGTATGCTTACGAATTAAAGGACAATTCCGGTAGTTTCTTTTCACTCACATTTTGGCATCCCAAAACGCTGCAACGGCCAATGATTTATCACCTCTTTCTAATAAATAACTTAGTTTAAGTTTGTCTCTTTAATAAAATTGTATTGTCACCCTATAGAAAGAGCCATACGGCTTCTGTACTACATCTCTCACTCGGCTTGTTTTTAGCTGCGAGTACTTAGTCCTGTTTCTATCTCGGTCAAAATATCAAAATGAAATAAAATTACATGTGACATTGACAGACTGTAAGTCAGTGACAAACAATAAACAACAAGCAAATTAAAATTTAAAAAAGAATCGCTTTTTTCATCTTTTTTTTCACTGATTAAAGTTAAGTGTAAGCTAGTAAGATAAATTAGCACGTAAAGGTAGTGCTATTTAAAGCTAATACATCGTAATCTTTAAATGAAAGCACCTCAACGAAATAGCGAGGCAAAATGAACCAACTACAGCAGGATTTACAAAACGAGTTAACGACTACGAATCAGCTTTTAAGATTAATGTTAGTATTTAGGTCCTTATAAACTATTAATGTATCATTCATTATAACCAGTCTCCGAATGTCTCCAAACTTAATTAGTGTTTACTACTAAGTCCTTCAATTTAATTTGCTTTCATGTATTGTTACTAGATCAGTGGAGTTACAACAAATTAAACACTTAACTAATTTGTTTTCATGTCTTGTTACTAGATCAGTGGAGTTACAACAAATTAAACACTTAACTAAACCAGGTGGCGACTTCGAAAGTAATATCGGCCAGGTAATTTTCTTTTTGTAAGCAGAGTATTGTGGGTACTTTAACATTTAAGTATTGAGGCATCCAAAAAATAGTATTAAAAGTTCAGTTATATTAGTAAGTTCAATAAGAAGTCAGTTATTGCAGTAAATTTCTCAAAGTGTAAAACTGCTCTAGTCTAAAAAAAAGACAGCCCTAAACCAATAAAATTATAAGCTGACATATTTTTAAAGTTTAGGAAAAGACTTCTGCAGATAAAGAATGATATTTCTGATCTTGTTTTTAAAGTTTTATACTATCAACTCCCATTTTCTGAAAGGCTGATCAACAAAAAATTTACTAATTACCTTTTAAATCTCATGTCAAGTACCTAAAAGCATGGATAATTAGTTTAATTTAATCTCGTTGTTACTAATTAGACCAAATTAAACTAATTATTCATGCTTTTAGCAACCCAAATGGTAGGTACTTCACATGAGATTTAACAGGTAATTAGTAAATTTTACGTTGATCAGCCTTTCAGAAACTGGGGATTAGTATCTGATTTACCATTGTGTACCTATGTATTAATTTTTGTTTCTTAATTTCTTATTATTATTTTCAGAATGCAACAATAATTAAAGATTTAGCAAATCTTCAACAGTTGGATCTGGCAAAGTTACCAACATTCACCAGAAAACAAATAGATATGAGTATGCACTCCAACCATAATGCATCATATGAACAACATAACACTTTCAGAAATGATTCTGACATGGAAGACAGCCAGTAAAAAGAACTTAAAATAAAAAGTTTTTGCTCATCATCATTATATCAACCGAAAGACATCCAGTGCTGGGCATAGGCCTCTCCCAAATTTTGCCACCTTAACCAGTCATGAGGCTCATCCATTGGTTGCCTGTCTCCATTGTTATTTATGTTGTTGGACCACATCATGAGAGGTCAATTTTTTTCATATATTTGAATAAATAGCATGTTGTGTACTTTTATTAGTCTGTGGTTGAAATTTTTTTTAAAAATGCTCCTTAAAATTCTGTTACAAATTTATAGGATTAGTGCCTTATTAGGATTACTAATTGCGAAAATTGGGTAAGATTATAAATAGAAATGAAATGGTACCTTACAAATTGTTGTATATTTTATTTCATGCTAGCGCTGGTTTCATCATTGTGTTCTAGGTGGCCAGAAAGATTGAAAGCATTTCTCTTAACCTTTTTATTAATAATCACTTCAAAATACTCATTTTCCAGAACATATCTTGACTGTGTTACGAGCTGTATACAAATGTTACTATAAATAAATACCAAATTATTTTGTATATAAATTTATTTATTTTCTTTTGACTTAATAATTTTATATAATATCGTATCTTAATTAAGTATAAAGTCTTTGTTAACACAATAACATACACAAGGCAACATGCATTCTTCCTACCTAAGAAATAGGTCAACAGCATGACATAGTTATTGAGAAATGACCTCTCAAGTCTCCTATTTTAAATATATTTTCTTTTAATTTATGTCATGCACATATACCCTTCTTTAGCAAGGCAGTATTATATATTTGAACTCAATTTTGTTAACATTGTACATTTCTATTTGTATATACATGTTTTGTACATAATAAAACAAAATATGTAATACAAAGTTATATTTTTCAGTACATTCTTAATCATAAAAGCAACAGATTCAGGCCTTGAATTTCTACCAAATAACATTAAATACATAGGATAATTAATATTTAGTTTCCGTTTTAAACATTACCCTTATTATTATCAATGATATTTCCTTCCTATAACATTCACATTTCCATTCAACATTAGTCCACAAACCCCTCTCAAGTACCGGTATGTAATCGTTTTAGTAGGTACTAGTCAATTCCAATGACTGAACCACATAATGTTATTGAATTCTTACTACCTTATGACGCCCGAGTTTTATCAGTAAGTCGATAGGTACGGCAGGACCATAGAGTACATTATATGTACTGAGAGGCAGGACTAGCCTTCTGTTATCGCAGCAGGGTACCGGACTATGCCAATGTATTTATAATTTGATTCTATCCGAACTACTATATAGAGATTGCTGGCAGTGCATCTAGTCTATCAAACTGACAAATTACCAATTTGAGCTACCTAACTCCACATTCGCTAAACTATTGTCGCTCTGCGAACATAGCCCCTGTACTCTTTGCATAGCCCGCGATCGAATCAGTAAACTGAATATTATAGGTAACAGATGAGAGGAGTTTCGATAGATACCTTCACAAAACATCCTTGGGTGTATCCTACACTACCTACACATCAATATTGTGATTTAAAAGAAAATGTTGAGGCCAGGACCGAGCCTAGTGGTGCAGAGAGGCACTGCCTTCTCTTCAGATTCGGCCATGCCTAAATAATTATATCTAACCCTGCAATAATTATTTCAAAGACCAGTTTAAGTAACGGTTTATATCTTCCTTGTGAACAATGTAAAACAAGTTAATAAATCCATAATTCATCCTCTTTTATCCCTCTGCAGCAGAAAGACAGGTAAGCAAAATCAGGGAATAGCACAATCCGAGATTAGCAAGAGATTAGCTTAAAGGCAGAAGTACAGGCGCACACAGAAAACAAAATAAAATTAATTCGTCTTTGTAACTTTGGCCAAACGTATCAAACATTCTATTGCAGAAATTTTGTATAAAATTGATTAAACTCGTGATGACTTAATACATTTTTTTATTCTTATGTGTAGTAAGATAAAAATGTTTTTGTGGTTTATTATTGCCGCTCAACTTTCGATCTTGAAAATATGCTTCTTTTTTAATAGCTGAACAAAAAGGAAGTGTAAAAGGAATTTTTGTATGAATCCTCCGCTGCCATCCCTCAACACCATTCGTTGTTCTAAATTTTGTCTTTGTGACAGCTAAGAATGTCCTTTGTGATTTTAAGGATCCACTGGTTATTGAAATACTTTTAAAATTGATAATAAGGTTAATAGGGTTCATATCTGTTACGAAGACAACTGTACATTATCTGCCTTTATGCTAAGCTGGGATTTTGCTATTCTGGGATTTTGCGTATCCGTTCTTCTGCTGCAAATCATCTTTTATACAAAGCCATGGTAACAGCTTAAGACTAGATAGTATACTATAAATAATTTAGGTATTTATCAATGTTGAAATAAAGCTGCCTTTTCTTTAAACCTTTGCATTCTTAGGGCTTTTTCCTCTGCTTCTCGACGTTTCTCCTCTTGTTCTTGAATTATTTCGCTGTGGAATTTGTTAGTCTTAGCTAGTTCTTCGATTTTGGCTTCAAAGAAGTTTTTAGCACCGTTCACGCCCACTTGATCAACGTTGATTTCTGTCAATCTTGCAAACGCGTCTAAACCGGAATCCATTTCAAGTTCACCTGCTCGAGCTTTCCTGTAAAATTATAGGTGATTACTAAATGACCAGTTACACAAATGTATCACAGCACACGATCCGACGGGAGAGCCTAGTGGTTAAGACACCTTCTTTATATTTATGAGATATTGCCCTACATCAATGTTCGTACCTAACTGAAATCATATAACCAGATGCAAAAGAAGATTTTTTTTGTTTTTGGTAACTAGTTCTGATAGAGGAATTAGGTATATTATTCCACTTTGATAACGTACCTAACTGATTACAAGGTAGGTATCAAAACAAAGATTTTCAAAGTTGTTTTTAGAGTTGGTAGGGTACTTGCTTTTTGCTCATTCTACTGATCTAAATCGACAGTTAGTGTCACAATATCACTGCAAGTCATTCCTGTTTTTATAACCAGCTATAAAGTCGTCTTTTTTTTCCCGAAGAAATGGGCAGAGATGTACCTATTATTGCCACGTTGTGCCAGCTATGTTTGGTCCCACGTTACAGGGGGCAAGCCTTTTGCCATTCCTCTTTGCCCAACCCGGAGATCGACCTCGACGATCGTTTCGTGCTGGCACCAGCAAGGATCAACTACCGTTAAAAATAACCTGTTCTGAACATAGAAAAATAAGCTTTAACTATCTACCTGTAAATAAGTAAAAATTCCCGAAAACTGATTTTGTTGTCCCCATCTTCATCGACCTCTGCGATCATAGATTTCAGTCCGAGATGTGTTTGTGGTGCCCCAAGACGCTCCATCATTCGTTTCACCTCGCTCAAGTCAAGGTAGCCATCGTGTCCCTCATCGAATCTGGAAGAAAGAAACACACTGGTTATAAAACTTTGCCTGCCTCCGTGGTGCAGTGGTAGCGCAAGCAACTGCTGTGCTCGAGGTTGTGGGTTCGATCCCCACACGGGACAAAAACTTTGTGTGATCGATGAATATTTGTTCCGAGTTCGGGTGTACTTTGTTTCCGTTAAATGTATGTTTGTGAAATTCCCCGCGACACAGGGCTTCGGCTTGATCCCTAGTAGATAAGTCGTGTCTTTAAAAAAAAATTTGCTAAGCAAATAGGCCGATTTTGTAATAATCTGTCTAACATAATTTGAATAAATGGGGATGAATAGTAATAACTATGATACTGGCGTCCATTGCATGATTGATACCTGTGAAATGAAATTATTAGTTTTCTTGACTGGAAATATTAAGTAGGTAGTAGGTACCTACTTATCTATATCACGCGAGCTTATTCACTAGCAAGCGACAAAATACGTGTGTATCTAAAACTATAAAAAGGTGCGTTCATTGTTTCAATTTGCATAAATAACTACTTCAATCTGGAAAAACACCGTCTTTTTACATTACAAATTCAATCAGTTTCGTATAAGTATAGAGTCATGGAGTTCTACAATAGGTTGGTAGGTATTTACTACCTCAGCGATTTAGTGAAAGACAGATAGGTAATAGGTAGGTAAGTACTTATAGAAAATTGTTACTGTTACATAGCATATGAGAAAGAAGACATTCTATACAAAGTACCTACAGCTGGCAATAATGGAACGAATGACCGTTACGTTATTCAAACTGTCATGTATGAGGAATGCTAATTTCTATACGTTTAAGTATATGCCGCACTTTCACTCATTTCTACGTTTCAAGTCAAATTTAATTTAGGTAAATAATATGTTTAAAGCACAAATAATATCAATTAATGAACTACCTTAGGTATAACTATTCATGTACTTAAGTACAAAAGATTATTACATAAAAATGTTGCAAGTTACAACATGTTTATTATCATATCACAGTTATGTCACTAGAGACGCCGTTAATGCACGCCCAAATTCGGATTAAATAGGTAAGCACGTACCTATATAGATAAGAATCTAAGTACCAAGTTCATAATGCAACATGACTCGCATTGATACAGGTTGGTTACACTTATTGGTTGGTAGGTACGTATTGGTTGGTTGGTTACTACCAAAGTATGGGCCAGTGTTAAAATTGGGAGAGGCCTATGTTACATTTTACATTTTATGAAGCTGATGTGTGGTCGCCGGCAGTAGCAGCACCAGGAGGGTAAGAGGATCACGAACCAACCTATTCGAAAATACTTTTTAGGTTTCCGTACCCAAAGTGTAAAACAGGACCCTATTACTAAGATTCCGCTGTCCGTCTGTCTGTCGGTTCGTCTGTCACTAAGCTGTATCTCATGAACCGTGACAGTTAGACAGTTAAGTTTTTTACAGATGACGTTAGTATTTCTGTTGCCTCTATCAACAAATAAGTACCTACTAAAAACAGATATAAAATATAATAGGGGGGCTCCCATACAACAAATGTCATTTTTTATAGATAATGGTACGGAACCCTTCGTGCATGAGTCCGACTCGCACTTAGCCGGTTTTTTAACTCTTATAATTGACCCATTCTTTTAATTAATTAATTTAGGTAAGTTTAACTAAATTGACTTTTATTTAACCTAATTTAATAATTATGCAAATATGATAACCTACCTACTGAAGAAAGAGACTACTTACTTGTCTATGGTTTGAAAATTGTTTTGGACGCGCCAATGTGGTTGTCTCATATTTGGCTTTGGTATGGAACGTAGGTAATGGTTTAGTCAGGCGAGTAACACTACATGACTAACATGACTACGAGGCCGTCGAGGGCTTGTTGATATACTCAGCACGTACAAGTTTCACATATTTCACCTACTTAGTTACATCAGTTACGACTTACTTACCTACCTACATTAATGTGCCAAAATGGTATGGTTATTTTTACTATTATCATTACACGTCAAATTACTACAGCTTACTGAAGAAAAATACTTAAAACGACTAAGTATTTGAGTCTTAGATATCAAAACTATTTACATATCGAATCAAAAAATATTTTTGCGGGAAACTAATCCCCAACACATACTAATAGTGACTACACGATCACCATATCCGCTAAACAAGCGCAATCTCAGTCTAAAATGTTCTAACAAATATTGCATAAACTGACCCAGTGCCATACCAATTATGCTAACAGCAACCTTGCACCCAATTACAATTTTCCATCGATTTCCACCGTCACATCTTGGATGTATTAGTATCGTATTCAGGAAAACAGGCGTAGGTTTCGAGTTCATTGTGACTGCTTATCTGATAACGTTGTTGTAATACTACTTACTTGCTTGTAGTAGGCAGGTAAATAATAAATAAATATATGTATGATAATTTGAATGATTTATACCTACATTTGTTCATGCTCGTGCCTACAAGCGTAACGTCTAACTGACGATGTATCATTTGAACATGATGTACCCAATAATTAAACATGATTATTTTTAACAAGAGAAGCAAGAAACTATGACGGGGTACAAAATTGTTAATTTAAATAACAATCTTTTGTCTTGATTTTAGAGTACACGCGTACCTAGATACAACTACGAATAGGTTACGTACTTAACTCAGTTTACGCTTAGGTTTAATTTTCCTTTCCTTTCCTTTCCGTTCCCTTCTCTACCACAACTAGGGAACACTCGAAGCAATAGAGGCATATTGTCACAACGTGTGCTTCTGGATGCTACTATCAAGCTATCTTTACTACCTAGGTACCTAGGTACTACTGCTAATCCAGTAAATTAGAAACATTATAAATCCTAAACCCCTACTATCAAGAAAGCACACATACATCAACGCAATACAGTAGCAGTATACTGTAAGATAGGGAACTATCATCTGTAGCAATGTCACTATATCCTCTACCTCTTCTCTGTTTATTTTCTATTATTTGGAGTAGATCCTTGAGCATGCAAAATGAGTAATCAGAAAAAATAAACCTACATAACTAAATAAATGTAGGTAGGCCCTATGCTCTCATTTCGTACCGCTGTGAATGTCACCTGTAGGTACCTTGACCTGGCCGACGACGTTATGCTAATATAATAAACCTACGTAAGATAAACTATACGATTGTCACAGCACGAGTACCTACTGCTCAACAGAGTGGCACAAGTCACAACCAAGGCCGTATGTCCCCTTATTTCATTAGCAACTGACTGTAATATACTTACTTACTCGTATCGTATGCTACGGACATAGTAAACTTATCACAGGAAGCGAATAAAATTATGATTTAGTGTATCCTCTTGAGACAAGGCGCATGTAGTGCATAATCGGTAGATCGGTTAGTGTCCGAACACAATGTTTCTTTAGCCGGAACCGAAACCAAATATTTGACTAAGTATTCGGTAAATGTTAAGCTTGATTACAAAATTGTGTACTTATCATTGTTATCAGACTTTACGGCTGTAGTCTCTGGCGCTGAATCTAGTGTCATTTGTTTTTTGTTTTTAAATAGAATTTCAATATACATACTTACCTATCTAAGAATAACATCTGATGTAAGTATCAAATTTTAGGCCATCATTTTTCAAAATTAGTTTAATAATGTACGATACATTATTAGTGTTAATAAATAGCTAATATGTATTCGTCATGGTGCAAATAAAAGAGGTTGCCATTTTACATTCTGCACCTAAATTCTAAACGTCAATCATCATCTTCAAATTCATCAATTCTCAATACTGTGCAGAGATTCTTGATCGCTGTGTCGCCATCATCCTTGTGTACCTGTTCAGTGGAAGATATTTCACTTCCATAAATAAGATTTCGTACGGAGCCAAAACTGAAACTTATGCGATCTACGGTGTATCTAAACTAAAAGACATAGAATAGTGACCGAATACTTATTTGGTATCGGCTCAAAATCGAGTAAATAGGTACATGCCTATTGTTTGATCACAACAAAATTACAGTAGCTAGCGAGTTTAAAAGAAACAATAAATTTTCATGGGTTAAATGTGATTGAAGTGTATTTTGTACGGCTATTCAAATGTAGGCCCATAAAATACATTAGCGTCGGTACTAGCATACATACATACGCGGTACACACATAGTATTTATGCTGAGTTAAAACTTGGATAGGTAGCGTGGAACAAATAGCAAATAGCATTGTCTTTGAAGTTGTTTCACTTTCAAGGTAAATGACGGCAAGTCTAGCTAGACTAGTAGCTACATTAAACTAACATACTAACTCACATACTTGCATTACATAATTATGGGTACTTAAACAAAAGTACTTAGTAATTTAAGAGAAATCGCGTAAATTTAAAAGCTATGAAGAAGGTAAAAGTCGTTCACAATTTTTTAAATAAATACAAATATAAAACAGCTGGTTGGTAAATCTCGCCGCCTCAATTGAAAGTAAAACCAAATCCTTACGAAAGCAGTAGGTACCTACATATCTAACTAACGCTGATAAATCCAACTTATAATCTGTCAAGACTGTCAAGACTTGTTGAAACAGAAAAAAGTGCCTTCGAAGTTTTTTTACGCGAGTTATTTGCTTGAGTTACTTGTTAGTCCTTGGGATCTGCAGAATATCACAATCTTTTTGACTTATCTACAGATTCATAAATAATTTGTGCAATAGCTTCTGGTAAATTTTGGATTTTGATTGTATCAGTTCAACGCCTGATATTTCTTAACCATATTCAATTTAGTAGGAATTCAAAGTTATTCAAAGTTCTTTTTTAACGAAAATTTTGAATCCGCGTAATATCCGCAACTTGAATTTAAATTTCTAGCTGCTCGATTACTTAGTCCCGTAATAACCGAGATACAAACTATTACATCAGTCGATAAGATAAATACGTCTATCAGTTTAGTTTAATCATTAATCAGTTACAAATTCCAATAACACGATTACTTAATTCATTCGATATCTCTGTAAACTTAAAACTAGATTCCTAAAAACATTTATGAGATAATGAGTTTAGGCCAGTTATGTATTGTTACAACGAAATTTACGTAAATATTAGTTTTTGCATATAAAATCTTGTCAGACTAGTTTATTTCTCGATAGGAGCGCTGAGATAGAAAATCTACTGAATGTAAAAACTAGACATTATAATATACTTAAAAGATTATAATTTTTTAACTTAACTACCTACCTACATAATATTTCATAGATCTAAGTAAAATAGTGCAAGTAAAAAAAATGTTTAATGATGTTACACTTATTTTTCCTTTGCACGACTTATGTCTGAAAAGAAAAACGAACATCACTGTAAAAAGGTCCAGTCTGTAGTTTGACCAACTATAAAAATGTCCAACTACAGAAAAATCGACCACTTATATGACCAGCTATAATAACATTCAGCCATAAAAATGTCAAACTAAAGGTATACACGACTAGATAAATGACCAACTATAGTAACGTCTAGTCATAAAAATGTCAAACTAAAGGTATACACGACTAGATAAATGACCAACTATAGTAACGTCTAGTCATAAAAATGTCAAACTGTAAATTCCAACCAGATACATGACCAGCTATAATAATGTTCAGGCATAAAAATGTCCAATTGTATTCATACTATTATATTATAGACTCAACTTTGGTTATACTTATATCAACTCTGTCTCTCAGTTTTGTCAGTTTAGTTATACTAATTCCCTTGACCGTTTCTCACAGCTTAAAGACATTTTGAGGTGGTTTGGATCGGGTGAAGTAAGTACCTACCCATTCGTCGTATCAAATGATTTGATTTAGTGACCTAGGTACCTACTTGTTCATTATGGAGCTATAAAATAAACATTTTCTACTTGCGTCACCTTTACTTGGGTAGGTTGAAAGTTGTGTCGCTATTGTGTCTACCTATTCATTCAATTAACTAAGTACGTAGTACGCAATACTTATTTTTCTAAATGTAGGTACTATACTTACTATACTCTTGTTACTGTGCTTGTTACTTATCAAACAAGCATAATAATAATATAGCACAACACAGGAGTTCCCGAAACGCTACAAATAAATTACCCAGAGACCACGCCGCGGGAGACATTGACGCATGCTACAAAACAAATTAATCAAAATGTTGGTATATTCATTTACAATAATGAATGACGTCAATTACACATTACCGAGCAGAATTTGTCATTTAAAATAATACGAGTGACTAATTTATTGATCACAAAAGAATGTTGACACTTTATAGTTTATACTAAGAGAACAATGTCAATGTTGTATCCTTGTAAAGCATATTATACCTATTAAATACTGAATGAAAGTTAATTCAAACAAAATCTTGTTACAAGAAGAGATATCAAACATCAGTAGTACCTAAAATCATTCGCCACGCCTCTTTTCAAAAAAATATATTATAGTCACTCGAATACGCAATTCTTTTGTTTATTTTTATTAGGTATATATAGTATAGATGGGTTATACAAAAAATTTGCCGTACCTTTTCGTGTCTTAGCTTACTATTTATCTAAATGGAAGAGTTTGTTTGTTTGTTTGTTTGTTTGTTTGAACGCGCTCTGGAACTGCCAATCGGATTTGAATAATTCTTTTTACATAAGATAGCCCAGTTCTTAGGCCGCTATTAGACTATCATAGAAATATGATCAAACATTTAAAATTGCACTCATAGCAACGGCAAACATGGCTAAATCGTTTTTTTCTTTTTATATTATAGCCTACCAAAGTGACGCCTGATAGTAAGCAGTCAGTGGAATCCAGAAGTTATCCATCTTGATGGTATATGACGTTTATATGATCGTAGTGTAGTATGTAAAAATGAAGAACGTCATCATAGAACTATTATCATAGGATTTGACAGATATGACATCATTTTTAATGATATAAATATGATAATGTAATACCGCTCTTAAGGAAGGTTAAAGGCTTTCTAACATCACGCTACTGGCGACGGGAGCAGAGCAGTAAGCAAAGACGCGTATGAAACCGCGCCGCTGGAAGCTAGTATAAGAAGCGAGTAGTAGTACTCTAACAATGTATAAGTAGATAAGATAAATATAAAGGCTTCGTCAAGCTATATTGCAGCCGGCTTCCAGCCTTAAATTTCAAACGCAACTTCCATCTGACATATTAAATTTCTGAGCGACACATATTTAACAGCCCGTAATCATAGCTTAGTGGACGTTCTCTAGAGATGCTTAGTAAGAGGTCACCGATCCATGGTTTGACTGACTACGACAAGACCAACTAACTTTATAAATCTACTAAGTACCTATTCTTTGCGGCTGCGGCTGTTAGAAATTCCCTCGGAGAAATGCCAGACTGGGTGAACAGAGATAATTTTCCCTTTTATTTGATTGACGGACCGTAGTAAAAGATCGTATAAGTACAATAAGAACAATTGTTGAGACCTACTTTATTTCCGAAAGATTGTAACTAATTTTAAGTACCTAGGTATTGTATTTTGATGACGAGTAGGTAACCGTAGTAGGGAATCGTAGTAAGAACAATTCATAATTTCAGCAATTCAAGCGTAAAAGAAGCATCAGGTCAGAGGTAAAGCGGATTTAGAAGAAGTTAATAACTAACCCTGATCCTAAAATTAATTTTGTCTCTTGAGTTTTCCAAAAAGTGGCAGACGTTGAATTTAAATTTTGCGTCATGTAACTCATAGTGCAAAATTGCATTTAAATCGATTGTAAATAATGTTAATCCAAAGAAGCCAAACACAGTAAACTACGTTTGTATAGTTTATAGATTGTAGATATGAACGAAATCGATAGAAAAGTTGCACCTATGTCATACACCGCAACATACGTAATATACCTATGTATTTAATTTGTGATTATAGTTTATCGCGCATCAAATGACCTAATAAAAGCCCCAATATCTTGGAACTATACATTAACGGCCAAGAAAATGAGGGCAATGGTAATAAAATGCCATCATTGAGCCCTACTAAACTCCAGACGGTCGTAACGAATTCCGCAACCTTTATGCTTCTACGTACTTACATTAAAATTACTACTATTAGGAGCACTAGTATTCAAATTAACCTTATTAATCTATCCATACTAATATTATAAATGCGAAAGTAGCTCCGTCTGTCTGTCTGTCTGTTACGCTTTCATGCCTTAACCTCTGAACCGATTTTAATGAAATTTTGTATAGAAATAGATTAGACCTCGAGGAACAACATAAGCTATCAATCGACAATGTAAACAGATAACCGACATTCACACGGGCAAAGCTGCGGGCAACAGCTAGTTTGACATAAATGGCGCGATCTTGTTAGACTTCGTAGAATGTTAAACGAATGGTCGTTACTCAAGATATACAAGTTCTGACGTGCTTAAACTTACTAGTTAAGGTCTCTTACTGATGTAGGTACCTAATAAGATTCTCTGTCATATAGGTCGTACTTAGGTACTGAGTTATCATGGACTTTATATACTAAAGATGAAGAAAGCCTCTAAACCGTAAGCCGCACGTAAAAAATTAAAGCATAACAATTTCAAGACAGAAAAGTGCTCTAGCTTTTTAAAAACTGAAGTTCCTATCAAAAGAAAAGATTTTAAACTAAATTTAGTCAGATTTATTTCCAAGTTATTTCGACGCGCGAGTTAGGAACTCATGAGGCGGCCAAAAGTATAATAATTAATAATATAAAGTATTTGTGACGTTCAGGTAAATTATGTCAGATATACACGTGAAAGATATGGTTGGAATAAAATCACCGACCAAATATTTAAAACAAATTTTGATTAACTACCAAAATAGAGCAACAACACACAAAAAATAAATTTATTTAATTACTCACAGTAAGATGAGATTAAAGATTATGATAATAATTCTATCTTCGAGAACATGTAAGTAAAAAGTTAATTCTCACACAAAAGAAATCTACCACAACTTTTTTAGTTCTTTTGCTTTGTTATAATTTTATTGTTCTGTTGAGAAAATACTGTTTGCATTAGACATACCAAACTGCACATTACACAATAAGTAGGTTTACGCGTTAAGTTCGAAATCATCTGTTTGTAGTATCGTAAAAGTCAATGTTCAATAGACTAAAAAAAATTAATGAAGACCACATGAAACAATAACTGCCTCTTAAATTGGGAAAAGAAGAAACAACTAATTAACATTTGAGTATGGATTTCTTTCAATTTTCAAACGGATATACTAAGAAGAAAGCTACTTTTCTAGCCTAAACCACTGATCGTAGCAGTCCTAGCGTTCGGAAAATTACATTTCATCAAAATAAAAAATGGTCTCATCAATATTTTTGACAGAGGTGGCTTCAGAAGGGTGAAATTAGGGATGAAACATTGTATGGAAAGATCTTTGTTTTAATGTTATCGTTGTTGAAATCAGTATTTGGCATACTTAAAATGTTGATTTAATATTTTTGATAGGGGTGGCTTTAGGGATAAATTATTATTAATAAGAAAGTTCTTAATTTTTCAAGTTATAGTTGAGTAAAGTTATTTTTCAATTCTTTACCAGAATGTAAAGGTGGCTACAGGGGTTATATAGGAATGAACATTTATATGGATAATATTAATGTTGTAATGAAAGTTTGCATTTGGGTTTATTATATTTTTTGACAGGGAATATTTTTAGTTAGATGAAATGGGGCATTAAATGAATAAAGGATGAGAAATAGCAGAGAAAACAATATTATAAATTATATAAAATCTCTATGAAATAAACGATATCCTAGCGAGCGAAGCTGTGGGCAAAAGCTAGTTATTTGTAAATAATATTATTTAATAGTATTTATTAATACATATTTATTATTAGGTAATAAGAAATTTAAATTTTCTGTAGTAAGTTATATATTAAGTTTATAGCCGAGATAATCAAAAGAGAAAGGAATAAATATTTATAATTTAATATATTTGTTATGTATCTCTAAATAGTAATAAAGTAGTTCTTTGCTGTTTTTCCTGATATGAGAGAAAAGCCAAGAAATCCACGATTTCTGATCATGTTGCAAAAACAAAGTTGGTTAGTATTTTATACGCAAGTAAGTACAAAACTCTAATACCTATGTCGTCACTAACTATGCAGTTTAAACGATCTGCGACGAAATGTATAAAAATGAAACTCCGATTCAGCGAATGCACCGTCGCCGTCGCCGATTAATTAAAGACGCAGCAAATAAATTTTATATAAGTATTTTGTATAAATAATTTGATAATCCATATTCATACATCAGTTACATTGAATAACTTGCACATATATAATTATGTATAAATGTTATATTATTGTACATCATATTATGTAAAATTTAAATTTAATTAATTAATTAATAGCAATACCTAATATTATCTATCTCATCAACTACACACAACGCCAACTAGGTATCTGTAGGTACCTTATGTATAGGTAAGAGAATGTTATCATAAAATATTTATACTTATTGATTATAGAAATAGCTTTAATTAACTCAATAATCGGGTCGCTGACGTTTCGGACACAATATGTTCGGACACATTGGCCGAATTGACACTTTTAAATTTTATTTTATTTTCTCTGTCGTTTCGGACACTGCCTATTCACAGTAGCTGCTTAGTACAGCCAGAAAAAAAGTTTTAAATAAAATGTGCATAAAAATCATTTTACATTTTTTTACCTGTATAAAATATGTCGCATGCTTTAAAATATATTAGGCGGAAGAAAAGAATTTCAACATTAAGGTATCGCTGGATGTTTTTGTCTAACCGTACAAAACAGGATATTTTATTAGTGTCCCAAACGTCAGTAAAAACATAAAAAAAAAAAATTGGATTGGGTTAAAGTGTCCGAACATTTTGTGTCCGAAACGTCACCCACTCAACTAATCATACTTTGTTATTTACGGTACGTATACCTATTCAAAAATTCCATAGTAAGATTGCAATATGACACCACGGACACTATCATCATGCCTACCTATATACTTATTATAGCTAATATACCTAAAAGTGCCATTGTTCTTTTATTGAAGAGCAAGTCCAATAAAATGAGGTCAGTGTTGTTTTGACGTAAAGTAAAAGACCGTTGACTTCACAATTGTTATGATATCCCAATTAGTTTAAAACGACCGCAGTTTTAAATTAGAATCAAGAGACACAATGTTACAAGACATTTATCTGACGGCGACGGCGTCGGTAGAAAAAGTTGGTAGAAGTTAAACAGGCAATATAATATATTATATAAAATCAAAAAGCCCGCCTGCCTGAAACAAAGTGAAAAGAAAGAAACCCATTTTTACTCTTGAAATTTTATATACCCTATGTCACTCCCACAATTAATACGAATCTAATGACACCTCATACGTTAAAATCTATTAAGTCATTTAGACTGTAGAGCGCGCCAAAGAAATAGACATACATACTCACATACATACATACATATATACATACATACATACATACATACATACATACATACATACATACATACATACATACATACATACATACATACATACATACATACATACATACATACATACATACATACATACATACATACATACATACATACATACATACATACATACATACATACATACATACGCTTGACAAACATTACCCTCTTTGACTTCGGCAGTCGGGCAAAAAGCAAATGATGACTTAAAAATTAACATGATGTCAACATATTTAACATTACGATAAATTAGACATGTATAAATCTACACTTTTGATCGAATTGAATGGCTTCATGGCGCAGTGGGAGTTCTGACTGCTGCTATGCATTACTGTGCAAAAGGTTGTAGGTTCAATTCGAACACGCATTCATTGATCATTAAAATAAATCACAAAATGTGTGTTCGCGAGTCAGCGTGTGATTTATGTATGTTTTGCCTACTTATATTCGTAATTTCCGCAATACGAAACTTAATTCCCGGTGTGTCCCTATCATTGAAAAATAAATGGCTTTGTCCTTTGAGAATAGAGAATAGAAGAGACAAGAACAATTTGAATTTAAATGTTTAATACGTATTAACGTATACTCGTACTATCAATGTAAAACTGTCATATGAAGAGAAATTATTATATCACGGATTTCTTAGCTCTATTAGCATAAGACGTAATTTATAACACCGACTATTTCGTTTTACGACTTGCACTCAGGTCAGACTGCGATGGGGTCCAACTTAAAAACGTAATACGTAACTGAGATATCTAAATATCATTCAGAATCAACATAATATTTATGCACCATCACCGTATAAACGTATTGCAGTTGTTACATGAGCACAACATCGTTGAGTTACGTAAACACATTTGAATTTTAAATTTGGCGATCATCCAACGAACTTAACATACGAAGGCTTTATCTATATATCTATTTTGGTTATTATGTATATTGATTAATGTATACGGACAAACGGCTTCTCAAAAATGTCTTTCTCTCGCAAAACTTTGTATGAAGTGACAGAAGCATGCATGACTTGGGATCACAAAAGAGTGAGGCATGAATAAGCGAATTTTCTCGACACGTCAAATAGGAGCCAGGTTGTAGATGTATCTATTTCCACCCTACGGAAGACAGCAGTTATGAATATGAGATACTAATTCCTACTAATGAGTAACGGTTTTTAGTGTCCCTGTGGTTACAATAGTTGGAATTTTGTCTTCGGCTGGAAGTATCTACGGTATCCTATGTACCTGTGAGCTTAGAGTCTTTTAGGGGTCTATGAGCAGCTACTACTAAAGTAAGTACAATCAGGTGGGCAGCTTATTTTACCTATATTCAATTCAATTCAATTCAATTCATATCATTTATTTTATTTATATTGAACAGTGCAGTGCAGCTAAGCTTGCATTAATTAGTTTAACATTAGTTCATACCAGCGGCCTTTGCACAAATTAACATTGCTAAATTACGTAAGTATCTACCTAATAAACTTTTTATTTATAATTTCTAATAAATTTTTCATATTTTCTGCACATTAGATTTTACTTTCGATACAAAGTTACTAAGTGGTTTACACCAACAAGATATTGCATCAAAACGAACATAAAATGAACAATGTTATTCAGCCGCAACCATGTCATTGCATGTCCTTATGTTTCATAAATAAGTTCTTTGGGGTATTATATTTATTATGTTTGTATGTAGGTATATTAAATAATTAGCAGTATTTCATTTTGTATGGCGTTGTATACCCTAGGTAAGTATTTAATTTTAAACTTCTTTAAACTTTCGAAATTTGATGTAAGAGAACTCAATTTTAAATTAAGCTCGTCTTTGTACATAATTTTTATTTTTATTTAACTTGTCATCAATATATTTCTGATGAGTGGGTAACTTACCTACAACAAAGGGGTCCCTAAAAGTTAAACAAGCTCGGTTGAACAAGGTACTTGCAAGGTTGTACAAGCCTCTGTAATATCGTGATAAGAGAAATTCATTAAAAACAAATCTAGTTAACTGTTATGTACCCGTATTATTTATTACAGGGTGTGGGCAAATATTAGTAGACCAATAATCTACCTTTCGGTTAAACCTAATTCGTAGGTGTTTCACAATGGTCTCTCCTACAGTATGCAGTTGCAATTGCAACCGCAAAACGTAATGTTGCGACACAGATAGATAAATTGCCTGTGAAAAGAAACTCTGTCTCAACTATATTGTTGTCATGTGATTGTTATTTTGCGTAGATACACTTTTTAGTAATCTTTGATATCGTTAGAGTGCAATAGTTGTAGGTAAGCAGATTGTCGACCGAGTACCTAGTGAAGGCAGGCAAGGAGCAGAAAGACAAAACAGGGACTGACGTGGTATAAATTTATCATTCGATGCTCTATTAATTTTATTCTTAGGCCAATGTCTAGATTTCAATCATATTTTTCAAAAAATTTCTTGACAACTGAATGTGACAGGCAGTTTTTGTATCGTCAATGCAAATTATTGTTCTCGTTTATAAACTTTCATTCTTTTACGATACGATGATAAAATAGAAACACTTGGTTTATTTTTTACTTGTATTGTTGTGATCATAGTAATAAAATTAAAAAATGAATGAAGTGAAAACAACATATTTTAAGGATAATCAAACAATCAACATTCATAAAAATACTTGCTAAACGTTGATTGTTCTTTCTATTCATGACAAGTGAGAAATGTCAAAAATCATTTACAATTATTAAGCTATTATGGTAGTGATAATACAAATTTAAAGTACCTAGGTACTTGTACAATAACATGTGTCACCAATCAATAGGTACTATATATTATGTTAGCTTTGCCCTTTGCCCTAAAATATCTGTAGTATCCTTAAAGTGTTACGTTCATTCGGGTTTTCCTCATAAACTCAATATGGGTACTAGTTTTATTTGCCTCACTGTTTACAACCTTAAATTCTTGCTGTGTTAGATATCGTTGTTGTTAGGCAATAGTAATTAAAAAAGTAATTAAATTAAAAACTTTTTTTAGTATAAACAGACTTGAAGAACAGCTTATGGCATTGTTTACCGGCCACTTACAGGGTGTTGAAATATAAAACAAAACAAGGTAGATGTAGTTAAAGTAAACGTTTAAAAAACTGCAAATAATGAGTGTAAGATTTTACAGAATATTGAAAATGATGATATTAATGATACAACTGTCCCACCGATATACCTACTGGTACCTATTAAATAATATTTAGAAATACACTTTGTCCTAATTGAGAACGTTGACTACGCTACAAATGTCAAAGATTAAGTACTTTTTCCTTAATCAAAACATCTGTGGAATTAGAATAATAATATCTGAGAAATACTAAAGTAAAATACAGGTTGTTACAGATTGTAATCTATTAAAATAGGTGGTGAGCCACAGAAAAAATATCGATATTTCTTTGGAATTATACCTACCTACAATACTTACATATTACATTATAGGTATCGTATATATAATAATGTTATCGTCAAGGTTATCGTCATTCAAGATACCTCAATCTAATGAAGATTTGTTAAGAAATTAACATTAATTCAATCATTTAAATGTAAACCCACTTACGAAACGTTAATGGATTTATAACACGAATATTGTTCCTTTCGTCAATATAAAGCAATATTATTTGTTCACAGGCTTTGATTTAAACAATGAACATTCGCGTGTCAAAGAATAATTCAAATCAAACTAAAATATGTTGTGAACTTTTATTACTAATTCACTTTTATTTGAAATCAAGGTCTTTATGGGAAGTTTTGAAACCTACTTAAGTTTATAACGGTCACTAGCGAACCTCTGTCACTAGTGCTGCTTGCTAATTCAGTCGTAGGTATCTTGGCACTGTAAATTTGTTTACTACTTAGATACTGTTTCTTTAAAACTTTGCTTTTTATTAATTCTCAGAATTCTCTATAAAAGCTTTTTACTGTGACCTACTTCTCCAAAAATGTGTTGTAGGTATGCAGAGGCATGGGACCTATTATACCTACAATGTTTCTTGCATTCGATCTACATGACGTTGTTCAACTTAAAATCACATCGTAAGCGCGAGGTAATCAAAATATTGATTGGTTGATAGATTTAATTATCAAGATTGCTGCCCTGTAAGCTGTACTGACTATAAAAGAATACCTATATTATTAAATGCCTACTTACTTTCTAAGCGCCAAGATAGAGTCAACAAAATAAAATTAACCGGTTAAGCACCCCCTGGGAACTACTTTTGTAAAATCAAAAAGCGTAATTTGTCTAGGTTTAAACCATTGAGCTAATCATGCAATTATACTTTAATTGTTTTTTAATACCCATATTGGTTTAGACATTTCTTTTTTATGGTTCAGCTTATCTGATAACAGTGATAACTGATAACATTAAGATGATTGTAATCCGCAATTCCGTTCCCCGCGTTATGTGAACAATCGATTTCATAGGCAATTTATACAGTCATAGGAAGTGTAGGTAATAATATATGTATTACGAATTATTATAGTCATAGCCATTTACTCGAGAATGAGAAGTGATTGTAATAATATGTCAATATTTACTCACTCGCTGATTCATCGCGTAAATGACCTACCTATTACGTGTTTGTTGATTGATTAGAAAACGGAAGTTTATAATAAAATCGTACAAAGGGTGAAGAGTAAATGGTGACTCATGGGTAGGTCATGAGGGCGCAGTATTCAGTCATGTCAGATGCCATTCCTGTCAGCTGTCAGTGACCAGGACTTAATACCGCCCATGGTCAAATTTAAAAATATGAAAACATTAGTTTTGTTTTCAGAGTTTTGTTTTACAAAATTAATTATCATTTAATTTTAAACCGTCATTATATTTTTATTTTTTTGGTAGATCATTTAAAAAAGGCAACGATCTTTGACTCTGTTACCATTTCAAAAGAACACACTTTGAAGCTTGAAGTGTAGGTAAGTAGGTATAATAATTATCGGTAGGTAGGTAAATACTGGTACAGAAAGATGCCAAAGATGTCATTTTATATTTTTAATATAACTACCTACCTACTCGTAAAATCCAGCATGTTTCACGCGTATTTTAAATACCTGTTAATCCGATGCATAATTCATGTTAAATATAAAAATAAACAGGCTACATTTTAAACGTGCCCAACAATATCAATTTGAAGTAAGTAAGTATAGAAATACCATCACGCTTTTCATTTGTTATTTAATGGAGACTGACATCCTGTTTAGAATAGTAAGTAAAGTGATAAACCATAAAACAATCAAAAATTTACCCGTCAGTGAGGGGACTAAATCAAGAGTTTCCTGCAGGCCCATGCTGATTGTTTAATAATATTATGTTCAAAATCCAGTGACGCGCCTTCGAGCCTTGGAATCGGTCTTTACGATGCAATGCAGCGATGTTTTGGTTTGGTACTTGTTTAACATTAGTGATGTCCAAAATAAACTCGTAAAATGTTTTTTTTTTCTTTGAATAAGTCACATTGCTAATTTATTTTAAGCCCTCTAACTCGTGCACAAGAGGTAAATAGGTAGTACGAAGTTCTGTAACCACTAGCTACCAAGACAAACATTACCTATATACTTACTATTGATTAGGGTCAGAAATTTAAGTGCTTTGTAACTATTAACTATTAGGTAAACATTAGTAGGTTAACAGTTCTGTAGGTCACACGCGTGATAGTTATTGTGAATGAATCATTGTCAACAATTAGTTCGACACCTGTGTTACTAAGAAATATGACTAATTTTCCCCGTAATTTTTACTCAGCGAACAACATCCGAAGTTTGTCATTTTTTTAAGCATTAGGTATGTGACTTAACACCCTGGTGTGTTATTCGCATGTAATAGATTAGGTACTTACTTCTTTTATAGCTAACATTTTCCCTTAACTTTAGATTACTGTGTAAAGGGAAAGTTTCTCGTAAACAAAATTGGTAGTAAAAAAAAAAAACATAATGCAAGGACTGGGCTATGTATAAACTTTACAAACACTAAACTTGATAGGATAGGTATGCTGTCATTATTAAATCTCATCAACATGATTCTTATCAACTATAATGTATGTAATAACTAGACCTTTTTACTTCTTATCGCATTTCTAATCTTTAGCGCTATTATACAGCCTACGTGTTAAAGTAGGTACACTTTATGAAGACATTTAGCTAACAAATATAGAAAAGAAAAAAAATATTATTGTAAAACTATCAGTTGACTCTTTCACTGAACTGCTCCTTCTGAACTGCTCTCAATAAATAATATTTTATACACCTAATTAATATAAATACGTTAGTTAGGCACGCATTTCTTCTTCACCATAACACTAACAAAGCGACTCTATGATAGACAACAATCACATAGTTATTTATTTTATATAAAAGTTGATTTTATTTGAAAAATAACAATGACTAGTGATTATTGTTAGTACGCACAATCGAGACAGTGATCAGATTGTTTGCACTGTTTATTTTATGACTAGTAAATAACAAGTGTGGCATTGGTTTACTGGTAGAGTATAGATAAATCGACATGCGGGTAATTACTCTGTGTCAAACTTATTGTATATCAAACTTCCGTTTCCTCTGCAAGTTTTGATAAATTCTAAATAGCAGCATTATTGTTTACCCATTCAGAAAATCGAAATTAAGTTGTATTTTACTTAGCACCGTCGCCAATACCATTTCTTGTATTTTATTATCATTATTAATACAGTCAAAAGACGCTTATTGATGGACATACCTACGCGGAGGCATTTGCTACTACATACCGATCAGGTATCTAACACCTTGAGATTGACTTAACTTCTGAGAGACCGGCCTGTCCACCATTTATTGCTAGGAACTACTTCTACTATCCACAATTAACAAAAGTTTGCCTAGACAACAGATATGAAGTACACAAAGTTTAGATTCTCATCATGCTGAAAAAGGTGGTTCTTTCTGTCCAAGCTTCCAGCATATGGTCTGCCACCCCAGCTGTGCAACTGGATTGCCGCATTCCTGCGTGAGCGCCGCATTAGAGTCCTTTGTGACGGATCGGCCTCCGATTATTTGCAGGTCAACGCTGGGGTGCCTCAGGGGTCCGTCCTGTCGCCCACCCTGTATCTTCTGCATGTCAATGACATGTTGTCCCTTGGCAACATTCATTGCTATGCAGATGATAGTACAGTGCATGGGCGATATCTCGGACATCCTGCGGCTAAACAGACTGACATCGAGGCAAAACGCCTAGAACTTGTCGCTGAGCTCGACCAAGTATTATACCGCATTTCTAAATGGGGTTGTGAGAATTTGGTCGAGTTCAATGCCAAGAAAACACAGGTGTGCGCGTTCTCTGCAAAAAAATCTCCGTTCCTTCCCCTTCCCTCTCTTCAGAACACAGTGTTACCACTACAGGATAGCCTAAGTATCCTGGGTATGGACATCAGCCGAGATCTCAACCCCAAGAACTACATCGAGTGCGTCATTAAAACCGCCTCCTGTAAACTCGGTGTCCTGAACAGGGTGAGGCGGTACTTCACGCCCGAGCAGCTCTGTCTTCTTTATAAGACACAGGTTCGTTCCTGCGTGGAGTACTGCTCTCATCTTTGGGATGGCTCCGCACAGTACTTACTGGATGCACTCGATAGGTTGCAGCGGCGAGCAGTCCGTATCATCGGAAGCCCGGAGGCTACTAAGACCCTTGAGCCTTTACAGCTGCGAAGAGACATCGCCTCAATGGCCGTCTTCTATCGCCTTTACCATGGAGAGTGTTCTGAAGAGCTCTTTGAATTAATCCCACCCTCTCCCTTTTTATCCAGAACGACACGTGCGGGACTAAAGTGCCACCCTTTCACAGTGGAATCTAAAGGGTCTCGAACCAAACGGTTCAGCACTTCATACTTTTGTCGCTCAATTAAAGCCTGGAACTCTTTGCCAGCGCATGTGTTCCCATCTAATTTTGATCCTGGGTCTTTTAAGCGGGGCGTGAAAAAGCATCTCACTAAGCCGCCATAGTGGAGGCCACCATACCAGTAGTTTGGCTTTTGGAATGGTGTCCGCCACTTCTGGATTCCACTTACTGCTTACCATCAGGCAAAGTGGAGTCACTTTGGTAGGCTAATATAAAAAAAAAAAAAAAAAAAAAAAATGTAAATTATTTTCTAGGCAAAAGAAAATACGTGAATTGAAACAGTAATAAACATAAATAAATAAGTTTATGACAGTTGTTACGATGCGATAGTTGGTTCTTTTATTATAGATAACAATATTATAAATAACTAAAGGACCTACAAGAAAATAAAGCCATAAAAATAAATAGCTTTTAAAGAAGTATGAACCCTTTAAAGGTCATGTTAAGAATTTGAAAACAATTTTATAAATAAAATAAAAAATAGAGATACTTATGTAAAAGCTTATATGTTGAATAAAACAGGCCATGTCCTCTAAATGTCATGTAATGAATGACTAAAACGAGATGGTGGTCAAGTCCATGCTGGATCACTATTAAAAAGTTCATTCATTCTGTTTTCTATCCCTTTCTACTTTATATTGTAATAAGTGTACCTACCCATTATAATAGGAAATGGAGAATAATGAACATAAACTATTAAACCTAACTTAAATTTGACACTTCATGTCTGATTTTTTTATGAGGATGTATCCGAAACTCTCAATAAAATTGATGATTTTTTACATAAATTACATTATGATATAACAAATCCCGTGCGTTTATGTAATTATATGGAGCTTTATTACAGTAGCTGGTTAAATGAAAGTGCTGTTCATTAAAAATGTCGTAAACATGACGCGGCTTCTATTCATTTTTGTCTCCCACGACGCGGATTGTCATTTCACCTATTAAATTACTCTTTTAACTAATCTTACATTTTAATTTTTACATAATATAATTATACACTTTCACTTCAGTTTTGATGTTCATTATTATCAATATAATATATTGTAAGTGTAAAAGGCAGTATGTAGTAGCTATACATACTAGATTCTTTACTTTTAAAAACAATAATAAATTGTAAGTATAAAATTGTTGTACCGATCTAATTTTTATTGTGAAAGGATGCTTATAGCTGACTGCACCCAGCAAACTAATAAAAATGCCTCGTAAATTAGACATTTAAAGTAAAATCTCATACGAAGCAAAACTTTGCGGTCCATAAATATTTGTTCTGAGTAAGCTTCAGCGATCTCTTTATAAAATTATATACCTAATGTTTGTACCATACGATTGTTATGATAGTATCACTGTTGATGTGTCAATCAAGGAAATAAAACAAGAAAACGAAATATTACACTACAGATTAGATTAAGTAGAATTGTATTATATTATTATAAGCGTTTTTCTACTAACTGTATAAATCTACTAATCATATAATGACATGAGTTAAAATAAATATTATTGTTTTTTGCAACAGTGTCATCGTCATTTTAAACGTCATAAAGTAGAAACTCATCTTATTAATGTTTAATAAAACACATTAGCGAAATTATAAAATAATGCTTGTTTGATAAAAAGGTCATTGACAATAACATATACTATAACATATTATTATTATAATGATTGAGAGGGTGACAGTGTTACTACCTCTGCTTTGGTTTATCATTAAAATAATGGATGTAAGTTTAAACTAGTAGAATCTACATAAGAAATAAACATTAAAATCTTGTAAATGTGCGTCATTGAGCTTGAATAAATTACTCTGTAGAGAGAAAGATCGCGCAACAAGAAATCTAGACTCGAAGACCTTTACCTACCCACCTTATAGTATGTGACCTCTAATGCATTTTTAGCTGTACTATAGTTTT
Source organism: Parascotia fuliginaria (assembly GCA_963082885.1). NCBI lineage: Eukaryota > Metazoa > Arthropoda > Insecta > Lepidoptera > Erebidae > Parascotia > Parascotia fuliginaria. The sequence goes on from OY720187.1 coordinate 9,084,640, forward strand.
ACTTTCAGATCAAATTTTTTTGATTAATGTGATTCTCACTCCGATCAAGATCAATAAAGTAAATTTATTTAATAGATACCTTTACTAATATAAAAGTAATAACTGCCGGATGACGATGACGACGATATTAATAATGGTTTTCTGCGAAGATGCATCTCAACCGACGACGTACCCTCTGGATCAAGTTTGATAAAATAAAAAATCCACTTACTTGTTGAAGGTCACCTCGTATTGTTTTATTTCCTTCCTGGTGAACTCGTGAAATTCCGTATAAACGTTTATGAATTTATATTTGGGCTTTACTTCCAAGCCCTCTTCCAGTTTATCATTGATTTCTTGTCTCCTTGAAAGAATGCCACTGAGTTCGTCTGTCGCCGACATCGTAATTTTCGCGCCAAATAAAAGAATGAAAAATGACTTTAGGACAGGTAAGCAAGCGAGCGTTCGTCACGAGAGGCTGCCTACGGCTACGACCTTACAAACACTGGTAGTCAGTGGTAGTGCGGGCCGGGCGCTGCGCGACTCGCCGCCAGTCTGTGCCTCGCACTCGCTCCCTCACACAGTAATCAAGTCGCCCGGGGACGGACGGATCGACTCATGTAGGTATGTGCCGCGCAACTCTCCGTGGTTTGTCTAATCTTTCTGCACTCGTCGTACTTCAACTGACGCGATAAAAATCCCTAATGAAAACTTTGTCACAAAAAATTGTTACTTATGTTAGTTTCACTTGAGCATTTCAGGGTTACATTATTAAATGTTTGTAGGTACTACCTATAATGTTGGCTTTTAAATACAAATTTCGATATTTCTAAACTTGTTGACGTCTTAAAAGCTTCGTTGTTTTTATTGTCATAAAACAGGGTCAGTAAATAATGAACTGCGGCAAAATAATTAAAAAGCTGCATCGATTATTCTGAACGGAGAGGGTGGGCCTGTTTACTTTCGCTTTTAGGAAAATTCTCGTAATACCTACCAACCAACAATTGCTCTGTTTTACTTAGGTCACATCACCAGAGCTTAATAGGTAGGTAGGTATGAAAAACGAGTACTTATGCTAAAAGCAAAACGTAATAGGTATAGTAACTTTGAAAAGTACAAACTGTTTGATATTTTCACAATTTAAATTAAAAGTTTGTTGACGGTCTTAGGTCTTAGTACCTAATTGATTCAATATTTATTATTTTATATAAGTAGGTAAATTATATTTATTTATAATGAAGTGGTCTTAGACATCTCAATTGATTTCTCCTTACTAAATCTAGGCCCTGCAAATGATATTTTTCTTCAAAACAAAGTTTAGAACTCAAGATTACTGGCTAGACAATCAATAGCTTGTTACCTAGAAGTAGGTAGTATAATTGGTTCAAGTGACGCAAATAACAAGTTAATTAAAATCATTATCACCATGTACCTACGGCTTATCTAAGAAATAATAATATCACAACGATGTCGTCTGACTACAAATTCATTCTATTTTTATACTTGAGTTACATAATGTGAAATAAAATACTTTCGGCAATTATACATTTTAAATAATTTAAACATTATAATTTCATATAGATAATACATATTACGAGTTTACAAGAGAGAAGGATTATAATATTATTATTTAAGTAAAAAACATAATTATATAGGGACACAATAAGACAATACAACTGATTAAGAAGGACCTACCTTTAGGTAGTAAAAGCACTGTGCATTTATACACAGAAAAATAATAAAAGAGAAAATAATAGAAAAATGTAGTTATTTATTTATAATTAAACTAGACACCAATGTTATAAGTAAATAAAAATCTAGACGAAATGTGTATTAAGTACCAATTAAGGACCTACACATTATTTATTACCTACCATTTCCATTCTTTATCACTCGCAATTAAATTTTGCCTTTAGAAAAAATACCTACGCAAATATTATATAGTAGCTTCAAACAAACAATTGATTGTGTTACAAAATAAAAACGGTATGCGTGTAAAAATGGACTAAATTTCGAATACATCAAGTGTGTCCAAAATTAGACATGATTGTGGATTGAGAAAGACCAAAGCAAAGTCGAACAGTTAAATTTATCGGCTCTGGAAATATACCTACACAGACACGTGCTATGTTATTTTCATATTCTTAACACTATAATATTAGCGGGGTCACTTTATTAAGATAATAAAAAAAAGAAAAAAGTGGTCGTCGTTGAAAATTCAACCACCATTCATTTTTAAAGTTTTAATTTTTTTGGAATATTGGCTATTTGACAACATTCAAAATATACTTCAACTGCAGCACACTGATAAACCCAATGTTTAGGCACATTGTTCACTGGTGTGTGACGTCACGCGTTACAGCCATTAAAGAAACAGTGTTTTGGCGCGTTTTAGTAAATCCAAACTTTAATAATGTTTTTGTATTAATAACAGTTTTTTATAATTAGTAAATGACCTATTGCAACTCGATTCCGGATTCTGCTATTTTACGTCCGATATTGTAAAAAACTGTTGGTAGGTATAGGTAGGTACAGTATGTACCAGTGGCGTGCACTGCATAAAGGCAGAAAGGCAAGGCCTACCTTAATATTTGCTTAAAATTACAATTTTAGCAACATAATTAAATAATACCTACCCTGTTAAAATCTATAATGCCTACCCTGTCAAAAATTTCTGTGCACGCCACTGGTATGTACATAATAATGTAGGTACCTACTCTATCATTAGGGTAGGTCTGTACCTACTAGGTACATATTTCTTCTTTCTCTTTCCTATGCTATTTTAGTTACCAGAATAAATCCCTGGAGCGCTGATCATTTTTTGGAATATAATGTCTATTTAGTTCCCAGAGTAAACACCTAGAGCGCTATTCATTTTTTAATTTATGAATGTCAGAATGTGTATGTTTTGTTTCTCAGAGTAAACACCTGGAGCGCTGATCATCCATACTAATATTATAAATGCGAAAGTAAGAGTAACTCTGTATGTCTGTCTGTGATTTTGATGTAATTTGGTATAAAGATAGATTAGACCTCGGGGAACAACTTAGGCTAGGCTTCTTTTATAGCGAAATAGGGAATGTATTTTTGTATGGAAAATCGTCAATGTAAATAGAGATATAACCGACTATCACGCGGGCGGAGTTGTCGGCAACAGCTAGTTTCTCATAAATTTCGGTAGGTACCGTCAAACGGGGTGAATAGGAACGCAGGGCTGGGTTCGTTTTTTATCAATTTTAATTAATAATTGGTTTATAAGCAGTAAATATTAGAAAATTCTCGTGCTAAGAGTTTAATAGAACTGTATAATTTCATTAATGAGTTTGTGTCATAAGAATATTGATGCAATCGAACACCCAAATATTACAGTGCAGTGGGAAGATGTCATAAATCGATCGCCTACGACAAACTTGTAACTGTAGGTATTTTTTGTATTGCGTCACCGGTTAAAAATACATTAAAATACATAGATATTTTTTTTTATATTAACCTACCAAAGTGACTCCACCCCGCCTGATGGTAAGCAGTCAGTGGAATCCTTATGTGGTGGCCACCATGCCAAAAGCCATCGTCTTAAACTGCTGATATGGTCTCAACCACTATGGCGTCGGGAATGGAGTTGGGGGAAGGCAATAAGGGAGGAGAGGAAAGAGGAAAGGGGGGAAATTGGGCCTCCGGCGCTCTTACTCACCGAACGAAACGCAGTAGCACGGATTCTACTACTCTTACGTCGATCTTTTATGAGAAGGTAGGACTTCCCTGAACGATCCGCCCCATTCCTGCTGAAACCAGCGTGGATCTACTACCGCTAAAGTAAGAAATCATTGCGTTTACAGTTCTATTTATATATATATACAAATAATACATTTGAAACTTAAATTGCGTTTGTTTTCATATGAAAATAACTGTAAGCATTACGGTAACTTACTTTTTAAAATATAGCCCCGATTAAATAATAAAAATTGAAAACCACGAAATAAGCGATATACTAAATACTAAATTCAACATTGTCACTCATGAGCATGACGCGTAAACCCTCTTTTACCTACACGAAAAATTTAACGCTAAATTTGCGATTGTTTTGCAAATTATATATTTATTTATTTTTTATATTAGTCTACCAAAGTGACTACATCCCGCCTGATGGTAAGCAGTCAGTGGAATCCAGAAGTGGTGGCCACCATACCATCTTCTTAAACTGCTGGTATGGTGGCCTCCACTATGGCGGCTGGGAATGGGGTTAGGGGAACGGAATGAGGGAAGTGAGGAAAGAGGAAAAGGGGAAAATTGAGCCTCCGGCGCTCTCACTCACCGAGCGAAACGCAGTAGTACGGATACTACTACTCTTACGTCGATCTTCTATGAGAGGGTAGTACTTCCCCGGACGATCCGGCCCATTCATGCTGAAACCAGCGTGGATCTACTACCGTAAATTATTATTTACCGTAATATTATTATTTTTGGTAATAGATTAACTTTAGCATCAGTTTTGTGTGAGCAACAACAAGCTGATTGTGTCATACACCCTTATCTACTAATAGCCTATTTATATTTAGTTTGAGGCTTTATTATAGGTATACCCACGCTTTAAATTTAATATTACTTTTGCGTCGTATATTTTTTTTATTTTTTTTTTTTTTTCTTTTAACAAATTTAACAATTTTATTACATAGAACATCCTTTTAATAGCATTTCAAAACATATACGTACCTACGTAGTTAGTAATTAATAACAATGGTTTATAATAGAAATACAATAGACATTGGTCTATGCAATTTGTATTTCTAGTAAAGACTAACTTTTATCTGCTTATTGCGAGGTAGTGTTTTATGACAACAAATGTAATTAAATAGTTTAATTGTGTCGTGGCAATTAAAAGCAAAATAAGTAGGCATTTATTTTACTGCGAGAGGATAAAAAAGATAATAGTGCAGACAAAAATTTTCCTCTGTCTGTTTCGCCGCTATCTTCTGTCGCTAGAATTGCAAAATTAATTACAAAATATGCACCTACTATGGATTACACAAAGTTTTGTCCATCTAAGTTTTGTCAATCCCACCTACAACGTTTTACACAGCAGTCACGCTTGTCCATAAAGGACTACCCTAAGTCTGTAGTAGCTAGGTACTAGTAATATGCAGTCAGTTATTTGTGAGCCAGGTTCTCCAGCAAAAAGATTTTTAAAATGAAAATATATTTATTCACATAGGTTAATTAAATTAACACTTATGAACGTTAAAATTTACAAAATGTCAGCCTAAAGTTAACTCTATAGGTATTTAATTACAGGTTTCTAAGTTGTAAAAAAAAAAAGTTAAATGTGTGCTTTACAGGCTGCCTCAGTTTGCTTATTGCTACAAAAAGGTAAAGAAAGGCAACATGTGAACTGTGGTAAATGTTTCTATATAGGTATTATATAAACTGTTAATATCTATGATATAAAATTCTCGTGTCACGGTGTACGTTATTGAACTCCGCCGAAACGGCTCGACCGATTTTCATGAAATTTTGTATGCATATCGGCTAGGGTTGAGAATCGGACAACATCTATTTTTCATCCCCCTAAATGTTAAGGGTGATCTGAAAAGGGATGAAAACGATTGTATGTAACTTCTTCATAGTTTTGAAATTTTGTTTTGGAATACTTCTAATTTTTTTTTAATTGGGGTGGATTAAGAATATTTTTTTTTAATAATAATAGCCCTAGATCCTAGTGCGTGCGTGCGTGCGTGCGTGCGTGCGTGCGTGCGTGTGTGTGTGTGAAAGCGAGTAAAATAATATTTCATAATATATGAATATTATGAAATATTATTTTGAAGTTAGCGACTTGAAAATTGAAAAGAGGGGGAAGGGAGGGGGGTGAAAGAGAAGTGAGGGGTAGGAAAGAAGAAGTGAGGGGAAGTGCGGAGGAAGTGAGTGGGAAGTATGGGGCAATGTAGAGGAAGGGAGATGTAAGTGAGGGGTAAGCAAGGGGGAAATGTGGGAGAAGCCAGAGAAAGAGAGAGTGAAATGACGGGGAAAAGAGAGGGGAGGTAGGGGGAGGGAGGAGGGAGGGAAGAAGCGGAATGGGAGGAGTGGGGAAGAAGGGACAGGGGAATAGGGGAAAGTAGTAAAAAGTTTAAGGGGGATATCTGTAGGTAGGTGAAAGAGGGTTTGTAGAATGGGAGATTAGAAATATCTATTTATATAAAAATAAATCCCTATTTCCCTTGGTCACGGCATCACGCGTGAACGACTGGACCGATTCCGTTAATTCTTTTTTTGTTGTGTTTGTTATTGTCAGGAGAAAGTTCTTCGAAAAATTACATAATAATTAAGACAGGACAACGTCTGTCGGGTCCGCTAGTTTGCTATAAGTATAAAGTAAGATTGAACTTAATTCAATTATGAACAAATATACTCGTATATTAATGTCATAAAAGCTTACTATTGCAAATTACAATCCATAGGAGTATAAAAATGCCTCTTGTTTAGAAACCCTTCAAACATGACACCTTCACAGAATTGTTCACTGAGCGTGACTATTTAACTACAGATATATTACATTTCTAATGCAAAACAGTCATAACAAATTATTAGAGACTACGGAAATTTAACTTTAAGATAACTATCTTCAGATCTAAATTACAGAATCCAATATAAGTATAATGAGCTATGCATTTACATATATTCGTATGTATTTATTATGATTGTAGGTAAATTTTATGTAATTCCCTAAAGGAAAACGAGCAAGTTATGACATACTATAAATTGTCCTTAGGGATAATAATGACGCGTGTACTGCGCCTCTATTAACAAGCTATTTTAGCAACATTAACGTTAACATGACTAATATATTTTTAATTGAATTAAGTAATTAAATTGTTATTTACCTATATGATAAGTTATTCATAATTTACCTATATGATAAGTGTATTTAGGTATAGGTACCATATTTATTTATTGACTGCGTTGCCCTATTTTAAGTTTGGAACTTTAACACAATTTTATCTTATTATTAATATTAGCTTTCCGCGGCGCAGTTTTACCCGCGACTTTGCTTACTGCTCTGCCTTCCTATACCTTCCTCAAGAACTGGGCTATCATACGCAAAAATAATTTTAAAATCCGACTAGTAGTTCCAGAGATTAGGGCGTTCAAACAAACATACTCTTCAAAGGAATGACATTATAATTTCACTTATTGGAACGGACACCTATTCAAAATATTGAGTTATTTAAAACTAGGGTGCGCATACATACAGACTTACAGCTTAGGTATACTATGCAGCTTTATTCTACATCAAAAATTTTAGAAATTAAAATAAATCGAAGTTAGAAACAACATACCTTTAATCTCTATAACTCAAACCAAAATACGGATATATAGATTTATTTATATAGTGAGACTAAAGTTTTAAATCTTGATAGAGACAAACTGCAAGACTTTTGAACCAGTAGCTTTAATTGTTTACTATGAGGATATTAGGCAGTTGAATTGAAAAATAGTCATATGCGTGCTACGTGTTAACTAAAATGAATATTCATTAGCAAATACCTAATATATAAACTCAACAGATTAGTCAGCATTCTACAAATTTAATTTCGTAATTGGCAAACATGTGTCCCTTGGGCTATACACTAACGATTATATGACGCCTTTTTGACCAAGCCCAATGTAACAAGTATTAATTTTAAGTCCATTCGCTATAGTCACACTTGAGCATCATGTGGAGGCACTCGAGGTAAAACTAAATGCAAAACATATAATTGTTTTAATCACTAAACAATAACAAAAATATTTTTCCTAGGTCCGATAGCCGCGTGGTCAACGATGATTTGGAAAAAGATAAAAATATCAGTCCAGAACTCACAAAGAAGAAAAGAGGCAAGCGCAGCATCATTAAAGACTATTTGATAGACTATACATCGAATTCTAACCTTCATGGATTGAAGTATATTGGGGAGAAAGACAGAACATGTATCGAGAGGTAATTAGATTTGTTACATTTTACGATTTTTTAATGTTCTTTTTCGTTAAAGTAAAATTTCGGTTGTTTTAGAATATTCTGGCTGTTCATGTTTATATGCTGTGTGGTTCTTTGTGCTGGATTGATTAGAAAAGTGTGGATAAAATGGAATGAAAGCCCGGTAATTGTGAGTTTCGCAGAAAATCCTACTCCAGTTTGGCAAATACCTTATCCAGCAGTCACAATTTGCTTTGAAACTAAAGCGATGCAAAGAAAATTTAATTTTACAGAGTACTATCACTTGTATTTGAACGAAAAGGATAATCTTACGGAAGCAGAGTAAGTCCTAGTTTTGCATAAAACCTACTTATTTACACCCTACACTACCAAAGTATTTAACGTACCTACTTAAATTGATAATCCTTGATTTTAGACAATTTTTATTTGAAGACATATCAATGGTTTGTGATGACCACCTATCCCCACCCAACGGGCGAAAATTTGCACCTGGTAACGAAACAGTGGAAAATATAAAAGCGGTAAGTATGTAAAGTAGCCAACTATTTAAATAATTATGCAACATTGTGTGCAACCATAATAGAAATCAATGTTTGTATGTTTGTCCTATATGCATTCCGAAACCTTCATGGGTAGGGTTAGGGTGTTCTGAGAAAGCCCAAGAGGGTATCTACATAAATCTACATATTTTACGTGGCATTGCAAGGCATGCCGGGTGCAGCTAGTTATCTAATAATAATATTTCTTTAGGTCTCGCCTAATCTCACTGAAGTTTTCTTTGGATGTAAATGGAAAGATATTCCCAGTGAAAATTGTTCAGAGCTATTCTCACCTATATTGACCGAAGAAGGCCTTTGCTATACTTTCAATACTTTAGGTGCAGATGAAATGTTTAGGACGAACAAGTAAGTATGTTTCTTTTAATCAATAACGTCTAGAAAACAAATAACATTAATTTTTAGACAAAAAATCGATCAAAACTATCTCGTCATAAAAGACATCAACGCGTTGTTTTATCTCTTTACTCCATGTAGACGTTTTTACAAAATATAAAACTAAAACCAAACTACTGAACTTTTCTTTATATAAAAAAAAATATGGGACCAATTTTATTCAGAGTATACTTTCAAATATAATAATAATTTTCCAAATCGGTTTATAAAGGGCCTAGTTCTGCAGTAACACAATATAAAAAAAATACGACCCGAACTGAGAACCTCCACCTTTTTGAATTCGGTTAATAAGTCGTGTTGCGGTGACAATATCTTGATTACTAGTTAGTACAAACGATGAACGAAGAAAGTAAAAATTATTTTCAAAAGTAAAGGGATAAAACTGTTTTAAATTTATACAAGTAAATATTACTTGTAAATAGAAATGAGGCGTATTTACTAGAACAGATCCGCGCACTAGGTATTTTACAAGACTAGGCCGCACCTATTTTATTTTTTGAAATACTTGATCTACCTAATATTTTTGTAAATTACACGATTTCCGATCCTATATCGGTATATATAAAAGGTATAGCTGTTGCCCGCGACTTCGGTCGCGTGAAAATTCAGATGTGTGCCTGTTTGAGAACATTTCTTACCTAATCTTACGGCAATCGTACATTGTATTAGTAATAAATATCAGTATAATCCGTCTCTAAGGCGAATCCGATTTAAATCTATTCACCCGCTACCCCTAAAACAAACGAAATTTTGCGATATTTAAAGAAACTTGCCACTCCTATTTTCCCACTTAATAAGAATAGTTCCTAGTTTAGCAATCGTATTATCAAAACTCCCGTTTAAAAACTGTAGAAGCTTCATACAAATTTTGTTCCTCCAATCCCGTCTTAGAGAGCACCTATTTCCAAAATTTGAAACTCCTAGCACTTGTAGTTTCTGAGATTTCGTGATGAGTGAGTGAGTGAGTGACCTTTCGTTTTTATATATGTATAGCTTCTGCCCGCGGCTTCGCTCGCATGAATATCGTTTTTCAATAGACATTTTTATATTGTTTAAATACTCTTTTTCATACTATTTCTAATCTGATCATCATCACCATTCGTACAAATCCGCTTTCACCTATCTAAAGATATCCCCCGTAAAACAATATACAATACACAAAGGCAAATTTTCACTACAATAACTTTCCTCTTTCCCTCATTTCCTCTCCCCTTTCCCCCTTCCCCTCCCTTCCCCTTCCGTCTCCCTCCCATCTCCCTCACTTTCCCCACACTTCCCCTCACTTTCCCTCACTTTACCTCACTTCCCTCTCACTTACCCCTCACTTACCACTCACTGACTCCTCACTTTCCCTCATTTTCCCTCACTTCTTTCACTTTCCCTTACGTCCCCCTCACTTCCGCCTCACTTGCCCTTCACTGCCTCCTCACATCCCCCTGAGTTCCCTTTTTTTTTTTTACACAACGCCATCTAGACCCAAAGTAAGCATATTATATGCTTGTATTATGGGTTCTAGAATACGGATAAACATACTTATATACTTTTATTTTTGTAAATACATACATATTATACATAGAAACACCCAGACCAATGCAAATAGACATGTTCATGCTACAAATATTTGCACTGAGCGGGAATCGAACGCGCGACCTCTGCGTGGCAGTCCATATACAGTACCACCGAAATACAGAGGTAGTCGATTTCTCCCTGACATCTCCCTTCTTTTCCTCTTCCTCCCCCTCCCTTCCACCTCCCTCCAAATTTCAAGTCGCCAACTTCAAAAGCAAAGATCTTTCCATACAATATTTCATTCCTTATTTCACCTCTATAAATCCACCTCAGTTAAAAAAAAATTATGAGCGTATTTTTTATTTAAATAAAAGTATTCCAAAACAAAATTTCAAAGCTGTAAGTTAAAAAATGAAGACGTTTCATACAATCGTTTTCATCCCTTTTCATACACTTAAAGGTTGAATTTTTAAAAACCCTTTCTTAGTACACTTCTAGACATTAAGACAAACACACCCTCCAAATTTCAAGTCGCTACGACCAGCGGTTTAGGCTGTACGTTGTCTGTCAGTCAGTCAGTCAGTCAGGACAAAGCCTTTTATAATATGTATGGATGTATGGATTAGACGTATAGCCATCGGGGATCAAAGCATACAGGCTGTTAGGAATGCTAACACGTGATAGAGCCACATAAAGCTGACCGTGCGAAAAACAGCTAATACTTAGATCCACACCCACAACTTTTAGTTGTGTCTGACCTTGGGCTTTATTAATTGTCATCGCGAAACATGGCTCACTGGAAACTGGACTCATTTAAAACTAAACGGAAGATTGTTTAGAATGAGAGGAATCCGAAAAATAAAAACGCTATCTGCTATTCCGTAACCTGTTAAAGTCTCTGTTTCTATCAGGTTTCTTAGTAAATTAACAAATGTTCGACGTGATTCTTTAAATTGGCATAACTTTTTTATTTATGAACCGATTGATATGAAACAAACACTAAATGTTAAGTGAAGCTTACTACAATGTATTAGTGAAAACTATATCTAAATCGGATAAGCCGTTTCTGAGATTAGCGTGAACAAATGCACAGACAAACAGACAAAAATTGTAACAATCATTGTTTTGGGTTCTATTTGCGTTGAAAAAGCCCCCAATAATTTTTTTTAGCGATCGGTTACATTTTTATTATATGTATAGATTATTCGCATGAACACGTAGACGAGTATCATGCAAGGACTAGATAGATACTACATTCTTCACATTCACCTGATACCTATATTGTTGGGGATTAAGTAGATCATATTCACCAAGTAATGGAACTTATAGATGGACTAAGTGGAACAGGTATTTGGATCGAGTATTCGGATGGACTAGGAATAGGCGCACCTAGTACCTACCGGATTTACCTAGTATAACCCATCTCTACTTGTAAGTTTTTTTAAATGTTTCATCATTAATAACTTAGTCATAACTCATTCATAACTCATAAGTCTCCCTGTCCTTTGCTGGAAATTGTTGAAATAGGTTCTAATATCTCCCATCGATTTCAAAAATATTTGTGTGTGTGAAAGGTGGTAAGAACTAACACCTAGTTAGTATAGACCTCGCCCTTGTTAAAAAGAATGAAACTACGAAATAACAGTGTAACCACATACAGTGCACCTATCATAATATTTTGTTGTGTTAATAGTTTACATAAAAACTACCCTTACTTGGAACATGACAACTTAGCTGAATCATGGACTTTGGAAGAAGGTTACGCGCAAGGGACACCTATTGAAACCTATCCGCATAGAGGATCTGTAAGTTTTATGACTTTATGAAATTAGTGGGATCCAGGAGTGTTGAGCCTTCTAAATCTCGTTATAATTTTGCAGGGTTACGGCGTAAAATCAGGACTAACATTCTTATTGAAAGCGAAAAAGATCGACTTAGATTACCTTTGCAGAGGTCCTGTTCAAGGATTCAAGGTAGTTACTTAAGTTATTCAACAACAATTACATTGACTACATAGCATATCGCTTGGTTTCCACTGCTTTATATGTTTCCTGTGATGTTTTTAGATATTGTTACACAATCCGGCAGAGCTGCCTCGCCTTTCACAACAGTACTTCCGATCACCATTATCGCAAGAAGTAGTTGTTGCAGTGAAACCTAAAATGATGACCACTTCCGCAGGCCTTCGACCTTACGAACCGACCAGGTAAAGACATTACTAATATTATGCGATTATTACTTGAAACTGAAACTTGCATACTTGCGTTTGACTAGTTTTTGAAAAGCTCTTAAAGTGTAGTCTTTATTGTGCGTGTTGCAAGATTCGACTGAGGGAATGCCAGAAAACGGGCAGTAGCATTCCGTAAAATAACTCGCCAAGCATATAGTGACTGCGAAAACCCTTAGGACAAACCTATGTCTGGACATTAGCATCATTAGTCTAGATATCTCCTTCTTATCGTGATGAATTTGAATGAATTTTCTGTAGGTACTTGTTGTACTTCTATTTTACATTTGTAAAATTTGTAACGAGCTTCTCCTACCTACTTAGTCCTTTTTAATACGATAATATTTAATAACATTATATTCGAACTAAGCCGGTACTGACCTACACATAAATAAATGAAATTAGATTTCATATTAACTACAAGATACACGACATATGTTTATGAGGTAAGTGCATGTAACAAAAAACGTGTTACTTTTACTCTTGTTCACAGGCGACAATGCTATTTTCCAACCGAGCGCTATCTCCAATACTTCAAAGTGTATACGCAGGCTAACTGTGAGATGGAATGTCTTTCCAATTTTACTTACACTCGATGTGGCTGCGTACATTTCGGAATGCCGTGTAAGTTTAATAACTACTTACTTAAATAAATAAAACCGGAATAACACGATTGTTTTCTACACGTAAAATCGGTAGATTCACTCTCGAATTTTCTGAATGCGAATTGTGTAGCTTATTATTATTTATTAGATATTATTTTTAATTAAATATTTACCTATTTAATTATGTAAATTATTCCATTGGAAAAATTTCTGCTGCGTTCTTAATGTCTAAGGTATTTTACACGAGTCAACCTTTGTGGAGAGAATAAAGTGAGGTAAAAATAATGTGATCTATAACAAAGGTTATTAGGTAACTGAATATTAAGTAGTCATGCATGGAACAAACAGATATTTGAGAACAACAATTTATTTATGATGTTAATCAACTTTTCGTTGATGTAATCGTAACCATAGGATAAGATAAAAGTAGCTACCTACTCCATATCAGTGTGCATTCCATCATCTAATACTGCGCAACTTCCTTACGAAAGCACGATATGTTACAGATGGACCAAAGATGGAGGTGTGTAACGCTGCCAGTCGAGAATGTATAAAAAAAGCTCAAAGTAAGTCGGCCATCGCTAAATTAAAATACCAACCAAACTCTTAATTTAGCTTTCTTTGAATAACGAGAAGCAAAACATGTATTGCTTTGTTTGTGTATGAAGAAATTGGCTTTTCTTTAACTTGCTTTATTTTACTCAATGAGTAGTGCCTGAAATATTTAGCTATTTCGTAAATATGTTACCTTACCATTACATAAATAATAATATGATAAGATTACAGTACCCACTCGTAGATACAGGAATTTTGTGAGCACAATATATTATTATTTTCGAATAATATGCTATTATTATAAATTTATTGTCTTTGATTTTATTCTAAAAACTGTGTAAGTACCTATTCTTTTTTAGGGTTCCGTACCCAAAGGATAAAACGGGACGATATTACTAAGGTGCTCTGTCCGTCTTTCACCAGGCTGTTTCTCATGAATCATGATATTTAAAAAATTAAAATTTTTACAGATGATGTATTTCTGTTGCCGCTTTAATAACAAATACTAAAAAACAGAGTAAATAAATATTTAAGGCTGCCTATCCCTCGATTTTGATAACGGCAACAGGTAGACGAGGCATGATTCACAGAATATTTATTTACTTTAAAAATAAATATTTAAATTAAAATACATCAAAAATTCAACGGATCTCCCAGGCATGATTTTTTCCGTTTTTGTAGATACTGGTACGAAACCCTTCGCTTTATATAAAAATACTGGACGTTGCATTATGTAGCCAACTATTCTATAAAAAATATTTGTTAGGTATGCATTGAGGGTATGCACTTCTTTTTTTTCTATAAAATTTTATTTCCCTAGATTGATTGAAAATTAGCAACTTGTAACACAGGGTTCGCAGCATTATTTGTCTGCACTTATTTTGCAGAAATCCTTTTACGAGTCATTTGTGTGTAACAATATGAACATTAAGTAATTACAGGACATACTGATAAGAATTTTAATTTTGTCAAAGGAAACCTTTATTGCTAGACAGCATCGTGCTTTCGAGTTATTAGTCGTTTGGCCCGCCATTTGTTCGCCCGAACGGGCTAAACGACTAAATCACAATATTTATAATATTTAATTGGGTGTTTCGCCCGATGGAATTTTTCTTACAATTTAAACACCAAGTAACATCAGCAACATAATCTGAGACTGTTTTATGTTAAAACAAATATGAAACATTTAAGACATCTTTCACTTTCATTACACATTATGTACCGATTACCTGCTATTGAGCCCGCATTGGGTCAGTTAATATAATAATGCTTAGATCCCAGACACATTTTTATTTTATATATATTTATTTCTTTTACTTTTTTCGTATAATGTGTAAACAAACAAAAGCACAATATTATATGAATATACAATATTACATTAAACAGTTTATCTAATTGTGACATCTACACCGTTTACCACAGATACCATAAAATCATTTCCTCTCAGTTATAAGCTTTTTATAAGCTAGCACTATTAGCATTATTATCAATATCATTAAAGTAATAATGGACTGCATTATTGCGGGATGATAATAGATCCTTCAATCAAAAAGAAAATTGTTGCATAATAATATATTCTCGTCTAGAAAGTGTCACTGTACTAGAAAATTCATAGTTCGTAAATATAAATCGTTTTTATTTTTATTATTAATTTATTATAATATTGACAATTGTACTATCGAACCAAGTGAAATATACCACCATAAACTCATTTTGGCAATCCATCTAAATGCAAGTAGGTCGAAATTTGTCTGAAGACGGATTTCCCTGGCAACGAGCTTGTTATCATTTTATTAGACACTGACATTTTACCAAGTACACTGTTGTTTTGTTGAAATTAAAAATGATCTAAGTGCATTAAACACAAACTACTTCGCTTAAAACTGTCAAACAAGTTTGACAGTTTAAGCGACATAAATCAATAAAATGGGTCATGATTCAGTTAGTTCGATTGTACAACAACAAATAGGCCGGTTTAAGAGGTTTGTTGATTATTGTGATATAAATACATACTTACCTGTGATTATCTAAACTCATAAAGAGTATATATTTAAATTTTTTGTATGTTTGTTTGGTTTTTATGTGTCGATCCATTAGTCGACAATTGTTATAAAAAATGATAATATTTGTTAGTAAAAAATTGCCTCATATCGCTCTAGATGGCGTTGTGCCTTATTTATAGATCGCGATATGGTTTCGTTCCCACCCGTAGTATATAAGGTGAAAATTTTTGTTGTTAATCAGTACCTCAAGAATTTCAAGAAATAAATAAGTGTTCTTTTAAAGTGAGCTGTGTTATTAAAAGTTACCCGGACCCTGGAATATTGTTCATGGTCCTTCGAGCCGGATAAGCACGACGTGTTTTTTTGTCTTCGGTGGTCATCAGTGGTGTTGGTAAACATCACCTGCTACGTCTACTGGATAGTGGATCGCTGTCCAGATCACATCCCTACTGCGAGGGTCCAGGAAGGTATCTTGGCGGTAGTGGAACCGGAGGAAGTAATCTCCGGAGGGAAGCAACGGAAGCAGGAGGCACGGAATTGGCCAAGGCAGAACTGGTGTGGAGGTGCTCTAAAGCGCCACTTGTACGACATGAGAGGTTACGTCGATTGAACAATCAAGTGTCAGTGAGTACCGTATAAATTGTGAGTACATTTTCACCTTTATTACTTAGAAGAAATTAACTTTGAAGAAAACAGATAATCACGCAATTTTGAACTTTAAAGTCAAGAATAGTGAAACTTGCAAAATTGATCTAAAAGTTAGTTGGGACTTAGTTTAGTTATAAGTAAAAGGTGGTTTAGACGGGATACTCATGTTCTTTTAGGATTGTTGTGTGTTGCAAGTTAGTTTGTTTTTGCAGTTAGTTTTTTTTATTCAAAATTTAGACTTTTGTAAAAAAAATGGAATCTTTTAGCGCTTTACAGGAGGATGTTAGGGCAAATATGCTCAAGGCAAGAACTAATTTAAAAAAATCTCCCAAAGAGCGGTTAACGGTTCCATATGTAGAGACTAGACTCGAAAGTTTGGAGCAGCAATGGACTTTATTCTATAGCACTCATATAAAAATTGTAACTCAAACTAAAAGAAGCGACTTGTGCATTTCAGAGTATTATAAGGACTCCGTGTATGATGTTGTGGATGAATTATATCTTCAGTATAAGACTGAATTGAAAGAATTGTTAGTAAAATAAAAATCAACTGAGTCAGCTGCTAAGTCGAGTGATATTCCTACTAATGAAAAATCTAAAGGTCGTGTTAAGTTGCCTGAAATTAAAATTCCTGTTTTTTCGGGTAAATATAACGAGTGGCAGACATTCAGGGACTTGTTTTCTGGACTTGTGCATGAAGACAGGGATCTTGATGATGCTCAACGATTTTATTACTTAAAGGGTCATTTGACCGGAGAAGCAGAGCAATTGCTTCGGAATATTCAGACAACTTCTGACAGCTATAGAGTTGCTTGGGAAAAGCTAAATAAAACCTACAATAATAATCGTTTATTGGCCAATGGAATATTAAAGCGGTTACTTAATTAAAAGATCATAGCAGCTGAATCAGCATTTGAAATTAAGAAATTAATAAACACAACGTCAGATTGTTTAGACGGTATAAGAAATATAGGTGTAGATGTATCATCATGGGACATTCTGATAATACATATAATAAGTAGCAAATTAGATAAAGAAACGCGAAAAGCTTGGGAATTTCATGTGTCATCAGACCCAACAGATGAATTACCTACCTTTAAGCAATTTTCTGAGTTCTTGATAGGTCGCTTCCGAGGGTTAGAAAATATGGAAACTAGAGAAAAATCTAACGTAGCTATAAGGAGTACAAAGTCTTTTCATGTTGTTAAGGATAAAAATAATATGGTAGTATCTTGTGTGTTTTGCGGGGCTGATCACAAAATAACTAATTGCAAAAAGTTTTGCAAAGAATCGAACGAAAATCGACGTAATTTCGCTATGGAGAATAATTTATGTTTTGTTTGTTTAAAGGCGAACCATTCTGCCAAGTACTGTAGAAACACTGTCCGATGCCAGGTGTGCAAACGTCGCCACCATTCTTTATTACACCCTACTGGTGTTTCAGGGTCTTTTGGAGGACGAGATTAATACGGTTCATGAGGGAAGCTCGGCATCTTATAAAAGCACGCCGAAGGATGATGTGGCACTAAACAGCCACAAATTAACCGCACAAGCGGAGGATTCTAGCAGCAATAAATTAACCGCACGAGCGGAGGGGTTTACTAAGCCAGTAGTATCTTGTCTTTCGACAGGTCATAATTATTCTAAAACTGTCTTGTTAGCTACAGCAGTGGTGCAAGTCAAGTCGAAAGATGGAACTTATCATACGGTAAGGGCTTTATTAGACCAAGGTTCACAGGGTTCGTTCGTTAATGAATCAATAGTTCAATATTTAGGCCTTAAAAGGATTGCTGCTAGGAACACCTTAACAGGTGTAGGTGGTGACAGGTGTGTGACCTCAAGGTCCACAGTCACAATTAAGGTAAGGTCGAGATATGATACGCAGTATACATTTGAGACTAAAGCCTTCGTGTTGAAGTCGGTTACTTCCCTTCTCCCAGTTACGGAAGTAACTGGTGTAGAATGGGTTAATTTGGAATTGGATAATTTGGCTGATCCTGAATATGATAGACCTAATAAAATTGATATTTTATTAGGTGCTGATATATACAGCCAAAATATCCACGAAGGTATTAAAAAGAATCCGAGTGGTAGTCTTTTAGCTCAAAATACTGCGTTTGGATGGATTCTATCTGGTGTCTGTGAGGTTGATAAATCACTCGATAGTCATCATAATATAACGGTGATGCATTCTTGCATTGAAGCTGATGATCTTCTCAGAAAGTTTTGGGAACTCGAAGCTGAATCACCTGGAAATAAAACACAGACAGAAGAAGAAATTGAATGTGAAAAATTATTCACCGCGACGACAAGACGTGATGGCGATGGTCGGTATGTGGTACAATTACCTTTTCGCGACGCTGATCCAAGCTGTAAATATGGAAATTCGCGTAACATAGCAGTCAAACGTTTTTATGCATTGGAAAGTAAGCTAAGTAGAAACGAGGAGTTCAAAGCTAAATATACGGCAGTTATACATGAGTATTTAGCTTTAGGTCACATGAAGCCTGTATCGACAAGAGATAAGAAAAATGAACATGCCGTCTACTTACCTCACCATGCTGTAATACGTAATGATAAAGATACAACAAAGGTTCGTGTTGTTTTCGACGCATCTAGTAAGGGAACCAATGGAAAATCGCTTAATGATGATTTATTGATTGGACCTACCTTGCAACAGGACTTACGACATTTACTTACTCGTTGGAGAGTTCATCCGATTTGCTTAATTTCGGATATTGTTAAGATGTATCGCCAAATACGGGTAGCAGATGAACATACACACTTCCAACGCATGGTTTGGAGAGATTACAAAACATCTGAAATTCAAGACTACAAATTACTTACAGTTACATTTGGCACAGCTTCGGCACCATTTTTAGCTGTTAGATCCATGCATCAGGTCGCGTACGATGAGGGAGATAATTATCCATTGGCTGCAAAAAGAGTTCTTAATGATTATTACATGGATGATCTCATGACGGGCTGTCAGACACTTGGAGAAGGTCTTGAAATATATCGTCAAATGAACGAACTATTAGCTAAAGCAGGGTTTGAGTTGCAAAAGTGGTCAAGCAATAGCAATGTGTTACTGGAGCAAATAATAGGTGAACAGTACAAAGGAAACTTAGAAACAGATATCAGAATAAAAAAGGATGAGATAATGAAAACTTTGGGACTTACCTGGAATCGAAGGAACGACACCTTCCAGTATTCTGTTGAGCTGCCTCCACTACAGGAACCTGTAACAAAAAGAAGAATATTATCAGATATTTCAAGACTATTTGATCCTTTGGGATGGATCGCACCCGTTATTATAATGGCTAAGGTGCAAATTCAAAAGCTGTGGATTATTGGAATTTCATGGGATGAAGCTGTACCAAATGAAATAAAAGGTGACTGGTTTACTTACCGTCAGGAGTTACAACGTCTGACAGAATTTTCGATACCTCGACGGTTGAGCATGAAGGACAGTGACAAGCAGATTGACTTGCATGGTTTCTGTGATGCATCAAAAATTGCGTATGCAGCGGTTGTATACGTACGCGTAGTCGATTCTGAAGGTACAATTCATGTCACTTTACTTACTGCCAAAACCAAGGTAGCCTATCGCCTATCAAAACGGTTTCAATTCCACGTCTAGAGTTGTGTGGTGCCGTATTACTGGCAAAACTTCTAGCTGAGGTCTCTGGAGTGATGGGAATCGACAGATCCAATCTACATGCATGGACTGATTCGGAGATAGTACTGGCATGGTTAAACAGTCATCCCAGTAGATGGAAGACGTTTGTCGCCAACCGCGTATCCGAGATCTTATGTATGAGTGAACCTCAGCAATGGAACCACGTTCAATCCAAGCAGAATCCTGCTGATTGCGCGTCACGAGGTCTTTATCCATTGGAATTGCTAAAAACGCGGTTATGGTTGGAAGGTCCAGATTTTTTTGAAAGAAAAAGACATTCCGTTTGTCAAACATAAAAATGTGTCAACCAAGGTTGAAGAAATTAAGGTACATGTAGTAGCAAAGGATGTTGATATTGACAATTGGATTTGGGATAGATTTTCATCTCTTAACAGATTGGTCAGAGTAGTAGCATATTGTAGACGTGTCTTAGAATGGAAGATCCCTAAAATTAAAAGAAATAAGTCTTATTTAAAAGTCGAAGAATTGAAGTTAGCATTGGATACCTGTATTAGGAAATGTCAGAAGCACCACTTCGAAGATGAACTTACAAACCTGCAAAAGAAATCTAATAATAAGCGTACGGCACTGAGTTCTCTTAATCCTTACCTGGATTCTTTTGATATTCTGAGGGTGGGCGGTAGACTGGAGCTGTCGGCTCTTAATGTGGCACAAAAACATCCGATTTTGATGCCGAAAAATTCGTTATTAACTAATCTGTTAATTGCTGATGCACATCGTCTTACTCTTCATGGTGGTCCGTGCTTATTGCTGAATTACTTGAATAGAAAATATTATATACTAGGCGTTCAGAGATTGGTTAAAGCCTACGTGCGAAAATGTGTTATTTGTCTTCGTTATGCTTCTTCTACTGAAACTCAATTGATGGGTCAGTTACCATCTTCTCGTGTTACCCCTAGTAGGCCATTTAAGAACAGCGGGGTCGATTATGCTGGTCCAATAAATTTAAGAACCTCAAAGGGTAGGGGTCATCATTCATACAAGGGATATATATGTTTATTTGTATGCATGGCGACTAAGGCTGTTCATTTAGAGGTTGTTAGTGACCTAACGACGGAAGGTTTTCTGGCCGCCTTTAAAAGGTTCGTGGCAAGACGCGGTCACTGCAAGGATATATGGAGTGACAATGGTACAAACTTTCAGGGTGCCGCCAATGAACTGCCAATTCTGGTTCAATCTGAAAAGTCGGGTATTGCCAAGGAAATTGCTGAGACGTTAGCTAATGAGGGAACAACGTGGCATTTCATTCCGCCCCATGCACCGAATTTCGGTGGATTATGGGAAGCTGGTATTAAATCTTGCAAGCAACATTTACGCAGGGTAATAGGAACCTCTACTTTGACTTATGAAGAGATGGCAACTCTATTAAGTCAAGTAGAGGCATGCTTAAATTCCCGGCCTTTGTGCCGAGTTACAGATACGGACACTGTTGACCCTTTGACACCAGGGCATTTCCTGGTCGGTGAACCTCTTATCAATGCACCAGACCATGACTTTGAGTCAGTGAACATATCTAGCTTAAAGAGATGGCATTTAGTTCAAAAGATGATGCAAGATTTTTGGCGTCGATGGTCAAATGAATACTTGACTACTCTTCTTCATCGTTACAAATGGTCTAAACAAAGACCAGAACCTAGTGTCGGTGACACTGTTTTAGTGAAGGAAGACAATCTGCCGCCTTGCAGATGGTTACTTGGCAGAGTGGTTGAAAAACATCCCGGTCGGGACAACTTTACGCGTGTAGTCACCATACGCACTAGTGCTTCAATTATTAAAAGACCAACATCAAAACTGTGTGTCTTGCCTATTGGCTGATTTATTATTGTTATTTTGTCATTTATTTTAAGTAGCACATAAGTATCTACTATATATACTTATGAGTTTATTGGTTGTAACTAATTTAAATTTAACCTTTAAAGGACACGCTGTTGCTATGTGTCCTTGGTGGGCGGAATGTCGATCCATTAGTCGACAATTGTTATAAAAAATGATAATATTTGTTAGTAAAAAATTGCCTCATATCGCTCTAGATGGCGTTGTGCCTTATTTATAGATCGCGATATGGTTTCGTTCCCACCCGTAGTATATAAGGTGAAAATTTTTGTTGTTAATCAGTACCTCAAGAATTTCAAGAAATAAATAAGTGTTCTTTTAAAGTGAGCTGTGTTATTAAAAGTTACCCGGACCCTGGAATATTGTTCATTATGAATAAACTCAAAATCTACGTAAACAATTTAAATAATTCTTTCACATAGAAAGCTACAATACTAGCGAGTAACATGGGCTATATTTTTGTGGTATACCACGCGGGCGAAGCCGCTGGCAACAGCTAGTCTTATATATTTTTGTTGATTATAATTGTTGATTATATTATATAATGGTTATTCTTATAAGAACCTTTTTTTGTAGATTATTGGAATTGGTGTAAATATTGATGTAACACTCTAATGAATGTTTTGTTGATTACTGTAATTGATTGATGTGATTATAAGTGCCTATAATATTGTTAATTGTTGAAATAATATTTATTCAATATTCTAAGGTTTTTAGATATCCTATGAAATGACTCAAAGAACCCACAGATTGGTACTTCTATTTGTTATTGTGATAAGCTGGTAATTTTAAAATTTTGATATTTTTTGAATTTTATTTTAAATAACTGTGATAATTAGTGCCATATTTTGGGATATCAATAGTAATGATCTTATATTATGTTTTTCGTAGATGATTATTTTCATAACCATGTTTTGAGTGGGATACAAGCAATTCCTAAGTAAATGTTGTAATGTTTAGTGTAATTTATTATATATGACTTCGGAGTTGATTGTATTTATTATCTTTATTATAACTTATGAAGCAATACAACTTTTTTTTTAGTAATGCAATCTATTTTGATGCTGTCTGTACATGAAAAGCAATAAAAATTCCATCGGGCGAAACGCCCAATCAAAAATTATAAATATTGTGATTTAGTCGATTGGCCCGTTCGGGCGAACTAATGGCGGTGGAAACGACCAATAACTCGTGCTTTCATATTATTTTATAGTAGGTACATACTTAGGTTTAAAATATTAAATTGTTTTTACAGTGGAGTTGGTGACTATTGACATCAAATCTCGACTACATGGTGGCGACTCTTTAGATGGCAACGATACTGAGGCTTTAGGAGAGGCATTTCAAGTCTCATCTCGATGCCAATGTCTACCAGCCTGCACGTCTATTGAATACGAAGCGGAAACATCTCAGGCTGACTATGACTGGGCAGCGATATTTAGAGCTTATAGATTAACTAATTTAACTGAAGATTTGCAGGAGTAAGTCTATTTAATCATAAGCCTCATGGGTATTAGGTACCTACTTACTAAAGTACCTACCATATTAATTGAGCAGGACCCAAAATTTTTTTCCATTCCCTTTATCAGCCGTTATCAGCTGAACATACACCCTTTTTCCATCTTATCCATTTCACAATCCATCCTTTAATCTGCCGCTCTGTGTTCTAAATTGGATGCAAGATTTAAATTCACCTACGTAACTTTTTTTGCTCTAAGTTTAGTAAGTACCTTACTAAACTTTTTCATGTTTTAATTCGTACTTTTAGCGGAAAGTAGGTATATCACAAAGCTCATTATTTTGTTTCCACAGATGACTGGTTTTAAGTTAACGAACTTACAAAAATAAACCTTTCGGTCAATACCATAAGTGCCAAATGCTTTAAACAAAAAATTTAGGTAGGTACTTACATGTTAAGTACTCGCTACATTTTCTTTGATCACACAAAGTACAAATACTATGTTGTTTCTAGAGAATAGTGCAATAAACGAAACAAGATTTTTATTGATAATGAGACTATTGGAGACAGAGAAACTGCCACAATTCACATAGGTATTTAATAAGTACCATAGACCAATATTGGTCTTTAAAGAATATTTAAACTTTTGCAGCCTGAGTTACTCTCGCGTTATGGTGTTCTTCAAAGAAGCACAGTTCATCACATCTCGTCGGTCCGAGTTGTACGGTCAAACGGACTTCCTCGCCAACTGCGGTGGTTTGCTCGGGTTGTTCATGGGCTTCTCCATACTCAGCGTCGCCGAAATCATATATTTCCTGACTTTGAGGTAATTTTCTGCTGTTTTATATATTTGTTGTTTTAGAAAGTGCTTTTTTCCATCATACCTTCTTAAGGAAGAAGATAAGTACCTAACTTAGATGGTAAGTTATAAGTCGAGTTTTGGAAGGAGAAACTGGAAGCAGTGGGACAAAACAAGCTATGAAAAATACGTTGTAGATAACGCGATACTGGCTGGCGTAGATAGTAAGTACATCTCTATTGTTTCATTTAGCACAACTAATAAACTAATAATTGCGTTTTTGTGAACTATGAGGTTTTTTATTAGTAAGTACTACAAAGATGATACTACTACTATAGTATTGTCTTATCTGTCAATGTAGGTACTAGATTGTTATAGCAGGGCAGGTACCTACCTCCCTCGTCCCTCTCTCATAATGGCTGTAGTGCATTTTCATTACAAATTTCACGCTAGAAACATCACAATTCAAAGGTCTATTACGACGTAGGTGAGCCTTTATGTACTTACACGTGAAATGAACTTGAATCGATCATAGAAGTAGGTAGGTATAAATAGTCTTGAAATCGTGGGCGCATTCTGTAAAGATGTGACGACCTACTCATAGTTTTATTATAAAGAAAATCAGGTATGTAGGTAGGTATATGACGTATGTAGGAATAAAATGGTGAATGGTGATAATAGGTACCAGTAATTTTTTCTTATACTATTCAGAGGAATTCAAAAGAAAGCCCTACCGGTTGTCGTAGTAGGCTTATTAGTAACTATTTTAGCAGACTAGAACCAAGACAGAACCGGTATGATACTAGGATCACCTTTTGACTTTGCCGCAATTTATGTGACGTATAGCTGGCGATACATTGACTCTGCCAACTCTTTGGAAAAAAGATGATGATCAATCCAACTAGTGACGGTGTACCTAATAGGGAAGAATACTTAGTGGGGACTTCCGGCTAGTTAGTGAAACATGCCACAGACATATTAAATTAAGTACTTACCCTTCAATACCCTTTAGGCGCTGTGTACCTAAAACATACTCAGGTAGGTACTCATTAAATTTTACACCTTCATAAATCACTTCTGTGGTGTAGATTTTAGGCCTTCTGTTTTAATGTACCTAATGTAGCTAAGTAGATATAGTACCCATATTAAAATTTATAATGGACTTAAAATTATGTAGTTCAAACTTCACAGGCTTTGCTGTGTGTTGTGGCGACGACAGAAACGTATTGAAGCCAAAAGAGCATCTATCGTTGACTCAAGTGTCAATAAAGGTAAACGCATGGATTAGTGTAAGAAACTTTTTAAACACAATTTGAATTTGAATGTTTGTTCGATCGATCTACACTAATATCTATAGCGGAAGAGTTTGTTTGTTTAAACGCGCTAATCTCTGGAACTACCAGTCAGATTTGAATTTTTTTTTTTGATCGTTGACTCAAGTGTCAATAAAGGTAAACGCATGGATTAGTGTAAGAAACTTTTTAAACACAATTTGAATTTGAATGTTTGTTCGATCGATCTACACTAATATATAAAGCGGAAGAGTTTGTTTGTTTAAACGCGCTAATCTCTGGAACTACCAGTCAGATTTGAATTTTTTTTTTTGCATTTAATTGCCCAGTTCTTAAGGAAAGATATAGGCTTTATAACATCACACTACCGGTGATGGAAGCAGAGCAGTAACTTAAGATGTACATACCTCGACGCGGGTGAAAACGCGCTGCGCGGGAAACTAGTACTTTTATAAAACACGTTAATGACGTAGTTTTAAGCACATTTTTTGTCATTTACCTACATAATCTACCATAAGGCAAACACGCAAAATTTTACAAAGCAAAAAAAATTTTAATGTTATGTGCGTTCTAAATTTCCAATAAGAATAATGTTCAAAATCAAATTTATTATTAAATGTAGTGTATCATGATGTGCCTGTACTTAAATAATTAAATAAAAATACATTACTTACTTACTTGATTGTTGTTTTATTTACCAAGCAATATCTACCTAGTTAACACAATAAAGAATACTTACATAATTTAATAACTTACACATTAGCGTTTTTTGAGAGTTTTGAGAGAATATAAATACTTGTCCACATACAGTGATCTGCGCGATCTAGATGCCATGTTCTCTATGGTCTACAATATAATAACACTCTATATCTAACTCTATTACATTTGGATGTTGGATGTAGACGGACTTGTAAGTATACCAGAGAACGAAGCAATCGTCTTATTACTATCACCAACTCTACCAACAAGGCTAGTTATTACTAGCCTTGTCGGTAGAGTTTGGACTATTGTCCAAACTTGTCCCTATAGATAGAAGAAGCAGATGTCTATCAGTGAACGGCTGATATAAGTTCTTGATGATGATAGATGAATGAATACCTAAGTAGTGAGGAACGCACAGTGAGTAGCAAAACGCTGCGTTGTTCTACCACAAACAAATTAACTAAGAATAAATAAAACAGAAAGATCACCTGTCCTAATTAATTGAAAAACACGCTAATAAATAAAAAAAATGTTACCTAAGTGAATAATAAAAATCACGAACTTAAATAGAATATTTTTAAAATGGAAAATGAGGACAAGGAAGGCCGACCTCAAGTAAATGGGACCAGGTCTAGAAAGAAAAAGAAGAAATGGAATATTTTTATGTAAGGTACTTATTTAATTTTTAAATTTTACACAGTGCTTGGTCCGCTCGGTTTTTTCTTTGGAGCATAACCAATCCGGTTGTGGATTTCTTCCGTGGTTTTGGTTCCAGCGCCCAATGATTTCGGCGTATCTTCTTGCATTTCGTTAGCTGTTGACGTATTATTGCCTTGTTCACGACGATATGCCTCATATTCTTGCAAATCGTCCAGCTTCAAAGTAATTTCAGTCAGCGGTCTACGAATCATTGTAATATTTGCTGTAACATAAGAAAGAAAGCCACAAATTAAATTGGTACGTGTAGATACAATTAATCATAAGCCAAAACAGTTCGTGATTTCAATATTTGTAAAATCTCGCGTGACACAGGTATTATTCCTTAGTGCGAGTCATTAAAGTACTTATAATGTTTTAAAAACAAAACCTGGCATGTAAAGATGTCAAAAACACAATACCTATCAAGTTACGTAGTAAGTAACCTGCGTCATGAAGGACCAATGATATTCTATTTATGGGATTGGGAAGGACCCATCGGCAATTACTTAATTACAATTCTAAAATTTAGGTGCCGACTAACGCTATTAATAGGTATAATACTGGATTTTGTCTTTTTGAACATAATACAGTAGTGTTTGGTTTGAAAACAGAGCCGGCTCTTGAGCAAACCGGGGCCTAGCCTGCCCCAGGCGACAAATTCAGAGGGCGCCAAAATCATTTTACAAAACTGATTTTACGAAGTTATTATACTCTCCCGTTCACAAAATATTGTACGGTTAAATTATGTTTCACATTCTATTGAGTAGGTAATTAAAGTAATTTCTTGTAATATTGAATACAGTATTATGTTTAACATTTGCATGCTACTATGGTAAAATACACAGCACAGACTATTTTGTTTATACCTACTATCATTTCTAACTTGTATTTAGCAAATGAAGAATTTTAACTTTTTTGAAATAATGTCATCTAAAGGAAGACGTCCACTGCTGGACCACCCGTCCCCGTAGCCGTCGCTAGCTTAACTCATCGTCATATTAACTGAATGAGGAGCGCCCAGGTAGGACAATTAGGACACCATTTCTTTCGCAGTGAGCGTCACAGATGCGATCCCACAAGTTTATTTAAGAATAGGTAGGTAACAAAAACATGAAAATATTTGAGTATTACGTTGCCCAAATGCCCACTTTATTCCAAAAACAAATAATCCTTGCCTTCCTTTTTTTATTAAAATAAAATGACAATAAGTACCTATAATACCAATACCTACATAGAAAAGAAGGTAAAGTAAAAGACTATCTATCCAAGGACCCCTTTTACCATTTACTAGTAAATTAGGCTCATAAAGTATAGCTCATATTATTATGTGGTAGAATATTATTATTATAAAGTTAAGTATCTTACGATACTTACTTATCGAGGTACGAATTTTACTTTCGAGTCACACAGTGGATAAAACGTTGTAGCTGACGACCTATGAGGTTCCGGCAACCTACCCCACAAACCGAAGTGATGGTGTACTTTTAGAGATTGGGTTTTCCTATTCCTATTGTAAACGGCCGATTAATACAATATGCCTGCGACATATACACAACGCTCTACAGGCTCAAACAAGCATATTAACATTATTAAAGCTTGTGATATGGGTACAGATATAAAATACATACATAGTATCTACAGAAACACCCAGACTAATGCAAACTATAGCATAGACTATTTTTAATTTGTCTCCCTCTGTAAAATTCTTATTGTCACCCTATTAGAAAGGGACACACGGCCTCTGTAGTACATCTCTTGCTAGGCTCGTGTTTTAGCTGCTAGTACTCAGTCCTGTTTAATAATACGTCCATGGGTAAAAACCAATACCTACCAAGATAGACCAATAACACAGTCTTAATATTACTAACAGTCAGACGACTGATGTACTTGCGCGGGGCAACGATGAAGGGGACAAGGGGAAGCGAGCGGCAGGGTCGACGAGAGCGCAATCTCACTTAGTTTGCGCTCTCTAATCTAAAGGGGTGTACTACGTGTAACGAGTTTAATACCAGCAGTCCATAATGGCCCATAGGATATGTTCTGTGTTTAACTGTAAATATACATCAAGGTTTAATATAGATTTAAAATTCCATCTCTTTCCATTTCCACGGGACGACCGGTGAATTATTTTGAGTTTATTCGCAAATTCATAGGTACTAGTAAATTAATAAACCTAATGTAGACGTAATATTAGACGTTTACGGGTCGACTGATTAATTGTACGTTAGAGCCAATTCTAGGAATTCAACGTTAAAAAATTACAAACAAAGTTATCTATTTAATTAGACCGTGAGATGCCGTAGACAGATAAGAAGTTTATCTACTTGAGACGCGGACCATCGAATTCATCGCGTCGCCGATCCGTTCATGTCTCCTCGTGTTCAGATGAGCAAAATTTATTCTAATGACGAATAATGAATAAATAAGTTGTTTTATTTGTTATTCACAGATCTATCTATACATATAATAAAAATGTAACCGATCGCTGTCTGTACATGGAAGATATATGAGAAAAAAAATTATTGGGACCTTTATCAACGCAAATAGAACCCAAAACAATGATTGTTACAATTTTTGTCTGTTTGTCTGTTTGTCTGTGCGTTTGTTCACGCTAATCTCAGAAACGGCTCATCCGATATAGATATGGTTTTCACTAATACATTGTGGTAAGCTTCACTTAACATTTAGTGTTTGTTTCATGTCAATCGGTTCATAAATAAAAAAGTTATGCCAATTTAAAGAATCACGTCGAACATTTGTTAATTTACTACGAAACCTGATAGAAACAGAGACTTTAATAGGTTACGGAATAGCTGATAGCGTTTTTATTTTTCGGATTCCTCTCATTCTAAACAATCTTCCGTTTAGTTTTAAATGAGTCCAGTTTCCAGTGAGCCTATGTTTCGCGATGACAATTATTAATAAAGCCCAAGGTCAGACACAACTAAATGTTTTGGGTGTGGATCTAAGTATTAGCTGTTTTTCGCACGGTCAGCTTTATGTGGCTCTATCACTAGCATTAGCATTCCGTTAGCATTCCTAGCAGCCTGTATACTTTGATCCTCGATGGCTATACGTCTAATCCATACATCCGTACACCCATACATATTATATAAGGCTTTGTCCTGACTGACTGACTGACTGACTGACTAACGGACAACGCACAGCCTAAACTGCTGGTCGTAGTGACTTGAAATTTGGAGGGTGTGTTTGTCTAAATGTCTAGAGGTTGTACTAAGAAAGGGTTTTTTAAAATTTAATTCCTAAGTGTGTGAAAAGGGATGAAAACGATTGTATGAATCTTCTTCATTTTTTAACTTACAGTTTTGAGAAGTCAGGGGGAAGTCAGGGGAATGCCAGGGAGAAGTGAGGGGAATTTCAGAGGAAAGTGAGAGGAAAGTAAGGGGAAGTGAGGGAGAAGTGAGGGGAAAGTGAGGGGGATGTGAGGGGGAAGTGAGGGGGATGTGAGGGGAATGTGAGGAAGTAGTGAGGGGGTAGTGAAGGGGAAGTGAGAGGAAAGTGAGAGGGGGGAGTGAGGTGAAGTTAGAGGGAAGTGAGGGGAAGTGAGGGGGAGTGAGGAGGAAGTGAAGGGTGAATGAAGGGAAAGTGAGAGGAAAGTGAGTGATAAGTGAGGGAGACGGGAGAGGAAGGGAGGGGGAAGGGACGAGGAAAGAAATGAGTTTTCGAATTGTGAAAAAAGGGAAGAGAAGAGATAGGAAGCAAAAGAAAAGGCGAGGAAAAGAGGAAAGGAAGGAGAAGGAAGGGGGAAGAGAAGGGAAAGCGAGGAGGGAAGAGAAGGTAAAGCGAGGAGGCAAGGTAAAGGGACGTGGAGGAACGGACATGAGATGCTGGAGGAGGGGCAAGGTAAAGGGACGTGGAGGAACGGGCATGAGATGCTGGAGGAGGGGCAAGGGATGCTGAAGGAGGTGAAGAGGAGAAGGGGGAGGGGAGGAGAGGAAGGAGGAAACTGTGGAGAGTGGAGAAAAAGGGCGATAGGGAAGAAGGGGAAGGGGAAAATTAATGTAGTGAAAATTTGCTTTTGTGTATTGTATATTGTTTTTACGAGGGATATCTTTAGGTAGGTGAAAGAGGATTTGTATGAATGGGAGATTAAAAATAGTATGAAAAACAGTATTTACACAATATAAAAATGTCTATTAGAACTATATTCACTACTTAGAAAAACATATTCACACACACATTCATTAGGGCAAAAGCTATCTATATACATAAAAGCAAAAGGTCACTCACTTACTCATCACGAAATCTCAGAAACAACAAGTGCTAGGCATCTCAAACTTTGCATAGTCGTTCCTATTAGGATATAGGTGCTCACTGGTGGCAAAGTTTGTATGAAACTTCTATAGTTTTTATAGCAGGATTACCAAATTACTATAAAATACTCTTTTTTTTTTTAAATTCAGAAACCAGCCTTATTAAGTGGGCAAATAACAGTCGCAAGTTTGTGTGAAAGTGGTTTGTCAGTTTTAGCGGTAGCGGGTTTAAACTGGATTCGCCATAGAGACGGATAATACTGATATTTATTACTGATACAATGTACGATTGCCATAAAATCTGGCACACAATATTCGCATAGAGGCACCCATCTGAATTGTCACGCGAACGAAGTCGCGGGCAACAGCTAGTAATAAATAATTTCCTTTATTCAAAGAAAAATCATCCGAATTTCGAATAAATTCTTTCATTCGTTATTCGATTAATAAAAAAAATAATACAAGGAATTAGGCATTGTATATTTATTTACTAATAATAAAATAAAGTAAAGCAAGGAATTAGGTACCTACAAATTGTATATTTTTCACGCAAATGTGTTGTAGTGTGGATTTGGGACACTTGCACGCACAGACACTTGTTTGAAATTTTGCTGTTAACCGGTTTTTTTCAAAATCAATATCTGAGTATTGCAGCGATGACCAAATACCAATCGTGAAATTTATTAAAAGCAGCCGCCATTTTGAATTATGCTGATATTGAACCGATTGCTTTCAAAATCGATATCTGAGTGTCCCAGCGATCACCGAACATGAATTTAAGTCAAATTTAATTAAAATAAGTACAATTGCAATAAGTACAAAAACAGCAAAGTTTCGCGCAAACGCCGTTCGCACAAATGTCCACTCGCGCAAATTGTATACTCGCATGAGAATCCATTACATAGTAAAATTCTAAAAATAAAATTAGTAGAACATATTTATGATGTATTAATATGATGATGTTTATAATTTTGTATATTACGTATATGACTATATACCTTCGTTATTTATATAAAAAATTTACGTAGTTTTTGTTGTGACAACCCTGACCCTCGATAGATTTTCTGTGCGTAGGTCTTAGAGCAAGTGCTTTAGTACTTGTTCTGAGTCGTAGGTATACGCAATGGCGGCTTGTTATCAACAACAAAGGAGTCGGACTACTGCTACGTGCATTATAATACTGTGCCAATATCCACACTCCACGTCATTTGACACGAAACCGCGCGTGTTTGGAACTACACTTCGCTACAACTTGTACCTACTACCTTTATGAGTTACGAGACATGGCAATCGTAATTTTAAAAACATATATTAAATATTATTACAATTTAAATATTAATTAAATTAATTCGTTACTTGCGTATAGATACGGAGAAAATTGAACGCATCTATAATAATTAATAACACAGTTGGTAGCATTGTTGAACTAATAGTCACGTACAGATTATCAGGTTAATATAAGCATCGATAAAATTATATTATCGCACCTACCTTCGTATGTAAACATTATAGTTAAATTTTATATCAATTTAATAAAATAAGAAAATAAGGTAATTTTATCAATATATTTTATATAATTAATATAAAATAAATCTTTATTCGCAATAGCATTGAATTTTCTTTTTTTTTTTTTATATTTCAAAAACCAAAACAACACAATAATGTTCATTTAGCACTTTTCTTGCCAGCTGTCATTCTCTAGGCGTCATGCGAGGGGCCAGCACTTTATTAAAGTATCAGGATACGTGGAAATTTTACAACTAACCTAATAATAATGTAATAATGTAATAATTTCAAAGCTTGTAGTTCAACTCATTAAACAAAAATATTGTTCAGTAATGAATAGTAAAATTATGCCCAAATCACAAGAATGCCAAACTTTTATCGACTTATCGATATCATTCGTCTGAGTAATATTCGCAGCACTATAGCGAACAAAGTTGTTTGTTTGACGTGACGTTGCTTAAAGTGTACACGTCAATATTGCTTCCTCATTCGCAGATTGTGCTATTCGTGCTATAATTACATATAAAACTAATTAATTTCTAGTATTATTAGTTATTTGTTGTAAATACAACTCACCAAAATGCTGTATCTTGAAGATTATTTGGAAAGTAAGATGTTCTTTGTCCTTATAAGATGACGTAATATTTTGCTCTTAGGTTGGCGTCCTTGTGGCGTGCGTCAATACTTAAAATTGAGTGGCGCGTAAATTAAAAATAAATAGATTTGACATTTTGTTTTGAAAATTATTTTCATTCCTATAATGTTTTATTACTTTCAGTGATTGAGCATCTGCCGCAGGAGCTAAGGGACAGGTTTACTGAAATGCGTGAAATGGATTTATCAGTTCAAAGTAAATATAAATATAAAGTAAAAAAATTTAGGGATGAAATATCATAGGTAGTTTATTTAAATCTTTTCTTCAGATAACATGGATACATTAGAGAAACGGGTACGTACTCTCTTTGGTGGATGTCGCCGGGGAGAGATCAATACGGATCAAGCAAACACAGAGTTTACTGACATCAAGCGGGGCTATAACAAGACTATAGAGGAAGCTGATGAAAAGATGGCTTTGGCTAACCAGATGTATGATTTAGTTGATAGATACTTGCGCAGACTAGGTTTGTATGTTATGTGCAAATAATAATAGTTTTACTTATTTTTATAAGTACTTGAAATTGTTTTATCAATATTGTACTTAAGTACTTATGTCAGTTTTAAGTGCACAATTCATAAAGCAATAATTGCACTTAATAATATAATAATACTAGCCTGTTTAATGTCCTACTGCAGGGCAAAGGCCTCTTCTCATAAAGAGAAGGCATGAGCATTAATCACCACACTTGCTCAAGGTGGATTGGCAATTTCAGGTTTCCTCACAATGTTTTCTTTCACTGTCAGTCAGAAAGATCAAAGATAAACTTAGAAAGTAACATGAACCCACTAAGTTGTGTTTACGAATCGGGTGCCTTATCCACTGGACCATTTTGCTTGCACTTTATTTTATCATAATATTATTGACTGCTGCTATGGTGCAGAGGAGGC
Source organism: Parascotia fuliginaria (assembly GCA_963082885.1). Taxonomy (NCBI): domain Eukaryota; kingdom Metazoa; phylum Arthropoda; class Insecta; order Lepidoptera; family Erebidae; genus Parascotia; species Parascotia fuliginaria. The sequence goes on from OY720187.1 coordinate 9,118,897, forward strand.
GCAAGTAACTACTGTGCACAAGGTTGTGGGTTCAATAACCTCACAGGACAAAACTGTATGATCCCTAAATATTTGTACCGAGTCCGGGTAAGCTTGAGTGCTATATTTCTGTTTTATAGTAGGCTAACTTATATTTTTATGTTTCTATGTCAGAGTTTATTATGTTAATTTTTGCAGATACTGAATTACATAAGTTTAAGTGTGAACTAGAGGCAGATAACAAGGGCATTACAGAATTACTAGAGAAGCGCTCACTAGAACTGGATGTGAACACCAATCATACCAGCACTTCAAACAATAATCATTATAAGGAAAACAGGTATTCATAACTGTTTAAAAACTTTTTTAAATTCTAGCTATGCCAATAATAAAATTGTATTTTATATCTATATCTACCAATAAAAAAATTTCATCCAAATCTACCCTTTAGTAGGACACATCTTTTATAAGAACACATCTTATTTGCTACTCATTGGTGGGCTCGTCCGCATTTAGACCAACCAAACCAGACGTAATACCAAGACTTTTGTAAGTCCAGTTCGGTTGGATTATTTTATACAACCCAGCTCCGCCCGAAAGCACAGAAGTTTACTGGGATCTTCGCAGGCTTCACTGAGAGAGCTCGCATTGTCGAGGATATGTGCCTGATGTGTCATCAGACTCATCAGCCATCACACTTATTTTATGAGAACACACTTTTTTTGACATACATAGCTGTGTCCTCTAAGCAACACAAAAACAAGGCCAAGATAGCACAACACAGCCATTGTCAACCGTGTAGAAGAGAATGAGGGCAGACTAAGAGAATAATTAGTCATCCTGCACTTAGTCCTAATAATAATATGTCCTACCTTGTATAATAAAAAATTACTTTTCTCACTTTAGATATCGCATTCGTGCCGAGAAACGGCGAGACAGCTGGGGCAACCGAGAGTCCCGTGGACATTCGTCTGGCAACCTCTCCAGAACTGATTCAGCTATACAGGTAAATTAAATATGATTTAAAAGTCTTACCAAAATAATAGATACCTTGTTAATTTGTTTACTGCAAGTCTAAAATCTCCAATCCACACACTGTGAAGATCAATGCTCATACCTTCTCTATATGAGAAGAAGCCTGCACGCTGGTATGATGATCTCGTCTACTTGATACCTATTTCTTAATTATCCTAAAAAAAAATATTTTTACTTTTTTATACAATTTTGCCTTGTTTTTAGACTCTTTAGGATAAATTTGCCATCATCATCATGCTTGCCAGGCTGCATTTTTATTTTTCTCTGGTATTCTATAACATACTTTATCTAACTTTTCTTTTTTATCATAGGCTGCTTTAGGAAGAGATTCATATTCCTTGGGTCATGCGGGCAGTGCTATCGCTGCAGCAGCAAGTCAGGCCATAGCAGCCACTCAGCAGGTAAGATAAATATACAACTACAATAAACCAGTATTTTATAGTTTCTGATGATTAAAGGTGTTTTAACAATAATAATAATATCACAGCAGCTACACAACTCAATCTAGACCCAAAGTAAGCATAGTAACAGCTTGTGGTATGGGTTCTAGAATTAACAAATTAATTTATTTATTATATTAGTAGATATTTAGGTTTGAGGGACTTGAACCTGCCAGGGAAGATATAAACAATAAAAGCATACGATTTCTTATGGAAGAATTCAGATGTATTTCCTTGAAGCTGAGCTCCCTAGCCCCTCCCCCTGGATCTGCTAATGTAGGTACCTGAAGTTGTAGTGTCAATAAAGGATAGTAACAGCACTTATTCAACAATATATCAGCTTCAAACTGACCAACAATCATTCACTCCACACACAAAATCATCAATGACCTTATATTCGACAGATGCAACACGGTCGTCGTACAGCCTCTTTGAAGGCGTCATACGAAGCGGTAGCGGGCGGAGACCTCGCTCACCACACTTTGCAAACACACCATACTCATCATGACCATGGTATGTTACATTTAATGTATTTTTTTTTTGTTTATGTGTTTTAGACATTACTGTAACGACATGTGAAAGAAAAAATTAATCAAACAAACAAAGCAGATTTTTTCTATTAAATAGAGCATCCTTTCTCCAAGCATTAAATAGTCAGAAATTATTGTCTCTTCATCCATCCTGTGTGTTTTGTTTGTTTGGAAAGAATGGAGATGCTACCTGCACCTAAGCTTGTTTTCATGATGCAAAAATAATAGGCATTTTTACTAAATTTTACGTCAAGTATGTTTGACAAAAACATAGTTTTAAATAAATAAACACTACGTATTTTATCGTAACTGCTAAAAATCTCTATTCTTAATGTTTATATTTCAACAGGACACGGCATGGCCGCGAGCCACAGTCAAACAAATAACGTGCATGGTCATCATACAACATCACATGGCCACAACAGTTCGTCATCATCTTCTAATAAAAGGAATAAACAAAAGTAAGTACTAGTCATATTACAAAGAAGTACTACTTAGGTAGTTAACGTCTTTTGAGTGAAAAGGCACACAATTTCTATTGCACTATAAGTAAAAGACCATCTCATAAAGCTGCAGTGACTGCTTACCATCAAGCAGAATGGAGACACTTTGGTAATATGAGTACTCGTAAGAAAGTACTGTATTTATTGATACTGTATTATGAACCATAGTGTTGTTATTCCTTGTTAGCTGTGCCTACACTGCAATGTTTCACCAGGTGGTGTTTGTAGTTTATTTTAATTACAAAGAAAGTTTCGACTGTGGTTTATTAAACATCAAAAGTTGATATTTTGCTTTAAAGAGCTATTTATATGACAATAATTGACAATATTAAAAATCTATCTCAAAAATTTACTATGATTACAAATAAACTTGTTGTTTCAGGAAAAGCAATAGTTACAGTTCGACTGGTGTGTCGTCACATACACAACAAGCTGTTGCTACCGCTGCTGCTAGCCGATCGTCTTCCCCTACTGTTGTGTACGTATCAACTATAAAACAGCATGATTTATTTATTACTAGCTGCACTCGGCATGTGTTGCAATGCAACGTAAAATAAATGTAGATTTTTTTAGGTCAGAAACCTTCTCGGGCATGCCCAGAACACCTTACCAGAATTTCATCACGATCCAATTAATGGTTCGAAATGTATCGAGGACAAAGTTGGCAAATCAAAAGACCCTGGTTTCAGATAGAAGTGCAAATAAAAAATTCAACACTTCGAGACGAGTAAACTTTCCACTCAGATTTGAAAAGCGTGTTTCAAAAGGCAGTAGGAATAAGAAAATTTGATTTAGGTGTTCTTAGGTGTGTGTTAAATTTCAGGGCCATGAACAACGTTGTGAACAATGTCGCAATTGAAGAGCCCATGGAGGAAGAGTGGACATACGATCCGAATGAACCGCGCTATTGTATCTGCAACCAGGTTTCGTATGGAGATATGGTTGCTTGTGACAATCAAGACGTGAGTAGCGCGATATTACTTTATTATAATTTCATTTCTCTAAAAAAAATAGTTCAGTGGCTTCTAAGCAAGCATAACGTTACCAAGATTATAAGACAACAACCGCGATACGCTGCGGGGTGCGTGGCGACCGAACATCTACACCGCGCGTGAATGCGTTTTCTGTGTGTTGCACTATGCGTGTTTTCAATACAAAAAGAGATACTTACAAGCAACGTAAGAACACGCACTCCCGCGCTACCCTGCGTGATGCGGGGCTGTGTGCGAACCGCCTAACGGGGTGCATAGAATTGCCGAACTATATAAATAATACCAGCCTGTTTATTGTCCTACTGCCGGGCAAAAGTCTCTTCTCATATAGAGAAGGCATGTGCATTAATCGCCAAGATTGCTCGAGGCAACCTAAATATTTTTGTATTCAATTCCTCATCAGTTATGCAATTGTAATAGAACATCATAACTTTACAGCCTTGCAAAAATGCTGATGAATTAAAAAAAAAAACCTTTGAATAAATAAACAGTGTTCCGGAGTAGTAGACACCATCCCAAATTCCGAATACCATTTGCAATTTTTGCTTCTAGGTATTCATACAAGCAATAAGTAGGTATTTTAGTACTAATCATATCTCATGTTTAATCGCCAGCCAGGCTATCAAATTCAGTGCATTTTATTCCGTTATAAAATGTACTTGTGATAAGTTGATAGATAACTGCTTGCAATCTATGAACTAGTATCAAATTATAGTATTTTTGTTTTGTTTTTGTTTGTAGTGCCCGTACGAGTGGTTCCACTACCCGTGTGTCGGTATCACGGCTCCACCGAAAGGCAAGTGGTACTGCCCACAGTGCCAGACTAATATGCGTCGCAACCGTGCCCACAGGAAGAACTGAACTCGATACTATACTGCTTAATCTAATGACTCGTATTATTATTATTATTCTGTATACTTATTAAAATAAATTCCACTCAATCATGTTTTGTTTTATTACAATACCCACATACAATATTTTATACAATAAGTACCCGAACATTGTTTCATACTAACATCATCATCAAATCAGCCGAAAGACGTCCACTGCTGGACATAGACCTTCCTAGTTCCTACATTTTTGCTAACTTGTCTGGTGGTGAGCCACCCTCAACCTCATTCGTCGGTTGCTCGCCACCCTTATAAGGTTGTCGGTCAACCTTGTGAGAAGTCTGCCCACGTTCCGCCTGCCGCTTCGTGGTCGCCACTCTAAATCCTATCTGCCCCAACGGCTGACTAAACAAAAGTATAGTATAGTAGTGTCTATCTGTATGTTCCGGCTAATCTCTGAAATGGCTGGATCGATTTTGACGGGACTTTTATTGGCAGGTAGCTGATGTAATAAGGAGTAACTTGGGCTACGTTTATTTTAGAAAAAATCTTTTATAAATAATAATATGCGATGTAACCAGCATTTACTAGTTCGAAATAAATGAGATGAGCGCAGTTGTCTCTTTGCTACGTAGATAGACTAAGAACGCTTTGGAAATATTTTCGTAGGGAAAGTAGAGTGATCCCACAATACTCGCTAGCATAGAGCGTGCTTGACAAAATTTCTGCGAACAAATGATCGCACATTGTCAGCGTCAGTAGCGGATCGAAAGAAGAGACTAAGGGCCAGAGCATACGATGGGTTGCGGCTTGCGGCGGTGTCGCTGCGTCGTAATACATAGAATAGAACCTTAAGTGGCATGTCACACGATGCGGTGCGGCGCCGCACCGGACTTGCAACCGCTGAGACGAGGGTGGGCGCTCAGTCGAACTCAAGCCCCTCCCAAGCCTAATTCCTGAATTCACTTAGGTCTGCGTTGATTCCATGGGAAGTTTTTAACAATAACATTATATTTTGCCATGCTTTGCGGATTTCTGGCCTCCGCTTACAAAATATTGTTGCCGGCGTGGATCACCAACATGTAATCTCGATACATACAAGTTTATTTCTGATTGCTGAAATAGCAATCTATTCTTACGTAATTTAGTGGTCAGTTTATAGGTATTGCTAATAACGATAAACTCGAAGTAAATAATGTTTTGATTAACACCTACACCCAACACGCTTTACATACATACCTGCTTTAAAAAGAAATAATAAATTTTAAGTTTTATTACTGAAAATCCTGAAGCTAAAATTAATTAATATAGTCAGTAACCTCTAATAAGAGTATTAGAGGTTACTGACTATATGGACGAGACAAAATAATTAATATTTTATTGAGTCATTGAGTCACCTAGTCTAGAAGTCTCTATTTATCATGCTCACTCATTCATTCATTTTCTAGAATGAAATGGAAATCTGTCAATGTCTTTCTTTTCTCATTCAAAACCAAAAGTTCATAGACGCGCGTGTTTGTGTGTATTCTGTATTTCTCATAAAAATCACGGCGAATTTTGTTTGAAGCTTTTAAAAACACGCCATTATACCAGATTTTCTTTATTGTGTTAAATTACCAGAAAGATTTGAAAATGTCTGATACAAAATTGAAGGAGGTAAGTCTAGCTCTTGCTCTTGCTAACGAGATTCTTGGTTCTTTCAGCATGGTTTAAAAAAAATCTATGTTATACTTTAGCTACGCAGCGATATTGACGAGCTCAATGAGCTGCTCAAGCAAGCGAAGAGGAGGAAAGTACAAGATGTTCTGTCGTTGGAAATCAGGAAATTGGAAACTGAAATCATCGCCTTTAAACTTGAAAGTTTAAAGGCGATGGAAGTTGAAGCTACACCGGCACCGTCTACTGCTGCTGCTCAAAACAAGAGATATAAAATTAAACTGAATGGATATGGTATGTATGGTGTTGTTTTTAGTATGTAACCATTTTCTATGCAAAAAATAAAGTAAGTAAGTACTAAGTTGTTTCTTTGTCAGAGGTTAAAATTAATGGGACAATGTGAGTATACATAACAATAATAATTAGACCCCAGTGTTGGATAGTCCTTTTAGGAGGAAATTTATTAGTAGTGAGAGGAAGAACTTAGGTTTTTCTTTTTAATAGAATTGAAAACAACCAATTTACGTAAACTTTTACTGTACTCTGTCTAAATGTAAGTACATATAGCTTATTTATTATATTCTAGGTTGGGATCAATCTGATAAATACATCAAAGTATTTGTTACACTGAAAAATGTTCATACTTTACCAAAAGAACAGGTTTACTGCACACTAACTGAGAAATCAATGGAACTACATGTGGAGAATCTGGAGAACAAAGATTATGTGCTTGTCATTAACAAACTGCTCGAGCCCATTAATGTTGGCGAAAGCCATTGGAAGCAGAAAACAGGTATAGCAATCTGGTACAGTAATTGTCATCATACTCTTAAACCCTCAGTCTTACTACTAAACACCGAATAACAACAATTTGTCGGTCTCTTGATAGACTGCAATAATGTCTAATAGGTACTAGAATTTGACAGCAACTTCTACAAAGTATCATAGAACCTATAACACAAGCTATAATATATCTATACATATAATAAAAATGTAACCGATCGCTGTCTGTACATGGAAGATATATGAGAAAAAAAACTATTGGGACCTTTATCAACGCAAATAGAACACAAAACAATGATTGTTACAATTTTTGTCTGTTTGTCTGTTTGTCTGTGCGTTTGTTCACGCTAATCTCAGAAACGGCTTATCCGATTTAGATATGGTTTTCATTAATACATTGTGGTAAGCTTCACTTAACATTTAGTGTTTGTTTCATGTCAATCGGTTCATAAATAAAAAAGTTATGCCAATTTAAAGAATCACGTTGAACATTTGTTAATTTACTACGAAACCTGATAGAAACAGAGACTTTAACAGGTTACGGAATAGCTGATAGCGTTTTTATTTTTCGGATTCCTTTCATTCTAAACAATCCATTTAGTTTTAAATGAGTCCAGTTTCCAGTGAGCCTATGTTTCGCGATGACAATTAATAAAGCCCAAGGTCAGACACAACTAAAAGTTGTGGGTGTGGATCTAAGTATTAGCTGTTTTTCGCACGGTCAGCTTTATGTGGCTCTATCAAGTGTTGGCATTCCTAGCAGCCTGTATGCTTTGATCCCCGATGGCTAAACGTCTAATCCATACATCCATACACCCATACATATTATATAAGGCTTTGTCCTGACTGACTGACTGACTAACAGACAACGCACAGCCTAAACTGCTGGTCGTAGTGACTTGAAATTTGGAAGGTATGTTTGTCTATATGTCTAGAGGTTGTACTAAGAAAGGGTTTTTTAAAATTTAATTCGTAAGTGTGTGAAAAGTGATGAAAACGATTGTATGAATCTTCTTCATTTTTTAACTTACAGTTTTGAAATTTTGTTTTGGAATACTTCTATTTAAATAAAAAATATCCTTATAATTTTTATTTTAACAGGGGTAGATTTAGAGGGGTGAAATTTTTGGTGCTTTTGAAGCTAGCGACTTGAAATTTGCAGGGAGGGGGAGGGAGGGAAAGGAGGAATTGAGGGGAAGGAGGAAGGGAGGGGAAAGTGAGAGGGATGTGATGGGGAAGTGAGAGGAAAGTGATGGGGAAGTGAAGAGGAAGTGTGGGGAAAATGCGGGAGAAGTGAGGGGAAAGTCAGGGAGAAGTCAGGAGGAAGTCAGGGGAAAGCCAGGGAGACGTGAGGGAGCAGTGAGGGGAAAGTTAGGGAATGTTAGAGGAAAGTGAGAGGAAAGTGAGGGGAAGTGAGGGGAAAGTGAAGAAGAAGTGACGGGGAAGTGAGGGGGGAGTGAGGGGTAGTGAGAGGGAAGTGAGGAGGGGAGTGTGGGGGAAGTGAGGGGAAAGTGAGGGATGAACGAGGGAAAGTGAGAGGAAAGTGATGGGGTAGTGAGGGAGACGGGAGAGGAAGGGAGGAGGAAGGGACGAGGAAAGAAAGGAGTTCTCGAATGGTGGGAAAAGGGAGAGGAAGGGATAGGAAGAGAGGAACGGAAGAAAAGGCAGGAGAAGGAAGGGGGAGAGAAGGGAAAGCGAGGAGGTAAGGTAGAGGGAAGTGAAGGAAAGGGCAAGAGATGCTGGAAGAGGAGCAAGGGATGCTGCAGGAGGTGAAGAGGAGAAGGGGGAGGGGAGGAGAGGAAGGAGGAAACTGGAGAGTAGAGAAAAAGGGCGATAGGGAAGAAGGGGAAAGGGAAAGTTATTGTAGTGAAAATTTGCCTTTGTGTATTGTATATTGTTTTACGAGGGATATCTTTAGGTAGGTGAAAGAGGATTTGTATGAATGGGAATTTAAAATAGTATGAAAAACAGTATTTAAACAATATAAAAATGTCTATTGGAAAAACGATATTCACGCGAGGGAAGCCGCTATCTATCTATATAAATAAAAGCAAAAGGTCACTCCACTCACTCATCACGAAATCTCAGAAACTACAAGTGCTATGAATCTCAAACTTTGCATGGTCGTTCCTATTAGGATATAGGTGCTCACTTAGACGGAATTTTGCGAAATCCATCCCCTAAGGAGGTATAAAGGGGTGGCTAAGTTTGTATGAAACTTCTATAGTTTTTATAGTAGGATTACCAAATTACCTACTAGAAAATACCCTTTTTTTAATATTCAGAAACCACCCTTATTAAGTGGGCAAATAAGAGTCGCCGGTTTGTGTGAAAGTGGTTTGTCAGTTTTAGCTGTAGTGGGTTTAAACTGGATTCGCCATAGAGACGGATAATACTGATATTTATTACTGATACAATGTACGATTGCCGTAAAATCAGGCACGCAATATTCTCATAGAGGCACCCATATGAATTTTCACGCGAACGAAGTCGCGGGCAACAGCTAGTTTTAAATATATTTTGGGTCTAGACTAGATGGTGTTGTGAGTAGCTGCGGTGATATTATTATTATTATTGACTCACACATCAACAATGCAGTTGCTGATCTAGAAAAACCACCCCGTCTCTACCATGTCCTGTAGTGGATATCTTTAGAATGTGTATTGTTTTAACCTAGATGAAGTATCAATTACATTATTATTACATATAATAAACTTACATATTGGTACTTGTTCTATTTCATATCTTCAGGCTCACATATTAATTAAAATTTCTTGTTCAACAGATATGGTGGTAATATTCCTAGCAAAATCTTCTCCAAATATAAAATGGTCTCACATGACAGAGGTTGAGAAGAAATTTGAAGATCAACGCAACAACCGCTTCAAGCCTCCTCAGGAAACAAACGCTGACAAGGATCCTCAAGAGTCTATCATGAGCCTCATGAAGAATATGTAAGTTTAATTTAAAATTTATGTTTTTATTTTCTCTTTTACTTACCTTATGTTTCCCATTATGTTCAGTTCTTTTGAATTGTGTATATTCTCAAAACTCAGCTCATTCAAAATCAGTGTTTGCCTCCTTTTTCATGCATAATTTTCTTGATAATGTTTTATTATAGTAAGTACAGGAATTAATTTTCAGTGTCTCTCTAACATATAACTATTTTTAAACAGATCATTTTATCACTTTTTGTGGACTAGATCCTTACATGAATAAATAGAATTGACTAAAGAAGTAGTTACACTCTCGTGTAATATTGATACAAAGAAGAGGATTGTATTTCAATTAGCGAGTGCCAGTTGTTCTATTTTTCATTCTGTGTATTATCCTCGCAGTCAGCAACAACAGGATTGTATTTCCTTAGCATTTTTTCCGCAACACCCAGTTATGTCTATAATTTTTAGTCAATAGGGCAAGACAAAGGCAATACTCTGGCTTAATTGGTAATTAATTGGATCCCATTTTCTAAGAACTTCTTTTTAATCTAGGTATGAAACTGGTGATGATGAAATGAAGAGAATGATTTCAAAGGCTTGGTATGAAGGACAGCACAAGAAGAAAAGTGACACATTAGATCTTTAAGTGTGTGTTAGCATAAGAAATAGCTTTTATCTTGTAATATTTAATGTATAAGGATAATAAATCGAATGTTCATAAAAATGTCTTTAAGTTTAAATAATATTCTAAAGATTTTTTCACTCCAGTCCAGTAACACCTGGTTTCCACCAACATGGGGAGTAGAGAAGATCAGTCAGGTATAGAGTACGCTACACATGCCCTTGGGCCTTAGGTGGAAATAACACATCTGCTCTCCTCTCCACTATGGTGGCAACTGGTCCTCATGATTTTGGCACTCAGAAATTGCCACTCACATTTACAGTGTGTCCCTGGATAATGTGCACAAAATGAAAATGGGTGAAATTAGACCAAAATTTACCATAAACGCTACGCTAACCTGTCAAATAATAAATAGCAATTTTTTTTTGTCCATAAATTTTGGTTTAGTTTCACTAGGTGTAATGCAGTGTCTGGTTCCAGACATTTTCATTTTTGTATATTATCAAGGGACATCTATACATATAATAAAAATGTAACCGATCGCTGTCTGTACATGGAAGATATATGAGAAATAATACTATTGGGAACTATATCAACGCAAATAGAACCCAAAACAATGATTTTTAAATTTTTTGTCTGTTTGTCTTTTTGTCTGTTTGTCTGTGCGTTTGTGCACGCTAATCTCAGAAACGGCTAATCCGATTTAAATATGGTTTTCACTAATATATTGTGGTAAGCTTCACTTAACATTTAGTGTTTGTTTCATGTCAATCGGTTCATAAATAAAAAAGTTATGCCAATTTAAAGAATCACATCGAACATTCGTTAATTTACTACGAAATCTTATAGAAGCAGATATTTTAACAGGTTGCGGAATAGCTGATAGTATTTTTATTCCTCGGATTCCTGTCATTCTAAACAGTCTTTCATTTAGTTTTAAACGAGTCCAGTTTCCAGTGAGCCTATGTTTTGCGATGACTAATTAAAGTAATTAATTAATTAAGTAATTAAAGTAAAGGTAAGACACTAAAAGTTGCGGGTGTGGATCTAAGTATTAGCTGTTTTTCGGTCAGCTTTATGTGGCTCTATCACGTGTTAGCATTACTAGCAGCCTGTATGCTTTGATCCCTGATGGCTATACGTCTAATCCATACATCCATACATATTATAAAAGGCTTTGTCCTGACTGACTGACTGACTGACAGACAACGTAAAGCCTAAACCGCTGGTCGTAGCGACTTGAAATTTGGAGGGTGTGTTTGTCTTAATGTCTAGAAGTGTTCAAAAAGAGGGTTATTAAAAATTCAACCCTTAAGTGTATGAAAAGGAATGAAATCGATTGTATGAAACGTCTTCATTTTTTAAGTTACAGCTTTGAAATTTTGTTTTGGAATACTTTTATTTAAATAAAAAATACGCTCATAATTTTTTTTTTACTGGGGTGGATTTATAGGAGTGAAATATTGTATGGAAAGATCTTTGCTTTTGAAGTTGGCGACTTGAAATTTGAAGGGAGGGGGAGGAAGAGGAAAGGAAGGGAGAAGTGAGAAGTGAGGGGAAAGTGCGAGGGTAGTTAGGGAGAAGTCAGGGGAAAGGGAGGGGAAAGTCAGGGGGAAATCGACTGCCTCTGCTTTTCGGTGGTACTGTGTATGGACTGTGAAGTCGCGGGTTCCATTCCCGCTCAGTGTAAATATTTGTAGCATGAACATGTCTATTTGCATTGGTCTGGGTGTTTATATGTATAATATGTATCTATTTACAAAAATAAAAGTACTTAAGTATGTTTATCCGTATTCTAGAACCCATAATACAAGCATATAATATGCTTACTTTGGGTCTAGATGGCATTGTGTAAAAATAAAAAAGGAAGAGGGAACTTAGGGGGTGTGAGGAGGCAGTGAAGGGCAAGTGAGGGGCAAGTGAAGGGCAAGTGAAGGGGACGTAAGGGAAAGTGAGGGAAGTGAGGAGTCAGAAGTGGTGGTGAGTGAGTGGGAAGTGAGGGAAAGTGAGGGAGATGGGAGGGAGACGGGAGGGGAAGGAAGGGGAGGGGAGGGGAAGGGGAAAGTTATTTTAGTGAAAATTTGCCTTTGTGTATTGTATGTTGTTTTACGGGGGATATCTTTAGGTAGGTGAAAGAGGGTTTGTACGAATGGTGATGATGATGAGATTAGAAATAGTATGCAAAACAGTATTTAAACAATATCAAAATGTCTATTGAAAAACGATATTCATGCGAGCGAAGCCGCGGGCAAAAGCTATACTTATATAAAAACGAAAGGTCACTCACTCACTCACTCATCTCATCACGAAATCTCAAAAACTACAAGTGCTAGGAGTTTCAAATTTTGGAAATAGGTGCTCTCTAAGACGGGATTTCGCGAAATTTATTTCCCTGGAGTATAAAGGGGAACAAAATTTGTATGGAGCTTCCATAGTTTTTGAAAATAGGAGTGCCAAGTTTCGTTAAATATCGCAAAATTTCGTCTGTTTTAGGGGTAGCGGGTGAATAGATTTAAATCGGATTCGCCTTAGAGACGGATTATACTGATATTTATTACTAATATACAATGTACGATTGCCGTAAGATTAGGTAAGAAATATTCTCATACAGGCACACATCTGAATTTTCACGCGAACGAAGTCGCGGGCAACAGCTATATATAATAAAACTGTAACCGGTCGCTGTCTGTACATGGAAGATATATGAGAAAAATATTATTGGGACCTTTATCAACGCAAATAGAACCCAAAACAATGATTGTTACAATTTTCGTCTGTTTGTCTGTTTGTCTGTGCGTTTGTTCACGCTAATCTCAAAAACAGCATATCAGATTTAAATATGGTTTTAGCTGATACATTGTGGTCAGCATCACTTAACATTAAGCGTTTGTTTCATGTCAATCGGTTTATAAATAAAAAAGTTATGCTAATTTAAATAATCACGTCATAAATGTGGTATGTATTTAGCTTAGCTTAGTTTGTTTTTAAGTTAGGTTAACACGTCTTATTTCTTTATTAAAATGTAAATACTTTATTAGTTAAAATGTAAATACAAGTTAGATTTATATTTTCTGGATTTATTTTATTTTTTATTTTTTGTGATAAAAACATGTTTGTTAACACGTTTCATTACGGAATAGGTGGAATTGAAGTGAATTACGAAATAGTAGTAGTCGATTTACGCTGGTTTCAACATGAATGGGTCGGATCGACCAGGAATGTACTACCCTCTCATAGTTTTCGACGTAAGAGTAATAGTATTCATATTATTGCGTTTCGTTCGGTAAGCGCGAGAGCCGGAGGCCCAACTGATGCAGAGATGACAAACCTCGCAGCATGTGTGGGACCAGCTGAGTATCCGCGGAGTCATTGTATGGGTGGTGTGGGTCAACCCGCCGGCCAGGGAGACCCGTATATACGGTGGTGCCGCTGGCCGTCCGCGGCATTGTACAAGGGCCCAATTAGACCTAACCAAAAAAAAAGAGACTGCCCCACCAGGTTGCGCATAATCTCGGAGTGGTTCGTCGTGCAGGTTGGTGACCGTATAGTGGGACCCGGCGACCATTTTCGAGACGGTACGGGGGCCTTTTGCGAGCAGTCCGTATCATGGAAGCCCGGAGGCCTAAGACCCTTGAGCCTTTACAGCTGCGAAGAGACATCGCCTCCTCAACGGCCGTCTTCTATCGCCTTTACCACGGAGAGTCTTCTCAACAGCTCTTTAAATTAATTCTACCCTCTCCCTTTTTATCCAGAACGACACGTGCGGGACTGAAGTGCTACCCTTCCACAGTGCAATCTAAAGGGTCACGAACCAAACGGTTCAGCACTTTATACTTTTGTCGCTTAATTAAAGCCTGGAACTCTTTACCAGCGCATGTGTTCCCACCTAACTTTCATCTTTCATCCTGGGACTTTAAGCGAGGCGTGAAGAAGCATCTCACTAAGCCGACATAATGGAGGCCACCATACCAGTAGTTTGGCTTTTGGAATAGTGTCCACTACTTCTGAATTCCACTGACTGCTTACCATCAGCCAGAGTAGAGGCACTTTGGCAGGCTAATATAAAAAAAAAAAACTTATAGCGTTTTCATTCCTCGGATTCCTTTCATTCCAAACAATTTCCCGTTTAGTTTTAAACGAGTTCAGTTTCCAGTGAGCCTATGTTTCGCGATGACAATTAATGAGTGTGGATCTAAATATTAACTGTTTTTCGCATGGTCAGCTTTATGTGGATTTGCCACGTGTATGTAATCCTAGCAGCGTGTATGACTTTGATCCGCGATGGCTATACGTCTAATATCGTAGATAGAGAAGCATTTACTGTAAAGATTTTTCTTATTCACCTAAACGAAGATGTTTATAATTCAAAACAAACCAAAAGATATATCCAAAAAATGCTGCCCAAAATCACTATTCCACGCGGACGAAGTCGCGGGCACAGCTAGTACTGTATAATTTCAAAACGTTGTTGGGTTACCACTGTGACCAAATTAAAGAGCGTGCATTTCAATGGCGCGGCCATGGCGATATTTCTAAAAATACTAGCTGCTACTTTTGCCCGCGCGTAAAATATGTATAGTTGTATCCGTCTGGAACCAGACAGATTTTCGGGATAATAAAGAGCCTATGTCCGTCTCCGACACAGAATCTATCTACATACCAATTTTCATTGAAATCGGTTCAGTCGTTTAGCGCTTTGTTACCACACAAACGCACACACAAACTTTCGCATATATATTAATAATAGGATACTATATAATGTACCAATATTTTGTAAAAATTTGTCCAATTTGATATTTTTTTCTAGATGAGGAAAATATCGAATCAGAATAACTGTTCAAATTTACATTTCTCTTAGTTGTACCAACTATTATTTTCATAAATAAAAGTTTTTGGGTAATTTTTATAACACACAATATTTATTTTCTACGAATAAGTATAATAGAGATATACACATTTATAACATGAAAGACTTTCTACTATTTTAGAAGAAATGAGTAAATAGGTATTGCAAATGGTCGTCTATCTTTAATCCACTTTGATATGGCTCTGGGATGACATGGGCCACCAACGGAGTTGCCTGCAATAGAGAAAAAAAGAATATTAAAACAGATGTCTAGGTGTAGCAGGTAGTTTCCTAATATCTCCCTTTAATTTAAAATAATAAATGTTAATAAGATACATACGTACATTTTGGATTTTTCCGAGCGATTTGGTAGCATCATCTCCATGAAGAGACCACACAAGTAAGCGCCCTGTAATGTGTAAAGAATATATTCCCAGTTGTTGGTTACAGTATCGTTCATTTCAACTTTATTGGTCATCATGTCATTCCTCGTGTTAACGTGTCCAAAGCGTGTATCAATAGCATCCCGTTCTGGAGTTTCCATTTTGTTACGATATTCAACATGTTTGCGTGAGGCATCACGTCCTCGAACTACTTCAGCAGTTTTGATCATCCTGGCATCGACTTTGGTGTCGCGGAAGTTCCGTAGGTCCTGTGAACGAGCTCTTCGTTCCGTCATTCTGTTATCCCGTTCAACTGGGAATATTCTTCGAGAGTCTCGTGTTACAGGGCGTTCACTGATAACCCTATTATCACGATTGGCGCTGGCTTGCCTTTCGTTGTACCTAACATCTCGCCGATTTTCGGCATCTTGCTCCAGTCGGATTTTCATGTCATTATTTATTCTAGACTCTCGGATATCTCTGCGATCTATTTGCATCCTTTCACGAGAGAGTCTGCGGTCATTATTTTTCCTAATTTGTTCCCTAGATTGTCTGAGTACACCTGGCTGTTGACGGCGTTCTTCGGGCCTCTCAATAGTAAATCGTTGATTAGCGCTAAGATCACGATTCTCGCGTCTTTCATTCCTAGAATTTTCTCGTATACGCGTATCACGGATTCGTTCAGCAACCCTAGAATTTTCAGAAAGAGCTCGTCGCTGTTGAGCATGGTGCTCTCGTTCTTGATTTTTATTATTATTGTCCAGATAACGCTGTTCTTCAACTCGAGATGAGATTTCTCGGTGTACTATGTTTACCTGCTGCCTAACAATGTTTCGGCGTTCGTTGCCGTTAAAGGGTAAACGAATAACATCTTTCTGCGTCTGTCGGAGATCATCTTGTGCATCTCGGGTTGGTGTAAGCCTACGAAGACTGTCTTTCTGATCTCGAGTTGGCGTAAGCCTGCGAAGCCCGTCTCTCGCATCTCGGGTAGGTTCAATCCTGCGGAAATCTTCAGACCTGGTTTGCATTCTTTCTTGTTGAGAATCTGAGTCTTCAGCCAGTCGCTCATTGCTTAATCGGCTCACTTGCCTAGAGTCTTCAGCCAGTCGCTCATTGCTTACTCGGCTCACTCGAATAGAGTCTTCAGCCAGTCGCACATTGCTAGATCGGCTCACTCGCCTAGATTCTTCAGCGTGACGCTCATTGCTAGATCGACTCACTTGCCTAGATTCTGCAGCCAGACGCTCAATGCTAGATCGGCTCACTCGCCTAGATTCTGTAGCCAGACGCTCAATGCTAGATCGGCTCACTCGCCTAGATTCTTCAGCCAGGCGCTCATTGCTAGATCGGCTAACTCGCCTAGAGACTTCAGCTAGTCGCTTATTACTAGATCGTGTAACTCGGAAATTTTTCCTAGATAAAGAATTACGTGGTGTTATCGGATAGGTACTGTCATCGTTCAGCATTACAGAATCTCTTGTTTCACGGCTTAAGACCCGACGACTTTGTTCTTCAGATTTTATATTATCGCGAGTATTTCTAGCATAGCGTTGTCTTTGTTGGTTATCCACTCGGCGTTCACGATTTACATCAGCAGAAAACCTTTCAGACCGATATTCTACTCGAGAAGACCGGACAAGGTTTGAGGGGATCCTTCTAGAGTCCCTCCTTTGAGTATCCAGCAAAGACCTCTCCGTATAACGACGACTAAAGAAGGTATCGCGTTGCCTTAATACCGAACGTCGATCTGCACGAGTTTCATCCCGTTCATTTAGGCGTAGTTCAGGTGTTGTTGCTTTAGTGAAACGATCAGCTCCATAAATAAATGACCTTGACTCTCTGAGTAGAGTATCCGTTTCACGGCCGCAACACTGTTCCCTTCCATCAACGAGGTTGCGCTCGGAGAAAGATGCAATAGGTTGAAAAACCGCGACTATCGCAAGCAATAGTAAATGCCAGTTATTCATAGTAACTGTGGGCTGTTTTGTGATGTTCTCTTGCTTTCGCGATGTAATTGATGGAAGTGTCCCGATGGCGGTCGCTTCCGAAGTGAATGTTAAAACGGTTGTATCGCCTTTTATACGGTTTAGACTCTTTAGAAACGATACAGATTAGGCGCTAGAATGCATTCAATTTTCAGCGTCCCACATGCGACACTGACTTCGATGAGGCTTAACTAATCTACATCCAAGGCAGCTTACATTGCAAAATAATGTATGGAATAAAAGGGCTGTCTACATCGCATGTGCGTAAGTAATGCAGTGGTTGAGGGGGTTACCTAGCTATTTTAAAAATGTACAGAGTCTTCAGGGTTGAATCCTAGCAAAACACAAATAATCAGAGCACACAGCACGACAAACACATAACCGATGGAAACAAAATATTCTTGAATGAACATCATAGACTGAAAATATCAGCAGTGGCTTAGTTTGACATAGACGGGTGCTGTATAAAAATTCATCGTAAGGGGCTCTGCAGGCCCATATAATTGATACGGCACCGGGACCTACGTCCCTGAACAGCGGACCATAACGTCCACAAACAAGATAGATAGAGACTACGACCGACCCCTTAGGAAATCGATTGAGAAAGCTTATTTATAATTAACAGGCTTAAAGTAGGTTACTTATTCGAGTTCTAAGAGAGTCAAATAGACACATGACGACATTTGAAGTAATGTTTGTGGCGAGTGAAATTTATATCCTCGTGTCCACGATTAACCCTATCTATCCGGTAGACCATATGTGTAAGTAATCAAATAATCCAAATTATAATAACTGACTATAAAACAGCAATATGTACCTATAAATTGGCAAGTATCAAGTAGGTTCGAGAGTCTCATGTCGCGGACATTTATCGCAGGACACAGCTGCACAAGAAAATTTGTCTCTGCACGTAAAATAATTATCTGATCAAACCCGTTGGAGCAATAAATAGAACCCATAAATTGATTTCGTATGACGTCAATACGAAAATATTGTACTTATGTAAGACAGTTTTACACTAGACAATGTATTTTTTTGAATTTAAATAATAATAAATCAATAAATTATACCACAACAATCACACAACGCCCATCGCCTTAAAGTAAGCATATAATTATAGCTTGTGATATGGGTTCTAGAATGCGGATATAAATACTTACTTGCCTACTTATATCCTTATTTTTTGTAAAAAATACATGCATATTACTCATAGAAACATTCAGACCAATGCAAGTAGCCATGTATGTGTTCATGCACACAAATATTTGCAATAAGCGGAAATCGAACAGACCTCTGCGTGGCATTCCGAACACAGTACCACCGAACCACAGACGTTGTCTAAGTAAGTAGGTATTTATGTAGTAAATAAAAATAGGTGGTGCCTATTTGTTGGTAGGCTCTTTTTTCACATGCACACGGTCACGGCACGGTCGTTGTGCCGTGTAAAGTAGTAATGGCTTTCACATGGCACGGCGACCATGACAGTCTGTCACAGTCACAGTGATAGTCAGTCACAGTCAATGTCGAAGTCAGTCACAATCGCAGTCACAGTCAATTTCAAAGTCAAAGCTACACTAAAAACCCAATTCAAATTTTAATTAAGTACCTATGGGAGATAAAAAAATTAAGTTATTGTAGTAAAAACGGCTACTAAGCCCCCCCGCTGCGACAAGGCGAGAACCCCGTTTGGGCGGGATAGGCCTTTTTTTTTTTTTACGTGGGAAATGCATTACGCATACGCACCCGCCCGGGCCAGGCGGGGGTTATGTCGGACTCTCCGACCGCACTCAAAGCGCGGCCAGCATACCGACTAAAACCCACGGTGTTCCTCCAAACGGAGAGAGTGTCGGGGTCACGGGAGTCGCTTGCGCATTCATCCGCGACCCCGACGGGCCATGGCCCGTTCACCGCGAGCGGGCCCCGTCCGATTTAGGGGCCTAGCCCCCCCTCCTTCGAGAGGCGCGTGCGGAACACGCGCACTGCCGTCTCGGGCCCGTGCTGTTCGGGCGGCGACTGCCCGATCGCCGCCCGCAGGCCAACTCGGCCGCAGAGGATAGGGAGAACGGCGCATCGCAATACCGACACTCCTCTTCCCCTGCGGCCCCACCGCGTCCGCAATCTGGCGGTTGCGGCCCCGCCGAGGCCGCGGAAGGTAGGGAGAGCGGCGTACCGTTATACCGGCACTCCTCTCCCGCCGCGGCCCCGCCATTCCTCAGCCGCAGTGTCGCCGAAGCAACACTGCAGCCCGACCCAGTTGCGGTACCGCCCAAACTGCACCGCAACCCACCAGAGCCGCTCCATCGTGGGCTTACCGGCAAAGCCCAGAGGAGCGGCGCCTCCTTGGGGTTCCTCTTGGTTCACCGTGGTCCTTGGTAACCACGGCTACTAAGCCCCCCCGCCGCGACAAGGCGAGAACCCCGTTGGGGGAGGGGCGGGATAGGCCTCAACCAACCTCAAACAACGTCCACTGCTGGCCCTATGGCCAGCAGTGGACGTTGTTTGGCTGATATGATGATGATGATGATTATATACTTACATTTCATATTCTTGTCAGATCAGGTCAGTTGGCAATAGATTAGGTAGGTACGATAGTTGCCATCAGAATTATAGGTAGGTACCAGGGTATCACATCAAAATCAATCTCAGAACAAAGCAAGTGGGCAAGGGGTCGAGGGGTCTAAGCTGGTATCCAGGTGCTACCACCCAAAGTTGACAGTAGTACACCAATTGGGAACGAACTTTAGCTTTGTCTAGTCTTAGTCTTTGCTCCGTAGTGAACTACCATTTTGTCCAATTAAGCACACAGAGTTTTTTGGATGCCAGCTTGGATTTGGCTTTCAAATGTTGTAAGGACTGTGTGTTAAAATTGCGGAGTGACTAAAAATAGAGTTAGTTTAGCGGAGAACGAGCAAGCTTGTTTCTTGGTGATCGGATCTGAGACTACAGAGTGCACTAAGTCAAAGTCAAAGTCAAAGTATTTATTTCATTTTTATCATAGAATGATACATATGAAAAGTCAAATTACATGAAGTCAGCTAATTAACCTACAGCCAGTTCGCTGACGAGGTAGAGCTGTGAGAAGAACTGGCAAGAAACTCACGCCACTCTTTTCAATCGCCAGATAATTAATTTTTTTTTGTATGAGTTAATAATTTTAACACATCAACGCAACCAAAGAACCATACAAAGTAATTAATATTAAATTATCATAGGTACCTACCTAATTAATCTTACCTACCTAGGTAAGTTTAATCTCTAAGTCTTTATCATAAGGGCACACGGGACACGTGCCCGAGGCCCCCATCCTCAAGGAGGGCCAAAAGGACCCACAATTTTTTCGATGATGAGTAATGGTGACATACAAGCATGATGTTAAAAATGGTTACTTTATGATCGGATTCGTGTTGGCAGTAAGGAGGCGTAAGAACGTGGAGCTTTTATTTTTTTTCTCCAAGACATTCATTTTAGGTACTACTTCCTTTATTTACCACTCGAATATGTGACGAGGAGCTTGTCGTAGTCATCACGCTTACCAGCCGATTTGTTGAGCGTAGTAAAGTGATTCTCATTATGTAATAAATGACTGACGCTGCTGCCTGTTATCTAGAGTTTCCACAGCCGTTTTTTACAACACCCACGCAAAGAGATAAGTTGGATAAGTTTTCATATTCTAAACCTGAGACCACACAGCAAAGGTGGTAGATATTCTATAACATTTACGTCATTAGGTAGATGATGATAATACCTACTTATGAGATGACATTACGTGAAGACGACCCACATAATAGGATTATACCACAATTTACCACGGAGAACAGTTTTTTTTTAATAATATCACAACATCTACACAACGCTATCTAGACCAGCATAGTAATAGCCTGTGGTATGGGTTCTAGAACACGGATAAACATACTTAGATACTTTTCTTTTTTTGGAAATACATACATATTATACATAGAAACACCTAGACCAATGCAAATATTCATGTTCATGCACACAAATATTTGCACTGAGCGGGAATCGAACCCGTGACCTTTGCTTGGCAGTCCGTACACAGTAGGTACCACCGAACCACAGAGGTTATCGTAATTAATAATGGCATTCACATCTCGTGTGTACACGTATTTGGCCACGATTACGACGTTAAATGAAAATAACACGCAGGGAAAACGTTCGGTGTTTATTTTAAAAAAATGACATTAATTTGGTCCAGGACACCCACGCGGCACCTGAAACGTCTGTGTCCAGAACCCTACCTTCTACCACTTGCTTACAAAGTGACACACTAACACAATAATTCCAAAAAGAAAAAATATCAGCGCTGCGACCTTCTCGCGACCATGGTCCGCAGTGAGTAAAACAAAGTGAAAAGAAACTCATTTTTTTCTCGTGCTGACACTATTTACATTAAAATATTATGTACTCATATGTCAATCCCACAAATAATACGAATCTAATGACACGACCTCATACGTTAAAATCCATTTACCTTTAGACTGTAGAGCGTGCCAAAGAATTGACTATATCAATTCCAATTATTATTGATCATTTATCAGTAAAAATATTTATTTTAAATATTAGTGGTAAAAGTCGTTTTAAGTTTTAATATACTGTTTTAAGTGCATTTATAGATTTGAGGTTAACTGTTAGTACATATGCGTTGTGTTATTATTTGGTATTTTTGGATTGTTACGCTAAAGAAGTAACTTCTTACGTGCGTACATGAGTACACACTCTTTTTTATTATTATATTCTTTAGATCCGTTATTTATTACGGAACAGAACATCATAACTGTCGAGGTACTTAGATACAGTACACAGTAGGTTATGAAATAAAACGTCAGTTTGGGTAACCAAAGGTTTATTTTTTAAATTCTCTTAAATCTTAATTGTATCCATAAGATTGGATGACTTGCGTAAACGGCGCCGTCGCCTTCGCAACCTTCTCACCGGATTCCTTGGTGATTTTCTAAAAATAAAACATTCATATTAAATTGTGATGCACAGAACTTGATTCAAAAATTAAATTTTATTGTACATATATCAGTGTAATAATATTTTCATGTATTATCAAATAATGTAGGTAAGAATATAATCATCATTGAAACTTGCTGCCCATTAGTTTTATAGATGAACCATTATTGCGACGTTGGCAAATATAAGTGACCAGTGACATGGTTAGACATCAAAGATGATTGAATACTAGTGGGTATGATAGTTACTTTTTAATCAGATAATATCTAGAATATACAAACCTTGAGTTTCTTCTCGAAAGCAACTCGCTTGATGGACTTGATCTTTCTCTTGTCTTCAAGCTTGCGGACAACATCACGGTACTTCCAGCCGACTTCGTGGGACAGACGGCCGACATGACAGTACTGAAATATAAGTAAAAGAAACATGAGTTACCTATTTAACAAATTTCATGGAGAAGTAGTTTGTTAACAAGTCTCAGTAGTGTATAGATTACAACATATTTTCTTTCAGTCGCAAATTACCCAAATGAAACATCATTGACTTTTTCTAGGAATATTTGCCTTATCACTAATACAACACAACTTGTTCCCTAGAAAATAAGCTGTGTTGCAGCAGACTATGCCATTTAGAGTAGAGATAAAGTATACCCAGAATCTATACTTTATAAGTATACTTGTGAGTCACACAATGTTTTTCAAATCACAGAAGAACTATCACTAACAGTAATATATACTAGTACATACCTTACGACCAGGCTTCAGACAGAAGACACGGAGTGCAGCTGGTACTACAACGCGACGACGGCTGTCGTAAGGTGGCGGACACCCATCGTACGCGCGAAGTCTCCTCAGCGCACTCTTTCCACGCTCAGTCTTGTGTGGGATCATACCTGTAATAGAAAAAAGGATTGTCTATATCTATGTAGGTATGGTATGAAATTGGTTAAGTGTTTATGAAGACTTCATTAAGTTGTTTATATCACAAACATCAAATAATGTAGGTAAAAGTAGGATAATAATCATTAGCAGTATAGGATTGTCTATATCTATGTAGGTATGGTATGAAATTGGTTAAGTGTTTATGAAGACTTCATTAAGTTGTTTATATCACAAACATCAAATAATATAGGTAAAAGTAGGATAATAATCATTAGCAGTATAGTGATTTTTTTTTTTAATATAGCTTTAAAACAGTTATAAAGTTAAACATCATAATGTATTGTATATTTCAATGCAGTATATAGTAATAGTTCTAAGTTACTACTTAAAACAATTTTATTCATGCAATGGAAAATTTTATGTGTCTGTCACCAATAAATGGCATTTAATGATAAAATCGGAATACTACTTGCAGCATTAGATAGTTGACTGTTCAGAATTTACCTTAGCAGACATTTATTAATGTAAGTGTTTATATCTCTGTGAGGCGCAACATCGCAATTTAGTGTCAATATATTTTGTAGTTTTTATTAATTTTAACATTAAAGCTATAATAAAAATATGTTTTAAAAACTCTTCAGAATTAGTTGAGTAACGAGTTATCTTACTATGAAAATAATGCAACGCAAGTTTCCAATGTATTATTTGCATATATATAGAACTGTAAATTGTTACTTTTTATACAGCTTTCATTAAACTAAAAAAAATTACAGAGCATATTTGTAAAAACATAGCATCGATTTTGCAACATTGCCACTCCTAAGGTATAAACATCTTAATCATCATAATTATGAACAGGTCATACTAATTAATAGTAACCATTGATTTGTAAGCTAGTGTACAAAATTTTTTACCTCTGACAGTCTTCCACAGAATCTTGGAAGGTGCTCTGAAGTGGAAGGGTCCACGAGCTGGGTTCACATTACACCTTTTGCGGAGGAATGACATAAACTTCAATTTGTTCCTGAAAGTTTGCATTCAATATTAATAAGTACCAGTTTGTATGCACTTGATGATGATCATTTTGTTTATAGTAAAAAGATCAGATTATTATATTTAGCAACATCTATTATTTCAGTCGCAAATTACCCAAAAATAACATCATACAAAAGTTTATTATTGAAAAAGAATGGCTCTATTTTATAAAAATTCAATGTGTTAGTACACATGTTTATTGTCAAATTGTTGCCTTGGAAAGTAGTAATAGGAAATGCACTTCTCATATTAAAATAATATCTGAGAAGATAACAAAAGTAGCACAAATCTAACGTGGTAATAACGAAGTTGTTCTTACCTGAAGAAGTTGCCGGAGATGTTGATCTGCTCACATCGCACGACCACGACTTTGTTACCCTCTAGCAGGACCTTAGCAATCACTGCGGCCAAACGGCCGAGAAGATGGCCGCGGCCATCGATAACTATGGCCTGGAACAAGTATCAGTGGTTAGACAGCGCCGCTGACGTACCGCATAACCTCAAACCAGTTGCACTTTTACCAAAATTTGGCATTATTTTCCTCACTATTGTAGCTCATTTTAAAAAAATAGTACAGGATTTTGTTATTTTCTCCGTATTATTGAGCATAATCAAATACTAAACACGGGACAAGCACGTGTGATGAATGCATCGGATAAGTTGTTTAAAACGGTCACACATCAAAAGCTTCTTAGTCTAATGATAACTAAACACTTTATAGATAAAATTGCATTGTTTCCATCACAAAAAGCCACATTACTCGATTTTTTAAATTTTTCTTCTCACCTTATTGCTAAAGCCCGTCATTTTCACGACATCAAAACGGAAAAGGATAACTTTTTAAAACACTATGGCGACCGGATGTTGCAAAAATGTTGTCACACTTTAAAATTAAAAAGAGAAATTAGTCGATTATTATTTTAGATCTTGATGCTTTGTAGTTTTGGTCTATTCGGTAAATTTTTAAAGTTTAGTCTGTGTGGCCAGTTGCTAGCAGGTATATAAGCATGATAGTAAAAATCATAATTACATTTGTGGGGGCCAGTCAGTCGTGTATAACTTGTTCCTCTATAGTTAGTCTGTGACTTGTTCTCTGTAACACTATCGATTGCAGAATAACTTGACATTGACATTACTTGACATTTTAGCCTTTTGCATTTGGCAGCAATCCAAGACGTAAATAAAAATAGCCGGTTTGAAAATTACGTGTACTGAAAATACTGGTTGAATATGTCCATGATTATAATTGAATATGATTTCACCTTTTAAGTGTCTCCAGAGATCGGTGAATAAAACATAAAGATGGAGATTCCATACAGGAAGATTATAATTTATGCCTTAACTTTCATAGCATATGCCTATACTGGTATGGGCTCTAGCATGCTAAAAAATTTAAGAGACGCAGTACTATCTGCTGAATCAGTATTCGGTGATATGTTTAAAAATGTTATCACAGTCGCTGAGAAGTTCAGATCTCTACATGAGATTTTTGATGCAGCTGTTGAAGAGGAATGCATATTTTCCTGTCCAGAAGGTACCTTACCTATTTCTTTTTATTTGACAAGTTAGTGCTGTTTAATGTTAGTTTTTAAAAATGGTTTTATTTCAGGTTCCAGACCAGTCCGCAACAGAAATCACATTCCAAAATCTGATGGCTGTGGATCACTGGGCTTCGAAGTTGCATCTGAATATTTACCTCTAGAAGATATGACTAAGTGTTGTGATACACATGATATTTGTTACGATACATGTAATAGTGGGAAAGAGACATGCGATTTAGACTTCAAGAGATGTCTATACAATTACTGTGAATCATACAAATCCGTAAATGTTGCAGGAGACACTATTACAAAAGGTATAGATAGAATTTAAAGTTCTAATAATTATTTATTTAGTTTTGGCTTGGCTTACATTCAGCTACTAATCATCTTATAACTGTGATAAATAATTAGTTTAATAGTAATATAATGAATAAAAAATATATTTTTAAATATTTAGAAAGGAACAAGACTAGGTCTTTTGTGTCCCTTCTAATACCATTACTAGGCTTATAAGATAAATTTCATAATGTATATAAGTAGTATATCAGTTGTTTAGTACCCATAACACAAGCAAATATAATTGCTTAATTTGGGGCTAGATGGCGCTGTGTGGATGTGGTAGAATATTATTATTATTATTATTATAATTTTGTTTCAGGTTGCAAAGCTGCAGCAAAATTATTATTTACAGGAACACTAACACTTGGTTGTAAATCATATTTGGATGCACAGAAAAATGCATGTTACTGTCCTACACCAAAAAATAATAAACATAAGAAGTATCCTGGCAGTGGCGACCTTTAGTCACATATTTCTCTTTAAGATTGAAGAGATGTTTGTGTTGTGATATGTATGTAAGATAAATAGTGTAGACTGTTATTTTAATAAAATACTTTTTATATATCATACATGGTATGTTGTTTCACTTGCAGAGAAATCAGTATCTAATGGCGATAAGGTATATTTGAAAGATAAAACTGCTTGCCAAATAGCAATTTTTATGCTATTTTTTGTTACATAATTTCTAGTTGTCATGAACACTTAAATCTTGTGGATGTGCTTATTTCATTCTGGCTTAGTCAAGAGTTATTATGAAAATTGTTATACTTTTTTTAGTATGTTACAATGTGTTGCAATCAATTTGTCAACAAGCATATTGAATTTGTTAAATTACAGAAAGTAACTTATTTTATTCTTTGATTTTCTTATGCACCATTATCTTACCAATAAGAATTAAGACTTCTCTTGCTAATTTTGCATAGTGTATATTGTTCTTTGTTATTAATTTACTGTAATTTGGTTTACATAAAAATAAAAAGCTTTGTATTTATTATCAGTTTATTATTTAGCGATAAAAATTACATCTTACTTGTTGGAATCATACCTTAACATTAAATAATTTATTTGCTAAATTTAGATTATGGGGCTTATTACAAATCTCATGCAATCTCTAGAATGATGAGCTACATTGCATTCAACTTTCAAGTGGTAGTCGCAAGTTACCCCTTGAGGAGTCAGGCCATGATACACATGCTACAAAATGGACGCATAATTAAATACATATTTTATAATTCAATATGTTGAGCATATAAAAATAATTCATTACAATGTAAATAAATGCATGTAAAAATATTTTATAAAGGATAAATTTGTTTGATCTTAATGATTTTACCTTAGCATCAAAACATAAATATGAGTGATTGTTTGTTATAGTTCTGATACAGCATAGTTCATTCTATGTAAGAAGTTCTTTGATCTCATCTTTTTCAGCTGCTTCGATATATGGTGTTCCATCTGGGGTCTTTCCATCTTTAGATGCACCCTGTAAAACAACGACATTATAATTCAGCATAATGCCGATGTGGAGTGGCAAAAAAAATACATTTGTATTGTCTAATGACAAAAAAGCTGAGCATGTTGTAGGTATATATATAAAGACATTCTGTAGTATATTCAGTATCAGCATTGCATCAGTGCAAAACCGGGGCGGGTCGCTAGTTTTCTATTTATTGGAAAGCAACATGACATCATGCTATTATCATAAAATGCTCTACATTTAACTTAAAATCCATTAAAGTGAAATAAGTAACACCCAATCTACACATGATTAAACAAATACTTAAAAATATCTTATGTTTACATTTCCATGTATCTTAATGGTTCTTTAGTCACTATGTATGGCACAATACTCATGAACTAAAACAATTAAATTCTTGCCTGGTCATCACAATATTATGATAATAACTTTCTTTCTAGAATATTGATAATAAGTCATAGACTCAGAAGTACAATTAACTATACCCTTGTTTGGTGTCATCATCTGCCACAGTTATGGCAGCACGGCTAATTAAATTATTAAAAAATATTTCCTGTCAGATAAATTGGAGTCTGAATGACCGGTGCACTAAGACTGCTGATTACATAATGCTCTGCACATGATTTTATTCTATTCCCGCAACTTCAGTTGAAGTAAGGTATAAAACAAAATGTATTAGTATCTTCAGAGATGCCTGTCTTTTATTGATTACCACAAAGTTTAACAAACAACATTTTAATTTTTATCACTTTTCTCCAAGAGTGTGATATATGCAATGGTCAGTAGGATATTTTTTTTTTTAAATAGTTGGAGGGAAAACTAAGTACCTACTTGAATCTGAAGAATCAAATTAAAGTTTGGGGATTCCCATATCCTTCTAATGATATCTTTTAGTATAACTGGTTAAATGTGCATATTTGCAAGTCATGCATAATAATGAAAGTATACACTTACATTTTTAAGTAATGTTTTAACACAGTCTGTATGGCCTTCCCAAATAGCTGCTAATAGTACAGATATGCCATGTTTATCTAACATCTGTAATTAAGTTTATTACACAATTATTAATGTAAGTTTTAATAATAATAATAAATTTATTTATTACACAAACACAGTAACCAAAATACAATTCAACTTACAATATTTAGTTTGGTGAGTTACAAATTTTGCAAAATTGTAGTTACCCTGTCTCCTAAACTAGGCCGGGAGGCCTGTATCTTAGGAGAACAGTGTACGGCCTAATGGATAACAGATTGTAGTGTTCGAGTAGTCAAGTGTGTCGTATTATTTGATTTATCACGCCTATTTTGGTGAACTTATGTAATTGTGTAACAATAATCTTTAATTAATTTTAAATAAATGTATAATGATTTAGAAAAACTATGTTGTTTTAATATTGTGTGCGTGTGCGTGCGTGTGCGTGTGCGTGTGCGTGTGCGTGTGCGTGTGCGTGTGCGCGTGCGTGTGCGCGGTGCGCGTGCGCGTGCGCGTGCGCGTGCGCGTGCGCGTGTGTGCGTGTGCGTGTGTGCGTGTGTGTGTGTGTGTGTGTGTGTGTGTGTGTGTGTGTGTGTGTGTGTGTGTGTGTGTGTGTGTGTGTGTGTGTGTGTGTGTGTGTCATGATTTTAAGTACAGCCCTCTGAGCCCTCTCTACTTTTAAGAGATGTGTTTTACCGGCTCCACCCCACACAGTTATGCAATATCCGATTATGGATTGACATAACGCGTGGTAGACCATTTTTATTGTCTCGAAGTTGGCAGAATCCCTTAGAGCTTTGAAAATGTGACGTAGAACTCTCGTCGAGACGTTGTTAACTTGATGATCCCATCTCAAGGCGTCATCTATTTGTACCCCCAGGTATTTGACACATTAAGATTTTCTTATAGCCATACACGAACATAGTGAAGGGGAGTTAGAACAGGAATGGGCTACTATAGTGAAAAAATTGGAAGGTTTGGTAATATGACTAATAGAAAATGGGATGTAGCAAGTTTTATCCAAATTTAGGGTAAGTAAGTTTTTGTTGAGCCATTTCATGATAGACGACAGTGCGATATCTGCCCTTGACTTAACACATTGCCAAGTATTTCCACTAATCAAAATCGCTGTGTCATCGGCATAGGCGTAAATCTTACTTTGCGGAATTGTCATTTTGCAGAGATCGTTCCTGCTCATGATCGTTTTGCATCGTAGCATTAATAATGCTAGGTACTTCTTTGTAATATAAATATTTATCTGATTTTACGTAAACTTACATTAGGATCTGCACCCTTGTCCAGTAGATAGTTCAAGACAACTGTTTGGCCATAGTCAGCAGCATAGTGAAGGGGCACTCTTCCATCAATCAAAGCATTTACATCAATTTTCTGAA
Source organism: Parascotia fuliginaria (assembly GCA_963082885.1). Taxonomy (NCBI): domain Eukaryota; kingdom Metazoa; phylum Arthropoda; class Insecta; order Lepidoptera; family Erebidae; genus Parascotia; species Parascotia fuliginaria. The sequence continues at coordinate 9,149,036 of OY720187.1, forward strand.
AGTTATTTATTCTACAATTACATAATTAGCTCAGTACTTACTAAAAATCTAGAAGCCTCATGGATGCTTGAAATTCCTTTATTATTAAAACGTATATTGTTTTAATAGGTAGTTGTTGCCAATGAAGGCGTGAGACAGACAAACTTCAATGGCCTTTTATTTTCTACATTAATTGCATTCATTTATATAGGTACCTATGATTACATTTATTTAGCAGCTGCAAAACGGTAGTTTTTCTGCAAGGTAGCGTACTTTCAATGTCCATCAAATAGAGGTAGAAATTAATGCGAAACATCGCTTTCTCTTGCCAACGACTATACGTACTTATAAATAGACAAATTAAACAGCAGATACAAACTTACTTTGTTTTCAACTATATCCTTTACTTGGTCTATATCACCGTTCTTGATTCCCCAAACTAATTCACTCATTTTTGCGTACTTCCTAAATCCTTAGTAAAACAATATTGATAAAATCCGGAATCGAAGTAACAATGGTTGGATGGCGTTCTTTGACATGACAGCTGTCAAAAATGGGGATACATTTTAATGATATTCGAACTAAACTAGGCGTAGATATGTTTTACGGTTTCTTTAGCCATAATAATAATATTATTTTATTTTATTAATGATAAAGTTATATTTTAACTCGCTGGAGTAAACTCACAAAAATCAACATCACGAGGAGGTTCCGAGGGTTCAGTCTATTGATGATAGTTATTAACATCATATTTCAATAGACTGAACCCTCGGAACACTGTAAATTATTCTTAATATTATTATTATTTGATTGTAGCTTTATTAAGGTTTACCCAGAGACTTCGCATTACGGCTATAAAAACTGGGAATGTCGTCAGTTTACTCCATGAACGTACTAAAGAGGACTGAGTACTCACAACCAAAAAACGAGCGGAGCGAAAGTAGTACAGAGGCCGTGTGTCACTTTCTAATAGGGTGACAATGGTGACATTATAGAGTGTAGTGTTTTTAAGTCAGTACCTCCACAGAACAAGTACTAAAGCATAGAAGTACTATTAAGAGAATAAAGCGTACACACTCAGAGACAAATAGAAGTTTAATAGTGCTACGATACCTTCTGAGAGTTTATCGATATCGATAGATGAAATTTGTCTATGGGCTATGGTAAAATATCAGACATGCTAATGTCAAATGAGGTCTGGTTGCATAAAAGCTCTCGTAAACGAACTACAAGAAACAAAGGGTCGTTTTACACCTCACCGGAATGGCATAGGGCGGCAGTGGCGCCAGGAGCATTTTCAATGTGAAATAATTTAAAGTTTATATTCATGTTTCATGCTGTAAGTTCAAACACAATGTAAATTGTATATGAATAAATTAAATAAATTGAAAATTGAAATATACATGATCGATCCACACACTACCTCGCATCACGGAGCGTAGTGCGAGCGTGCGTGTTCTTGTATTGTTTGTAAGTATCTCTCTTTGTATAGAAATCACGCGTGGTGCAACACACTGAAAACGCATTTAAGCGCTGTGTTACTGATCACACGCTTACATGCAGAGAAACACGTACTCACGCGCGTGGGTTCGGGGCCAGACGGTATGGACACCGTGTTCTGCAGTAACGTGCGTGATTGATGATGCAGACCAGCACTCTCGCATCTGCACGCGTGGCATCGTCACCGCGTCGCCACGCTCCCGCAGCGTAGTGCGGGGCAGTATGTGGATCGCCAAAATACCGGTATCGGCCCTCTGTTCTTTTCTGACTTTCTTAGTATAGCATCAAAACAGATACCCCAAGGTAAAAATAAAACACAGCTGTAAGATTCATGTCACAAATGTATGATTATATTTCCAATAATATTGAAACACATTATTACTGCCCCTTAAAATTACAGTTTTGTTTAGGAATGTCCTGATTATTTGTGCATGAGCTAAAATATTTTTTGTTATGTTATGACGTGGTACTATTAGAAATTTTTCCCGATCAATTTTATCAATAAATTTCTGTAGTCATCTAGAACATTTATTTATTTATTTATTGAAAAAGTATTTACAATATCATTACAGATAAAAAATCCAATACGATATCATAAAAAAAACCTAAAAAAAATACTAAATAAATATACCTATTTATCCAATACTATACATTTTTGTGCAACATCTTTGAATTTTGACAGGGTACATTGAAAATATTAATTTCTATAGAAATAATATTAATAAGTCGTATGGCGCGTGACAATGGAGCAAATTTGAGTAGATTCGTCCTCACCGCTGGAACGTTAAACGTGTAACAATATAATATATAACATAGTTCTCTCTTAATTTGCTTCATGGATCTTCCGGTCTGATCTTTCGGAAACCTGCAAAAGAACACAATGTATGAAACACTATGAAAGGTACAAAGATAGTTACCACAAAATCGATAACACAAATTATAGTAATATTTTTGTCATCGATAAAATATGCAGCACAAGTCACAACACTATTGAACATGACTACACAAATTGGTAAAAATGTAAAATACTTAAAAATTACTGAATCGAATGGCAAACAGACGATTATAATATGATTGCAGTATAGTAAAGTATAAATCACTTAGGTATTTTGCACGTATATATAGGTTTTTAGTATATATTATTGGTTTGTTATCTACTCACCGATGGAAGTTGACGATTTAAACTTGATTTTCTTTGCGAAAAGAATGTAATTTACAACCTACAATAACGCAGGACATTGCTTATCCAATGGGCTTAATTTTACTTCACAATAGCACTATGTAATTATTAAATAACATATATTATTTCACAGAACAGATAAACAACAATGAAAATTACGAGCGGCGGTTTAATCCGACTAAATTGTCTAGAGGCCTTGACAAGTTGGAACATTTGACATTAGTTCACTTTTTAATTCGGCATCCAAAGGTAACCAAAGGTAACCAAATTGACGTTTCTACAGTGTACACCGGGCGTCCTTAGCAAAATTATTTGTCTCTTTCTTTTCAATGTATCCGGCTTATTTGGAAAAATAGGACAAGTATATGAGGGCGATTAACACTCCTTCTATGTATGTACTTGTTCTGTGAGTACCTCAGAACGAGGATTAAAGTGAGATTCAGTACCCTGCAGTTTCTTTCTTTTTCTTTTTTTCATTGTACGCAAACTTGACAACCATGACAATGACATTGACAAGAATGATAAGACACATCACAGAACAAGTACTAAAGCACACATGATCTAAAATAGTTAATCTGTGGCGTGTTTAGGTGTTTACAACCGCGGTGGATTGGGGATGTCGTAAAACTTGAAATGTAACGTTTACACTTTAAATCGTTAAACATTTCTAAATATAATGGCGAACGCTGTAGAAAGTTTCCAAGAACTAGAATCTGTACCTCAAGATGCTCACGCTGCAACGAAATACATATTGGTGAATAGATCTTTCTCAATAAAAGTTTTTGTCGCAAGTAACTTTTGTGTCATGCTTATATTTTTGGGAAAATTAAATTATTGTATACAAATTGTTGTCTTACTTATCAAAAGTACATAATGTAAATTAGAATAAAACAGAAATCTTTTGTAAGTACACTAATTATTTTCAATAAACTAAATAGATAAAATAGTAATTTATATTATATCATAACTCAATTAAAAGAATCAACAATCTACTTCCTTTAAATTTCATTAATAAAGCTAATTGTTACATATTGTTTATTAAGATTTTTAAATATTTGCAGAGTCTCTTGCTGGATAAAATTCAGCCATTAATACTTGGGTTACGACATAAACTGTTATCTTATGATGGTACCAAAGCAGATATTGCAAGGGTTCGTGATGTATATACCCTGTGTTCAAGCCAGATTAATAAATGTTTAATAAGTTTATTTGATGTTTTTAAATTGGAAGCAAATCATGGAACATTTCTGCAGGTAATTATTATTTATATTTTTACAGTATTTCCTTTACTGCCTTAGTGGTGTAATGGGAGTATGTTAGATTGTGTTTGGTTCCCATAAGTAACAACATATTATCTGTGTAAAAAAAAAAAAAAATAAGTACGGTTTTCTTTTTAGTCTATTTCTACACAAATTTTATTTTTATGAACTTCATGGCTAGGTCTACCTATACTTAAATGTTCCCATAAATATTCTTTTTATTACAGGAAAGTCGTCAGTACTCTTTGGAAAGGTTATCATGGTGTCTCAACCGGCTGTTATCCATTGAGAGGCACTTGGAGAAATCTTCTGAATGTACAGACAATAATGATAGTACCAATGATACTATTAATGTGACTACTATGTACTTTGTCAACTGGATTGACCACACCTTTCAAGTTTTGGCTAAACTGTCTGATACTGTGTATCAAACTGATCATAAAGATTCTGAAGAGCTTTATGTACAGTGGAAAGATAATGTAAGTATTATGTCATTTTGGGACAGGCCTATGTAAACCAATGGACTGCCATAGGGTGATGGTCATGATGTGTAAGATAACATCTGGATTTAGTCATATTCATATTATTTGTAAATACCTTCAAAGTTTTAAAAAATAAATTACACTTAATAAGTATTCTCAAAACTTAATGTTTTGTTTAAGTCTTACTTTTATCTTATCATTAAGAATTCGAGAGTACAAGTGAAGAGTATCCACATTATAATGTGTTGTCATTGTTTTATTTGCAGATAGTAGATTGTGTGAGTGAGCTACATGTATCTATTGATGAGCTTCTGTTGTCAGCCATGACTCTTTGTAGATACTGCCTGAATGATGACCAGCATATTGTTAAGGCACGCTGCCAAGTGGTAGGTATACAAATGGATTTGATTTTATAGTTACGGTAGTAGATCCACGCTGATTTCAGCATGAATGGGCCGGACCGTCCGGGGAAGTACTACCCTCTCATAGAAGATCGACTTAAGAGTAGTAGTATCCGTACTACTGCGTTTCGTTCGGTGAGTGAGAGCGCCGGAGGCCCAATTTCCCCCCTTTCCTCTTTCCTCACGTCCCTCATTTCCTTCCCCTAACCCCATTCCCAGCCGCCATAGTGGAGGCCACCATACCAGCAGTTTAAAACGATAGCTTTTGGTATAGTGGCCGCCACTTCTGGATTCCACTGACTGCTTACCATCAGGCGGGGTGGAGTCACTTTGGTAGGCTATACTATAAAAAAAAAAAAAAAAAAAACTAAAGTGAGTGATAGAAACAAAACTTACATGCCTTTAAGTTTTATATAAAGAGCTATGTTTGTAGGTATTGTTGTTGTACCACATGTTAAATGTTTAAATTCACTTACTCAACTCAAAATATATTAATAATCTCCTTGTTTATTACAGGTTTTAAGAGAAACAAAAGCTCTATTAAGTGAGTTAGTTGAAGGAGACCTAAGTTCTGTAATCAAAGCTACACCGGACACATTGAAACTGCCTATAATGCCTTCTAATGTCAATGTACTAATAGATGTATTGAAAGATGTTCTTTATGCATTAGAGACTAATACGAATACAGCTTTGTTAGCTCTTGTAGCTTATTGTTTCAGCTGCAGTAAGTCTCCTATAGATATATTAAAGGAACATTTTACTAGTGATATGAAAGGCACTTGTTCCTGTCTTGTTAAAAGTGCAGAGGAAGTAACAGAGGATTGTTCGTTTGTGAAGGAGTTTGATTTGTATAATGAAAGGTTATTGCAGATTGGGAATTTCGCTGTGTCTTGTTCATCAGATCAACATAGTAAGTATATCCATACATGGTTTATACTATTTGTATGGTAAGATTTGAATTTGCTTGACCTCTGAAGCTCAGTTACTATTGTTTTTGGTCCATTCTTTTCTTTACATTGATACTGTAGTAAGTGGTAGAAAATGTTCCTTAAATGGACCGACTACACTAATTTTCGGTCAATCATTGATTGAACTCATTGTTTTACCTTTATGTTTATCTACAAAATGCACATATCTCTAACTAGTATGTAGTAAATTGACTTGAACGAGTACGACAATACAAGTATCTCGGTGCTTGGGCCATTGAGGCATGGAAATCGGATCAAGACATAAAGTCCCGGATCGAATTTGCTCAAGAATCTTTCAATAAAACGAGAAAAGTTCTGTGTTGTCGACAACTAAACATAAAGATCCGAGTCGGAATACTCTAATGCTACATCTGGCCTATTGTCATGTACGGTTGCGAAGCTTGGACCTTGAAAGAGGAAACTATGAAGCACCTGCAGGCATTTGAAATGTGGTACTACCGTCGCATGTTGCGCATTAGTTGGACACACAAGGTCAGAAACGAAACAGTGCTTTAACGTGTTCATATGACCCGAAAAATACTTGTTACCATTAAGAGGCGCAAAATAGAGTATCTCGGCCGCGTACTAAGGCACGATAGGTATAAGCTGCTCCAGCTTATTATGATGGGCAATGGTTGAGAGCAAGAGACGGGCTGGGCGAAGAAAGAAATCTTGGCGGCGAAACATCCGGGAGTGGAATGGAATTACCACCGTTGAAAGACTGTTCCATGTCGCACTAGACAGAGACAAATTCAAAGAGCTGACGGCCAACCTTCAATAATGAAGAGGCACATTAAGAAGAAGAAGAAGTAAATTGCAGTTTCCCTGTCTGCTTATCTGTTAACTTCAACTAAACCATGCAACGAATTTGAATATGCTTTTCAGTATCCTTTAGGGCATTTCATCCAGAAGATTCATATGTATGTGTGCATGCATATTATATTCGAGAAAAGCTATTCATCGATTTATAATCATATCATAAAATATATTTACCCATGTGTAAAGCAAGTAATAAACTAAATATTTAAATTACTTTACAATTTAGGAATTCTCGCTCTTCGCAGTGGACTAGCCAGTTTGGAAGCTCTCGATCCTCACTTGGTACCAACTTTGATGATATCGCCAGGCAGCCATCACGCAAAACTGCTAATAAAATCTTGGATCCACGAAGTAGAAGGGATTCGAGATAGTATTTACTTGATTGTGGATCCAACTGCTTTTGCCGAAGTAAGTGATTAACTGTAATATAAAGCAAAGAAATTAGATATTTAGTTAAATAAGAGTTCAGTTGCACAGAATTTCTCACGGAAAGCAAAATGAACATCAAACAACTATAACAGGAGTATTAATTTGTTGCAAACTCTCTAATAAATCGGCAACAACGATATTGCTCTTTCTCCCGATTATGTTTAAAATCTTTTTTAAAGTCTCGTACATTCCATTCCAATCAAATCCATAAAATATAAAAAAACGTAATTTTCTTTTATTTCAGAAATCTAAACAAATGATGCATCAAAAGCTTTTGATAATACTAAAAGAGAGTACATACAATAATAGTAATGTATGTTCTGTGATCAACATAGGGTGTATGGTGCACGAATTTTTTCTAGTGTATGACAAGTGTGAACCTGACGCACTAACTCACCACGAAAAACTACTTGTGTTAATGGCTGATTTGGATAAAGGTATAAAATAGCATATAAAGTGATGTCATTCACGATTCGTTTCAATAGTTTAAATTTCAACCTTATGGCAATGGTGATATGAGTCACGAAACTTGCCTTCGTGAATTTCAACAACTGTAGTACTGATAGACATAAACTTCTCACATCCAAAGGAAGGAGTTTATGACCTATTATTACATTTGTATTAAATACTTCGTACGTTACTATTCCTCTACCCTGATAGTTCTGTATCAAGAGAGTTAAAATAAGCCTAAGCTGCTTGTCTATAGAAACTGAGCGAGACTGCAAAGCGGAAATGTTAACTACTAGAGGGCCGCCCTCGCTTCGCTCTCACAACAAACTCCTACGGAAAATATCATAGCATATTGCATCATTTAAATTTCCGAAGGCACTTAAAATATTGGAATTCTTAAAATGGCTAAAAAAAATATGTTGAACATAATAAAATATAGCCTATGTTACCCACTAAATTTTTTAAATGGATAACATAAATTTTGTAGGTAAATTGTTGCAAAAAAACAACCATACAAAAAGTCATATCTTTTCTCTTTATTATATTAGTAAAGATATTATATATACCATCATATTCCTATTACAATAGTGTCTATTCACTGGAGCGGAGTGCCGATTTTATGCAATCCTATTGGTTAATATTTTTTCTCTGTTTGTTCGCTCCGTAGCCTCGCTCCACTTCTATGCACAGGCAGTCTAACACAACTTGTACTAATAAAACCGTTAACACGAAGAATCGAATGTAACACTGTGTCATTCTGTTAAATATTTGAACTTTAATCACTTTGTTACAGTACAAAAAGAATGCAAAATAGTGAGCAACCTGTTAAGCCGCAATGATGATTTTGTGTACGAAATAAACATGCCGAGAAGCAACAAAGAAGTTACGCTAGATCAACTTGTGAAGCGTCTAAAACTTCTATACACATTAGTGAATAGAATCCACACTTTACTTCACCCTAAGGATAGTGACGACCATTTATTTGAGTGTGAAATACTCGAGGAAGAACCTAAATATAAAAATGCAACACACACAGTATTCAAGAATAATGAAACTTATGTTAACTCCCCAAGAAAAGGACCTAATAATTTAACCAGGAGTATATTTGCGAGAACGAATATACGCTCGTCAACTAAAAACTTTCCTTTATCCAAGCTTACTAATCGTTTTAAGAATAAAATAAACACAGAGCTTAGTTTTTCTGTCCAATTAGACTATTTGTTGAGTAATGATAAAAATACTGATTCTATTGTGAAAACATATAAGAAGCCTTTGGATAAACTACGAGATGGTTCTTTCAGTCTGTTGTATAATTTTTCGCCAATGAAAAATCGTCCGTCATTAAGAAAGGCGGTTTTAAATAGGCAGTGTAAGATGCCAATGATTAAAGATGTTGATTTTAATGCCACATATAATAAATGCAGTGTTATGGATGCAACTACGAGTTTGCAAATAACAGGTTTGTATAGTTTTTTTTTGTAAAGGATATGAAAATATAATGGATATTTATTTTTACTATAATATTCAATATTAAAAACGCAGGTGTTGGTATTTTCTGTGAGTTTGGGACAGTCAAAGTAAATAGAGATTAATAGATACTATTTTATGCTCACGTAAGTGCTTAATTTTTTATGCTTCAAAATGTAAATGTCTCCTTAATGTTGTTACCAAAAACCGCTGGTAAAGAGTCGTCCAGAATTTGATTTAAATGGTCAGAAGTTTGTGCAATTGATATAAAAAAATAACTAATTTTTGTTCCAGAAATTTTAAATCAAATGAATGATATGACAAGCATGTTGTCTACATCAAAGCTATCGCACACACATATGGGAAACAATCAACATAATCAAGAAACGAAAAACGTATTAAGAATCAACGTAAATAATCAGAATACTACTGTAACTAAACATATCTGGAACATTCCAGTGAATGCGATGGAAGAAATGCCTATACAAGACAACGCAAATCTGACAGTACCATCTAATGTGAATACGTTGGAACGAATCCATGATTTGGATTTTGTTGAGAGCAAATTAAATAGTTTAAAATCACAACTGGAAACTAGTTTATAATTGTACAAATATTAATATAGGATTATGGAACAGGGTCGGCAACGCGTAAGTGATATACTTCTAGCGTTGCAAACGTCCATGATACGACAACTGCTTACCATTAGACGGGCTGTATGCTTGTTTGTCACCTTAGTAGTATAAATAAAAATATATTACCGAAAGATATATTGTTATTAGGTCAATCCCGCCTTTTTTCTATTTTAAATTTTAACCTCTACTTTTGTTGTATGAAGTAATTGTAACTAAATTATTCCATATATCTGTATCCGTCCAATGTTATTGTTAAGCTGATAAGATTTTATTGATATTATACCTTTTTCTTATGAGATAAAATAAATGAAATTATTACTATTTTACTTATACTTAGTGGTTTCATTTTAATAATCGTGTTTATGAGATGAAAGTATGTTCCTAAGTTCCTAAGGTTTGTACCTTACCTGAAGAGATATCAATTAATTTTGAATTTTAATGTTTACCCAAATTTCAATTTCGAGAGTCGTAACTTACCAACAAAGCACAGTGAACAACGTTACGAAGGCTGCCAAGTCTCTAGCATGATTGCACTCTTTATTTGCACCAGGATCAGATTCTCAAAAAGACTGAAATGCATGATACAACGATTTTTGTAATAACCCAAAACAAACCTTATCGTATAGAAATTGAAGACATTCTGCGTTTCGATAAGCTGCAAAGTTAAGTGTCTTTTTTTCGAATATTCATTAAAATCCACAGTGTACAGCGCTCCTAACATTTAATTTCGTAACTTAATTCCGAAGTTCTATTGGTTTGGTATTACTATAGCTTCTTATTGAGACTTTGTCGTCTTTGCTTACGCAGTTATAGTAGGTACCTACTGATTTGGTTTTGTGTTCGTTTTATATTAACTAAAACGCTATTAATTAGTCTTTGTTTTATTTAAAACGTGATTATAGGTACCTACTTGGTAGATACGATTGTAACAATATTTTTTTGGAACTGATTTTGTAAGTGTAACTTTATGTGACTAATCACGAGTAGATATGGTTCTAAGTGATCCATAATCACGACAGAATGCGCAATGAGTAAGTAGGTAACCTAACTAAGAAGGTTACCTATGAGAAGAAAAAGACATGTCGCGAAAGTAGCAATGAGCGCATTCAAAAACCTTTGTTTCAACAACCTACAAAATAAAATGAGACTAGTGCAATACAAACTCTAGTGTCTTCTTTATTCTTCCATAGTTTGAAATTATGGTCTATTTTGCACCTCCGAGCGAAAGGAAATTGACGTGTTTTGAAATGTGGCATTGGTAACATGATATAGATACCATGGTTTGCAAAAGGAGCATTTAGATCCTGAACTAGCTAGGAATCAAAAAGAGACTGTCCACAAATTGCTGCCAAGGATACTGAGATATACTTATTGATCACATAGTGCGTCAACCACTTACCATGGGCACCGCCAAGATTAGGTTGGTACCTACCTACTTTCAGGAAGGTGCTCTGACTGCCACGACGTACATGATATGTGTGCAGGGGGTAACGAACATACAAGAAAACAAGCACTGTAAGTACGTAAATGCAAATTGGCAATAATCTACGATCTACATATTCAATTAATAGCTATTAAAATGTCACCGTTTTTCTTGCTCCGTATTCAGTGAAGTATGACGATAGGAAAGCGACTTTGTGACTAATTGCAACTGCATGCGATTTTTTAAATCACCGTTTATACGGTCGTTATCCTCTGCTATTTTACACGCGATCCGTTTCATTATATCATCTAGGTACATATTTCTGATGTTCCTACTTAATCAGTGTGATTGATCTATAAAAACTTACTGCTCAAACCCATTCAGTCTCTATTGGTCGTCCTATGTATAAAATACCTACTCTACTCTTGGAACGAAGATGCATTGTGAGCAGACTCTTCTTGAACCAATGATACCTGATAAGGGTAACGGGCAATCGATGCATGAAAGCGGCTCACGATCTGACAAAGTGGCGACACTAGAGGGATGCCTATGCTCTGAAGTGGGTGTAATTTAGCTGAAATTATGATGATGATGCAGCGTTGAGTACATAATTAGTGTTAGCAGGTTTTAAGTAATCAATCATTGAATAATTAGTTCTTGTGATATCAATCTCGATTAGGACAGACGAATAAAAGTACAGTCGTTTATCATTGTAAATCTGAACGTTAACATCATCTAGTCTAAATCGCAAATATAGTCGACATGCATAAAGTGCATTAACATAGGTAATTTATTCTGCAGTATATAAGCAGTGGCCATTTTACGTTCCCCACAAACTACTTGGTTCGGGGTAGCGGCCAACGTACATTTGAGTTCTAAATATTTGGAAGATGGCGTTAACTACCGTAGTGGCATTATTGGTAAAATTACTTCTCATCGTCATTAAAGTAAATTTTGATATTTTGCATGACCATATTTAGTTAGCTTTGGGTTTGTTTCCTGCGTTCAATAATTCAAATAGGAACAAACAGTTGCTGTCCTCGAAAAGTAATTGGTTACTTATGCTTTTTATCGAAATCGTATAAAAAATCTCTTGCGACTACGTCCATCCCATAGTTACGGCAAAGTTTTTTTTTAATATCCCAGTTAAAAAAAGTGTAGGTACCTACTGTTTCAGAAAACAGTTAACTTTCGATTTATTTTTTCTTACAGATAAATCTAGCTGTTATCCAAGGCAGAACTGAAGTGGGTAAGTTCAATTTCGTAATATTTTTTTAGATTATTTTCATAGATCAGAAGGCAGTACCTAATCCTGAGGTGAGTCTTAGGGTGGCACTCAATAAGATTGTCAAGTCCTTAAAAGGTCAACAGCCCAAAAGGAGTGTCCGGCTAGAGTGTTGGATGGGCAAAGGCTCTTCAATGAGCTTTTCTGTCAACTAGCGTCGAAGCTAGAGGGTACTGCATCTACTTTAGGAAGACAATTGCCAAATTTAGGCGAGCGCAATGTGCGGGCCATGATGGTCTACGCACCGGTTTTAGGACCGTGAAACAGCTTAGGCTGATTTTGCTACTGTGAAATAGCAAGACAGAATCCTTCCCTTCCGGACAGGGAAAGTACAAGCTTATTTTTATGAATATTTTATTAAATTCACACTATAGTGCCTGATATTTAAGAGAGCTTGATCATCCTAAAATATATTAATATTAGCAATTATTTTAATTACATTAAATATATTTTTAAATATTTTAGGTTCAAAGGATGCTCTGCGAGCGGCCGATAGTCACGTTCATTTTGACGTGTATGCGAGTGCTATAGCAAAGGCACATTACAATCCTTGGTTTTGCAATTATTTTAAAGAGGTATGAGCGCTATTTATAGTTATATTTATGTCTAAATTAGATATAAAGTATCTACAAAACTGGTGTACTTAAAAATCTTTTGTAATTAATATATTTTTAAATTACAGCCAGGTTACAAATGCACCGGTTGCAGTACAGCCCTGCATTGCTACCCCGGCAATTTTGCACTGTTAATTCAGTGCTCGGGGCGACTTCCATTCTGCAGTAATGGATATTGTGCAGCCACTAAAGCTGACAAGTGTATCGAAGAACCCTCTAAGTACAAGTTGCCAGGTGATCAAAAGAAGGGCACAGAGGAACATAATGCCGATGAGATGGAAAAACCAAATACGTTTGAAGATATTGCGACATCGACCAACGCTGGAGATGCGAAGAAAGAAGCGCGTCAAATATTTTAAGTAGGGTTATTATTGTTACGTAGCAGTTCTGGTAGTGCTATGCGATGTTATTTAAAGCCTATAATAAATTTTATTTATTATCAACACAGTATTTTATTACTTAAAAAGTGATTTACTTTCTTTTTTTCCAACTTATTTTAATTTGAATTCCTTGAATCCGAAATCTTATCGAAATTCGGTAGGTGATCGGTAGAAAACTACGGTGAAAAATATAAGCATACGGATTCAAGAAAATTCCAGACTCTTATGTAGATAAGTATTGGAATAGCGGGAAAATTCCTGCTTAAATCATACAGTGTCAGTAACTAGATAGTAGCCGTCCCTGAGCGACCAATCAGGGTTGATTTGTATCAATCCTTCAAGTCCGGGGAATGCCAAGGACGCATAAGTGCTATTGCGAGGCGTTGTTTTCCTGATAAATTTTAACTTGGAATTTATGCGTTGTTGATTTTTAAGTGTTTTGAATGTTTTATAGTGATGAATATAAAATGAATCTGTATTGAAATGAATATTTCAATACTGATAAATATAAAAATGTTAACAGAAGGTAGGTAATATGCAAAAAACATCATATACTTACTTAAAGTTACGTTACTTACATATCTTTTTAAAAAGGTCGTAGAGTAGAATTTTTGAGTTGTATTTACATGTGCTTTTGTAGTGATTTAAGCTCGTTACAGTAGTGGATTTACAAAGAAAACAGTGTTATTTAGAACTGGCAAGTCAAACAGATACAATTTTGTTAAATAATAATAAATAGACCCATCTATTTGTAAGTTAGTTAAATTTTCTACTAATAGTATGAGGTTAGTAGCTATATGAAACGTTATTATTATTATAGGAGGTACCTTGCTTAGTGCAAGGTACCTTTAATCCGCAAGTTTCGCATGTCCTATTGCTCAACAATTTTACCCGTTGCTTAGAGGAGAGACTTTCAGCAGTGGACTGTGATAGACTGATTGAGTTGTTATTGTTGTTATAAAAAGAGACGACGAAAACCTTGGTAACTTTTGCTCGGTTTCCAATATTTCTCTGATTGTACGCTGGTGTGCCACAGAGTACCATCCTGGTAACCAACGATTAGTGTTGGGTTGCCTCAAAGGCAGTTTTCCATTTTAATTTTAGAAGAAGAACGGTTTAAACAACTCTTTGAATTGATCCTACTTTTCCCTTTTTAGGCGTAGGACTGAGACGTTTTCACAATGGAGTATAAAAAATGTGTAGATTTCTAAGGTTCTGGCGAGGCAGCATTTACAGCAGTCACTAACTCGCCGTGGTGACTATGCCAAGTCAAACCTAATGGCTGATAATATGTGTTAATGTTCATTCATACACGTTTAAATAGTATTAAGTACAGTATCTAATATACGCAAGTATTAATAACCATTTTGGTAAGGATGTTTTGTTTGGATCAAGAAGAGGTTCAGTTTTAGCATGTTGTAGCGGTTTTATAGTTTAATTACGAATGTAGACTAGTAATGCACGAGATACATTAGCATATTTCACACTATATAAGCACGATCTATCTCACGTTACACACAAATTACTTTCCTTCTCGAAGTCGTAGATATACGTTCATGGAGTTTGATTTTTTAGAAATGATGTTAACTGTATTAGTAACAATTTTAGTAAGTTGAATATTATAGTGAGATTATGTAAGTATAGATGTAGTAATATGCATATATTTTAGTCTTTAATAGAGTTTTTAAAATTACAGTTAAGCCCGATTTTTGTTCAAGGAGGAATGAAAGTTGGTAAGTACTTTTTTCTCTAAAAACTCATCCATTTATATTAACGATGGTTCCGTATGGAAATTAAATTAAAGATGGAATAAAAATACATGGCTTCAACTGAAGCTCCAACAGTCCAACATTCAAAAGGTAATGTAATTCAAAACATCAAAAACCTTGAACCTAATTATTATTTATAGCTTTACTTTTGCCAACAAAAAAAAAATCAATGAAGTGCTTTAAAACCAAGTTGACCAATTCACCAGTAGTAGGTGCGTTGTTTCTAGTTTTCGGTAATCTAATTCCCTTTATATTCTATTCTATTCTTCTGGTCAAAAGCCTTACTCTAGTATCGCGACTTTGACCGCCATTATCAGTTGGCCGTCACCTATAACAGGTCGTCGACCTATTATAGGTAACCTTATGTCAATGCTGCCTCTTCCGATCTCATTTGTACAAGAAGACACTGTAACATTATCATTATTCTTTCATTATTCTTATTATATTTCTAATACATAAAATACCTAATTTTGGATATCTATGACCTAATTACTATTACAAAACTGTTTTTTTTGTTTCAGAACATCTTGATTTTCCAAAATTAAATCTTACACATTTTAGTGTTTATGCTAATGCTTTAGGAAAGGATGTAAGGAGGTATAATGCTTGGACTTGCAATTATGGCGAAGAGGCATGTGAAATATTTGTTATACCTACGCTCTTTTTTTAATAATTCGTATTAGTTATAGACATCTATGAATAACATGCTTAATTAATAAGCACAATTTTGACATTGTCTTAAAATATAAACAACTTGTTAATAAATTGAATAAGTATTAAGGTAGTTGAATTGGTAGGTATTTCAATAACTAAGAAAAATATTTAGGTCGAATCCTGTTAGATTTGCGAAATATAAATTATTTTAAAGGTTCTTACTAAGTATATTATACTTACTTATAAAAATTTAAAAAGGTTTCATTTGCTTTTCAGCCAGGATACACCTGCATCAGTTGTAGCGAGGCCCTACATTGCTACCCAGGTAACTTTGCTCTTCTAGTGCAATGTGGCACTATGTTGCCGAACTGCCGCAACGGTTACTGTTCATGGTTTAGAACCAATGGATGTAACGAAGAGTTCATGTTTGCTGACGGTACTCATGGCCCTTTAAGACTGACAACTGAGGCTGTAACTACAATATCGCCAGAAAAAAGTACTTACGCTGGAACAACGGAGACAATACCAAATATATTGCCTGAAGAAAGTACTTTCGTTGGAACAACAGAGACAGTACTAGACGCTAGTGCGTACAGTACTTCGGGTTCAAATAAAGTTCCAGAAATTGTAAGCCCAAGTGAAGTCGTGGAGGTAAACACAAAGCCGACAGCTGAAAAAGATCCACGAAGTTTATGAAATTAAAATAACAATAAACATGTCAAAATAAAACACGTTTTTCATTTCCTTAACAAAATAACGATCAGATTCGAATAAGTTAGCAATACCTACTTAATAAGCGCCCAATGTAGTTAGCATTGTAAACTATTAATTAAATATTTATACCTAATGCTAATTAATTAATTAATAAGCAATATATTATATTACTATTAACTTTAGTAAACTAGAAATTTGGTATTAATATTCTGAGAGAAAAACTTGCGTAGGACTTTATAAAATCATGTTCGCCTGAAGTACCTACGACGTTCTTTTGAAATTGCAGCAAAAGCGAGTGCACAGCGAAACATCATATTGGAAACTCCGAGAATCTAATAAGAAGCTATTTCAAAAGATGATAATAAATTATAGAAAAATAAAAAGTCAGACTGTTAGTTCTAGAGATTAGCGCGTTCAAATAAACCAACTCTTCCGCTTTATATAATAGTTTTGATATACCTATTTGATCTTAATTAAAGTGCATTTAAGTACCTACTGGCTACTTGTAGTATCTAAGCTCCTCCTTAGTTGGCACGCATGCGTAGTGGAGATGCAGTTTTGTATAAAAGCTCTGTAGCAGCTTGCCAACGACCATTCCCGCCAAGATCACTCAGATATCAGTCAAAAACAAGGCAAGTGATAGTTGCATCTAAGTTTACTACAAAAGTGAATTGTGGCAGGGAGGCAAGACAATCATAGTAAGTATTATGAATTTAGTTAAGCATAATTTTAATTGTCTTCACTCTGACGTAGATATTTATTCTATAAAAAGTTTATTTTAAAGTTTCATGAAACTTAGATTCACGGTTCATACGTTTTAAAAAGGGCATACTTATTTCTGGATTTGTTTATTATATTATTCGTATTAATATTGGATGGTGTGTACCAGGTAAATAATTTAATCTAAAAAAATGACGTGTGTACCCATTAATTTTCTTGTAAAATATTTAGGTAGATAGCTTGAGCTGGTCTAAAATAAATAATTTAATAAGTTAACGATCACAGTAGCGAATATATTTACTGCAGATTTGTGTGCGTAAAACATAATTGAATATATTTATTTATATTTTAATTGATAGGGGCCAACTTGTTGTAATACATTATACTAGGTAATTCGTGGTCTGTTTTAATTGCTTATGCATCTTAAATTAATGGACCTCGCGTTTTGCGCCGGTGACTCAATCACCTTCTCGTTCTCCTTTCTTTGCCTTACTTATTACCTTCTCCTCACGGTCGACATCAGTTTGGACGTATTTTTTTAACAACGATTCTGCTTCATTCTTAGGGAATACATCTACGGCACACATAGACACATAGGTTACGGTAACCACTTACCAACAGGTGGACCACAGTGGTTGTTTAAAAAATTCCTTTCCTTTTTTCAACTTTTTTGTTTCCTTTTCGTGGTGGCAGTGGCTTGGTTATCTTTTGTTAGCATTTTGTCCGGAATGCCAGCTACACACACACACAGCACAGCCATAACTTTACAGTTTGGTAATCGCTCACCATCAAGTTGCCATGTATGCGACTTTAACTGTATTAAAAACTTTCAATTTACGAGTATATCACTTGGTAAAATAATATAGTCGAAATGGCCCAGTAAATAAGGCACCCGCTTCGTAAACACATGATCAGTGGGTTCGAATCCGGGCAATTACCAATGCGATTTTTCAAATCACAAGTACTTTCTAAGTTTACTTTTAACATTTCTGACTGACGGTGACGGAAAACATCTTGAGGAAACCTGGACTTAAAAGTCTGAAATTGCCAATCCGCCTTGAGCAAGCGTGGTGATTAATGCTCATGCCTTCTCTAGGTATATGAGAAGAGGCCTTTGCCCTGCAGTGGGACAGTAAACAGGCTTTTATTATTATTTAACATAATATTATATAAAATGATATAAAAGTGATTTTTGCAGTCATAAACGCCAAAATGAAAATAGCAATGGTTGAATATCGTTTCAAAGTTTTTTTTAATGTGGTTGAGGAAAATCTTTCCACGGGCACTGTAGACACAGGCATTTTGAGATTTTAACCATACAATTGCATCAAGTGTCTTTTTTGCACATTTTCGCTGTAAACGATTATTTTATTTTGCAAATTGTCCCTTTCATAGAGAGATTCTCAGAATACCTGCAAATTCTACGTTGAAAAAGCTAGACCAAAAACAGCTTTAAACAAATTAATGTTACATTTAATTTACTAAATAATGTACTAGATTCATAAATCCTTCTCGAGACTTGAATCGCATTTTCTCTAATGGAAATAAAGTTTAATGTACTAAATTTCTTGTAAGTTTCACAAATTTTCATACAACCAGTTAAAATTTACCTAATATATAATCTTGATAAATAGATTGTTTTCATTTTTGAGATTCAGTCTTTGATATTTCTATTCGTAAACACGTGTGGGTGCCAAATAGTTACGATGCGAAAATTTAAATTTCAAGAACAGAATAAATTAAACATTATTAAAGATGTCTAAACTTAAATAGACAGTGATTCGCTATTTATCCTACTAATATTATAAATACGAAAGTTTGTATGTGTGTATGTGTGTGTGTGTGTTTGTTACCACTCAGCGCCTAAACCGATTTCGATGAAAATCGGTATGTAGATAGATTCGGTGCCAGAGACGGATATAGGCTACTTTTTATGCCGAAAATCGGTCTGGTTCCCGAGAGACACAACAAACCATATTATGCGCGGATGAAACCGCGCCACGGAAAGCTAGTAGTCTATAATATAGCTAACTGAGATTTATCACAAAGAGCCACCTAGACACGTGATGCTTACGGGTTTTTTAACACTTTGCTCATTTATTTCTCTCTTCGTCGAGCTATTTGAACACAAAGACATTTCTAAACATTTAGCAGCCTTTTTGAATTAGACTGATGTACCGAGTAACTTTGAAAGTCCCATTTTTCTACTTTCTAAACTTAACGTTACTATTATTTGCTTTCATTCATAAAGTGATTTTTTAATTAATTTAAATTTAAGTGTGGTAATCAATATTTATATCAGCCCTCTAGAAGATGCTATTGCGGCCATGATCTATTTTAGGTGAAAACGTCCACTGCTGGTTGTATGAAAATGTTTTGTGTGGTGAGTTGGGCAAGTACGTCGGGCAAGTAAACAATATAAGTAGTACTATCGTCAGTTTATAATTATGTAAGTAGGTATTTTGCCAGTGGGCGGCGGGTTCATCACTACCGACTAACAATAATATGTTAGTCTGTAAAGTAATTAATCTATGGGTTTATGTGACACGAAATAAATTATTTATCAATATTATTATTAATAATATAGTTTTTATAGTAAGTTATCGAATTTAGCTTTTAATAGCTTGATCCCGAGAATAACATTCATGCACGTGTTAGTGTTCATTTCAATAAAACTAAATAATAATAATAATATCAGCCTGTTTACTATCACCACTGCAGCGCAAAAGCCACTTCTCATTATAGAGAAGGCATGAGCATTAATCGCCACGCCTGCTCAATGCGGATTGGCAATTTCAGACATTTTAGTCCAGGTTTCCTCACGATGCTTTCCTTCACCGACAGTCAGAAATGTTCAAGATAAACTTAGAAAGTACATAATATGATTTGAAAAATCACATTGGTAGTTGCCTGGATTTGAACCCACTACCTCGTATTTACGAAGCGGGTGCCTTATCCACTGAGCCATTTCGACATCATCAAAAAAAAAAAAAAAAAAATTTCATATCCCTTTTTCAAAAACTAACTTAGGCCAACGGTCTCCTATTACCAGAACACTGGACTTGTACAATTTTATGCAAACTCGCGATCCAAGCATTGACATCTTTAACGATTCAATTAATAAATTTAAGTCCAAATTTAAAAAAAATATCTAATAGTAACTAACAATGTTTTTAATATTTAATATTATATACTTATAGTAAAATTATGCTATGTATCGGCAAATGTTATGTACACCATCAGTGTCATGTGTATCAGAATTATACTGTTAATAATGTTGCAATAATTGTTATAATACATATGATGTGGTTGTACTAATAAATAAATAAATAAATAAATAAATAAATAACTAAATGATGAAGCATTATTAACATAATTATTTTATACAAAGTGATTTCGACCCTTTCGATTGCTTTTGTTGTAGGTCCACTACTAAAGATTTGTTACATAATGTGTTAAACTATATAATGGATATTAGGTGAAGGGTTTTTATTGGTGTTTTCAATTTGGACTGTCGAGATGGCACAGGCCAGAGATTTAAATCTCTGGCACAGGCAATATGCACGATCTAAGGTTTTAATCTCTCTTAATTTAGCAGAACAAATTCAGATCGGTAAACAGCAGATTACATGTTGATTTGGTGCTAACGGGAAATGCATAGTAGGTAGATAATATGAATACTTATATATTTATACCACCACAAATTTTAAATTGATTAACTTATTCGAATTAAAAATCTACTATAGTTCTGCCATTCATTTCCAATCACAATATGAAAAAGCCAATGAGCAGGTCAAAATTAAATTTTTTTGCAGTCGAACACTTCTTGCGAAGCTTTCGATGCATGTGATGAGCTCCATTGAGTATCAAAAGCAGTTGAGCATCGAAAAGATCCCTCCGTATTTTGAACTTCGATAGGTTTAGATAGACAGATTCACTTGCTTTAGTATAACTCCAGCATTTTTCCAAGTAATGCGAAACATTCAGAAAAAACTGAACATTTTGACTGGCTGCGACCTATGACTTCGCCCGCGCGTGAAATAAGTTTTGTCTACCTCGAGAACCAATCCGATTTTCGGGATAAAAAGTAGCCTATGTCCGCCTCCTGCACTGATTCTATCTACGTATCAATTTTCATTAAAATCTACTAATTGTGAGGCCACTCAGATTTTGCAAGAAAGTGAAGTTCTTACTGTTTATTTTCAAGTCTCATAATTCACACGATAAATTGCCCTTAAAATATGACAGAATTGGCATTTAAAAGATCGTACATCTGTTTATTGAGTAGCAGAAACTCAGGTGCGTCACAGTACCCGTGTAATTGAATCTGCCAACTTTATATCCGTTCAGGCGACAGACTATTAACTCAGTTCCGTCTCATAACTACCCTTGTTTATAGGGAAGGGTACTCAACATGGTGAGCCAATCTTGATTTAGAGTTCACTAAATGGAAATATAGGTACACGTGTATGTTACATATGAATGACTAGCTTTCCGCAGCGCGGTTTCATCTTCCTCTTTGGAACTGCTCTGCTCCCGTCGCCAGTAGCGTGATGATACAAAGTCTAGATAACGTACCTCGAGAACTGGGCTGAGAAAGAATTTTTCAAATTCGACTGGTAATTTCAGATATTAGCGCGTTAAAACAAATAAACAAACAAACAAACTCTTCCGCTTTATGTAATAGTATAGAGTATAGATATAGATAGATTTAGTTGTAAGAATTATAACATCAAATTCAATGTATGTACTTACCTGTAGGTTTAAAGGGATGCAATATCACATATGAACTAAAAGTTAAAACTAAAAGTTGAACTGAAACTGATTAATGCCAAGTTTGCAAAGTTAAATTCAAACTTATACTTACATAAATATATGAACAAGATTAAGACGTCTGCTAATTTTACCCCCTGATAACGCCATAAATTTTACATATTTTTAGATTGATCATGATCATGATTTTAGACCGTAAATTTATCAATTTCAGAAACAACCTTAATTCAGTTATGAGATTTATAGTTTTTTGGATTAAGTGATTCAAACTCTGTGGCTATAAACCATAGTATGAACCGATTAATGGATGGGTATCCAGTACCTGCTTATACCTGAGTTTATTTTTTCTCTTTATGTATTGTTTTCTTATTTAAATATTTTGTCTATTAGATGAATAACGCACGGGCGAGTTTCGGGAGACATCGCGGTTATCTACTGCTAGTTACTGCTTTAGCAGTAGCCTTTTCGACGTACATTGAACAGGTACTTAGAATATGTAATTAAAATTAAGATACTACTGCCTAGAATGTCTTTGTGAAGTTATTAGCTTTGTATTGACGAATAGTTCAATATTTTTACAACTCACTCGCATTGGCTAAAGAATCACACGTATAAATGCATTAAATATTGGATTTATATGAAGTTTTGTAATTTTTTCATGTATTTTTTTATTATAACGTCATTCCATAGGTGGTGAGCTTACCAGCTGATCCTGTAAGTCAATGGCCGTCATTTCCCAGGAGGAATATAGCGGCTTTAGCTAGAGACGGTTATCTTAGGAACACGGCTTTTAAAACAAATTATAAGCGAGGTATTTCTACACTCGCCAAGAATGGTTTATTGCCTACATATAGATCGCCGTATGTGGAAGTTGACAAACAAGACCCTAATCAGGATGAGTCCCAAGAAAAACGAAATGTGGCTTCATTCGCTCGACTCCGTAGTTATGCAGCAATGAAGAGGAACATTCAAGCTCTGGCTAGGGATGGTTATCGGGTAGGCAGGGGACAATACAACCCATCTAATGATAAAAGGAATATTGCTGCTTTGGCTCGAAACGGGTTACTGATCCACAAAAAAGATGATGCAAATGAAGATGAATACTATTTCCCTTTCTATCAGAATTCTATCCCGCCACTATCAGAACTTGATGGTCCCATTGACATTAATGAGTTATATGATTACCAGCAATCTGTAAACCCGGATATGTTTCCCGCTATGTCTCAATTATATAAACGTAGCGCCTTTGACGCCTACGAAAATTATGCTTCCAAGGATTTCAACGACAATTTATACTTGAAGAGAAGCTTTGTTGGTATGCCTAATCAAGGATTGTACAGACCAAATTACTTCGATCAGAGCCCAAGAAGCAAACGATACGTGCTTGCATACCCTGATCCTGAAGAAGATGAAGGCCTGAATCAAAATGAGATTGATGGAGAAAAGCGTTCCGTAGGTGAGTTCAATGCTTTGCGGTAGACTTTGCCATTTGTCTTTAAAACTTTCATAAAGAAATAATCACTTCTTAACATTTTTGTGTCATACGTGCCCCAATGTAACACAAAATTAAATTGTAAATGCGTTTAGTTATAGACTGCAAGGAATAATTCATCTTGACGTAAAGTATATCTATGCACATCAATCTGACGAAAATTTTTATTAGCAAAGCGTTTTAAAAAGACGGCCACTGAAACTGTCATTTTAATTTTGGTTAATAACTTATCTAACGATACTTTGGTTGATTTCAATGTGTTTAGACTTGGTTGATTTCAGTGTTTTAAAAACCATACATTTTTATCTTTATTTTTACAGATGACGCAGTTCGCGTTAATTTTGAAAAACGTCACATTGGTTCACTAGCTCGGTTAGGTTTATTGCCTTCATTTAGGTTCTCAGGTGGACGTTATAGTAGATCAGGAAGAGCTAGGCTGTTATGGCCTAGTCAGGAATTATACAGGTCTGCGTAAATTGCAATCAATGTGTATTTATGTAGATTTACAGCGGTTATGTTTGAATGTTATAGGATAACGTGTAGTTAAATGTTCGTCATGTTTTATACTAGGTTGATATGATGTCCAAGACCGTAGAGAGTAACGCTTTAGAGTAGGATGTGGAAAGTCTGTTCATAAAAGGAATCAGGTGTTTCTTCAGTGTCGCATGAATTTGTTTGTTAGATGATAATTCATCCAAATGTAGTAGAGATGCTTTAGATGAGGCTGTTAGGACCAACAAGAAGTTTCATGTCGCATGTCTTTGTTTAGTGTTAATATAGTCGGTTACTTCGTGGCATGAATGCAAATAAAACAAACCGTCTACAAACTATGTGTTAAGTGATACTAGATGTATAAAATTGAAAGTCTTTTAAGTTTAAGAAATTTTAAATAAATTTGTAATACCAGTATTATTTTTACAGGAAGCATTCCCATGACGAGAATTTCGGAATTGGGTGAGCGAGTAACATATTCATATTATACCTATGTATATTTTATTTTATATAATTAGGTATATTCGTTACAAGAGAGTGCTTTTCCCCTTGAGCATGGGTATACTGCATTTTGTCGGTAACAATGTTATCGTGATAATATTTATTAATAAATGTAAAAGCTTGTCTCGTCTCCCATTTCCTAAATGTTCTGCGTATATCGAATATTGGTAAATATTGCGTGGCATTCTGTCTCACTAATGCGGATTTGTATTTTAACTTAATTGGATTATCATTTCATCAAAGCGCACTTTCATTATTGACTTACAGTCAATCAATAATAACAGCTACAGTTTGTATTAATCTTTTATACAAATACAAAATAAAAAGTTTCATTAGTTATCATTTGTTAAATAGTTTGTAATGCAGTCCTATGAAAATAAACCTCATTTACGCTATGAAAATTCTGGAAACCAAGTTTTATGTTTTCGTTGTCTTACTTGGCAAGAAAACAGACGAAGTTTTAAAAATAATTTAATGATGTTCCATAATGATTACGTATTGTCAACAGGCAATATATCTCTAGTCCCGAAGCTGACTCAACAATCGATTCAAACGACTCCGACCTACCGCCGCCGCCAGTACCTCCTCACTCGCACCCGACCGGTAGGATCCTCCACCGACCGCTGAACAATGACTTTCCGAACTCCAGCCCTCTGCCCTTACCACCCATACCAATTAACAACCACATGGAGACATTCGCTAAGAACCGTTGGCAATCAAGCAGTAAGGAAACACCAAGGTTCTACTACTTTAGGTCATTGAAGATTCCATACCACACATCTGGGAAAAGGTATTTGTTACTGCCAGCAGTAGACAATATTCTGCTAAGGAAGATCTACCGCAACAGCAGTCTACCAAGTCGGCGTAAGAACCAGTAGCTGTGCCAGTGTCCGTTAGGAGACGCCACGCTTTATAGTTCTAGCGGTTCCAACGGAAATAAACTATGAAGTGCATTGCACCGGGCTTTCCTTCAATGATACAGTCGCTCAATTCCAGCTACCAATTAAAAAACTCCACCTACCTTTAACCACCTACCACCTACTTTTAATTAGAGATCACTATACTAACTTACAGTAATCAATTTGGAATTGAGTGCAGAGTGACGTTAACCTTGGTCTTTCTGTTAATAAATCATTGTCAAGACGTAGGGAACACGGATACTTGATAGAATTAGACAATAATTTTGAACTATATAAAACAAAATTTTCTAATTTACTATTTATATGTTTAATGTTGTGATTATTATGATTATTAGTTGTAATTAATATATAAGTATTTTCTAAGGGATCTCATTTTTACAAAAACGACTTTGGCCAGCTTAAGACAGAAATCGTGCTTACTATTAATTATAATCTAATTTAAGATGTCAATCGCAAATATAAATAATTGTGTAGTAACTATAATGACTTCTTTCAGACAATATAATGTAATTATAAGTAAAAATTAATATTTGTCGCATAAAATTACAAATTACGAATGGTAGGAAATTGTTTCTCTAAGGGGAAACAGGAAATATGAAACAAGATATAA
This sequence comes from Parascotia fuliginaria, assembly GCA_963082885.1. Taxonomy (NCBI): domain Eukaryota; kingdom Metazoa; phylum Arthropoda; class Insecta; order Lepidoptera; family Erebidae; genus Parascotia; species Parascotia fuliginaria. The sequence continues at coordinate 9,174,952 of OY720187.1, forward strand.
CCTTGTTTGTCGTCATATAGGCGATGTGGCATAAACTGAGAAGAGGTCATTAGTAAGAGCATCGGAAGGAAATTGAAAAGTGAATGGTTTGGGAACGTCCTTCACTGTAATTCACTTATCTCTCTATTGGCTTAGAATATACTAGCTGTGTTTGACAAATAATACGTTATTTTTAAAATCTTAGACGGTTCAATTTATTATCAAGCTTAAGCTTTAAAACGAAAGGATCAATGTATTATCTTAGTATAATTAGTTAAATATATATGACATCATTAGACGACGGAAAGGAACGTCATGGAGTTGGACAATAAATTTGAAATCGCGACCACAATGATAATAATTTTTCGTATAATAAGTAAATATATAGCATGTAGGTTTTATTCTTCAATTTTTATGATATTATCTGTTATCAATCAAAATATTTTTAAAACAAATATCAATACTGATACTCTTGAATTTAGTATTGTGTTATTGTAAATAAATTAAACAATGCCAACTATATTGTTTTATTTTGTTCCTGCTAATATATATAGTTTTATGCTGTATTTTGAAGCCAACGTATAAGCTGATGCAATAATAATATCAAGTATTGCTCACTCCACTGTTCTACAGATATTTAAAGATTGCCTTTATATTCTAAAGTATAATGAAAAAAAGTAATTCAAACAAATGTTTTATTGGATATTATATTAGAAGTTTGGATTAGGCATATAAATGGCATCCATAGAGACTTGCCAAGGATATGTTAGGTGCTGTAATCCGGATCTGAAACAGGTAAAATACAGTTTGCTACAGCAAATGCAAATCTTTACCAAGAAATGCATTTGCATTTTATAAAGACTAGCTTTCCGAGGCGCAGTTACACTCGCGTTCTTGCTTATTGCTCTGCTACCGTCGTTAGTAGCGTGATGTTGATGCTATATAGCCTGTTAACCTTCCTCGAGAACTGGGCTATCATACTCAAAAATAATTTTCAAATCCAAGTGGTAGTTCCAGAGATTAGCACGTTCAAACAAACAAACAAACTCTCCCGCTTTATATAATAGTATAAATGTCACCGAAAAACAAAGGTTTACGTTTGCATTGGTTTGAAAATTATACGGTTAAATAGAACATAATATTCTCTTTACGACTGCCAATAATACAGTAAGTACAGACTATTTATCGCCATTTGCTACGACCTAAACTCTTTGTTTGGATAATGTTTCATAAGTAATCAGTGTGTGATTATCTCACTGAGCACGAAATACAATGCACGTAATTAGATGCCATAATTATGTAACTTTAAACTACCGTTTAAAAAAATTTATAATGTGTTAATTTATAAATCTATCTATCTAAGATCTTGGCTAATGTCCAGCAATGGACGCTTGCAGCTAAATGATAAAATGAAATAAATGGCTCATAAATAAAGACAAGATTATGTTGCTAAAATATTATAATTTTTTAAGTTTTCAGTAACTAGAGATATTAGAGATTATACCTATTTAAAATTTGTACTTGGATGAAATGTAGGTCCTAAATTTTATAAGGATTTCTTAACTACAAATACTCATGTATGTAACATTGCACCACGTTTTTTATCCCGAAGGCATAAGCAGAAGAATACAACACCCACATTGCGCAAGTTATATTGGGTTCAAGTAACAAATAGGTAATAAATAGGGATGATATCACACATTAGTGATAGATTTATTAATTACATAGTAATTTACGCGTTAACACAATCGAATTTTGAGTGTAAAAAGGTTTGTTTGTCTATTAAGTATAAAGAATGCACCGTGTCTTTAAGTATTAGTTTTAGATTAATAATTTTATTTTTAGTTAGTTTTTGATAAAAGTTTTTCTGCTAATATCTATTATATAATAATCTACTTCAAAAACATCTTACCAAGTTTCATAATTTAACGAATTAGTTGAAACTTACTTTGAAATATTTATGTTGTTGAGGAAGAAGAACTACTACTACTGGAGCTAGATGTACTAGACTCTGTAGTAGAGCTTGTTGTTGAAGTGGTAGAGGTTTTGGCAGAGCATAGAGCTCCTCCTTTTATCGAGCAAACTCCGTTAAGGCAATAAGGCAAGAAGCCACGGCAAGTCGTGAGTGTAGCCAGGCCAAATGGATAGCAACGGCGAGCTTGACGGCAGCCTGTGCATCGGAACCCACCCTGAAAATTCAACAAAAACCTAAGACTTTGGACAATTGCACATTTAGAAGCAACTATTAATAATATTAGTTGGCGTGTTCATAATATTGTAAACGTGCATAGAGAGTATAGCAACTGCATATCAGCTGTACCTGGTATCTTATATAAATTTCTGACCTACTCTTGGTCAGAGATTTTGCTAGGTCAATTAATCAATTATGATTTTGTTTTAAAAATGTTTTGAGCAGCATTATTTCAATAATATTTTTTCTCAGGAATATTTCATACTGTCTATATAGCTAGGTATAAAAAAGTATATAACTAGGTACTACGTTTACGGCTCGTTAAACTTTTGAAGATAGAATTATACCGTGAGTTGTATTTGATAGTAAAAGATCAGATGATAAAAATAATAACTTTTATGATTGCGGTTATATAAGAGTATTAACTAACCTCTGTTTCATAGTTACATTTGATCACACTGCGCTTGTGACGTAAGTGTTCCTGTGCCTGAAGTATTTCGACAGCAGATCTTTTATGACGGGAACCAAATCCAAATGCAGCGCCGGCAGATCCCGAAAATTCGGGCCAGAATGCGTTAAAATCGAAATGAATTGGATTGAAAGAGAAAATGCTAGACGCTGATGATGTTGCTGGAGTGCTTTCCACTCCATTATTACCGCTTCCGGAATTAGGAGATTCAGATGTTTCTTGTGCCAATATAATGGTCAATGAGACCTGCAACAGTATTGAACGAACCACTTATATTTATTTTTATAATTTTAGTATAACATTGTACGAAGGCGAATTGAATGATATAATTATAGGTGTAATTATTATCGTTCATTCATCATAATTACACAATGTAAATTAATCTAATCCATACTAAAACTAAAATCCATAATAAATGCGAAAGTAACTCTATCTGTCTGTCTGTCTGTTACGCTTTCACGCCTAAACCACTGAACCGAGTTTGGTGAAATTTGGTATAAAAGATAGCCTATGTTGTTTCCATCTATCTCAGATGGAAACAACATAGGTTATCTTTTATTGCAAAATATGACCTAGAGAGGTTGAAATAGGAGATGAAAATTTTTATGAAAAATCGTCAATGTATAAACAGAGATACCGACAATTACGAGAGCGGAGCTGCAGCAACAGCTAGTAATTGATACAGCTGACACTAATATATGAACATAATACTGGTACCTACTTATTCAGAAACTCAGTGGTATGCATTCGTAGATATGTATGTACTCGTACTCTAGCAGATGATGTAAATTTTTTATCTCTTCTGTTTGAAAGCCTCTTGAAAATATTGTATGAAGATTGAAATAAAGGTGGATGGTTTTCATCACGAAGGACACCCTACCCTTGGTAGGTAAACTAATTTTAAATTTGGAGATGCACTGCTGTTTTACGTTATTAACATCATTCGTAATAATTATGTATTTATGTAAAACATACATCTGATTTAAAATAAAAAGTATAACTATTAAAGTGTTGCTTACTCACCAAAAAAGCAAACAAGAGTGTTAGAAACTTTGTGGTAGCCATTTTTGTTCTTCAGTTCTTCGTGTTCTCCAGATGATGAAGTTGATTACACTGCTGCGGATATGCATTTTATGTACGGCTGATATATGTGCTTAAAACAATACTTATGTTAATCGTTGCATTTCTTTTGATAGGGTTGATAAGAATGTTTAACTTCGGCATAAATTTTACATACTTAATTTAATATACTAATACTTAATATTTACTTACGAGTATTTTCGTTTAGCTCTCTGAACCAGTCGCATTTAAATAGACAATGACATATTCCACAAACCTTTACATACCTACTGAATTTTGAGCCGATATTGCAATGTATGAACTCTTTGCTTAACAGGAAATGTTGTGAAAGTGTAAAATCGGAGCAAGCAGCCCTGAATCCTGCCGAAAGCGGACAAAAGAAAGAGCGTCAACAATAAAGGCACCTAGCTGTATTATAGTTTATTGCTGAGCTACATGCACAACGTGGCTTTTATCTCATGTAGGAACACATTACAGTGACTATTGTTCAAGATAATACAGGAACACTTCACAACAATAGGTACCTATCGCTTCGTGCTGTCGTGACGCAATTTGTTATAAATAAACGTGATCACTGCTGTAATTGAAATGCAGCAATGTGAAAAGTCGCAGTTGTTCAACCTGTGATTTTGTCAGTTCTTATCCGATCAAGGGTCATTTATGGACTCTATTACTACTCTGATACTCTGTCAAGTATTCAATAGTATTATCTAGTATCTAATAGTTATTGGAATCTGATGGTACGTACATATTACCATACAGAACTTTGCTTGTAATAAATTAGTCTGGACTATGAAATAATGTCGCAACAACTTCTCATAAATCATAAAAAAGGAAATCGTTTGCTTTCAAAGCCACGTTTACCAGTAACGGGTCCATTTGACTATGGATTGTTTATTGTTTTCCACTTGTAACTGTGTGTGTATTGTACTGGCTATGAACAAAGTTTTGCAGTCATACGTCGCGTGCGGATTCTGTCATACATTGTTGTAATAGAATATAAATACTAGCTGCACCCGACGGCTTTGCCCGCGCGTAAAATATGTTTTGTTGTATCCCTTGGGAACCAGAACGATTTTCGGGATAAAAAGTAGCCTAGGTCCGTCTTCGGCACCGAATCTATCTACATACCAATTTTTATCGAAATCTTTTCAGCCGTTTAGGCGCTGAGTGGTAACAAACACACACACACACACCTATAAACTTTCGCATTAATAATATTAATAGGATAGGATTTTCATACAATTTGCTAGCCTATCAAAATAATTTCTTAATGCTAATTTTGAAATAAATTTAGCAATCGATCTTCCTACTTGTTCGGTAGTTTTAGCTGACTCTTTATATTACTTTCGTTCATGTACTACGTAGTTTGAACCAAAACAAAATTTAATCTAAATCTATCTATTTATATAAAAGAGAAAGGTCACTTACTCACTCATCACGAAATCTCAGAAATTAGAAGTGCTAAGAGTTTTAAATTTTGCATGGAGGTTTCTTTTAGGACATAGATGCTCATTAAGACGTCATTATTTTGCAAAATTCATCCGCCAAATGGGTAAAAAGGGGTGGCAAAGTTTGTATTAAACTTCTATAGTTTTAATAGGGGGATTTCCAAATTACTAGAAAATACTCATTAACTCGTTATTTAAAGAAATTGCAACATTAATTATTTTTTTAAACAACCTTTACAAGAGGGTGAAATAGGATGTGTAAGTTAATATGGAAAATCTTTTATTTTTAAAGCTATCGACTATTAATTCACATAATTATACTCTTTACTAAAGTTAGGTCGGCACTATTTTTTATATTTGGTATCTACCCTTATGAAGTGGAAAAATTAGGGGTTGCAAGTTTGTGTTTATCAGTTTTAGTGGTAACGAGTATAGAATCAAATGGGATGCGCCATAGAGACTGATTATACTGATTAATACTGATACAATGTACGATTGCCGTAAGATCTGACATCTGAATTTTCACGCGAACGAAGTCACAGATAACAGCTAGTATTATACATAGACAAAAACCAAATTTAGAACGCAGTGCCAACTAGGTATTAGAGTTCAGTTAGTAGGACTAAATAGATTGTTTCTCCGTTTAGTCCTACTAGTAGAACTGAACGGTAGAACTATACGGAACAATTCACAACAGTATACATTTTTTGTACTAGGTAGTTGTTTTGTTCGTGCGATGACTGTTTGTATTATCACATCAAGATAATGTCTGTCTTGACAACATACCTGATGATAAATATAATCTATTTTTGTGTAGGTTTTCTGTATTTGCTGCAGTCTCATAAATAACCACAGAATAGATTTAGGTTGGTTGGTATTTGGTTTATTGTAAGCTTACCATTTAAATTTAACAAATGTACCTACTGTATTGAGTTCGACTTTCGTTTTATTGTATTTTTGTACAATGTAACTGCCTTCCAATGACATGGGTCTAAAGATATTAGCCCAGCCACACATGTAGGTATTTCTAGAAGGCATTTTCATTACATTTGAAACTAGTTTTTCGATGGTTGTGTGGCTATTGTTAATACATACTCCTCCTAAGTGAGAATACGTTCATTATTTTCATACAATGATAAATAATAAACTTTAAATACCTATTCAATTGTCATTACCCACTGACGACTGTTCAAATAAATGTTAAAGGCAGCAAGATCTTAATGAATCTCAGGAGGACCAACGTAGTTAATTTAGTTTTCAGAATGGTCATTTTTAATGGCGATGGACAAGATATAGAAAGATTTCATATTATCATAAAATGGCTTTTCATGACAATCTCGGCCCGATGACATTGTAATTGTCGCACCTTTAAGTTCCGTCAAGATGTTTTCAATTAATTTTGCTAGAGGATTATTGTTAGGCGCTGGTGTGAAGATGTAGTTGCAGTAAAACTTTAAAACACTATATTGATTATCAACAAAATTGCCCTTACATTTTCCTTCCTAAGATTCACTAGATAAAGCATTCTACACACCAAGCATCACGCATTATACACATCTGAAAGTCCCTTTGAGGGAAAAAGGATTAATGCTACATTATGTTATAATGTTTATTACAATTTTTACACATATATTTTATATATACATCCATATAACGTACATATAATTTAATTAAAACTACATAGAGCACCCGGGGTTGATGAACATAATCCTCTGTTGCAATAGGGTCTGAGACGATCTTGACAAGTAGTCAGGACTCCTCCTACATTCCTTCTACAAACCATTCTAGTAGTACAATCGTAGCATGAAAACCTTGGCAATAAGTAAGTTTCACATGGAACCATCCAGATTGGTGTACCATTATCGTTATCGACGATATTTATACCTTGAGCGTCTCTTCGGATGCGACTTTGATTTTCATGGTTTTGCACGGATGTGTCCCGTTGGTTCCGATTTTGAATCTCATTAGACTGAACTTGTGAGGTATGATTGCCGTGGTTTCCTCCGTGTGTTCCATGCGCTACACCTAACCATACTATACTTCCAACTGGTGGTCTAGGCCTCACAGGCGAAGGAACTCGAATGGACACCGTGAGAGCGCACTGAAAAGAACATAATCAGGTTACGATTTGTCCATTGTTTAATTGGTAATATAGGTCTGTTACTCTCATCAAAATATCTTCTAATACTGGTCAGTATTAGAAGATATTTTGATGAGAGTAACAGACCTCCACAGAATAGAAAAGAGTAGGTATTTTCTCATATACAGTGGTAGTCATATAATTCAGAACTATTTGTAGTAGGTACCAGAATTTTTTTAACAAAACAATGTCATGTGTACTTTTATGTTCTTTCATTAAAGTAATCAATTATAATAATGAAATAGCTACATGGATTGAGTAAACGGGATTAGGAGAAAATATTAAAATCGCTTACTATTTTTCTAACATATTTAATTTAAAATCTATAGTTACAAATTCAAATAGTAATAAAGCTGGATAAATAATTAAGAAAGATTGTTCAACTGTTCGAGAATTGTTTCAGAAGATAATTAGGTTAAAAAAATATATTAAAAAAGACAGTGTTATTGATAAAAACTGTAATTTAATACATTTTATTCTAAGTTAATAGTTTGTAGCGTGTCCACGGCTTTAAATGACTGTTTTACACCGGCGAGGCATTGACTCTATAATTTTTTCACATTTTTTACGAGAAATAGAGCGCCATTCTTCTAAAAAATGTTGTATAACTAATTTAGGTTACCACACCGTCGATTTGAAACCTTTTTCTTGACTTCGCACCAAAGATGCTCTATGGGATTAAAATTTTTCTCATTCCAAGTAAAACAATAACTAGGTACCTATAGGTATTATCAATCTTAATTTGATATTGTAATAAGTAAGGTTCTTATAGTATTTGCACCAACTTCAAAATTATAAAATACTTATGTAATCATTTCTGGTTAACTAAATCAAAATACGAATTACTTTCTGCTAAGTAAACTTATTTTTATCTTCTATCTTTTTAGTTTCTTTCCCGTTTGAAGTCGGTTTTTTTTTGTTTAAAATTATTTTATTTTACAATATTCACACCCAGTTTCTGAAAGGCTGATCAACGCAAAAATTAACTAATAGCCTGTTAAATCTCATGTCAAGTGCCAATTGGGTTGCTAAAAGCATGGTTTATTATAACTATATTTATAAAACGGGTCTACTCGTGTCAGAAAATTATTATAAGGTGTCATACCTCTTTACCCGACGTTTCGGTCGAATTACACCGACCATGGTCACGGGCTGCCATGGTCGGTATGACACCTTATAATAATTTTCTAACACGAGTAGACCCGTTTTATAAATATATTTATGTGTACAAATCGTGTGAGTTTAAAATATTTAATTGCAAACATGGTTTTTTTGATATCCAGTTTCTGAAAGGCTGATCAACACAAAAATTAACTTAACAATCATAATTATGTCAAGTGCCAATTGATTTGACATTCGGTTTGTTTTCATACAAACCTAATGCCAAATCAAAATAATCGTAGATTAGTAAATTTTGCACTGATTAAAGTTTCAGAAACTCGAATTGATTTAACAGCCATGTTAAATTAACAGTCGTGTTAATTGAACAATGATTTGACAGGCCTTTCAGAAACTGGGTGTCAGTGATGGGTAGACCTAAATCTTACTTAGGTTTTTTTAGGTATTTTTGATCGAAATAAACATTTTGGAATATTAAAACGTATGAAGTAAGCCCGACATGACCACTGTTAAGGAATTCCCTCGACTGTCTATGGTCACCTGTAATGGCCCTTAAAACCCATATGGGTGCAAAGTTCTCATCATTAGAAATGAATTGAGTCCAATCAGCAAGTAATTGCTGTAAATAGTTGTCAAGTTTCCTTGACTGTCTTTCGGCTCCATCATCAGATCGACTCCAAACCTTCACAAAATAGTTACCTTAAAATACTTAATGAAAAAAATAACAAATGCACTAGTCGCCAGTACGATTTCCGAAAGTTCCCCTCTATTTCCCTGGGATACCATCATCAGATCCTGGTTTTCTTATGATGATATAACACTTGGGATATCTACTTTTCAACAAAAAAAAAATCGAAATTGGTTCATAAACAACTAAGTTACCTGCGTACACACATAGAAAAAAAAATATTATACGGTCGAATTGAGAACCCTCCTCTTTTTTTTTGAAGTCGGGTAAAAAGTAATCGTCAGCTGCTTGCAAGTAGGAAGGCGCATGAACCATGCCAAAATGAACAGCGCCCTTGGTATTTACTCTGAGAACTAAATTTTTGACGCGATCTCAAAGGCTGAGATTATCTTGACACTGACCATGTACGAGTAGGTGTATAGAACTAATAATGTTTCGTTCGGTATAGAATTCCTTATTAAAATTTTTTGCCAACTTTAACATGCTCATGTAACTTTAACATGCACAACTTTTGACTCCACTGCTACATGAGCAGTTGACGTTCAGAGCTCCTAAGTATAAAGATAAAGCTATGTATTGTTATAATTTTCTGTAGTTATGAAGTTACTTGTTCATATACAACGCTGCCTCCCTTACTAAAAGACCATGTATGAAAATGTTACATACCTGGCAAAGCGTCGGTGCTATTTAAACTTTGTCTACAAAAAAAGACACGATGCTATGTTATAATATATTATTTATTATAATTTTATAACACATTCATTTTATAAATGATGCATAAAGAGTATGAGTATATATAACATTATTTAAGCACATCCAGCAGCTGGGGTTGGAGAACATATTCCGTTATTACAATAGGGTCTGAATTGACCTTTACAAGGAGCAAGGATTTCTCCTACATATCTTTTGCAAATTCTTTTAGTAGTACAATCGTGGCATGAAATCCTTGGCAACGTGGTTTCACACGGATCGACGGTACGACCTTGAGTTTCATCTTCATTTTCCTGTGATCCACCCTGAACTTCTCTCCGGACTCGACCTTGATTTTCATGAGTCCAACCCTGTGTGGAGTGGGATTCACCTTGATCTTCATGAGATCCACTTTGTGTAGAATGTGATCCACCTTGATTCTTGTGTGGTCTACCTTGGGTGGCTCTTCGGACTCGACCTTGATTCTCATGAGGTCCACCTTGTGTAGAATGGGATCCACCTTGATTTTCATGTGGTCCACCTTGAACATCTCTTCGGACTCGGCCCTGATTTTCATGAGGTCCTCCTTGTGTAGAATGGGATTCATCTTGTTGCTCGTGTGGTCTGCGTTGAGTGTCTCTTCGGACTCGATCTTGATTTTCATTAGGGTGAACTTGAGATGTATGATTACCGTGGTGCCCTCCATGGTGTCCATGAGCTGAAACTATACTTCCAACTGGTGGTTTGGGTATGCCAGGCGATGAAGGAACTTGAGCGGATGCCATTAGGGCGCACTGGAATGAACAAAATCAGATTACAATTTGTCCTTTGTTAGATTTCAGTAATAGTCGTGAATTTTATGTCAATTAGTATTTGGATTTGAGTTTATTTACAGGATAATCTATCACGAACAAATATATGCACATAATAGGTCTTAAAGATTTCAAATTATAAGATCTATAGAGACCAACATCATTAAATAATATAATAGAAAATCTTGCATGATATTGTTTAATGATGCTGTTTTAAGAGAGAAGAGTACTCTTATTATATTGCGAAAAATAGAATGATTGAATTAAATATATAATTTTAGCGGTATTTCAAGTGCAGAAGATAATATTCGAATTATGCTACGTTACATAATCACTATCACACGTATGAAGCTTATTCGGTAAATACTTACTCTTGAATATGGGTCAAATTAAAGTTGTCACACTACACAATCAAATTAGTTCAAGTGCCCAGAAAATATTATTTTAAAATATTTAACATTTCATTATACATTTATTCAACATAAAATGTAGTTTTCAGTTTATTTTAAGAACTCCTGGCACTTGCAAGTCCTGTGTCGTGAGGCTTTCACACAATCAACAGATATTATATCAATATTTATAAATTGCACCTAAATACTTTAAGGAAAGTTTGTTCATAAAATTAGTAAATTTTAGTAATACAGTAAAGAAAAATTTAGACCAGGATTTTAGCTATACGGTTTTAAGAATAAAATGTGTACTTACCAGTACCACAAAGATCAGGCACTTCAAAATGTAAGCCATTGTTCAACTTCTGCGTTTATTACATACAAGTACAATGCCTTTTATACCAATTTATCTTACGTTTATTACTATTTATTTAATTATATGCACACTAGGTAACTGAAAACTTTCGAAGTGGGTTTTCTATAGAGAAAGTCAATAAATAACTATTGTTTTGTAAGGAAATTTCTAAGAAAATTGAACAATACACGTTATCTGTATTTTCCTCAAACACCTTAGCTTAGCTTAGTGAGATAATATTTGCTTTTAAATATTATTTATCGACTGATTGTTGACACTCGCGAATACATTGTTATATACTAAAAACTGAGATGCTCATAATCTAGATCTCTGACAAATTCAGAGATAAGATGTTATTGATCAGTGTCGTGTCCTGATAGATATGATTAGGGAATATTTTTCGTAGCAGTTTACGGATGATTCATTGTATTTTCTTATGGGATTTCCAATGACATCGCATTGTTCGTTGTAGGGATTCCTGGCTTTAACGTTTAGTTAAGAAGTAAATCAACACGTATTAAATATCACATGATTTTTAGGTACACTTAAACATAAAATCTGAATCTTGCCCTTAAAAAAAGTAAGCTGATTGCATGGGCAAGCACAGTGTACAGGCAAAAAGCAGGGCCCAAATATCTCTTAAATTTTTAAGCTAACGAATTTATTGAACAGATATAAAGATGTATAATCGTGTCATAATTCAGCCGAAAGACGTACACTGCTGTTTTAGTGTTTAACTGACGGCTTTTGCTGGTAATACCTATTTAGGTATCGTTAATATTATGATCTAATTGAGTTTGACTTAGACTCACTCACCTGAGTCATACGCATAATCAATATATTTCATCATCATCATACGCATTTTTCATCTTTTATCTTTCTATTGCTTGTTTTAGATATAGTGTTATCAAGACATCGAAGGGTAGCTTTACTTATTTATTTATTTATTTAAACTTCATATACAGAACATATGTATAAAGGCGGACTTAATGCCTGAGGCATTCTCTACCAGTCAACCTAATGGGTGATGCAGAGATGAAGCAAGGTAGATCAAATCAAATCAAATCAAATCATTTAATCAGTTTAAATAAAAGTACAATTTTTAGTGGCCTAATATTAATACAAAACAGGTATAATAATGTTAGGTGCCTGTACTAGGAGTATTCCTGTAGATGTATAAATTAAGACTAGAAAATTAAAAAATATAATAATAATATATATACAAATATGCAATACGTATGTGGCGTCATCTATCTGTCCAATGATGACACACAGAGAAAAATCTAAGTGAAGACGACTGACTACGAGTTTACAGCATAGAAGTCAAAAGATGGCGCTATCATTAAATATAGACCTCCCCATAGAAGCCTGAATCGCGATATCAACATTCTCACACCAACTAACTACATATACAAGTTCCCGACTACCAACTGTCGGGCAGTAGCCCGCCAGGCACGATCACCTAGCCTGGTCGGAGGATCCTCCCTTTGGTTGGAGGTATTTGGTGTGCTACCTCCACACGTATATAGATTCATATTATAAATATAATCTACAAATAATACATATAATTATATAGAAAGATATATAAATATATACATAATATATAATTACCTTATTATTGTGATGATTCTGCTAATTTGCTTAGAAGTAATGACTTAACTTTTGCCTTAAACACGATACGACTGGTAGACATCCTGATTTCTGAAGGCAGAGCATTCCAAAGAAGGATGGACTGGTAGCTTTACTCAAGTTAGAAAGGAACATACCTATCTTTCTATCTATATCATGTAACCTAGCCCTGTCACGTACGATAAGAGGGTTGATAGTTGTAGAAAAGAGTGCCTACCTACAAGTATATACACTTTTTTGTAAAACTATCTTCCTATTCTTATTGTATATAGAAAACCAGGTTAAGATAGGGAAAATTTAGGTAATTTAAAATCTGTTTAAGGCAGACCTGGGAAATTGCATACTTGTAGGCAATTTACGGTTCGGTTTCGGGCCGAATCTATACTCAAGTATAATATTAATGATCTAAGCGGTTGAGAATGAGTTAGGCAGCTGTTGAAAGGGTATATTTATATATAATAATTAAATTGCTTAGTAATTGTCTAATTAGCATCATTATCATCGCCATCATCATCAACCGTCAATGAATTGATGAAGTAGTGGGCAACCGCAGGATGAGAGCAGTTGAAACTGGTCAATGTGGATATGCATAAGGTCTATGTCCAAGATTTGACGACATTCGGCCAACTAACAAAAGTAACGATATACTTACTTATATAGAAAAAAAACATAGGCCAAAAAACAAAATGCAATTTTAAAAGTTTTAGACATGACCTAATAAATAAAATCTGTGTTAGGCCTACTTCGAAGGCTTACTTTTGTTATTTAGAAGCTTACTAGCAAAATGTGATGACAGCTGAAATAAGGTGGCAACTAACTTTACTTTTGATCAGGATTTTATATCCGAACATTAATATCGTTTATATTTGACCGAGATTTAGTTCCCATTATTGCGATTTTATTTATTTTTTATTACCTCAACCGTCGTTTTTAATTAACGTTGTTAAAGTTAGAGGTCAGCGAGACTTTGGGATTCACTGTAAGTGTCTTCTTGTATTACCTGAAATTTACTGCACTACTATTGTTGAACTTTTGTTTCATTCTATTCTAATCTGTTTAACCATGATTTAATTCTAAAAGTTATTTCTTGTGATTTATTTTCCTCTTCTCTCGGTAGGTCTAAAAATAGGAACATCAACTACCTTTACCTATCATGTGTCATATGATTCAAAACAAACTAGGATTTTAGTAGGAAAATTTGCCTTCATTAACCAGCTTATTATTGAAGAAAGTCAGGATACATGCTTCAAGATCTTCATGCCAGTCATGTTTTTTTTCTTTATACAACTTTGATGACAAACAAGCCTGATGGTAAGTGGTAACCGTAACCTATAGAAAGCCGTTGCCGACCACGGAGAAAGGGATGAGAACGGAAAAGGGAAAAGGAAAATAACCGAGGGGGTATATGGGTTGCCGGCGCCTTCACTCACCGAACGAAACGCAATAGTACGGATACTGCTACTCTTACGTCGATCTTCTATGAATGAGTAGTACTTCTCCATTCGATCCGGCCCATTCATGCTGAAACCAGCGTGGATCTACTACCGTACAAATTGTATAGTATGTATAGTTGATTTGAATAAAAAACACGTGAATTAAGTTTTAGGTCATTTATTAGAATTTAGGTTACATTTACATATCTACATATGACGTAAACTTAAAAAAGGTGAGAAATCGTTTATTCCTGAAATAAATAAAACATTTTTTTTATTTAATGCGAAATTTATTAATTACAGTACTTTTACAAACAGAACTTAGAATTCAAACTACTTGAGTTTCTATGAATTTTTAGTGACAATTTGCAACAAAAATAAAATATTTAGAGGTTTTAACAGTATGATTTAAGATCGGACTTTGATAATGTCGAAGCTACTGATATCCAAACAGCAGAATTTGCAGAACTCTGTCTCGAAAACCCATTATGCAGTGATATCAGGTCAAATAAGTAGTATACTGAAAACTTAAACAGCGGTTTCAGCGGGAACGGCAGGGACAGCACATTCCGCAGCAGGTGTGGCAGAACACTCTCCAAGGTTGCAGTAAGGCAGAGTAGGGTCAGTGCACGCGCGTTGAAGTCCACCGACTTTAGTGCAAACTAGTTTAGTTGAGCAATCTAAGCAAGAACTGCCAACAGTAGTGCAAGGGACCCATTGAGGAAACCAAGGCGCTGAAGAGATCCATGGAGGAATGCCCACACCCCAGCCGACAGGGCCTGCACCACCTTGTGCTGGAACCGTTGTGGCTAACGCCACCTGAAAAAAAAAATAATTACCGTTTCATTGTCTTTGTTCTTAATAGCAAAATGTTTTCAAGATATAGGTATAGTAAGCGTTGACAATAAACGCACCCTTATTTTACTTGTATCTCTAGTGTAGAAACACTAGAGATCCGGCTTAATGTTTTTGAATTAAATTTTTTAAAATTGTTTGTTATTTTCTACCATATGCATGTATTATGCATTCTGAACATTTCCGACAAAATTCTCTGAATGATAGTGAAAACCATATCAAAATCGGTTGCGTAGTTTAGAAGAAGTTAGCGCACAAACAGAAAAAAGATATTAGTGATTTTGTAAACTATTTTGAGATTCAAAACACACGTGTTTCTTTTGTAACATTCACGTCACAATATCTTGTTATGCTATTAAGTGTTATTCTCATGAAAATGTATGACGTAAGCGGGCTGATACAACTACAATATTTATTAACATTTATAGAGACTTACCAACACGCAGATAACTAATACGAGTTTCGCAGACATGGCTGAAGAATTATTCGTTTTATTACTTAAAATTCGAGTTCTCTGCTCCGTGGTAAGTTCTTCGTTATTATTGTTTTATAAGGCTGAATAAGACATCACTGTATCTTTTATACAATTACTATTTACCTTTAAGATTACAATGATACTTATATTTGCTGTTCATTGCCGTACATGCTTCTCTAAATGGAAAATACATATAGATATGAACTGTTGATAACGTGGTACAATATTATTTATGCGATGTTTTTTCGACCGGGTTTCTTGCGATGCCATTATTTTGTTTTAATGTTTGTATTTCAAATAAATTGATCAGTAGAATACAATAATATCTAGATTATTATTTAAATGTACTTATATAAGTTTAGTCTACCGAATAACGGCGGTTAAACCGTTACGAAAACGGGTGGTAGAAAATAAGCATAACACAGGACGGGCAGCAGCGTCCTGTGATAAAGCTACCACCACTGCGATCGCCAACCGGCCTGCCAAGCGTGGCGATTATGGCAATATCCCCCCAATGGAGCAACAAAAAAAGAAATGGCCCCTAGTCCCCGGTCATCCCGCTATTTCTGGCTACGGTAGCGGCCATGGTAACGGCGGGGTAAGGGATGCGAAGAATCCCCGGGTGTGGCCAGGCTACCCAAACCGACGACCTTTGGCCCTGGCAACATACAACGTGCGCACACTGCGGAATGACGAGAAGATAGTTGAACTGGAGGAAGAATTGAGCAGGCTACGATGGGACATAGTGGGATTGTCAGAAGTCCGAAGACAGGGGGAGGACACGATAACCCTTAAGTCCGGTAACCTGCTCTATTTCCGGGAGGGCGACCAACTGTCCCAAGGTGGAGTCGGGTTTATCGTCCACAAGTCCCTCGTGAACAACGTGGTGAAAATCGAGAGTGTGTCGACGAGGGTAGCATACCTTATACTCAGAATCACCAAACGGTATTCGCTGAAGGTCATACAGGTTTATGCTCCCACTTCGACATACCCCGACGATGAGGTCGAGGCTATGTATGAGGACATTTCCAGAGTTATACATGCCTCTAGGACCCAATACACTGTTGTCATGGGGGACTTCAACGCAAAGCTGGGTAGACGAGGCGGTAACGAGTTGAGAGTGGGGCAGTTTGGATTTGGATCCAGGAATCCCCGGGGCCAAATGCTGGCTGACTTCATGGAGAGGGAGGGCCTCTTTATGATGAACTCCTTCTTCAAGAAGCGCGATAGCCGCAAATGGACCTGGATTAGTCCTGATGGTGTCACAAAAAATGAGATTGACTTCATCATGTCGACTAGGCGGCAAATATTTAATGATGTCTCAGTGATCAATGCGGTGAAAACCGGAAGCGATCACCGGATGGTACGAGGCATATTAAATATCAACCCTAAGCTGGACCGGTCTCGACTGATGAAGTCTGCGCTCCGACCTGCACCGATTCAAATTCAAAGCTCCGAGAGCTTCCAACTCGAACTTCTTAACCGCTTCGAAAGCCTCGGCGATTGCGTAGACGTGGACGAATACAGCAACAGGTTCGTGGAAACTGTCCGTTCGGTAGGGTCTAACATCTTTAAAGCCCACCGCAGTAAAGGACCGAGAAAGATCACCGACCAGACCCTCGAACTTATGGACGAAAGGCGCAGGATGGTACTGCGATCCCCAGAGGAAGCGAGTGACTATCGGCGGCTCAACAGACGGATCTCCAAGTCTTTGACTCGCGACCTTCGCCAATTTAACACACAACGTGTTAAAGAGGCTATAGAGCGCAACAAAGGCTTGAAAGTGTTCGCACGAGATCGGTCTGTTGGGCAGAGCCGACTTGTCAAGCTGAAGACTGGGGACGGCAGGCTCATCTCGTCTAAGCCAGAGGTTTTAGAGGAGGTCGAGAGGTTCTACGGACAGTTATACACGACACAACATGCACCTGTTAGCTCCCTAGCATCAGATCCTAGAGCTAGGTTAACTCGACATTACACCGAAGATATCCCGGACGTCAGCCTGTCCGAGATTGGTATGGCCCTCAGACAGCTCAAGAACAACAAGGCGCCGGGTGAGGATGGAATCACAGCCGAGCTACTGAAGGCAGGCGGAAATCCTGTCCTGAAGGCCCTTCAGAGGCTCTTTAGTGCCATCCTCCTCGAGGGTAAAACGCCGCAGGCATGGCACAGGGGTGTGGTGGAGCTGTTCTTCAAAAAGGGCGATAAAACTCTTCTGAAGAATTACAGACCTATCACACTCCTGAGTCACGTCTATAAGCTGTTCTCGAGAGTCATCACTAATCGTCTCGCAAACAGGTTCGACGACTTCCAGCCTCCCGAACAAGCCGGTTTCCGAAAAGGTTTTAGTACCATAGACCACATACACACGCTGCGGCAGGTTATACATAAGTCCACAGAGTATAACCGGCCCCTATGCTTAGCGTTTGTGGACTATGAGAAAGCCTTTGATTCGATCGAGACCTGGGCTGTGCTGCAGTCCCTCCAACGGTGCCATATTGACTATCGATATATCGAAGTGCTGAAGTGTTTGTATGAAAACGCCACCATGTCAGTACGAATTAATGGTCAGAGCTCAAGACCTATCCAGTTGCAGCGAGGAGTACGACAGGGAGATGTTATATCTCCGAAACTGTTCACCGCTGCACTGGAGGATATGTTTAAGCTTCTGACCTGGAATGGACTTGGCATCAACATAAACGGCGAGTACATCACTCACCTTCGATTCGCGGACGATATCGTGGTCATGGCTGAGACCGTGGAGGACCTCAGTGCAATGCTCGATGACCTCAGTAGAGTCTCTCGACAAGTGGGCCTAAAAATGAACATGGACAAGACTAAAGTCATGACCAATGTCCATGTTACACCCACTCCTATCACGGTCGGAGGCTCGATGCTCGAATTCGTTGACGAGTACATATACCTGGGACAAACAGTCCGATTAGGTAAGTCCGATTTCGAGAAAGAGGTCACTCGTCGCATCCAGCTCGGCTGGGCAGCGTTCGGGAAGCTACAACATATCTTCACGTCCGCACTACCGCAGTGTCTCAAGACTAAGGTCTTTGACCAGTATGTGTTGCCAGTGATGACATACGGAGCAGAGACGTGGTCGCTGACTATGGGTCTTATCCGAAGGCTCAAAGTCGCTCAGAGGTCGATGGAGCGGGCTATGTTAGGCGTCTCCCTGCGCGATCGTTTGAGAAACGAAGAAATCCGCAGGCGAACCAAAGTAGCCGACGTAGCTCGCAGAATTGCTTCTCTGAAGTGGCAATGGGCAGGACACATAGCTCGCAGAACTGACGGCCGCTGGGGCAGAAAGGTTCTAGAGTGGCGACCACGAACCGGAAGACGCAGCGTGGGCAGACCCCTCACAAGGTGGACCGACGACCTTATAAGGGTGGCGGGCAACCGATGGATGAGGGCGGCGAACGACCGACAACGGTGGCGAAAATTGGGGGAGGCCTATGTCCAGCAGTGGACGTCTTGTGGCTGATATGATGATATAAGTTTGTCGCTTCTGCATGAGGGCGACGAACGACTGGCCACGGTGGCGAAAATTGAGATAGACCTATGTCCAGCAGTGGACGTCTTTTGGCTGATATGATGATAATGATGATGACGGTTCCACTGCTGGGTAAATGGATCCCCATGTATTTCTATACTTTTCTGCGTAGAAGTGTCTAATTCATTTTGTCCAGATCGTGACGCCAGCGCGTCCTTAACCAGTTTTCTTTAACGTCTTTCTTTTGGCACCTACTTCGTAGTAACCTGTGCCAATAATTTTAAATATTACTCATAGTTAGTAGTTTATAAAAAGCTGCAATTTTCCATTTATGTTTATTTATTAACAATCATTGATTTTTTATGGGGCAGGTTTTGTAGTTTTAGTTATGTGTATAATATTGTCATACTTAATAAATAGTTACTTAACCTAGGTACTTATGAATATAAATTTCATTTGATACGACGGTAAACTTAGCTATCGCCGATGTACTCGATGTAGGTATGTGTTTATTTTGAGGTACCAGTCTGACAGCTTAAGTGATCCAATCCATAATCTATAACTTAAGAGTAAGACTCTTGTCAGTGGCACTGATTTAATTCCCCTCTCTTTATTCTTTCTAGAGCCATCTCCCTAACCTCCTTATACGACATGGCATCAGCATTTATTTTAATTTGACTCATACAACTTATCCGTGGTATTCTCCTACCTCGCCTTTCGCGGCTTATAATGAGGTCAATCATCTTTCCTCTTCTTCTTTCTAATGTCTTGAACAAGGTCCGTTTTTCTGTCACTCTTCTTAACACCTCTTCGTTTGTGATCCTCTGTCTTTCTTATCTCTCTGTTTATCTTATGTGAATCATTTTAAATTTTATCGTGAAGTCTCATTGCTTGTATTACCAGCGCGTTTAAGGCGATGACTAGCAATTCGATCGCCAATAAGAAAAATACAGAGATGTACGAAGTATGTATGTACCAAATGTATGTATTGCTTGTATTGATCAGATACTAATATTATAAATTTGACAGTTTGTGTATATGTTTGTTACCACTCAGTGCCTAAACGGCTAAACTGATTTCGATGAAAATTGGTATGTACTTTTTATCCCGAAATCGGTCTGTTTCCAAAGACTGCAGACAAAACTCATTCTGTTACGTAATTACTCAAAACGGCCGATATTGATGATACTCATAGCAAGACTAACCCACGACTTTTTGAAGAATTCATATTCATGTTGTGACGTTTGAGGCTTTGCTTTACCGTTCAGCGAGCCTTAAGTCTAAATACGTACTGTGAATTGATTGATATGCACCAGTCCGTAAGTCGGCACAGAAATACCGATTGTTAATTCTGCCCGTCCATCTGTCTGTCTGTCCGTGAAGTGCAGGGCTTTATCTTTTAAACCATAGGTATAGGTAGACACTGAAATTTTTACAGAGTGTATTACTGTATGCTGGAGCTATTTGAAATCAAATTCTGATGAGTACCTACTATAGTGAAAAATGAGTGCAGAAAATATTTTTTGGTGATCAATTCAAATAATATTTGAATACTAGAATGTCTGTTCTACTGGCATTGAAGAGATCCGTTCTGTCGTTTTTCTCTGTTATGCCATTCTCTTTACTCAACGGATTGTTGTCTTTTCTCAACATTGTTTCTACAATGCTTGGACAGCAAAATCAGTTTATAGATGACGGTCACTTACTATCCTAGGCCAAGCCACATGATTGTTTAATATGTAGGTTGTATAAAAAAGAAACCATTATAGGCGACAGCAATTTAAATTATCGAAATCTTTCATGGTAAAATTTTCACGGTAGTAGATCCACGCTAGTTTCAGCATTAATGGGCCGGAACGACCGGGTAAGTACTACCCTCTCATAGAAGATCGACGTAAGAATATTAGTTTTCATGCTAATGTGTTTCGCTCGGTGAGTGGGAGTGCTGGCCGCCTAAATACCCCCTCGGTCCTCTTCCGTTTCTCTTTTCCTTCCTCATCCCCTTTTCCGTGGTCGGCAACAGCTTGATTGTGTTTTCTAAGCATTACTAGTGCGATTCTTGGAAAACACAGCCATGTCTATAGGTTACCACTTACCATCAGGTGGGCTGTATGCTTGTTTGCCACCAAGGTAGTATAAATAAAATCTTTTGTACCTTAGTGACACCCATAACATTTTCCAAGTACGACGACTGGCATCAAGTCAAATAGCGTTAGTGTGTACGGTCTTGTGTACCTAGATTGCAGGCACTTTAAACATTGATTTTGATTTGGTGTAATACTCGGGACTATCCCAAGTATTACACATTACATAAACACATAACATTATATATGCTTGTACGAAACATATTCATCTTGTTTTTCCACAGGATTTAAAATTGCAAAATCACAATTCCAATTTTATAGGGTAAATCAGTAGGGTAAAATACTTCTGTTTTTATATTGAATTTAAAATTCTTTACACTTTTATATAATTACTACGTATCAGTCCCGTGAATTATTCTTGATCAACGAGACTGCTACGTGTAGAATTAAAGTGACTTTGTGAAATTTGTAAGACCAAGTGTTTAAAAACCATTTAAAAGACCCTATAATATTTGAAAAGCTTTACTCAGCATTATATCTAATTAGTTTTAGTATTTAAATTTTAGTTAATTAATTTTAGTGTGATCGATGGGCATAAATAGTAACTTCTTACAATCGCGCGATCGCCAGAAAATCAGTAGATTATTTAAAGAAGAAAATGGAGTTTATAGGAGTCTTATAGGCGAATGGCAGCAGCGTTGGAATACTTCAACTAAGAGGCGCCACCTGTACCAGTTTTTTCCATGAGTTGTAAAGCGGGTGGAAACAACATGGTTAGAGGTAGATCACTGTGTCGCCAAATTTCTTACGGTCGTCATGGTAACTTTAAGGACAAACTATTTTAGTTTAAGTTAGGTGATTCTTCAAGTTGTCAGTGTTCCAATCAAGAACAGTCTGCTCATCACATTCTTTGGGAGTGTAGTCTTTGGCGTAAAGACCGCGACATAATGTTAAATAGTGTACAATTTACATTAGGACCAGTTTATTATGAGGATCTTGTGACATCTAGGGTGAATTTCCGTGCGTTTAAGCGTTTCTGCCATAAATATTACTGGAATCATATATAGCTCACATAGGTCCCTTAATATTACGTGTCCGTGGTGTTTTCTTTTAATAGGTCATAATCCTATACAGATTAAATTTGTCTCCCGCTTTGCAATGGAGGGAAGTGGATATTTTATTTCCAACACCTCCTTTTACATCTGATTATATTAGTTGTGGAGTCCAAGACAGTAGGTTTAGTAGTCCCCGGGACTCCCGAGTGTCAAAGCTAGGTGTTTTCTATTGGATATCACTGTTAATCCTGGCTTACAGGAGTCACAGTGATAGGCATGTGGGTGGGATTATCCCGTTGTTATGCTCACTTGTAGCAGTTACTTGTACTAGGCACTTTTTTAATACCTAACATATTATTATGTAAATAGAGTTTTCGAGATGGAAATCTATTCTGGCTTATGAAATTAAATAACGAAGTTTACATTATGTATTTGTATTCAGGAGTTATTTAAAATGGCTTTACGTAAGCCTCTACTTTAAAATGTCTTAAAAACTATTTTTAATGTTTTAATTGCGATTTAAATAAATAAACACATATTTGTTGCTTTTTTTATTGACTGTAGTTTAGGAATATGACTCTAATGTAGAACAACTGTCTTGAATTCTTAGTGGTTACTATATATTATTAAGTCAAATTTTAATACAAAATGTCCAAAAAATGTTTAACAATCATTTTATTTTATAAAAATGTATAATATTACTTACACAGGAATAAGGTAAATAGAGTATTAAAAGATCAAGAGAGTAGACGGAGATAATTTAAGCAGCGGTTTCAGCGGGTACGGCGACTGGTGCACATGCAGAGGTAGGTGTCGCGGAGCACTCGCCAAGATTGCAGTAGGGCAGAGTAGGGTCAGTACAAGCACGTTGGAGACCACCGACTTTAGTGCATACTAGCCTTGTAGAACAATCTACACAGGTGCTGCCGACACCGATGCAGGGCTGCCACTGTGGGTACCAAGGCGCTGCAGCGACCCATGGAGGAATAAATGGGTTAACGCCGCCTGTGCCCCAAAGAGCAGGAGGTCCCCAACCACCAGCGGGGCTTGGGCCGGCAGGGATCGCCGCTGCTATTGCCAGCTTAAAACAAAAATCAAAATTAATAATTATGTTTATATCTTTCAAAAATGTCCAAAGATATTTAGGTTCTTTGTTGACTAGTCTTCGCCCAGCCATATGGATGCCATGAATAATATTAAACTTACCAAAGCACAAATAACCAATACGAGTTTCGAAGACATGGCTGAAGTATTGTTCGTTATATTTCGAGAGTTATCCTTCGTTAGTGATTCGTTTATAATGTTCTGAGAGACGTTACTGTACCTTTTATATACAATTAATGTTTGTTCTTAGGATTATGTCTTACCACCTGTAGGTGTACATACAGAGAGGTTTTCCCAAATGGAAAGACTAGATTGTAATCAAGATAAGGTGTGTATAGTCAATAACACCACTCGTTATCTGCAGAGTAGAGATACGGTTTGTTACTATTACGGCCTAATTAGTTTGTCTTATGTTGGGATAATATTTTCATACGGCTTTGGATTGGGCTTCCTTAAGTTGTTTTCTTTTTGTATTCACGTCATTAGTCTTCGTGAAAGACCTAGATATTATTTTATTGTAAATATTTAGTTTCTTTACCTGGAATTTTATATAAATATAGGTAAAACTTAACTAATGGCTTATAAACGTAAGTGATAAGCTGCCCATGTGCTTCTGCAATATCGGAGGATTAGTCTAACTGCTGTTTACCGAATCGTATAATAATTATATGTCATAAAATTACACATAATACGTTCCTTTTAAGAACTTGTGTGAAGCCAGGCTTCTGATGGCGGCTAATGCTCTGGCTGACGGTCAGCCAAAGCATTAGCCGCGTATCCGCGATAGCGTTTCTTCGAAGAGTTCTAAAGAAAACCTGTTTCACATAAGATTCTAGAAGTCTGCATTATTTAGTGATATTTGCTGCAGTTTGCTTTTTCAGTTGATTCTTACAAAGGTTTATCCTATCGTCCCTTTTCATTAAAAAATAGTTCATAGTCATCAAACCAAATACGTTAATTTACAGTTGATTTTTGCATATTGTCGTTTTTCACATCTTATGACTGTTTTCTAGGAAGGTGGCACTACTTATCGTTACTGTGTATGTTGTAACATAGGTATAAGTACATTTAGGAACATAATTGTTGTCATTATACAGCGCAACTCTATTGTTGACAATAAATAATTTTTCTTTCTTTACTTTCTTTACTATAAGTAGGGACTTAACAGCAAATGCATCAGATATAGAGCTCAACACCTACAATTGCAATCTTGCTACTTGACAACATACTTGTGACTCATCTCGTCGAAACTACTATTTGCATGATGTTGTTTTCGAGAACGTTTATTGTATTTCCATGACGGTGAAGTTAAACATCGTATTTACGCGATAACAACATGTGACTCCAGATTGTCTCATAATTATGTTACCATGAGTTAATTATGTCAAAATTACAAATGTATGATGACTGCTCACTCTGCTTATACTAACAACTGTATTGACATAGGCACGAAAGACATTGATGTTCATATTGGAACACAGTGGCCTATTGTGTGTGACTTCGTTATTGATCACAGGTTTTAAAGCTTAATGGTTAAGGTTAATGGCTACCAAAATGATACAAATAACCTCAATCAACGAGTTATACTTTGGGCAAGGACTCATTAGGCGACTACACTAATTGTTGATGTAATGATTGCTTTACATAAGAGCTACAAGACGTGATTAAACTTATATAGTATAGTTTTTCATTTAAGTAAAGTTCCCCTAGTATATCCAAAGACTTGTTAAGTCCGTCTATCAAGGAAAGTTTATAACCGTAACTAGATGGCTTATTTCTGGTCAGCTTCTTTTATTTACGTCGTTTTATCATGAATTTAGGTTTCAGTTATGCTGTTAGTGCGTAGTTTGTAGTATCAAATACTAATAGTAATCACTAATGTGCCGAGAGTTGTGAGTTTAGTTTCTATTTCGCATGTGTAATAATAAATGATTGATACCTACTAACTAATATATATATCACAACATAGCACTCTCTCTTTTCAATGTAAGGTATTAGTAGTAATTTGAATTTTTCAACAACGTAAGAATGTATTCTACAGCCTGTAGAATATGTTTTGACGTTGTAAACTATGATAAATTTACTATTACAATAAAAAAGATATTAGTCTATCAAATGTGATCTCCAATTTAGAATATGGATCCACTCCATATCTTCCCGTGAGTATCCTAAGAGACGTCTAATGTAATAACTAGGTAACGGACAGCGTAAACATTACCTTATTGCGGTCATCAATCCGCCTACCAAAGTGTGGCATTCTCGTTAAAATTTATTAAAATACTGATTTGTTTAAAGACATAACATTAATTTGTTCAGAGATTTGAGTAGGTATTTAGTTCTACTAGGTAAATGTACACAAGAGATAAAAGTAGAACGTTTAACTATGCGGGTATTCATTGCTTTGTTTCTATGTTAACGTAACAGCAATTAAGACGAAAGTTTGTTTAACTATGGATAGTGATAGTTGATATCTAATAATAATCTTGTGCAATATAAGTATCTTTTTTAAAAAAATCAGCTAAACGGTTTCTACGATAGGGCAACGTCTGGGCTTTGGCATTTTTGGGGTTTCTAAATAGAACCAAAAAAAAAAAATTAAACGAAATTTCTTTTCCGTGGCCAGAAATGTGATTTCGTCCTATTCACCTGTCCGTCAGTTAAAACTTTTAATCGAAATTCAAACGTCCTTTATTCAATTTTGAAGTTTAGTTAGTATTAATAAAAAAACTTCAGTCGATATAATTTACTTATTGAAACGAGCTTCCTTTCACCTTTGATGTGTATCTATAATTTAATTTTGTAAATTAGTCATATTAAATATAATTTATCATTTGGATACGAAGTATACTTCTTATATAGTACGAGTATAGGCTTAATTCTGTTAGTTGCATTGCTTATTATGCTGTCTGTACCTGTAGCAGACACTCATCTCTCTCTTCTCTCTCTTCTTCTGTCTCTTTTTAATGAAACGTCTTCACAACATTAAAAAGATTAGTTAATCAGTACTATGTAAATCCGCTCTTTGATAAGCTTCTTCGACACGACCTATGGATTATATTCAGAGATGGGTCAGTTTAATAAATCACAATAGTTTAAAATATCACATATCATTCTCTTTTTGGTGAAATATATTCTTGCGAAAAATTTGTTGCCTATAATATAAACTAATACAATCGATTTGAGTTCAACCCATAGATATTATAAAATTCTATCTGATAATCTTAACATTCACTTCAGTCAGCCAATAAAAAGTAGATGGAGACCAGACTTCATCAGATCATCAGAGATATTCACGATCCGTGTTGTGACTTACATTTAGTGTGTCATTAAGTAGTTTGGAACAAACAAGGGTAGCCCTGTTTGTTCCAAAATCTTAGCCTCAAAGCGCCTGACAATTTTAGGTTAGCAATAAACGCGCGGCTGAAATTCTTGACCTATTTTGTGGTAGGAACAGGATACCAAATATTATTACAAGGTTAAAAATAGCTTGTGTTAAATAAAAACAAAAAGATTACTATAAGCGATTAAGACAAGAATTACTATAGGCGATTATGGCCATGGCATATCCGTTATGCCCACTATAATTAAAACTAATGATTAATGCTCATGTCTTCTCTATATGAGAAAAAGCCTTTGCCCTGCAGTGGGACAGTAAACAGGCAGGTGTTATTATTAATTAAAGCTGAATCACAAGTTAACCAAAACACGTGCTAACTAAGAAAAATAATCCTCATTATCTTAAAGATTTAGGATACAAATAAGAGTAAGTACCTATTGGGTTTTTGATACTAACAATAACTTCCCTAAAAACCCTTATTATTGCGCGTACTTTATTATTGCATGTTACTTCCTTATTCTGAGATAAGCGTCGCATTATTACCTGCTACAAGATACAATGATTTTGATTTGATTTTGTTATCATGAAATTCTTAAGGCATAAAAATTATGAAAAACACAAATTAATATGATAAAAACTCTGCTTTAAGAGGTGGTGGTAGGCCTCCTGATCCTGATCCAAACTGAAGATAACACGTCCACGGCGAGTTACACCTACGCCCAGTACTTTTGGTGACCGAAGACCAGAAGGCCTAGACAAGTGGCATAGATTTCTATTCTATTTATACAGTAGATTAAAAAATGTATGGGATTGACATAAGCTAACGCCAACATTGTCGTTAGCTTATGTCAGTCTCATGTGTCCTATGAATAGAATATAAATCTATGCCACTCGTCTAGGCCCTCAATAAGGTCAGTACCGGACCAGACGATTCTTCTGATTCAAGTCAGTCAGATGCCGAGGAATGTTAATGTAATAGTAGACCAGATCCTATCAGTTATAACGAAATCCAAATGCAGCCAGAACAACGGTTCAGTACCAAAACAAGACCTATTGTTTTTTTTTTCGAAAAAAAATTCACAGCGACAGCGCATACTTGATAGTTCATATCAAACGAATTTATATTCTCAGCAACAGAAATTTAGATGGTGGACACCAATTGAGAAGAATAAGATAAAGGCATTTTAGGCATCCTTGTAATGATGGGGTACCATGTTCTGCCTAGCATAGATCTTTATTGGTCATCAGATCCAGATTTTTGAGTATGATATATGACAATGCCATTGAGAAGATTCAAGAATATTATGCGTTGTTTGCATATCAACGACAACTCATTGACACCTGAAAAATCTAGTCCAGATTACGACAAATTATATAAGATACGCCCCCTGATCAATAGTAAATAAATAATAATGTAAGCTATTGTGAAATAGGTCCACAGTGAGAAAAGAGCATGCAATAAAGACTATTAACGAAAGAATCTGACCGACAAATGAGAAATATTTCCTACCATAGAAATATTAAAAACAAGAAAAAATCGTTTTCAAATCTATACATATAATAAAATTGGAGTGTCTGTTTGTAATATTGAAATAACCGTTTTTTACTACATGTATAAGAATATAAATATGGTACATACACCAAAATAACATTTTTTACAATTTTTGTCTGTCTGTCTGTCTGTCTATTTGTTACGGCTAATCTCTGAAATGACTGGACCGATTTTGACGGGACTTTTATTGGCAGGTAGCTGATGTAATAAGGAGTAACGCAACGTTTATTTTAGAAAATTCTTTTATTTTAGGAAAAAAAAATGTTGATCGACTGTTAGGCGGAACGAAGTTCGCCGGGTCAGCTAGTCTATTATATAACCCTGATCACTAATCATTTTTCTCCATTTCTCTCAATTTGTCCACTGTCCACTCCTTATAACCGTTATAGGGTTATACTTGTAGCTTATGATATGTGTTCTAGAATGCGGATTAATATTTTAGCTTATTTTTTGTAAAGATTATCATATAAAAAATAACATCCAGTTCACGCACACAAAGATTAGCACAGAGCAGAAATCAAAGTAGCGACCCTTGAATTACTCGTAGCGACTGCTACGAGTAATCGTAGTAAGCGATCGACTGATCACTCTACCGTTATGGCTCCATAGAAGTCGTCAAAATTAAAATTCACGTTAGGGTTGCTACGGCTTAACTCTGATCCTTCACTCTGTCCTGTTGCCAAATCTATTCTTGGCTGACATCTCGCACTTATAAACTAGATAATTAACTATATGCCAAATTTAATAGGTCTAGCGGTTTTCGAGACTCCGCGTTTATTAATAAGTAGATTAATGTTTGTTGAACTTGTTAAATAAACGTTTTTATCTGCATTGATTAGCACTATTGGCAGACTAAATAATGCTCGTATGTCTATTTAGTATCTTTTAGTAAATCTAAATAATTACTTGTTTAAAATGAATTCTTACAGCTGTTAGAAATAGGTCATCCCCAACTTAGTTGTTTTTTAGTGCATAGGTATTACTGCTGCCCGTTTGCCTGCATTTCCTCAGCCGCCTCTTAACATCCACGGAAAGACAAAAGTGATATATATTATTTTAGAACGGAGACCACATAGTCGTCCATGTATTTTACCTACCTACGCCCGTATGGTAGTATTGTACTTCTAATGATCTATATCTGTACTTTGTAAACAACTGATCTGCTACTTTTATGTCCTTAACGAGTCTAATCTCTGCTTTATGGCAATTTAGCTTATAATATTAGCGATAATCCCGAAGCTCCTTACATCCTATTAAAGGGTTTCTTTTATGTTTGCGTTCTGCGTGTCCTCGTATTTCATTGGGATTTCACTAATACGTAGTCTACAAGAAAATAAAAATGTTAGCTGTATTTCTGAAGTTTACTGTTTCTCAATATAAGGTTCTATGGCAAACTGATATCGAGATCTAGTTACAAAATAGTTTATCACCTTTTTTAGAGGCATATAGGTGTTGGTTTATATTAAAATCTATGCAACGAAATATCTCCCTATAAAAAGCTAGTAATCATTAAAGTAGTTATGATACCTAAAGATATAAAAGGGACTGGTAGCTGGTTTGTTTTTTCCAATGCTGATAGGTAGAGTCTGCGGTAAGTTATGTCTTTGATTACTGTCTGAGAGTAAAGGATCGTAATATGATGTAAGCCTATAGCCTAGATTAATACAACATTATGAAATAAAAATCTTTTGCGATCATAACTTAATAGTTGTCTACTTATATGCAATAATGTTTTTTTTTATTATGCATATATGACGCTGATATGACGCCATACTTTTACCTATTATCACTATCAGAATAATCAACAACAGGTAACAGCAAAAGAGGGAGCCTTCGTATCTAAAAAGTACTTAAGCCAACAACAATTACAACAATTTTGTATTCAGTTATAAGAATTTTAATTCTCAATTTCCGAGAGTCATTTGGCGCACATTAGGAGAAGCATGCAAACAATGTAATCTTTGAGATAAGTTTGGAAGTCGTAAGTAAATACACGTGATTATTATTACGTAATTTCTTTCTTACCTGACCCTGACAATGGGGTCTTATAGGTAATGGGCTAAGTCGTAATTTGTTAAGTCATTAACGAGTATGAATATAGACACTAGTCTCATCATACCAGTCCGTTATTGTGCCACTACAGATGCCTCTTTTCATACAGAGAAGGTGATCGCTACGCTTGCTTAAGGTGGATTGGCAATTTAAAGTATCATTGGTCAATAAGCCTCAGTTATTGATATTTGTTGTTAGTTATATGCAAATATAACTAATAGTTATTAGGACGCTAGTGAATTTAAAGCTTAATCAATAAAACTTGTATTCTATTATTGATTACTAGTAAACCCTTTAAATAAAGTAGGAGGACCGTTCAAAAACCAAATTAGAATCTCTTTACAAGTAGCCTGAGGGATTAAACGTATCTACTACCAGTTTCATTAGTTATTTTTAAACTGTACATGTGATCTGCAGTCTGCTGGTTCACGTAGTCTCCTCGTCACTAGGCAAAGTATCGTGAGTTCGATTCCTTAACACTCCCAAATATCCTTATAAAGGCGGAGTGTAGGCGCACTGCATCTATAATGTCTGCTGTGGCTTTGTATACTCTAATGCGTAAGTAGTCTTTTAAGATAAACAAAATACTTCTGCAATCTTCTGGTAAGGTAGCAGTGCTACAAGCAAGTCAGGTGATTCCCATGTGGGTAAGAAAATCACCACGACTGACAGTGCCTTTGGTATTACATGCAGTACTACAACGTAACAGCATTTTCAACAACCTGGGAACTCAGTTGATGTGTCTTATACATGTTATCATAAAGGTAGTATTTCGTTGTAAATACAATTGATAATGTCGCATCTTGTTTAACAAACGAGATTGTCATAACATGTTACTGTAAGAAATAGATATGTAATTTATACATGCTGCTGTTGTTTGATTAAGATAACTCGTATATTTTTGTAATAGTCTACGTATTGGGTACTAGTAAGGTATGTGTGTAAATATGCGTAAAGTAGGTAGTAATCGATAGGATACGGTAGAGAGTTCATTTACTTATTTTCTTGATCAAAAATTACATTCAAAGAAAGTTTTCATACTGGAGTAGGAAAATATAATGGTCTAGTATGATTTAGAAATATAACAATTGTAAATATAGGAAATTTGCATGTTAGACACTCATACGTTGTAATTCAAGAAAACGGAAAACGATATCTATATTTTCCACTTTAAAATAAACGTCACGCTTATATTTTTGCTGTTTGGAAGATATTGTTTCAGTCATTATAAACAGATAAATATTATTTACCGCCCCTGTTTCCTAGTAGGTTTCCACACACATGCCTACGCCGAATATTGCAGATTCTTGGCAAACATTTGTATTTATTCTTGAGTTTGTGAATCTCTCGATTAGGAGAGCTCACCTGTGTTCATTAATATGAGGGTCGTCATTAAAAAACCTGTCTTTTCAGTATATATCTGACTACTTAACTCATTAGTTACATTTTATAAACCACCTTCTTCAAAGAAATTGTATGATGCTACTTATTAAAATAAAACGACTTTGGTAATGTCAGTTTACGTAGCTTGATAAGAATATTAATAGCGTATTTATGTGGGGATTTCCCAATGATGGGGAAAGCATGTTTGTTATACCTAAGCGTATTGTTGCTGCTATTATTTTTAATATCTGTTTATTTTAGTTGTCATAACAGAATTTACGCTATTATTATGCCGACGTCAGCCGCGTACATAATATCTACTACCGTATCCGTACTAGTAATCTGCAGGTGGTCACCTGATAGCAAATTGTAACTTATGGATATAGCAGTGTTCTCGAAATATCACAAAAAACAATAGTAAGAAAACATAACCAAGCCGTTGGAGAGCGTGAGAGACAAAGGTATGAGAAATAAATATAAAGAGAATTTCCAGTACTCACCGAACGAAGCGCATTAAAAGAAAATAATAATTATGTTACCTTGATATTGTATGAAAAGGTAGTACTTACCGGATAATTCATTTTAGCTGAAACAAACAAGAATCTACTACCATTATTTTAATTACGACTAAACATTGAACAGTAACACACTGCAGTTATATTCCTTATCACCCATATTTGGTAATCCTGTATACGTCTAACTACTGGAGGGAAGTGTTAATGGTTTTGTTTGAGTTCTACATATTATTACTGAGGTCATTACAAACCTTTATGTTAAGAAAAAGAGACAGACGAACCTATTTTAAAATGTTGTTATTTTATTGAAAATGTGTTATTTTTCTTTTACATGGAGTGACTGTCTTTAGGTCTCCATACTTTCATTACTGCACGGTTTAATCTTTGTCTCTGTTCTGTAGCTAGACTAGTAGTTTTTATTAAATCGTGACTATTGTTATAACAACTTGTTTAACGTTTTTTAAGTTTTTTTTACGATACAACAAAACATGCTCTTCGAGACATGATGGTGTTTCTATGTATTTTAGAAAACAGTAACAAACAGCGTCTACTGTGTTTAACTTAAAGCACTTCATGGCTGTTTTAGCTTTTCATGAGTAAATTAGGTGCGAACCTGATTATCATTCTGTCGCTTAGCATACTAGTAGTAAGTTCTCATCAATACAAGTAATACATACTTGTAATGTATTACTTTGATTTGAATTGAAACTTCTGTGCCTATGAAATAACAAAGCATCTCTTAAGCTTGGCAATGCGCCAGTATGGGCCATATCCAACTTTAGCTACAAGTAGACTTTATTTATTAATTTATACACCTGTGGCGTGGTAGTCATCTTGCAGCTGATAATGAGGCACCGTAGATTGTGGGTTCGGTGCCGGTGATTAAATGACGTGGTTTTAAGTCAACAAAATATTTTAAGACTAGAATATGTAGTTCTAGAAATTAACTGAAATAATACATTAGGTACGTCTCTACATTACAACAGTAGGTGTCTGTTTGTATCTTCATAACATAGAATCAATATTTATACGTAAAATATTAACAAACCAGCATTACTGCATTAATTTACGTAGATATGTCGTATTGCAGATAGCGGCATTATAGATTTCCTCGTTATAGTATATATCGTCTCATTATAGATTTGTATTACAAAAGATACGTAACTATATTATATATTTTTTTAAATAGATTAACAAAATATGCGTGAAATATTCTTTTGTCCACTTTATTGGCGGAAAGGTCTGATGTTATACCTGTATATCTATGCGTATTTGCCGTGTAGTCTCTACTCTTTTATTTGTTTTCGCGTAAGTCGTATGAAAAGCCTTAAGCTGTTACGTAGTTGACTTTGGTAAACTCCATTCCTTTGGGACCAGCATATGTCTAGCGCAAGAAATCTCTATTTTCTTAAAATAATATAATTTCATGTACTGCAATTCAGTTTCAAGATATATAATTCTTGTGTGTATGTAGGTATGTATATGTGTGTGTGTTTGTTATCATTCAGTGCCTAAACGGCAGATCCAATTTCAATGAAAATTGGTATGTACCTACATAAATTAGGTGCCGGATACGAATATAGGCTATTTTATACTCCGAAAATCGGCCTTTTAAGGTGCGGGCGGAGCCGTGGGCCCCAGCTAGTGGATTAATATTTATAATACAGATTTGATTAATTGATAACCTATATGAAGGCTGATATTGAGGCCTATCCTATGTTTTAAAAGATAATATCTGCATAATTTAGTGTAGTACACTTAATAATCACACCAGCCAAATTTCTGATATACTCATCATGCAGAACCATTTTTAATTTACCAGAAAGCGTAGGTAATTAAAAGCAAAAATTAAATTATAATTTAAAATATATGTTAATTAGCCATAATTAGGGTTAAAATAATGAAATTACTATTTGGCTAATTGATTTTTCGTAACAATGGTAAAAATTTACTTAGAATCTAAAAATATTTTATTTGTTTGTTGCTCGTTTAATTTTATAATGTGGGTAAGTATTGACGTACATTTTTCGTGTCTTTACTCTTTATTTACTCAATTTACAGTTTACACCTCGAAATTACAACTACTTAATTAAGATGAAATGTGTAATATCATAATAAAACACAATATTTAGGACCTACTTTAACTTCAAAGACATCAACCATTATACCTATAGTTGAAAATGATATATTACTTTATTAATCTTGCAAGTAACGAAATTTTCTTCTTGACTCAAATTAGGCAATCTGGCTGAGGAACAGTATTCTATTGTCCGTCCTGCCTAGAGGACCGAGACAAGTAGCAAAAACGTTTTATGCCACTTGTCTAGGTCCTCTGGACAGTTTCATTGTTTGTAAAATACCCCTCCGAAACTATTTCCCTCACAAACATTACAAGGTTAATAAAGAATTCATAGACATAAATTGTCAGACTATGAAGAAAAGTATCATTTTATAATATGTCTCTAAAACTATCACGAACATAATTCGTGTTATACCTAGTTCCCTTTTTAGAGTCACGCGGGATGAACATAATACCTATTATTTTTTGATGGGATCAAGGAATGTTATTTGTAACAATAAATTCTGACATTGCCAAATATTATATAACAAGTTGAATAAAGATAAACTCGTTTCCGTTCTGTATTTGATGGTTTATAGTATCAAACATCCGGTTATTTGTTTATGTCGTTTGTATAAGATTTTCTATACAGCATCAGTAAGATTGCCATCATTATGATCAACGGGTATTTGATCTGAGTCAGACATAGCAAAAACATTTTGTTTGGCTAAGACTTTACAACGTATGGTTATCTTGGCAGAAGTTATTATCTAACGTTATCTGTGTTAATTGCTGTACGAGGTATAAAAGGACAGCTCTACTAATTTTCTAAACATATTTTAACGAACGAGCTCAAACGAAACATATCTTCACAAAATATTATTACTTACGTGTGAATTAAACGAATTTCGCGTTCAATGAGACATTAACGAAATCAACATGAGGATTATATATTTACTTGCCCTTGTAAGTACAGATATATTTTATGTATTATTTTAATTGAAGCTGCCAAAAATATTTTTTTCTTTTATGTTTTTTCTTGTTTTTATTTATCAAAAGACAACCAGTAAACGCAACACTAATAGTAACCGTTTATGACGGCGAACTTTATAAACGTACTAGAAGTCGCTTCACTTCGGTATCAAAAGTTTCATTCGGTCTCACAACAAACGCCTACATAAAATATGATTGCAATACTACCTACGATTGTGAAATATTATTGTTATACTGCAAATTTACTTTTGCTGTCTTCTGTATTGCAAATTTACAAATATTGAAATACTGAAAATTTGCTAAAAATAAGTTAAAAGTAATAAATTAATTCGTCTATGTTACCCGCTTTGTTTACTGATTTCTAAAGGTGCAAGAATTTTTCAAATCGGTAACGATTGACTTAACTAAAAATCTTTTAGTTAAGTAAATCGATTTAAACAAACAAACAAACGTACAAAATCTAATCTTTTCTTTTTAACAATTAGTTTAGATAATTAACAAACACGGTACCTATAATAATAGACAGATTTTAAATATTTGTTTTGCATCGAAATCGTCGAGTTATGTTGTGTTAATGTTAATTACTGGAATAATATAAACATTAAAATTTGTTTTAGCTTATTCAAGAATATACTGTATCATGTTAAAATACATTTAACGTTATTGGTTTTTTTTTTTCAGGTATTCTTGGTGTGCACAGTGAGCGCGAAATATTTACCTGGTGAAAACTTTGCTTCGAGAACTTTGCTGAGACACAGAAGATCCTCCGAGTCAGAAAGCACAACAGAAAGTCAAAGTCAAGAAAGTGCCATCGATGATGATGACAGTGACAATGATTCTTTAGAAAGGCACATACTTCTCAGAGAACATGCTGAAGAACAACTAAAATTACAAGAGAAGAAGGAAAAAGCAGAACGTAAAAGGAAAGAATTGTTGGAAAAAGAACAGAAGCAAGCAGAGAAAATACATGCTAAATTCCAAGAAGAACAACGTAAATTGCAAGAAAAAATGGAGAAAGAAGAACGTAAACGACAAGAAAAATTACAAAAAGAAGAACTCAAGCGTCAAGAAAAACTGGCAAAAGAAGAACGTAAACGGCAAGAAAAATTGGCAAGTGAAGAACTTAAGCGTCAAGAAAAAACACGGAAACAACTTGAAAAAATAGAAAAGAAAACTTTAGAATCCAAAAATGTTCCAGTTGACTCGGTAGAGTCGGGCGAAGATTTAGATTTTGAGGACATTTGGAAGAATTATATATATGAAAAGTCTGGTTTAACAGCAGCTAGTACCGATCTTGAGAAGGCAGCAGCTGTAAACAGCTATATACAGGAAAAACTTAATCTAAATGCTAACAGCACTAAGGCAGAATATCGTAAAGCTGTATTGGAATTAGTGCAGAATAAGTTGGTAACTGACCCAGATTCACAGAGTGGCTTCCAAAATTATTTAGTAAGTCATGTAAACGCCGTATTTATACAAAGGTTACAAGCAGAGATAGAAACTAATATTGCTGAATTGGACAACGATACAGCTTTATTACAAAATGTCAGTTTACCATGGGTCCCGGCAGCGCAACAAACAATTGATGAAAAGCGAACTATTCTTACATCAATTGCACAATACTTAACAAACATCCTGCCTAGTTGGATTACTGGCGATAAACCTGTAACGGAAACAAATAACGCTACTTCGTCATCTACTGGTGCATCTAGTGTAGATGCAGCTGGTTCTGTACCAAGTAGTGATAACGGAGCTGCTGGTGCATCTATCAATTCTAGTGTAGATGCAACATCCATTATTTCTAATAATGGAATACCTGCAGGATCAAATGATAACACAGTTGCCGATTCTAGCAATGCTTCAAGTGACGGAAATTCTATTAGTCAAAGCAATGGAAACCCTACTGAAAATAGTGGATTAGATATTGGATCTGTATCTACAACTGATTCTGCTACTGATGTTAATGTTCTAAATGGCTCAACTGTTAATGATGCCTCATCCAACGTTGTCACTTCTAGTACTCAGGAAAATAATTCTGTATCCTCCGGTAACGACGTAAGCACTTCAGATACCGTTGGCTCTTCTAATACTGGCATAACTGAAGCCTCTGCGATAGATACAAGCTCAAACACTGCTGGCGAAACTTCTGCAACTTCTTCAACTGATGTTACCTCAATTAACTCTGACATAACTTCAGTCAGCTCAACGGATTCAAATAACGTAGCTTCTACTGGATCAGAAACATCAAACTCAGAATCCGTTGATGTTACAACCTCGAGCATCTCGGCTTCTCCTAGCGACATATCAGCTAGTACAACTGACAATGTATCGACCGGTACTGGAGCATCCGATAGCTCTGTATCTTCTAGTACCGATGTAAATTCCCAACAGTCGGTCAATATTAGTGCCAGTGGTGCACCTGAAACTGGTTCAAACGTAGTTGTAGAAACTCCTGAACTTTCTTCAGATATCACGCCTTCAACAATTTCTGATGGAGCTGTAGGTTCTTCTAATCCAAGCGATACTACTATCGCAAGTGAATCATCTGCAGCAGAAACCACTAATATCGTTGGTGGTGATACGTCAGTTACAGCTGGATCTACAGTTACAACATCAATAGATTCAACTTCTGCAGCCGCTTCTTCAGATGTAACATCAGATATTTCACTACCTTCACCAGATGCTAACTCCATTAGTATAGATTCTTCTAGTGATGTTACCTCCTCAACAAATGTTGCTATTGATACTACTGCGAATGCTGCAGGGGAGTCTACAGTTAATGCACCAGTCTCTGTTGACACTGAATCCAATGCACCTGCTACATCTGAAACTGAAACAGCTGGAACAGGCATTGTTTTTCCTGATTCTACCTCCGCTTCCACAGACACCGTTTCAAGTGTTGTACCCGATAATACTGCAACTGTAGAAGGAAATTCAGTAGATATTGCTTCTCTTGATGCCGAGGCCCCCGGATCAACTGACGCCATCAATATTGAAACAGCGGTCATTAATAATATTGACTCAAACAGCGTCAATGTACCTGTAACAGAAACTGTCTCTGTCGTTCCGGAGACAGCACCAGAGATAAATACTGTCACTGGGGCCTCTAATGTTGAAACACCTGTTTCTAGTAATGTTGTCACAAATGACGCCAATAAACCAACAGTTGAAATCGTTTCGGCCGTAACAGAAGTTGTACCAGAGATAACTAATGCTGTAAGTGATACAGCAAATACCGAATCTAGTGTCACTAACATTGATACATCTGTTACTAATGACGCTGTTTCAAGTAACATCAATACACCCGTAGCTGCTACTGTAACTGACACGGTATCTGAGACAAGTAGCGATATCCCATTTGCTGACTCTTTAAATACAGCCACAGACGCTAACAATATTGAAAAACCTGCTGCCAGCGAAGGTATCTCAAATACACCTGTAGTAGAAGTCACCCCAGTTATAACTGAAATAGCACCCGAAACAACAAATGCTGATAGTGATGCTATAAACACTGTTACTGACGCTACTAATATTGTAACACCTGTTGCTGGTGATGTCGTATCAAATGACGTAAATACTCCCGTAGATGAAACTACTTCTGTAGTAACTGAGAAAGTGCCGGTTATAACTACTGTCGTTCCTGACGCAGAGTCTATAAATACTGGCATTAATACCAGTAACATTGAAACATCTACCAACAGTGATGCCACCTCAAGTAATGTTACAACTGAGGCTACTTCTATCGTAACTGAAATAGTTCCTGAAGCAATTAACAATGTTGCTACTGAAGGTTCTGTAAATATTGCTACTGAGGCCGGTGGCGTAATTGAAACTATCGCTACTACTGAAGTACCTGTGGCTGATGTAACTGAAGCTGCCTTGGGAACCGAATCGCCTACAATTGACGTTGCATCAAATGTTGACATTTCCGGTATAACCGAATCAGCCGTAGATGTGATCGATCCTGTCGCCTCTGTCACAGATACTATTGTAGGTGCTGCAACAGATATCACGCCCACCCCTGTTGTTGAAGCGTCTTCAGTGGTTTCGACTGAATCAATACCTGTGGCAGCTGTAATAGTTGACTCCTCCCAAACATCTGAAGCCACTGTTCCAGAAAATGTAGCCAACACAGAAGTCGCTGTAGGTACAGAGGCGCCGCAGGTAGTTGAGGCGATCACGAATACTCCTACTGTCCCTGAGGAAGTTGGCGCATCGCTATTAGAAGTTACTCAACAGTGATTTGAATTTTAATTTTTATTATTTGTTTATCTGATGTTAATTAATTTAAGTATATATTAATAAGATATTTATGCATTTCAAAAACTGTTTATTATTTTGCCCAAAACAGAATATTACCCCTAGGATAAAGAAACACATAAGTAATAATTAGGCCTTTATTAACTAATGACTCTTAGTAGTAACAATTTGCAAATGTTTGGTTTTATTATAGGTATTAAGTGGAATGCAAAATAGAGG
The DNA here is from genome assembly GCA_963082885.1 of Parascotia fuliginaria. Lineage (NCBI taxonomy): Eukaryota > Metazoa > Arthropoda > Insecta > Lepidoptera > Erebidae > Parascotia > Parascotia fuliginaria. The sequence goes on from OY720187.1 coordinate 9,214,819, forward strand.
TAATTTCTCACAAACGTACATAATCAAAATAATTTTACTATAATATAATTTAAATAAAATTAACATATTATTATACACATATTTACTAAAACAAAAATATACTGTAACTGTGTCAAATCCAGTACTTGTTAGCAGCATTGGGTGGATTTGGATAGTTGTGTTGTGAGAGTGGATCGGGCACGTTAGGGAACGAGTAAGGATCGTTCATATATTTGTACTCACTAGACAAACCCGCTAGACTCATATTCAGTGAGTTGTGCGACGGACTCCAGCTTGCAGTAGCAGACGGGTCCACAGTAACTTTGGAATAATCCGCAGGAACTTTAGGATATTCACTATTTGGTAACGCTTTTCCGTAGTCATCTCCAGTAGGTTTTTCAAAAGTATCTTCTCTTGGCTCTATTACTTCATCGCTATTTAGCTTGTCATCTCCTCCAGCCTCTTTGGATAAGTAGTTGATGGGTTTGTTGTAAACATCACTATTCGGGTATCGACCATAATCGTTTCTTGGAATACCACCATCCAATAACTGACTATGAGGCGGTCCATTGGCCCCAGCAACTAAATGACTAAATGTCGAGCCAGAAGTGCTAGGGAACGCAGCGTTTTGGAAGGCTTGATTCAAATGTTGAGATTGCGCCATAAGTTGATTGTAATTCGCATATTTTTGATGATGCCATGAATCTGGGTGTTGCGGATGATGCTGAGATAGAGAAGGTATTTCTCCAGCTGGGTAGGGACATGGTATTTGTGGCATTGGTAAGGCAGAATAACCAGCGATTCCAGGACTAGTGTTTGATCCAGTGTGCTTTCGTAAACGGGCACGTCGATTCGAAAACCAAACCTGAAATAGCATAATACGATTAAAGCATTATACTTGTTTTTATTATCAGAATATGACTTTAATCGTGATAAACAGATTTGACTTAGTAGTAATAGTTATCTAGAAGAAACTAGGTGTGAATAACTCGTTAAAAAGTACGTAAATGTAATTGTCTTTTTATTATTTTTCTGGAGACATGCCGAGATATTGAAAGTGCGAAATTTATTTTAGGTAATTTAAGTGAAACTATATTTTATTTGTGTCAATGTAGAACTATAAAGAGAGAACACTGTGCAGTCAAGTTGTAATAAGTATTTGTTAAGTGATTAAAACCAGTATATTTTTAACTAGCTTTCTTAGGAAAGGAGAATATATTCACTAGATGAAGGAAAGAAGAGAAGAGACGAGGGAAAGTCACGGTTATATATAAAGAAGAACACTAGACGTGTTTCGGTAATTTTGAATCTTCAGTTCTTAATATGTAACGAACGTAATACTCGTAGTTTTCACATTGACGGCGCAAAATTTGCATTAGAAAATTTAGTTCTCAGGGTAATTCTTAGAGCGCTGTATATTTATACCAAGATTTCATCTGGAAAAATACACGTAGAGGTAATCTACTGACTCTTATTTTACTTTGTAGACTCATACTACGGCATTGGCTATGCATTATGTTGAGGCATCTTATACAGGCGGCTGTGAGACCTTTCTTAGAGCATTTTGAGTTACGGTGAAGAAAATCATTCATGAGGACCCAGATTTATAAAATATCTACACTAGCAAACAACTGGTGGTTATAATATGACAAGAGGCCGCCAACCTACAATGCGAATATAGTGTAATATTTGGTATTGCCTATCATTAATTTATGAAGGACTCAATTTTGTAAGATTTTAAACTTATACAAAATGTTCAGATAAATAAATAATACATCATTAATATTTATTCAGTTGATTTTTGACATAGAATCTTCTAGAATATGTATACGGGTGATTTGGTATTCAACAAAATGACTGATTGGAGATCGTTTCGGCACCTGATTTTATATACCTGTATTCTAGCTTCCGTGAGTCCAGTCTGCAAAGCTAGCTCTTCTCGAGTGTACACATCAGGATACTGGGTGCGATGAAAGGCTCTCTCTAAGGCATCCAGTTGTTCACCTGTGAACGTGGTACGAGAGCGCCGTTGTTTCCTCTTCAGAGTCAGCCCTGGTTCTGAGTCTATATCCGATGAGTCAGAACCCCGTCCTGGGGAAAATATATAGCTTTTAGCCTTTACCAAAATTTTACTAGTAATAAAATAATTATTTTTTATACATGGTATAAAACTCTATTTCTCCTGAAACATAGTCCTGTATAGGCTCACTATTATCTACTATCTGAGAGATCAAAATTAAATACTCGTACAAATAATGGACACAAAAACCGACAGGCTTCATAAAATCATATTTCTGGTTCATACAAATATTTTTCTTGTGTGGTAACAAAACACGCATTAATCTATGTAACAGTATTGACGAGACAACGAGCTTTACGTAAAATTTTCATTTCTTTACATTTTCATTCTTTTTCCCCAGGCGGTAAATAGCAATTTAAATATTACTAGGAAGCATGTCTAAGCATATCATTAGAAGATCTACATTTTGAAAATATACTGTCGATTCACAAAAAATTTTTCTAAATAAGCATGATTAGTAAGATGTTATACAGCCACACTCAGAGTCATCTAATAGCTACTTAAATCTAATGGCTCCTTAGTACAGATTTAAAAAGGTCACTTTTAGAATCGGTTAACAGTTCATTACCGGCCTATAATGATACTTAGGCTCATTGTCAAAAAAACGGCACTGCGGGACAGCTACACCCCGTCTGGGCAACATCTAATTTCGCAACCCAAACAAAATACTTACACAAAAGTTGCGTTTGGTGACCTTTTTATTTGTCATACATTTTGTATCGTTTGGAAAACTCTTATTTTAATAATATTATTTTGTAAGGTACAGCCACATAAAAATATTAGTACAGTTTATCAAACGTGACTTGCGCAATTTTATTTGCATTAGATACGAATCCAGTTGTCCAAACAGGACGACAACTGAAGATGTTGACAGCAGTGTTGACAGCACAACAGTAAGTTATACCTACCGTAAAAAAAACGCATAACTTTTTTAATACTTTTAAGTCAAAATAAACATTACACTACAAATTTTACAAGTTTGGCCACTCTAAAATTTTATGGACCTTCAATCGATAGTGCATTTTGACGTTGCCTCACCCTACAGATACTTATAATTGTCATTAACCGATGAACCCTTAAATTTAGTCTCTGGGATGAAGAGATAATGGAACCGATTTAATGCTATGTATTTAAATACACATTAGGCTTTATATAATGAATGTTTATGTATTGACTGTTAATGTAGGAAACGATTCTTATCAACATCTATGAAATAATATTTTATTTATGTTATTGACAGTCATACGGCGGATATTTCGTTAGACACATCTTTTATTGTTTTTCATATTCCTAGCTGATTTCTAGAAAACGATTAAGCTAAAGAAGCTAAACTGTCACTCCCGAGGCGATCTTATAATTTATTTGGTATTATATTACAGCAATTTGTCTTCATCTCTTTTTTTGATACACGCGTTATTTATTAACAGTGTTTTTTGTGTAAACCCACATCATGTTTTAATTCGCCTAAATCAAGAACGACCGGGCTCGCGGGTCGATCTCATTTATAAATCGGTAGCGGTATCCTACGGAAACAGATTAAAAACGGCCGCAACAATACACGGCTTTGGCCTTAAAACTGATTTTAAAAAATGCGGCTTATATTAATAGCCTTTTGAAAGAAGTCAAAATTGAATGAGATGAAAAAATAGGGGCTCAGCGTGGCGCGGAATAAGGAACACCCAGCGCGGCGGCCCCTTTGTCGGTTTCTTTGCTGTTCGGGTGACATTTTGGCACCATTCAATATTTTGGTGTCGCGAGCTGGATTTATGATGTATAAGGCGAAAGCACAAGTTTAATGCGACACGCACAGGTTTACTTCAGTTAGTAGTACAATATATTCCACAGAATTATAATTGCATGCGCTCGGCTCCGAAAGGACTCAGTATACATTCGTAACCTAAATTTTAATGAGATTTGTTAAAGAAAACACGCTTTTAGTACATTAATTTATCCTAATGGCTTAAATTATGAAAGTCAATCCAAGCAGTGCCTAAGGATTTATTTATTACAAATGTTTTATTAAAAACTTATGCTAAAAATTATCTGATTTATAGTTTATTATGGTGTTCTCTTATTTCAGTCATTTGTTTTCTTTGTAATGATGCATCATGTGTGGAATAATTAAAAGCACGAGTCGACCTCTCTAAGCACAAAGGCTGCGACAAATAAAAAACAACGTATTGTAATAAAATGATTTACATTGCTCAAATTCTCCGGCTGGCTCGCGAGACAAGGACAGATTTATTTAGTCTTTTTTGTTCCGAGTCCTGATCATAACGTATGAGGCTAAATACAAATCAAAAATACGAAATATTCGAGTGCGATTAAAAACTTTATGGCGTGGTCGTAAAGTTCACTCTGGTTGTTTTCATTGTGAAGGACCAGTAAAGCCATACTATGAGGGATTTTATGTTCAAAGAAAGGCGAGAGGTTTATGGACGTGTTGTACGTGGGAGAGGGCGAGAGAAACTTTGGCGATTGCCGAAAAGTGACCCCGTGAAGAGGCGCGCGCGCCGGCTTCGTTCAAAGTCATAATTTGGGAGTTGAAAGAGCGGCGGCGGTGGTTTAACACCTTCATAATCTGGGTTCATTAAAACGGTCGGGTCGGCCTTTGTTTCAGCGGGTTGTTTCAATGTTAACAGATGGTCGGATTAGCACGTCTGCGTTTTGTGGGCGTCAGTTGCTTGTTTCTTGCCACACTTTTATTAGCTTCTTCATTTTAAAATAATACCACTAATACCTTTGCCTTCTCAGTCACATCGGCATTAGCTACGTCTCCTTCGCTTGAAGTCTTAAGATACAATTTGTTTTGCTTTGACAGAAATATGATATGACAAAAAATTTGTAAGTTGGTCAAATTCAAAATTGTATCACATGATTAATAGTCGTCTAGTGATCAGTACGTATATGTAAGTTGATGTAAATCAGTTATTATAATAGGAATTAGTTATCTTTTATATACTAGTCTACGTAGATTTAACTCTGTTTTACTGTAAGTAGTCCAGAGTGGAGAAAGATATTAAATAGTTAAAATTTTTGTAATCTATTTTCACGTCTCAAAGATATGATTATCTAATTTATCCGATCAATACGTTAACGTTACGTCCGGCTTAATACGTTTAAGCTGCGGGTTAGACCTTAATGCCCCGTAATCAAATAACACAAACAAGAGCTTTCACCGTTGTGTTGTGGTCAGTTATTATTTGCACCCACTTAGCGGTAATTGGCTTAAAAGGATTTTGAAAGGTTTCATCTATTTTGTATAGAAACGATTTAAATCGTTTGGTTTGCTTTGTGATAGTTTGAAAGGTTTCAGTTTGATGATTGAACAAGTAGTCAGGTCGACGTGAAATGTATGAAATATGCTACTTTAAACCAATAACTTTGTGAATCAACACCATAGTGAAGTGTGTATAAGTACAATAGTTTTAATAAAATAAATGATGTAAGGTCGTAAAGGCACGTCATAAAGCTATGATGTAAGCTTGTTAATGTTCATTCAAAGATACTCCGCCTTCTCTTTGTCGGCTGCCTTCGGTCACTTCCGGAGAGTCTCGTGTCTTTCTGGGAGGGCTCTCATTGAATAATGTGATGAGACAAAATTGTCTTGAATACAAGGCGAGGTAATAAATGCCCACTAAATAATAGAGGCCGCGCGTGTTAGCCTCTCGCGCGAGGTTTACATGGACGCTCAGTGAAAGTCTACGTAGATAAGAATAACTCTAATTTAATGCTTCGAATCGACTATACAAATGAAAAATGTGATCATTTATTAACCTTGTCACAATTTGTATTATATAAACTAAATCTCTTGGCGACACTCTACAATGTCATTTGGCGAGCAGATTTGAAATAGGTGGTAATTTAAATTTGTATGTAGTCATCAGACGGGCGTGTATAAATGTATTTGGTCTATTATGAAGTGAAATTGAACGATGCATATTTGTAGATTTATTTTTTGAGTTTTGTAGTCATGTAAGCCGATGTTAAGAGCTCGCGTATAGAGTGATTGCGTTGGTTGTGTCGTCGTGGTGGTTCGGCGATAATCGCCTCTGCGGCAAGCGCGCGACCGCGACATTAGTTGATTCTAACGACCGATGTTATTAAACAAATGCGAGATTTTATCGCCCTCCCGCACTCTTTTGTTTTGCTCTGATGCGACTGTGAAAGCCTGATTGTTCGCTCTAAGTCGTTTGTTGGTAATGCCATAGTATATCGCAGGTATTTATGCATCTACGAGTATTATAATTTATGAATATGCTTCATGCTTAATGCAGGCTGAAAGTTATGTAGGTAATAATAAAAAATATACTATATTTAAAACGTGAGGGAAAAATAACGAATTTTACAATACCTTATAAAATGTAGTAGGTACATATTATGTAGATGTAATGAAGACCCATAAAGTTCTTTGCCAAAAGCTTTTAATACAAGATAAACTTTAGCTTTTCATACATATTACATATTATAGGTATTGAGATTAGAGGTTGTTTTATTAACTTCTTCTAGCTATCAGTACAAATTGTTTATATTAAATGACAACCGAGACCAATTGATTAATGTGCACACCAAAACACGAAAAAGTACATGGACTACCCATCCTCTTGCTGACATGGATAGATGTGCCACGTAGATTTTACGTTACTTAGCTACGGACCTTCCTACTATAAATGTAAATAATCAAATGAGGTTACAAAAAAATACTTTTTACTTTTATATACTTATAATAATAAAAATGTCACATATGTTTTTATATTTTCCGTTCAATACCTAACAATTTCAACTTTCATCTTGACGATACTCGTGACGGAAAATATAAGTATGATTTCAACGTGTAAGTTTGGTTTAATCCACATCCCCAATCTGTTGTTGATTACATTTGAATGGGCCATAAATTCGATATTATGGCGTAATTATTACTCTGATTGCAAACTTCAACCGTTAAGGCAAGTTATCGAATGCCCACCTACTTACCTATCTAATAAAATGGTAAATAAAAGTCGTACAATTCACGCTCGTAATGGGACATTTTTAATATTACAAAAGTGTTATATCAAAACTATAATAACTATTTGTTTAAATGTAAGAAATTGATAACGTGTTATGTAAAAGTATACTAGCACTTGCAGCTACTACTACCTTATAGCAGGATGAACATGTAAAGAGGTTCTGTAATCTGTGATCTAAGTTTTACTTTATCTCGCTAAAATCAAAATACATTAGTGTTTTGGTTCTGTAAGCTGAACGCTTTTCTAATTAGTAATATCTTATGTTATTAATAAAACTAACGTAATATTATTGTCGGATTTCCTAATTCTATACATTTTGTATTTTTGCGACCTTAGAGTGACGCCTATCTCACTACAACTTTTTCGAACTTCATAAAAATATCGGTGGGTTTTCAGGTGCGTATAATACGCTATTAGCAATTTAATCTTTTTGATTTGCTAATAAAAGCAAACAACTACGGAAATCGATACAGCTATAAAAAGTGATATAAAACTAAGATGGGCGAGGTGGGCGGCATGACTGTGCACGGGAAACTACGCAAGCAACAGGTACCGACGGCACTTTCAAAGCACAATTAAACTTGGCTACAAAATAGAGCAACAATGACACTACAACCAAAACATGTTACGTGGATTGTTCGTATTTCAGCACTATCGAGAGCGCTGCAGGCGACCGCGGCCCGACAAAGTGTCGCTTACCTTTTTCACCCATTTGCCCCATTCGCAAAAAGAACGCCGCCCCTTTGAAGCATCGAGAACAAACTTCAATAATTCAAATCGCAACAATGACCACGTAAGATTTGTGTGCGGAAATTGATTTTTTGAACTCTCGTGAGAAAGCTTTGACAGGTTGCGGCTGTTAATGTCGCAAATAACCTTTTGTGGCGATGGGAAGTTGTGCAATTTTTGTTGGGCCGACAAAGTTTTTCATTTATAGGAAGTTAAAACGTTGTAATCAGCGTTACGGAAAGTTTGCGCTTTTAATGTTTCTTGACATTTGGTAGGGAGACTTATACTTTTAGCGCATAAATTATTTTGTTTATGTAGCTTTTGCAGATTTTATAACGAAGATTTCTGTTTGCGTGGGTACAAATACTGGAATATAGGAGAAAATAAGTCAGGCTCGGATCGAGGAGCTTACCGCCGAGTATGCCATCGATGCTGTAATCCTTCTTGCCGTCAGGGTCGCGTGCTCCACCGCGTAGCAGGCGAGAGATCGACGAGATGCTGGGTGGGTCCGACACGCCCTCCTGTAATGTGTACCATTGTCTTTCACTGTCTTATTATCTCACATAAAATATCGTTTCGTACCGTACATGTTTCGTATTTATAGTGTTGACCATAGATGCCTTTTTACTGGTGTTAAAACGGCATCTATGGTGTTAAAACCGGTTTGTACATTATTATTTTCTTACAACAAAATTTTATAATATTTTAAGTAGTGCCTAGTAAAAAAAGTTAGTGCATTTAGTTGCTGATTCTGAAACATGTTTTTTAAAAATGTGCAAAAAGAGTTGCCAATTTTTGACTTTAACAAAAATTCAAGATCTGACTCTAGATACTCGGATTTGGTATTGCAAGCCTCTATAGCAAGCGTTTGTCAACATAAAAGTATTTTAATGTGTAACTTCAGGTATAAACGCATCATACATTCTAAAATGAATCTATATTTAATATTACTATAGGTAAGTTCGTCTATGCTTTGTTATGCTTTGCTCTTACCAGAATTTCACCATCTGTTATTTCTTAGCAAAGATCCATATCTTTGCTAAGATGTAGAGGTTGCCGTCTGTATTTCCCAGTTGCATATGGGTCATACTTTAAAAGTATCATATGCGTCATACGGCTTTGCCCGCGCGTAAAATATGTTTTGTTGTATCCCACAGGAATCAGACCGATTTTCGGGGTAACAAGTAGCCTATGTCCATCTCCAGCACCGAATGTATCTATCTACTATATATTATAAACTTTTGCATATATAATATTAATAGGATTAAATTAGTTGGTTCTTCTTGCTTTATTCTGTTAGTTTATTAATCGACGCCCGTGATAATTTTTAGGTACTTCGTCTTATTAGTAATGTTCAATATAAACTTGGAAAGTACAAATGAAAGTAGGTACATTTGGAATTGGATTGATTCCTTTAATTGTGCATACATTGCATAACATTTTGTATCTTAACAATTTAATAATTTTTAATTATATACATCTTTTGAAACATAACAACATGATAACATATCAAACATATAGAGCCCTAAAGATCTTTTATGCCATATTCTAGGATCTTTTTAGCTACCTAGGTATGGCTTGACATAATACCTAATAATTATTTTTTCGGACTACACTTGCACCTTATGTTTGAAAATGACAAAATCAGGCAGATAATTATAAGTAATAGTAATATTATATAAATAAACTAACATAAGTAACTACGGTATTACATAAATTTCTTTGAAAAATGGTAAAATCGACTCTTTAGACAGGAAATACGTCTAGACATTATTATTTTTCTACTGTGTGAGAATAAGGTTGTAGCAAAATTACGTACGGCAGCGTCACATTTGATTCGTCGAAAGTTCGTGCAAAGGTGTACTAAACTGTTGGTTTAGTTTTTCACGTCACAGGTAAAACAGAAGAACTTAGTGCCATAAACCGAGCAAAATCATCGCATCAGATCAAAAACTCTAACATATCTCATGAAGGATCGAACAGGTTCTTAATGTGAAATAAAAGGGAAAAATCTCCATTGGACAATAAAGTTGCTATTTACTTTTGGGCTCTAGAATAATTTAAATTTATTTACCGAATCCTTTATTAGTATATTAAAATACTTTGCAAAACTAAGATACACGTAAGTATATTTAAAATGGTAGTCCAGATGGTACGTAGGTAGGTTCTTTTCACTCGTTAATTTTAATTTTATGTTTGTTAAAGTGTTCCTCAACATACAGTTTGTAACCTAATTACTTTTTAAATCAATAAAAAGTTACATATAATGAACAATAAAATCATAATATTAAATCGAAATACGAATCGACCTATCAAATATTATTATTATGTTTTGTACAGTCTAAGAAAGATAAATACGTTACTTCACCTAAGTGATGAAATTACTTAGCGTTTTCTATAAATGAACTCAATTTCTTAGATTAAATTCATTTCTTGAAAGAAGCAAAAATAGTCTGATAATCTGATTGGAGTTTTCTATTTTCTTAGTTGAGTACCTCCCACAGAGAACAGATCTTTTAATTTTTATAAAACGTTATATGTTTTGCAAAATGTTTTGCAATATGGTTATGTTTTAATTTCAGTTGAACTTTGATTACTGAAACTATAATGATTTCATTGAACTTATGTTATGAAACTCTAAAGCCTTCCCAACCCAAACAAGTAGGTTAAGAGTAGGTTCTATTCGTATTTAAATATAAATTAGGGTACTATTAAGATTATTTTTTTATTAAAAGGGAACTAAAAATATATTTCTACCATTAGCAACCGCTTACCTTAATCAGCTTTTCTCTTATTTCCCAAGAAAATATCCCAGGATTTTGTCTCTTGAGTTCTTCTATTCTTGCTTCAACTTCGGGTGTCGCGACTCTCGGTTTCGAGCCCCCAATTACGCCTGGTCTAATTGAACCAGTCTCCTAGGCGAGAGAGATCGTTTTATTATAAGTTTAGTGCAAAGGTTTTGCCGTACTGTTGACTTTTGATTTTTATGAAAAATGGGTCGGCTCAGATTAATATCTATGCATCTTTGAAGCAAACAGTTTTCATGTTACAAAAACTTGGATAAAAATACAATTTTGTCCATTGATATTGATAAACAACTTGAATAAAATACGAATAAACAAAATCTCCGTTAATATTTACCAATTCAAAGTATCTCGGAGTATTGCGCGCCTGTTTTTGTTTGCGTATGTTAATTTAGTTTATATTTCGCCAAACAGAATTATATTCAATAGACATTCTATTTTGATATCTAGGGCAAGTTTATATAAAAGGCGAATAAAATGAGTTATTTTGTGTTGTGATATTTTAGATGTGAGCAAGCAGGTAGTAGCTGAGGCCGTTCCCTATACTCGCGGAGCGTAGCGAAACGCTTCCTGAGCGAAACAATCGCTATTATTGTAGTGTACGCTGTATAGTGCCTATAGGAACGGTGGTGAAAATGAACCTTCAGGCTCGGCTGGGCAAGAGATCAATGGCAATTGTTTGCCGGCTGACCAGTCGATAAGAGTAAACAGTAAACCATTAGTTTGTAAGTACATTTGTACAATGAAATTTGGGTTCGTATCGCTGAAGAGAATAAAATAGGTTGTTATCGAATTTAAATTTATTTGTATAAATCTTCTATTAGTAATGAATGAGATTTATATCATATGTATATTATAGACATAGATTTATTTATAGCTTCTAGTAAGATTTGAGTAGAGCAAGTTTTGGAAATATCTATATGCAATAATAGTTTAGATGTATGTTGATGTACATACCTTAGTTATTCTATTATAGATATAGAAAACAAGTTGTGTAAATTATCGTTTTAAATTTTTTTTTATTAAATGTAATAAGTTACCTATAAATTTTGCATAATATTGTTGGCTAGGTTTGAATAATTATTTCTAAAACTATAATAGAATTTGTTCTTTTCTTTTCGATAATGTGCTGTTTGTTACATTTTACTATATGTTTTTGAGGTCGTTGAAAAGGGATCTCCAAGTCTAACTCAAACAAAACTTGCGATTGAAATGTTGTATCGCAGTTCGCATATTTTGAAGCTGTAATTGAACGTTCTGTTAAAACTAATCGTTAAAAAATATTTTTAACGATCATGGTTTTAAACGGTAGTAGATCCACGCTAATTTCAGCATGAATGGGCCGTATCTTCCGGGGAAGTACTACCCTCTCACAGAAGATCGACTTTAAGAGTAGTGGTATCCGTACTACTGCGTTTCGTTCGGTGAGTGAAAGCGCCGGAGGCCCAATTGCCCCCCTTTCCTCTTTCCTCACCTCCCTCATTCCCTTCCCCTAACCTCATTCCCAGCCGCCATAGTGGAGGCCACCATACCAGCAGTTTAAGACGATGGCTTTTGGTATAGTGGCCGCCACTTCTGGATTCCACTGATTGCTTACCATCAGGCGGGGTGGAGTCACTTTGGTAGGCTATAATATAAAAAAAAAAATCATTGGTTGATGCTGAACAATTCACCCAGGTGATTGCCGCGGCTTTGCCCTATCATCAATTATAGTTTTCTTGTAATATTTTGTAAGATTTTTTTGAGCTTATTCTCATTATTATTGTTAGTTTCGAGTATTACTAGAAATATATGAGTTATTCCGGTCTATCACTTACCTGATATCTGTTGAGTATCTTGGAAACACAGCCGTGAGAGACGCGCAACTGTCGCGAGATGACGCAGGGCCGCACGCCCGCCGCCGCCATCTCCACGATTTTCAACCTGATGTGGTTCGGCAGTGGCCGACCATTGATGAACAATCCACCCAGCTGGTTGACGCGCCCTTGCCCTATCATCAATTTTAGTTTTAAGATTGACAATGTGATTCTATTGAATAAGACTGTATCTTGAACCTTTTGAGAGGACCATGGACCATTAGGACAGGAAAATTTTTAGCATTATTTATTTATTAATGTTTTTATTTTTGATAGAATCGTTTACAAAGTTGGGAAATTTAATTAGAGTTGCTATTATAATTATCATAAGTTCGCAGTACTAGATGAACTTTAGTTAGCTATCTAACTAAAGTTCAACTCGTACTGCGAAAAAGTTTAAGCGGTTTATGAAAACTGGCACTTTAAAATTAGTTATTGTAGTTAAACTGTAGTTTCTTTTAAACTTTCGCGTTGCATGATACAAATTTATAAACATGCCTAATACATGATTGCATTAATTCCCGCATGTTTATAAATTTAAACTGTAGCTTCATTGTAGTTGTTGGAATAAGTAATATGAAAAACTTATATACCCTTACCTACCCACACATCCATACCATTTTGGTGTCGTTCCATAATGGTATGAGATTCAGTGCGATTCCATTAATGAGGAAGCAACACAAAGTCAATATCACTGTCGTCAAAGTTCGTACATAGTACCGGCACACAATTATTATCAGCTAGCTTTAACAAAAAACATCGCGCCGAGCTTTATATCATCTAAACATTAACACTATAAAAACTACACGAAAATGATAAATGTCTGTTTACATTAAATTAAGCGAACGAGATCAAAACACATAATTTAATTTGATTATCACCCATTTGTATTTACATAATTAAAACGACGTGTTTAATTAATTACGATGTCATAAATATTGTGATCGGAATAAATGTTTGTGTTGTTGCGACGCGTTCGTTAGACGTCAGCTCTATCCAACTACAGTCATGAAGGCTATCTTAGCGTCGTATTTTTGGATTTGGAAAAAGATCGATAGATCGCTTTATCTTTTTTTAGTGCGCGTGAGTGCAGTAGAGGAGGTTTTGTAGAGAACTGAGAGTGCCTGTGTACGTACAGACATGGCGTGGTGTGGTGGTGTGAGTGCCGACAGGAGGCAGTGTTGAGGGCCGGCTGTGTCTGTGTTGGTGAGTGCATGGTACACTCCCACTACGCGAGTGTGGAGTTGTAGTAGAGCCATGCGATGGGGGTGAAGTTTTTTCATTTCATAACAAATACATTTTACTAAAAGTTTCATTTTTGGCAGAAACTGGTAAAATAAAATAAGTAGTAGTAGTACGTTTCACGTTCATTTTACGTGACAAGAGTTAAATTTTGTCATAATAGAGACTTGCGCTAAAGCAGAGCGATACGACACAACTATCAGGAAAACTTTGAGGAGGAATCTCAGGCAAAGGAGTTTTTAAAAGCGATTTTGCAACAGTTATAAAGAGATATTCGTTAGTAAGGCCGCATAAATTTAAGTTTTTCAATTTTTTATTAATGTTCATGATGAAGAAAAATAATATTTGTTCAGTATTGAAATCAGATAGAAATGTTTGTCACCCGAGTGTTGTATACCAAAACAGGCGCTTGCGCAGTTGGAGGGGACGAGTTCTGCCCATTCACTTTAAAGCGACAGAAATATGTCTGTCCTCTTCTAATAAACTATGCATTTAAGCGGTTTTTTATTTCAGTATTGAATATTTGTGTATTATGCTTTCAGTTGAATTAGCTGTGATAGACACTTGTCAAATGAAACTTGTAGAATATAAATAGGACTTTACATTATAATGTTAATATTGTTTATGTTAATTAAATAACTATGCGTTATATTAGTTATTTACATATTTTTTGTTAGTTGTAAATATTTCAAAGAAATCTTCATAATGATATTTAAGATATCTTTATATTCAATTATTAATAAGTGTTATGAACTAAAGTTGGTAGATTTTGAAATTGAATGGGATAAATTATATGTTTATTAACATTTTATATAATTAGAAAAATGAATAATTAGAAATTAAATAATATTTTCACTCGATATACTCACTTCAGTAAAGAATTATGATAAGTATCTACTTAATGAAAAAAAAATCTTAGTTACATTCTCCTTACATTTCTATTCTTTTCATAAAGCGTAGGCAGATTTTGCTAACAGTTACAGTGTATTAGATGTTAAAAACAATGTTTTTTTACCCTTGCGTGGAACTCTGACACCAACATGAAATGCTATACTCAATACTCAATACGTTTATTGCACAAAAAGTCAAAAGATGTTATAAATAGTATTAGTACATGTTATGGACCCTGTCGGGTAAGGCAAAATATCAAATTATAAATTATTATTAGAATTATGGTTATGTTATAGGTCTGTACATTATTTTTATATTAAGTAGGTATTTTAATTTAATAGCTAATTTCCTCTATTTTAGGTTTTTATCATTAATATATTCGTTTATGCTGTAGTATGTTCTGTTTATATATTTTTTAGTTTATTTATATATTTTGGATATATTTTTTCATTTTTGATGTCTTCTGGAAGTTTATTGTAGATTTTTACTGACATTGCAAGTGGGCCTGTCGAATGCATAGCTAGTTTAGAGATTGGTAGGTTAAGTCTATTATTGTGACGTAGGGAATATTTTGTTTGTATGTCTTCTCTTTTACTATAGAACTCTGGGTGCTTACGAACAAATTTACATATTTCTAAAATATAAATGCAGGATAGGGTAAGTATTTTATGGTTTTTAAAATAGGGTTAACAACGTTCGGTTTTTTCTATGTTCACTAGTATTCTAATTAATTTCTTTTAGAGAGTAAATAAGATGGGCGCTTCAGTACTATTTCTCCAGAGGATAATTCCATAGCTAAACCATGAATAAGCATAGGCATAATATGTCAACAAAGCAGTTTCAATATTAGTGGTTTTTTTAACTTCATAAAGTGCATAAGAGAATTTTGATATTTTAGATCTTAATTTATTTATATGGGATTTCCAGTTTATGTGGGTGTCTATATTTAAGCCAAGTAAAGTAAATTCCTTTACTAATTCTAGTTTGATGTTGTTGTAGGTAAAGCTTATAGGTAGTGGTTTTTTTTGATGGGGGTGGAATCTCATTAATTTAGTTTTACAGAAGTTTATTTCAAGATAATGCTCGTTCATCCAGTTCTCTGTTTTGGTAAGGATGGAATTTAAGTTTTGATTTAAGTTCGAGATATTTTGGCAAAGGACGAGAATAGAAATATCATCTGCGAAATGAATGCTAGGACCTTCTATGGTTGTAGGTAGGTCGTTTATATAGATGAGGAAGAGGAGGCAACCTATCACGCTTCCTTGAGGAATGGATGCATTTGAAGCTTGATATCGGATCTAATGTTTTCTATTGTGTTAGTTTTGTTATTAAAATATTCTATCTCTACTAATTGTTACCTGTCTTTTAGATAACATGAAAGCCAGTTATGCGATTTCCCACGGATTCCAATACCATACAATTTACTTGATAATATTTTAAATTGAACTTTGTCGTATGCCTTGGTCATGTCTATTAATATACCTACAGCATAGCTTTTGTTGTTTATTATATTAAGAGCTTCTTGGATATATTTGTATACTGCTAATGTTGTGGAGCGATTTCTTCGGAAGGCGTTTTGACGGTCGTCAAATATTTTATATTTCTCACAGAAACTGTGTATACGGTCACTCATAGCTTTTTCAAAAATTTTAGATGCTGTGGGTACAAGAGCTATGATATGAAATATGAAAATGTGTAAGTAATATCAGAAAAAATGTTTTTATATGAACACGTCAGTGAAAATATATAAAATAATTCACCTGAAATGCACATTGCATTTCAGGTGAATTAATTTATCTCACGTATTATGAACAACTATACGTATATACTTGTACCATATTTTCCCTACTATTAATAGCAAGCACATACTTCGATTATCTAAATGCTGCGATACATATGTAATAATGTAAGTACTTACCTAATGATTGTGTATCTCTAGGTTAATATGAAACCCCCATTTCTACCCATGTGTATCGTAAGAGGCGACTAAGGTAATAGAAGGTAACCAGGTAGCTGGCAGCAGTATTAACTAAGAACGCAAATTTCACCTTAGGTAGGTACTACTTATATTTACCAAAGTCCTTGCCAAGCGACTATTGTATGTTCTTTTCTGTAGGTACTACTTATAGTTGCCAAAGTCCTTGCCAAGCGACTATTGTATGTTCTTTTCTTTTAGAGTCCAGTAAAAGTCTTTAGGCTGATAGAAATTTCACAATACTTAAAAAATATACTTAGTTAATTAAAATATTTGAATATTATTTTGTAAAATACCAAAGCTTAGCTCCAATGAAAACTAGATTTAGAATTGATTTTGAAGACCAACAGTTGGCGTCTAGTTCTTTAAGCGATATTATTTTATTTTTTGGTGAATTGTTGTTATCTAATTTTATTAACATTTTCCTATAAAATATTTCTTAAAGAAAAGTTGATACCTCACACTTAACGCTGGCATATATGCTGGTGTATGAAAACAGAAGCAACTTTACTAATTTTAGTAGTTTACTCAGGTAAACTAATAATCGCAAACTAACTTTATCTCTTTTTTTACATATCTTTTTATATACATAATCTGAATTAGTGATTTCTGTGTGGTTAACGATCATCAGCTCATAGGTTTGATTGTCAGATAAAGAGATTTCTCAATTAGAACATTTTCGCCAATGCAAAAATCTGTCTTTATTGGGTTTAATGTTACTTAACATCATAACGATCAGGCTTATCTTAGGTACTGAATGCCTCAAAAGAAGGCCTAATTGCTGTCAGTAGCAGATATTTTAGCGTTGAAAATAGGTACGGAAATAGTGGTTCTATAGTATAAGCAAGCCAACTACAGTCTCAGCAAGCTTTTGGAAACTCTATCTCATGTTCCTTTAAGTAATTATTTCACAAACGTTTTAAAGCAGGTGGCTATGTGCTGATCCTCTTGTGATGCAGTCGTTCTAGAGCGATGGTTATTAACTACAATACTTAGACCTCTAGCCGATCTGCCACGGTATGTAATAACAAACAATGCCTATCTGACCCAGTAGTTCTAAATAATAAATATCTATTCAAAAAGCTTCCCTCTAACATAAAATTTGTTTTATAATCTACCGCAAACATAATGAAGTATTTAGTAATGAAACTTACAACCTTTCCGAAACAAAAGCTAATTTTCAAAGGGTAGAAATAAAAACTACAAAAGTGAATAAACATTTCAATAGCCTTTATTTGTATGCATGGTCAGCATCCGCCTGTTGACGCGTGGACTATATGCGATAAGATAATACGGCAACTATGTAGAACTTTCTAGATCGGACATTGTGTAGGCTATAAATATACCTATAAACATTAAAGGAGGAATAACACCCACATTTTATTTTAGAAACTAATATTGACATTGTTATAGAGTTACATAATGCACGAGGCTTGTAATGAAAAGGTTGTCTTTTACATTGACATACACTTTTCCAACTTTTCTTTGAGGAATACTACAAAAACATGTTATCAAAAACTTCAGTGTCTTAACTAGCAAATATATACGATGTATATTTGTAATTTATCAGTTAATTTGTTACTTAAGCGCATCTTTTTAACAAAATGAATAAAACAAAGTGTCAACTACCGGGGGCCCAATTTTCCTCCTTTCATTTTCCTCACCTCCCTCAATCTTTTTACCTACTCCATTGCCTTCACGGTAGGTAGCGACTTCGCAGAGTCTATGGCATTGCAGGAGCAATGCTAGGGACACTGAGTCGTTCATGAACGACAGTTGCCAATTGCCATCACGTGGGCTGTTTGCTAGTCTGCAACTATAGGCAATAAAAAAAATTGTCCGTTATCTTTATTTTTCCTATCCACATTATTTCGTTTTTAAGGTGGTCAATGGCTTGGTTATTTGCTTAGTATTGTTTCTGCTGTGCTTAGAGAACATACTAACATTCATAGATAACTAGAGGTTGCCCGCGACTTCGTTCGCGTCAAATTCAGATGTGAGCGCGTATGAGAATATTGCTTGCTTTATCTTAAGGCAATGGTATATTGTATCAGTAATAAGTATTAGTATAATTCGTCTCTAAGACGAATTTCATTTAAATCTATTCACCCGCTAACCCTAAAACCTTAAAAAAAACCTAATAATCCTACTAAAAAAACTATAGAAGTTTTATACAAACTTTGTCACCTCTTTATACACCCTTTATAAATCCCATCTCAGTGAGCACCTACATATGTCCTACTTCGCCTAGTTCGAGTCAGTTCAGTAGTTTGCCAGGTAAGATTCTAAAATCGAACTAAATGAAAAATGTTTATGTAGTCCGATTCATCGAACCATGCGGTTGAACCACGTGAGCAGAAGCCAAAATTCGATACTCCTAGTAGACTACCTACTACACCTGTAGTTTCTGAGATTTCATTCATATAGCGTGCCCCCAATAAAAGAAGTAGGCAGCACCATCTTTTGACCCAGCTGATCGACATTAACGTCCTGTGTCATTACCGCATCTTGCAAGTTTATATATATAAGCAGCACCTGATTGTTCCTAATATAACTCAAACTTTCCATCTCTATTTCTTTCACACATGTCGACTTAAAACTGGCTAAACAACGAATGAAAATATAGCAGATCACATCTTTCCTTTCCTAATCATTATATGGTAAGAATAAAAACTTGTAGCAGATACCATTGTATTATTATTACTGGGGTCAATGATTTATATAGAATATCATTGACTGGGGTATAAAAATGAAGCATCCATCCTCGCCGTAGCAAAACAAAAGTGGTTAATGTAATGCATCGTATGAGTGATGGGTTTCACTTATTCGATGCAATGCACATTATCATAGCTCTCCTTGCTTAGAAAATGCTGTACAACAATATGGTAACTATAGCAACTTCATTTGACGTTGTTTCATTGTGTTTTTAAACATGACAATGTGTCAAATTATAATATTTTTAAAGCAAAGCACGAAGGAGTATTGATATCAACTTATCAACAACAACAACAAATCACTGCTAAAATTACTTTCTTTGCCCTTTTTAACCCTGTTAATGGATGAATTTCATGAAATACGAAACAGTTCTTCCATCAATTCTGTTAAAGAATGATTATGCAAAATTTGAAGTAGATTGGACAAAGAAATCACATTGTCCCATACAAACTTTACCCCTCTTTTTCACCCCCTTAGGGGGCGAATTTCGCAAAATCCTGTCTTAGCGAGCATCTTCGTTCTAAAAAGGATAAATTTGGGACTTCTAGCACTTGTAGTTTCTGAGATTTCGTGATGAGTGAGTCATTGAGTGAGTGACCTTTCGCTTTTATATATATAGATTTGCCACCGAAGTTGTCTACATATAATAAAAAGACAAGTACGGCCTTACAGAATCCCACAGATTCTCAAATCTGGTAATTACCTATAGGATCTCACTTGTCTTTTAGTTAGAGAAATAAGAAGGAGCTCATGCGATTATAAGCTTAATAATTAGTGTTATAATAAAGTACATAGAATGGCGTAGAGAAATTTCAACTAGCATTTTTATTATAGGACAATAGGACTTAATAATCACCATCTAAACTTTTACTGGCCACAATAAAGGTCTGCTAGTTATATCTAAAAAAAAGTCAACCAAACTGTTGAGCTGTATAGAAAATAAACATAGATGGCTATCATAAAGTAGTTAGTTAACAGTGGTGTTACCGGTAGTCGGAAATGCCGCCCCACTTTGATACGGGTGCACATTATGTAGAATTAAAGGAAATGTTTGTTTTAATAATATTTAGTTATAAAAAGAAGATAAATGTGAATAGATGTTTTGTTGAACAGAAACATTTGCCGCAATGTAAACAATAACGAGCGACCACAGTACAAAATCGTAATTTGAACGGTGTCGGTGGCTGGTAACGATGGAAAATCGACTTAAATTGCCATAATTAATTTATTCCAAACAGAATCGGCCCCACAAAGTGCCTTCAAAGCATTCAATTTTGCATTGAATTTGTAATTTTCACGGCACAATAATTTATAACTGTATCATTTCGATTTACTGTTTTTTTTGCTTCTAATCTAAGTACTTGCTGAAAGTTCAGAGGAGAATGTTTTCTCACGGTTTTGGAACGTAAATAGTTAATTCAACTTTCTTTTTTAGAGCTATAAGACAAATTTAACTTTATAGTATTAGCAAGTGCACTGACAGTAATCTTTTTGCATTTTCCGCTTCAATTACTTTTTATAGATATTTTTTCCTCGTAAGCGCTATTTGTTATCTCTTATTGAGTTAACATAATATTTATTTTGGGAGTGGAATCAATGAAATTCTCCGAACTATCGATAGAGACATGCCAATCGTAGGTATACAGTGGTTTGTATGTTGTAATGTTTTCTTATTACTTTTGCGTTTCCAATACAAATTAGATCATTGTTGGAAGATCTGCTATTGTTATGTTACTGAATAGTTAGAGATTTTTCCTCTGGTATTTAGTTATGTTCGATTGTAATGACAACATTGTTATAAGAAATCTTAAAAGTGTTATTAGCTTAAAATATCAAAATGATTTATATTCAATTCTATAAGTACTCGTATTTATCAACCATATATTTTCCTCTGTTGATTTAAGGGGTCCTTCATGTTACAATTTTTCAAGCAAAATCATAAGATAAAATCCTTACAGCTGATAGGTTCCATTAATTTTATGGTTTGTATGTTTATAATATATATTATTAATCTTGGCGCATCGTGCAGTTTACCGACTTGATGCATTTTAATTAATGAGGAGTCATAAAAATACTATAAATATTCGAGTTAAGTATGAAAATATTAAAGGTAGAAAATAATTGCTAGGAATTTCTTGTTTAATCCATCTTTTTAATTACTGCAGTTGGGTTTTTTGTTAATATTTTTCGTAACTTTATTTAAATAAGGTAGGTAGGCAGCGGTAAGCTATAATAAGCCACGGAGTTAGTTGTTCATTGCTGTTATTCTTATGTTAACCGATTACCTAATGGTGAGAAGAATAGAATTCAGTGCAAAAAGTGGGAGAAATATTTTACGAATTGCCTCGTTTTTACCTCTGGTAATCTTATGTAGCGATACACAAGACATACTATATAATATATGTTTAGAATAGAGGAATATACTCGTTAGATAGATGCGTGTTGATTGAAGGAACCTATGTCCCTCCACCTATGTTCTGCCTAGGCCTTTTAAAATTAAACTGCGCGATGTTTGATGTTTACCAGAAAAGAAATCAATATAGGTAATATAGGGCTATTTATTTCTAAAATAAATTAGGTATTATGTGAGTCATTATTTTACTGGTAAAGCTCAATTATACCTGATATTTTAGTATCAAAACATAAAAATAGCTATCATAAACAATATGTCCCTATAGTCTTAATAGTCATAAAATGTAGGATATCGGAAGTAATATTCATCGAAGACTCGTGAGATGACCGTCTTGTAACACTGGTAGCATCAGACTTATCAATGGATTCCACGGAATGAAATGCTATTGTAAACGATCTTTCATTCCAAAACGAAGCAGCGAATTCTTGCTTTGACGGAAAGTTATAGCTCTTATCACCTGATAATAAGTGACATATTTGCTTGGCAGCTAGTTGTAGTTTTTTAAGCTTTCAAACCTACGTCAAAGGCTATCAATGAAGTCCACTATGGTGTTTGTGTTAAGTCATCGCATTTTAATGAACCGTCGATGACATGCTATACGAGTAATAGACTCACGGTGTTATTCTTTTTAGCGCCGAATTTTTTTTATCAGCCTTTGGGATGTGGAAACAAAAATAAAAAACATCCGATTCGATGTTTCTTTGGTTTTTTGGTACATGTTCCTGGGTAGGTGTCCTGTTTCATTTTATTAGCTTCCTCGTTTTGATTAGTCCGTGCAATCATTAGTCATCATTAGCTTTGGCGAGTAGGTAGTGTATTTTTTGTCGAATATTGCATAATACTTAATACTTTATATTATAAAGGTTCTGAATATGTGTTGAGGATGTTTTGATTACCTACTTAAATAAACAAAAAGTTAGTGTAACGTGTCAAGTTTACTTAAGAATAGTATAACCAACTTTGCTGGAGAAAATTTTCTTCTATCGTTTACTTTTTAATAAACCCAACAGGTGTAGTTCCCGATGTCAATTACCAGCTCGTTCACCGGAAGCCCCACTATGGGTAGTGGAGCGTCTCGATCTAGTTACCGACCCTCGTCGGACCAGACCTGACTCATTTCCTTACTGTTTTTACACAAAAATGTTAATCTCAACTGGAGTAAATGTGTTTCTCACAGTTACCGAACATTCAAACAACTATTCGATAATAATAGCTTTCTTGGGAACCAATTATTCTCTTAGAATAAAATGTCTACGGAGTCTTCAATTAAGCAAATTACTTTTTACGATGCGACGCCGACGTCGCGAACATTGTTATTTTTCTATTATGAGATGTGCTTTGATACATAATAAAATAGTAAAGTTTTAAAAAATGAAATAGGTTATACAATGTTTACTATCAAGAATAGATACAAATAATAAAAGCACATCTGTGAAATTAGATACGGAAATTATAAAACAAAACCTTTAACTGATAAATTATTAAGTATAATTTATTTCTTTAGTAATTACGACTCGCTCTTTATTTTCTGAGGCCAGTTTTAGTTAAGTTCTATTTTTACTTCAATTTATTTATTTGAATAAATGAATAGGCTTCTTAATGAAACCATATAGAGTAAAAGTAACAAAGGTGACAAGGTCGATAAATACCATTTTAAGTGTATAAATGTTTAGATTATTCTATAAAAATTTATTTGTCCATTTACGGCAAAATTGCTATAAAACTCTATACCATACTACGACAGTATCATATCCAGTCGGGTTAAGTAGTAGTGTATCAATAGTGTACTGCCATACTCCTTTTATTTGGTAATCCTTCTACTTTGTAACTTTTCAGCAAATGTCTCAGGGTATACAGTACCACAGTATAGTACACAGGGTAACACAGTGCTCGTGCAAGAAAGTGTAGGTATAATAATATATATAGTATAATAATGCTGATTACAAGATACAAAGCGGACTACAGTATTTAAATGCTCACCTTCGTAAATATCTAGACATAAAAAGCTTAGGTGATAATATATGTTTACTGTGTACAGGTAGCTGTATAACTACTTGGGTACTATAGATCTATCGCCAATATTCATACTAGTATCACAAGTATGTATAGAGTATATGCAAATAAAAACAGCCTTCATTAAGGATGCACAAGTAACTGTTAATTAATTTTAATTGAACTGTACTTTGATTACGATTACGATAGCCTATTTGTATATTAGTTCGATACATTTAGTATGGGATTATTGAATATGAAATGAATGGGTGGAAAATATTAAAACCTGTCGAAGCTATTCATAATTATCAAGTCTGAAATAATAACACATTTTAAATTCAGTGTATAAAGTCACTATTCGGCCTACATAAAGGTGTAAAGTTAAATCTATAATCTGCAGTAGTTTTTTGGT
Organism: Parascotia fuliginaria; assembly: GCA_963082885.1. NCBI lineage: Eukaryota > Metazoa > Arthropoda > Insecta > Lepidoptera > Erebidae > Parascotia > Parascotia fuliginaria. The sequence continues at coordinate 9,238,916 of OY720187.1, forward strand.
ATTATGTAAAAATTAACTGTTAATTATGTTTTTAATGACTATCCGACTGATTACGAGAGATACATACTCGTATCATATCACAATATCAATCATGTCGAGGATGTAGAGGCTTTACAAAATATACACCTATATTCAAAGAAAGTATTTGCAGATCACAAAAAATATTTCTGAAAATGGATTTTGCAATGCTAAGGCCAAAGTTCTCAGTCGTCGGAATTAGTATTAAAAAAAAATTAGTACCGAGCCCTCTGTATGAAATTTTGTAGACAGTTAAGTTATAAGAGAGTCTTGAACATGTGAGGTTGTTTTTTTTCTGGGTAAACATAACTAATGGAAAGACAAATTTAACTTTACAGTTAAAAACATGCTTAATATCACGATGCCTGTCAGAATTAATTTTCCAACTGAAAAATATGTATTAAAAATTTTAGTTTGTAAAAGCAATAACATATTTTTAGGTAATAAAGCTACAGTGTTAACAAAATGGAGAAGCAAAAGTTAGTTGCGGCATAACGTCATGAGAATGTATAAAAATATATAGTCGATCCCGGTTATAATACGAGTATCTTATCTAGATACTCGATATAATATAATAATAATCGAAATGGATGTTTAAAAAGCTAAGAAATTTTGGTGTAAACACCGAATATTATTGTATGTCTCTGGGCTCTCTAGCTGCTATTGGGACAACGTAGAAATTAAGGATTACACTCCATACAAACGAATGTAGGCACAATTTATTCTGCGGCTACCAGAAACAAAACACTACACGGGCCTAATGGGTATCGTTACTATCATTTTCTTTGCTGAAAGTAGTCCATTGTCAAATATAAGCCTCTCTCAGGCTACCCCACTTTGACCGATTTTGAGCTGTCCTTACCAATCGGTTGTCCGTCATCTTTTCAGGTATCTAGTCGCTACCTTGCATATAGAATGATTTGAACTCGGCATCAAACTCTGTATCGAAAAAATTCCAATTTTTACTCCAAAACACGTAAAGGAAATTGAAACAAAAGAAAAAGACTTTGTAGTTATTTCCATTTTTAGTCTATTGTTAGTACATAATTGTAATAAATGTCTAATTTTATATCAGTGTTTTTTTACTATCCAATAATAGGGCAACAGATTGGCAATAAATTCAGTATCAGTGTATTTAATAAGTCCAGAACAAATACAAAACATATTAGATATTTTTATGTATTATTTATCGTCGTTTTACTACTATTCATATTCAGAACAACATTTTGTTGTGAGATCGTTTGATAATATTGTAATAAAATTCAGTTATTTATATAGTTTTATTAAGCAAATGCTAGAATTGTAGAATGATATTATTTTTCTAAAGACGTGACCTTTAGTAGAGCTTGGATATCATTAGTTTGTTACAATAATCCTACTTGAGTATAGGTTGGATTTTTAGTCCTTTATTTTCAACAAGAGCCATATATGCCATATGTTTGAACAAATTACATAATTATTATCATAATTTCAGCCGAAAGAAGTCTTTTTTCCCGACAGACGGTACTTGGAAAACCCTATTTATACCTCATAGTTAATTTGGAGGTAACACATAATCATTAGGTACTAACTTCTAAAGCCTTATATGCGTGTTAGTCTAAACTTTAAATTATTCGCCAATAACAATGTAGTTTGGTCAGTATCATCATAACCATGGCATAGAGTTATTAGTTATCACCAAGTTTTATTAGTTAATCTGACATTAATACATGACAATAAAAGCAAGCTAATAAATAAATAATTGTGTCAACAATAAAGGTATAAACGGCTCAAGAATGTCTTCTCGTTACATTATTCGTCATAAAAAAGATAAACTTTTTTGCTGTCATCCGTCTTAGGAATTTCTAATTTCCGGTCAATTTTAATTGTTACGTTTCTTAGAATGATTGTGGTTACACATTTTAATAAACTTATGTACTATATTTTGCGTTTATATGACAACTAAATGATATAGTATTTACGTGAAATTAGTGGTCTGTAAGGATGGGCAAATGGGTAAAGGCCGGAGTGGGTAGATTACTAAAATTGGTAAATCGATTGGGTAAGATAGGTTCTCGAGTAGCGATCACGTTTAAGTTAATATACTATTTTAAACGTAGAGTCAATAATTGCAATTTGATGGTTATTTAAATGGCTATCTACATCTTATTATATTCTAATACTATTATTTTATTGAATTGATAGACCAATGAGTTGCAAGTATTGATAATAAACACTTGATTAATCAAAATCTAATAATAAAAAATACACTATAATTTAAAATTGTAGTAGCTTATCTTTCTTAATTTGTCTCAATACTTCCATAAATAAATTGAAGCATTCTGTTTTTTATTAGGAGGACACGTCTAGAGTGACGATACAAAATGCGGAGGCGGTGCCAACAATAGCTATGGTGAGATACACGAGTTTCACTATCTATATATGTGCGTATGGATGTAATAATGTATTTGTACACGCATAAAAAGTGTTCTATCGGTCGGTCCGTCCTTTGTTAAATAAATTAGTTTCGGTGTCTACCAAATTACGCCTCGAACCTATCTATATGTACAGCACATTGGATCTTGGCAGGAAAATATGCTCTGCCTATTATTTAACTGTGAATATATTAACATACTTGAGAGTCTGTAACAAAACGAGAGTAGAAACAATAGCAGATCATACATCATAGAAAAATAGCTTTTAGGAACACTAGTAGCCGAATACTATTTGTTTTCATTGATTTATTCATGGTCAGGCTGAAGATACAAGGCGCCGACAAAGACGGTCCTTTTGAAATACTAACTTTTTCGAATATGTAATGAGAGTTGGTGTAAAAAGTTACAAAATAACAAGTCACGTACTGCCTGCCTAAAGTGAAACTGAACAATTGTCTCAAGGGATAGAAGAATTTGAAAAATAACCTTACTCTCTGGAATTCACATGTATGATATTATTATATTAATACTCTATTAGATCGCTCTCGTGATTAGGTATTTATCCGTTCGAATAATAGCTATAGTTTACTTAAGTTTCTTCTCATATAAAATTTATCAGTGCATTCTGTGATAAGGCCACATGTGATAAATTGCCTGTTTCATAAGGCGTTCATTAGAAGCGTGCAAAATGCGCTCCGTTGCGCAGCGATAACTTCGCCGATAACGGTTTTATTGCCTCAAAATATTACCTATTTGCGTATCTACAGTTGCTTTTTGTTTTCAAAATATCACACTGACAATAAAGAGACGAGAAAATTTTATTATTTTGTTACATTTATTACCTATATCTTATATTCACGAGTTGATTGATTTGATTAATGCCAACTTGATTTTGTTCCGATTTTTCAAAGTAATAAATATTAAGAGCACGGATACGTAATTTCTCAGATTCGATGATAAAATCAAATTTATGAATGCAGGTTTAACATGGTAAAAGATTTATGTATTTGATAGAGCTTACTTCATGTCATACTCTGCATAGATCCATCTCGGCTCGGCACCAGTGGTGCTGCACCGACATCTTAGTGCAAAGAATCAATGTAAGAATCAGAGTAAATCATACCCCCATAATCGTCGATATTATTTAAAAGCTTACAATGTCTCTAACATATTCCCAATTTAATGTTCCTTGAACCAATAAACATTTTTTGTTCAATATTTGCGGTACGAAATAAGAAATACAACTCAATATGCATGCATAATTAATATTTGAATTTCCTCGTACTGCCAAATGATTAGCAATAAACATTCACGACAAATCGTTATACAGAAAATAACGACATGAAATAAATGTGAACGTCAAAGGGTATAGTGTGGGAGGTATTAGCCACTCGGCGTCCGTCCCGCACAATGACGAAGAGTGCAGCTGACTTGCATTGCCGCAAGTTATTCACTTCTTTAATTAACTATCAAACCGGAGGCACTCTCGATTATAAGACTCGGCTACTCGGCTTTGTGCCCGCTGTGCCTACCTGCCACTGAACTCTGCATTATACAATTATATTAAAACAAACGAAAAATGACTTTATTACCGCGTGATAAGATCACTGGAACAAGTTTTCGTATCCATTGGCGACTGGATGTCTCGACTTTGATATTGTTTTTTGTATGTGTAGATTAGGCGTTGGTTGTATGAGCATGATCATTAAAGTAAGATTTGAATGTGTAAAACGTTAAAATGTAGTTTGTCAGGTAAGTGCCTACATCCTCTGTTTTTTTAACATTGCAGACGGCTGTGCACAATTAGTCCAATAAAATATTTGCAGTCGCTTAGAGCGTGTTAATTTTATGGTATGATGTGATGATCTTGTAATTGGTTGACATGAGGTGTCAGTAACATAGTTGTATAAAACAGGGTGTATTAAGTTGTTACTTCTAAGTGCATCTTGTTGACTTGATTACTATTCATTAGAAAACTATGTTGCTATGATGAGTTTACTGATACCTACTAACTAACATAAATGTATTTCCTTTAATTTCAAACTACTTATTGTAACCTCATTCAAATCTGAGTCAAATCACAAAACGCTATGTTTTTATGATTCGAAGAATAGAATGGAATATACTTTATTGTATATCACATGTAACATAAGTTAGAAAAACATTAATGTATTTTATAAAGTGACACTGGGCGTCTTATCTCTAAAATCTCTTCCAGACTAAAATAGATGGTATTACTTCGTACTAGATATATTTAGAGAAAAAATATAATACAGCGAGACGAACAAAGAAGTAAGGATGAACTGAATATCTCACAAAAATACTAGTGAGAAGGCAGACTATAGGTAGCTGTTAGGGAATTATGACGAAGAGATACAAGATACATCAAAGACAACAATTAATGCAAGGGGGTTTATTTGATGACGAACAATGTTTAGCTTTTGTAAAAAATTCTTTGATCCATAGTAATGCTTTTTTATATACAAAATTACCCAGCTCTTTGGCCAAAAATATTAACGAAAGCTTATTGTAATTATTTATTATCAACTTGATGACGTTCTACTGTCTTGGACCAGCTTGGGTCAACGTTAAACATACCTGCATGAGTGTTATTCATCCCGTCACCTATGTGTCGATCTGCCAGAACCCTACATATCTTTATCTGGCGTCCATACAATATCGTCTCAGAATAATATCAATAATAATCGGGCTCGAATCGACGAGGATGTTTCTTGAATGCAAAATATTATTAGTAAAGTATAAGATATACGTATCCAATGATCATAAAAAGTGCTGAGATATATATCCAAGGTGACAAATCAAAATAAACAAGACACGCATTCCAATATCGCTGGTCATAAGAAGCACAAATATGAGATCGACATTCAGTGCCTAATGTATATTAAATATGAGTAGGCTTTACCACATGGCATTCAGGTGAAAACACTACAAAAACAGAATGGAATTGCCATTATAGCTTATAACTCAATCAGTGTACGTCCTGCAAGCGACATGGCTCGATAGGAATTTTATACTTTTTCATCCATTATCTGCATTCTTCGCGAGACATATACGCATTATCAGTGGCAAAAAGGCACGAGACGAAAACGCTAGTTTAGAAATATATCTTGTCCTGACAGCCACAAAGCATAAAATTGAAAAGCGCACTTCTAATTTTACGTCGGTTGGTACTGTGGATGCCATGTGTTCCCTCGAAATTGACACTTTGACAAGTAAGCGCTTTAGAAAATATAGAAAATGGAAAGTCACGGTGAAAATTCTTGACATTCTTACTACCAGTTTCGAAGCTATTTTGTTTGTTTATAATAAACAAGCACCTTATTTATTTCTTGTAGCGATAACATTACAAATGGTTTTATTAGTGGTACTACTTTGGAACCATTTTTCATCTAAATATTGTTATCATTAACATCATCTTCATATTGACAGACAGTCATCTATATATTGACAGACTCAATTCAGCAGATACTAGTAGGACAATATACCTAATCGAAACCGTAACAAATAGAAAAAAAATTGACAGAAAATTTTACTGCATACAATCATACTACCACTACTTTAACTAGCCGTGAGTCATGCTCATCTATCAGTTGCCCTCCACCCTTTTTAGGTCATCGGTCCAACTTGTGAGAATTAATCTTAAATTATTGCAATCACCTTAATAAAATTCTAGTTCAATCTCTTCGTTGATCAAACAGTTTCATTCTAGATCAGAACTAATTGTAAATTCTACAGAAGTTTATAATAGTGATTTTAGGGCGTTTAGAATAAATAATAAGTAACCTCTAGACGTCTTTATACATAAATGGGTGTATTTAAAAGTCGTTGAAGATAGCAATAGAATTAGAACTGGCATGAATGTAAATGGTAAAGGTGATTTTGAAATGGAAGGTAAAGATACTTTTAGTATACGAACGATTACGTTTTATAAACTTTAAAATCGCGAAGAAAACTATCACAAAGTTACATAATCAGCGAATTTAAATTCTCATATTTAAACACAGTGATTTGTTTGCATTTCTGAAGAGTCAAAAATGTATTGCGAGGAAACTCTGTTCAAGGATTGTCATAGTAAAACTGCATTTTAATAATGAACTTTTTTGTAAAACTATTAAAGAGTTTTACATCTCTCATATTCGGTAAGTAGGTCCTTATTACCCCCAAATGGCGCTTGTAGGTGACCAATTAGCGCTCTAGGGTAATAATGTAGCTAGAAAAGCCCTAGGGCGGTAAGTAATTAAAAAAAAACACTTCACTCTTTCAAAAAGTTCGCGTACATCTAACCATCATACTGGCAATAGACATCATGCATTCAGCCCAATGACAAAAGAGGTCGCTTTGCTATTCAGCCTTGGCTTCGTACTATGAGTATAATAGTCATCAATTTTAAATATCGAGCGGCGAAGCTCAATTTCGTTCTCATTTCACTATAAATTTTAAGTAATAAAATGTTGTATTCTTGTAATGCCGGTTTTTTTCTACTTACCTTACAATCGAGGTGTAAAGCAGAGTAGTAAGCTCGGGTGTAAGCATCAATTGCACCCTCGAACTATAGACACGGCTGCAATTGATGCCATACAGCGCTTGGCTACTAATCTACTATTATATTTGTCATTAGCTAAGTTGAGCAGGTTCTAGATTATACCTAGATTAAAGAACGACTTTAATGGATAATAAAAATAAAATAAAAGTAGCATGTCGCGAGCATGTTTATAGTAATCTCGATCCTTACACAATAAAATACACTACAACGATCAGAATGTGTATGTAATTAATCATACGAGCTTCTGCATTTCTTTGTGATTACCATTGTATTTCTCTCGATGGATGTACGCAATGATGAGACCAGCTCCCGATTTAATTTCGAGTCACAATCATTCTGTCTTCTTACTTTTATTATTTCATTACACTCGATTTAATGAGTGTTTTAGTTTAATGGACAGAACTCAATGGTTCGCCGGGCCGGTAGCTGCCATAGTCGGCATAATACAATCGAGTAATCAAGTTTCAAATAGCTTTTTGCACACGATGACTATCATTACGTAATTTAGTTTATACTCAATGGCCCTATAATTAGATTATTGCTTTAAATCACATTTTAAAAAGAGAACTGATTACATATCTAATTTCTCATTGTCGCACTCACAACACATCAACGCGAAATTTATCAGATGCGGCAAAAAGCACTTTGGGTGAAAAAAGTATTAACAGCAGACGCATGTAATATGCATGCGTGCACGCTGAGACAGTTTTGACGGCGTTGTGAAATGATGGACGGTCATTACAATGTCATTGACATCATTTGTTTTTCATAGTACTTTTACTTTGCATTTCAACTTGAAAAAAACAGCAAGGTTATTGTTGTGGTCGCCTACTGCTCAGTTCATGATTTATATATAAAATAAATATTTAAATCATTTGCTTCTGATTATTGTTTGAGTTTTAAATCTAATTCTTTTAAATGACTGTTATGAAAACGATTAATTGACATTAATGATTGATAGTAGGTATTCAATTTATATTAAACTAGCTTTATATTATTTACCCGCGCCTTTGCCAGCAGCGTAATGTTACATAGCCTATAACATGCCTCGAGAACTAGCCCAGTTCTTTCAGTTCATACGCAAAAATAATTTTTGAAATTCGACCGGTAATTCCAGAGATTAGCACGTTTGTTTGTACAAACAAACTCTTCCGATTTATATAATAGTTTATACTCGTAGATAGATACTTGTGAGGGTCTAAGTTAATAGGATAACATATTTAATAGTGACTTATTATGAGGTCAAAGTATATTGATCATAAGCCCTGGATGAATATCTTTTCAGAGACAATAACAAACAAGATTTAGGAGTTTGGTGTAACAAAATGAAGACTCTTCATTTTTTATTATTATTTAAAGCACGTGGAAGAACTGTGAATGCTGTTAGATTAGATTTCATCAGTAATCTACAAGCAAAGCATTGAATTTGTCCAATTTCAGATCAGTTACTCGGCTTTGCTGTATCATCGGTGATCTAATCATGTATCAGTGGAGATTAAAACAGGGCGGCCGGATCGCATCAAAGGCGGTATCAGACTGTTATTTTGACTGATTGATCACCTCCAACAAAAAAAAGGTTGCATCGCTACCGAGATCGACAGTAGCCGAGAAAAAACAAATTAGTTGGCTAAACCTTTCCATAAAGCATTGTTATTATCACCATGTACCCTATCCTGACCACGACATGTAGTCGATCAAAAATGCGCTTCTCTCGGTAAGAGTTCTATTTAAGGCTCAGAATTCATTTGTGATCGATTTTACAATGGTATGTGGTCGGTCCTGTCCGCCCGTAATCGCGTTTGTCGAAAGGCGAAAATCATGCTGCGTTTGCGACCTTGCGTTCATAATAAAAAACGCGATTTATTTTTTGGGGAAATGTTTTGGGTGTCAGATGTAGCGGCTCGAGCTTTGATTGTTGAGATTCTCATATTTAGTTTTAATTGGTGGCTTTATCGAGTTTACATTTTACGGTCGGAGTCGATGAGAGGTTAATAAGCGGTAACTTTGAAAGGTATCTTCGTTTTTTAGAGTTCCACGTTAATAGGTAGGTAATAGAAATATGACTGTCTGCGTCATCGTTCACATTTTATTAGGGTTAACCGAGTTTATAATGTTATGATTATCCCCGGAAAAATATTACTCTTAATTTTTTTAATTGATTGATGGCTATCATTCAAGTATCATGTTTATAGCTTTTGTATTGCAAGCTATCGAGCCGACCTCGAGTAAGATAATTACAAAGTCAACATTCGGCATAGTAACAACGAGAGAGACATCAATTAACAGAATCTCATGAGTCTGCGATAGGAATGTTATAGCAATTCTTTACGGAACCGTTCATGGAAAATAAATGTAATGTGCTGTGCCCAATTTTTTATTGTTTAGGCAATAGTCGATATTGATTTCGGGTCTTTGATTCCGACATATTATTGCTTGTTTTATTGGTACCTGGGAACATCGTAATTAACCATATCGGGCCTTTTTCTCATCTTTCTGGATCCTTTCGTGTCTACGGACAATAATCATTCGAGGCTCACCTTGAAAGGCGTATGCGCCGAAAATTGGTCTCATATTGTTCATCGAAGACGTAGTTCCTGTTGTGTAATCCATTTTGATGTTTTTAATTACGACGTAATGTTGTTTCACTTCACTATTCAATCTTCCTCACACGTTCAATGTTATCTTAAGATCATTCCGAATCACCATCAATATGTCTGTATATAGACATGCATAATACAAGTTTTCCTCGTACGTGACTTAAATATACACAACACTTTACGATGCTATTTATTTTAATACTGAAACTTTTATGGGACACTTTAAACACTGACTATGTTTGAATATTGCACGAAGGGTCTGACTGAATCGGACTATATTTTAGTTGCAAATGTCGGAAGGCTCGATGTGTGCGACATAAGTGAATCAATTACAAACTCTATGGCAGTGGGTGCATTATCTTTCGGACCCTACTCATGGCGTGTATTACAATAGCATTTCGCTCCACCTCTTTGCTCCCCTACTACTTTTTATTTACTGGTAATAATAGTAAATCACTAAGATCAGTCGTGTATATGTTACGGCGTCAAAGGGCGCGAATAAAAGGGTGTAAATATATGTATATAAATGTTTAATAGCTGTTCAGTAGGTATGTTAATGAACGTCGCCGTTGTATGTTGAGCGATAAGCACTATATCTCTTTAAGAATATATTTTTTTACGTAGCTATCACTCATTGTTAGTTTTTCATTGCATAGTTTTAATTATATCGTTAAATATAAGAGATTATTAATTGCTTGAATAAACATAAAATAAACTAGCTACCTACTACTTATCCCAAATCGACGAAGGAGGAAAATTAATACTTACCCATAAAATATTTAAATGTTCCCTTATGGAAATTAACTTTTCCTTGTGCTTGTCACTTTCATTGTAGGTACACACAATATTATCTATTTCCAATACAGATCATTGTCACAAAATACAGCAATTAATATTTGCAATATTGGAATCGTATTAATATATTTTTTATTGTAAATTATGTTCACTGATAAAATTAGTTATATGTAAATAGTTAAAGAAATCAACGTAAGTTTATGGCAATATCCTTTATATATATATCTACTAGCTTGCCGTGGCGCGGTTGTACCCGCGTCTTTGCTTACTGCTCTGCCTCCGTTGCCAGAGCGTGATGTTACGTAGCCTATAACTTTCCTCAGGAACTGGACTATCATACGCAAAACTTTAAAGAATTATTAAATCCGACTGGTAGTTCCAGAGATTAGCGCGTTAAAACAAACAAACAAACTCTTCTCCCTTATATTATTATAATAGTATAGATTATGTATGTCTTATGTTAGGCGGCGATGAATTTGCGGGCTTTATTAGCGATCTGGCAAGACAACGTTGGACCATCCATACAAACACAATCTAAGTAAAACTTTTCTATGTAAAACAAGACGACGCCAGTCTGAATCTGTCGTATTTACAAACTTGGTTACATTTGTTTTTTTTGGTGGTTGTAGACGTATTCATTTGCCTTGTTCTATCAATATCCAATTTGAATAGATATAGGAATTACCTTTGCCATACGATAGGCATTTGAATTTCACAGCTTAGTTATCGCCAATGTCGATATAGCGCGTTTATGTCGCAGCTGCTAGCGAATAGTCGACAATAGTATCGATAAAAAGCCGTCATACTAATTATCGAGTATTGTGTCGCTATTATACCATCCGCGTTCAAAACGCATGCGACTGTCCTGTGGACGTAGAGCGCAATTCGCTTCGCGTTTAATTTTTTGGGGAATCTATGTTTGGAAAAGCCAGCTGTAAACTATGATGTATTTCATACATAAAATTGTTGATATAATAATAATAATAATAATAATAATAATTATGTTAGTAATAAATATTAAATATTTATGTCAGCATAGTTGTGAATACTTTTATTGATTAACATCGCCTAGATTTAAGACCAATTTGAGGAGTAACTTTGTGTTAGGTTACAAATTGCATTGTCCTCATAGATATTCGTTCATCCATTTAACTTTTTGTATTTATTAACATTTAAAAGTAGCGAGTAGCTCAAATTGTAATCAAAATTGTAAGGATAATTTCTTGAATTCTTCGACACTTCAGAAAGTGCTGTTTCATGTTTAGTTATTAGAATTTTCATTCACCCTTTGGTACCAAAAAACAAGTTGAATGAGTATCTCGATTTGGTTTTTGTTAGGATGATGTATCAGGCGTTGTGAACATTCAGTGGCATTCGTTGTGACATGTTGAAGTGTGTCAAAACAAAATCGAGTGGCGTCTTGGGATTAGCGGAGAATTCAGTCGAGTCGACTGTACAGAATCACTCGCTGTGACGGACAAAGGCAAGAAGTGGTTACTTCACTCTGTTTTTGTTAGCAAACTATTTTCAAAACTGAGTATTTTATCAGAATTAGTTGACGATTCAGTCAATGAAACCTTTTCTATTTCTGTATATTTAATTGTTAGATATTTCTTTTTAAAGGGCTAGTGAAATACTTTGGACAGTTGACGAATGATTGACCGTAATTTCTGTGTCAAATGTTTAACATTTTGTCGTGTAGGTACTTATGTAAAGGTATAATCATTTAGAAAAAGAGATCGAATCAGTTGCTACAATGAACTTAACTGAATATACATAGACGCATTAGTATGTAGGTGCGCTCTTATGGTGGGCTCTCTACAAACAACCAGTTTCCATTGTTCTTCAACGTGAAGCCACTTGAAAGCTGGGGACCACTTTCACCGGCTCACATGCAAATCGTTGGACGTTGCCTGTATTACAGCCACTAAGCATCGTCTGTTACTAAGTACTTACTTAACAATATTTAAAAAGGGTTAGAAATATATTAGTAGGTAGCTATTCAACGGTCACCTTACCAGTTTCATAGAAACACTTCAGTGAGCCCGCCGATAGCAATGAATGTGTTCATAGATACACTTTTGTCATTAATCGTTATTGAATTGAGTACATTTAATATGGTTCTATGTTTGCATCACATTCAACATAATAACATTACGTAAATTAAATGTACAATTTATTAATGTCAAAACATATTTAATTGTTCTACCTCACGACCTTACTCAGTTAGATGTCAGATTTACAGAAAATTAATAAAATATGAGAATGTTAATTTTAGTCATTAGCCAAGAGCCAAGTTGTGAAGATGCCGACGAATAAAAAATATGTTAAGAGATGTGTGATCGCACCGCCGGCGCACGCCTTCGCCTTGCCAGCCGCTCATGTTTGTGGAAACAAGTCAAATGTGTTAAATATGGAACATCAACCGCAAAGAACTTTTGTCACCTACAATACTGGAAGTGACAAGCGAAGTTATTTGGAGATTAAAGATAAAACTCAAATATTCTCATCATGAAAACGTTATTATACTAAAAAAGGAACCAGTACCAAAAACCAGCTTTCGGAAAACAATCGAGGCATTGAAATTGTGGAAGCCTTCCAATAATCTATCTGCCTAAGGACAAAACCTGTTTGGTATAACAAAATGACGTGACTAGATCATAAAACATATTTTTTATGTAGTTTAAAGAATCGCAAATTGGTTTTAGTAAGTTTTTATTGACATTAGGCAATTATTCAATTACATAGAGGCGTCGGAGTGTGGAGGTACGTTTAGACGTAAGCTTGAAATTAATATTTTATGTCGCTTCTATAGATTTGTATCTGTGTGCAGCCCATTAACTTATTCAATTCACCCTGAGTGAATAGGATTTTCCTTCCTATAATCGACTCTAATCCGTCGACACATGTCTTCAAGGGCGGTCTAATGCCGCTGTTGCATGAGACACTATTACTGTTTTTCGTAACGGACCATTACAATATCTCACGGTGACATAGAAAAATTTTACATGTCATTTGGACATATTTTTATGAGTGTTTGTTTTTCACGTGGGGTGGGTACATTTCACACGCTGTGTTTATCGCCCTGCCACGATGTGGTCGTTTCACCACATTTACTATGATGTAGATTTTGATCTTTTACACATTATGATGCTAGTTAGTTTCTTCGTGGGTATGCATATTTATTTATATAGGTATCAGTATAGTAAACTTTTGATATCAAAATTTTGTATGTAACGATATGATTTTCTATTGTTATATTTTCTACTAGAGATCCGCCCTCGCTTCGCTTCAGTATTAAAAGCTTCATTCGGTCTTACAACATATGCCTACGGAAAATATCATAGCAATAGTGACATATTGTATCATTCAAATTTACAAAGGTGATTAAAATATTGAAATTTTGGAAATGACTGAAAATATATTAAACATAATAAATAATAAAAAAAATCTTTTGTCTATAAAATATTAGTTTAGATGAAGAATAAAGCCTTGATTGAGAGATAAAATAGGTACTTAAGATAAAGATTCGTTTATTAAATTAAAATTCGATTTGATTTTTCCAAAAATGTTTGTTGATTTCTTTTAATAATTTTTTTTAAAGTTTTGCTGAGTAATTGTTTATATTTTCTATTAATTTAAGACTAATTTAATATTAAAAAAAAATTTTTCCTACCAAAGTGACTACACTCTGTCTGATGGTAAGCAGTCAGTGGAATCCAGAAATGGCGAACAATAATTCCAAGAGCCAAACTACTCGTATATAAATTTTTAAGAACCATATAAGTATTATTATTAGTAACGAAAAAAGTAATCATACAACTTATTAAATTAAATCTTAAATTTATTTTTACCACACCAAAGACATCATTGTAATGAATACTAAAATGAAATATATGTGTACGTCTATGAGTTATATCCCCGGAACAGCATAGGGCATGTCGAATGGGAATAATTACCGGACGAGACTCGAACCTGCTGTGACATGTGGCCTATATTACGACATACGACATTTCATTTACAAATGCGTTACATTTATTTTATACCATTTTTTATTTAAGATAATATGTCATTAGGGACTCGTGTTACAAATTAGTTTAATTTATTAATTACATTATTATTGTAAGCGACAGTAGCTTTATATTATGGGCAGCCAACTTTATTGCCAATTGCCAAGTAAAGAAACTGAGACAGGTGTTACTAAAGTGTTAAATAACCCATTTCCTTTAAGCCGTCGCTACAAAACTTTTTGTAGAGCAATTAGACTTGAACACATCACTGGCATTTAACGCATTTGCCCACCAACGATCACCTCTTATTACCTCATAAAAACTTAAACGTGTTATCAAAGTTAAAGCAAGTTCTGGCCGACTTTTTACTTGAATTATATTCATGAAAACGTTTCATCTATATTCTGCGATCGTTTGTTAGACTTTTTGTGAAGTAATTAGCAGATTGTCGCGTGTCGACGGTGATAATTTATAGCGTTGACGACCGCAGACCATCGCCCGCCTCTCATTAGTTGTCTGCAAAAACTTTGGTATATATTCTCTGTGTGAGTCACCGCGAATCAAACGCATGAGCTTGAACAATACCGAACCAAATAATATCTGCACGTGTTCTCTTTGATAAGCTAAGAGTGATTGGTTACACCAATTTGTAATTAGTGCTTTATGATCTTTGATATTTAGTGTAAACCATTTTGTCTAACTTTTGTTTCTAGTTGGAATTGGAAATATGGCCGAAAAATCTTGAAAATTATACTTATTTTTATGTAGGATGAGTCTTAATGGCCCAAAATTTCTGTTCATGGAGTTCCTTGTACAATATTTTCATTGTTGTGTACCGCCCTCAGAATACACTACAAACGTACTCACAAAAAAAAATCTGCCCGTAGGTAGCAGATGTTTTCTAATAATTTGTCTAGTGATTTTAGGATCTTTAAATGATCATAACCACAGACAAGAAATGAGTCACTAAATCATGTTAAAATATCAACGGAACTCATAAGACCATTTAATAAAAAGACCATAACGAGTGTTTTGGCATCGTGTGCGGCCCATCAGTGCATAGTTTCAGCGGCATCTTTGGCACGCAATGGGGCCTGAAGCGTACTCACAACGATTTCAGCGCACATTTCACGCCTTTTTTGTGCAAACGCACGGAACGCGTTGCTCGTGTGAAGATTCTTAATAACACGTGAAGTGACAACAGATTTAATTGCAACCGATAGTTAACAGGTAAACTGTTTTGTTTTAATGATGATCAAACTATACTCCGTACGTATATACAGCCTAGCTTAGGTGGAATATTCTTTACGAATGCAAGTAATCAACCCAAGTGGTCGTTTACATAAAAAGGAGACAAGAAAATTATTCAAAGCAGGACGAACACCAATGATAAAACTTCTATCACTGCAATTGCCAACCAGCCTGCCAAGTTTGACGAATCTATCAAAATATACCTATCTATCTTTCTTTTGCAAGGGGCTGACTTCCAGCGGTGTAAGTACAGCTTAGGGCCGCTAAAACTTGTTGATGATTTAAACTAAAGGTTACAATAACTATTATTCGTTTATAATCACTCCTAAAATCTAATAAATAGTTATATAAAATATAATTGGAAAGTCATAAAAGTTGGGTTAGTTGTGGGCGTGGGAGATGCGTAGTTTAAAGATTTTTATAGTACTTCATCATCATCATCATATCAGCGAAAGACGTCCACTGATGGACATAGGCCTCCCCTAATGTTCGCTACCACCACATGTACTTACTTAGTGTTTCTATATATTTTTATGTAGGTGACTCTGAGTAAGACATATTTTTTTAAAGTAAGATTTATATATAGACTAACTACCCCAACCACGGCTTTGAACTAATGTTAAATGTATGTAATTGTAAGTTATATTATGCAAATAAACCTTCCGGCAGATATTGTTTGAACGATAGTATAAACCGCTTGCCGTCATAGTAAATATATTTGCAAAAAAGCTAGAGTAGAGCGACATTTTTCTATTTTTATTTAACACTGTCTATGTAGCGTAGTGTTGCCATAAGTGAGTAGTGGTCTGAAGAAAGCGTCGTATTAGTAAAGAAGAAGTCTTCAGCTCATTACGTGATGGCAGCGATAGACGCAAGTATCAAGAGCAGAGTCACGTCCAAAGATAGAGCCAACTTTCATAAGAATAATATTTTGTCGTAAATTTTGCCATAATTTTATCTTCTATCTAAAAATATACTGATATATTTGGCACACAATTTGAAAGGATTGCAATTTGTCTAAATATAAATAACCTAGTACGATACTCAGAGTTAAAGGCTTGGTTGGTGCAATTCTTACCCGGTCTTAATTAAATTATCGTTTGTTTAGTCTGTAATACTAAAAGATTTGACAAAACCAAATGTTGGTTTACCCGTTTAAAGTCATTAATGTGTAAATAGGCAACCACAAATTAAGGGTTTTGTAAACCGCAAGAGCAATGAAGCGTTGGTTGATTTTTAATTAAAATGTTCGTAACTCGACTCAAGGTTGATGTTAATGAATCGACGATTTCTGTTCGTTTTGATATTGCATTGTTTCCTGTCTCATTTATTAAGGGCCTGTGTACATTTATTTTAAGTTTTATTCTCAGGGATCTTGTTATTATTATGTTATACTTAGGTAATAAAGAAACGAAACTGCCAAAAGCTGTGCTTTCTCCTTTTCTGTGTGAGGATTATGTTCGTCGAATATAAGTAGTAAGAGTAGGTAATCCAACCAAACCTATTCATACCTATCAAAAATTTAAAACAGTTGAATTTAATTTAAATTTAGGGGTGACACCCCTAAATTTAAACCTTCTCACTTTAAATTAAGAATAAAGGAAAATTTAATTTTTGAGTTACCTATTCGCCCCTCTCTTGTCAACAAGCCCTGTGTCGCGGGGGAATTTACAAACATATAACTTACATACATACTAGTGTTGTAAGTACACTAGTATGTATGTAAGTTCAGAGAGAGAGAGAGAGTTCCCAGACTCCTATGTTCTAGATTTGCAACGTTCACTAGTTAAAGCGATTACAAACTCTTCTACTGATTTTGTGATAAGGTAGGTGAAGACACTGCATATGTGTCTGCAAGTGCAAGTCTATTCTTCGTTATTTATTAATCAGACAAATAAAAATATTCATTTGTAGTTAGACAGATACGAATCATATAGCTATAAAATTCCCACCAATTATAAAGAGGGCATCTAAATTTAAACGTTCAATAAAACTAAGTGGACCTAACGAATTATCTATGCGCGTTCGTAAGGTAAGCTTTGTTATGCAAAGTTGTTCAGTGTGGAGGAGCGTTTACGAAGCCGCTTTCGAAACACGGCCTTGTTTACGCTAAATACCTTAGACAATAGTATTTGCCTACCAAATGATACGTCCATTAATTACAAATAAACTTGGACATAATTATTCACTGTTTTTAATTAGGCTTTAGTATTGCCTAATTGAAATAATAAACAAATGTCAAAATTGTAAGGTTTGGATAATTTTATATTTGTATTTAAACTTTTAACGAACTCATTTAGAAAATTTGATTGTTAAGTATACCTAGACTTTATTTATATTTTTTTATGTAAAGTGTAAATGAAAAGTGTAATTAATTAATGTAAGACATGCCTTTAACAGTGTCTACGCGCAAAAGAGTGTATCTGCATTTTGAAATTTTAATTTTGTTTATCAGTTTAAATGTAAATTAATTTCATTAGATATAAAAACTACATAACAATAATAAGCATTTGTAAATGGAATTAAAATAATTGAACATTTTTCAGCTCTAGAAAAAAAAACATTATATACTTTACCTACCTACCTACCTAATAGTGGCTTTTGCGTCCACAACAAATATATACCTAACCAACTTAATGTCGCCAAGCCAGAAACATTTATTTTAAAATACTGAAAATCATATACATTGAAATAAAATGTGTCCTATACACGAACATAGATCGACATTGCAATTAACTCACACAAATGTGCAGTAACATTTTCTTAGTGTGCTTACAAACTCCGCCCCAAACAAAATTTGACCAATCCCCGACCGCAGTAGGCATAGATCGTTGTGGCAACACGCCTCGTATTTTTTGTCACGGAACGGCGACTCAGGCGCGACTCACACATTGTTATTTTAAGCGTTCCTCGCTTCGAAGATACCGGATCCAAAGCATCGTGCTATCTCCTTCACACACCGGAGTAACCCGGTTCGCTCTCATAGTCTGAAAATGTATCAGAATCTGATATAAAATTTTAATTTCTAGATTCAGATTACTTGGACGCTAATGTATTTAAAAAAAATATTAATATTGTCATTGCAAACCATAAAGTCGACCGTTTTATTTAAACATTTTGGGACCGGCGACATCACGATCGGTGAGAACATTCGGCTGACAGAAAGAGACAAACGATCAGGTGAAACCGTTTCGAAGGCTGTAGAGGCGGCCAGTTTGACCATTTTTTGTTGGTCCGCTGATTGTGAAAGATTACACTTGAGAGTCGAAATACATCTTTACATCACACGTCAGTGGGCACTGAGCTGTCTTCAAAGTAACACGGATTAGACACACGCGGTTTCCTTTACGTAATTATGTCTGCGTCCATGCTGTGATAGTGAAAGACTGAAATAGTGATCTACCGGGACTTTTGTATGTGTTCGGACTGATTTTGGTGTTTAGAGCTACTTATTTTAATCAGCTAGCTCTTGATCCGTTTTGTCCATGGCTGTATCAACACTCAACATGACTCCGTACTTCACCGGATACTCATTTCAAGGTAAGCCTTCAGCTGCTAAGTAATTACTTCCTATTCGATAATTTATAATTGCACGCTTATACACGTTATTTACATTTTTATAATTTTTAACACTTCAAATTACTTAAATATTTTTAATTGATTAGGTATTGAGTTCATTTGTTTGATTCATTTTGGATTTTCAAAAAAAAAATTCGTGTACCTCTTAACCTATCTATTTTGTATACCTATATTTTAAAAAATCTCAGATATTTGTAAGAAATCATGTGTTAAATTTTATCTTAATGTATCACTATTAGTACTACATACATATGTTGATTTACAGACAAATAAAGTAATAACTAAGTAATTATTGCAAAGTATTTATACACAAGCCACAATATATAATAAATAATGTACAAAGAAGTTCAGACCCTGTTTGGTGATAAACTAAATAACATTAATCTTTTTAGTTTTTTTCGATGAACCGAACCTCAAATTATAGTTTTAAAGACGAGCAATAAATAAAACATGTTGTTTTACCAATGATTAGCTGATATTTAGCAGCTGATTATGAATTAGTTATACCAGTTAGATTTTAAATTATGTCATAAATCCGGACAACCGCCGTTCAAGCTAAGGGTCCGAAAACGATCATAAAACTATAAAATCACGAAGAAATTACAAAGTGGCTTTTACAGCTACCTATATAACAATATTTCATCTTCGTGGGTATGGCCCAAGTGAGATGAATAAACTATACCTAGTTTTTTCTTGTTTATAACTGAACCTTGTTTTTCTGGAATGGTCAAGGACCGTAAGCTATAGAAAGTGATTTGTCGCTATTTCATTATAAAATTTCTGTCACGACCGATCTATTGTCATATTGGAGACATTGTTCGAATGATCTTGATCCTAATTATAGAAGAATAGTTTAAATATTGATCACATTTAGATTTTATATAATTTTTGCAATAGGTTTGACAACAATGTTAGTTAAAAATCTAAGTCAAAACAACCTGGATAGAAATCTATCTCTTGTAATCTGAAGTATCTTTTCTATAGCAGCATACATTACTTACATTTAAATAATTTTTTTGTTTAGTAATTATTGAATAGTTTTTAATTATAATGTTTGAAATTGACACCGAAATATATATTCTCTCAGAACTAAAACATTTCAGAGAAATTATTACCCATAATAAATTTACTGAATAATATATGTTTTGTTTCTTAAGCGTCCTGTCGTTTCTCTGTATCGAAGTTTTATTGCTGTCGACAGTTTTTATGAGTATCTAAAGTTTCATGGACAACCGTTCGTAAATAGTATTTCTGTGTTTCCCATGTTTTTGTCACCATAGTAATAGAGTTTTCTTAGCTATTAAAAAAAAAATCTAAAATAAAATCTCTCAAAGCGATAGTTAGACAGTGCAATACGTGTTAAAATGTATAAGAGTAAGTCGTATTTTATTTCTTAAGGAATTAAATTAAATATTCCATTGTTTCCCCTGCGGCTAACTTTAAGATCATTTCAAAGGCTTACTGTACATAAATAACAACGAAAACTGCTCCAAAAAGCTCTCGCCCTGGCGGTTTTACACATAAATCATTACCATACGTAAACATTTCGACTGCATTGTTAAAAATGTCACTTCGACTTATGACCTGTTTCGTCTAAGGCAAATTAAAAAGAAAGAGATAAATATATTTCAAAGGGTTAAGAGGAGAGAGCAACAACATTAAAGAATGCCGACCACATTGGTACGCATAACCTGTCACATTTTTTCTACTTATGACTTTATAAATAAATCTCCATTTCTTTTATTTGAGTTTATATGATAAATTTTTTTGCAGGTAACATTTATAAGTACATATTTTGGCAACATTCGCCTTTTAAGGAGTAGATGTTTACAGATTTACAGATTTTTACATGAATTAAAACAGTGATTATAAAAATCATATTACAATAAAACAACTTAGTGCTATTAGTAAGTAATCATTGAATTCTAAAAACACATAGATTAAGTTCCTTTAACTTCTATTAAAACAAAGTCATACATATACAATGATAGAGACTGTGAGTCTTCTAAAATGTTCAGATACTTGGTTTTGTAGCATGAGACACTACCGAGACTGTCGCGGCGGCGCAAAGGCCTCTTTGAATTATTAAAAGGTATTCCATTTTTTTTAATTTGACTTCAAATTATATGACTTGGTGTAGTATAAATCGGGATTAGTGTCTTATAAGTCCAATTGATCCGTACCAGAACATCACATAGCATTTGTTCAATGCTTTAAGAGGCTGTAAGATTATTTACAAAGATGTCATTTGTAATTTGTAGAAATTATCCTTTTTATTTTGAATTACGATGCCTTTTTGAAACCTGTCTTATCGTTTTGCAAGATTAAATAGGTGTAATATTTTTACACTCCTTACAAACTATAAAATATTAGTATGCGCATAATGCAAGGCTCAGATTAAATCTTAAACAACGCATCCTGAGATTGTCTAATACCACGAGTTAGTGTATAATTATGCATTTGCGTATAGTTTAAGAATGGAAGTTAACGTCGGTATTAGTTGGCATAATATCAGCAATGAGTGGAGTGCGATCAGATCCGCCGCGGGCTAGGTGACGGACTCGATGAACACCGATACCGATCGCAACGCCCGGACACCTTGTAATTTTCTCTGCGAACGAGAGAGCATTTTTCATGTCTAACATTATACTATAAATATTTTGTTGGTATCAAGATTTGCATTAAAACAACGTTTGTTTTTAACAAATCAGATACCTCATAAATTCGTCTCTGATTTAGAATAAACCGTTTGGGGACCAATTATGAGAACTTAAATACCTAAATCAGGTAACATTGGTTTTGTGACCTTTATACGGGGTTCAGTACCATAATCAAGGTTTAGTCACATTCATATCACGGGCACGGACAAGCGGTGCACATCTCTGCGCACACGCACACATCTCAGCGGCGCGCCCGCGCAGATCAAAGGCACCGACAGGCTCTTTTAGCCGCATAATATGACGCGTCCCCCGCCCCCGCCTGCGGCCGGCGAAATGCCTCGCCGCCCGATCAACCTCCAGGGCGCTTACTTGCCATTACTTATGCCGATCTATTAATAAACAAATTGATATAACGGATATTTAAAGCGGAAACTTTGATTTTACATCATATTATTTTAATCAAAATCTGTTTATTAGTTAATAATTGTTGTTGAGTGAATAACGTAGCGCAATGAACTGCTGCATAGTTTTATTTTATGTTGTATTTAATTATTTTGGTATTTTATAACTGACAAAGTTGCCAAACAAGCTCGTTGCCGATCTGATAGCAAAAATTTACCATAATAAGTTGTCTTGTACCTATAACATAAAGTGCATTTATTCGATTCCTTACAATAAGTACATCCTAGACGCATCTAATATGTGTTGCCATCTCAAAAAGTTTCTTTTTAAGGCTTACAATACGCATGCTGTTGCTACACCTACAGTAAAATAAGTGCTGATGCTACACCTACAATACCCTTGACTATAACAGAGTATACCACATTAATTCACAATTGTCGAAATGTTCCGGTCTATTTCTTCTTTTCCTTTCGGAATACCTGTGTAATAAGCAGGTAGATACTAAAAACTAAATGGTTTGTGATTTTATCCAAAGACATTACCCGAAGATACAGGTGTTGAAACTTTTAAAATGATTATCAGATTAAAGGTGGCTCATGAGATCAAAATCTAAACAGCCCACGGCGATGCGTAGCGCTCGCGACAAAGGTCTGCTATAATACCTTTCTCTTGTGCAATAATTCTTTACTTTCAGTGATTGCTTTCCAATTAAATTTATTTTTAACTTTACCTAGATGATATTGGCTTTTTAACAAAGCCATTCAAAGTCTAGTACTAGTAAGTAATATTAACTTGCGAAACTATTTACTTTAATTAGAACTTAATATAAGCAGGAGGCGCAATCGATCAGAGCAGCAGCAATAACTCTTTATTAAGTGTATGATAATTGCTTGAACTTGTGATGAACCACACGTCATGTCTTTGGTTTAATAATAAGAACCACAATTCCAAACTTAAACTTAAGTAATTTTGACATAATTTTAGCAGTTTGACTATTCGTTCACATGGACTTTTATTTATTCTTATTATTTATTTTATTACATACAATTTAGTTGAATTTATTAAATGACCAAATTGATTTACGATTTTGAAATGTATCTGTTTGAGAAAGTAGAAGATGAAATTAAATGTACTTAATAAGCTTTGTACTGCCGAAAATAAATGTGGTGACAGCTACCGCTACTGTCGAGTGTTTGCTCACTTAATTACGATCAAAAATACCTATTTGTTTGTATAATTATTGCTTGTAATTTTATGAGGATTAATGAACTTGAACACTAGCCATATTATAAGTTTTCTTTTCTAATGCGGCAAACAATTTTTTTTGGGCAAAGTCTTTTGTCCAACAGCGGCATGTGACGACGTCAAAGAGTCCATTTCGTGCAAGAAAAGAAAAGAATCCGTCAAATTAGTACATAACGCGTTATGAATACAGAATGAGGTCAAACAGGGCACTCACTAACATAGGCTATTATATTGAAATAAAATATTCAACTCCATTCATTACTTACGTAGGTAGTACGTACGTATATTATATTCGGGTCTGTCATGCCAAAAGGCGTTGCCTCAGTTTGAACAGTTGGCAACGCGTTCAATAGTCTCCTTCATGTTTTAACAATTTATTAGAAAGAATTTTGTATACTATAGCCATAGTTCTGCTTGCTGGGATGTAAATTACCAAATGTTACAAGAATATACCATTGTTACATTAAATTTTAGCTTTTAATTCACGACTTATTTCGATTGAATAAATTTTCGAGACTTTTTGATTCTGCAATAATTGTCAATCGATAGCATGAGTTGGACTTCATCTTGTCAACAATAAAACAAATAACATTTAGATTTTTAAAAGTTATAATCCAAAAGGGAATAAGTCCAGTGTCTGAATCACTATATATCTCGCATGGTAGTATAAAAGAATTGATTTGATTTTCGATTGCTACATTTTGTGCCGGGCGCGACGTGGCCACGTGACTACGGGCCACACAGAAAGGTTTGAAGACTTGAAGAAGGCTTAATGGAATGACACAGCCTTTGTGAACGCCGCCCAATTCTAATGCCTATTCAGATGGCATTTCACCTCTCTTTGTTGCTTGATTTTGGATAGTAATAGGTTATTTTATTAGTGTATAGATGCATTTTTAACAAGAATAGAAATCTTATGTCGATGGAAATTGATGGTACATTGTTATTTTAGTTGCTAGGCATTGAAACGGATTACATAGCTATTATTGTGGAGCATGTATTGTTAAAAAGTTGGACTTGTTGATCGAATTAGATTCTGTATGCTCTATACAAGCTTTACTGATAACCTTTTAACTATCGCTCTACACATACACTCGCATTATTTAATTCATTCTGCACTAGTTTTAATCCAACGTCTGCTTTCCTATCATTGCTATTTAACAAAACGGCGTGGCGCCACTTATGCCAGAATGAAGTGTTATTGAATAGGTACTGTAAAATCTTAATTACGTATTGAAATAATTTATTACTGGCTTCTAAACAGAAGACCTAGACAAGTGGCAAAAAAGTGGTTTTTATTCTATTCATAGAATAGATTAAAAATATATTGGATTGACATAAGCTAACGCCAAGGCTTCTGTCAATCTCATAATTTTATTTATCTGTTCGATGAATAGAATAGAAATGATTGACACTTGTCTAGGGCCTCAGATGTGTTTTATGATTTACACAATTCTTGTTTTGTTGTCTATAACTTTCCAGAGGCCCTAGACAAGTGTCAAAGATTTCTATTCTATTCATAGAATAGATTAAAAAATGTACTGGATTGACATAAGCTAACGCCAACGCTTATGTCAATCTCATACATTTTTTTATCTATTCTATGAATAGAATAGAAATCTTTGACACTTGTCTAGGGCCTCAGGACAGGCCTGTTTTTACGAGTACCTATATACTACATCAAGGAGGTCCTAACGATTAGGCAGAACTGATTTCAAAGCGAGTTGTAGCTTCATAATTTTCAATGAGCAAGCAACTTTAATTAGATTTCCTGAACTATGACCAGGTTTCTGCGAAACCACTAGTCGTACAGTTATCGTTGGCATACAACTCAAGTGGAAGGAAAGCGGTGTGGCGTGTGACGTAAAGCCCATATAAATTTTACTATAGGCACATTAATGTCGCTACGTGAAATTGATTTGCAAGCAGAAACATATTATGATTGTGAAAACGGGGTTTACGATTTATTTACACAATACAATATCGCCTTCAAATATTATAAACTATCACTGTACCGTTGTTATCAAGTACTTGCGGGAATTTTACCTCTTCTGTAAGTGCTACAAGTAAATACATAGAACATTAATATCTAAAGGACTCATTGATTTGAAATTGACATTGAAGAAAATAATAATATAATAATAATAATAATAATAATAATCATTTATTTCTCCTTACATACATTTTGAGTTCGTTACAATGTAGCAAAAAATAAGCTGAGCAAGGCAAAAACTAATAGAAAAGTGGTTCTATTTTGCAAAAGTCACAAGCTTGTGGAAGTTATTGTACCTAGCAGGTATATATATCGTAAGCGTTGAATTGTGGTCCAGGTGCAATTGCGTTGCAGTAAAGGTATGAGGCCGAGATATCTTTACGCCTATGCGCTCATAACTTTTATTGGACGCCATTCCTGTAGACCTACGGCTAGTGCGATATTAGTAACCTATGACATCAAACGTTTCAAACAACATAAAGTGCTTTACAGTGGAAATAAAATGTACCATTTTAGTGGATAGCAAACACTGCAAAATAAAGTGCAATGCACTTTTTACGCGATTCTATTTAAATGATTAACAAATTCGAGTCGTACAAATTGAAAATAAGTTTCGTCAAAGCAAAGATGGAAGGTTAAGAAATTCAATCTCTATCCGACAATGGAAGTGATAACCCGAAAGTACTACGAAGGTTGATGAAAATGTGATTGTTAATTAAAGTTGACACAGAAATGCGAATGGTGAATTCAGAATCTTCATTTATTCAGTCACGGTTTGCCTCTTACGTTTAGCATTAAATGATTGACTCTGTTTCAATTTCGCCTAACACGAACGCAACGGTCGAACGAATCGGAACACGATTATGTGATTGTGAGAAAATTTTATACTTCAACGGTGTCTATGTCTAACTTTAGTATGTGATTATGTTTCGAGCTGAGGAGACTTGCCATTGCTATGAATAAAGCACGTGAGTACAAAAAATGACAGCTTAGGTACTGATTCGTTTGGCTACCGAGTACACAATGTCGACCCACTGACTGATATTTTTTGTTTATTTTCTATACTTTCAGTGCTTCATTTGATTCGTGCGCCACCCTGGTAGTCGCCATTGTTACGCTCATCTTGTGCATGATCGAAAAGCACTTCCGGACGATTAGCTACCAATGAATGTTTGAATTTGTTGTTAACTTCACCTCCTTTTGCGTTAATAGCGTTACAATGTTTGCGAATTCTATTACGCATTGTGCGCTTGAGTCCTCTTTGTGATTTCATTGTAAAGTTTTCATCAATTGCGTATTTGACTGATCCTGTTAGTTTTAAAGATGTAATGATAGACGTTCTGTTGCAGTTTATTGAATGGTATTCTTTTCTAAACACTATTATTCAGATCAAACGTTCAGTTGCTCTACGTTCGCATAAATAATATTTTTGTATATTATTTTCAGTAGCGATATTAATAACTAGAAACTTGGTTTTATGGCTTTTTATTTAAAACGTCAATATTTTTAGATAACAGAATCACAATGAAATAGCTAGTAATGACGCTGTATACTACATCGTTATAAACTATTTCGCCAATATGAGAACTATTTTATAATGAAGTGATACAATATTTCAAAGCCACCCACATTTGTATAGCAGGATTGTTATGGGCACGTTATGCGTCATAAATATTTCGGAAACATAAAATTAACACTCAAAAACATGGGCTTTCAAGGCACCGCAACGTCTACGGCCTCCTACAAAAAATATGGGGAGCGCTTGCAGAACCACGGCGTGGCTTCAGACACCAAGAGACGTATTTTCTACGAACAATATTAAGTTTTATGTCTTGCATCGGAAGGTTTACATTCTAATTATTTTATTTTATTAGTTTTTAGTTAGGAAATGTTTATTGATGGATACCACTATTGACTCTAAATTCTTTGTAATATGGCCTATTTTTGAATATGTGATTGATATGTGCTCGGTTTCTTGTCTTATCAAAGGACATACTTGTTGACATGTTGTCTAATTGATTGGTGGTTCTCAGTTAGGGGTCTAGGGCCGAACACGAGGCGGAACCTTTGAGGAATTATTTGAAATTGATAATATATAAATGCCTTTACAAGTGGAACATGCCACTGTTACGTTTTTTATGGGTATTTGGACGTTGTTTCTAGGACAGACATGAAGTTTAATTTAAAATTAATTAGTTATTACTGTATCTGTTGTATCTTGATATATCGAAATAATGAATTAATTAGGAAATATACAGTTACTTAATTAGGTACTGCAATTACTGATAAATCGTTTTTGATCATTTAATAATCTCCTTAACCACTTGACAGCAATTTTTCACCATTTAGGTAGGTACCTATAAATTTTAAGTTTGTGTCTAATTTACGATATTATAATCATTGCTATTTTTCATCTCATTTCCAATAGAAGCTAACCTGCATACACAAAGGCGTCGCAAAAATGGCCGAGTGGCGGCTTCCTTTGACGTTAGGTGGTCCCAACCGCGGCCCGCACCAATGATGTGATTATAATAGCGACACTTTACGCACACATAACCACATTAATATATCCAGTAATATAATTTATAATTCAAGAGATTTTATTTGCAATCACTATTAAACGAGCTAAGTTAAATACAGCTCGCTACCCATCGTTATAAAACATTAATTAAATTTGTGATGACTTTCTTTTCACAGTTGAAACTCAACAATGATTCATCAATTCTAAATAATTCTTCACACAACAAAAGCTTATACTGTGTTTCAGAATTTAATCTAGGAATTACATAATTTATTGTGCCCCTGACACAAGTTGATACTCGTAAAATGTAACAAGTCGAAACCAACAAAGGCCAGAAATAGTTTAACTGTTATCGTTTCTGCTTGACCGCACTCGTGTAAAAGAAATTGGATACTCTTGCTTGAGAACACTGGCAATGAAACGTAAAATTACGAGGTGATCGAGGCCTACCGATGACGTAGCTACATATTATTATAAAGCGCGTAGGAGCCTGCGATGCGACGTGCAGTGCCTTGCCGCAGCTTTGTAATCTATAATGCATTGTTACCATTGATACTTTATGCATTATTTGAGTTTAATATAGCTACTGGTTTATCTGTTTCTTCATAATATCTATATGAAGACCTTCTTCGTATAGCATCACAAAACATTTTCAATAATCTTATAACGTTATAAGTTTAAGAGACGCGATTGTATTCGTAGGGACTTCAGAAAACCATATAGACGTAAAAAAACACACTTCTAAAATACATTCAATCAAAGAAGCTTAGTTTTAATAGCAAAGTATATTCACGACTGGTTCACATCCTATTTATGAGATTGTTTTAATTTAGGCATTCCTTATTCCTTACTATATCTATGAGGTATGTAACTGATATGTAGTATTTATAACTAAGTGTCAAAATCTGTTTGTTATGTCCCTAGGTCAAGGTCGTATGAACCAGTTGGGAGGGGTGTTTATCAACGGTCGTCCACTGCCGAACCACATCAGGTTAAAGATCGTGGAGATGGCGGCAGCGGGCGTGCGGCCCTGCGTCATCTCGCGACAGTTGCGCGTCTCGCACGGCTG
The DNA here is from genome assembly GCA_963082885.1 of Parascotia fuliginaria. Lineage (NCBI taxonomy): Eukaryota > Metazoa > Arthropoda > Insecta > Lepidoptera > Erebidae > Parascotia > Parascotia fuliginaria. Next base: position 9,268,034 of record OY720187.1, read on the forward strand.
CGTCTCCAAGATACTCAACAGATATCAGGTTCGAATAGAAGATATTCCCACAACAAACTAATTATATCTGTCGAATTAACTTTAATTGTCAGACATTTATTTTTCTCGCCTCAATATTTTTATCAGTAGACTAATTGGTGGTATTTCTGTTAACAGGAAACAGGCTCCATTCGTCCCGGTGTGATCGGAGGATCCAAGCCGAGGGTTGCGACTCCCGAAGTGGAGAACAGGATTGAAGAGCTGAAGAGACAAAACCCAGGTATATTTTCCTGGGAAATTAGAGATAAACTAATTAAAGAAGGCATTTGTGATAAAAACACTGCACCGTCAGTCAGTTCAATTTCGAGACTAATAAGAGGAGGCAAAAGAGACGAATCAGATCCTAGAAGAAATCACAGCATTGATGGTATTCTAGGTAAGTTCTACTTACCTCGGGTTTATTAAAACTTTTATATTAAGACAATGTTCAGAACAAAACTAGCGTGACTTTAGGTACACACACCTCAGGCATTCGCTGTGTCAGCGAGTAGTGTAGTTTGCAGGAGCATTTAAGAAGTTGAAGAGTACCGCATTGTGTGTTTGCATTAAACTTTATATTGCTCTAGTTTACTGTGCTCTCTTGATAAAGTATTATAGCTATGCTGTGGTTTATTCTGAGTCTATTATTTTCGAAGCGCAAGAGCATCGCGAATAAGTTTAATAAGTGTTTAGCAATACTTTAAATCCTTGACGGATAATATTGAATAAGCTAAAGAACCTTGCGTAATGACGCGTGAATAACTCGCCATGTCATCGTAGTCCTTAACGCTGATTCGAAACCATAATCACTTAATTTAGTTCAAAGTATACTATTATTATAAATTTATTCCTATAATGAGACTGTTGGAACGTTTGCAAACTTCACAAAATGGCGTATAAAGTTAATAATCCAGGTAAAAGTGAAGCGGGCGCGGCGCGCGCGCACGCCACGGCAGCGCCCCTTGTGTCGGCTTCGAAATTGTAGGTTATAAAAATGAAATTAGTATCCAAACGTGTTATTATCCCATCGCGTTTGGCCGCGGGCCTTGCATTACGACAATCTGTCCGTACTGCACGTCTTGTGCCGTATAGCTATCCAATATAAAATGGCGCTCCTAATATCCCGGTTCAGTGACGGAGCGCGGTTTTGCCGGCGAGATTCTGCACACCGATAAGATTATGCATATTAAGTTGTGCGCGGCCAAAGTAATATCTACACTGGAAAAGCGGCCTCCTTTACCGCTCGAGTTCGCGTATTGAAAATTTGCTGTTCGTGCCTGTCCTGTGACGCCAGTAACGGTAAATTTTGGTTACCAGCTTTTCGTAGAAATATTTACATACATACCTACGTGGATATACATCAGACCACTAATTACAGTTTCAGGGTTCACGGTTAAGCCAGCTACGTATAGCGTACGTTGAATAATTAGAAATGTTTGCACAATTAACGTTTTGTGTATTATCTGTTTGTGAAGTCTAGATCAAAAAATTATGTAGGCATGTTTTTAAATAGATACCGTAAAACGGATGCAGGGGTGAATAGGGACAAACTCGGGATTTTTTTAAATTCACTGGTGTTCTCGCATACCCATCGAAAATTGTTTGATTAAGATTTATTTGTATAACGTTTATTTGCTCCATACGGGCAATATCGAGTGTCGTAGACTCAATGTTAAAAAGCTAATCAAAGTGAAGCTGTGAAAAGCGCCAAAATTTGGTTACGAAAAACTTTTAAAATGGTAGATACCTACGTACTTATGCTGATTATCGGATATCAGGCAAGGTAGGTTACTTTTATATAATGACAATACCTAACTTACTTTTTGTTATTGTTTTTTAGGTTGGATTAAAATCAATTAAGAGGCAGCCCTAGCTGAATTACTATTTCATCCCTCTTCTGTCCCTATTGACCCCAACCACGAAATGAGTAGAAATCAGCCACATTTTTTAGTGTTTCTCGTGAAATCTGCGTTATAACGCTGTGAAAAGTAGATTTAAGTGCAGTTTTAGTCACCGTAACAGATATTAAAGTACTGTCGAATAATACAATAACGAACACAATAGTTAAATTCTACTCCAAATTTTGAAATCGACCCTATTCACCCCGTTTTACGGTACCAACGTTCTATTTTATAAATTATAATTTACAAAACAGGAATGAACTCGTCTTCTCAATAATCTAATACCAATTTATTAACAACTAGTACCAAATTATATTTATTAAGGCTCCGAAGAATTCATTAGAAGCTGGTAGAGGCGTAGTGTAATGTGGTTACATTTAATTTAATAGAGGCGGCGTGTGGTCTGCGCGGTAGTTCGAACATAATCATAGATGTGAAACAAAACAAACCGAATGATTAACACAAATACAAAGCTTATAAACTTCTGACACTTATCATTGTAGCCATTTGGAATAACAAAGTGAAACCAGATGTAAAAATAAGAAAACTGTAGAATTTGCGGTTGTATGTACGTATGTACCTAATTATACTAGGAAAGTATATAGTTATGCATCAAAAAATCTTCGCTTCATCCCAAAGGTCCATCATCCTGTGAAGACTCAGACACTGAATCTGAACCGGGCATTACTTTGAAGAGGAAACAACGGCGATCTAGGACTACATTTTCTGGAGATCAGCTCGAAGCTTTAGAACGCGCATTCACACGGACGCAATACCCCGATGTTTATACCCGAGAAGAACTCGCTCAGAAAACCAAACTGACCGAGGCTAGAGTTCAGGTAACTATCGATGCCACATCAAAACAATTTGTCTATATCAATGATAGATGAAGGCAATCAAATAAACCCATTGTAACCGCGCCCCTACACAAGCATCAACTAAAAAAATATAATTACCTTTATAATTAATTACAACAATAGTTAGAGCTACCATATGTTTGGCTACTGTTGTTTTATCAGTTTTTGTTATATGTACTAGTAGTGCTTCGAAATTGTAGGTTTCTATGTAAAGTATAATCGTCGTACACAGTCGTGTAATTACATATTGATGAGTTATTTATATTTTTTTAACAGTCCTAATTTTTATTGAAAGCTCTTACAAGATCAACGTACAATAGTTTGTTATTTAACTTATAGAATTTAGACTAATCAAGTTGTAGTTTCATAATACAACTTGTTTGATCATGCATTAAGAAAATTTATTTGGTATTAATTTAGGTTTTAATTTGTGCAGGTATGGTTTTCCAACCGAAGAGCTCGTCTTCGCAAGCAATTAAACTCGCAGCAATTAAGTGCCTTTAACACTATGTCTTTACAATCCGCCTTCCCATCCGTCCACCAGCAGTATGAACCCCCATCAACTTTCAACGCGCAATGTGCATCTTGGCAACAGTCTTATTCGTCTGCGTTAGGCACCAGCTCCGTCCTAAACTCAGCTCTAGCGCCATCTCTACACCAATCATCGTTATCTGCGCCCTCAGTCTGTCAATCAGCACTTGCAGCGTCTTCTCTACATCCACCTACATCAACATCATTTTCTTCTGGTAACCTAACTCCGTTATCCCATTCATCTGAACTCGCAACACCATTACAAGCCCCAGCTGATACTACACCACCAAGCTCGAGCCCTACATCCACTAGTCCATCTGCGAACCATACTAGTGGTATTACCTACCAACATTCGACTTATGCGAATCCCAGTGACCCTGTATCTCATCCTTATGGTTATGGAGACTACTCGAAGCAGGAGCATGCTATGGCAGCGCACAACCACTGGACATCAAGGCAACTCAGCGGTCACGCACAAAATAAACTTGCTGAAGTCGGCGCTTGGCCAGAAAATTATAGGTAAGTTTTAAATCCATTTTAAACATTTTGTTTCGATTTAAACCCACCACGAACACGAAGATCTCAATAATCCCTGACGGCAACTAAGTAGCTCTATGAATTATTGATGTGGAACCACTCATATCTATTGGCTTATGCGGATAATATGCAATTACAATAAAGTGACCTTTGCTGCCGGCCATTTAAACAACTATCTATTACGTGAATACCAGATGTATATATGACTGTTACACTAATAGTAGGTTTAGGGTGCTTATTTGCAATGACATCATTTTGGTTTAGTCAGTCGCAGTACGTATTTGTAATAGTTGATGACGTGTTACACAGTATGACTGAGCGGTTGCGTGAGTAGCAATCGAATAGATAGAATAGAAGTAGGATACACCGTGCGTGTAATGTAGCGTCCGGTGGCTATCATGCAGGCGTGGGCTTCGATCGCAAATCGGGGTGCGTACGTTTTATTTCTTTTCACCTTCCTTTATCATTAGCCGAAGCGGCCGCTAATCAATTAAGAGTGTAAGAAGTCGGCCATTATACGCCGCGCGGGTGGTTATTACATCGCGCGCCTCGTAATACGCCGATCTGATCGTGAATGCAATAGGGTTGCGAATTTCATAGTGATTTTCGATCGATTTTTAATTAAAGTTTTAGCAAGTTATTTTAAATTCTCATGCAATATACAGCATATATATTCTTAGACGTGAGTTTGTTACAACAGAAATAAGGTCGTAGAAAACATTTCACTCGTGCTGTGTCGATAGTAATGTGTGTAACTACCAAAGTGAATTTGTCGAATGACAATGTGACAAATACATTGTCGCTTTGTACTGTATACGGCGACGACATTTATCTGTGTTATCTAGACAAAGCACGTCTATAAACCTCACACTGGACCACACACAATATCTCGCCTTGCACAATGGCAGGCAAACTAATAATATATGAGTTAGCTACGTCCATGTGTCGGTCTGTCTTATCTAGTTCTTTACGCGCGTTTGATTGACGTAATACCCCGTCCCATCTCTGTTTGTTATTTTTGTCTGCCAAAAATATTGTATTGTGAACTAAAAGTGTGCCTAATGTGTGTTTCATATATTCATGGGATAAAAATAAAGGAAGAAATTCCTTTTCCGTTAAACTTTGCGTCGACTCTACGAAGTGTTGCTTCAGACAGAAAAGCTATATTTTATACGATGTCCATTAGTCATAATAAATCTGTTAGCTGCCTAACTATTAGCAGTAAGGTATCTGAGTACCTATCTCTATAATTAAGTAAGACAGTCATTGCTCATAAATAGCGATTGTAATTGTCAATACATACGTTATTTTGTTTGTCACACTTGCAATTTCCCTTGACACTTTGACAAATTATTGTACCTATATAATTAGTTATTAGTAATTAGTTCAATAAGTACATTATACCGAACTTTGATTAGACAAAATATAGTTTTCCTAGAGATAGTGTTCCTAATATAGTTTAGGACGAGATAACTGAGTGTAGAGTTGTAAGAATTTTTCTTTATTTTCTTTCAATGTAAAGAGCAAGACGAATTATTATTTTAGCACAAAAGACTCTATGATGTGTTTACATACAAAAAACTATGCAGGCAACATGATTTGAATAGTCTTTCGAAACGCTTTTTACACTTGTCGCTATAAATAGAACCGCTAATTTAGGCTTTCAAGTAAAACTGCGATCAGTATAGATATTAGAAATCTTGGAACACAATACGTTGCGGATATGAGATAAACAGTAATAAACATAGCTTGCTTTGTACGGTGCGCGGCAATTAATGAGAGGCCGAACGTGACATTAGTGCAGTGAACCTAAGCATTATGTTAACTCGAACCCGGTATTAAAACTTATCTGCAGCTATTTGCATTCGACTTCCTAAACTGCAGTCGGTGTTGCGTGCGGTGACCGGCACCAAGCAACCACCTTGTGCTTGCATCGTTCACTTTCCACACGAAACGTTTGAAAAGTTATTGTTTTCGCCTGTGTACCATTCACATGTAAGATGATTTTATACATATTTACAATAAGTTAGAATTTAGGATAAATGTTAAATAATTATTTCTATTTAACTAGCACTCTCAAGTGACTAGAAACTCATTGTAAAAAAATTGGAGGTATATTCGTGCTATGAGGCTTCTACAAATGTGTGGTAAAAGAAATACTCATTAGCCGTCAGGTGTTCCTGCGCCGTAATTAACTACGATCGTGGATAGATGAGAAGGGTTATATTGTATTGACATATGGGCTATTAACCCTTCTATCCCACACATGTCACGTGTTGCTACTGTTACCCGCAGGATTGTTATGTAGGTAAATAAAATATATGTCTAGCATTTGTAGCGGCTGCGTACACTGTCATAAATAGTCATACCATGATGTAATCTAACGAGTATGTTCATTGTGCTTATAATTTCAAATGTGGAGCCGACATTACCAACCTTGGTAGTTTATGTGCGATGTACGACACTAATGTACCTTAATAATGTATTAGCCACTGTATTAAGTACAAATTAAAATTTTATTGTACGCTCAGTCACGAAATGCTTCCTAAAATTCCTTCCCGAGTCAAACGTGTGTATGCAGACCTCGGGCAAATTATGTTATTTGGTAGCAATTACAAAGTGGCATTAGAGCTTGCACTGTACTATTACTCCATTATTTTAGTACAATAATCAATAGGTTCTCGGCAATATTAGTTCGAACGGATAAACTAAATTATGCCGCTTTAATCTCGCACTCCCACGCCCGTAATTAAGTATTGTAATCTATTACTTAGTAGCAAAAGTTGATTTAATATTTAAAGTAATAGTAACAGTAGGTTATGTTCCTAATATTTATTATAATAAAGTTCATGAATTCGAATAAGCGGGATTATTTTTCGTTTGTGTGATACTCTATATGAAACTCTAACGTTTGGTTAAATTTTATCCTGTCTGTTCGCAATAAGTTACATTGGTAAATTTATGTCGAGAGTATTTGACTGAAGTGGCGGTAGGCGATAACAAAATTGTAAAAGACCTCGCCTTTCATATAGCCTTCAATCTATTTCGACGCTACGTCGAAGGTACTCGAATTTTAATGATAGATATTTAAAGCTTAGCGCTTGTATAAAATTGAAAGTTTAAAATGTTCATCTAAAATAATTTCATTTTACAAAAGTTATCACGTTTTTTGCGATGGGATCAATATAAATGTTTTAATCCTACGTTTCACAAATTTTAAAAGTTTTGAAAATATTTAACACAGAGAATCGCCTTAAACTTTTCTTTTGAAAAAATCGGTAAAAAGTTTTTTGACTGTCATTCCTACCGATATGTACGAAGCAACGAAGCATTTGATTCAGATCGATGTAATCAAAAATGGTATATTTGAATTTATTTTTCTTTTGTTGCAGTTCATTCTTCGGAACGAATCCTTCGCATTACGCGTCGCATGCACATTCGCCTACAGAGGCTAAGTCTGGATATCCTTATTTAGGTCAACTCGGCGGCATGGATATGGGTAGAGTACATTAGACAATAATAGTATATTTTACCGACCTGTGGCAATAAGTGCCTACCATTATACAAAATGTTTTATATATCAATAACATAAACTATATAGTTCCAGGACATATCATAATGTGCCTTCATAATACAGAGTATAAAGATTATATATTAATTATAACGTTTCATATACTTATTACGCTAAATTGTATCATAAGACCACTGTTTATTAAGAGACTTTTACTCTTAACTTCACTGTATAATAGAGCTTTACTATAGTAGATCGATTCATATTATATTATGTAATATTGTATTATTATTCCTTGATTGAAAATGCACATTACAAATTTCTCATTAGCGTTTTTATCGTTTAGACATAGATCGTTATTACATTTTGTAAGTTGTTACATGTGTATTGTGTTTAGGTATAAATCAATGTAAGCTATGTTGTTTTAATGTTTAAATGCCCTGTAAACATAATAACCTAATAATTTTATAATCACTAAAAGATTAGTTACGTTTCCCACGTACATAATTATCTCTGTAATTTTTATTCAAACGTGCGAATTGTGCTTTCTCTTTTAGTGATTGTTCCGATCGATCCTAAAATTGCCTTGAGTGATGTTGTGATTTTATATAAATAATGTATTTATTTATAGGTATATTTTAACTTCGATTAATTATAATGATTAAGCACTTTGTAAAGTAACAGTTTACCCAGAATAAATGAATGCTAACGCAAATAACCTTTGCCTTTTAATATATTAAAGATCCTTCGATTTTCTGTTTCAACGGCCAACTATGCTTTTTGTAAATAATTGTATCGTTCAAGAATACAACATACTGTATGAGACTTGATCCACATACCTTTGATTTAGATTATGTAGATGACTACGATACTAAAGATAGAATAAATCGATAACTGTATTACAATATCTTCTTACTCACGAGGAATCTCTACATTTACTCGTGCTTGCAAATTAGTTCTAAAGACATTTGTGTCTAGTTAACAAATGAAATATTAAAATAATAATTTTATTATTCTTTGGTAGATTATTAGGTAGATTGATTTTTTATGTTTTCCCTTGAAATTACTATATATTATGGTTCTATACTCAATAGATTCTGGTAAGATAACGTGATACGTGGACAAACCAAACATAGCAGCAAGATAAATCTATACTATTATATAAAGTGGAAAAGTTTGTTTGTTTGAATGCGCTAATCTCTGGAACTACTAGTCGGATATGAATAATTCTTTTTGCGTATGATAGCCCAGTATTTGAGAAAGGTTATTGGCTCTGTAACATTACGCTACTGGCGACGGGAGCAAAGCAGGAAGCTGTAACGTGGGTTAAACGGTGCCGCGGAAAGCTATTTCTTTATAATTTCATCTGTCCATAAAGGTCAAACGCTCCAGTTTTTTTCCTTAATCGTTAAGGTATAAAGATGTAGAATAGATATGGAATCATCAATATCAGATTAACTTGAATTAAGTCTTTAACTTCAATTCAAACAAATACAGGCGTCGTCATCGTCCGGGCCCACTACATTTCTGTTGCAGGATCAAAGCTTCTTCTCATACAGCGCAGACACGTGCATTAATTACCGCAAGAAAGATAAGCTATTTCAGACTGTTTTTTTACGCCTAGCTTCTCTTGAGATGTAATATATAGGGTAATCGGTATTGTTGATAAGGGGAACTGAGATAAGAATAAGGAAAATTTAGGGGCTTTATTTTAGCTTGCAGATATCCACTGTTTAATATATGCTTTTCCTGTAACGCCTACGCAAAGAAAAGGTGATACTGGATATTCATATACGTGACAGCTGACTAAAAGCTCACAATTAGTATTCAAGTTATACATAGCACATACCTAATGCCGTTAATTTAATCGCAGTGATCTCTTCTTCTTCTCCTTTTTTTTTGGCAACAGAGCCGACGTTTGTGTCAGCTATTTCTGCCAGCGTCAAATTTAGAATCCGCAGTGATCTCAAACAACAGAATTTCAGACGAATAGGTTTAATAGACCTGCATAGCTCTGTCATTTTCGTGAGTCTGACATACGTTTATCGACATGTCAAGCACAGACTATCGTATCTCTCTCTGCTAAAGGTGTATTACCGTCAAGGATAACGGGTTAATACCATACCACTAAACTAATATTTTTAGTGCATATTTTAGTTTTTAGCTACGTTTTTTATCTTATTTTATGGTTGGACTGTTCATTGGAAGCCAAAGCAGTTCGGTTAAAGTAGTCAAATAGAATCTGTTGTTCAACAGCAATCTAGGTATTTTAAAATTTGACTTGACCTCTAATTGGTAGTTACAATAAGCACGGTACTCTAAATAGTAATTTATATATTATGAATGTTTTATGGTTAGAAATGATGGAAATAAAATTCCAATAGTCGAAATGCTGATAGCAAATACAACACACACATCACGCACAAAAAATCTATCTTAGTTAAATTTGTGACACAAAAAAATGTCACAAGAATCACGCAGTTTTTTTTTAATATCATCTTACCAAAGTGACTCCACCCCGACTGATGGTAAGCAGTCAGTGGAATCCAGAAGTGGCGGCCAATATACCAAAACCTATCTTAAACTGCTGGTATGGTGGCCTCCATTATGGCGGCTGGGAATGGGGTTAGGGGAAGGGAACGAGGGAGGTGAGGAAAGAGGAAAGGGGGAAAATTGGGCCTCCGGCGCTCTCACTCACCGAACGAAATGCAGTTGTACGGATACTACTACTCTTACGTCGTTGTATGAGAGGGTAGTACTTCCCCGGACGATCCGACCCATTCATGCTGAAACCAGCGTGGATCTACTACCCTGACTAAAAGATATATATAGGTAGAGATACATTACATCCATGTTCATATACCCATTAAGTATGAGGAAATTCATATACCGGGTTATTATAATTATTTTACATCTCTCATATTCGGTAAATAGGTCCTTATTACCCCCAAATTGGTATTTGGTGGCTTGTAGGTGACAAATTAGCGCTCTAGGGTAATAATGTAGCTAGAAAGCCCTAGGGCAGTAAGTAATTAAAAAAAAACACTTCACTCTTTCAAAAAGTTCGCGTACATCTAATCATCATACTGGCAATAGACACCATGCATTCAGCCCAATGACAAAAGAAGTCGCTTCGCTATTCAGCCTTGTCTTCGTATGAGTATGTTAGTCATAATAGTCATCAATTTTAAATATCGAACGGCTAAGCTTAATTTCGTTCTTGGAAAAAAAATGAAAAAAAAAATGAAAAAAGGCGGTAATAAAAAACTTTTATTCTTGTAATCCGGTTTTTTTCTACTTACCTCACAATCGGGATGTAAAGAAGAGTAGTTAGCTTGGGTGTAAGCATCAATTGCACCTTCGAACTATAGGCGCCCTCGCTGCGCTCGTGCGTCTAAATATCTCGGGCTGCAATTGATGCCTTACAGCCCTTGGCTACTAATCTACTAATTCTTCTATCATTATCATCCCACTGCAGGGTAAAGGCCTCCCTACCCTCCTTCCAGTCCTCTCAGTTAAACGCTTTCTGTGGTTCTTTACAGACATTGCACTGAAGAAATATGAAGAGTTCGCAAATTATTTGTGTTACTCTACTACGAGGAGGAGAAAATACAGCCGCCATAAAAATTATCTAAATTAATAGAGAAAAAAATATGAATAACTTATTAAAATTTTAAATGAGTTCTGTTTCGCATTTAATTAAAAGGGAACTCTAAGTTCGTTAATGGCAAAACATATTTTCAAGTTTTAATTGCATTGGTCTCTCTATTCCTCTGACCCGAGCGAATGTTCAGAATGTTGCACTGATCGCCTAACATATTTAAAGTTTTTACAGAACGGCTTGGATAGAGCGCAACTGTAATTAGAATTTTCTGCTTAGTACCTCCAAAGCAATTTCATTTTAAGTCTCGAAATGTAGTGTTCTCGACTTGAGTAAATACTGTAGTTCGTTGTATTGCAAGGTTTAGAACGTAATTAGTAGTAGTTGTTATTTATATCACATACAGACACAGGTATTTTTTCGCCTTTTTCCCAAAGGAGGTAGACAGAGGAGTATTTGACATCTATTTGACATTTGACATTCGCCAGCTAAATTGGGTTAGTAACAGGAGGCAAGCTTGTTGCCTTTTACAGAGTAAAACTCCAGGCTAATACTGAGTAATTGTAGAATTACCTTGTCGTTCAATATGACCAGGAGATGCATTTACCATTATAATTAAAATACGTAGTCAAATTACCATACTAGATGAGACTAAATAATTGAAATCCTCTCTTTTCTTGTTTTTAATCATGGTTATTATATTGATTGGTTGATTTATAATAATTATTTTGTATGGCTCTTTGGTTACGTTGAGTGTTAAAATTGTAACTCATACAAAAAACTGTAATTATCTGGCGATAGAAAAGAGTGGCGTGAGTTTCTTGCCAGTTCTTTTCACAGCTCTACCTCGTCAGCGAACTGGCTGTAGGTTAATTAGCTGACTTCATGTAATTTTGACTTTTCATAAGCATCATACTTTATGTATTTACTTTTAAACTTTCGCGTTGCATGATATAAATTTATAATCATACGGGAATTAACGCGATCATGCATTAGGTATTTACATACCTTATTTTGCTTGACGTTTGCGTTAATTCCCGTATGATTATAAATTTATATCATACTTTATGATCAAAATGAAATAAATGCTTTGAGTTTGAGTTCTGTTGGGTCAACAATTAGCAAAAATATATTTTCGTTCAAGCCTGTTTATTTAAAGCAACAGCTGAAGTTGTGTCTACGTTTTGCCAACTAGAATCGTTTTTACGTAACAGCGTGAAATGCCAGGTAAGGATTGCCCTTTCAGTATTACGAAACGTTAGTGTAACAGCCCTGTGCTTATTCCTTTTGGAATCACCGCTTGATGCTATGTATGTATTTTGATTGTTGGTTGCGCAAAATAAAACACTACGTAGGTACCTACTTTGTAAAAGATTGACGTGACAGTCGTTCGTTACATATGAACTGCATTACCAGAGCAATCATATCAGTGTGTGTCAATAACAATTTGTCATTGACGTCATCATTCGCAATTAGCAAAGTAGTAATGCCAATTAACAACGGCGCAAAAAACCAAGTATAAAAGTTTTAGCGAAGTGTACCTAATCCAAGCATTTTTCTGCAGCTTGTTTCAAGCAATGTTGCATTATTCCGTATTCAAGCAGTATAAGGTAGAGCTACTAGCAGTATAAATGTGTTTGTTTGTAGGAAAGAGTACTGTACAAATAAAATTTGTAGATTTGTGTACCTAGATAAATCTTTTACAGTAGATTAAATTCTAGGGCTGTTCTGTATTGTTTTAAAGTTTAAATCGTTTCAGCAAAATGTTTAATTACAGTTTTTTGATGTAGGCTTCTTAAAGTAATATTGGAAACAGTTAAAATTTAATTTAGCACAATAGATAGGCAGAAATCTTTTTATATAGGCCTATTTATGCTTTGTTGGTTATTGTTACTTATCCTTTTTGATGTGTAAATTATGCGTTATCATCTGCAAAAGCATTTTTTTCAGGCAATCTACGTGCTTTAAGTATACTACAGGTAAATTTCGAATTAATTTACTAAAAAACATTTTACATGTGTATTTTATTATATTTTATTAATTTATAAAATGTTTAGCTGCTAAAAGATTAAGATAGATAAGACAGATAGGTTGGTTGAATAATACGAGTACATTAACGAGAATATTACCAGCAAGTTTACATAATGATGAGTGCTGTCTTTCAGTACTGCATCTATGTAATCTGTCAGTCAAGTGCAAGCCCTGCACACGTACCCACGTACCTATTGTATGTCATTATTAGAACATCGATTGTGTAGATGGTATATTGGTTTTTAATGGTTATTTAATATTCTGTTTTTAAGTCCATCCAAAGGTTGTCTGTTAGATAGATAAACCAATCATTGTTTGCCTGGTGTTCTGCTGTTCTGTTATTTGTTTTGTAAAATGTCACTACTTATTATAATATCGTGTGATAAATACACGGGGATCAGAACGGAATACAAAATAAAATTAAAATAAACTGATCCCCCAGGGTATCAGATTCAGGCGATCTGACCGAAATTACTCACAATATTCTTGCCATTTTCAATGATGCTTTGTGTGGTGGGGTTCGACCATAATCCAGACCTAAAATTGTGTGATCTGTATTGTTATTAATACCAGTAGTTTTATTGTTTAATGTAAATCTTGTCAATCCGCTTGAACAACTTGGGTTATCTATCTGTAATGATATTATAAATACTTTTTTAGTAAATAAACAAATGTTAGAATGTTTAATCACTACCTTGATGTGGTTCCGGAGAAGAGTGCTTGGAGTACCGTGGACTGAGTTCTGCAGATATGGCTCGATACTCTAAGAACTTGGTATCAAGCAGCATCTGTTTGCTACAGTACAATCTCGCATACTGGCATTTTTCGGACACGTATTCAGGCGTAATAATCAGTATACAGAGCGCCTTGTCGTCCAGGAAAAGGTGAATGGCACTACACCCTGCGTGAGGTTACCTACGCGATAAACAACCCGAAGCAATGCTGCATTGGGTAGTTTAGTCAATGATTGCAGCAGGATAAGATAAAACAATAATACCAGCCTGTTTTTACTGTCCCACTGCAGGGCAAAGGCCTCTTCTCATATAGAGAAGGTATCAGCATTAATCGCCACGCTTGATCAAGGCGGATTGGCAATTTCAGACTTTAAGTACAGGTTTCCTCACGATGTTTTCTTTCACCGTCAGTCAAGATAAAATAATTTATTTCTCACCATAATATGCAGAATTTACAATAATTAGGTAGGTATTTCGAGAAAATTACATTTGACTGACTTCCAACAGAGAAAACTGGCGAAACGTTGTGCACATAATCTTACCAAACAAACGAACACGACCGCTATGCTAAGAGCGAAACGACTGAGAAGAAGAGTACCTACCTACATTAATTACAAATATCGATTATTCTATCCATCTAAAGATGTCTTTTGTCACCAAGCAGTGTATTAGAGCATGATTAGGATTGTATTTAATGATAGAAATTAATCATTGTTATATTTGCCTCAGAGGCCACTAGTAACACTTTGAATGCCAATCTACAACATTCCATCATTTATTGTATTCCCTGACGTACCTTGATATCAAAATGCCGATTGCGTTTAATTAATACAGAGTTATTATGTTCAATTGTATATAAGACAAGTTGATTTCTTGAGCATCTGTTACAATAATTATCCTTATGGCATTTCACTAAGATTGAATTTCCTATACGTTCAGCATTAAAAGCATATTCCTTTGCCTTTATAGACTACCTATCAGATTAAACTATCTGAATAGTTATGAAAGTCGTTTAATACGAATTAAAGTTAGTGAAGATAAAATTTTACGTGTTGTTTAATCCAGTAACGATTATAAGAAGAATATAAGAAGGTTAAAGGTTCGAAACCAAGTAAGGATCAATATGTTTTATAACTTTCCTAGTAGAAAAGTATAGCAATAACCTAAAGTCAATTCTGACTATTATATTTCAAACAACATTATTTCAGGCGAATCCCCAAGCATCTCATTTAGAGCACTCCTGAGCGGCTGATTTGTATTCCATTGATTGTTTACCCTCTGATTGAAGGTGCTTAAAACTTTTTGGCCTCAATGACCATTACTTTTGCAAGCTATGTTTCCTGCACATTGTCACTTGCAACCATCTTTAACATTTATTTAAATCTGGTGTACATCTGCGAAGTCGAAGTGGAATGGCAATAAGATTTTTCTTAGTATCTTACCGAATTTACCTTTTATTGTGTGCCGCTTCAGTAATTTCTTGCTGGCGACCTATAACCTACGTAGCATAAATAAGAGAAATTATTAAAAATAAACTTTTTATAAGCACTAGGTTATGTAATGCGATTTATGACTTGGAATTTAAAACATTATATATATTTTGTTTGAATTAAAACAAGAGACCTAGCTAATTTATTCTACGCAGTTGGGTTTTCGATGCCAGTACTATGGATTTCGACTATAGGTAGGTATGTTTGTAAACATACGTATGTTTTATAAACTGACTTCATAAAATCATTATGATCACACCATTCACACCTCAGCATTTATCTTTTTTGTCTAAATGAGGAATACATTAATAGGTACAAAATTAAAGTAAGTTTGTTAATTGTGTACTTACATGAATAATGGTCTTAAATTACAGTCATTGAGAATATAGATCGCTATAAATATTACTATAGAGAGAAGTTGAGGGTCATAAGGTAGTCAAACAGTTCATTTGTTGAGTTCACTCAATGCGGAAGACGTAGATACACTGTAAAGCCTTTGAATGGAAAACGTGATTTCAGTCTGTTTTTATCCACAAAAACGCAAAGATTGTCAAAGGCAAAAAGTATTCGGTAAGGCACACGCGTGGGAACCGCGGCGTTGACAACGGACATTCGATAATGTCATAGATTTAATTAATTTGGATAAGAATATAAATAACAATAGCATGTTAAAATTATTTTACTTTATTTTTATGTTAAGTTACCAAACGGAAAGTATCTATATTGTATGTAATTTATATTTATTAAAATTGTAATCCCGATGGTGCCCAACATACAAGCACTAGCTTAGTTTGGGACCAAAGGGAAACTACCTATATCGTATATTGTATGTAATTTATATTTATTAATAAATTGATTGATTGATTGATTGAATTGAATTATATAGGTTTATAATAGTTAAATTTTATTGTGCAATGAGCTAAGTGTGCAAATCTATTTAACCTTAACAATTTTGCTCTTTGTAAGGTAAGTAATTTAAATAATCTTAAATTTATGAGTACCACATTGGTTCATGTGTGGCACTGAGATACTTTGCATAAAGTTTGTACACAATAAGTAATGAAAGATTGCTAGTACAACAGTATAACGTTGAAGTGGACAGCATTCACATTTTCCCTGGAATTTTGTTTAACATTTGCATAGTAATTAAGAACTTGTGTACCTTTTTGTCCTACTTACCGTTCATTATGGCAAGATTTGCATTTGGTATGTACTCATGTAGTCATATAAATTATATACAAACAATGAACTTGTCTGGCACTTGCAACTATACCTTTTTATATTGTAAGGTTTGAGTAAAGTTTTAGGTAGAATTTGTGGTGAATAGTGCATCGTCTTCTTTGAACTTTTAACTGCTTTACTATCGTCTTTAATAATTACCTTATTACCTAGACCTTATTATAACACAGACATATTTGTGAGTTGTAAAACCTATTTACTTAGATACTATTAGCTTAAAATAATTAATCTTATATTTAAACTTTTTAGCCGGTCAGTGACAAAGAATATATTATATCTTTGGGACAAATACATCTTTATTTTAATAGGTTTCATAATTCTTATCCTAATTCAGTATAATCCAAAGCTTCACGAACACCGATGAGAAAAATCGTGGCTCCATTTTAATTGGACATGACGAATCAAGTTTGTTGGAAAAACTGGGCGGGGACTGTTTGTGAAGGCGGATGTAGTTTTTGTGTACTCAGCGCTACTACTGTATATCAACGAAGACAATATGAGTAAAGGATTAATATATATAGTAATAACTATTATGAAGGCAGTGGCGGTGTGGGCAGATCCCTCACAGGGTGTACCAACGACCAGATAAAGGTGGTGGGCAACCGATGAATGAGGGCAGTTTACGACCCAAGTTACACCCAAGGTGGCAAAAAATGGAGGAGGCCTATGTCAAGCCATAGATGTATTTCGGCTGATTAGATATGATGATGATAATGATGATTCATCATGAAAGACTGACAAGAAATATAAAGCCTAATTTTAAACATCAATGTGTTTAATTTTAGTTAGTAAAAATAAGTCTAATACTTATGATGCGTTTCCATTTATGAGAATACTGTAAGGGCGGTTGGCTTAGGTATAGCCTCATTAGAAGTGCCTCAAGTTTTACGGTTCTGAGTAGGTATGTGAATTCCTGGAGACTTCTCACTATTTCTTAGAGTAAGTAGGTTCAAAACTATGTAACTCTAAAGAACTGCAAAAACAAAATTATTTGCAAATTATTAGCACCAGATACTAATTAATTAGCTACGTATAAAACGCCTAATACAAATTGTAATTTCTTAAAACTTGACATTCAGCTAAGCAAGTGTTTACAGATCCAATGTTGTTATATTTTTAATATTGTTCTAGTTCGCTTTGTGTGTTATTGTCATGTTTTTATACTTCTACAAACTGTAACACCTTTAAAACTGAAACTATGTTTCCATTATAAATATATGTTGAATCTTCTCGGCGGTTCTACTCTCCTAGATACCAAGATGGCCATGGGTGTATTTTCTATTTTATAACCATTTAATTGACTATGAAAAATAAGGATAGTAACAGTTTCTATAACGTGTTTTCATTGCCGAGACAATACGACATGCAATATTTATTTGCACTGTTGCTACTAAACTTTATTTACAAGTAAATTAAAACTTTTAAAATAAATGGTATCAATAATCGAATTAGTACCGTGGTACATAATAATAGTTATGTGAACTTCGTTCTATCTTTCCGGTATGTTATAAATACATACCAATCTTGTATTTGCGTATCGGACAGCGGTTATCGTATCTAACGACTACTAAAACATGTAAAACTCTCTACATGATTGTTCTCACACTGCGTGAGAACGAAAAATCACAAAATTGAATTACGGGCTAACTGTTCGGCAATTAAAACAGCGACAGTTATAGCGGGTATGATTGCAGGTGCTTCGTGGTTCTCGGATTGAAGGGGCGGAGGGGATCGTCACGTCAGTAATCGGTCGTCGGCTTTGGTTTTTCGGAAAAATGTTATCGGTACCGGATCGATTTCCACAGCAGATAATGCACGCACGTGTCACGATCCAACCCGACGAACATTGGACACACTGTCGCTACTGATTGAGCTGTGTCCACCGCACGCAGCGACAGGTTGTTTGCTAAAAACTGTTTCTCTTACCACGGCAAATTGACTAAGTAATTATTTTTACCCTTTTAATTGCAGTTTGTTATTGATTGTACGAATTTCATGAAGCAATGAATGTTGAAGAAGCGGTAAAGGTGAGTTTGGATCGTAGCAAATGGCGTTCTTTAATCTCTGCCTACCAACTTAATCGAAGTTATGTATGTATGCACTAAAACATTCTAAGAAGCTACATAATTTATAAATATTTGCTCCACATTTGCCACATAAGTACACATTGCTACATTATTTTAATTTAAAATAAAATTTCAAATTTGGATTAGGAAGTAACATAGTTTTACATTCAATTGATTCTCTCGTGTCACTATTTTATACTGTAAAATTTTTTGTTTACGTGTCTAATGTGTTTGACAAAAGTATAGATACATAGAATAAAAAATAAATTGTATTGATTAAGTATACATAACAAGTCCTATGACTGTTTATTTTAAATACAAAAAAAAACAAAATTAATGAGACTGATTCAAATGTATATAGTTAATTGTGTGAAAAAAACATTTAAATACAAAATGAGTTGGATTTCGCAACATTTTCTAATATATTGTAACACTGATTTTTTAATGATTAATATTATTATTAATAATTGATATTTGATTGTTAGATTAATAATTTTAAATTAGAGGAATTGCTAGATTTATGTATTTGTAAAACGAAAAAATGCCGTATTATTTGTTTTATATAAAGTTGGTAATCTTAATTTTGTTTTATTAATTACTGTAAAAAATCATGTTAAGGTATTTTATTTAAACCATACTTGAGTGCGGTGGCAGAAACAAAATTAATTATTAAAAATATTTCGGAGAAAAATGAAACTTTTACTTTCCATCTTCCCCCGATTACAAGTTCGGGGGAAGATGGGAATAAGCCTACTACTCTTACGTCGGTCTTCTTTGAGAGCGTAGTACTTCCCCGGTTGAGACGGACCATTCATGCTGAAACCAGCGTGGATCTACTATCTACCATTTTCATTACGCAAAACGCAAAATTTCACACAATTCTCAGGATGCTAATGACATTTAACATTTTAAAGACATTTAAAATACTTCTCAAGAAAGCTTTATAGAAGCGTATCGAAAGCATTTGTTTAGCAAAAATTTACAATCACCCAAAAATATTTGTCGACGGCACTTGCCGCTGGTCGGCATTGGTTCTCACGAGAAATGATTCGGCGGCATTCCCCGAGTGTCCACGGCGATTCAATCAAATGCGAAAGTCGTGCATGTCCACTGAGCACTCGACCAAAAAAGTCAACACAGATGCCTAGTTTTTCTAGAATATTGACTGAAATAAAATATTTTTTCCTTTATCAACGCGTGTCACAAGCAAGCTATTAAGAAGTACGCAAAACGCGTTAAATTTTGTTCCTTTTATTTAGACTTATTTTAACCAGAATGTGATGTTTACAATTTTAGTGAAATTTATTCCACTGAAACTTTTTCTATGAAGAGTATGTGAAAATTACGGGTAGACCTCACGATGTTTTCCTTTACCGAGAGTCAGTAATGTCCAAGATAAACATAGAAAATACTTATTAATAGAATTAAAATATGGAAGAAGTAGGTATTAAATTGTGTAATGTTACAAGATACGTTTGTTGTTTTACACACCTGCTCCGTATCTATATTAATTAGGGTAAACATTCTAGAAAGCACCGATATTATGCGAATTTTTAACACCAAACAACCTTTGATTTGTAGAATGTTTGTACAGCGAAACTAATATGTTATAATTTACAAATAACGGCCTTCATTATCGTTTTAAGCGAGGATCACAATGAATAACATTTGTTTGACTTATTGTAAGGCGAATGTAAAGGAATTGAAACAGTACTAAATAATAGATACGAGGGTGTCGACATGCCGTTTTGTTATCTAATCAACAAAAGCGTTACAACTTTCGACGTTCATTGGACCTCATACTGCGACCCTTTATCACGAATACAGCATGTCTTGTTTTGAAGAAATTATTAGTCTGGTTTAGCATAGAAGGGATAACAATCGCTCGTGATTCCTGTAAGCTCGCAGTGCACTAACAATGATTTATTTATAGTATGTGAGTCATCGGTAGCCATTAGTCTTGGACATTGTCTTTGCTGCAGCGAGCACCTCCTCTCAGCTGGAGGGCTTTGCGTGTTTACAAACACTTTATTGAGGTGTTATGTTTAATGGCTCCTTTAGAAGGTGATTTTCATTGTTTTGTTGACAATGATTGACTCTATGTAGGTAGTTATAATTGAACTAAAATTCCTATGGAGTCCTGTTGAGCTTTATTGGACAAATAAACACATTATTTATGTTACTATATTATATGTTTAATTTCAAAGTAACCCAATTGTCGATGATTTGAATAAACAAAAAAAATAAGAATTTAATAATAACACATAGGTACGTTAGTTTCATGAATCACTCACTGTAGAAACTAAAAACAGATTCAAGGATATGCTTACAAAAAGACAATGCCTAGAAACCTGTTTTAACAGCTCAGCTCGTTTGGATATTAAATTTTATGATAGATATTTACCTATTGGTTATAATATTATTCGCTATTTAGTGTTTAATTTTATAGTTATATGTTATTGTAGTAGGAAGCACGACTGGTACTACTCGTAATTGTGAAACGGCAGAATATTGCTAAATCTGCAAACATTTTTGATTAGGGAATAAAAAAAGCAGTATTTTGCACGAAATTCTTAGGTGGAACGTGAGAAAAATAATAGTAAAATAATAGAACGAACTAATGGTGATATAATTTTAATATTTTATAGCATTTAGAAGGCAAACAATATTTAGTGTTTACCTAAGCCTGTAGATATGTCTGTGATCTCCAAGTACTGCATAAACATTGCTAGGCTAAGCCATTTATTATTCTAAAAGAGTTATATAGAATATAATTTGTGTTCGAAAATGGCTAAGTTAAAAAAAACAGTGTGTTAATGATATTTTTAATGGGTCGAACGATAAACAAGACTTCGAAGTTCACTAGGGGATAAAGATATCAACAAACTAAATCTTAAACTTATCTAAGTATAAATACTATCTAAATACCTACGTGGGTTACATGCTGTATTCTACTCAAATCAAATGTGTTTTACATTGCTTATTAAATAAATAAATAATTTACTTTTACGTCATAACTTGCATGTGATGCTTAAAACGTTACGATTTATCTATTTATTGTGCGGGTATTTTATTATTTATGAAGAATAAATTGTATACCTATGATATTTGTGACTAATAGAAGAAAACAGACTTAATTCGCAACTTTGGAAATACTTTAATAGCGTATTAGGTACTAATTCGACATCGACGTAAAATTTCTTTGTTTTTTTAACGGACTTCAAAAAAAGGAGAAGGTTTCTCAATTCAACCGTATATATATATATTTTTTTTATGTGTGTACGTCGATAACGTCTTCGTTTATGAACCGATTTCGATGTTTTTTTTTCGTTAGAAAGAAGATATCCCAAGTTAGTACCATGATAAGGAAACCAGGATCTGATGATGGCATCCCAGGGAAATCGAAGGGAACTTTCGAAAATCGTAGTGAAGACTAGTGCATTTGTTACTTTTTTCATTAAGTATTTTACTATTATTTACTGAAAGTTTGGAGTCGATCTGATGATGGAGTCAAAAGATAGTCGAGGGAACTCTACAACGACTTATAGCAATTACTTGGTGTTTGGGCTTAAATCATTTCTAATGATGAGAACTTTGCACCGGGTTTATACGGGTTTTAATTGCCGTTACAGATAACCATAGACAGTCAAGGGAATTACTTAACAGCAGTCATGTTGGGCTTACTTCATACGGTTCCATATTTCAAAATGTTTAGTTCGTACAAAAATAAAACCTAATCAAGATTTAGGTCTACCCATCACTGAAAGCGTATAATAAAATAATTTTAAACAAAAAAAAACGACTTCAAACCGGAAGGAAACTAAAAACTTAAAAATAAGTTTAATTAGCAGAAAGTAATTAAGTTAAAGTTTTAAAATTGGTGCCAAGTAAAATAATAACTACGTACCTATAGGTATAATCAATCCTAATTTGATATTGTAGTAAGGTTATTATAGTATTTTCTTGGCACCAACTTAAAAATTCTGATTAACTAAATCAAAATACGAATTACTTTCTGCTAAGTAACCTATTTTTAACTTTTTAGTTTCCTACCCGTTTGAAGTCGGTTTTTTTTTGTTTAAAATAATTTTATTGTTTGTTTAGTCAGGATAAAAGCATATTACGTGAGATATAATTTTACTAAATAAAAATTTAAGGTATAATTTTAATACTTACAACAGGTTTAGTGGTGTATAAAAGTGCAAACATTTATATTGGAAGTCCCAATAGAAAATTATAAAACTACACTTGTAATGTTTTCTTGCCCTTTTTTAACCGACTTCAAAAAAAAGAGGAGGTTCCTCCGTATTATATTTTTTTTTATTCTTACTTGAACATATATTATGTTCTTTCGAATAAAACTTGCAGCGAGTATCTCGAGTTCGACACTCGGTAGTTACAAAATTGTTGTTCAACGTCTTCATTTGTCATTCATAAACAATGGAAGGGCAGTTAGAGCCCATGTCGACGATTGTAAGAACGCATAAAGGGAGTAACAGTACAACAGTACAGTTTTATTGTTTTACTGCTCAGCTCCCGTAGCCGTAGGAGGTAGCACCCTAAAATATTTAGTAAAAACGTTTAAACTTAAAATAAAAGCAATTAAATAGATTTACAACCGCCAATCTTCTTAGAACGGCGAGAGAATGCGACAGAAATTGTCATTTGTTTTTCCTATTGTTAAAATTGTTATAATCGTTGTTTTGTATGATAATATTTTGTCGTCATTTTTAACAATTATTAAACTATATTACTGATTGTAGCCAGAAAGACTTCAAATTGCACATTATCAAATTTTACTAACTACAAAAAATATACTACTCAAGTACAGCGTAAATGCTTTTATAACTATACCTATTGCTTTTTTATAAGCCGTATCTTTGTTTGCTAATAAAATAATAAGCTATGTCCGCCTGTCACCGGTGACTACAAAACTAATTTTGTATTACGGACAACGAATTTTATATTATCGACTGCTATATATCGACGTATGACGTCGATAAATGTAAGATATTGTTCTTATTTTATTATTATTATGGCGTTAATATGTCCACCACCTTACAGGTCTACTACAGTGGACGTAATCGTAATCATACTGATTGTGTTATACTGTTATAACTGGAGAAGATGTCTAGCTTGATCTAAAATATATCAAAGTATCATTGTCACTTATAGTTCATTTCAAAGTAGACACTGTGAAACGAACTATACTTTAGGCAAGTAATATTTCAGAGGATTTATATAATTTTAAGGAATATCACAGAGTTTTGCTTTGATTAATAATGTACCTAACTACAATTCCTCAATATTAATTAATAAATTTTATGTACTGACTATACTTATAAAACAAAGATGGAAAATATTCACATAAAATATAAACAAACAAAATCTTCCGCTTTATATAATAGTATGGTACATGCTACTAGATGGAACCTAGCATAATTAAAGAAGAGAATAATTTAATTGACAGCGTTACGAGCTAAAATTTTGATGCTATATTATATATCTAACACTAGCTGGTAGTACAATTGTTAAAGATCCTTTAATATACTATTATAAAACATAACATGTTTTTAGTACCTTTAATGCTTAGACGAGATAGTCGAACATAATTATCTCCTAATTTTAATTTAATATCGTACATAAGGACTGTTAATAATAAAATTGTTAACACTAAAATACTATAACTAGTGTTTCATATCGCTGTATTAATAACAGCGTCGTATAAGAAGGATTGAAGGAAAAACGAGTCAAAGTGTCTCATATATTAAAGCTTTAACTGAAGAATGTAATAAACGATAGTACACATGTATTTTATATTCCTTTCATTTCCGAGAGAAAATGAAAGGGAAATGGAACATGAAATACTCTAAGGCACAATCCGATTTTCTGTTACAATGCAAACATTCCGCGCATTTCAGTTAAGTTCAATCGCATGGTTTGCACACTTATTTTAATTGTTTCTTATACTGTTTTCAATTGTAGAAAAATGCTTTGCTATCAATTGTAAAACGATACATTTTATGCTACCCTAGCAATCCAACCCTGCTTCACATGTGATTACTTTTATGTTTTTTACGACATGATTTTTTACTGTTGAATATCTCGGCTTATTGCCACTATCTTATGCATCTATTATATAAATAAACCTTACTAAAGAAATGCTTTAAACGAGAGTAAGAACTGTATCAAAATTTGTTGTGTGGCTTAGAAAAAGTTAGCGGAGTAACAGACAGAAAAAACAGTATTTTCTATATTTTTTAGAGATTGTCAACATGAAAGATAAACATGTCAAACAAATGTTTACTTAATTGAAACAAGCTAAATAGTCTTTTGTTACTGACTTTATGGACTATAATAATATTATTCAGCTCACCTATTGTCATTCTATGTTTTTCAATTGTCTGCGTATAACAGACTGTTTTCAATAAAACTGAGTGTTGATGCCGTTAAAGAAAACAATAAAGGATGCCTTTTAAACTTCGAACGTTTGCCGAAGCTCTTTAAGTTTTATTAACATTTACCGTCGCCGCGATACCTCTAAAACCTAGTTCCATAGACGCGCTTAGCAAATCTGATAACTTTGATGGATGCATACTAATCTGAACTTTATACATCGAAGATAAAGAAGAATTTAAATTGCGATTAAGTTATAATATAGAGGTTTAACTTGAAATTTAAATCTACAGTAGTAAAACAGCGTTCATAAAATTTGATGAGTACCTATTGTCATTTTTATTCGCCTGTCACAATCAAAAACTCCGTCATTCCAAATTTGCTGTTAATTACTTGTGACTTTTAGGGCTTTCCTCGAATTCCTTAACAAAAGTAATTTGTGAGTCTCAATTTGTGGTTCCAAAATCAGTATTCGACCGCACAATTATGGACCACATGTAGAGTTAAGAACAAAGAGGGTATACTACTGTTCGGTAGCAGAACGCGACCCCCATGATGCCTACTGTGTTGAATCAAAAACCACAAACAAAACTATTGAGAGCAGAGACATGGCTTAAGACGGTATAGTTTTGCCTCCAGTTGCAAGTACATTTAAGCGAAGTTCATTGTTGTAAACCCAACTATGATGCTACCGGTGGGTGGTGGCTATTCTTATGTGGTTTGCCCTACCTGATGACAGATCTACGATGTTATTGATGACTTCCTTAACAAATATATACATAATAGTTCGTTTAAGGTATTTTCCGTAGGGTTTCATTGCGGTAAGACAATTATTGTTTTATTTCTAGCTCGTCACCTCCTGCTGCTGTTTCCGTGTATTTTATATAAATGTAGTTAACGACTGCGCCAGGCTGCGACATTTATTGCCATGAGACTTTATATTACGATTATTGTTATTAATATATATTTACTATGTATAAGCAACAGGCGCAATGATAACCCTAGTAATTTTTTTTCTTTTTCTGCACAAAAACTTATTATACATAATTTATTTTAGAAATTATTTCGTATTTAAAATAGGAGATGATAAAGTAGTATGACTATGGTTAACGAGAGT
This sequence comes from Parascotia fuliginaria, assembly GCA_963082885.1. Lineage (NCBI taxonomy): Eukaryota > Metazoa > Arthropoda > Insecta > Lepidoptera > Erebidae > Parascotia > Parascotia fuliginaria. Next base: position 9,294,063 of record OY720187.1, read on the forward strand.
TTTAAAGTTGTATTTATGAAACGAAGTTCGTTCATTAATCATATCGAGCAAATTAAAATGAATGATAATGTAGGTAGTTTATGTAGTTACTATAACCCATGAACATTTCTGTGTATTCTGAGCATTGCAGAAATATATCATGCCGTTGCTAACCGTGAAGGGTAAAAAGAAGAGTGGAGAAATAAAAGAAAGAGGATCGAGGCGTCAATTGAGTCTCAAGCGTTCGCACTGACATGACCGAACGAAGCTCCATAGTATGAACAATAACAGTAACTGCGATATTTTGTAAGGAAGTAGTAGGTATTGGCCATTCGATCCTGCCCATTCATGCCGAAACTAACTACACCAACTAAAATTGTAAATTACGGCGCTACTAGTAAATTTAAGTAGTCTTCTAACCTCCTAAAATAATATCATATTTAAGAAGTTATTAGATAAAAGCGGCTTTTTCAATTTTATCATTATCCATTGTACATATTCAAACTAGTAGTAGTTCCATTCTAACATAAGTTGTAACTTAAACCACCCAAGTTTGCCACACGCAAGCTTCGGCCTTATGGGCGTAACTACTTTGTCACCTTGTGAATGTAGCTAAAATATATAAAAGAACTGGCCGACTAATTCGTGTCTAATACATCAAATACTGGCATAAAATGAAGATTGTTCGATATGAAAAGCCGCTACACTTATTGACATTTATGTTTGGCATCATTGTGTGTGGCGTCAGAGACGTGAATGGAACCGGGGTGCGTCGTAATAGGTGTGAAGTGTCGTACCATTGTTGTCTGTTTTTCAAGACAGGTATTCGAGATGCGCGAATAATGTATGACGTAGGTTATATACGATGTGAACTGTAAGCGATAGTGATGTGGTAGCCAAGATTTAGTGTTAGAATATGTTAAAATTATGTATATTTGATTTGTATCATTTTAATGTAAACTATTTGCAAAGGTTAGCACTTACTAACCTTTGCAAATTGAATTGAAGTTGGAAAAGGCTGGAGACTTTCTCTGCCTTTTTCTTCCCTTGCTTTTGATTCTATGTATTGCACGGTACGGCAACGGCTTCGATCGTTCTTAAGGCAAGGTGCGTTCACGAAGTTGAACTTTATGTCAACTTATGTCAGTGAAGAACTTCATATCCATAGTTCGAATACGTAGCCGTACCTCTTTAATTGCATATTAAGTGCATGCAACCTTAAGTAGATAAACAATAAATAAAACATTAAATGAAGCTCATGGAACGTAAAACGGCTATACCTACTTGTTGACGGTAAACTTACGCATCAGCTGTGGAACTCTAAGCTTTATATCCTTTGAGTTCAAATGTATATTGCTACACATTCACTTAATGTTCGCAATGATCCTCTAAGTTACTTGTTACGACACTTTCCACAAGTAATGTTACAGCCTATTCGCGCTAAAGATTATTGAGGCACGTAGCGTCTTTGCTAGGTTTATATAATTTACCATAAAAGAGTAAGATGTAATTTTATTTTATAAAAGTAAACCTTCATATTAAACCAATACTGTCGTAGTGATAGATATAAATATCAATCGTTCTATTTCTAAAATTGAAATGTCCATCCGACCATTCGCTTTGAGTACCTATAGGAAAAAAAATACGAAAGCTGTACTAAAATAAATGTAACTGTGACGTTTAAAAAGCATAAAGGCACTTCTCAGCTGTAGACAGTTTTATTTATTTTCTCTTAGTGAACTCGTTAATACTAGCCACAAAAGTATTTCAATTCTTCTAGTAAAAGGATGTAATTATATGCAACAAACGGAGAGGAATTTCGTTAACTGTATACAGTTAACGAAATTCCTCTCCAAATTCCTCTCTGAGAAACATTAGCCTATAGGCTGGAATGTTTCTCAGACATTTCACAATGTCACAGCGAAGTTCTTAACATTTCTGGATATCCAATTTCTTTTCCTAAGCGTCTGTCTACACGTACACATATCGACATCTACGAAACAAATAAGAAATGTCATTGGAATCCGTTACGAGTTGAAAGCCGTCCTTAGTTTATATGGAATAAAATAGCCTTTACGGGATCCCATCAAATAATTGACAGGAACGGCATATGAGATAATATTTGTCTAATTTTTATTCTTTGTATTCGTTCATTCTTTTTCGTTATGTCTACACCGGAAAAACACTGAGTTAACGTAAACGTATGGAGGTATGGTGTTATGGTGAACGTATTTTGATTGTAGAAGTATATGAGTCAAGATTCCCTTAGGAAGCAACCTATGACGATAATGTAAAAAATTTTGAAAATCAGTGATTGTTACAATGTTTTATCGCATGTTTTAAGACATCACATCACTACTACTATAGCGGTGTACAAAATATCTAATCGTACATTTCTTAAGAGAAATGAGTTTATGTAGCGAATGTCTTACTATAAATTTTCGAAATGACTTTTGTGTAATAAGTTTGTACAGAGCGGTGCACATTGGAGACAACATTTTATTTGTTGCAATAAAATGCAATGATTGTACCAAATGGAACTTTTAATTATTAAATTAATTGAGCTATAGAGTTGACTTTGGGTTGATGGTGATGTTTCATGCATTATTGTAATATATAAAACTACCGCACTGGTTTGGAATAATTGAAATATTTAAATTTAATAGGATACATTTTCAACCTACGTCTACTGCTAAGATGATGACGATAATGAAAGTATGTACAGAAAAAACGGTCTGACCTAATATTTTCGTCATCACACAAATACTAAATAGTAGGTACCTACCTATTCATAGGAATAAATAAAATGTATTTACCTCCTTGCATGCATCATGTTGTATAAACAACATGATGCATGCGAGGAGGTAAATACATTTTAGACAAATTTTCTTTTTATATAATAATATACACTTGTGTTAAACTTTATCTAAATTGATGAACAGTTAGACAATTATACTGTTAGAAATGATTTATTTAATTAGTGGCATGCAAATTAGTATGCGACAGATGTTGTTCGTTAGACATTTCCAATTTAATAACCCTAATAAAAATATATCTCAAAAATATTTTACGCAGTATATAAATTACTTTTTTAACGAGTCAAGCAGAAAAGTACTTTGTGAACTTTGTTATTTGTGCTATTGGTACGATATCCAAACTAAGCCTGACAAACATCTGCAAACAATCGTTTTCCCACACCCAATTCCTTACTTTGGCAGTGTCAATGTCAAGACAAAGTTACTCGTCTTGAGAAATTTACTCAACGCGCAAATGGGGAGGGAAATTCACCCTAATCAAATCGTTTGTGTGCTTAAATGCTGCGGTAATTTACTTGACTCTGTGACAGATACTGTTTTGTGCTACGAATCGAGTTTAATAATCGTACTTAATAGAGAACATTGATATCAAATTAGTGGTTCACACTAGCAATTTCATTAAAATCTTCTCGAGTTTACTAAAACAGAAGTAGTACATTTTAGAATTACTTTAGTCTATTGCGTCGATTAAATAAATCAGTTGCAGTTGCGAAAACGCTTACCTACAACACGCCAGAGCTATTTGCATCGAAACCCTCGTTATTTTTAACTAACACTATTATTGTTACTTGAACGTTTCTGAAAAAATTTCAATGAAATCAAAATGGCGTCAGTTTAGGGGTGTACAAAATAATCAGAGCAGTAATGGTAGCCGTTTATTTACTTTTTGAGATTTATATTTGCAGGGGCAATGGTGGGGTACTTTGAAATTTATTCTATGGGGTTTTGTAATGATAACGTCGTTCGGTTATGCCTCGTTGAATAGGGGATGTTATTGTTTGAGGATAAGACTGGCTTTCACGCGGGGAATTTTACCCTAATATTTATTGAGAAGTTTTAAATTATAGGAGCAATTTATCACTCTGTCGTAGAACTAGCAGCCTGTCGAATGATAGAGAACAACCAGGCGGCTGCCGTGCTAATATCATTTCATATATAAACACTACAGTGCACAAACATGATGTCTATACTAATATATAAAGAGTTTTTTTGTTTGAACGCGCTAATTTTTAGAACTACCAGTCGGATTTAAAAATTCTTTATGGGTATGATAGCCCAGCTCTAACAAGCGACGGGGCTAAGGACGGATGAAGGCTATGTAACATCACACTACTAGCGACGGGAGCAGAGCAGTAAGCACAGACGTAGGTGAAACTGCGCTGCGAAAAGCTAGTTTGCTTATATGCCCGCTTTTAACTATTATTATTAGAATTTATCATTTCTTTTCTTGAGGAAAATTTATATAATTTACGTGGATTTTTCCAATTTACATTTGTCTCTTTAGGTACGTTTCAAACCGAAAGCTACTGCTGTAGTTTACTACAACATTCGCTAATTAAAGGTCTGCACATAAAAAACAAGTTTTCTGTATAAACCAATAATAGTTTGCAAATTACACTAGATTACTATATACCACTTAAACTATTAATTGGTGGTTTATTAAGGTGTTTGAATACCTCGTTCAGTATTTAATGGTTATGTGCACAAGGAGACAAAAACTGAAGACGATTTTTGTATCTGAATATTTTGCTAATTTGTTTCTGCATAGCTAACAGTAAAATGACCTTTTTCTTAAATTTGAGTATTGGTATTCATGCGTCAAGTGCTAAATTTGAGTGAAACCAGTGACATTAAGAGCTGGATAATGTTCGTGAGAATGTTGAAGGTTCCATTATTTTCGTTCCGGGAATGTAAGCTGATAAAAATGTTGTCTTGGCACTAATTGATTTAAATTCAAGTATGTGAATATATTTTTGAAAGTTTAATAGTTAGTCGTTTGTCACGGTGAACTCGATGTGAAAGAATACGTTTACTTTTATGAATGAAATGTAGTTTCAATAAAGCTGTAGTGCCTATCGTTAAATAAACATTGTCAATAAAACAATAGATTGAAATGGGCGGACAGACATTCCCACAAAAATATCACGCCATTAGGTATGGTTTAGCAAGAGTGTTAATAAAAATTGACATTAACGACGAAAGCAAACATAAATATGAATTATTCAACGTGTTCATGCTTGTATTTTATATTAGTAAACGATGCATGAAATTATCAAAAGCTTCAAGAAGTTTGTTAATTTACCTTCTTTAATTATAACGGTCTCAAATGATGTGTAGGCCGTAAACACTTTAAACACTTAACGACGACGTATGGCAAATTTATTTATTGTTCTATTACTTTGTTAACTTTCAGTAGTCGGATGACTTGTCTGTATGTGTTGTTAGCGGTTGCGTTAAATGCAGTGGGTTTGATTTATATCCAAAATAAATCTTATTTCGGTATTTCTTGTAGCTTGTAACTATGAGAATGATATTCGGGCACAGGCTAAGATTGGATACATTAGCTTTATGTGAGTAAAACACTGATGTTCTAAGTTATTGTTACCAAAATTAGGTGCAATAGTCGACCTATTACCAACTTTTCTATATCATATGTCTGAAATCAAGTATGAAACCAAAACTTTCCGACTAAGAAATTCGTCACATTATATAAGTTTCGATTGATCTTTGCAACAAGCTTGGCTGATAACAATGTTAGATTAAAAGTATTCCAAAGTATCTATTAATAACTTAGACATTCTTCTTAGTCATCAATCTTCAAATTTGTCACTTAACTATTTGTAAAGTCACTTTTGATTAATCATACAAATATTTGAACTTTACGCCTACTAATTAATCACTGTATACAGTTTTCATTTCATACTATTGTATAAATATACTAATTCTGCTGATACGATTCACGGATAATTGAACTGTCTGCTTGTGTAACAATGACTAATAAACCAGATTAAATTATTGTCCAATATTACATTTCCAACTGTTTTCAAGCGATTCTTTCAAAGTCTATAATAAACTAGGGACCCGCCGCGGCTTTGCCCAAATGTAATTGTACATTGGCACCAGTATGGTTGTCTTAAACATTTAAGCACTTTGCGTCCTTCCGTTTGTAGTACTCCGCAACACAGGACTTGTGCCATAATAAGGGAGCTATAAAAAAAAAAACACTTCATCAATTGTATCTATTTCAAGCAAAATTGTGATTAGGTTCTCACGAGTGTAAGTATGATTTTGCTTTATTTAACTACAATAAAGGAATGTCGCTGACTTAATTCTATTTCTGTTTTCAAGAATTTTATCCCTCATAAATATACTAAGTAATGGATACTGATAAATAGATAAATATAGTATCACTGAAAACGCGTCTCCCATATTTTTATGAAAGCCAGATCGCTTTATAACAAACCCTTTGTAGACTGAGACTTTGTCTGCTTTAGAGAACGAGGGCAGAGAGATCAAAACACAACCCGAAGATTCTTTTATAAGCCACTAATGTTGGAAATAAATGTAACATATTTTTAATGCTCTTATTTGGTAAAACGGACACAATGTTCATAGCTTGTTATGGTAACGTCCTTTCAGTGAGAGTTTCCTTTGATAATAGTATAAGGTCCCATTTCTCCGTATAATTAGTGAACGAATGTTTAAAGCTAGTGCAGCACGGCATCATTGTACCTTACTATTATTAGTGTATAAAATAGGATAATGATTTTCTTCTTTATCGTTACTAGTACTAGTACCTACTGACTTAATGTCAAAATTTTGGTTGTCACAGCTACCGCTAGCAGCGCTAGTACAATGTAAACAGAGAAATTTTACTTCGTTATTATGACTTAGTAATAGACCGTTTGTATACCTTTAGTACGATTTTTCATAGTGTGACGCAATTCATACACTCTACTGTTAGCTTGAATGAGTTACGTCAAACGATCAACCTACTCGTACTACCTATCTCTATGCACGTCATAGATAGCGTTGAGCATTCAAATATATGTAATGTGTTTTCCTCTTTCAAATAGTTTTCACATTCAATTCAATGTATAGCGAGCATTGTACGACATGTATTAAACTATATTTGGCAATCACTGGATACGCCCGCCTCAGCCCGTTATACTTTTACTTGAGGGTGAAGGATTCTTCTCTTCTAGAGAAGATTCATGAGCATTGATGACCAAATTTGCTCACGGGGAATTGGCGATTTCAGATTTTAGCTTTTTTATGGGCCCAGGTTTACTCACGACGACGTGTTCTTTATTGTAAGACAGTCACATCAAAAGTAGGCTTTGAAAGAAAATGATTTTGAATAAGTTTTTTACTTATCCGGTTACCAGTGCTGAAACGAACCATCTCGTGTGTCTTAACCAAACCACACGATATTTGTTAAATTCAATTTGTTGTCAAAAGTTATTAGTATAAAGTATATTAACTTGTTTCGAACAATACATGGAATAAAATTAGGTCGAGTTATTTGATAGTTTCCAAGCGGCTGACTAACAAAGCCGATAGAAACTAGAAACTTTTCCGTACCTACGAATGGTAGGCATTATGTATACCAGTATTGTGTTGAAAATCGAAAAAAATTATAATAACAAATATAAATACAAAATGTTTATTTTCTCTTCCAGAAAGGTAATAACAATGCTGCTTCGATTTGTATTGTGATTAGTATTTTAGTATTTCTGTGGTATGTAACCCTGTGTTACAGCTCACCAGGCTCCACCTCTATAATGAATGTGGGCGTTATTTAAATTAAAGGAATTAATAGAGTATTCCATAAACTCGTATTGTTTTAGTTATTGAGAAGTTGTATATGTAGTTTTTCGTCAGTTATAAACATAAGTCCCTTATCTAAGTGTAATTTTTCGTTAAATTTATACTTGTGAAGATTTTTAGCAAGTTGTGCCTCTTCACTTTGAGCTACCTTGTCTACCAGTCTACCTTGGAAGAGGTTGCTCACCTGCGTATTCATCTGAATATTACTGAGCCATCATCATAAAGAAAGACGTCACTGCTTTACTGAGCCAAACTTTTCAGTCTTCCTACTACTAAGCTAGTGTCTAATGTAAGCTATTGTCATAAAAGAGTAAGACCGCCACAGCCCCAATTACCCTTCGGGCCTTCTTTTTTTATTCTTCTTTCTCACTTTATTTTTCATTAAAGTCAGCAACGGCTTCGTGTTTTTCAACATTGACAACAATCTTGCAAGCCTTACCTTATAAGGCAGTTTTAAGTGTATTTACTTCTGTTAAATTATGCAGGTTGAATCTTAATTTGTTTAATGGTCTCAATCGATTAGTGATTGGGTGTGAATTAATTAAGATAAACCACTTCAGTTTTAAGGTAAATCAAAATTTAGATTTCAGTTTAGGTACCTAAAATATATCAATAATTATTCACCGGTTCTTAAACATTGAATATTTATAAATAATCCTGACATCCCTTGAATGTATAACTCAAAAACAATGTTATAAAGCATTAAATAACATTATATTTTTATTCTCATATTCGTACCTATTAACTATTTCAAAAGTATAATCATATCTATCTACATATAATAAAATTGGAGTGTCCGTTTTTTACTACATGTATAGGAATATATATACGGTACATACACCAAAATAACATTTTTACAATTTTTGTCTGTCTGTCTGTCTGTCCGTTTGTTCCGGCTAATCTCTGAAATGGCTGGACCGAATTTTACAGGATTTTTATTGGCAGGTAGCTGATGTAATAAGGAGTAACTTAGGCTACGTTTATTTTAGAAAAATTCTTTAATTTAAAAAAATAAAGTAATGTTGATCGACTGTTAGGCGGAACGAAGTTCGCCGGGTCAGCTAGTTATGTATAAACTTGAAACATAATATACCTACATGTATATGTACTCATTTTATCCTGAGTTAGGCACCTAGCATGCGTTTGTCTCAAAGGTGACAGATATTAAGATGAAAATGTAGTTTTCAGGGTGAATACCAAGAGCGCTGTTAACCTTTTAAATAAAAATTATTATATTTAAGCTGTAAAATGTGAAATGCACTTTTGTTAAGTTAAATTTGTTTTCTACATTCTTATTTTCAATATTTAATTTATTACCTGATGCCATAATATTATAAGAAAATATATCAAAATAACGCCGCGTAATTCGATTTTAGATGAAAACACTCAATTTCTAGGTGTGTAAGTAGATATTATTATAAGCGTTTCGTTTCCTATATAGGTACTTGACGTGATAGTTATATTTGATAAATTTATATTAACATAAAATTCAAATAATATTTTTATTGTGAATAAATAAAATATTATGTAATCGGGCCTAGAAATCGTACATATTGAATTTACATTTTAATCTATAAACAATTACTCGGTTCATGACATAAATAAAAAACATGTATGTAACAATTTAAATTCAATATTATTATAATATGAATATTAATTTTATCAGTTTATTTCCACCTGCGTTATATGTCGACTATGTTAAAGTTTTTTTAGATAACACGGCACTGCGTTCAACTAAACATTGACAAATAGAGTCAAAGTGACGAAACTTTGGTAATAATAAAATAAGTTAAATAATTCTAAAACTTACTATTACAACTTTATTAAATTTCTACTTGAATTTTCTTTCATCATAAGCGTGAAATACTCAAACATAAGTAAAATGAATAATGTTCCAGCATTTCACAAAGTCACCTGCTAATATGTTTCACGTATGTTCGTCTACACCGTTTCAAATGAACATAAGGGATGAATTTTCACGCAAATGTTGCGCATTCCCGTGTTCACTAATTTGTGGAACGTGGAACAACCGCTTTGAAAGCGCAACGAGTTTAATTTGCTTCCTCGCTTTAGTTTATTAAATTAAATTACATATCGTATGTCTACAGTAAATTACCTAAGGAGACGAGCATACTCGTAGTGAAAGTTTTTAAAAGATTTGCAGTAGGTATATCATATTAACTGAATGAAAGGTCACAATGCTAACAACACTATAGGCGGCATTGTGTTTATGTTAGCTAAGGGTAGCGATACTAAGAATGCTTATAAGGATGCGTTATAACAGCAACAGTAGAGATTGGTTAAAAGTAGTAGTTGTAGTCAAAAGATTATTGTCTAGAATAAGATTCAAGAAGCTATTTTTTCTAACTTTTAAAAAGTACCCGATGCATAAATTTATAGCTAGTATAATCTAATAGAATTCGAGAGACTTTCTACATTCGCATTATCATTTGGAAACAACTATTGAACTCTTTGCTTCCAATTATATATTTTTTTAAATGTACACTGATACGCTACCAACATATCACTTGCTACTGCACTGTTATATCATAATTATCATTTAAATGCTACTTAGTTGACAAGACAATCTATAATTCAAAATGATTATACGTCGGTCAGAAACTGCAACTGCATATCGTAGCATTAAGTTATTTAAGTACAATATGTAAACAACATGCATGCGTTATTTCATTATTCATACTTTCGGCCACAGCTGCGTACAACATGATAGAACTACATACGGATCACGCGTAAAATCAAATGTATAATGCTAAGATACGTGTAAAATTAAGTGTTAAAAATGAGTGTAGAAATGCTGATTAGATTCAGGTATTTAGTGGCTCCGGTACACGATTGAGTGGTCACATCTCTGCCATAGAGCACAACCGACACGCATCTGATACGCCGTCATATCACAATTCTATGCTTCGTTTGTTCCATTGTGATACCCGTTTAATTCATGTCATATGCCTAATTATATTACACTAATTTCAAGTGTGCTCAATCGATAGTTTCGCCTTTAACTGGATTAGAACAATCACGCTGTTTACACGGCGGTAACGATAATATTTTTTATAACCGTCGACTTATTTCGTCGAATACTTTTGTGTATTGTTTTGTGCGGGTGCGACCTTGTTCGGACAATGATGGATCTCGGTGCTCGTCGTGCTTCATTATAAATAAGAATTGACATTTAAAGAGGCCTTACGCTTTTGTTACTACAAGACTACTAGTATTACACATGGGAATCACCAATCAAACTTTGACGTTTCTGAGATCGGCGAAGTGGTAGTAATCAGTCTTTCTTCATTTCAGAACGTTCAATATATTGTCGCTCGTCAATCATTCGAGTGGCTTCTGATGTTGGCTATTTCTCTTGAATGCTGGAAATAAATTTAAATTTCACATGGAGATATTAGCAAGATTTTTTATTGATCGCAAATACATTATATGTACGTAGTAGTTACATGATATAAATTACAGTATGACTTCAAACAATGAAATGTTCTATTAATAGAAGTAAGTTAAGCTCACCTGCCGCTTATTAAGTTTGTCTTCAAATCGGCTTACGGGCTGGTTCAAGGCTTAAATTTAATATAAATAGATTATGCTCCATTGGTAACAGTTAAGACCTTCTTTGTTTTTCTCCTTTGATTACCCATAATGACGTATACTTTTCATTTAATTTAAGCTGTTTATATTTTCCTTTGCTTTTAATATCTTTAACACTGTTCTCTTTAGATTAACAATAAAGATTAATGGGAAAATTTTCCTATATGAAGCCGTATCTACATAGAATATATTGTGTATGACTACGGAGAGGTGTGTTAAACATTATATCTACCAGATTTTTATTTTGTAAGGGACTCAATATATTTTTGTATTATTCATCTCTACAAATTATAAATTTATATAGAATATAATGTAAGATTTAGCAGTCGATAACAATTATTTAACTTGAACTTTATTAGATTTGTGTGGCCGCTGCTTGTTTGGACCACATATTTGCTTTACCACTTTTAACAAAAAATTCTATCAAATTTAAACTTCAATAAGACACATTATGACAATGACAATTGTCTCTGTACTGAGGTAACTTGCAAACAAAAATAGACATTATGGTTTTGTGACATGCAAATGACATTCTCTCTAAGAGTGGTAAAGCAAGTATGTGGTCGACTATACATAATATGTTAGTACCTAACTAATATTTTTAATTTAAAAATGGCTTCGTGTTAAGGACATTTATGTAATGTCATGAGCACAAATGAAACAAAAATTAAACATAATAAATCCACGATGATTATTTGACGTTAATCATTATGATACAAAACATATTATTTATGTTTAGGAATAAAACGTCAGAATGAATAATAAAGATGATTGTAGCCAATATATCAGGATCATCAACGTCGTGATATAACAATAAAGAATTGAACGTAAAAATTAATTATTCGCTATCGGCACGCTATTCTAATAATCATAAATAACTACTGCAATCGGATCAAACGCGGTGGGTCCGTTTTGCTGACGAACAATGTGCGAAACATTAAAAATATCAACAAAGGAACTTTTGACTTGCATAGTACATATACCGAGACAAATCATTGCGATGGGTTGGAAACGCTACTTTTACACGATTGACACCTTTATAATATATGCCATAAGGTGCACTACTTAAACAATTAAACGCAAAGAGTACGTGGCTTATAGCTGTCGCTCGCGCCAGCTGGCGTACCGTGGAAAATCGATTTTCACGTGAGACCGACGGATGTCGCATCTGCGCGCGACTATTCGCCGCCGCTTGTCTGCACCCAAAATACGCGGCGATCTGTAAAGGGAAATCATATGAGTGATATTTAAAATATACTGATGTATGTATATTTACAATCAGTTATTGGAGTTGCACGGAAATTATTCGATTAACAGTAGTTGCAAATAATATCGTGTACAAATTGCGTGCTAAGAATTAGATAGTCACGGATCAAAAAACTTACAATTACACATGCAACTATAAACCTGCTATTACTAATCCGTGTAACAATAGAGCAATAGATGTCACCTGATTAAAAATTCCTGAACGCCCAGGGTGCGTCTTTGATCGTGGGAAATAAGGAAGCCGTTCCGTTTGATCACTCAGACGTCAAACTATTGACAACCAAAATAATGACAAAAAGCAAACAAGTAATTATCCAAAACGAGCGCGAGACCACACAGGGACAGAAACATGGGCGAAATTCACGAAAGCTATCACCGTTACAAATCGTTTTAACGCAAACGTATAATCGGTTGTGAGCCGTTCTATTTGTTTTAAGTTGGCCGTAACCGGGATTTGGAATAAAAACATCAAAGGGGGTGCGTAAGAGCAAACCCGAAGGAGTAATTATGATTTGTCTCGGTTAAGCGGAAATAGTTTGTGTCGCTATTAATCGCGCTCGTATTCCGGGAACGTCGTCCGCGCGACCAGGCTGACGCGCTGCGCCCGCGCAGACTCGCCGGCTGCTTATTAGCCGAGAAAATACTTGTTGTTATGGTAACAATGTTGAATAAACTCCACGTAAGGCTAAATCCGCACATAGCCTTGTCAAAGAGTAGCCTTTGTAACCTACGTCACGTCATGTAGCTGCAGATATGAATTTCAATTAAACATTTATAATTCATAGAAGCAAAACGAATGGAAGAACGAATATCGAAATTAGTTGCGACCTCATTTCTGAAGATTGCTTGCGAAAATAATAATACGTGTCCCAATACTAGGTACTTCTCAATACATTACGAGTATCTCAGCAAATGTGGTTATCATTGTACGAACAGATAGTCTTGATATATTATCTAAAACTGATGTGGTAATTAATGTTTAGGTATAGATTAATGAATTTGAATGATTGCTCGGTAATCTGGTAATCTATATTTGATCGCAATTCGTAAAAATCTGAACGTTATTAAAATTATCACATAATTTTATACTTCCGTGTATAACCCTTTAATAGATTTATTTCTTATTCTGCTACTACGTGTTGGTTTTTAGGCCTTTTGAATTTTTTCTTCAAGTTAAAGTATAACATTTTCTGTACGAGCAACTGGCATATATAAGAGTAGGTACAACATTTTATTTCGCCCACTATTTACACACATATTACCTAGATAAATCTAGAAATATCAGAACAATTAATCAATTTTGCGTTATCCTCAACTAATATTTCAATGTATACTATTATATAAAGCGAAAGAGTTAAAGATGTTTGTTTGTTTGAACGCGCCAATCTCTGGAGCTACCGGTCGGATTTCAAAAATATTTTTGCGTATGATAGCCCAGCCAGCTAGTATATTAAATTTATGAACTTCTAAAACAACAATATATCTTGGTTATAACCATTGACTAAATTATAATTCAAACTGGTAAAATAATTGTTTATAAAATTTTAACATTCATATATAGTATGCTTTATCCGAACAAGTTGGAAAGCAGCACGAACAGATTTAATTCAACAATAGTTTTCGCGTTGCCTACATGTTATTAGACAGAAGGAGAACTCTGTTGACACTCATCAAATCAAAACTTTTACTTTAGTGTAAAGAAGTTTGACCACAAATGAATAATACCAGATAGTTGCATGACATTTTTCAGCGGTTAGAATGCATACATGGAAACTTTTATCAGCTATCTAAAACCACGTTAAAATCTAGTTAGTTCAATGTATTGAAAACAAGTGCCTGAATTGTACGTCTGCCACCTGTGTGTAACAATTTATCTAACATAAGAAAGTATGCTCTAACTTAAAGTATCTAAGCTTATTATCCGTCTGTAAATGGGCCTAATACTAGTATATAACTTGACTAAGATTGATTAAGAGACGCTTCTGCTGAGTCTGTGTTGCTACTACAAGTTGACTCAAAGTAAGAAGAAACTTTTGTAAAACTATGTGTCTGCTGATAATTTTATAAAGTTATTAAGAGATATCAATCAATAAAAGCTAATCATCAGATATTGTTATCACTGTACAAATAATGTAACAAGCAAAGTTTATTATTAAAAAAACATAAAGCCCGCTTACCTAAAACAAACTGAAAAGAAACAAAACCTTTTTTTTTCGTGGTGACGCTACATTGCAATACCGTATGTCACTTCCACAATTAATACTAATCTAATGACATCTCATATGTTAAAATCCATTCTGCCATTTAGGCTGAAGAGCGTGCCAAAGAAATACACAAAATATATTAAAAAAACATTATCCTCCTCGACTTCGGCAGTCGGGCAAAAATATAGTCATTAGGAAATATTCCTTGAAGCGCACCAACTTTGAAACGCACCAAAAGAATTACTCGAAACGCACCTAGAAATCTTTTTTGTTGTTTGTTTTAACTGGTGGCTTTCGAGGAATAGGCACTTTTGGTGTTCTTCATTTGACTTCAAGAAATACCCCTACAATCGGTGCAGGCGCAGTAAAGAGTTTTTCCTATTTATTCTGAAAGATATTGCATAGCTCTACGAGAGTTCTACATTAAAGTATAATCTAATATAAAGAAGTTTTATGTAGTCAACTTTTATTTACATTCATCCCACGTGAGCGGGTGTTCGGACAGCAGCCGCCCGGTGCGTGGATCACCGTGTCGCATCGCGATTTCCACGCATCCATCCCCGCCGCGCCTCGCCTTTGTCACGAAGGAAATTAACTAGTTATACTGCGTATGTGTATAGCGTGTATATGTGTGCGTAAGTACGGTATACAAGATAAGCTAGTAAAATTTAACTGTCTTTATATTTTGTTTAAATATTTGAAATTAACACGGTTTTTTATGGAAGTTCAGCATTGTAGCAGACTTTACAAACTTACAGTTGATGAACGCAATGTAGTATTCTATTTCTTGAAATAATATATTTGTCGAGGATCGTAACTGAACCCTCGACTTTCGGCATGTCGATAGTGTCCAAACCTCAACCTTTTTTAAATGGGAGCAGGCTTTCATTTATTCACGTAGCTAAATACTTACAATATACACACCTATATACGTATGCATTATTGTTTAAAACATTTTAAAAAGCCGACTAGCCAAAGGTCTATGACTTTTTCAAATTAGATTTTAGGTAGCTATTTCAATATTTATTTAATAATTTTGTATTATTCAATTGAGATATTGCCAACTTAAGAATGCTGGGTGTCAATTATATGACAGTCTTGTCGTTCATGTTAAAAGACTCGATATAAAATTCTGGTATTCAAAATGTTTTCCATTTATTTTATTTTCTTTAGACAACGCGACGCCCAAAGAACAAATAAATACCTACACATTTCTTTAACTTATAAAAAGACGCGTTCTAATCTCGCGTCCAACATTTTATTTTATTAGATTGTGATAATTATAATAATTATTAAAATTTATTTTACTGCGCTATTGTTTTGCTATCGGTATCTAAGCAGTAATCAAACGTCAGTGTGCCAATGAAGGAAGGGCTATTGTTGTAAAGTTGAATGAAAACTCCTATTTAAGGAGTCGATGGGTTGATTTTTTATATATTTTTTAAAAATAATTTTCAGCAGATGTTTCTTGTTGATTGATCACGTTTATGCTCCGAAATATGTTTTATTTCTACGGGACTGTGAAATTACTTTTATAGTAAAGATACCTAGAACACTAGCATTTTTATTCGCCTACTTATAAGCTAACTGTAAGTCATAGAAGACGATACCTTTCATTTCTTTCAGTAGGTGTTTTGTTAACTAGGTTTTCGTCTGACCTTTCTAAGTGCGAGTAAAACGTTAAAGGTCAAGTTAACTAGAATTTGAAATATTTTTACTTTTAAACACAAAATAATAAACTGTTAAATCGCAATTGATTCGCTCTCTATTACACAATTACTTGACGCTGTCTTTAGGGGATATAAGGCCATTGCAATCCCATTAAAAATTCTTTTTGTTAAGGGTTGTCTTCTGATTATTTCAAAGGAGTATTAACTTTTATCAAATATTTCATGTCATTCTTGCGATAGCTGTTAACGTCACAAAGTTAATTTTAATAACAAAATTTGTTATTTAATTGCTAGAGGTATTTAAGTAAATTTATTATAACTACGTTAGATGAAAAACAAATATACATATATATTGAAAACTATTGTTAGTAAAGTAAAAAAATTGTTTTGTTACCAAATACTTAGGTATTAACAAATCGCGGTTGAGGTTCTCTACAATACAATTTTTTATTTAACCTCTATAAATTCTTTTTGCAAATGTTAAATAGTCAATTAAATTTAATGTTAATTAAGACTATACGAAAACAAATCGTTTTTAATCGGATTAGTCTTAAATCCTCAATAAAGTCTTGAATGCGGAAGTAAATCTTAATTTCGTAGCTTGGCAGTGGGTCCCTAAAATGAACATAAGATTTCTTATTGGTTAAAAATGATGATAATATTCTTTTCGGTGGATCTATCGTTTTTCGAAACCGTGGGAAAGGTTTGTTGTTTATTTTTGTATGTTTCTGACAAATGACTGTTTTTTCTTTTATGCAAATTACTGCCGTGGCTGACGGAGCAATCGGTTCTGCGATTCACGATTGTCGAAGATTAAAAATAAGTTAAGTAATAAAAAAATAATTACTAGCTTTGGATTTCGTATTTCGAGTAAATAGTGCATATCATTTGGTAAATAGTTCTGTATGCAAAGATGAAACTTGCTCATTCACAAGCGACCCATAACATTTGGCAACATTTATTTAACGCTTGTTTGCGATAAACGAAATTTTGGAATTAAATATGAAGCAATAGCGGTTGGTCAGCGGATGCTATCAATTTATTCTGTTGATATAGTTTTTCGGTCTAATGATTGCATAGTTAATTCGCTTTTAGTTTGAGCAGGGTCAATGAAACAAATTTATAATTAAACAAAACTAGTGTAAGTATTAAATAACATTACATTTATTAATTAATATCAATTTGATATTTCAAATTAAAAATTTGAAATCAGTTTAGAAATAATATTATTTAAAATAAATTTGGTATACAAATTTTAATAAACTCTCGTTACATTCCGCTGTCCAGTCGGAGTTGAAGACTAATTAAATTCCGGTTTATAGAATTATTTG
Source organism: Parascotia fuliginaria (assembly GCA_963082885.1). Classification (NCBI taxonomy): domain Eukaryota; kingdom Metazoa; phylum Arthropoda; class Insecta; order Lepidoptera; family Erebidae; genus Parascotia; species Parascotia fuliginaria. The sequence continues at coordinate 9,311,771 of OY720187.1, forward strand.
GCAGAAATCGGAGTTTATTAACGAAGTTTTGATTTCAGTAAAATGGAATGTGGACGAATCCATGCCAGCCAATATTAACACATTGTTGTTTGGAAAATTGGTCTCAAAGTCGCGTCTATTAAATTAAAACTGTGCGATAGTTTACGAGTTTATTAAATATCATTTCAGATTTCAATTTCATTGTTGAACTTTTTGGGTCATGTGTTGCTCTTTAACAATTTGTATGAATGACTGACTCTTTCAATTCAGATATAAGAAGTGTAGTTTTTCATATAATCATCATTCAGTCAAAAGACGTTAGAAAAACAACGATACGCTGTGTATGAGCAACATCATTCAGCTCCACTACTGATCGAAATTTAGCGAACAGACCTAAACGCGCAGGGAATATCTATTTTCTAGTAGGAATCATCGTTATGTATAAAAAAATTGAAGTTACTAGAAACAAGTAAACAATGATCATCAGTAAATTAAATAAGCTAGATTACTTTCAGGCATTGTCTGTACTAAAGTCATTGTACTGTACTAACTTGTTTTCATCACAGCGATGGAATAAAAGCTTTTGTTTCCAAAACGAGAACAAAGTTAGTCTCGCCGGTAGAGTTTCGCAGACTGTAAGCAGATTTAACCCTATTGTTTATTAAGGTATCTTTCAGTTCTATAGAATATTGTTTAATTAAATTAGGAGTTAAAAATTGCATTTAATAGGAAAAATATTAAAATAAGAAATTCTCGTTATTTAAAGGCCTAAAATTCAGCATGAATGGGCCGGATAATCCGGGGAAGTACTACCCCCTCATAGAAGATTGACGTAAGAGTAGTAGTATCCGTACTACTGCGTTTCGTTCGGTGAGTGTGTGTGTTTTTTTTTTGTTCATATTGTTATTTTTGTACGGTAGTAGATCCACGCTGATTTCAGCATGAATGGGCCGGATCGTCCGGGGAAGTACTACCCTCTCATAGAAGATCGACTTAAGAGTAGTAGTATCCGTACTACTGCGTTTCGTTCGGTGAGTGAGAGCGCCGGAGGCCCAATTTCCCCCCTATCCTCTTTCCTCACCTCCCTCATTCCCTTCCCCTAACCCTATTCCCAGCCGCCATAGTGGAGGCCACTATACCAGCAGTTTAAGATGATGGCTTTTGGTATAGTGGCCGCCACTTCTGGATTCCACTGACTGCTTACCATCAGGCGGGGTGGAGTCACTTTGGTAGGCTATAATATAAAAAAAAAAAAAAAAAAAAAAATTATGTACGTAACTAGCTAGGTTGTATTTACGCGGCTTATATGACAGACAACGAATTTACGACGGAAGGCGTTATATTTGGTGGGATCATGGGGGGATTGGAAGTGGGTATTTAGGATCAGTTTGAGAATGAAAAGTTTGCAGACTGAGAGAACATCGCAAATTATATATAGCTATGTGGTGTGAAATCGATAAGTCAGCTGCCAACCAACTTTTAATAGAGCTCAAAAGTATGATTATAGTAGGCACTACTAAAACCAACCTTTTGCTCCATGCAATAAAACAGTATTGGATGAGAGACTGTGCCAGTGTTAAGTATACTAATTTTAAAACATTCGTGTCAGCAAAATGTCGCAGGTTTTTAAAAACGAAGATGAGCTTCCGTGACCTGAACGCAAGTGCCTCTACGTGGAGCTGAAAATAAATTTGTCGTCAACATGTATTCCGAAATATTTAATGCAGTTAGTTTGTTTAAGAGAAGAACAGTTGCAGCTTGCAAGGGGTCGTGCCCCACAGGAGTTAGCAAAAAATGGACTGGGAGTGGAGAGTTTACCAGCGATTGTGAGTAAGAAATACAGTTAAAATGTTTTGCTAGCTTTCAATGTGAGCAGAAAAGCAACGTGTAAGCCAGTTCATAATGTAGTTAAAGAACCGCTTGTGCACATGCAACAACTGAATCCCACGTAGAATCACGAAATACCAGGATAGTATAATCGGCGTATGTGAAGATGGAACAGCTGTGAAGGTATAAACGACAGAGGCTATCTATACAGATACCTCCCGGAGGCACCCCGTATGCCACTGGGAGTTCATTACTCAGCCATGAGAATGCGTAGATCTGCAAAGTTAAGTGTTCTTGCCGTGGTTTGGTCATATACGGGTTGGGCGAGAGAGCTGACCACCATGCTTCCCGAAAGTCACGCAAGCTCTGGACGTCGGCGTGGAGAGCTCCAGGATCTGCAGTCACCTTGAGAAGCAGCCTGCGGGTAGCGATTGGGCAATTGCCACCCGAACAGCACGAGCTTGAGATATGGATGCATGTGTTCCGCGCGTGCCTCTCGATATAGGAACGGGTGCCAGGCCCCGGAAATCAGATGAGGTCCGCTCACGTGTTGTGAGCGGGCTATGGCCCGCCAGGGCTGCGGATTAATGCACGAGCGAGAAAAATGTACAGGTGACTGGTTTCTAGGAACACATCTTCGATTCGCTAAACACCATAGCCTGATGCGAAGCTACCAAAGATACTCTTTTATAGTAGAGTCACTTCGGTAAGTGATAAAAAATTTGGAATCTAAATCTATACTAATGTATAAAGCGGAAAAGTTTGTTTGTTTGAATGCGCTAGTCTCTGGAACTACGAGTCGGATTTGAAAAATTATTTTGCGTATGATAGCCCAGTTCTCGAGGAAGGTTATAAGCTATGTAAAATGACGCTACTGGTGACGGGAGCGGAGCAGTAAGCAAAAACGTGGGTGAAACCGAGCTGCAGAAATATAAATGTAGAAAAGTTTAATAATAACACTATTAATTTATACCAAATCTATTATTTTAACCAACTTCGCCATGTCCTAGGTAATCTTTTATTTTAAGTAGGTACCTAAGAGTACCTACTCTCTCTATAGAACTAAACTCTATTAAAACTAATATATGACCAAGAAAGGAAATTCATATTCAAACGGCGATCGAGAAAAAGTTATTTGAAAATATTGTACTCAATTTGATTTATTATAAATATGCCAATATATACTGGTAACAATGAATAGAAAATTGACAAGTGGGTTGGTATCCAAGAGGCTTCCTTTACAATACCGACGTCACAATAATATGTAGATATCGTACACACGTGAACCAGCAGTATTCAATAAATATTTATTTATTCTACATCCAATAACTTATTTGAACCTTTTTTGAAGAGCGTTTATTACAAGCGACGGACTGTGAACTAACAACTTCTTGAAGGCTTACTAATCGTACGCAAAATATTAGCCTCCATTTTATCTCGACATTTAGTTTTAATATATTGACGACTTTATGCGTTAGTCGGGTGGTCTGACATCGATTTGCTCTTTGAAATACACCCAAATATCCACGAATAGGTGAAACAAATTTGTAAGCAGACTGAATGCATTATTTGGTTCTCTTCGGTCAGACTTTAGTAAGAAAGAGTAACAATACATCTATAAAACTTATCGCTTGTTCTTTGCGCTTGTTTGTGATGTAAGAATGTTGCGAAGGGAATTTATGTAAAACGCTTATAGGTGGGTGTGTGTTGATGTGCAAGAATTTAAAGGACGAAAGGATAAAAGTGCTTTGTACGTGACGTGTATTTTCGCTTTTACAAGAAATTTCTGACGCGTTTTTGCCTACGTGTTATGCATTCAAGAAGCGACTTGTTTTATTAACGTGTTAATACTCAAGTTTTTATATGGATTGTTGTTAGTAATTGATAAGTAAGAAATAGTTTGCAGTTTATCTGTCTATAAGTTTGGTTGTTATTATTTTCTTAAAGATCTGAAGTTTAGTATTTAAAGTTTTCAAGACGTTAGCATAGCGTCCTTTTGAAAACTCGTAAAGTATGAGTGACATAGAAAAGAAAGTTTTACTCTGCACACACTTGTGGACTATAATCTCTAGGCACTACACTAATTAATCTGTGGTAAGATTAGCTGAATGAACGGTTTCATTTTACATAAAATTATTACAGCCAATATACTGCATGAACGCATTGTGCATAAATTACTTTTATGCATAATCACATCATGCATTAAGTCCCGTTGCATAAATTTTGAATATAATATATGTAATTAAATATCAATCACCAAGGCATATTTGGTTAAGTGTTTTATACAGGCTAATATATTTATTTTACTGCATATAAAGTGATATTAATTTTTTGCCAACTTAGCCTAAATAACGTCGTTTCACAAAGTGGTGTGTCGGATCCCGATGAATATTCACTTAAGCACCGGATCGTGTCATCGAGCTCTCGTGACAAAGCTAAAGTGAATATAATAATGTAATTGGAGGTAATAAGCTGTTATTTACCCCACGCCCGCCTTTTACCGCTTACGTGACGTTCTGGACGAGCGGCCTTTAACGGTACACCACACTTTCAACAAGACTACAAGTCTACCTACATACATATGTGTAAATACTGTAGGTGTATCATTTATAATGTAATTGTACATAGGTATATTACAACAAACTTGTGAGATTATAATTTTACTGAACTGTCGATCATTATCAGTTATCACCCTTAAATTATTGGTTAGAGGTAGGTTAAAACCCGTTTAATTTGTAATCCCGTTTAGTTTGAGCTGTGTGTGTGATTAAGTACTCAATCGTTCTTTTTCTTGACGCCGTTACTTATTTGTTAGAATAGTCTGCCATTATTAACACTTTCCGAGACAGTAAATGTTTATGGCCGTGATGACCATAAAAAATCTATTGTGTCTACATTATTTTCCATGAACGGGTTGAAAACTTTCATTTTAGAGTTATTTACAAGATTTATCGTCAATTTTAAACATATTTTTAAAATATATACTAACTTAAAAGTTTCTGGTTCTATATTCTTAAAGTATCTAATTTAAATTCATATCATATGAAAGTCTCGAATTTTCCATTTCAAATTAACGTCGTCATAAATTTGGGCGTGTGTTCAAGTTTCATAGCTAATTTCTCCGGTTTCATGGCGAGATTGCATCCTCGTGAGACGTAATTCGACGTCATAGTTCGCCACTTCACCAAGTCAACGGTATGGTAGGATATCCAGATTGTTTGCTAAGGGCATGATCATTTACTGAATACTGATTAATTATAATTTATTTCGGTTCTAATTTTTTTTTGGGAACGAGTTTTTTGGGATGGAGTGAATATATTAAATTATTGTAAGTTATCATTACTTATCATTCGTACTATATTAGATAATAGCTATATTATTTTGTCTATTAAAAAAAACCTTTAATAATAAATATAGCTGTGTATACATGAACTTCCTTGTCTTACAACATCTTTTACATACAACACCTTAACATTTTTGCATGCAAAAGTAAATGTTACCTATATTGTATGTAATTTATATTTATTTATTGTAATCCTGATGGTACCCAAGATACAAGCACTGGCTTAGTTTGGGACAAAAGGCAAACTACCTATGTTGTATGTAATTTATATTTATTAGCAAATTGATTGATTGATTGAATTGAATGATAAGATAATATTAACTATTTAACTCAACTAGCTCTTTTGAATGAATAATATAATAGCAAAAATATGAAGCATTAATTATCAGGTATTTGTATGTGGCAAAACTTGGGGAAGCCATGTTCAGCAGCAGACATCTTTTTGCTGATATGTTGCTTTGAGTGTAAGACTTTCCGCCAGTATCAGCAATATTGGCCACCCTTTCCGCACAAGTGGGTCAAGGTATATGAACCAAGTCCTTCATCTCGCGTACAATGACAGTGCCCTCTGGAAAGATTCAATTATAGAATTTTAATGTAAACATATTTTTTTTCTATAAAATTAAATATTTGAATACTGTTCTTCTATTTTTTTGATAAAAATGTGTTTGCTAATTTCTTTGACTTTTATAACGTCAATATTTTCTATATTTCCTTAAACTTACTGTCCACCGCGTAATGGTCTTCACCATGATTTTCGGTTTGGAGCCTTATTCTACCAATCGTTGTCTTATCTGTCCACATTACCACACGCCCATTGCCTACCCTTTTTCCCTTCAAAAAGATTAAAAACTAATTCTTAGTAAACTATGTGTATTACAGCTCTTGCACCTTAACGTGTGATTTCCGTGGCTTTCATAGTTTACTTGCTATGTATATCTATATAGCAAGTAAACTTATAATATTTAGGATTGTTCCGTATTCATCCTATGACGTGTCATCCCATTTCTTCAATCATCCCAAACTAGTATTCCTAACTCATTGCTTAAAATATATAAGTATAAACCTATATAAAGTATATATATATAGCGTCATTGAGTTAACATGAAAAGGGTAGGCAGATCTGTGTTCCATATTCACATACCTACTCACGGTCCAGCTATTTATTAGGTCCCGTGCAACAATCCTATTACCATACTCTGGGCACAGTACAAAAAATAGATATATTTTTTATAAAACAATTTTATTTTTAGACGCCTTGTATATTTACGCCCCCACTTACCTTAAATGTTTGGAGCGTTCCAAATAAATATTTATTTTAATGTCGATTATCGCATAAAATATTAATCTTCTACATTGACGATTTTTCATGCAGACTTTCATCCCCTATTTCAACCCCTTCAAGCCATTTTCTCGCAATAACATTTCATCAAAATCAGTTTAGCGGTTTAGGCATAAAAGCATAACAGACAGACAGACATACAGACAGAGTTACTTTTGCAATTATAATACTAGCAGTTGCCCGCAGCTTCACCCGCGTGAATGTCGGTTATATCTCTGTTTACATTGACGATTTTTCATACAAACTTTCATCTCCTATTGCAACCCCTTTAAGGCGAGCTTTTCCCACAAATGCTCAACACAGGTTCTTAGTTTTCTGTTTTATTCCTAAACGAGATGGAATTAAAATCTGAAAATCATATATATCATTATTCATTCTTTAATCTATAAATTTCGGTAATTCAATACGCAATTTCTGCAAGTTGGCTCGATCGATTTTAGTCTCAAAGATAAGTCTAAACTAATTTTCAAACCCATTTCATTCAGTGTATATTAGTTTTTGTGCAATGAAATTTATATCAAATGAATTGTCGTTAAAAATATAAGGTTTTTCGGTAATCAAAAATTAAAATTTAGTACGTCTTTTCCTCCGTTTCCTAAGATAATGAGTTTTCATCCTTGCTGAGGACTCCGCGCTTCTCGTTCAGTCCCGCTGGGACAGCGTCAGAGGTCGGACCTGTGTCAATTTTTTTGTTATCCGGAAAAATCGCGTAATTTAAAAAAATAATAGCTTTACGAAGGCTAAACAAATAATAGTAATAGAATAGTTAAATAAGTATATTTTAATATTATGTTTCTGTTATGAATTCATTTTTATTAAATAATGTAATATTATTTAAAAAAGCATTGTTTTCTGGGTAAACTGACGTTTCATTGGTGTCACAATATAGAAATGTTGAAGTAAGTTATTAACATGTAATTATGACGTCACGTTTGGACTTTGTATTACAAGTTGGTACGAGTACAATCACTGTCAATAAAATCCTAAATCAATACTATTATATAAAGCGGAAGAGTTTGTTTGTTTGTTTGTTTGAATGCGCTAATCTCTGGATATTTTTTTGCGAATAATAGCCTAGTTTTCGAGGAAGATTATAGGCTATGTAACATCACGCTATTGGCGACGGGAGCAGAGCAGTAAACTAAGACGCGGGTGAAATCGTAAATTTTGACAAGAAAAGAGATCTCAGTAAGCAACTATGTCCTAAAAGGAACCCTCATGCAAAATTTGAGACTTCTAGCACTTGTATTTTCTGAAATTTTGTGATGATTGAGTGAGTGAACTTTTGCTTTTATCTAAATATATATAGATTTTGTTTTTACTATTACAGGCTACTCTAGCTTACTCTGGAGCATGCCACATACAACTTTCCTTCAAGTCTACGCCCGTTACCTTAAGAGTTTAACTTTGAGATTTTTCTATGGTCATTCTGAAATAAACTTTGATGAGAAACTGCACTCTTTTGAATTAAAAGGGGTATTTGATGGTGTTAGGGGAAATCCTAGGAATAAATATCTACAGAATCCTCTCGAGAATAATCGGTTAGTATAGTTGTTTCGATTACATTACATTGCTTATTGCATTGCAATCTGATACCATTGCATAATTTTGGTGGATTTATGTTGCGCATTGGCGCGCTCTCAATTTGACCGCAGTGACTTGTGCTCTTTCATATAGCGTGCCCTCTCTTCTTCTGTAAAAAAAGTAGCCAGCACCACCATATGACCCAGCTGATCAGCATCAACGTCCTTTGTCCCTATCGCATCTTGCAAGTATATATAACTGTTCGCTGTAAGCTGCGCCTGATTATGCCTAATATAACTTTTCGTTTTCGCAAATAACAAAAACTGGTTAAACGACAAATGAAAAAATTGCAGATGATCTTCTTTCCTTTCTTAATCATTACACGGTAGAATAAAAACTTACTACTAGCTACTACTAGCAGATACTACTATGTTTATATTACTGGGGTACAAAAGTGAAGTATCTATCCTCGCCGTAGCAAAACATAAGTGGGTACTGTAATTTACCGTATAAGAGATGGATTTCAATTATTCGATGCAATGATTGTGTTATCATAGTACTCAATGAGGGTCTTTAGGAAATTTCGCCACCAGTTGGCACCACTTCAACTGGTACATTTGACCAATCAGGCGTTAACTTTTAAAAAAGCGCTTGACAGCTAGACCTGACGCATCGGTGCTGCCACCTGGTGGGTACCATTTTAGAAAATCATTTCAGAATTTTTTTTTTGTCCTTAAGCATGTGAATTATCCATTTTATAAATTAAACATTAAAATTTGCGAAATGAGCAATAAAAATATTTGTTTTGATGGCACTGTCTACTAACTGTAACTGGTGGCGAACATTTTCTTAAACACCCTCATTATAATATCTCTCTTAGAAAATTGCTATCTAAAAATAACTATAGCAACTTCATTTAACGAAGGTTGATTGAGTTTTCAAATAAAATATTTTAAATCAAAAGCATTAAGGTGTATTGATATCAACTTCGAAGCAAATCATCCCCAAAATTAACTTTTTTTCCTTTCTAGCCCCTTCAAAGGATGAATTTTAATAAAATACGGAACACATCTTCCATTAATTCTGTTAAAAAATGTTTATGCAAAATTCGAAGTAGATTGTATCGATATCTACGTTTATATAGGTGAAGGTGTGACACTTTTATGCTTGATTTTTGTATTAGACCGAGGTCTAGTTGTTACTATGTTAATGGTTATTAAAACAAGTGTTTGTTATTTGGTTTATTATATTATTTTCTTAATCATCTACTATTTAACTGTCAATTGATCAATGATTTAAATTTTGAAACAAGCCCTAAATTATATTGAGCAATTTACATACGCATCTTTTAAAATCATGTACGTGGTCTCCAAAGATTTGTCTCTTTTGGCTTCCATCTCAGATTTTGATTCCTAAACTTAACCCTAAACCGATTGCTAAGGAATTCCACCTTTGTACTTTCGTGCATGATGTTCAATAATAAAAAATAAAATAAAAAAATAAACTTTTGTATGTAACGTTTACCCAACATTTTATTGTAACTTCGACAAGATTATTTAATACCACCACTATACCTTCATTTTAGGTTTAATAAGCCTACATTAAATTGCACACAAAACTGTTGCAAAATACTGATTTTTATGAATCATGTTAAAAAATGTACCTACTGTATGTTTCTGCATTGTGGCGTGGCACGAGCTTTAAAGTACGGAGCTTGTGGTGTGCAAACTGTCAACGCGTGACGTCGCGCCGGGCCCGCTGCTGTCATCTTATGATGGTCGTAGATAAATACGTCGTACTGTACTGGCGAAGGCTGGGCTAGCGTTTATACTACCTTCGAGTGCCTATCTCCAGGAATACCTCGCCTTAAGAAATGTTTTCGTCATAAAAGATGCCTATGTTGTTCTCCGAGATCTAGTCTATCTCTATACCAAATTTAAACGAAATCGGTTTAGTGGTTTGGGCGTGAAAGCGTAAGAGACAGAATTACTTTCCCATTTATAATAGATATTAGTAAAGATTAGTATGGATTTCACAGAGTCCAGAGTATAGTGGTTATCATTCCAATTGCTGCCATGACATTTTAACAGCGTAGTTATATAATTATATTTAGTAGATTTTTTTTGTCTCGCTTTATAAAGTCACATACTATACGTAATTGCATTTAATACCATACCGTCGTATACATTTTGTATATGTGGATCTCAATATTTTTATCGGGTAGGAATTGAACTCGCTACAAACTACTTTAAACTTTAAGCTTTAAACTACGTTTAAATGATGTAGTGGGGCGACCATTTTAACCATTAAACTTACATGTACCCAATGATATAAGAAAATTATAATGAACTAGAGAGATTATCACAAGCGCCGACGTACAAGTACGTATGTCATCGGGAAGTGGTATCATAAGTATCATACAGGGCTATGACAAAACCATGACTTGCGATAGTCGCCATTAGAATTACGAACTGGGGTTAATATAGTTAATGACAGCCGGCCATTACAAGTTGTTAGGCAAACGACATATAACGAACCGAGCTAAAATGTATTGGCCACGGTGCGTTTACGGGACCTCTATGACGTCAAATACACCCATTAGTATACAGCGTGCTATAGACGGGTTTTAATAGATTCGTGTGGGTATGGATGCTGATTGGTGTTGAAAACAATTTGACGTCTTTATTGTGTAGTTAAAGTTTAATTATGAATAATGTTTACCTACTAGGTGTGTTTGTTTTAATTTCAACTTTGTGTACATTTTGATAGGCTTATAGCTGAAATATACGAATGTCTACAGTTTGTTGATTTCTTAAGAATTACCATTACAGTTAACAGGAATATGATAATTAATAATGTAGCTTTGCACTCGGCAAACCTACATTGCACTTTATCCCATAATAGAGCCTAATGACTGATTTTTGACCGGAGCGGCGCCGGCGTTCGAATTAAGTGTTCTCAACAGGTCACTGTAGTAAGAAGACGCGCGGCTTACTAATAAAGTATTTGTCAGAAATAAAGAAAATTCTGAAAAGTATGTAATTATGTATGTATGTACTACAAATAATGAAAGAACCATTTTTGCCCGACTGCCAAAGTGAAGGAGGGTAATGCTTTTCGAACGTATGTACATACATACATTCGAAAAACGTTACCCTCTAAATAGACATACGTACATACGTCTATTTCTTTGGCACGCTCTACAGCCTAATTGCCTTAATAGATTTTAACATAGCTTAAGGAGGTGTCATTAGATTCGTAGCAATTGTTGGAGCGACATAGGGTACAAAGCTTTCTGTGGCCAATCGTTATGAGTGAGTGTTCAGCTCATCCTTCGTACCGATAGGACTACCGTTTTATACTATTGCAAATTATAAGGCTGTCTACTAATAAAAAATAAAAGAAAATATTAATTTTGCCGTACCTACCTATTATAAAGAAGTATAATAATTATTTAATGCAGAAGTTGTAATAAGTTAATTAACTATTTTATATTGCAAATTATCTACAAAAAGGGATATGCAAAAATACGAGTTGTACTATTAATTAACGTGGAGAGTATCACACATACATTGCTCATTAAAATAATTTTTCGAAGAGAGCCGTTTACATTACAAATTCATATTAAGATCTAGTATTTTTACGTAAGATGTCTATTGCAGATCACAGATCAAAGAATCGTATTCATTAATTAATCATAGAAATATTTTCTACTTGCCACCGCTATATAACTTAGAAACGCCTGAAACTTAGTTAGATATGACAATAGCGCCTTTGCTCGTCACGGCAACCATCTTTACTATTATATGTATAAAGCGTAAGAGTTTGTTTGTTTGTTTAAACGCGCTAATCTCTGGAACTACCATTCGGATTTCAAAATCTTTTTGCGTATGATAGCCCAATTCTCGAGAAAGATTATGGGCTATTCAATATCACGCTACTGGCGACGGGAGCAGAGTAGTAAACAAAGACGCAGGTGAAACCGTGCCGCGGAAAACTAGTATCAGATAAAAGAAAACAGTGTAGGTACTTGTAGCCTGCACAATTTTAAGTCTGCAAACAGTGTCTTATATTTTCTTAAGAGTTTTGGTAGCGTTTAAGACCTAATGCTAGGCTGCTCTAATTTGAACGTTCACTAATTTGTTCTTTACCTCTCCCTTTAAGATATTCACTTATATTCAGTGTAATAAAACTAGCCTAGTAATAAAATGGATAATTATATTTTTATATAAATATAAAGTAGGTAGAGCTTTTTTAATACAAAGATTGGCAAATGAATATGTAAATCTTAATAATAGCTATCTTTGAATGATAAACATTTCTAACTTAAAAGATATGTAGCTTGTATAGGTTTTAATTTCATTAATAATGAATAGCTACATGGCTCACTTTTTTCGATACATCTTTCGCGTACCTTTTGTCGTACTTATTTTTACATCAAAGAGATTTGTAAGTCACAAATATTGACAGTCCTTTATTACTAGCTTTTGTTTATTTAGTTCAGCGCTCATCCTTTTGTTGTTCGGCTTTGCATAGATTAAGATGTCCAGTCGCGGTTTAAAATACCTGCAAACTACTTAACTTTGCGGGTATTGTAAACCGCGACTGGATACTATACGGTCTATTATATAAGACTAAAGTTTGTTTCTAACAAACATCGTATTTTGTTTATTATTGAGTTTATTATATTATTCAGTAGCAACCTCTAGGCAACATACAATAAGTAACAAAATGGTGTGTACTACCTATTATTTCTATAATGCTATATGAATTAATGAACTCACTCTTACTGTATGCTTACTGTAGGTACTACTTAGTGTAGGTTACTGTAGGTTCTTTTTTACGACTAAGGTGACAAACAAGCATACGGCCTGCCTGGTGGTAGGCAGTTACCGTAGCCTATGGACGCTTGCAACACCAGGAGCATCATTAGCGCGTTGCCGACCCTGTTAAAACCTTTTAACTCCTTTCTTGAAGAACTCCATGTTGTAGTCTCTCGGGAAATCCTCGACGGGGAGCTCATTCCACAACCTTATCGTACGAGGGAGAAAGTTTCTCTGAAACCTCACTGTACTGATGGCAGGAGGTGCGATGATAAAAAATGGTCGTTGGCACCATCCTAAACAATTCCTCAGAACACAGCCCATTGTACAGGCGATAGAATTGTCGACAACTCTTACAGCACACCCTTGGACTGCGTCAAAAGGCCCAAGCCGGTATCCGGGTGCTTCCGCCTAAAGATGGCAGCAGTACTCCATGTGGGGACGAACTAGAGCTTTGTAAAGCAATAGTCTTTGTCCCGCACTGAAGTACCGCTTCACCCTGATGATCACACCGAGCTTTTTGGATGTCAACTTGGCTTTAACCTCCAAATGACTACGGAACTGGATGCTGCTAGAGATGTCAATTCCAAGGATCCCAAGACTTTCAGATGTTGTAAGGGCTGTGTCTTGGAATTGCGGAGTATCTACAAATGGAGCTTTCTTAGCGGTGAACGCGCAGACTTGTGTCTTGGTGGGGTTAAATTGGACTAGATTTAGTCGTCCCCAATCGGAAACTCTGTTAAGAGTGTTCTCAATTTCAGACACAAGTCTTTTTCGACTTTCCTCCACAATGGAACGAGGGATGTTCGCCCGGCCCGTGTAATACGTATCCCCAGTGCTGTCGTCTGCATAGCAATAAACATTGTCGATGGACAACATATCATTGATATGTTGATTGATATATATATTTATATATATATTAATTATGATATTTGTAATTAGTATTTCTTAAACTCATCAACGTGCCTTCATTAGCATGTAGGTAACAATCTGGCTAATTAATTAGCCAGGCCAGCCTTCTTAGGACGTAGATATATTTCACGGAGCTGACAAATGCGTCCGTTCCATCACATCGGATAAAATATTATTAAAACAAACAAATGAACAAAAAAGATAGCTTTTCGAAAGAGCCGAAATCAATGTGCGAGCTCTGGTACATTGCCGGCTTTGACTCTTCGATAACAAAAGGTCCTATAGCGTCTAAGACTGTATTTGTAAATACATCTTAATGAGCTACAGTTTAGAGTTAAATTTTATTTATATGCCGTTAAGATAATAAGTACGAAAGGTCGATCTGTTCTGTGGCCGTAATTTAATGTAACAGTTAATATGACAGCGGGCATGAGCGTGCCAGCGGGTCGCCTGTGTATTATATTTATGCACTCACACCTGGAGGTCTGGCCAAGGGTATTTTATTTTGAGTTGTTGTCTTGATACGATAGACAACACGCTATTTATGTTGAGCCCAATAAATATGGACTATTAATTACTGATTGTGCTACACTTCTGTTAATTCATGGTGATTAATGTCTATCGGCTATGCCTTTCATATTAACAGGTCTCGATGTTCATACTTTGGCAGTGAGTGCTCGAGGGTCTAACACGTTTATTATTTTGTTTTGTTACTTAATAAATTTAATTGCTCGTCTTGTTCAATAAAAATGTATTGTGGTTTCTTTTTGGTTATCTCTTTGGTTCACTGGTATGTTTAAGTGCGTCGGATATAGAAGATTTTAAATACTGTTCTGTGTGCCTAGTTCTTTTCTTTATTTTTCTAAGATTACCTTCTATTTACTTTCCCTTTCTCATTCTCTCCTCCAAAACGATAAGCAGTGACCTGCTCATGCTAAGAACTTTGATTCTTAGGTTGATATTTGCAACCTAATAAGTTGCATGATCAGGAAAGTCATCAATAAGTATTATTTTTAAGGTAATTTTAAAAATCGTAACCAACACTTTAATTTTTGAAAGCATTTTTCTTCTACCAAGTAAAAAGATAAGAATTACATAAAAGTGTGTAAACTGCATCAACTAACAATGAAAACAGAATTTCCAATATAACGTTGACAAATCAATGTTAAACGAAAAATAAAAATCTAAGGCAAACATAGTAGAAAAGGGAAAGTCAGGTAAATGATTTAAAGTGTTGTCAAAGTTCCAATAATACATCTATTGAAGTACGTAATTCAATCAAAGCCTTTATAGATTAGACATCGATTACGATTACTTACATCAAACACCAATGGAAAATCGAATTACAACTTACACAAGATTGATAAAAATTTACCTACATTGATAAATTGAAAGCAATAATACAAATTGATTTAAAATACGTAAAAAGTACTTCTTATTGTATTAGGGATTATTATACAATGAGGAAATGCGTTTTTACTAGAAACCTAATACTTAGATGTGCTTAGACCTAGAGGTCCTGTGCATCATTTGTTACTGTCTAGCTTTCTTTACGATGTTTTTCTTTCATGCATTTTTGGTTACTTACCTATTGAAGCACCTACATATCACACAAAGGTAGGAAATTTGCATAGTCACAACACTTGGCAAGTAGATTAGTGTCCACAGTAAGGAGATATGTACTCCTAGTTACTTGATATTCCCTCAGTCATCTTTATGACATCTACTGAGGTTGATGAGGACGTTCAATATTCAAGATTGTATTTGTTATTGTTAGTTAATAAATTTTAACAAGACGTTACAAAATATATTTTTTATACTAGCTTCTCGTGGCGCGATTTTAACCGTACTAACTGCTCTGCTCTCGTCGCTAGTAGCGTGATGTTACATAGCCTATAACCTTCCTCAAGAACTGGGCAATCCGACTGGTAGTTCCAGAGATTAGCGCGTTCAAACAAACAAACTTTTCCGCTTTATATATTAGTATATATAAACTGTATGTCTTCAGCCACACATAGCTTATTTATTGTAATACTAGATTATTATATACACAAAAATATTGAACAGACAATTTACAGTATAAATTTGCTTGCAAATAAATATAGTTGTAAACTGCCAATATACCTTGCCAGTGCCAAAAAAATTTAATTACTTATTTTTAATCAGAAAAGCGAAATCAACTTTTATACCTACTAAACTTAAGTTAAAAGCATAAAACCTATCGGCTTAAACTATACCTAGGTAAGTAGCGCATTAGCCACACTTCGGTTTTTAAGAAATCTGTGTTCAGCGGGTATCTGGAGGAAAACGGTAAACTACCAACCTGTTGCGCGACCTGAGCGAAATGCTTAAATAATTGGTTGTCTACGGACGGATAGTGCTGAATTCGCAGCTCCGCTATCAGGGATCAGGTGTTAATGTCCGTGAGGTAGTCGTGAGGAAAAATTACGTTTCCTCCGCTAGCCATCACACTTTCATGCAAAAGAAAGTTTATAGTCACTTTTTGATAATTTACTTTCTGACAGTAAAATAACACGAGGTTATTAAGTCATCCGCAGACAGAACATTACAATATTCATGAATTTATTTTAAAATAAAAACGTTAAAGTAATATTTTATTGATTGCCTAAAGCGAAGTTCAGAGAACACTAAATTCCAATATTTCTTAAGTTGAATGTGCGTTTGTTGCGGGAACTTGGACGAACGTGTCCGTATTATGAGTAAACACGTGTAATTTGAGATGAAATGTGAACCGATTGATGTCTTTGTTCAAGTTCAGAAACGTTTTATGGTCTGCCGAAGGGCTGCTGACTAAACTTGCAATTTACATTGTTCTGGTTAAAGCCTTCGTACAGATGATGTAAACGTTTCACACTCATGCCTATAATATATACTTAACGTCGACATAAGGCACATAAATATCTTAAGCTAAGGTTATTGTGCGCATTATTTATATATTTCTTTTCTAATTATATATATTGTAATAATGTTGAACTGCTGTATCTTTACACTGAACTTCTGCTGTATTACTTTCCATCTTTTATATGTACGAATATGTTTGTAAAGTCACCCGCGACACAGTATTAGTATACAACTAAAGTACACACCAAGTATACATAATATAGTTCTGTTAACCGAACTAATTACTAGTTCGGTAGTACTACACAAGAAGATTATGTTCTAGTCTGGATTAATATATTTTAAGCTTAGATAAGTAACATTGTTAAATAGAAACAATTATAGTAAAGATTCAACAGTGATACTCAAATGCATATATTTATGCAGCCTCAAACGACATATCACCCACACGTCTGTAATATCCCTTGTATAAAACGGCTTGTACTCGTACTAATGGCAAAGCCACAACACTAGAATCCTAATTTGTGTAACATAACGTGGGACAGTGTGCGGTTTTATGCAAAGCTGGTAACCTTGTTGCTCTGAATTTGTTTTGTTATTTCTTGTACACATTTTGTCTTGAGGGATTCTGGTGGCAAGTTGGTGTGAAATTTTAGTTGTATTATGAGGATGAAAATTTGTGACACATAATTCGATCATTGTTGTTGAACAATTAAAATTGTCATATTGGGTACTATCTAAAGATTTTCGTAATTACATACGCATGGACGCATATAAAATCTACCCTCATCTTTGACCTGTCTAAGTCATCAGGATAAAAACAATGATGGGTTACGAGTATAACGTACTTTTTTAAACACGAAGAAAAGCTAGCTTTATTTTGAAATTTCTTGTCCAGCGACCATTCTTGACAAATACTTCTTAGTGTAGTAGGTATACTTAGTATGATAAATAAAACAAATAAGTAATTAAGTACATCAATTAGAATAAATATTTTTATATTTATTTTATTATATTCGTAACAACTCAGTTCAATTGTATCGTACCGTGAAACAGCGTCTGTTTTGACATTATGAAAAAGTAAATAAATAAATAAAGAAAAATAACACATCAACCACACAACGCCATCTAGACCCAAAGTAAGCATAATTATATTAATAGCTTGTGACATGGGTTCTAGAATGCGGATAAACATACTTATATACTTTTTTAATAACCTTCGTTTATAACAGGAAGTTAGATGGATTCAATATAATTTATATTAAAGTAAACGACAAAGAAAGCTTTGAGGCTTATTGTGCCCGAAATTTAATATGTTTTTGTAATAGATCGTATTAATTTTATGACGGTATTTAAAAAGGTAATATTAATTATAGCTCAATTACTCATTTGTTCTGAAGGGCTTGCCTTTGCGACATTTTTATTCCTATTGAATTTCAGACACATTGTTTGGGCAATCGGCAAATGAAATGTAATCCCAAATTGTAATAAATCATTAATATTAGCAACTCGTTCTAGATTTTTTATTTGATACTATTATTTCTTAAGTAAATAGCTGTTTGTAGAAAATAAATACGCGTTTACAAATTTACTAAATACTACTTTCTCTCTCCCTTGGTGATTTGTTACCAATATTACCGAACCTGTTCTTGATTGGCTAAAGCAATCCGTTACTTAGGATATTTCTGCCCATTTTTGAGATAATTGTCACTGTAATCGCCAATTCGCCTACGATCAAGCAATAAAGCTCTCTACATTTTATTTTTAGTTTTATGAAACAAACTTGCCTTTTGTTTTTGTTTTTTGTTCCCTCTTTAGCATAATGATAATGATCTTTAGTTGCACAACTATGTAATTACCGTTTGTTCTCGTAATGAAATAAGGCTGGTAATGGTAGTATGCGATGCATTTAATGATGTGACTCTTGTCTTCATTACGAGGAAAGAAAATAAAAATTCTTTACAATGCTAATCGAAACTGAGTTCATATTGTTATCATGTAAAAATACATTATGAACTTTTAAAAGCATTGTGGATAAAAATGGATACACAATGTAATGTAATAATAATATTATTACAACGAGTGTATAATAAAGTAAAATAAAATAAAGATGATAAACACATAACCTCTAATATCTTATGGAGGTAGAAATTATTTTATCTCACTCACAATGTAGAATCTATTTTTATGACGAGTTCCATATTCATTTGTTATAGCGTTTTACTATACAAGATGGGCCAAGGTCAAAGAATCCCTCACAATTACTGAAGCTCAGTATTATGCAGACCCAAAAAAAGGGTGACGATGTTTCCATTATATTTTATTGACATTCGATACTGAAAGCTTCTGATGGCTATGACTGTGATATCAATAAAGAAAATAAATAAACGAATCGGTTGTCGTTTAGCATTTTGGTAAAAATAGACATTATACTTTACAAATAGGTACTCGTAATAACAAAGACAAGGATAAAACATAATGGTACAATAATACTTTTGAAGAAAAGCCTCTGGGGTTTTAACGTCAAAGGACTGCCACGGAGAAGCCTCGGATTTTGATCTTCTCGTATAGAGACATTTGGTTTGTTTTCGTTTTTTCGGTGAAAATTGGGGTAGGCCCAATTTTCGCCACCATGTCATAAGCCGAACTCATCCATCGGTTGCCCGGTTACCCCTATCAGGTCTTCGGTCCATCTTGTGAGGAGCCTGCCCACGCTGCGCCTTCCTGTTCTTAATCGTCACTTTAGAACCTTTCTGCCCCAAAATTATGTCACAACATAATAAAAAACCGTACGTTGAAAAAATATTTTTGGTAAATACACAGTACAAAGAATTTCATTAGTAGTAAACTTTTTAAAGCTCATTAGGCATGATACAACGAGTTACGCTAAACATATTTTGAGGGCTCGAGTAAAATTTAAAAAAAAGGAAATGAAAAAACAACACACTGAAGTCACACGAAACATCTTACTTTTACTTAACGTAACCCTCATAAAAAAATAGTATCAATATTAACTAAAGATTGATCTTCCTGATTGTGCAAATAGCATGTCGAATCGAATTTAAATTTAATCCAGACCAAAGAAATGTAAATTAGACGATTAAATAGGTACCTACTTACAATAGAATTAGTCTTGGAAGTTGTTTTATATTCTTTAAGATAAAAGGCTTAAGTTTGATTACACCACCAGCTGGCTTAGATGACATAATGTACTCAAAGGAACTTGCAACAAAACCTATTTCTTAAAATAGTATAAAGCAAAGTCGCTTGACTTTTCTGTCTGGTTCTTTGTTAATTTATTCTAAACTACTTACCAATTTTGATACGGTTTTCACAATTATTTAGTTTTTTTTAATATTTTATAGTATCATATTTTAGTAAAAAAAGAAGAATTTTAAAGATTTGTATATGACGAAGCAAGAGCGGGTCGCTAGTCAGCAATGAACACAAACTCATATAACATAATAATTATACGAAGCGAATGTTACCTTTACTTCGTTAAACAAAATTTGATGTTTAAAATTTGCTTAATGTCTAAGGATTCTGATTAAGAAAGTTCGGTCTTTCTAAGGTTTCTGTTGTGATATTTGGATTTTATAAGTCAAGTATTATTTTTACATCAGTATGGTAGCTAACAAGGATAGGAAGGCATATACTGTAGTAGTAAATAATGATTTCAGTTACTGTATGTTAACCACGAAACTGAGTTACATAAAGAGACTCTCCCTTCGAAACCTCGTATATTTTTGTTGAAGTTATGTTCTTTATTTTCAGTTCGAAACTGAGGGATAAATATGTGTGCAAGTATAATAAGTATTAGTCATAAAGGAATACGATTAGTAGGTATCTATAAAGAAGAAAAAAAGAAAATGTATGAGTTGTTGTTTTTTAACCAATATCTGCTTTTTATTTCTGCTGTTTATTAAAGGCTTTCTTCTTCAATTCTTCATATGTTCGTGTGGACGCACGGCTCCAACTAGTTGGTATGAAATGTATGAGTTTATTTCATCCTGCTATCTGCTTTCGATATGCCAAGGTGTAGTCAATATCTAACTTAGCCAACGACTGCAATATTAAGTAGTTTTCTAAAAAAATATGCAACGAAAGATTACACAATCAACCAAGTTTCACATTTACAAATATCAGCAATCACAATTGCAAATTCAACATCTTACAATGCTGATTAAAAATAATAAAAAGCATAAAAACTTAAAAGGCAATGCCTATTACACACTTGTTATTAAATATCAACATTTTTTCTCACGTAGCGTTATATAACAGATTATTGTATTCCCACAGGACTTAATTAGGTGCCAAAACGAGACCCGGACATGCGTGAACACTATCAATTATCGAGCAATTAACTCAATTAATACCTAAACAACCGTCAATAGGATCAACATAATATACCGACGAGCCTCGGTGGGCAATAAAGAAATCAATCAGCGGATTAGGTATTTCAAATCAATAAAATCAAAAAAGGCCATAATATTGGTTGGACATTCATAGTGATGTAGAAAAGTGACTAGATGTGGCCACATCCTTTATTCGGTGTAGGACAGATTCGGTATATGTCGTCTAATCGAATAAATATTATTGCTATGAGTGTGTATAGACAACATATTGCATCTGACTTAATACAAATTGAAATGAATTTTGAAGAGCTTTTGAGCATAAGTAGGTACTTAGTTTTACATTTTTATGCAATTTTGGAAACCTTCTTCTTTTTGACATGTTTTCATTTGCCTTTCTGTATTAACTAACAAATATGATAAGGTAGTAACTTAATAATATTATCTTTTATACATAAATCAAACAGAATATGTAATTAAGTAAATGTGTTACCTAATACAATTGCATAAATATTTTTATTACTTTTTACATTTAAATTTAAATTCACACTCACTCACATTTCATAACCAACCACGCTCATACCACTTCTAGTTCGTCTATACAATAATATGAGTCGATTTTTTAGTTCTCATGGGAGTATAATATGCGAGGCGGCTTGTATGATACAGAGTGGAGGAGGCAGGTTGGTGGGGGGACGGTGTGTTTGATGCCGACAGCACAGGTGTGATGCGCGCCCGATGCGGTCTCACTGACCAAGATCGGTTACACCAATAACTTAACTACGGTTAAGATCCTTTAAATTTTTTTTTTGATTATGAGCAATAAATAGTTATGAGTAATGATTACAAACTTATATGACTAATAATGTATAATATTCTATAAACTACATGTCAGTTCGTGAATAAAACTAGGATTGCTTTTATTACTTATACTTTGACAGTTTTTTAAAGTAAAGCGTTATGTTTTTAAGTCGGATTATTTGCTATATTACAATAGATAGCGTTAGAGTTATGATATCGGCTATTACAACACTAACGCTATCTCGTGGTACCTGTCTCTTACAAATAAGTTTTAAGGATTGAAACTAGGCAAATTCTACTGCGAGTTGCTTAGGTCGTAATTGCAGTATGTAATTTTAAATTGTCTTGGATATTGACACAAATAAAGAAAACAATTTAGGATAGATAATTTGGTAGGCTAATATAAAAAAATACATCAAATATTTTAAATGCAATATTTTTGGTAATTATTATCGGATACCTACCATTACAATGTTTTATATTTGTCTATGTTATTTATGTATCGCGTTCGAAGTAAAATAACATTTGAAACAATTGAAACCGTTGACAGTACCTCATGACTTTATGTGCAAAAAAAAATTTGCTAAAATATTTTTACTAGATAGCTTTTACAGTTTATATAGAATTGAGTTTGTGGATATCAGGTATCATAAAATCATTAAACCTTTTAACTTTATTTCTGATCTAATAATTGTAGTTTAATCTTATTTATAAGACACTACAAAATTCAATTTTAGATCTTACTTGTTCCTCGTGATAATAATATTGTTAAATTACCTTAACTATCGGTTAACAGTTAACTGATACCAAATGATGCAACTTGCCTCAACAAAGTTCACGCGGGTCAGTTAATTATAATACTGAGCATTATTTCGCTGTAGTTAAGTTGATATGTAAACGGATTGTTACTTTTATACCTATTTGTTATCATTGCATTGGCTGGGAGAATGTTTTGTTCTTACTGATAACGAGATACAACAAGAGGTGACTGTAATTATATACTGTTGTTGTTGATTGATAATTGTTGGCTATGCGATTCTTTTTAATATTTAATTCAAGTAATAAACGAGCTTTGATTGTTATGGTCATATAGCACGAAAGTCGAACTTTGATGGTTCGTACCGAATGGTTCCCGTTCATTTAATGGGATAACTTAATGTGTGGCCGACACGATTGGGTTTTAGAACAATTTATCTCTTAATATAATTCTCAAGAAATTCAACATAAAATGATTTTATAAGGGCACGTAAAAGAGTAAATGACTAACTTATGTTGTTAGTTTATTAATAGAGAAATATAACACGGATTATTTCATGTGTGTGTGGTGTGTTCTATATGGATGTGCTATTCTTCTTAAATCAGAGCATTTCGCCTTTAGGGAGCTTTTGTACAAAATCTTAATACTTAAGGTATTTTCACTATGTTTTGTATATTCAAAATAAACTTGGCAAGAACACATGACTTAATCACCATCAGTCAATCTCATGTGAAGTACTATTTCGGTTGCTAAAAGCATGAATAATTAGTTTTATTTGATCTAATTAATAACTTACTAGATCAAATTAAACTAGTACATACTGATAGCATGCTTTTAGGTAGATTCTCGGTGATAGATTGCTGATGATGATCTCGAGACTCGGTGATAGATTGCTGATAGCAGTAATGTCCCGTTTTCTGTTAATCCCTTAGTTTACTTAAGACGCCTACAGGTAAAGTTATCTCCGTGGGTTAATACTATATTCTAGAATTTTTCTTCTTTTTAGCGTGTCGATGGCAATTCAATTTTGTCAGACCAGAGGCCCTAGGGAAAATGTATTGGATTGACGTATGCTAACGCCAACGCTTATGTCAATCTCATACTTTTTTTTATCTATTCTATGAATAGAATAGAAATCTTTGACACTTGTCTAGGGCCTCTGAACTCAGCTACAGATATTGCGTTATCTGTAGCATCGAACAAATTCTGCGGAGTGCAGGTGTTTGGGCACGCAGGACACGACATAAGGTGCTCTATAGTTTGTGGAACGACACCACATACACAGGTTAGGTTCATGTCATAGATGAATCCCACCTGTAAAGATTCTTGCTCAGTCCATCCTGAATGAGAAGTCTATTAAGAGACTTCTAAGCCGGCCAAG
Source organism: Parascotia fuliginaria (assembly GCA_963082885.1). NCBI lineage: Eukaryota > Metazoa > Arthropoda > Insecta > Lepidoptera > Erebidae > Parascotia > Parascotia fuliginaria. Next base: position 9,335,671 of record OY720187.1, read on the forward strand.
GCAGCTCATCTCCAGGAGAGAGATTTTCCGATGGAGGGACAAACGGTATAATAACCGGAACTATCTCGCCACAACCTGAGTCTGGCCTCTGACCTCTAGAATTAAGAGACTAAAACATAAAATAGGTATATTATTGCAGACGAGGTTACCGTCGGTTTCTTATCGTCTTGAATGTGATTGGCTGAACTGATTACTATATTTCGAATGTAGATTGGAGTTAATCTTGCATGCTTAGGAACGTCATCCACTTAGATACTAAGTACCTTGTGACAAAAAGCTAAATTTTTTGAAAATTTAATTTGTATACCTACCTACATGCATCGGCAAGGCAACGGCACCCCTTGATTCAATACTTTTGGAGGCTAGCATTTATCATTATACTAACTATTGATAATATACGACTTCAAACGGAACTACTGTGTAAAATTTGTCGATTGTTAAACCAAATACCATTTGATTTTAATGTAATTGTGTATATGTATTATAGAAAAGCCATTTTACTTACTTAGTTTGTTACAATTAAACTTAACCTTTCACATACAACCACAAAATTTACTCTATTTTTTTCAATATTAGCATAGATGGGACGATTGCAGCCTTTTAAAAGTTCTTTGATGCATCGAGTGCAGTCTACAGGAACGCTTTAAAAATAAAAAAAGTAAATAGATGTACAATTCCTTTACGGACCAATGAAGTGAAAGCGATACTCAAGAAAACAACATTTGTATTGTAATGTTAACAGGATAATCCGACTTAAAAGCGTCATGTTGACATTCTAATTTCGCTTTACCACCCTCAAGTTTTATCTATTGAAAAAGAAAGTGTTAACAATAAACTTGGATAAGACCACACAAAATTGACAAAATATTTTGCGGATATCACTGTTTGTTGTCAACTAATCTACCTGTTGTTGTTAAGGATTAATCTTTTTTGTTAAAGTGAAGGACAATCGTCAGTGAGAGTACCTGTTTCTATCAATAATATAAATTGTTTGATGAACGTCAGTGGATTATTCTATATTATCGCTCGCTTTAAGGTACAAACATTGCACATGTACATACGGAACTTTTAAGCAATATTTTAATTAAGCACTAAGCACTTTTTATTTAACTTTAGTTACAACAGGGATGCCGTTCTACTGATGTTAAGTGATTACTGTAATCTATGGAAACAACTAAGCCATTACCCTTTTATAGAAGGGAATGAGGAGGAGGAAGACAAAGAAAAGATATTTGAAGGGTTTTTGCGAATCCATCAATATTCTACGAAATATCTCCTTTCGCGGTGTGTCCCATAATGCTAGCCATCAACGGTCTATTACCATAAAAATTTAATTATAATAATAATAATATTTCAACAACTACACACAACGCCATCTAGACCCAAAGTAAGCATTATATGCTTGTGCTATGGGTTCTAGAATGCGGATATACATACTTAAATCTTTTTTTTTTGTAAATACATACATATTATACATAGAAACACCCAGACCAATGCAAATAGACATGTTCATGCACACAAATATTTGCACTGAGCGGGAATCAAACCCGCGGCCTCTGCGTGGCAGTCCATACACAGTACCACCGAACCACAGAGGCAGTAATTAAACTATTAACAAAAATATAATTGTTCTTCATTACAGTATAAAGGTTCAAAGGTTTATGTATTTAAGTAATCTCTGATGCTAACTTAAACTCATTAGTTACTTCATAAAATAAGTTATAAAACTATGAAAACGGTACATATCACCTTTAGCTTTTGTCGTAAAATAAAGCACTTTTTTTGTTCAGGTGCTTCTAAGCATAACATAGTAATCCTGGTTTTTCGTAAGGGGTGGGCAGAGGTTTTATGTTGAAAATAAATTGTAAGCTATGCCATATGTAGTAGGGCGCTTGGGAGAGTTGACATACGGCCTCTTTATGTAGGTAGATTTTTTAATCCCGATTTTTTATAATGGATCGTTCAGCGAGGAATAGCTATTTCAATTTAGACATAACAACATGAAATATTTAAATAGAAATTTAGTACTGAACAATCCATTGCATAAAATAAGCGTTTAAATTTTTTTAGTCTACAAATTACAAAGCAGCAGTTAGTCTTTAACACCTAGTTTCTGAAAGGCTAATCAATGAAAAATTAACTAATCACCTGTCAAACCTCATGTGAAGTACCTAAAAGCATGGATTTAGTTAATTTTTTTTTGTTATATCTCATGTACCATTAGGATTATTAAAGCATGAATAATTGGTTTAATTTAATCTAATTTTTTAATAATTAGATTAAATTAAACAAGTTTTTCATGCTTTAATTTTTCGTTGTTGCTCGGCAGATAGATTAATGACCCCGCTAAGGTGATATTTAATACGATAGTAGCACCCGTAATTTGGTATTACTTCAGTTACATCTTACAACAACTTCCTTTAGTGGTTCTTAAATCTAGACTGAAGACCACACGTTAAGTAAAAAAGCAATAATATTAAAGAATAGTAAATAATTAATAAGTTTTAATAACATGCAAGTAATTAAAGTTTAATGTAACACAAACAAACAACAGTCTCGTTATTTACAAAGAATATGACGAGTGCAGAGTTCAATGAATGCGAGCTCATGCATGGAATAATTAATACATAGCCATCCGTAAAGTGTCAGGGCAAACGGCGTCGAAAACAAATATATGAATATTAAATGAGACGATATATCTTACGAGAATTTGTTGTCCTTCCTTCAAACTGTAATCATATGATATTGATTTTATTTTTATAGATGAAGGTTGATGGCATTTTATATTTAACTTTTATTATCGTTTTCTTACTAGCGTTATTTGGATTAGACGTGGGTCCCTTTATATGATCCATATTATCGGGTAGAATTATGTTATAGTCCGTTTAGAGACTCAAGATCGTTACACTTAAACCTTGCGACTGCCTTTAAACGCTGTTGTATTTCTTGAAAAAAAAATGCATTTGCCTACGTCATGTATTTCTTCGCAAATGATCGTCAAAACATGGCCCTAATCCTAAGAGACCTGCTGAAAGTGAGAGAACTTGTGGAATGAAGGTCAGTCTCTAGAGTAATTATCATAACAACAATAATATGTCATTTATGAGACATGCACCGATCTTTTTCTAACTACAGTATCCTTTAAAAACATATAAATTTTTCATGAATCAACACGTTAGTAATGTGCGCTAGAATAAATAATTAATAATTAAATAAAATAAATAATAAATAAAAAACCTATAGTTTTGTTATTACCTAATGGTGGCGGACTAGTACGTATCATCAGCCCAGCTAATGAGATCTATTCTGCAATTTACAAAATCTCTATCACATTGTCTTATTTAGTAATTAACTACATTTTATCCCTTTAAATTTGCCGTGAATTATATCCCAGCTAAAATAGTTCACGTGTCTCGGTGAGCTCAAAGTTACTGCATATTTTAGTGTACATCGCTCCTGTACGGCAATTTATAACGTAAAATTAGAATTATAATCTTAATTTGAGCTTTATTTTGTAAAATTAAGTTTACAACTGACAAGCTCGGTATATTTAAACTACTTACTCGTTTTCGATTGCAATTAAGGTCAATTTTGCTTAGGTATTATGCTGCTAAGATTGATAACATTTATATTAAACTAGCAAACCGCTCCTGCTTTGGTACTTTAATGCTTTTTACGATATAATAATAATAATTATTATTGCTATTTACTTAAGAACAAAATGCATTCACAGCACAGCAAAAAAAGTTAAATTAACATGAGTAGCCTCGAACGTGACATAAACTGTATTTACTTTAACCATATTATAATACTATTGTGTAGGTAATTCTGATGACCCTATTGCTTCCGTAACTTACGTAAATAGTTAATTGCGTAAATGACTTAAATTTTTTGTAAACTTTTTGTTTAGATTATTTGGATGATTATTTAGTATTTGATAATTTTTGTACAAATAGACATATTAATAGGACTAGACAAAAGTTGTATTAACCATTGATATTTAAATTATAATAGATACCTATGTATTTAAATTAGACTAATTAAGTTTACTTCTTAGATTTTTCATTAAGTACCTAGTTTAATTTCATTGTAATATCTAATTGACCATGCATAATTATGTTTTATCTAAATCTTGTTTAGTATTTATTTGTTTACTTTATTATAAAGAATGTATGTGTCTTTAAGATATGTATATTAGAGAATTGTAATCCCGATGGTGCCCAAGATACAAGCATTAGCTTAGTTTGGGACCAAACGGAAAGTACATATTGTATGTAATTTATATTTATTAAAATAAAATTGTAATCCCGATGGTGCCCAAGATACAAGCACTAGCTTAGTTTGGGACCAAAGGGACACTACCTATACCTATATTGTATATTGTATGTAATTATTATTAATAAATTGATAATAAATTAATAAATAAATTGAATAAAAACAAAAAATAATGATATTCTACCACATTCCCACAGTGACTTCTAGCCCCAAATTAAGCAATTATATTTTTGCTTGTGATACGGGTATTAAACAACTGATATACTACATATATACATTTTTTTTTGTAAATACATATATATTATAGATAAATAACACCCAGACACAAAACAAACAATCATGCTCATTACACCAAGATTTGTCCTGGGTAGGAATCGAACCCACGACCTCCGGCTTAGCAGTCAGGGTCACCAAGCACTAGGCCAACAGGCCAGTCACAAGTTATAGTTACAAGTTATTGAAATTCACAGCTTTTCTCTACTATAACTTGCATGTATTATATTTATAAACCTTGTAGACGACATGCCCTTAATGATAGTGAAAATCGTATTAAAATCTGTTGTGTGGTTTAGAATAAATTAACGGACAAACAGTAAAAATATTGCTTTATACTATATATTTAAAGCGCGGTGCTTGATTTATAAGGAATCATAACTGTAAAATAATTATGATATCTAAATTCTTTAAAAATGATTTTAAATAATAAAGTAAAATAATAATCAAAGATAGTTTAAATTTTAGAATTAAAATAAACTGCCTATAGATCCGATCATGGTATTTATTTAGTATTAATTATTAATTGTATTAAGTTCAAAAATATTCTTGTACACTGTACTTTAGGTAAATTCGTTGCAATGTTATTTAAATGTGACTCCAATTATCATTTTCATTAATTTCATATACTGTTTTTTAATTTCTGATTGTTATAATCTTAAGGTTAATTAAGTACTTAGCTCAAAAATTTGATAAATAAGTCATAAGTAGCAATTAAAAACTGCATCCTATGAATTAACCACAATTAATCTAATTTTAGCATATAGGTACTTACTCGTAATATAAAATACTTGCTTGCTTGCATTTTAATTATAATTATTATTTTCAGAAATATAAATATAATCATAGCTTAATGCCTTTCTGTGAAGGTGTAAGCAAGTTCAAAGAGGAACTGTAGTAGCAATATATATTTTTTTTGGTAAAAAGTATGGGTGAAAACCCCATCAATCTACGTGTTTCTACGTAAAAATATTATTATTGTTTATTTTAAAGTTTTAATAATAGAAAATTTCTTTACTTCATAGCTCGTGTAAATTTAAATAATTACATGGTACACGAGCACTGTCTGTTTTGGATGCGCAAGTAGCCAGTTACTGGGAGTTAATATTGTGCCTCGGGCGTTGATCATTTTTTGCGGGTGCACCCGAATCAACCACCTTGAGCACAACAAATGTGTGGGCAATCCGGTAATTTATTTTTTTAGCCAATAAATTACTCATACGTCAAAACTTCGGACATGGCTGGGCGATGCGAGGCGCTGCACGAGTGATATATTGGCCCTTGTCACAGCACTCTACCTTTTCCTAACAATTTTAATATGACTTTCGATTAATAAATTGCTCATTTTGGATGAACCGTTTTACTAATGAGTCGGTTTCATAGACTCGACACACCCGGCACATTTATAATATTAGAGCATGTCACATTTTTTGAATTTGTATTTCTTGTGATAAAATATGAATTATTCTAAAGGTTTTAAGAAAATCCTTCAAGTTTGTATCCTCGCCAACAAGTCCCAGACACGTAGCCTTATTGTATCTGGGCTTCCAGTTCTCAATTACTTTTTGATTTTTAAAGGCTTTCGAATATTGCTTTCTTCGAGGTAAATATTGAAAGTTCACACTAAAGCAACTTTATAGAAAAGACATACAACCATGCCTGTTTTAATAAATTATTAATATTTAAGGTACATAAAAATGAACAGGGTTGTTGTATACTTACATGTCTTGAAGCTGTGATATAAGTTGAGTTTGTGAAGGTGATTAATGATTACCTATAAAACATTATCAATGTGTTGTTGTTACTGACATGCGATGTCAACTACGGTCAGCATACACGATTGTGGACCGCGCAAATAGTAATTAAAAATCAAAGTTAACTATGATATATTTATTGTGAGTGCAAAAAGTAGTACGTTCTGAAAAAAATAACAATTGTGAATATTATTGTTTTCACATAATAATGAATTAGTTTTCCGCTTGCGTCAAAAACATTGCAATTAATATGAATTTGCAGACGATAATCTCAGAAAAACGTGCACATCTATCGTAAAACAATGAAATTAATTTTATTTATTTTATAAAAAAAAAATTCCCATCAGTTTCGATAATAAAATATACGTCATGTATCTATTGTTTCCTTCTATACCATTTAATTAATAATGAAATTTTGTTTTTTGCGAAAATTATATCTCTTATAGTTGTTTTAATTGGCAATACTCAATAAACTTCGACTCTGCTATACATTTTTACATTAAAAACAGGTTTTAATGAAACTTCTTGATTTTATTTGATGTTTGTAGATTTCGTTTGTCTATATTTTAAGACTCAATGTTCGATGTGATCATTTTGTAGTTACTATTGTGATAACGTAGGTACCGACTACATTTTATTAGTAATTTAAACAGTAACTAACAGAACTAACACATTGTAGAATGCAAATAAATGATATGAATATAACCGTCCAAAAAACTTATCAGAGGATAGACCTCTGTAGTACCTATGTAGAACAGCTATACAACCACTCAGTTTTGGGTGTCGTAAGAGACATTCAAGGAGGTACTGTGTAAGACGCAGTAGAGTTATGCTTAAAGATCTTTATGCAGTAACCAAACCGCCTAGCAGCTTGCGCGCCTACCAAGCATGGTGAAAGCAGTTGACGTGTTAAATCAGTTCCACCCACACGTCCATCACTGTGGCTGTTTTAAACTAGGATTAACTATGAAGATAAAAAACCATCCCGTAAAGTCGCCATAATAGAGGCCACCATGCCAGCAGTTTGAATCGATGACTTTTGGGATGGTGGTTACCACTTCCAGATCCCATTGACTGCTTATTAGTAACAGGCAGAGAGTAGTCACTATGGTAGGTTAATATAAAAAAGTCAAATGGAAAAAACCGAGAACTGAATGACATATTTTGTAGCAAACTTGAAAAATGACTTACCACGATATAATGTATCGAAGTAAAATATGTCATGATGTGATAAGTTAAATTGCCAGTCACATCTTAATTGTGTCGTATATAACTGTGTGATAAAAAAATATTTTAAATAAAATACTCACAACTAATAATCACCATCGTTCCTTCGGCTACAAGCTTCAGCTAGCTCATGCTCTCATCTTAAAACAACATCTTCTGATTCATAATGTGTGAATCGCCCTGTCTTTGTTCTAAGTTGTGGATGTCGAAACGACCCAATGGATAAGGCATCCGATTCGTAAACACGAGGTAGCGGTTTCGAATCCGGGCAAGTACCAATGTGATTTTTCAAATCATATGTACTTTCTAAGTTTATCTTGGACATTTCTGACTGACGGGAAAGGAAAACATCGTGAGGAAACCTAGACTTAAAAATCTGAAATTGCCAATCCGCCTTGAGCAAGCGTGGTGATTAATGCTCATGCCTTCTCTATATGAGAAGAGGCCTTTACCCTGCAGTGGGACAATAAACAGACTGGTATTATAAGTCGTAGAATGCCCTATATGTCGTTTTTGCAAAAAACTACAGCACAGAACGAAGTTGAAAAAAGTTTTAGTGAGACCTGTACGAGGCACAAACGTTGGATGCTTTACGCTACGAAAGGTGCAGTCCCAACTGGGTGAAGCTGTTTTTTTAAATTAACATTGTTTGATTAACTTAACAGTTTTATAATCTATCCATGTAATAAAAGAGTCATAGAAGCGTCCATACTGTCTACGATTACCACGCTTGCTAACAGCATGTAATTTTAGATTTTTTTTTGTTTATATTTCTAAGTTCCCGTTCAATGTTTTCTTTCACTGCAAATCAGTGATGTATGTAGAACAAAGAAAGCACATAAGGATTTTAAAACAGTTAGGTACATTAGTTGCCCTGGTTTCGTACAGCTTCATGCTCAAGTTTTGGAGACCTTAACACACAACACTTATAGCAACTAAGATCCAACACGACTTAAACTAAACTAAGGCGGTAAGGTCCTAGAAAAAAATCATACGATATAGTAGCCTTAAATATTTGCTTCGAAATTTTCATTCCGAACGAAAGCAAGAGTAAAAACTTAGCTTAAATAGCAAGCCGCCAATTGAATATTAAAAAGTTTAATTATTTATTATTTAGTAATTAAGAATAGTAACATTAAGAAAATTTGTCTAAACAGATTTCTGGTCTGATGTGAACTAGCTCAAAATGGCAACACAATCTTGCTGTTCAGTGGCAGTTGCCTGTTCCCGTATATGAGAAGCGCCGGCGCCGTACTGACAGAAGAAAACATTGTGTCTTAGGATACCTACACGTGCAATATTTTCCTTTTTCTTAGAATGTTGATTGTGGTAAAGAATCGAACTGTATTCCTTGTACTTTAATGATCTATGAACACATTGGTTTTACGAAACAGTGACAATTTAATTCTTTGGTTTCTTTTAACATTTTAATGTAACGCGTGCAATAATTTGACACTCTGTCTATTTTCCTAGACAGACTTTGCCATCTCTGTAGTATTAAAACCACCATTGTAAGGATGTCCTGAGACACAAATCGTAAATAAATCTAATTCGTTAAGCTGCTCTATCATTGGTGAGAGTGAAAGGCACTGGTACTACCTAGACTGGTCGCTATTCCACAAAGACAAAATCGTCAAATACCTATTTATGAAAAAGCGTATAGACAAACGGTTAAATTTACATTGCAGGATCTCTGTATATTCCACAAACTTCAAACCCTAAACATGTTAAACTAGTGAAAACTGTATTTTGTGGCAGATTTCGCATCAAAATTAAGGCATTCCACTAGCTTGGTGCCACCAAGCTAGTGGAATGCCTTAAATTTGATGCAAAGTATAATAATAATAAATTAACGAATGATGACCGCAGTAAGGTGATAATAAAAGTCCTTCGTAACACATGATTTGCTTCAATGAAAATTTGTTTGTTGTACTTACTTATACTTACATACTATTGTGACGTCATTCGATCTTTACTTATTTCTATTAGTAATGAAATGTTAGAAATAATATGTTATTCTCTTATGTCAGAAGCGATTGGTATTGATTTCATGGGTTACATTATAAAAAAATATTGCGATAAATGTCAATTTAGTTAGTTTTAATTAAGCGTACTAGAAAGATGAAATACTGGAAATATTTTCAAGCATTAAGAGGTGTTTCATCATGCGAGTTTTGCAACGAAATTTTCGTGTTGAATTCGTCTTACGCAAAAAGATTAATAGGGGTGGGATCAAACTTGTCTCGCTTGTCACAATCCTTAAGGTGCATATCCACAGAAGCGGGGAGAAATTGCGGAGTGGTATTGCGGTCGGTGTCTCTACCAACACGGAGCGAGGTTGCAGAGCGAGGTTGAGAAGCGAGGATGCGTTTTGAATTAATTTTGAAGCGAGGCCCTGTAGCCCGGCGGGGTTTATATGCAATCCTAATAGTTAATATTTCCTCGGTTCCTCGCTCCGCAACCTCGCTCCAGTTCTGTGAACAGGTAGTCATTAGCGATATCATTTTATAAAATTTTAAAGTAAGTTTCGCATATTATTACATAGCAATCGTGAGTGAGAGTAATGATTGTTTTTGAATTCTATGTCATCTGTACTTAGAATAAAAATGTAGACTAAGGCGCGACGACCTTGTAAAAGTGGCGGGCAACCGATTTAAAATATTAGTAAAAAGAAATAATTTAACAGCACAAATCTGAAACTACAAACTATGCCCAGTATAAGCTCACTTCTATGACATGGAATATAATACAGCTGTAGAAAAGTGAGTTTACAATTACTCTTGCTTAGTTCTTTGGAAACAAGTTATTTTGGTATTTAGTAGCTTTTTAACAACATAAATAAGTAGCCTAGTTACGTTTTAAGCTGCTGAAATATATCAATCATGAGTAGAGAACCCTGAATGGTTTGTTCTTAAGTACAAGGTGCACATGATCTTCAACCTTAAAAACCATGTTTGGAATCATACAGTTCAGAATTCACATGCTGCTATCAAAATGAAGTTAGTGTAGTTATTTGTTTTAGGGTTTGCAAGTCCAAGATTCCTTTTCTATGTATATTTAGCCTAAAGCAACAGACTGGTAAGGAAACCTCCTTCGTAGGCCCATCTTATCATAATAACTAATTAAATGTTATCCACCATGCTTGAACCAATATCTTGTTATACGTGTTTCGCAGGAGTTTCAAAAATGCAAAACGCTGTAGATACTTTCGAAGACAGTCTCAACAACTGCCAGTACCTCACCTTTTGAAAATTGAACACAACGAACACGATACTGAAGTAGCGATCTTCAGATAATGTGATCATTGTGGCATAATAAGTAGTTATTTAAAAAACTAGCTTTAGGTAAAAGTTTTTTTTGAGTTGTCGGTCTTCGAGAAATATGGTGTTACCGATGATCTCGGCAACACAAATAACATCATTGTCTCAACACTGTTCTGCAATACCTTAAGTCGCCTAATGTTAGGAGTACCTACCATTTACGACTTTAACACTTTAATAGTTTTCGATCTCAAAAAGTTTGGGTGTCTACTATCCTAACAAGCAGCAAGGTTTAATATAATAAACTATGAGCTGAATACAAACTACAAACAAATTTTAACGGAAGAGGTAAAGGGGTTTAAACAAAGAAATGAACAGTTCATTATTCACACGAGAAATTTGTTTTTTGGTCCAATAAATTATTTGTTATTATTAAGACTGAACATAAATATAATTTCGCAGCATTTTTGTGGAATCTATACTAATACATAGAGCGGAAGAGTTTGTTTATTTGAACGCGCTAATCTCTGCAACTACCAGTCGGATTTGAATAATTATGTTTGCGTATGACAGCCCAGTTCTTAAGGAAGGTTATAGGCTATGTAACATCACGCTACTGGCGACGGGAGCAGAGCAGTAACCAAAGACGCGGGTCAAATCGCGCTGTGGGAAGTTAGTGAATAGATAAACGTTCAACCAAAACTTTTGCATCAATGTTTAAGCCATCATAATTGTTACCAATTACTTATTGCTTAGTAATATAGCTTAAGTTTGTGACTTTGACTCCACCTGAGACTTGTGCTCATATAAAAATGTATTTAGAGAGAGTAATAAAGAACAAGACTTCATTAAAAATAGCTTGGTAGAAAGATGAATCCATATTGTTGTCACATAAAATGAAAGTTGTGTGTTCGCCTTTATTGATAAAGACCAATTAATAAGACAAGTGACCTAAGATAAATTATACCTATGCAATAAACCAGAATTATCTCTCTTGTGTTACATATAAATATGAGGTGTGAATGATGTAGCGGCACTGGCGAACATGGCTCGTTTGGTGTTGTGTGTGTTGGCCCTTCTGGTGGCCGGCGGTCTCGCCGACCCCCTCAAGAAGACGTCTAAAGTTGGTAAGTTACATTTTATTTTATTATAAAAGCATAAATGTTTTTTTTTAATATTTACAATTTATAACCATAGAGTCTAAAATATAAAAAACAAATTAGGATTTTAATAGGTAGTTTTTATATCCAGCGGACCCCGTCTTAGTGCAACGGCAATGGGACCTGATGCATTTGTTCTGGCGTCTATACGAACCAAACTATGTCGAATCTTGGAAGCCCATATCCAACACATGGACCTTTGAAAAGAATATCGAACACTTTGCTGTAAGTTTTTGACGGTTTCCAATTAACTAGTAATGTGAATATTATATTAAATGTCTTGAAACGATCATTATTATTTCAGAATGTAAGCGCTGTGACAACCTATATTGAAATGTTAGAGAATAAGTGGAATCTTCCCAAAGCTGTCCCATTCAATGTTCACCAGCCCGAACATAGGTTCGAAGCAGTCACTTTGTTTAATGTCCTTTTCTCTGCTAAGGATTACGAAACTTTTTACAAGAGTGCTGTATACCTCAGAGAACGCATTAACGAAAACCTTTACTATTATGTCCTTAACATTGTGATCTTTAACCGTAAAGACACGCAAGGTGTTTTCACCCCTCATATTTATGAGGTCTTCCCTTCATTCTTCCACAATGGAGAAATAATGACAACCGCACAAAGAATCAATTCTCATGGAATGCACTATGTTGATTACTACCCATCCACTTTCAAATGGAACGACAATGTTGTTATCAGATGGAATGCCACAATCTGGCCTTACGCTTGGAATGGCGTCGAGCACCCAGTCGATTATTTCACACATGACGTCACCCTTAATGCTTGGTATTACAACTTCCACGCCCTCCAACCCAGCTGGCTCGGTGGTGAGGTTGTTACTTTAGCCAAAGAGCGTCGTGGAGAATGGTTCTGGTACATTCATAAACAAATTTTAAGTCGTTATTACTTGGAAAGTTTATCTAATGGTCTTGGTGAAATCCCCGTGCTTGGTCACGAGATTGTAGAAAATGGTTACGCTTCAGGTCTTCTGTACCATAATGGCATTCCATACCCAGTCAGGTCTGATTATTTCCATCTCGACCAACCTAAATTCGTTGAAGCGCTTCAGCAAATTGAGGATTATGAACGCCGCGTACGTGATGCTATTGACCAAGGTTATATTGTGAACGTAAGTATATTTCTTATAGATTTTTTTATACACGAGTATTTAATCCCTGGTGTTGAAATTAATTTTGTTTATATATTACAGCCAATGGGTGAGCACATTAATATCCGAGTTCCTGAAGCCATTGACGTTTTGGGTAACATAATTGAAAGCAATGTTGATTCTCCTAACAATTACTACTACAGAGATTTCATCAGCATTTGGAAGAAGGTATTGGGCAATTCTCTCGTACCCGAACATCAATATTATCACCAGTATGTATATGAGTCAATTTATTTATTAATTGAATTGAAGCGAATGTAAACAATGTGACATAAATTGTATGTCTTTGTAGCTTCACACCTTTGGTAGTCCCCTCAGTTTTGGAACACTATCAAACAGCGCTGCGTGACCCCGCTTTCTACATGATTTGGAAGCGCGTCTTGGGTCTATTCCAGTTATGGCAGGAGCGTCTTCCTAAATATAAACGTGAAGAACTTGCTCTGCCTCAAGTAGTTATCAAGAAAGTTGAAGTTGATAAACTGGTGACATATTTCGAGCATACTTACCTGAACATTACCAACCATCTTCACACTGAACCCGGTAAGTTTGATACTGTACCTATATATTCACATATTTTTTAACTACAGCGACAGTCAGCTCAAGTTATAGTGCATAAGTCTACGTAAACACTTTACATTTCCCGTTAAAAGTTTGATGTTACCGATTCTAAAAACCTTTATAATTTTGATCCCGGATTTTTAAAACGGGGCGCGACAAAGCTTCCTACAAAAGCATGGTAACAACCAGTTTTGCAATAATGCCTACTATCTCTGAAACTCACTAAATGCTTAACATCAGACACAGTGGAGTCGTTTTGATAAGCTTATACATGTAAAAAATTTAACGGTATTCATACACCATAAAGATTAGACCCGGCTAAACGCGCTCTTGTAGGTTCTAAGCATATAGTCACTAGTAATGTCCTAACTGAGAACCTATTTCTGAGAGTTTCTTAAATGATGACTGTAAATTACGTTTGTTATTGCGATTAAATAATTTGAAATTCGGCCGCTCAAACATCACACCCCACTTACACACAGTATCCCAAGTTACGTCCAGAGACCAAAAATTAACAGGTTTATTTTCTTCTTTATAATTTTTTATGATTATTTTATTTATAGGCAATGGAGTGTGGGATCAAGTAAGTGTCTTGGTACAACGCCCAAGGTTGAACCACAAACAGTTCCAGATCCGCGTAAATGTTAAGAGTGAAGTTGCTAAGTCTGTAGTGGTGAAATTCTTCTTAGCTCCCAAATACGACAGCCATGGTTTGGAAATTCCTCTACACGAGAACAGTCAGAACTTCTTCCTCTTAGACGAGTTTGTTTACGATCGTAAGTATATTTATATCTTAGGAATAATAATATTTAGTTTGAGTTTACACTTCATATAATGTGCTTCTGCTTTCAGTACCTGTTGGAGATTCCGTCATTACCCGTGATTCCGTTGACAATACAAACTTTGCTAAGGACTGGGTTGAGACCCACGAACTTTACCAGAAAGTAGAGAGCGCCGTCCACGGCAAGGGACAATTTGTAGTTGAGCACTTTACCGATATCGCCATGATGCCCCAACGTATTATGCTGCCTAAAGGTAAATATAATAACAAACCTAGGTACTCACAGTTCCTAATATACCTATTACGTCTACTTCAACAAAATGTTAGTTTCTATAATTTGCAAAATTGACAATCATATTTCATTACCAGGTCGCATTGCTGGTATGCCTTTCGTTATGATGGTCTACATCTCCGAGTATCGCGCACCCAAGATACCTTTCTACAGTGGTTTCGACCAAACCATCTCTCTTGGCATCGGCAGCGGCGCACACCGCCTCACCGACGAACCACTTGGCTTCCCAGTCAACAGGCCCCTGTATACTTGGCAAGTGGAAGGCCTGCAAAACATGGTGTTCCGAGATGTCATCATTTACCACAAGCACACCCCAGAAATCGATGTGCCACACATCGAATAAATGATACTCAACTAATTGTCGACGCCTAAGAATTGCAGCAGAGCTTTTATTATTAGAATAGTTCTTAAAATATTGAGAATACTCACTTGTAAAAAAGAGAGTTGAGAGTTCTCTGCGAATATCAATAAAAGTAGCGATACGCGATGAATCGAAACAATAAATTTAATTTCTAACCAAACGAACTGTCAGTCTTTTGTTTCCGAATGGCAAACAATAGCCTTGAAGAAAACATTATTATATTAATTTATTTTTATAATTATTAGTATTTATTTATGTCAGCTTATGTACGTGAAAAGTATATAAATGTGTATAATTAAAAAAAATCAATACGTGTATTATGAAGAAAATATATTATTAATGATTTATATTGATTATTAAGTAAATTATTATACCCATCGAACAATCTATCTATCCAGAGAACATTTTAGTCTCGAAGAATCTATAGAATCAAAACATAATGTATCAGTTACAATCAGCTAGATAGATCTCACCCTCAATCATAAAGTGCATTATATTTTAATGTGTTATTTATTTAGATGTCATAATTTCCAATTAGTTACTAGTTGCTTAGTGTTGACGAAAAATTTCATTAAATAACTCATTGCAATAGTAAAATATAATGTTTTCACTTATTTACGCAACTTTCCTCACTTATTTTAAAAGATTTTAAATAATATAATTGCAAAAATAACTGACAAACGACCAAGGTGCCTATAATTGGGAGAGGCCTATGTCCAGCCTATGGACGCCTTTTAATATGATAAAGATAAAAGATATTTAACATACTAGGTAATTAACCCTTTCATGGATACTACTGTAGACACAATAGATGTTTTATTGTTATCACGGCCATATACGTTTACTGTCCCGGAAAGTGTTAAGTAAATTACCTTATGAATAATACGCGCTTTGATTATTTAGCTCCCGTTTTTCCTGCACTCTTTCGGATGTCGGAAATGATGGATGAGTGATCATTATTTGCCATTTATTGAGTTGTCACTAAGCGCAAGTCTACTCGTATTTATATACTGTGACAGATACCTACAAAAATAAATTCAGTTCTCAGTTAAACACTAAGACGCGCTTTTTCTTTTGGTATTGGAAACTTATGAAAATACATTATGACTTGAACGTCTCAATAAGGTAGTTCTTATGGCATGCAGATTTTTTAATGTCTCGCTTTAATTATTGCGTGCTAAGTGCTGTACTGACATTTATTTATTTATTTAAACTTTATGCACTACGTGTACATAGGAGGGCTTAATGCCAAATGGCATTCTCTACCAGCCAACCTTTAGGTGATGCAGAGATGATTGTGGTAGGTGCACGTTTAACCAAACAATTACAAAGAGTATAAAATAAACATACATAAATAAATTTGTATTCATATATTAAACCATACATATATACTTATTACACACTATAATATATAACTATACTATAAATATATATAAATAAATAAATATATACATATAAATAACCTTATTATAACACGAAAGTTAATGATGTGATGACTCTGCCAATCTGTCGAATAGAAGTTCCCGAACTTTCAACTTGAACTTGTAGCGATCTGTAACCATCCTGTTTGACATTCTGTTGACTATACATGACTATGTACACCTTAGGTACAGTGATTAAGATGTTCACATTACTGAATTTTATTACGATTAATCATACAACTTCGTTTGTAGAGTATCGTATTTTCAATTTCTACCCAAAAAATAAATATATTTAAAATGTTTTTTTTTTTACTCTTACAATACAAATTTACGGTTGTGTGGGCTAGGAAGCCAAAATAGTATACCTGCCCTGTGCTATGGACTCCTGGCCCTATCTCTCTCACAAAAAATGATAACATTTAGTTTAAATCTTATTAACTAAGTATTAAGCATATGTGTAGACCACAAAGTTTGTCGTGAATATATATTTACATACTTACTAGATGTCCGCCCTAGCTTCGCTTCGGTACCTATAAAAAGTTTCACTCGGTTTCATAACAAACGCGTACATATTATAAATGATTGCAATATTACAGCTAACGTCTGCAAAATATTATTGCTATACTGCAATTTACTTATGCTGTCCTGCTGTATTTCAAATTTACAAATATTGAAATTCTAAAAATTGCTAATATATTACTTACCTAAATATAATAAGAATAAAATAAAGCCTATTATGTTGCCCGCTTCATTTATTGATTTCTAAAGGCGAAAGGTTTTTTCGAATCGAAATAAAAGGTAACGTAGATTTTTAGTTAAATCGTTGCAAACAAACAAACAAAAAATTTTCGGGATAAAAAGTAGTCTATGTCCGTCTCCGCGGCAACGAATCTATCTAATTACCTACCAATTTTTATCAAAATCGGTTCAGTCGGTTTAGGCGCTGAGTGGTAACAAATACATACATACACACACACAAACTTTCGCATTTATAATATTAATAGAATAAGTCACTCCCACAATCAATACGAAATCAATGACACTTCAACTCTTAAGTTACAATCTATCAAGGCATTTAGGCTGTAGAGCGTGCCAAAGAAATAGACATACATACCCACATACATACGCTTGAAAAACATTACCCTCCTTGACTTCGGCAGTCGGGCAACAGACATACAAAAAGTATACAGTCGAATTAAGAAACCTCCTCCTTTTTTTTGAAGTCGGTTAAAAATACTAATCTTTTTTCTATATAATATTTTTAGATTTATATATATATAAACCCTGTAAGATATACGTCTATCAATCATTTATACCAATTAGAATCCTAAATAATATTTAGGATTATGTAGTGCGTTCTAATAAATAACTAACGCCATCTTTATTTAGAAACTGGCAGTTATTTTGGCGCCATCTGTGACATATAAAAGACAGCTTATAGTTGCTTCGGTGAGTGGTATGGTTTTGTATTTTGTTCAAAGTCAACCAGGTAAGATGGCGTTGACGGTTTAATTTTAAATAAGATCCTTCATAATTATGAGATATTATTAATGTTTTGAAGCTAGAAAAAATAAATTAAAGAGGATACAGTAGTGTCGATTTGCTATCCGATTGCATATAATTACATTTAACTGTCTTTATTATAGTGCTTTCTGTAATACTTTTTATCAAATAGACTTATTCGCTCAGAGAAGCATTCGGCAAATCGCCTTATCTGCAAATCGTGATAACGGTGAATCATTATTAATATTATATTTAACACTAGCTTTCCGCGGCGCGATTTCACCCGCGCATATTATGGTTTGTTGTATCCCTCAGAAACCAGACCGATTTTCAGCATAAAAAGCCTATGTCCGTCTCCGGCACCGAATCTATCTACATACCAATTTTCATTGAAATCGGATAAGCCGTAATCTCTACAGTATCGACCAAATCCATTTTCGGACAATGTAAACAAACAGTTTTTTCAATATTTTTCTATCAAAAACTCCATAAACGATGACACATGGGTTTATACACATTCTGTTCACTATATACTTCATTTTGCAACTATTTCTACTAATGATTAATAATCAAATCTAGTTTATTTAATAAAATTACGAATTACTTTTTGCGGTCGAATTAAGACGTCAAAATGATTGACTGTTTTATTTTTTCTGTACTCTGTATTGTCTTTGAAAACCAATGTTGTAATTAATCAGAAGAAATAAGTTTAACCAATACATATCATAGGTACATAATATTTTGTCATTTGCCCTCGCAAGTCTGAGTTCATTTGTTTTATTGTAATATAGTACAATAAAATACAATACCATATTTAACATAAATACAAGTATTTGGAGTAATAAAAATAACAAGTCAAATAGAATTAATCGATTACGCAAATAGAGTATTAGTAAACGTAATATTATTTAAAAATGTTAGAAAAAAAGAATGAGAAATTATTATTTAATTATGTATGATGACATTAATTTTATTTTTATCATCCTTTTCCCCATCACTAGTAAATTCATGAAACCATAGACAATGGCAATATGGAGGATTGTTTACATTGTCCGAAATTAGATTTGGAATGGACTGTATGCACGCCAGTGACACACACATATACACAATACAAACTTTCGCATTTATAATATTTATAGGATTCTTTTTTCACACCTAGTTGTCGGTAAAAAAACTTTCTTTGTACCGATGAGCGGACAGTGATTTCTATTTACAATTACATTGTTCAAGGGTACTTCTGCATATTAGTAGTTCGGAGCTCTCATCATCATCATAGAGGCCCATTATTATTCATCTGCAGGGAAAGGCCTTTTTTTATACAGAGAAGATATCAAGGCCGATTGGCGATTTCAGACTTCCTCAGGTCAAGGTTTCCTCACGATGGTTTTCTCCACCGTCAGTCAGTAATATCCAGATAAAGTACAAATGCATTAGGTACGTTCAAAATCTAGGATTTTATTATATGCTATCAAACAGTTCTTCGTTTAAGAGAATTTCCATTAGATTTCACTCCACTGATCTGTAAAGGATTCGCGCATTTATTACCTTCTTATATTTTTATCGCGTCCTAGTAGATTGCACTCTGAATACTTACTTCAGAAATAAAAGCGGTGTGTGAATAAACTAAGTTTTACTTACTTCCTTGGGAATACTAGTAGGTAATAAGTAAGTATGTTCTCTCTCTTTTGTTTTTCGATATCGATATCTCGAAGAACTTATATTAAAACTTTTTGTTTTTTTGCTTTGTGAATAAAGCAGCACAGAATATAAGAAAATAATAGATGAATATGTGAGAAATTATAAATGTAAGATATAAAAGAGGTCTAGGCTAAGAGATAAGATCTAGGCAAAGCTATGATTATCTGTAAACTTGACTGGAGAAATGACTCCAAACTACAAGAGGTCGCAGTCACAGCAATATTATTAGGATAATGATATGTTCTTACTAGAAAGACGTCAAATGCCTGTGCTCCTAATGAAAGCCGATACTGTGTCGGCAGCAGAAGAGAGGGTGCCTTTATTAAAATATACAGTTTTCATAATATTTTTACATACTCACACTAGTAACATTAGAAGAGCCCCTTGCTTAGCTCCAGTGACAACTAGACACCTTAAAACTAGTTTAGAGTAGGTAGGTATATTTCATCAGACGCAGATCAAAGCTGCGCGATGTACATACAAACTGCTATACTCGTAATACGTTCACTAGCCGTAATCACTAGAAAAACTGAAGGTACGAGTTCGTAGCCGACTGCAGACAGCAGCAGCAAACGACATAACGCAGTGGTTTCTATGTATTTATATGAAATATCTGCCGCAGTTAGCCGTCTCTCGGTGCGACGTGTAGTCGGGCGACGAATCGCTGCGGAAGGTAACCTGATACCTTAAAGAATAAGCTTTATTGGTCAAAGCAATCAAATCATAGTGCAGCAAAAGCACCAATCTTGAAACAAATCATAGAATATCGACGTAAGAGTAGTTTTATTCGTACTATTGCATTTCAATCGGTGAGTGAGAGCGCCGGAGGACCAAGTTCTCGCCTTTCCGCTTACCACACCTCCCTCAATATCAACCCCAAAAAAAAAGCACTAACAATTGACTTTTATGAGACCATGTCTATGAAAACTGGAAATAAATTGTTATTGAATGCAACTATGTGGATAAATTTTGATTAACAACCGGACCGACATTATATTATAGTTATCGAAAACTGCATATCAACAACGTCCATTTACACTTGAAACCGTGATAACTGATAAAGCTTAAAATAGTAATGGCCCTGAACTTGCACACGGCGAGAGAATTTGACAATATTGTTACTATAGCTATCAGTTTCAAGAATAATTGCAGAATTATGAGCTGCATTGAACGATGATGCACTCGTTAGGTATTACCGTGATCGGCAATTTGTGAAAACAATTTAGACCTATGTCAACAAAACTGATATAACTATCTATATCGCCTTTTGTAATGTTAATTCAATGGTCTTCGTTTTATTTTTTTAAATAGGTTGTATTATTTTGACGAAATAATATATGTTTCTTCGTTTTACGAGCTCCCAGGAAGACCCCTGAGTAGCCCTTCTCATGGTCCTCTATAAGTATTCTAAAAAAATTGAGCGTAGAGTTTTCAACAACCATAGTCGTATAATCGGTGGGTGTAACATGGATGTCGCAGAAGAACCAAAGTGCTCGCAGAATCGCTGGTCTGAATTCGTGATGGGCAGGACTCATAGCTCGCAGAACTAACGACCGTTGGTGCAAGTTCTCGAGTGGCCACCGTGTACCGAAAGACGCAGCGCGTGGGTACGTGCCCCTGATTATGATAATAATATGATGTTTGGTGTAGTGTAGAAATATTATTTTGAGTAAATATTTATAACCATACGTATGGTTTTTAGTCTGAATTATAGAACCATCCTTCAATCATCCGTTTTGAGGTGGTCGTAAGGAGACAACTAAGGAAATACCAGTAAACAAGCAGCTGCATAATAAATACATGCTTACTGCAGTGAATTAAACCATTTAGTTAATTATTTAGCTTCTAGAACGTCAACGCCGCAAACCGTCAATGCCCAGAAACGTCACGTCACGATGCAAGTGTTTAATTTCGCCATAGAAATCGCTGAGCAAAACATTCATGCTCTATGCACCATAACTATTTTTGATAAATTAAACAAAAGAGGTCTGGTCATTGTGATTTCGATGCAATCGCGAGATTATTTGATTACTGTAGAAATGGTCCACCGTATGTCAAATGACTGCAAATTTTTGGTGATAAAACCTAAGTGAACACTCGTAACTTCCTTTTGACAAACGTTTTTGTCAGTAGACATACTGAGCGATTTCTATCGCGACGGTTTGCGGCGTTGACGTTCTAGTGGTGAACGTCAAACTAACCAATAAAATGTGTCTGATACATCCAGACCAGTACCTAACAATCTAAGATATATAGCCAATTCGCTGTCCAGAGTGAGCTAAAACAAGAACTATTTGCAATAAACTCAGGTCACTCTTTTTAATTGTAACCTTTCGTGTGTACACAGATAAGATAACATTATAGTTAAAATAAAATGACGTGTTGTTTATAGGTAGTCCCAACTTACCTACATATTACTACATTATTATTATTTTTTTTTTTTATATTATAGCCTACCAAAGTGACTCCACCCCGCCTGATGGTAAGCAGTCAGTGGAATTCAGAAGTGGCGGCCACTATACCAAAAGCCATCGTCTTAAACTGCTGTATGGTGGCCTCCACTATGGCGGCTGGCAAAAATGATTAAGTTATCAAATTAAGTCGAATTTTAGTAGGTATTTATTTTGCCAACAAAGGGAGCAAATTTTAATAGATTATTGTGCAGTGAAGCATTTAGGCTGATGATGTAAGTAAATTTGTAAAGTATTAAAGAATTGGGATGTTTTGTTAAATTTTTCGATTTAAGCTGAAAATTAAGCAATGTACTATGCCTGTTCAGGTCTTGCACAGTGGATCTATAAAAATAAAGGTAATTATAAAAACAAAATATAAATAACTATAAGTTATTTAAATTGTACCTACCAATAATTTATTTTACAATAATTAACAGCTAAAGTCTAAAGAAAACTCCTTTTTTTCTTCTTTTAACATTAGTTAAGACAAGACAGAATACGAATACTTCAGGCTTTTTTTCATAGCGTCAGGTATACATATATACTGATGTAGTTTGATGTTATATATATACATCGTTAAAAGAAGAAAAATGGAATCTATTAGTATGAAGACGTCTACTGCTTGACATATCTTTCTCCACAGAGAAAACATTTTTATAGTCACCACACTTGAATACAGATTGGTGATCGTATCAAAGAGATATTATTACTCGCCAATGGATTACATAATGTGGGTGAAATCAATTGAAAGGCCTATTAAATAGTATAAATATAGCAAAACAATCTTACCTTTGGGAGAAGCTATGTCCAGCAGTGGATGCCTTCGGCTGATAGATAGATAAACAATATTAAAATACTAAACAAAAGATCCAAGGACACGGCTATCTATGTACCAGAAGATGTTGAAGTCCATGACCCACCGTATACCAACTTCATGTAAGCTAAAATGACTTAAAATTGTACAATGAAGTATTTTTTAATAGCTATTGACATTAACAATACCTTCATTGCAATTTATCTATTAGATTAAACTGCAAGTAATGTGTATGCAGTTAGTTTTCAAGACAATTTAAGT
Organism: Parascotia fuliginaria; assembly: GCA_963082885.1. Taxonomy (NCBI): domain Eukaryota; kingdom Metazoa; phylum Arthropoda; class Insecta; order Lepidoptera; family Erebidae; genus Parascotia; species Parascotia fuliginaria. The sequence goes on from OY720187.1 coordinate 9,358,933, forward strand.
TCTTTCTTTGCAACGGATACCTACAGATGTTATTTATTAACGAGGTTAAGACAGATGAAGATAAAGAAAGCACAATATTTTTATTAAGTGATAACCCGTTGAGAAGTGCGATAAGTATTGTATCGTTTAGTATAAAAGTGCATAGGTGGTTTGAGAAGGCACAGTTGACAGCGGCTGTGGAAAGATGAAGACTGTCTTGATCCTCGCTGGGTTCGTAGCCCTCGCCTTGGGCGTGGCAGTGCCACACCATGAGTTTAAATTGAAGACTGGTGAGTCATATTAATGAAAATAATTAAAATACAATATTTGCTTGATAAGAAATAATTTTATTTGTAATTCTGCTTTATCAGAACTTAAGTCTTCTTTCTTAAGAAAAATAAAAGAAGTGGCATTAATGGCTAAGTAGGTAATACCTATATTAGTATTATAGGATTATTGTTGTCTTGTCATCAGCCTAAAAACGTCTCAAACTGGACACAGGCTTGTCTGAAAAGCAAAATTGCCATTTCCATTTCCCTTAGTCGTCATCTTTGTGAAAAAAGAAGTGTATATATTTTCTGCATCAGCTGTCCATCTTACTTATATATAATAATATATTTTTACTTAACAGTTGACGATGACTTCGTTTACAAACAGAAGAAAGTTCTATCTCTCTTCGAACATGTCAACGAGAATGACCATTCGGCAGACTGTCACAAGGCCGGTATGAGCTGGAACATCGAGACTAACATCGACAAGTACACCGTGAGTAAAATAACATTTAATTATAATAAACTTTATATAATTTACTTAAATTAGTAAAATTAGAATAATATTAACATAGTATTTATTTAAATGTTGCAGAACAAGAAAGCGGTTGAGGAATTCCTTAGCTTCTATAGGATTGGTTTCCTGCCTAAATACCATGAATTCTCAGTTTTCTATGAAAGGATGAGAGAAGAAGCCATCGCTCTTTTCCATGTTTTGTACTACGCTAAGGATTTTGAAACCTTCTACAATACCGCAGCTTGGGCTAAGGTCTATCTTAACCAAGGACAGTTCTTGTACGCCTATTACATCGCCGTGCAGCAAAGGCCTGATACCCAAGGAATTGTGCTCCCAGCTCCTTATGAACTGTTCCCGCATTTCTTCTTCAACACTGACGTTTTCTTCAAGCAGTGGGCTAAGTATGTGCATAATGTTGAAGAGTGGGCTACTGAGTACGGTGTCGTAAAAGAACACGATAACCTTGTATTCTACGCGAACTATTCCAATGGTTTAACTTATCCCAACGAGGAACAGAGACTGTCATACTTCACTGAAGATATTGGCTGGAACTCTTACTACTACTACTACCACATTGATTTGCCTTTCTGGTGGAACTCTGAGAAGTTCGGCGTATACAAGGAACGTCGTGGAGAGATCTACTTCTTCTTCTACCAACAGCTGCTAGCTCGCTATGGCTTGGAGCGCTATGCAAATAACCTCGGTGAAATTCCTGAATTCTCATGGTACTTGCCCTTCAAAACCGGCTACTATCCTCAGATGACTTCTGGCTTAATTCCATTTGCCCAAAGGAGCAACTATTTTGACATCCACAGCGAGAAGAACTATGAACCCATCCGTTTCTTAGACGCTTACGAGAAGACCTTCTTCCAATATCTGCAGCAAGGCCACTTCAAGGCTGTAAGCATTATATACTTATATACTTGTACTTATTGTCGGTTCCTAAGCTTTAACAAATTTTGATGATTTTTTAATATTTGCAGTTCGATAAGGAGGTTGACTTCCACAACCCCAAGGCAACCAACTTCGTGGGCAACTACTGGCAGACCAACGCTGACCTGTACTCTGAGGAGCACGTCCACGATTACCAGCACTCTTATGAAATTACTGCCCGCCATGTATTGAGCGGTAGCCCCAAACCTTATGACAAGTGAGTATTTTAACAAACATTATTAGTTTTCAACCACGCCTACATTTATAATCCTAATTATTTAATTTATTGTAAACTTGCCACATAGTGTAAAAAAACATCAACTCAAGGCTATCTAAAATTTTCAGGTACACCATCATGCCCAGCGCTCTCGACTTCTACCAGACTTCCCTGCGTGACCCCGCTTTCTATCAGCTTTACCAAAGAATCGTCGATTACCTTATTCACTTCAAGGAATACCTTCACCCATGGGGCCATGATGATCTTCACTATGTCGGTGTTAAGATTAACGACGTGAAAGTTGACAAATTGGTAACCTACTTCGACTACTTTGATTACAATATGACCAACAGTCTGATGTTCACCTCTGAGGAACTTGAGAAATACAAGTACAGCTATTTGATCCGTCAACCACGTTTGAACCACGAACCTTTCAGCGTTAACATTGACGTCAAGTCTGATGGTGCCTCTGAAGCTGTTTTCAAAATCTTCCTTGGACCTAAGTACGACAGCAAGGGTTACCCAATACACATTGCTGAAGACTGGATGAAGTTCGTTGAACTGGACGTGTTCACACACAAACTAACCGCTGGAGAAAATAAGATTGAGCGCAAATCTAGTGAGTTTGCATTCTACAAGCAAGACAGCGCTCCTACTAGTGAGATTTGGAAGTTCCTGGCTCAGAGCAAGGTTCCTTATGACATGTCTGTTGTACCTGGCAACCTACCTAACAGGCTGTTGCTGCCTAAGGGTACCCACGGTGGATCTCCATTCCAGCTGTTCGTGTTCGTTTACCCGTATAATGCCGTTTCTAAGCAAGATGAGATGTTCAGATACTACATTTTGGACAACAAACCCTTCGGTTATCCTTTCGACCGCCCCGTGGAAGAGGCGTACTTCAAGCAACCTAACATGTTCTGGGAGGACGTCGAGATCTACCACAAAGGAGAGCTGTACCCCTACATGCTCAACACTCCTTCTTACTTCACCCAGAAAAAGTTTTAAAATGTAAACAATTATTTATTCCTAATACCCTTTTTGTAGTATAACAATGTGCAAAATACGAGTACAATAGAACATCTTTTAATTTAATATTTATGTGTTTTGATTAAATACCTCTAATTATGTTAATAACCTCTAAATTGTTTATTTAGCTACACCCGCCACTTACGCCTTTGGGCTCGCACCAAGGTCTTTTTGAAAGTCATTGTGTATTTTCCGATTTTCTTACACACTACTGACACTCTGAAGGCAAACATCGTAGTGAGGAATCCTAACATAAAATAAAGGATAGTAAAAATATAAAACAAAATATCCAAGGATTAAAATAACTAAGAACAGTTAAGCTCACAAAATAAAGCAAAAGCTAAAAAGCAAATAGATTAACGCATGTAAAATTATGAAATATGAAAATAACACATAATCCAAAACCAAACACATTATAAAAATTTAACTTTTTAATAAGGGTATAGTCGATCTTGAACCGTTAATAAATACCATAGCCTCGCTTTAAAAATACCTAATATTTAAATAAAAAACCAACAGGTATCCATTAAAATACATCTGATTTGCAATGAAGTGGTTGTCTTTTCACAAAGACAACAATGGATGTCGCAATTAGTACTTTTTTATATTACAAGTTAAGAATCCTTTTAAGCAAATATTAATAAAAGTTATGAATCAAAGCAATAGAAAGGCTCTATCTGAAGGCTTTATTTAAGGAACGTTCACTGAAACTTGCAGACAAAAGTTTAAAAGCTTTAATAATAATAAAATTCCAAAGGATATAAAACTCTTACCACAAAAAAAAATTGTACCAGGTTTAAGTCATTGGCTCATGAAGAAGAATTCCTACTCTATATAGAAATTGTTAACGCATTGCAATTAATATAAAAGTGCAAATAATTGACGTTGTAATTAATACATTAATAGATAGTTTAGTTTTGAATATATTCATAGGTTGCATGCCTTTGTACTGGCTAAAAAGGCTTGTACCTATCACTAAATATGCTATTTAACACGACATTACGGCAAACTAGCTTTCTGCGTCGCGGTTTCACCCGCGTCTTTGCTTACTGCTCGGCTCCCATCGCCAGTAGCGTGATGTTACATTGCCTCGAGAATGGAGAATGTTACTAGGTGTGGAATATCACTTAAAACTTTATTAAAGTACTAGCTGTGCCCGCGACTTCGTCCGCGTGGAATAGTGATTTTGGGCAGCATTTTTTGGATATATCTTTTGGTTTGTTTTGAATTATAAACATCTTCGTTTAGGTGAATAAGAAAAATCTTTACAGTAAAAGCTTCTCTATATACGATATTAGACGTATAGCCATCGGGGATCAAAGCCATACAGGCTGCTAGGATTACTTACACACAAATCAACAAAAGTGACAAATCCACATAAAGCTGACCAAAAAACAGCCAATATTTAGATCCAAACTGACAACATTTAGTGTCTAGGCTTTATTAATTGTCATCGCGAAACATAGACTCATTGGAAACTGAACTTGTTTAAAACTAAACGGGAAATTGTTTGGAATGAGAGGAATCCGAGGAATAAAAACGCTATAATGTTTTTAAAAAATATCTTCAATGTACAGACAGCGACCGGTTACATTTTTATTATATTTTTTATTATATGTATAGATAGATTATACATATAAACTCCCAGACCAATGCAAATAGACATGTTCATGCTACAAATATTTGCACTGAGCGGGAATCGAACCCGCGACCTCACAGTCCATACACAGTACCACCGAAATACAGAGGCAGTCGATTTCCCCCTGACTTTCCCCTCCCTTTCCCCTGACTTCTCCCTCACTACCACCGCACTTTCCCCTCACTTCTCCCTTCCTTTCCTCTTCCTCCCCCTCCCTTCCCCCTCCCTCCAAATTTCAAGTCGCCAACTTCAAAATCAAAGATTTTTCCATACAATATTTCATCTCTTATTTCACTCCTATAAATCCACCCCAGTAAAAAAAAAATATGAGCGTATTTTTTATTTAAATAAAAGTATTCCAAAACAAAATTTCAAAGCTGTAACTTAAAAAATGAAGACGTTTCATACAATCGATTTCATCCCTTTTCATACACTTAAGGGTGGAATTTTTAATAACCCTTTCTTTGTACACTTCTAGACATTAAGACAAACACACCCTCCAAATTTTAAGTCGCTACGACCAGCGGTTTAGGCTTTACGTTGTCTGTCAGTCAGTCAGTCAGTCAGGACAAAGCCTTTTATAATATGTATGGATGTATGGATTAGACGTATAGCCATCAGGGATCAAAGCATACAGGCTGCTAGTAATGCTAACACGTGATAGAGCCACATAAAGCTGACCGAAAAACAGCTAATACTTAGATCCACACCCACAACTTTTAGTGTCTTACCTTTACTTTAATTACTTAATTAATTAATTACTTTAATTAGTCATCGCAAAACATAGGCTCACTGGAAACTGGACTCGTTTAAAACTAAATGAAAGACTGTTTAGAATGACAGGAATCCGAGGAATAAAAACACTATCAGCTATTCCGCAACCTGTTAAAATATCTGCTTCTATAAGATTTCGTAGTAAATTAACGAATGTTCGATGTGATTCTTTAAATTGGCATAACTTTTTTATTTATGAACCGATTGACATGAAACAAACACTAAATGTTAAGTGAAGCTTACCACAATATATTAGTGAAAACCATATTTAAATCGGATAAGCCGTTTCTGAGATTAGCGTGCACAAACGCACAGACAAACAGACAAACAGACAAACAGACAAACAGACAAACAGACAAAAATTTTAAAAATCATTGTTTTGGGTTCTATTTGCGTTGATATAGGTCCCAATAGTATTTTTTCTCATATATCTTCCATGTACAGACAGCGATCGGTTACATTTTTATTATATGTATAGATAAGTAGTATAAATGTATAGAAATACACTAGTTATTGTTTCATTCAAAAATACCTAGTGGTTTTTTTTTTTTTTTTTTTTTATATTATAGCCTACCAAAGTGACTCCACCCCGCCTGATGGTAAGCAGTCAGTGGAATCCAGAAGTGGCGGCCACTATACCAAAAGCCATCGTCATAAACTGCTGGTATGGTGTCCTCCACTATGGCGGCTGGGAATGGGGTTAGGGGAAGGGAATGAGGGAGGTGAGGACAGAGGAAAGGGGGGAAATTGGGCCTCCGGCGCTCTCACTCACCGAACGAAACGCAGTAGTACAGATACTACTACTCTTAAGTCGATCTTCTATGAGAGGGTAGTACTTCCCCGGACGATCCGGCCCATTCATGCTGAAATCAGCGTGGATCTACTACCATTCAATGGTTAAGATTTTACAGGCATTTGAGTTTGTCGTGAATATCGAGTGCCGTGAGCAGGCGCGCGACAGCAGCGTGACGTCACAGGGCAACTCGCTATCGCGCTCTGTGGTCGGTAGTACGCAACTTACGCATACAGTGGCTAGATTTTGCTGTTTTGTTCGCGCATTATTCTCCTATTCCTTTCATGACTTTCATTAATATTGTCAGTGTGTATTTAATAATGAAATACCTGCCACGGAAGAAGGTCAGTCGGATACTTTACTAAAATAGATGGACATTATGGCTGCTGAGTATTTTTCCAAGAATAATGAGATGCGAGGAATAAAAGTACAAAAGTTGATCTACATAGATACCCGTTTACCGCATCTAATTAAATTTATTATATAATATATAATCTAAAATAAATTTATTATATAATATAATCTATTATTAAAATCAATGAAGCTACCTACTGGTGCCTACAATATTTAGGTACATAAAATAGGTGCCTAACTATTTATCATTGCCTTATGTAAGTCGTAAATATTTTGTATTAGGTAGCTAAGTAGATATACTATGAGCCACATTTTTCTATTTTTATCATCCTATCCTACTAATATACTAGATTCGGTGCCAAAAACGGACATAGGCTACTTTTTATCCCGAAAATCAGTCTGGTTCCCGAGGGATACCACAAACCATATTTTAAGCGCGGGTAAAACCGCGCCGCGGATTTATTATAATTAATATTCTGTTCGTATCGAAGAATAACTAAATACTTAAATAAATACATTGAGTAAAACAGTACAAATAGTAGGTAAGTACAAAGAATTACAAAGAACTTGTTTTGACATAGGCAAATAAAACACTTATGTAATGTTTTTTTGAATATTTATTTTTTGTTAATTACTTAGGTATTTTAAATTCATTAAAAACCAATTTTTTGATGCATTGATGATGATCATGTTTGTACATTTTGTGTTCCAAAATGTACACATGATTTTCTTGTGTTTGGATTAGACATATTATCACTAATAGCTCCTATATCAGTACTAAACTACAAACGTCGACCGGGAGCGTGCGGGCGGTGTTGCGCTATGACGTCACAGCAGCGAGCGCCGGCCGGCGAAATCTCGCCGAGCACACGTGTTTTTAAAATTTAATATCTCGAAAACTATTGGATGTATCGAATTAATTTTTTCACACATATTTTTTATTTTCATTAGAGAATATGGAGAGCTAAAAATTAAAAATATGTAACTTTCTTCATTAGGTTATCATGCTCAAAAAGAATTTTTCAAATCTGTCTGGTAGTTCCAGAGATTAGCGCGTTCATACAAACAAACAAACTCTTCCGCTTTATATAATAGTAGTGGAAAATAAAGATTATGATGATTATGATGAAACTAAGCCTCAGTATTACACAAACTGGTTAACTCAACGGGAATTAAGGAAGTCTGGTCTACCACTATTAGAAAAAGAACGAATGTCTGTAGCTAACTTGATAAATGGAACCCACAGCATGAACGCCGTTCTTGCAGCTTAAAACGTCTGCTTACAGTAATTCAGTACTTACATAATACCCGTAGGAACACTGGTCAGGTAGTATGCTATAATATAACCTTGGTGTTTTTTGTAAGGTTACAACTTAGACGTGTTAGGTTAAATTTAAGCTTTTTGTCTCCTCAATATAATAAGCCTCAATATAAATTTCACTACATTTTTTTTCGATTCGGTAATGCTGGCCAGGTCTACAAGAGCCAAGGTTTACTAAAGTCTACCACTCACAATCAGATCTTCCATTGTCCTATCTACACACTACTTTTCTCTGTATAATGTTTTTATCTTTAATCACAGCAATAAAAATACATCATGGAAGAAAAATTATTTTCTTACAAGTATTTTATTCTTAAAATTAAAAAATAGCAGCAAAATTGTAGCGAAAACTACAATGTCTGTTTTAATTTAATGTGTGTATTATTGATTACTATACTTATGTCAAATTATAAGATGAAAAACGAAATGAGTTCTTATTTTTGTTTATTTAATAAACAATAACTTTTTTAGGTTACCCGAAAATAGTAAAACGTCATTCAAGTTTAAGTGGTCTTCGTGTTATATCTGTCACAGCACTATGCATTCATCGTCATAATCATCATCAGTATAATATCTCATCATATCAGCCAAAAGACGCCCACTGCTGGACATAGGCTTCCCCGAATTTTTGCCACCTTGGCCGGTCGTGAGCCGCCCTCATCCATCGGTTGCCTACCACCTATAAGGTCGTCCACCTTGTGAGGGGTCGGCCCAAGCTGCATCACTATGCATTATATCAATAGATAGACTTTTAAGTTTAACCTAAACTTGAGACTATTTTGCTTAAAATCGATATTAAAATATGTTATCCTACATACCATAAATTTAATTTTACTTTTACTTTTAAGTACCTATATCAAGCTATTAAGTACATATTTATCTGATTCTTCCTTTATAAGCCACTTTCTTCTGGCTGGTCACTTAAAAACATAAAGAATTTAAAAATTATTTTTTAATTGCTTTCATTAGGTATTCAAAATATTATTATCATCTAGACAATTATCGAAAAATCCGTGAGCTCGAGTAAAGTTCCATATCATTAAAGAGATAGTGTAAATAGGTATACTATCAGCTGATTATATTGGCAGAAAAACAATAAAGTCCTGACCTCACGCAGTGGACCGGGTTACGATAAACAAAACAAAACATTTATTTATGTTTTTGTCGCTAAGATGGCAAGAGAACAGATGTTTGTACTGGAATTTTTCTACTATCTAGATATTCACACAAAACGGATGCTGTTTCACTAGAAGTTTAATAGGTAAGGATGTTTGCGCTGCACTCAGAATATTGTGATAGTGATTAGGATCATATACTTTAATCATCTACTCACTGCACTTTAAGGATGACAATAGCAATCATATATTGACAAGGACTAGACACTGTGATTCTTACACACCATACACTTTTATAGTTAAAATTAGCATCAAGTTGTCCTTTCAAGACAATTCTCGTAACATAGAGCAAAAAAACTATAAATACAAACATCCTTATTTAAAATAGGTAATGCTACCCAGCTACCGGAATTTGCTAAAAAGTAGACGTCTATCTCAGATATTATCGGAGATAGATGAGGTGCTTATCTACATTCTAATATTTATAGTTTAGAATGTTGGAGTCCCCTAGATGGATCGTAGCTGGATAAAAAGTTCAGTTATGAACGTGGACGATAGAAGAAGACAATAATGATATACTAATTGGAACTGTTGCCTAGATACGATGGGTACCACTAAAAATAGAACTAGTTTATCACCTGGGATCAACTGTCTTTGTATTGCTCAATATATTATAATTTTCTTAAACTTATAATTATGTATCTTTACAGGCAAGCCTTACGCGACAGCGATGTTGACTATCTTATAATATATATATATATATATATTTATTTATTTATTTATTTATTTATTACTCTTAAACTTACATCTATCTTTACAGGCAAGCCTAATGCGACAGAGAAGTTGAGCTTTTTATCTAGTTTATAACTATATTTATTTCTACATCCTAATACATGATTAAAACTAACCTAAGTACTGCATAAGCAGTCTTAGTAAATTCGTTCAGTGCACATGAAAACATATATGTATACGTATATATATGTATATTTATATATATATATATATATAATAGTATATATAAACACTATTCTTAATGTTACCTTATTATAATGGGTATTCTTTGTTCACAAATAATAGGCTAGTAATAATTATATAGTACAAATAGGATGAAAACTTTAGTAAAATAAGACTTATCACCTCACTTTGAGAAAGGACTTAGTTCTGAAGCGCTTCTGGTATTAACTCTGAAAACTAAATTTGAAAATGTTAACGCTATCGCTGGTGAGATTCACACGTTGGAGCTATTGATAACTAATTTCTAATAACTGATAGCCAATATCGTCAAGCTACGTCATACAACACAACAACTGTCTAATTATTCATAATGTCACAGTGACGCAGTTGTAGTGCATACTTGCTTTCTTCATCATTCATCACATCTCGGATCTCTCATGCCTGGATGGTATAATGGTAATTGAAATTGGTAAGTGCTCAGTATAAACCTGTTTAGAGTCCGTTTACTAATTTAGGTCACATTAATTACTCCTGTTACTTTTGAAAATTATATGTCAAAAACCGACAGCCAATTTGCTTAGCAATTCTGTGAAAAGATAAAAGAAGTATTTTTTTTGTATTAATTTACAATTTATGATACCAATGCCAAAATAACATAACATAGGTATTATAAGTCTGGGACAGAAAGGTTCTAGAGTGGTGACCACGAATCGAAAGACGCAGCGTTGGCAGACCCCTCACAAGGTAAACCGACAACCAAAGGGTGGCGGGCAACCGATGGATGAGGGCGGCGAACGCCCGGCCACGGTGGCGAAAATTGGGGGAGGCCTATGTCCAGCAGTGGACGTCTTTTGGCTGATATGATGAGATATTATAATGATTATTGTCAATTAAACAATTTGAAATCAACTTTTAATTGAATCCCATCTTTGTGATTCTTGGGGGAGGCCTATGTTTAGCAGTGGATGTCGTTTGGCTGATATGATGTTGATAATGAAAGATGTATCTAAGTAAATGCAATTAAGCAATCTTAATTAGCAGTGGACGTTTCTCACCTATAACGATGAAGATGATACTGCTGATTAAAAAACAAATGACTGCACCGTTGGTCTAGTGGTTAGTGTAACTGACTGCGACGCCGGGTGTCGTAGGTTCGATTCCTGCGGCAGGCAAATATTTGTGTGATCAACATTTGTATTTGTCTTCATTTTGGGTGTTTTCTACGAATTCTAAGTATGTATTTACAAAAAAAAAGTACGTATATGTATTATATTTCAATTATCTAGTACCCATAACACAAGCTCTGCTTAGCTTGGGACTAGATGACGATGTGTGATAGTGTTCACATAATTATAAATAAAAAATATAATTAATTAAGACGATTGACTTTAGGTTCTACGAGTAAGTAAACTATGACAAATAGTGAGAACTGTCTGACGGCTTTAGACTAATTCATCAAAAATAGTTTGGATAACTTAAAAATTTATTGAGGATTTTTCTTAGTAGGTACTCAACATAAATCAAGTCAAAGAATAAATATTTTTAGTATTTACTGTAACTACTATATTATTATTAATAACTAAAGGTCCACCCTCGCTTCGCTATCAAAAGTTTCATTCGATCTCACAACAAACTCCCACGGAAAATATCATAGCAATAGTGTCGTATTGCATTATTTTGATTTCCGAGGACGCTTGAAATTCTGAAATTGAAATTGAAATAGTAACTATTAAACATAATAAAATATAGCCTATGTTACCCGCTGAATTTATTGAATGTAAAGGTGAAAGAATTTATCAAATCGGTAACGTATATTTTTAGTTAAAACGTTGTAAACAAACAAATAGATAAACAAGCAAACAAATAATCAAATCTTTTCTCTTTATAATATTAGTTTAGATAAAAATAACTAACAAATCTATGATATAAAATGTGTCGATATATTAAAGAGTCGTAATAATATAGGTATCTAAGTAAACAAATATTATATAAAGAAAAAGATTTGATTTTTAACCGACTTCAAAAAGAACGAGATTCTCAATTTCGTCGGAACCTTTTTTCATATATTGAACTTAATTTACCACAGGAGTTCACAGTATTTGTACCGCTTAGCCATTGTAATCCTTATGTTAATATTTAATATTAGAAACAATAACGTACCTAGTAAACTAATAATGTGTATGTGTGTGTTGCCTATTTGTATTTAAAGAAGTCGGGTCATAGTTTTGATTCCCAAATATGTTTCCCCATTACTCGAAGATGGCTAGACCGATTTGGATTTTATTTCATATTTTTGTTTGAAAGAGTATACTTTCCAGTTGATCCCATGATCATCAAGTCAGGACATGATGATGGGATCCTGGGTACTTTTTGAAAATGTAGTTTCTCGAAGTGGTCCCATTTCAATTTGTGATCTGATTTAGAACTTCGGAGATAGGCAACGGCACTCCTCAATAAATGACAGCAAATGGACAGGGATTATTAAAATCTCATGTCTGTCTATTGTTTATACCAGTACAAGACATAACATTACGCCGGTACGCTGTGAAGGGGTAAGCACATGTAATCCACTAAAATTGAAAAAAATATTTTTGAAGAAAGAAAAATCGATTTCAAACAGGAAGGCAACTAAAAAGTAAAAATAAATTTACTTAGCACAAAGTAATTCGTATATTGATCTAGTTAATCAAAAATGAGTAGGTATTTTATAATTTTGAAGTTGGTACCAAGTCAATACTACAAGAACCTTACTTGCTATTGTATAGCAAATTAAGACTGATAATACCTATATCTATTATTGTTTTAATATAGATCCTGATCCTCCTAGTGGCCGTTTAAAGAGGGCGTTCTCGCTTATATTACAATAGATAGGGTAGACTCTATACTATATAGGCTACTGCCGTGATACCAAGACTATTCAATGCCATCCATGTCTGTTGAGAACAATACATGATGCAGTTCAATATTTCATACTTATGTCACTCAATTTAAACCTAAAACTCTTTACACAGCGTAATGATTTGAAACTCCTAACGAGTTGTAGTCGAGCTCTCCAAAAGAGCAATGTGTGAAAGAAAAGAAAACATTGTAATTTTGTGGCATAGCCGACTACCTACTCCTGGCGCTTGTAATCTTTATGAAAGGTAAAACTACGTAACATTAGTTGTCACAAAACTATGTTTCTTAAAAAAATTAACTACATTGAACAATTTTATTTACATAACATTTTGTTTACTTGAGGTAGAACAATGAATAAGATAATATATATTATAATGTTGAAAGTAGATGAGATAATTGCTTATTTCTCACTTTCGGTCTGTCCTGGGTCACAGGTTACGATAAGACTGTATGATAAATGTAAAAACGCATAATATTTTTATAAAGATATTGTTTGCCTACATCGATAAGTGCTGAATGGATTACTATAAATTGGCATAGGTGGTTTGAGAAGGCACAGTTGACAGCGGCTGTGGAAAGATGAAGACTGTCTTGATCCTCGCTGGGTTCGTAGCCCTCGCCTTGGGCGTGGCTGTGCCACACTACGATTGGAAACTAAGGAGCGGTAAGAACATTTTTTAAATATTAGGTATAAAAAATAATTTAAATTTGAAATTATAATTAATAAATATTAATGGTTTTATTTTTCTGTTCTTATAAGCAATGCTTACTTTTTATTTAGTGATTCATTTTATGTATTAAGTGCTCATCATCATTTGAAATTGACGAATACATAATTGGGCATAAAATTTAATTTAGAAATCAATATCACAGTAATGTTTTTTAAAAGAAATCACTTAAATTGAAGTAGTGTCCTCACCTTTACAGACGGCCGCCATAGAACGCATAGCAACACTGTCTAGGTAGTGTTATGTTTTTGCTTGTGAGTAGGTAGTGGTTTCCAATGATCCTAAAGTGAACTGTATTGCCAGCAAAAGAGAGAGAGAATCTGAGGGTGCAATAACCTAAGATTGCCATGATGGCAGCCGTAGGTTTAAGACATACCCAACTGTAGTTAAGCGTTCCCAAGGTCTATGAGAAGTGGTTACACTTACGATTTTATAGGCTACTTACTCGTCTATCATCATGAGCAAAACTTACATTAAAGTGTTCAATGCGCACTAATAGTACATCCACCTTGGTAGATTAAATGTTGCAATAAATTAATTTAATTTCACAGTTGATGCTGACTTCGTTGCGAAGCAGAAGAAAGTTTTATATCTCTTCGAACAGTTCGACGAACATGACCAATCTTCAGACATTTACAAAGCTGGTACTAGCTGGGACATTGAATCGAAAATAGACAACTATTCCGTAAGTACATTAATTAGCACAATGCGCTATTACATAAATATTTCATTATTTTGAAGAAGGTTACAATTATTAACAAATTATTTTTTTGTTTCAGAATAAGAAAGCTGTTGAGGAATTCCTGACTCTCTGGAGAACTGGATTCATGCCCAAATACCATGAATTCTCAGTCTTCTTTGAAAGAATGAGGGACGAGGCTATTGCTCTGTTCCACGTTTTTTACTATGCTAAAGACTTTGAAACCTTCTACAATACGGCTGCCTGGGCTAAGTTGTACGTTAACGAAGGACAATTCCTGTACGCATACTACATCGCCGTTCTGCAAAGGCCCGATACTCAGGACATCGTTCTGCCAGTCCCTTACGAAGTATACCCTCAATATTTCTTCAACAAGGACGTCTTATACAAGATGTACAACAAATATTTACATAAAGCTGATATCGCTGCTGACTACGGTGTAGTGAAAGAGCGTGATTACTATGTATTCTATGCAAATTACTCCAGCTCCCTAACTTATCCCAACGAGGAACAAAGGCTGTCTTACTTCACTGAGGATATTGGTTTAAACGCCTACTACTACTACTTCCACACCCACTTACCTTTCTGGTGGACTTCCGACAAATTCGGTGTATTCAAGGAACGTCGTGGCGAGATCTATTTCTACTTCTACCAACAACTATTGGCCCGTTACAACTTGGAACGTCTTACCAATGGTTTAGGTGATATTCCCGAGTTCTCCTGGTATTTGCCATTCAAGACTGGTTACTACCCACACTTAACCACTGGACTTTTGCCGTTCGCTCAAAGAAGCAACTACTATGACGTGCACAGTGAAAAGAACTTGGAAGCTGTCCGTTTCTTGGATTCTTATGAGAAGACCTTCTTCCAATATCTGCAACAGGGCCATTTCAAGGCTGTAAGTATAGTGCTTTTTAATCACCTGTAATAATGCAAATAATAAGATAATGTTGTGTTATAAATAAATTTATATGCTTACAGTTCGACAAGGAAATTGACTTCCACAGCCCTAAGGCCATCAACTTCGTTGGTAACTACTGGCAGACCAATGCTGATTTGTATGGTGAGGAACACACCGAAGACTACCAACACTCTTATGAAATCACCGCTCGTCATGTGCTCGGCGCAAGTCCTTATCCTCTTGATAAGTCAGTATACAATATATATTTACATTTTACTGTATAAAAATAGATTGCTGACGTGCGTAGAATTTGAATTTCAAAATGACATACGCAGTGCGCACAAAAATAATTTTTGTACTACGTTGTCAAAATAAAATAATACTTTAAATTTTTATATCATAATATTAAGAAAACCAATATTTACAGGTACACTTTTATGTCAAACGCTCTTTACAACTACCAGACTTCTCTGCGTGACCCTGCTTTCTACCAACTGTACCAGAGAATCATCGATCACTTTATTCACTTCAAGGAGTACTTACACCCTTACACTCATGATGATCTTCACTTCGTCGGCGTTAAGATTAATGACGTGAAAGTTGACAAGCTTACGACTTACTTTGACTTCTATGATTTCAACATGACAAACAGCTTGACGCTTAGCAAGGAGGCCTTCAAGAAGTACCCAGAGAGTTTCGTAGTTCGTCAGCCCCGTCTGAACCACAAACCCTTCACTGTCAGCATTGACCTCAAATCTGATGTTGCCTCTGATGCCGTCATCAAGATTTTTATTGGACCTAAATACGATAGCAATGGCTACCCAGTGCACATTGAAGAAGATTGGATGAAGTTCTACGAACTGGACTGGTTCGTTCAAAAACTAACGACTGGTGAGAACAAGATACAGCGCAAGTCTAGCGAATTCATGTTCTTCAAGGAAGACAGCATGCCTACTACTCAGATCTGGAAGTGGCTCGAGGATGGAAAGGTACCTCACGACATGTCCTACGTACCTGAGAACATGCCTAGGAGACTAATGCTGCCTAAGGGTACCCACGGTGGATATCCATTCCAGTTCTTCGTGTTCGTTTACCCATACAACGCCGTTGCCAAGGAGGAACAAGTATTCAAGAATTACATCATGGACAACAAACCCTTCGGTTATCCCTTCGACCGCCCCGTGCAAGAGGGTTACTTCAAGCAACCTAACATGTTCTGGGAAGATGTGGAGATCTACCACAAGGGAGAGTTGTTCCCCTACATGCTTAATACTCCTACTTACTACAACAAAGCTTAATTATGTAATGTAAACATCTAACTTTCTAATATCTCAGATCTTGTAGTTATCAATAGTAAATGTACAAACTACCAGTACAATAAAATTACTAATTGTAAATACCTTTTGTGTTTTCTTTTCATTTCAATTTACAAAACTACTGAGTATTTAATACAAAACAAAAGTACCTACACGATACACACTAAACCATATTATATACATGCTATCAATTTACAAAAGACAGTGGGTAGGTTAAACCATTTTTTTGTTGAACTTTTAGTCATTTACAAAATAAGGGTCACGATAGCCTATCTATCTAACCCACGCCTATACAACGTGTCTATTAGCTCGATCTTAGATGTTGGTTATGTAATAAAACTTTTTACAAAATAAGAAAGATACACGAAGAAAAACACAATAAAACAAAACAATGTAAAAATAAAAAGAAATATAATTATTTAACAACAACTAATACTTAACAATATATGTTTATCAATATTTTATATTGACAACCATAGTCTTATATCAAGATTAACTAAAATAGTTAATACAAATGAGGTGAAAAATAACCATTACATAAAATATTATTTTGTTTGTGATGTACTAAAATATTATAAAATTTATAATTGCTGGCTTCATCTTTGTAACCGTTTGACGGTCTGTGGAATGGAAAACCAAAAGGTTTTGTATCTAAATTATTGTATAACTCGCCATAGAAGTGGTTAGGAGCATTAATTTCACTATCAAAAACTTCTTCAGACGGCGTTATCATCACAAATAATGTTAAATTCAATCCATTTTCTAAACCTCTAGGTATTAATAAATTCTCCGGAAATTTAAACATATTGTACTTATTTGGCTGGTTTTCTTGTTTAGCTCCCTCCAAATTGTAATATTCGTCACTAGATAGCCTGGAAGAAGTTTCTGGTAACCAATTAATTATATTAGATCCTTTTTGAAGATAAAATTCAAAAGAATCCAATTCGTAAAACTTGGAATATTCTTCCCAACAATTATCACAAGGTGGTCCCAAGTACAATCTTACTATAACATTTTGTCTAATTTTAGATTCTACAGTAAAAGCTAAATTAAATTGTGAGTGTTTTAGTCTTTTTTGACGTGCTGTTATTGTTAATGGCATTTTGGCACTTTTAGTAATAGCATTGTTTATATCGAACCGGTAATAATCAAAGTATGAAATGATTTTAGGAATGCTGGCGTCGACAATAGTGAAGTTGTCAGTTTCGTACTCAGCTAGGTTAAAAGGCATCATGGTTTCTTTGTAGTCAGTGAAATAGCTAAGTACGTATTGCATCATATACCAGTAGATAGGATCTCTTAATGCTGTCTCAGAGTGGTGCAGAAGAGACGGGGCTGGATTATACCTATAATAAATATAATATGATCTACATAATTACTACTGCAAAAATAATGTAAATACAAGAATAATATCCGACCATTATGTGTATTCTCGATGTGCATTTATATTTTGATAAAAAATGCACTATTTAATCACTTTATACTTCTACTAGCGACCCGCCCCGACTTCGCGCAGGTATTATGCTGATACTAAATATACTACAGAAAGTCTTTGTAAACAATGTTCACAGTTTTTTTGTCATTAGAATTGTCTAATGACAAACGACTTTGTATTGACAAACATGTTTTCTTTAAAGGCCGGCGGCTCCCAGCCGGTATACACCGCCGCAACCGCTATGTCCCTGCATTACATTAGAATCCTCTAAAATTACCAGTGTTTCACTACTATATTTTGCACATATTATACATATAAACCTTCCTCTTGAATCACTATATCTATTAAAAAACCGCATCCAAATTCGTTGCGTAGTTTTAAAGATCTAAGCATACATAGGGACAGACAGCGAAAAGCGACTTTGTTTACTATGTAGTGATTTTAAAACACTTACTCATCATATGGATATCCGTTGCCACCATAACCGAATAAAGATCTTATGATTTTAGATGTTCTTGTCCCATCATAATTTGCTCGTATTAATTTGGCCAGTAAATCAACATAATTGTCTTCAGTCATGTTAATAGTTGTTGCATTGTCCTGTCAACCAATTTCATAATTAATTTTGTATTATAATTTAAGTAATCATAGATATGTTAAATTTTATATGATTTTACTACTTAGTATTAAATAGCTTACCATGATTATGAGTCCCCTAGACATACATTCTCTAATAGCGATATCTATTGACTTTATTTTTGCTCTATCCTCACTCCAGTCTCCCAAGATATTGGATCTAATTGGAAAAGGTAGACCATTTTCATGTACTAAGTATGGATTAAAATCGCCATAACCAGTTTTCTTAGGCGATACATTTGACTGTTTAAAATGCTCCTTTTCAAGAAGGAACCGCGCTGACAGTTGTTGATGTTTGTAATAATAATGTTCATTGTGTCTTGGATGAATTTGATCGAGTTCTTGACTGCTCAGCCAATATGGATGCATAAGGTGTAAACCGTAATAGTAACTGTTCAATGATATGTCTTCTCTAAAGTAGTTTAACTCCTCTTCACCGCCATTGTGACGCAGATTCCAACCGGAATAATTAGTGTTAATAACAATGCTGTCGTCCATTTTCAAATATTCATTTACTTTTTCTTCATCAGCTGTGTTACTTATATTGAAGTTTAATTTGTTACTCAGCCTTAATGCTTTGTATATTGTTTCTGCATTTACAAAAAAGTTTGGTTTCCTTATAAAAGGTGGTACAAATGGAGAGGCTTTACCAGGATGTTTTTGACCATACAACATGTAAAGATCGAACGCGTAATTTACCATGTCGTCATTTATAACTTCTTCAAATTCGTACATTTTTTTAGCATCAAAGCCTGCATTGTTGATGTTTCCTATAAGTTCGAATAAACTTACAACTGCACCTTTCATGTGGTCATCGTATACGTTAAACGTTAAACCTTTCATCATAATGCCGGACTTGACGTGGTTATTAAAATTGGCGTACACCTCATTATGCTGAAAATTTAACAATCACATATTATTTGTTTCATAAGATTGAGCGATTGTGATTTGTTAGTAAACTATTAGTTAATCGCCAATAATCAAAATCATCACAATCTGTCAATCAAACGTGTTTGTATACATAGTACCCTGCAAACATAGTACTCTCGATGGCTGTGACAATTGTGAATATTGTTCTTCCTCGTTTTAGTAATGATGGACCAATTTCAGTAGGTACGTAAGGTATCTCAATTATATTTCAGTTCAGTAACTTTAGTTTTAGCTCAAAATCTTTTGTTTAGATATCTGCATAGTTCTTCATTGCATTATATCTTGCTCATTAGATAATATATTTTTTGTTAAGGGGGACTCATATCTATCACTATGCTTTTTTATTATACGACTGACACATCTTATTTAATATTAAACAACTATTCAAACAATTTACCTGTAGAAATTCTTCTAGTGCCTCCAATTTAGACTGTGATTTATGTGACGGGAACGGAGCGCCTGGGACGATACCCATGAGGTGCTGCTCATCTTGTTCAGATAATTCTGGTAACATTTTTGTACAAATTAGCCACATGACTGCACCGTTGGTCTAGTGGTTAATGTAACTGACTGCGACGCCGGGTGTCGTGGGTTCGATTATCTCGGCAGACAAAAATTAATTTGTGTGATAAACATTTATATTTGTCTTTAGTCTGGGTGTTTCCTATACATTCTAAGTATGTATTTACAAAAAAAAGTATAAATATGTATTATATTTCAGTTATCTAGTATCCATAACACAAGCTCTGCTTAGCTTGGGAGTAGATGACAATGTGTGATAGTGTCCACATATTATTATATTACATTATAATATTTTAGAGGTTTTCATCCAACCAAATATCAGTCAAATGGAGGAGTATAATGTCATTAAATATTTTAATTGGTGATATCTAGGTATAGATAAACTAAAAGATCATCAATAAACGACTCTAAATCTGCCAAAAAATAATAGCTAACATACATACTATACCCGATGGATTAACTATAATAATGTTAAGAGTTCGTAAATAGAATTGTGTATTTTTTCCCAAATAAAATTTTTGTGAAAAATATAATATATTAACTACGCCCAAAGCTTCGTCCGCGCCTAAAATGTGTTTTGTCTTCCTAGCGAACCAGACCGATTTTCGGGATGAAAAGGTCGTTTCCGGCAAAAATCTATCTAAATACCAATTTCATCGAAATCAGTTCAGCTGTTCAGGCGCTAAGTGGTAACAAAAAACACACACACATTCATACACACCAACTTTCGCACTCCTAATAGTATGATAGTAGGTAAATTGAAGCATGAATTTGTAAATCAGAATTATAGGCTGACCTACTTATGCGTATTTACCTTGTGTTATATTTTATTTATCAATAAAATATGGCAACAAAATAAGAGCGAAATAAAGAGAATCTGAGAATCTCTAAGATTAATGTAAGCATAACCGGCCTTGATAATGCCTCGGAATTGCCTTGAAATGTTTCATTCGCATTCTTAAAATTGTATTGAACCTAATTAAGTAATACACAATTTTAATAATACACAAGTGAAAATAATACACAAGTCATTAGTTTATTGATAATTACTTATGTACCTAATCAATAAACTAAAGTCTTACATAATTATTTATTTAATTACCTTACTATAATAATAGATATCCTGTGAAATACGTAATAATATTATTTACACACAGATACGCATCATTGTAGTATGAATAAACAAACATTAATACTATCCTTGGTCTTAGTAATACTAGTACCTAAAGATGATTGCCGAAATCTCGAACTAATGAAACATTCTATAACAAATTCATTTCATTAGATAATGCCACTATGAACAATTCAAAACATACCTCCTTCATTAATGATACTACGAAAATCATCCACCTGGAGCGAGAGTGCTATGTTGAGGTAAATGATCCATGTTAGTACGGTGACTCCAAACATCACAATAGCTGGCACTGTAGTGAACTAATCCCCGTAATAGTTAAACATGGCTTATATGCACACGAGACCTCATAACTGTATTTCTCCTGATCCAATTGAGAGCCTGAGGGTCGCTTTAATGGATACAATTTTCATGGTACAGTTGTGAGCAGTTTTTGTAATTGACTACTGTGATTACATATTTTTAGCAAAATTTTTTGACAAGGTTTTATTAGATTAGTAAGTACCTACCTACATTGGACTTGAGTCTGTCATTTTGGATGTTTCAAGAGACTACAAACCACAGTAGATTTTTGTAATGAAATTGGGGTTTAATTAGAATCTTCCGGTATAACAGTGTAGCACTACCTGTAGTATTTTGGTTATCTTCTTCATTATTCTCAGCACTACCATTTCTGTTTAAGGTAAATATTTTATCTCAATGATAAAAATGACAACTGGAACATCTATGTTACTATCGTATTGTGATATTTACATTGTATTTAACAGTAGCATTAAGCAGTTGTGGCAACATACAATAATATATTATTAAAAAACAAAAACCCCGCCGGCCTAAAACAAAGTGAAAAGAAATAAACCCTTGTCTCGTGCTGACGCTACATGGAAATCTTATATACTTTATGTCACTTCCACAATTAATACGAATGTAATGACGTCTCATATGTTATAAATCCATCAAGCCATTTGGCTGTAGGCTGTAGAGCGTGCCAAAGAAATAGAGATACATACTCACATACATACATACATACATATATACATACAAACATACAGACGCTCGAACAACATTACCCTCCTTGACTGCGCCAACCGGGCAAAAAGAAAATGTTCATTACAATACTATTAGATACAAATTGACGTTTATTCTCATAAACGGTTTATTTTCCTCATTAGGACTTTCTCCTCAATCTACGTTATGTACGATGGCGAGATAATGCACCAATAGATTCGGTATAATTACTGTAAGTTAGACAAACGATAAAGAATAGAGGGAAATAGAGATGTTGATTTCAGCACATCGAAATTAAGATTGAAAGAATTAGGTAAAATTGTGTTATACTTTATGCTTATCATTATATCTATTACTAGCACCAGAATGTAGAGGAAATATAGATATGTGTTCTTTATTTGTTTGTCTCCTAATAAAACAGATTAGTGTCTCGATTGTCATTTCGAAATCAATGTTTATTTATTTTGATTGTACATATATTTTGGGACTCAGCCAATGTTTATAGCTAATTTATTTCTTAAAATTGGTGTGTAGACACAAAAATTTGTGTGTAAAAAAGTATGCATGACATTTATGAAAACCATATTACTTTACGATGAGTTATGACGTAGTAAAACAATAGTTCTCAACTGTACAATATTCACAGGAAACAAAATGCAATTGGACAATTTTTCAATTGCGAGACTTGGAGCTCGGCTAATTTTGGTCTAGAGGCAATTCTTCACTCTCAAACACAATTACTGTATTACTCAGAAATATAGATACGATATGAAGGTGGTATTATTTATACATCATGTGCTTATACAACAGCTAGCGCGGACGTATAAATCTTAATAAATCATTAGATACGTTCCCAGCGCGATATTTTTGAACGTTTGATCAACAAAGCTTGAGTATGCCGACTGTTCTGTGTTGTTGTAAGTTTCCATAGGAATAATTAGGTCAAGGAAAACCAATTGAAACCAAAGTAAAAGACTTGATTATATTGGTGTTATAATAATTATGACGTCAATCAATAAAACTGTCATGCGTTATAAATATTAGCATATAATTGTTTGAGAATTCGTTACGTGTGAATTATTCCGGAAATAATTCCTTGGAACGAATTCAAATACCTGGCCTACCATTGTAGGCTTATTACTTATATTAATGAGTGCCTATCTATAAGATAGAGTAAATCGTGTTATTTAATTAAACAACCATGCTAACACCGCATTGATTTTGTACTAGTGTCCAAGTCTTATCTTTTAAAAAATATATAACATAGGTAACATCTAAATTTAATAATACTATAGTATAATTTTGAACGACGTTCAGCTTAATCTCCGGTCATCATCTCCATGAATTCTGGAACAAAATACAAAGATATTTAATAAATTGTTAATTTACATAAACAACAGATTTGACTTTTTTATCTTTACTAGCGCGTTGAATTGGTATTGACGCCACAATAATTAAGGTAATTTTGGCGGATCGTCATCTTGTCCTAATACGTAATCATCATATATAATGAATTGGTTGGAACTAGGCAAATGATTTTCATCATGTGTACGTTCTACTTTTGTTTTGTTGTGTAAACATAATCATTATCATTATCACTTTATCATCATATAAAATAAATTAAAGAGAAACAAAATAACAGCATGCACAATCATTTTATGCGATACTACATAACACTTTTAGCTAAAATTCTTTGATCTACATCCAAAACAAATGGAGCTGATTAGTTTTAATGGATTAATATCTACCATTTTAAGTGTTACGAAACATAAACTATTGCCATTTATTATCAGCATCATGTGCTAGAAACATGTAGTATGAGTGTTATGTTTACGTATCGACATATGTTTGCTCCTGTGGAAATTTATACCGTTCTCTACCTTTCAAAGCAGCTGGTATGGCATCGAGTTTTCATTTGACTTAAATCTGGATTGCTTTAGCGTAACATACATTTTACAGCTTTTTAAAATCTATTACTAAAATTATCGGCGTGGGTTGATACATGGCCAAATTATTATGTTCACGCTTTTGACATTTGTGTCTGAGAAATGACATCAGGTAAATGCGTGTTAACTATGGAGGCCTGTCTTGGCGGTCTGACAAAATGTGGGCAGATTTCCAGCCAATATTTCAATAATACTATTATAATATTTTGAACATAGAAGTAATTTAAAACAGAACACGAATTTGCTGAATTATTTTGCATACAGCCCAATATTTACCATCGAAATCAACGGTTCCGGATCCGTCAGTGTCAATCTCAGCAATGATGCCGTCTAAGTCGCTAGAACTGAGTTTGTCATCAAGAGCAGCCAGGATCTCCTTAAGGGTTGATGTGGTAATGTAGCCGTTGCCTTCACGGTCGTATAACCTGCAGGTGGACAGTATTTGTAGTAACCATCATTATCATAATTATGCCTCGGTCGTTGACATTATTCCTTTTGCAATCACTACCTGAAAGCTTCTTTCAGTTCCTGTTGCATAGCCTCGGCATCTTCCTCCTCTAAGAAGTGAGAAGCGATGTTGCAGAAACCATCAAAGTTAATTTTTCCGGCTTCTAAAGAATAATAAAAGTTAAAATTATTAAAAGCTAAAAAAACATAAATTAAATCAGGCCTGGAGAATCGTGTATTTAAAAAAAATAGGACTATATCTTTCACTAAAATCTGAGTAGAATAATAAACTATGGCAACTGAGACATGCATCTTTCAAAGGAATTGGAACCACAAGAAGAAACCGTACCGAAATAGCACCATTAGTTCACGCGACGAGTAAAAATATTCGGATGTATTCGAAAAGGTGTCGTAGCCTAGAATTCTCGTTAACACAGTGCGATGATTGATCATTTTTTAACAAGAGCCGTTTGTAGCTGTTTTTCTAAATAATAAGTTGTTTATCTGATTTTTACTACTCCTACATACAAACTTGGCAAAAACAACAATTTATATATGAGAGTAACACGTTTAACCTTCATTGAACATTAAACATAAGAAAGCGTAAATTATATTTTGAAACTACTTAACTTTATTGGTTAAATATGCACACATTACCAATAAGTTATGAATAATAAAGTAATAAAAAATATTTCTTTATCACAACAAGGCAAGTAAACATCATATTTTCTACGAGTAAACTATTGAGAACTATAAAGTTTATGAGTAGTCTCGTAGGACGCTTCTGTCACATTACAAAATTACGGTTAAGAACAAGTTGTCACAAAATTTCAGAAGATTCACTAATAATAAAACTACTTTAGTACGAGTCGGCTTTCAACAAATAACTACATAAATGTCAGTGACAGAAGAGAGAATGCTAAAAACATTTTTATTCTCGTTTTCGCTATCTTTTAATTTTATTTTAGGATTCAAATATTTATATAATTCTATTGAATGTGGAATATAGATTTATGATAATAGTTCATAAGTATGCTTGACTTACTATCTGGGTCATTTTCATCGATGAGGGCTTGCAATTCAGAGTCATCGAAGAGCTGTCCCATGGTATTGAGGATGGTTGAAATCTTCAGAACATCTATGTAGCCCGACTTTGTGGTGTCGAACATTTGGAATGCCTTGCGGAGCATCGCCATTTTTTGGTCATCATCAGTGTCCTACGAAAGAATACCAATTCAGGTAAGAAAATGTTTAAAAAGATTTATGTTTAACAGTCGGTTAAACATAAATCTTTTTAAACATTTTAGGATCCTCAAAATTAGGACTTTAAGCAAGGTAATTCACCTGGCTTTCATTTAAGAATAGAATTAAAAAGCAACGAAAAAAAGATTTTAATCAGTGACATCATTACTCTGTATTGTTTTTAAAAACAATTTCACTTTTGTGCGCAGAGAACAACATTTTCAAAATTAACGGTTTTTTTAATTCATCACTTTTTAATTTTATTCACAAATAACTGTCACATTCACGTTAATAAAACTTCAATCCTGGAGATCCTCACCATGATGATTTGTAGGGTTGGCAGTTATAACAAGAACCGAATCCGAGTGCGAGTGTTGTTACACTAGATTTTACGTCGATGTAGCACCCTTATTTATAGCATTCCTTACTCCTCAGACTGGAATACAAAAATAAGTGAAAAACCTGCTGTCTCTCTCCCTCCATAGTGTACGTTTAAAACAGTGACGTTGCTGTGAAGATTTTCGTCAGAGTGAGTTATATCAGATTGTAGGAATGTTCGACAAAACCTGCATTCTGCAGGAAGTGAAGTGTCAGATCTATATAAACTAATTGACACCAACTCACTCATAGAAGTACATCATAGCTGCTGCGAGCCATTTATAAAATATGATAGTTGTTGACGAAGTTTCCGAGTTACATACATTAGTTCAGAACTATTTTGCGTTTTAACTGTTCTGACGTGATGTTTATTTCATTCATTCATATTTTATTTGTGTGTAATTTATATGAAAGTTTACGATTTTACAACGATCTATTTTCCCACTGCTAGAATATTAAGGATGTGAAAGAGTTCATTGAAAAGAGTGTGACATTGACCAATAACTGTATTTGATTACCTGTCACCTGTTTATTTTATGATTTCCTAAACTGTATATGATCTTTTGAATTCATCTAATATTGAGAAAATAAATAGCTATGTCTGTATAGTATGCATCTGCTGGAATGTGTTGTATACGAATCAGTTGTTTGTGTACTTCATTGCAACATGTGAAACTGAACATCTACAAAACTGCCAGTTTAAAGCGTAGCAGAAACTCATGCGCATATAAAGTTGTTCCCTGATTAAGAGCAGGAAATTCCTTTGATGCGGCCGCCGATTCACAACAATCCAAACGAGAATATTACGTAGAGCGACGTCATCTTTAGAAGCCACCAACCTTTAGTTGAAACCCATTATGAAGGTATAACGTTCTAGCTTTTAACGTTCACCAAATTTTCCGTTAAGTCTTACAGTTTCAATGTATATGTATATTATAAAATAATAAATTATAAAACAAAAATAAACAGTCCTGACATAAATTATATAAGCAAATATGACAACACTAACTGTGTATAACGTTTTAGTATTTATCTAAAAATGTTATAAAAATAACGAGATTAAAAAGTAACAAACTAGATTTATGGAACCTAAATTACACACATATGAGTACCGATACACGTTAAACTTCAGTGGTAATGAATCGTTTGTATGTAAATATTTGAAAATTGTTTCGAGTACTGGAAAATATTGCGATAAAAGCCGATGATTGGCGACCACTGGCGCGTGAAACGGGTTATACAGCGGCGCCCGCGCAGATATAGACTGTCGGTGATCGGCTATAATTTTTGTGTTCTCATGTGAATGCCACAATGAGAGAAACATCTAATCTTGGTCGCTCTTTACTCGTTCACCACGTGTTGTAGCCTTAAAACAACAATACACACTAAAATTAGATCAGATTACGAGTTTATTTATAAAGACTTGTAATTTCGTTTAGTCATACATTTTACTGTGGCTTCTGTGTTTGTTTAGTATCTATTATATAAAGTAAAATAAAATGTAGGGCGTTTCAGTTCTTATAATTATGTCAATGTAAAATTTATAATGGTTATTCAGTAAAGATGGATATTTTTCTGTCAATCGAGCTATTTCAGTTTAGATCATTTTGTATGCGAGTCACAAACATTCTATTTTACGATTTGATAAAATATTACACATTATAGCTATTTCAATGAGTCTACTATGAGTAAACGTGTGTACCTATTTCTCACCGTTGACAGTATAAAATGTTTGTATGTAAAAACGAACAACGCCCTTGGTGTTTCCTCTGAGAACTAAATATTTTACGCTGTCACAGTGAGAAAAAATACTCATGTTAGAGCTACGGTACGTAAGCAACCTAGACGTGTCGTCCTTATATTGCTTGAAAACAAATGAAACATGATAGTTAATGTG
Organism: Parascotia fuliginaria; assembly: GCA_963082885.1. NCBI lineage: Eukaryota > Metazoa > Arthropoda > Insecta > Lepidoptera > Erebidae > Parascotia > Parascotia fuliginaria. Next base: position 9,386,937 of record OY720187.1, read on the forward strand.
TTATGTAATGTAATGTTACATGAGTTTATTTAATACACCGTTAAATGTTTTACTATGTCCGCGTCCGTATATTAATTGAATTCCTATGTTCGTCAAATATAAATATTACTTTGTAAATTTCATTAGTAGTCAAAAATATTGTATTCTTCCTATTGGGAATGGAAACTACTTGCCTATGCAAGTAAACGTTTAGTTCAACTATTTTTATAATAGTCATTTTCAACATCGGAGTATGTATTTATATCGGAAGCTCATCCATCAAAGTAGCTATCATCTTCTGTTTCAAATAACAGCGTCATTAGGAACAAGCTGATACAATAATAATATTTTCACTTCGCTGACATACATACTTAAAGATAGTAGGTACTTTCATCTAGCAATACCGCAAATATATGTAATTTAGTTAAACCACATATTTTTATCAAATTTTAATGCATTTATAGCACTATTAAATCAAAATTGATGGTAATAAACAGTGATGGCTTATTTACGATGACAAAACATAAAATATTAAACTGCAGGAAATGAGGTATCGTAAATAAGTACGCTAATAATTTTAATGCCGGTCATACTCAAATGCAGCGGCAGGGACTTATTAAATTTATTTGCCGATGCGTAACCGACATGTGAGTAATTTACACAGACTTAAAATTCCACAATCAAAATAATTAGTACTCATAGCCAAGAGACACTCATAGATTTGCCGGCACCCTGAATCACTACACCAATGAAGTGAAAATATAACTTCATTTTGGCACATAATATAGGATTTTCCTTGAACAATTCATCGTCTAATATCTAAACGCCAAATGTAAATAACTCTTTAAATAGTTCACAGGTCATTTGTCTTTTATTTGCGTTTTTATGTTACATTTATCTTGCGCAAACGTCTTTATTTATCTGACATGACACCTGTGCAACAATTGATTAATTCAATGATTTGAATGAATGTATTGAATGAATGAATGGTGAATTTGGTTAAATGTATTAAATGGCAATAATACATTTAACTAAATTATAATTATAGCAAAAATTATTAATATTGTAATAATATATCTAATTGTTTATAAAATGTAATTCAATTCTTCACGTATCAATCTGAAATTAACATCAAATACGAGCCTTATAGTTTCTTAAAACTAATACTAGCTATGTTTTACATCTTACAAGGGAGTATTAAGAGTTTTGAACAATAAACGAAGACGTTCTATGAGAGCTAGAGATCTTCTTTTTAGACACAGAACCAAAAAATAAAGCAAATATAATTTATTACAGCAATTCTTTCAGACTAACGAGTAAATATCACTTTTATCAAGAATTTATGTATTTAGGTAGGTAGTGAGAATTTGTATTTGAGCAGTTCGTATTTTAAATTATAATGTTTTTCTCAATATGATAATATATAATACTAATTTAGGTTAACCTACTTACTTTTACTACTAAATTATATTTTGATTTTTTATTTGTAAGAAATAGCAGTTTCGATACTTATACACTAATTCTTGTCAGTTTTGAGGTGACTGCATTTATTTCTTTTGTGAACAATTGTAACCAACTGTAAAATTATTTTCTATTTGTATTCTAGTTGTTGTCACAGTAGTGACCGATGGTTTTTAAATTTTCCGCGATAAAAATAGGGAAAGCGTAACATCGTTGTAAAATATTTGGAACACATCCAAAAATAATGATAGAAAACCTCGCAAAATAGCAATAATGTGCATTATTCGTTCACCTTGTTTTTTAAGCGTTCATCTTGTTTTAATAATCAATTAAATCAACCTCTGATCTACCAAGATCATAGGAGGTTTATTACTTTAATCATAAATGTTAAACATTTAAGAGTCGTAGGCCCTCTTTCTCAGGATGTTGTTAACCATTATCCGCTGTTTTATAGATGCACATAAAATTAAAGTATTTATTTGTTACAAAAGTGATATACAAATAACTATTGCAAACATTTCAAATTTATGACTTACAAACAATGATTCTCGTTCAAATCTAATGTGTTCGTGGCAGGCAAAAGTTTTCAAAAGGAAATAGAAAAGACATACCTAATATAATTTAAATCATTTTATTTATAAAGAAGAAATCATTAATAACTACATATCTATCTAAATAACAAACTTACAAAGTAACATCTACTTGTAAAACATATTTTAATACAGTATTACAATCTACAGGGATTAGTTTTTCTAGTCAGGCCCTTCATTTGGCTATTAATCACCACCTAAAGTGCGTATTATGTGATCATATATTGTTGGAGTGTGATGTTTTATGACCTCAACTAAGAAAGTTTGATCTTCATCTGAATCTCTTTGTTCAATACCAGTATGAGCTACTTTCACCATGTTTTTTACGATATTGACATCGTTAATATCTTTACTATCAAAATTCACAGTATCTTTATCACCAGATATAATTGTAGGTTTAGCGTATAGAGTCATAGTATTATCTAGTTTTTTGTTGTCTTTATTAAAACTTACATCTTTAGTATTTTCTCCAGAATATTTTATTTGAAGTTCTGAATTTGTTTTATCGTTTTCTAAATAACCACTATTTGTACCATAAAAATCATTTTTCTTAGGTTTATTATAAATATATTTGGTAATGTGATCTTTGGTGACTATGCCATTATCATTTGTGACATTTTTATCTAAAATAAAGTCTTCAGTGTTTTCTACCGATGTTTTTATACTTTCAACCGTTGTTATTTCACTGTCTGGTTTTAATGGACGACTTTTTGCTTTTGCCTCTTTGATTAAAAATTCCAATGCATTTTTCTTTTCTTTGATATTATTATCTCTTTCCTTCTTCTTTGTTTTATAGTCAAACCTCTCTTCTTCCTCAGGATCTGAAGAATAATTATGAATTAGTTCATTTGTTTTTTTAATAAAAAACCTCATTATAATTTAGATAAGTGGCTTATATTTGAAATAACGAATTGAATAAATAATGATGTCAGTATCTACGGTAAAAAACATGTACTATTCGTACACTTTTTCTGAGCTATCGTCAAAATCAAAACTATAAAATAAATAATCATAAACCGTTGGTCTACCTTTTTTAAGCATTGCTGGTAATGGAAGTGATTCTACTTCTAAGTGATCACTTGTTTCTTCTTTTTGTGTCACTATATTCTCATTTTCTTCGACGAATTCATTAACTACTATATTTTCTCTTTTTTCTATATTTGCTGTAGTATCCAACGTATCAGACACGATTGTAGTAGATATAATATTTGTGTCTATAACATTTGATTTTGTTCGATATTGAGTGTAATCTTTCTTAGAATAATCTGTTTTATCAAATTGAGCCTTTTTTGCTTTGTAATCAAATGGTTCATTAATCTTATGTTTAGAGGCGTAATCAAACTGGGAAACTTTGAGCAAATTAGAGATACTGTCCAAACCGGCGACGTCATCGTTTTCATGTTTTAGTGCGTTGTTATCCACACCAACATTAAAGTCATTTACTTCAACTTCATAGTTATTATTATTTCCATATTGTCCTTTTCTCGAGTTATAATTTGGCCGTGAAGATGGATCATAAGTATCAGTACCATACCATGTCTTGGTGATACCAGAGCCTCCGTAGTTTTCCACTTTGTTAACCGATTTTTGTGTAACAGTAGTAAATTTAAGCATTGCATTGGGTAATTCGAATAACTGATGATTTTCAATCATTAAATCAAGAGGATATCCAGGTGATATTATCGCAGTATTAAATTCCATACTGGTTTTAGCATTTGAACTACCAAAATTCGCTTTACTGTATGGAGCAACAAAAACAAATATTTGAAGAGGCAGGCCCTGAGGTGTACCTTTAGGCAGAATTAATCTAGATGGATATCCAATCTGGGATTGAATAGTTTTAGGTGTCAAAGAATCTAATCCAAATTCAGCATCTTCCAATTTTTTGCGAATAGTATTGAGTAACATAAAATCATCAGAAAACTGTTTCATACTGTCAGATGACCTGGATATTATATTTGATCCTTTTTTCAAATTAATCTCGAATACATCTAGTAGTGTAAAAAGATTTTTCTTTGCTACTAGCTCACCAGGTAAAACTTTAGGTCCCAAATATATTTTTACGAGCCCCTTTTGAGTAACTAACGATGTGATGTTTACTTTGATTGTAAATTGTTTATGATTTAATCTTGGTTGCCCTATTTTAATTTTAAACGTAGACGTATTCTCGCCTACTTTTAATGAATCTCTAACGTCAATCTCAAAAAAGTCGCAGGCTGTTGTCATCTTTTTTACATCGATATTCATGACCTCTACTCCCGGGAAGTACAGTTCGTTTCTAGTATACACTGGTAAAATTTTAAGAGCTCTGTCTATCATCTCAACTATGTTTTTATTTATCTTCCAAAACATTGGATCTCTTAAGGATGTCATGTAGTGTTCTAACACGGAGACATGCCTGTAATTATAATTTTTTCAGTGTAAATAATGCACAGAAACGCTGTTTTCACAGCACCGTTGTCAAAATCATATTAATATATTCCTAAATTACCCGTTGTTGGTGAGATCTTTGCCAAAGAGCCGCCGAGCCAGCATTTCATAGCTTCTATCACCCGTAACAAAGATTTCCATTATATGATTCAATATCTGTGTTTTAGTATATCCACTTTGACGCTGAAAAAAATGTATCTTAAATAAAATATAATTTGCAACATGGTGTCAATGTAAAAAAACAAAATATCTTGACTAAATGTACGGTTACATAATTTTGTTATACTAAATTAATACTAACCATGTGACTAACTACGGCTACAATGTTGTTTTCAACCGTTTGTAACATTAATAAATCTTCATTTTCAGGCAAATCCAATGACGATGATCTGTGACTGAATTCACTTCCGTCAGTATATATCAACATGGGATCGTAAGGAATATCATTCAGAGAATTCCAGTTTATGCCATCTACCTCTGGCATTCCATTAGCATATCTTTCCAAATCATACCTAGCCATTAACTGTTTCATCATATGGTACATATTTTCCCCAAAACTTCCATTAACGGCATTATTGAACCATGGCGCCATTTTTAGTTTATTTAGAAAATAATATGAATTTAAGCCGATATCTTCGCGGAAATATGCTAACTTTGAGTCATCGTCATTGTCATAAAACAAAGCTGTGTAGTTAACATCAATGGTATAGGTGTTACCTTCATAACGAATAGTTTCAGCGTCTGACAATTCTTCACCGTATAAAAGAGCTGAAGCTTTAATAAGTGCGTCTTTAATGATAAAATAGTTCGGAAATAACTCATATGGTGCTGGAATGTATAGTTTTTCTGTATCTCTTCGGTTTTGAATAGCCAGATAAATAGCATTTACGTATATTGCACAATTTACATTTTGACGCGCCCAAGCAGCCGCGTTGTAAAATGTGTCAAAGTTTTTAGCATTATACAGTACGTCATAAATTATTTTAAACTCGTTTAAATGATCGAGATTATATTCTGTGAATATTTTTCCCTGGGGTAGCATACCAGTTGAAATTAGCTTTTGTAAATCTGATATGACTTCTTGATCCTGCAACCAAGAAAATAAAAACATTATTAGATTGACACCACCTAAGTAAGGCAATAAAAAAATAAAGAAAATGCGTTACTTACCAAGTAATCAGTTGCCTCCAAGGTGAATTCTTGAGCCAATCTGCGAATTGTTGGATTGTTGCTGGTTGCGCAAACATTTTCGAATAATGGCAGAATTAATTTCTGAAGATGTAACCATTGTGGTTGACCTATAAAAAATACATTTTAAATTTAAAATGATCTTAAAAAATATAAGTGCATAATTAAATATCTGCTTTAATCATACAATTAACCGACTCGGGGTACTATTTTACTTTTTTATTTTTACTACCTTCTCATAGAAGATTCACGTAAGAGTAGTATGTATCCGTACTGCTGCGTTTCGTTCGGTGAGTGAGAGCGCTGGAGTCCTAATTTTCCCCCTTTCCTCTTACCTCACCTCCGGAGAGGTAATGAGCCCTTACCCATTCCCAGCCGCCATAGTGGAGGCCACAGTTACCAGCAGTTTAAGACGATGGCTTTTGGTATGATGGCTACCACTTCTGGATTCCACTAACTGCTTACAATCAGGCGGGGTGGATTCACTTTGGAAAGATAGTTAAAAAATCCACAGATTACCAAAATCATATACTAGTTAATCACAGATTCCCTACAAACACCATCCTAAGAAAGCGCACTATTAAAGCGGTAAGTTATATATATAAGGCGGGGCCGGTTCACAAAATTTACTATATTTCGGGATTGTAACGCTTGATTGTCTATCAATAAGGTTTATATTCGCATAGTCAATCAATCATTACTTCGGCAAGTTGACAAACGCGAAATCCTTACAAATTACGTACATTTTACATGATTTTTGTTTTACTATAATATTAGTGATTTTTGTTTTACTATGCGATTAATTAAAAATCTAACTAGTTTTTGTGTTAGAACAATAAATAAGCTACCCTTTTCGCAAAAAAAATCATATCACTATCGTTGAAAATTATAAAGTTGAGAATATTTTAGTAAATTTTTTATGGTGATATTTAGGATTTTTTTACAGAGTTACTAAACCATTTTTTAACCGACTTCAAAAAAGGAGGAGGTTTTTCAATTCGACCGTATATATATTTTTACGTTTTTAATATTCTGTTTGGTTATTGTGTTTCTTTGTTTCTTTTTCAATTTACAGTATTTTTTTTGTGTAGACGGATACTAATTAACTTCTTTAGACTGGAAGCACAAACATACATTTTCTGGTCAACTTCGTGAACGCACCTCGCCTTAAGTAACGTAGTAATATGACGTCAAAACAGAGTTTATTTGTTTACACAGCGCGAAATATATTCTCATGTTGTGTGCTCCGTAAATAGATAATAGCCCTTTATGTTTCATGAATTTTCCAATTTTTATAATGTAATAAACTTTGTTAACCAAATGTATGTAACGTTGTACGTACCTACATAGTTTTATAGTCGTATAATGTTATTATTATCCAACTCGTAGAAGTTGTCGACATAATAATAATTAATTAACTTAAAATTAAGGGCCTATAATCTACTTAAGTACTAAAGCGAAATATAAATGTATCTACTTTTTGACCACAATGATATAAAATAAATGCCATTTACAAATTCGATTTTGAATTCGCAGAATTTTCGATAATAAAATTAAATAGTACAATGGTAACAAAGCTTACCTGCTACTGTAGAAGTGGTAAGAGGATTGTAGTCCGTAGGTACCTTTATTAGATACCCCGAAGTATGAACAACTAATACTGTAAACACTAGTATTAACGTCTTCATCGTGCTTCTTTGACTGTGAATTGGAACCTAAATCCATCAATATATATTAAAATATTTTCAAAGTTCATAGACATTATGTCCCTGATAAGTGTAGTTGAATGCACTAATATTATAGATTCTATGTAATATGACTTAATTTAATTATCAGGTCAACGCTCTAGTGTCCTATGAGAATGTAGAAGACTTATTATTGTTGACTGAAACTTAGGTACAGTGACCTATTATTGAATTTGCACTATAAAATGTTACTAACGACCGTTCGATTGAGGCTCTTCTGCTAGAGTTCTAGAGTTCACTGCCAATTTCTGTCAGAGATAGGCATCTTAAGATGTCCCGCAGCGATAACCTGTATCTCCTCGGGATAAATAGTGTATTTTTCAAAGGAGATGTTTTGTTTGTGGATGAGTGGGCTACAACCACAGAGAATGTGTTGTGGCGTTTCCTCTTCTTCATGGCAGAATCTGCACAGCTTTGTTAAGCTTAGGCCTAGGTTGGCCATATGCTTGTTAAGCTTGCAGTGACCAGTAAGACCTAGAAGGTTTTACATAAGGATAGTAATTTATTGGCGTAACAATGTGAATAGCTCTTGATGAGGACTTTCGAGTGGTTTAACGCTAGAATTTTATTCCAGCAGTTAATTGCTATCGTATAAATACTACTACCGACTAAAAAAATAACGGTGATCTAAAGAAAACCGTAGCCTTTACCACTACCTTATTTAAGAACGGATACTATGGTCTTGTATTTTCTTTCCTTATATTGATGTTAATATGCAGTTAATGTATTTTTAAGTTATGCTGAGCTATAAGAATCGAACTCCCAACCTCTTACACAACATCTACTTGCACTCTCACTCTACCACTGCTATTAACATTACAAACATGTTTTTACATCATACTTACAAAGAAATCGCTTGCCAATTCTCAGGATTGAAAACAATGTTTTTTGAAATGTTTTGCGTTTATGGGAAATTTAAGGACCTGTTTCACCGCTTGCTGATAAAGTGTGTGATAGTTAGTCTATTCGAAATTTAATGAACAAATAGTACTTAAAATCAGTTGCACAAGTGCCTGATAACCTTAACTGACAAATAAACTCTTTGAAAATATAAGACAGATTTAACCAGAAGATATTTTATATGTTAGATATATATTATATCAGACACTTTAGCAGCTAGTGGTAAAACAGACCCTTAATGTATTAAACAACTTATACAGTAGATAGCAAAAACATAACACTATTTAGGTAGCTTTAATGTACCATCGTACTGCTCTGAGTTTTTAAGAGATAAGTTCAGCTCAGTTCAGTCCAGCGGCATCAGAATAGACTATATCTCTTAAGTTATCAGGGTCTCGAAACATTGCAATACATAGGTTTAAATGACTAAAAACTACTAGGTATTAGCAGCAGTTACAAATCCGCCTGCCAATCAAGGTGAATATACCAAAATACGACTTTTAGAAGGAACTTATTTCCAATAATGGCCTTCTTTTTTTTAACTCCACGATATTTAGTACCTACATAGAAAGTTTTAAAACAAATTTCATCATATAAGTTAAAAACCTAAGATTATTTCAGTAGGTACAATTTCGTTTAATGATATCATATTAAAATAATTAAGTACATAAATTATTGCGTGATTAATTAAAAATGGAAAACATCGTAATAATTTCTAGATTAAGCATGTTTTGGTTAAAATGACCTAGACAATGTCAGGATAACTTTCAATTGGATAGTGGAAACATAAGAACACGTGCGGTATTGTTATATGTTTATTATTATTTGCAAGTATTTTTATACTTATAAGTTAAGTTAAACATTTTTATACAAGTACTGCCTCGTCGATGTGGTAGTGCATATGACAGTATGCCGAATATATGCCGATTGACTGCTGAGTTTTCAATTAAAAGTTTGGGTCGCTTAAAGTGGTTTGGAGATTACAATATAAACCTATTAAATTAAAGAAACACTAGCTGTTGCCCGCAGCTCCGCCCGCGTGAGTGTCACATGTGTGTTATATCTCTGTTTACATTGACGATTTATCATACAAAATTTTGTCCCTACTTCAACACCTTGCCATATTTTCACGACAAAATATATCCTATGTTTCTCTCCGAGGTCTAATCTATCTCTATACCAAAATCGGTTATGTGGTTTAGGCATGAAAGCATAACATACAGGCAGACAGATAGAGTTACTTTCACATTTATAATTTTAGTATGGATATTCTTCGCTTGTAGTTTACTGGACAGAATTAAAAAATTATGATGATATTTTAATTTTGTCTAATATAAATAAAATTGTTGTTATTAATACATTTCGTAATATTATTTAATAATACACCCACAAATGAAGATTCTTATTACTAAAATTAAACAAAAAAAAATTAACTACATTAAATTAACTATATTCTTATGAACTATGTTTTTTTAGAAATATTATTTATCTATTCTAGAAATATTATATAATATCTGTGGTTTTCGAGTTGCCAGCCTAGTAAAGATTAAAATCAGTATCGTTGTTACCTGTTAATTGTTATATCTAGCCTAAGCATACCTAAAATATAATAAAATGTGAACAAATACCTTTACTGTTCTATCAACTCGTCATTATTCTTTCTTTCTTTTAGTTTTAAGAATGATGACAACTAAGGCTGGTCAAAGTAGAGATAGAATTAGATTTATAGAGACAGAGAATAGAATTGATCATCCCATACATTTTTAAATGTATTCTATTCTTTTAGCATTTTGGCCACTTGCCTCAGAGAGTTTTTACTACTGACTATCAACGGTTTAATAGATATTGAAATATTTTTAAGACGAACATAGGAGTATTTTTGTATCTAATAAATTTGGAACTTTGAGAATACTAGAAAGATTGACAGGCGAGGTTAAGCGGCCAATGCTCTGAGTATATATACGGTTAATCAGTAGCATCCGGCTATTCTAGAAACGACCAGCTTATTACTGTACTAAATTACTAGTCTCATAAAGGATTACATTATGACTAGCTTTCCGCGACACGGTTTCACTCGCGTCTTTGCTTACTGTTCTGCTTCTGTCTCCATAAGCGTGATGATACATAGCCTATAACCTTCCTCGAGAACTGGGCTATCATACACAAAGAGAATTTTTTAAATCCTACTGGTAGTTCCAAAGTTTAGCGCGTTCAAACAAACAAACAAACTCTTCCGCTTAATATAATAGATTGGTCATACCTACGTAGATAAGATTACCATACTGTAAAATCGATGTAGGTAAACATTTTACAGATTTAAAAAAGAAAATTTCTTTATGATCTTAACAAGTACCTTTTGTTTACTTTACATACCTAACTAGCATTCCGCGGCGCGGTTTTACCCGCGTCTTTGCTTACTGCTCTGCTCCCATCACCAGTAGTGTGATGTTACATAGCCTATAACATTCCTTGAGAACTGGGCTATCATACGCAAAATTTTTGAAATCCGACTAGTAGTTCTAGAGATTAGCGCGTTCGTACAAACATACAAACTCTTCTGCGTTATATAATAGTACCTATAGATATAATTTTCGTATAAAAGATAAAAGGATGTTAACTGATGCTAAAACTGCCGTTGTTACTTTTTTACAATGACTATGTCACATGCATACCTGATTTAACTACTCTCATTTTTGGTTCAATATGTTATAATCAGCTTTTCAGTGAAGTTTGAAAGCTTGTCTGTGTTTAATGTGAAAGCTGATCATGCGGAATATAACACTATTTCATAAGAACACAACATTACCCTGAGGACTCCGACTGCAGTGCACTATCTCTACAAAATGTAGGTTAGGTTAGTCTGCCATAGCTACCACTTGCCGCAATAACTGCCAATCAAAGTCAAATATATTTATTCAATTGGGTTAATTGAATTAACACTTATGAACGTTAAAAATTACAAACCTACAACAGTTCGCTGACGTACGGTAGGGCCATAAGAACAACTGGCAAGAAACTTAGGCCGCTCTTTTTTTATTTTTAAGTCGTTTCCTACAACACCCACGAAATTAAATCATGAAATGATTTCATGACCGGAGACCACAAGGTAAACTATTCCTATGCTTACAATTCCTAGGTAGAAATTTCATATTAGGTAAAAGTTAATTATTGTTCTAGAAAGTTATCATTCTTGACCTACAATACTGTTTGCTGTTTGTTATCGTTATTACATTATAATTTTTGTGACATTGTAATTAATGTGATAATAAATAAATTCTTAATAATCAATGTTATGCGAAAGCAGACACAAACTCGGTGAGTTCAGATGAAATGTTATCGAAAAGTTTGATTTTAGGTACCTATTTTATGTAGGTACCTATTATGCTGTTGTTACGTGTGCTGTAATACTAGCGGCCGTTACTAGCTTCGTCTGACGTCTCTTAATCGGTGGTGTCGCATTATTATCAATTCAGCTCATCATTCATCGCATAATTATCTATTTATCCATCCTCATCCATCGGTTGCCCGCCACCCTTATAAGGTCGTCGGTCCACCTTGTGATAGGTGCCCACGCTGCGTTTGCCGGTTCGCGGTCGCCACTCTAAAACCTTTTTGCCCCAAAGGCCGTCAGTTCTGCGAGCTGTGTGCGAGCCACGTCAGTTGCTTTGGCTCACTGCTGACAATTTTTTTTTTCGACGATCGATCGAAACGATCGCGCAGGGAGGCGACTAACATAGCCCGCTCCATTGCCCTTTGAGCGAGTTTGAGCCTTCTTACAAGACTCATAGTTAGTGACCACGTCTCTAAATATTTTTTATGTATTAAAATTTAATTTGTGAACATTGTAATAACTGTATGTACCTACACTTTGTAAACTTAATAAATAAATTATTCTATTCTTAGAAAAAAAATCTATCTATAGTTTTATAGTTTTAGGTATTTCGTGCTTAATCGAATCATTGATTTAAGTAAATAAACTAACTGGCACTAACTTTGAAAAACTTTGTGCAAAACAATGAAGAAAAACTTGCACAGTGCAATTTCAGATTCAAGTACATAAATATTTACCAAGTAGGTACAATTTTGAGTTAGCGAATATAAGAAATGAAAGGACACTCCTTCAATTCATCATATATTCATTACAAACATTAGATTTTCTTACGAATATTGAAGCGACCCCTTGATGTGTCACCTCCGCCAAATTCATACCTGTCAAATTTCAGTTCCGTAATGTACAGTATATCATAAGAAATTAAAGCGTGTCCACGAAGCTACGTCATATTATAGGATTATTGCTTTATTCTTACCTATGGATACAATTTGCAATAGGTATTTACTATAACTGATGAAACGGTTTGTGATAGTGTTGCCTAACTATCGATGGCCTATCGATAGGTTGACAATACTATCGTGACTTCGGTAAAGTCAGAATATAGATAAAGCTATCGATAGTATAGGAATTTTACAATATTATCGATAATATCGATAGTAAATTGAGTAATACTATTGATGAAGAGCAAAACTATCGATAGTATCAATGAAATGAAATGAAATGAAATTAAATTAAATTAAATATATGTTTATTCATATATGTTAATTAAATTAACACTTATGAACGTCAAAGTTTACAAAATGTCAGCAAATTAACCTACAGCCAGTTCGCTGACGAAGTAGAGCCATGAGAAGAACTGGCAAGAAACTCAGGCCACCCTTTTTAATCGCCATGTTATTACAATTTTTGTAAGTTACAGTTTCAAGTAGCATGCAAAGTGACGCAGGCAATACACTTAACTCTATAGATACTTAATTACTTACAGCTTTCTATGTTGTAAAGAAAAATTAAAAAGTAAAATGTGTGCTTTACAGCCTGCCTCAATTTGCATATTGCTACACAAAGGTAAAGGCAACATGTGAACTGTGATAAATGTTTCTATGTAGGTATTATACGATATTATCGATAGTATCGATACTATTGATAGTCAACTAGGTCTACTATCGATACATCAATACTATTGGATATTAAAACTATCGATAATATCGATACTATCAATATTAAAAGTGTGTTTTATTGCAATTACTGTCGATACTATCTATAGTATCGATACTATTGATAGTCAACTAGGTCTATGAAATGAAATGAAATGAAAACTATACATTTTATTTCGAGATAATATTAGTACCTACACGTTTCAAAAACTATTATTTACTCAGGAAAATTATACTCTGAACAGAAAAATCAATCTCATATTACCCGACCCGGAGATCAAAGCCGAGCCGAGCCCCATTCCATAAACAGCACCACTGAATCATGACCAGGCATTGTACTTACACCTACTCCTTCACAGAAAATAAAGTCGTGATTATGTATATTTTTAAAATAAAAAACGTGTTTCTAATTATTTGTTTTAATAACAGCAATGTCCAAATAGCTTTGATAAGCGGTTATCGTAGCTCACACTGTTATAACATCGAGCACTAACACACGTGTAGCCTACATGAGACATTTTGTTTTTAAGTGTAACTGAAGGAAATTTACTAGACAAACTGACAAATACTAAAACGACTATCTCTATCGTAATATGAATTTTAGCGACAGAACCATTTTTAAGTTAATAGCCTAACTTAAAATTAATTAGCGTTTAGTATATACTGTTTGTGGTTTAGTATAATATTTTGCCTTAAGTATATTTTAATTTACATAAGAAGTCTATATGTTTATAGTGTAAGTATAACACCTTTCACAAAATAAATATTTCAATGATGAGAATCCTAATAAGAAACTTGATAAAATACCATACCTACCATCATAATACCTACTTTCGATCATAGTACCTACTTTCGATGTGCAAAGGGCGAAATACCTAAAGCTATTGTGGAACAAAATAATAATTAGTTTAATTAATCATCGTAGGGATTTAAAGCTTATGTACTTCAATAATGCATTGATTCATGCTAAATGTCTCAAAAAGTAAGCGTATATTAATAGCTTGTGTTAAGGGTTCTAGAGTTCTAGTATACGTACTTAAATACTATTTTTGTAAATATATACATATCTATTATACATCGAAACATCCAGACCAATGCAAATAGACATTCATGCACATAAATATTTGACCAGAGCGGGAATCGAACCCGCGACCTCTACGTAGCAGACGATCCAATCGAAATACAAGTTGATCGCGTTAACGTAAAACAAACCCGCACTAGGCATTCTGTGCCGTGAGAAAAGAAGACTCAAATACATAAAAGTTAATAAATGCCTATAGGTACAGAGACTATCAAATTTTGTTATACTTTGTGACTGAAAACAAAACAAGAAACAAAAAATCTTGTGCATCACCGCCCACAAACTTACGTTTGGCATTGTTACAAAAATCTAAATTGTGTGGTTTTTGTAGAATATTTCAGAATTATTAAGTAAACATTATTTTGTATAATTTGTACGCTCTACTACATCAATAACCCAAACTTTAACGTAAATACTCAAATTTAAAAAATAAATAAATATTTTAAGGTTAAATTCGTATTTAAAAAGAATGAATAGATTTTAATACTTACTTCGTAAATTATACTGCCATCTAGCTTAGACAGTGAGAATCACTTGCACTTTGAATATAACTGCCCAGCTTTTTGTAGTGGATAATAGATGTCACTACTAACATGATTTAAGAATTATTTCGTGGCTAATAGATTAAGCTTAATTTCCCCCTTTCCTCTTTCCTCACCTCCCTCATTCCCTTCCCATACCCCATTCCCAGCCGCCTTACAGTAGGCCACCATAACCGTAGTTTATGATTAAGGCTTTTGTTCTGGATTCCACTGACTGCTTACGTTGAATGTTTATACCTAAGTCAAACTAACATTTACATTAAGTATCATAGCATAAGCCTTGGACAAGAGGCGACTCTTCTAACACAGGTTTTGTTAACTTAACAGAGGAGCTCCCAAATCCTGTACAATTTTATGTTATGTTTTTAATTTTAGACATTCAAATACGTACCCATCTACATACTTAGACACACTTCGTAAAATAGACGTAAGTAGACTGAAAACATCATTATTATTATTTCACTTAAACGACAAACCTTTATTAGTATTTATAAAACTTTCCACAAGCTTATCAGTGACAAGTGTGACAACCCTTTAACAACGCAGGATAAAATTTACTCTGCACTTTATCGACTTCGCGTCAAGCAATTTAGACAAGACTGAAACAAACAAAGTACGTTCTGCTCGAAGTAGTAAGGACTTTGTAGTTGGTAGGTATTCTATTTTAGTGAGATCAAAACCTGAATACACTTATGGCTGAGTTTACAGGTCAATTAATAGGTACTTACTGTCCGTAGGTACCAACGCGCTTGTAGAATTATCATCTACTTATTACTTAATGTTGTATTTTCGTGTATTTTTACAAAATAATAAAAACGACTTATATTTTGCTTATTTATTGCGAACTACACACAATTACATATTACTTTAAATATTTCAAATATTCAGTAAATTTCACTATGTAATCCAACTGTAATTCTTATTGATTAGAGATACCTCCTTTTAATGTAACAGATTCTGATGTCAACAGGTCATTATTAAATTTCATTTAATATATATCATTCCAGTTAGCATCACGATCAACTTTTACGTTAATGCCTGTGTCAACAAAAAACGTATCAGTCATAGATGTTCTATCAACCAAGTCGTAGTTTTTCAATACATATTGATACCACCTCGTCTTCATGTCACATACCAGTTTCTTGTGAAAAATAACTACATCAACAAACTTCATGTTTGGTGTGAAGAACGTTCCAACGTCAATATGGCGATCCAGAGGGAAACCAAGAGGCATCTTATCGAGGAGCACCGTCGATCTAAAGTCAACCATTAGGTCCTTACGATGAGTATCCAAAATTGTCATGTCTACATTATCCACCAATCTTAATGGGGTTATGCACACGTAGAGAAGCATATCGAAACCTCCAATGTGACCCTTGGGAAGCAATAGCCTAGTTGGGAAACCAGTGTGGAAGTTTCTTAGATCCTTGACAAGCAAATCTCTCATATCAGTAATGGTTTCAACCCTCTTCCACAGATCACGGGTCAATATACGGTCTGTGACGAGATTGTGCATATCATACGAGTGCCTTACGATTGTGTTCTTGCCGGTGTTCAACTTGTATAAGAACGAATCAAGCTCAACAAAGTTAAGACGGTTGTAATTAATATCGATCAATCGGCCAAGGTGATCCTTTTTAGGACCAAGGAATATTTTCACTACACAATCTACAGCTTTGTCAGAAGTGACATCTAAAGTGACAGCAAATTTGTCGTGGTTCAGACGGCGTTTGCGAACCATGAATATCATGTCAGATTTATCCTTCTTCAGCTCTTCCTCCGTCAACACTACAGCGTTCGTCATATCCGTATGATAATCACCGAAGAAAGTAACGAGCTTGTAAACCACAACATTGTCGATTTTGACACCTGGGAAGTAGAGGTCCTCCGTGGTGTAACTAGGCAGACGCAGTTTGAACAAGCAGACAAGATCTATGATGCATTTCTGAAGTTGGTAAAATACAGGGTCACGTAGAGCAGTCTGGTAATGGTCAAGCACAGAAGGTACAACGAAATACCTGTAATACAAAATAATGTTAGAACCATTTAAAACATAATTATCGTCCCTAATAACTTTTCCGTTTGATAGAATTCAAATCGCCATTCGTATAGGTAGAAGTGCTGAGTGTCACATAAAATTAGCGATGCTCAGGAGCATAACCGGTATAGCTAACCAAGTTCGCTAAAGCGTTATTTCAGAGCACCTGTACTTTCAGAAATAAACATATTTACTTACTTGTCAGAGGTAAAAGTATTTAATCCTAAGGCCGCGTTCATGACGATGAATAAGTACCGGTAGGCCTTAACATGAGTCTTAGTTAAAACGTTCTTGTCAATTTTACCGTAGATCAACTGGCCGAACATCTCCATGTCATCATGTTTAGTCAGTTCAAGTCTCATACCATTGATCTAGAAATAATATTAATTTGTTATCCCCTTAAGTTATTGTGGTCACTGAATTTGTAATAAATTATTTAATTTTATACTTACTTCAATGAATCCTTTGATGATGCAATCCCTAATGATCCTTTCATATTCTTCACAAAGACGGATGACGTTAAGATTGTAATCAGTAGCAATAACATAGTTGTTGAACCTGGCATTGAACTCGATGCCGTTATGCATCTTTAACCACGGCCAATAACCCTTTTTGATGGTTTTATGCCATGAAAACTCTTTAATTTTACCCAGACCATTGGACAAGCGCTCTAAGTAATACCTGGCTAGAATTTGTTGGTATATGTAGATAGTCAGCTCGAAACGCCTCACCTTGACCTTATCGAAAATAGTATCCTTCATCCAGAACGGATAATCGACGTGGAAGTAGTAATAGTAGGTATTTAGATCAATGTCCTCAGTAAAATACCGAAGTTTATCCTCCTCCGTAAGGTAAATACGTTTGTCATAGACATTTTCATCGATTATGTAAACATCTTTGTCCGTCTTCTTAATTCCGTAGAAGTCGCACAGTTTTAGGTCCAAAAGTCCCTTCTTCCTTTTGAGTAAATAAGCCTTTTGAATAACATCAGCGCGTACGAAGAAATAGGGATAGATTTCATAGGGAGGAGGCAGAATGATTCCCTTGCAGTCCTCACGATGTCTGACTGCCACGGTAAGAGCGTATACGAACATCCCTTCATTGCAATAAAGACGCATCCAGCAAGCTGTTTTAAGGAAAGTGGTGAAGTCCTTAGCGTAGTATAACATGTGGAACATTGTTACAACTTCTTTGAGCTGGCGGTCGACGTGTAGGGTGAAGATCTCTCCACGCGGCAACAATCCGACCTTAATCAATTTTACGAAGTCTTTAACGATATCGGTTTGCTGAAATAAAATTATTAAAGCATTAAATAAATTGAATAAATAATGCATCAAAAATACTCTGATGTAATAAGGATACTAACAGCAAAGAAATGAATGTTTTCTTCAATGTTGAAGGTTTTTCCAAAATCTTCAAATTCTTTAAACATCAGAGGTTCCATCACGTGGTTCAACAGTTTCAAGATGACTAATTGTCTTTTCTTGATGTCCATTGTCACTGAAACGAACCATATTTAAAGTTCGACAAGGTTATATGTATATTATATTTATTTTATACTAGCTTTCCGCGTCGCGGTTTCATCCGCGTCTTTGCCTACTGCTCAGCTCCCGTCGCCATTAGCGTGATTTTGTAAATAAAATAATTGTAAACAAAAACTAAACAATTAAAAATAAGTTTACTTAGCAGAAAGTAATTCGTATTTTGATTAAGTTAATCAGAAATGATTAAATAAGTATGCTGTATTTTAAAGATGGTGCCAAGTAAAACAATAACTAGGTACCTATGGGTAATATCAATCCTAATTTGATATTGTAGTGAGATTCTTATAGTATTTGCTTGTCACCAACTTCAAAATTTAAAATAATTATTTAATCATTTCTAATTAACTAAATCAAAATACGAATTACTTTCTGCTAAGTAAACTTATTTTTAATTGTTTAGTTTTTGTTTACAATTATTTTATTTTACGATTTTCAGTGATTGGTAGATCTAAATCTTGCTTAGGTATTATTTTTGTACGAACTAAACATTTTGGAATATTGAAGTATATATGAAGTAAGCCCGACATGACTGCTGTTAAGAAATGCTCTCGACTGTCTATGGTCACCTGTAATGGCACTTAAAACCTTTATGGGTGCAAATTTCTCATCATTACAAATGAATTATGTCCAAACACCAAGTAAATGCTGTAAATCGTAGTCGAGTTCTTTCGACTGTCTTTTGGCTCCATCATTAGATCGACTCCAAACCTTCACTAAATAGTAGTGCCTTAAAAAACTTAATGAAAAATAACAAATGCACTAGGCGCCAGTACGATTTTCGAAAGTTTCCCTCGATTTCCCTAGGATGCCATCATCAGATCCTGGATTCCTTATTATGGTACCACACTTGGAATATCTACTTTCCAACATAAAAAGAATCATCGAAATCGGTTCATAAACGACGAAGTTATCCGCGTACAAACATAAAAAAATATTTATATATATACCGAATTGTTGAATTGAGAAACCTCCTCCTTTTTTTGAAGTCGGTTAAAAATGTTTGTTACACTTTCACATTCGACACAGCTAGAATGGTTAATAAAAAATATCTTAAATAAGTCATAATATTCTATTTACAATGTTGCAATATCATATCTACTACATCAACCCGAGCTTTTTCTAGTTAAACAATAACTATTTTTAACCCCGTGTGTTCTTCTATTGTCAATGAGCAAAGAGGGCTTGCCCCTCAGTGATAAGTTAGGTTGGTATCCCTATCTGTTTCTTGTTGACCTTTCCAGTGCCAGTACTTAGTCAAACTGCTGCCTACAGTGAAGTTAGTGCTCTTTTTAAAACCCAAAACGGTAATATCATCTATTTTAAATCTTCGAAATACAATATCTTATCGCATTTCTAAAAAAAAAAATGAGTGTATTAAATATATTGTTAAAATATAAACAGTTAATCACCACAAGCGATCTGTTTCAGACAAGGACAAGAGATCAAGAGAAGAAATTCGGATTGACTTTTTATTTTATTTTAATGATGCATCTATAATTAGTAAACCAGTAAAGCTGCAATGCTGATACTATATTTAGTATCAGCATTGCCCGTGCGAAGGAAAACAAATGCTGTGAACGTTGTATCACATTCCGTAGTATATTTAATTTTACTACAGAATGCAGGCCCCCTGCCGCTATACCCCTCCTTGCATTTTTAATCTGTAATATCTTTGAAAATATTTATTTATATTACATGCTGCAAAGGGCATTAATGATTTATATTAAATGCACAATGTATTTAAGGTACTTAATTTGATAAGGATTAATGCTGTATTGCTTAAAATCGCTTAGAAAATAAGCCATTATTTCTCATAAAAAGTAAAGGAAAAATGGTTATTATGAGTTATTCCTTAGAGATAGACATATACTATCGCGGACTTTTTAAGACCTTTATTGTAGACCTTTTTAAGATGTACAATACTGTAGTACATTATTTTGATCTATCTTGTAGGGTTTAGCCAGCGTTGCAATGTAAGCGCAAAAAAATTGTTTACTTACGACTACACATTAAAAACATCTCAATTTATTAACGTTTCTCTACTATATTATGCATTTTATATACATATAAACCTTCCCCTTGAATCACTCTATCTATTAAAGAAACCCGCATCAAAATACGTTGCGTAGTTTTAAAGATCTAAGCATACATAGGGACAGACAGCGGAAAGCGACTTTGTTTTATACTATGTACCTAATGATGTGTTGTTTAAGGTTGTGTACAACATATGTCACATTTTGGTAGTAACAAATCAATTTAAGTCTTATGTCATAGGTATTCATAGCAACAAATAATCTATTCCATTTGTATAAAAATATTAATTTTTATTGTTCAGGTATGAAGATAACAGTTAGTATGCCACACCCCTATTAAATAATGCTCTCATTATCATAATTATTGTCTCTTTAGACGAAAAAACTTCACTGCTTAACTTAGCACTTGAAACATTTATGTGCATGAACGAACATTTAAATTGTAACTCGTTACCTATTACAACTTTTAAGTTGTAGTGACTTGCTAATTGCTCCAGGTTAATTTTTCCAATTACTCACTGTATTTGAGAAAATTAACCAGGAACAATCAGGAAGTAGATAAGTACCTACGTGATAATTTAGACCACTCATGACTCTATTTATTCAAATAAGGAGTACTTTACCGTATTTTTTCTGATCAGGAAAACATCCTGTGCCATCATTGCTATTAAATTTTGCAACATATTTATTTTTAATTTTCATTAATATTAATATGTATTATTTACTCAAGATAAGAATTCCTACAATTTACCGACATTCAAGATGTTGCCGACCGTGAACATGGTCAGTACTCGTAATACAATTATTTAATAACTGTAGTATGTACATTAAGTTTTTCTTTATTTTATAAATTTACTCTGTATTATTTTTAAAACCTAAAAACATTAAGATATTATTCTGGTATAGTCGTAAAAACTTTTTTGTTCAATCAAACGTTTAAGAAGAAGACAAGGACTGCAATTTGGTCCTAATTTCACAAAATCAACTTTCTTAATTTGAACTTCATTACGACAAAGAAATGATCTACAGCTGGGAAGTTAAAGAACAAAGTGTGTTTGAACGAAATTAATTTTTGTCGTAAATTTAAATTTTAAAATTTAGTAAATTTTTGCAATGTTATATACCATACTAGCTTTTTCCCACGGCATCGCTCGCGTGGATACCTTTTTTCTCCATAAACATTTAATATAATTTATATATTTAAAAGACACTATGGGCAGCGCAAAGTTCTGCTTTGCAATCGATATTTTTGTTTTTCTACCCGAGGCAGCTAAAATAATAGGTCAAGATGGTGCACTTACTCGTGGAAATAGTCCATGCGAAGAACAATTATGCAGAACTAGTCCATAATGGGTACATTGATGTGTATCTGTGTAAGTGTCTGTATTTCACGCTATAAGTTAAAAATCATTATTTTCATTTACTACAACCCCTACTCATACAATCCTCCATATCACTTGCCTAAAGATATTCCCGTCAAAAAATAAACAGTGATAAATATTCAAGTTATCACTACATCAACTTCATTGACAACCTCTGTGGTTCGGTGGTACTGTATATGGACTGCCACGCAGAGGTCGCGGGTTCGATTCCCGCTCAGTGCAAATATTTGTGTACATGAACACGGCTATTTGCATTGGTCTGGGTGTTTCTATGTATAATATGTATGTATTTACAAAAAGAAAAGTATATAAGTATGTTTATCCGCATTCTAGAACCCATATCACAAGCTATTAATATATGCTTACTTTGGGTCTAGATGGCTTTGTGTGGCTGTTGTGGTATTATTATTATTATTATTATTATCATCAACTTAAAAAAAAGCTTTTAATAGGTACAATCTTTCTTCTTAAAGTCTTCCTTGGCAAATATGTTTAAAACAGCATTTTTTTATTTTGGTCAAAGCGTCGAATTATAACTTTTTTTCAACTATACCGATCTATGTAGTGTTTCACTCCCTAAACCCACCTCTATAAAAATCTAATATAGGGTTATACAATGTTTTCATCCCTTTTACACACTTACGGTATGAATTTTTAAAAACCTACTGTTATTACAACCTCTAGATGTAATCGACATAAGTCTGTGTAATTGTAATGAAAAATATAAAATAATAATAATAGCTAACAATAACCCAGCGACATACCTATGTTTCCAACCTGCAGCACCAATGAAACTTAGATTCTAAGACTACCCTAATTTAATTGCAATTTGAGACGTGCCACCTACGTCGTGCCTAAGGTCATATGGTCAAAGGTAATCGGGAGTAACACGATTTTAGTGAAGGCAGCTGAAATTGAATCATTGAAATTCAAACTTGTACTTTATATTGTATGTATATTTAGTCTTAGCTTTGTGATTTCAAAAGCTTTAATATTACTTAGTGTTGTGTTGTATAATATAAAATCCTTCCACAACTGTGTTTTATGCCCGTCAGAAATAACCACAAAATTTTGGAACTACGCTCAATAGAGTGCAAAAGTTTTTGTGGTTGCGTAAGAATTTACTTTTGCTCGTGTTATGAATTCATTTCCCACACAAAACATTGTATTCCTAATTAATTTATTGCGACAAACAGGGAAAGTCATAGCTCAAAACAGAAGAATAAGATGAAGCGACAACTCCATGCTTACTAAGACTTCCCAACCAATTTCTTTTTGATTTACTAATTACTTCGAAAAACAAAATACTTATTTTTATTTTTATACTAGCCTACTAAAGTGACTTCAGTCTGCCTCATGATCAGCAGTCAGTAAGATCTAGAAGAATAACAGTGAGGAAGTATAAAATATTTGTATTGAATATTTGTCGCAGTTAAAATTAAAATGTCCTTCGAACTTTCTCGTTCAATAGCTGTCACGAACAAACCTTTATTCGTATGATCTATGTTACTGACAGTTAGGTTACAAACAGACACAATTTTTTATATAATCGAAACCGTTGTCTGTGACATTATTGTAGCCATCACGTTGATATGGAAGCGCACAAAGTATGTGAAGCCAATTTCTAGCAATAAAAAACGCTATGTAACGCTAAATAGTTTTTTTTTTTTAATACTTGCCTTCCAAAGTGACTCCACCCCGCCTGATGGTAAGCAGTCAGTGGAATCTAGAAGTGGTGGTCACCATACTAAAAGCCATATTCTTAAACTGCGGGTATGGTGGCCTCCACTATGGCGGCTGGGAATGGGGTTAGGGGAAGGGAATGAGGGAGGTAAGGAAAGAGGGAAGGGGGAAGTTGGGCGTCCGGCGCTCTCACTCACCGAGCGAAACGCAGTAGTACGGATACTACTACTCTTACGTCGATCTTCTATGAGAGGGTAGTACTTCCCCGGACGATCCGACCCATTCATACTGAAAACAGCGTGGATCTACTACCGTATAAAAACGTATAAAGGTTGCAAGAAATGCACTAAGAGCAACAGACTGCTTAAATTTATTATCATTAAGTGCAATATATAGTAAAGGTTGAGTTAAATAATTATTTTATTTATTTATTTCTTACAATATCTTTACAGACTAATTCAATTCGATATTGTAGTTGCGTAATCGCTAAATTATAAAGATCTTATTTTTTGGTTTTGTGTAATGTATTTATTACACCTACATATGGATTTAGTTAAGAACACAAATAGTAGATAGGTTTAACACGTAGGTCAAAATAGCTGTTAGTCTTAAATTTATAATCTAGGTGCTGTTTTTTTTTAATAAATGCCTTTATATGCTTGCCAGAACTTGGCTAGCTTTTTTATAGGTATATTTTATGTGAGATAAATAATCTAAAAGTATTAAAATGGGCTGTGTAAAACAGCTGACAATATATAATTAGTAATTTGATAACACAATTATAATTAGCAATCATTAACTATCTTATGTTAAAGGTCAATTAATTAAAATAATCTTAATTTATTTAAATTTTATCGCGCAGATATCTACTTAGTGTGTTCAACTTTTTTATCTCGGGTTCATTACACAAATCGTCACATATTCTACAATGGAGACCATGGTAATAAATATTTACTACTGTACATTTTTAAGTTACACAGAGGTCGCGGATTCGATTCCCGCTCAGTGCAAATATTTGTGTGCATGAATATTTGTATTGGTCTGGGTGTTTCTATGTATAATATGTAAGTATTTAAGTATGTATATCCGCATTCTAGAACCCATAACACAATCTATAAATATGCTTACTTTGGGTCTAGATGGCGTTGTGTGTAGTTGTTGTAATATTATATTACATTACTCGTGCAGCGTGCCTACGACTTTGCGCGATTTCATTCTTCTAATGCCTCGCAACGAGTATCATATGAAAACGCCAACATTGTCTTTAGCTTAAGTAAATCCCACACATTTTTTAATCTATTCTATTTTACATTTATGTCTCCTTCCCTTCTCCCTCATCCCTTTCTCCGATAACGGCTTGGTTGTATGTTCTAAACATTGTTACTACGATACTTAGAAAACACAACAAAACCATGTCCATAGTATATATATATATATAATATTCAGGTTACCATTTACCATCAGGTAGACTGGATGATTGTTTGTCACCGAAGTTGTATAATAAAGGTTAGTTTAATCGAAAAAATATTTACTTACATAAGAAAATACTTATTAACAGCAAGCACTGCTTACCATAATTTGTTTGTTTTTTTATTACTTGCGGTAATTATGCCTAATTACATCATGGAACACAGATTAACATTTTATATTATAATCTATACATATAATATAATTGAAGTGTCTGTTTGTAATATTGAAATAACCGTTTTTTAGTACATGTTTATATATATAATTATATATACACCAAAATAACATTTTTTAGAATTTTTGTATGTCTGTCTGTCTGTTTGTTTGTTCCGGCTAATCTGTGAAATGGCTGGACTGATTTTGACGGGACTTTTATTGGCAGATAGCTGATGTAATAAGGAGTAACTTAGGCTACGTTTATTTTAGAATAATTCTTTTATTTTAGAAAAATAAAGTAATGTTGATCGATTGTTAGGCGGAACGAAGTCTGCCGGGTAGTAGCTAGCATTATAAATAAAATATTTGCTACATAACTTAGCAAATCCATAAGTATGTGATTATAAACCGGGCTTGTTAGTACAATGTATGTCGTAATGGCCCAGTGGTGAAGGCACCCGCTTCGTAAATACGAGGTCGGGGGTTCGAATCCGGGCAAGTACCTACCAATGTGATTTTTAAAATCATATGTACTTTCTAAATTAAACTGAACATTACTGACTGATGATAAAGGATAACATCGTGAGGAAACCTGGACTTTGGGGAAATCTGGATAATAATAGGCTGATATGAAAGTGAAAAAGTACAATGTACTTCTCTACCCTCCGTGCTCACTACTATATTCTTGTAGAAGTAAGAAAATGATTTTTATTATGCACGTTACATTAAACTGTTTTAAGATTTTATGAGTAATTGGTAAAAGGTTTTACATAATTTCTTATTTAAGTTTCGTAAACGGTCAGTAGGGTTCGAGTAGTGGTCATCATCTCAAAAGCCATCGAAGCATACTGCTCTCCCCATAATTTGACTTAATGGCCTTGCATTTAACCCTTTCATGAGCAGTGATGTAGACCCAATAGATGTTTTATTGTCATTATGGCCATACCCGTCCCGCCGAAAAGTGTTAACTGTATTCTATTTTAAATTTTATTGCTAATCTGCCGAAAACTAGAGCAAAGCTTTATTTTATTGCAAACGTCGTTTAAAGAATTACTTCCCCCATATTGTCTGTTACCTAAGATTAAACGTCCACCCTAATGTATCCAACTATAGTAATAGTGACATTGGACCTAATGTTTCTAGATATAAAACCCAGCTTAATGTTATTTGAAATTGCCCTACTTGGGGTTTATAGACTGTAATGGGATCTCGTTTGTGTACTGACGTACCTGATATATAATTTCTATAATACTACGTTCGTTATTAGTGTAAATGTTTCTATTTAGTTTTATGCGATTGCGTGCCAACTGGATCCTATTCGTTAGTGGACGTGTAATGATTACGGAATCCGTCACTGTTAAGGCTAATTAAGACTAAGAAACCGGCAAAGCACATAGATATCAGTACCTACCTGAACATTATTCTCGTATGGTGAAGCAATTTTTTATGGGCATTTTTGTGTTTTTTTTTTGTTTGTTATATTAGCCCACCAACGCGACTTTACTCTGCCCAATGGCAAGCAGTCAGCAGAACCCAGAAGTGGTGGACACTATTCCAAAAGCCAAACTACTGGTATGGTGGCCTCCACTATGACGGCTTAGTAATATGCTTTTTTACGCCTCGCTTAAAAGAAAAAGCTCACATGCGCTAGTAAAGAGTTCCAGGCTTTGATTGAGCGACAAAAGTATGAGTGCTGAACCGTTTTTTCAGTACGCATACCGCTCCGCTCGAGGTAAACGAGGGGGTTATGTCGAGTTTGCTGGTTTGGTGGTAAATAATGATACCGATTAAAATTCATTGCAAATAAACCCGCCTGATGTCTGGTTATTCACCACGGAGCGAGGCAGTAATGAAGAGCGAAGCTAGGTCAATCTTGAGTTAACCATTAAAAACAAAGTAAGGTTATAATAAGATTGCTCTATGAAGTTGTGGTAGGACCTCGGGTACATAATGGCACATAATTGCCTTTAAATAAACGCAACCTTGTAAATAATAATAAGTAGGATGGAACTGTTATAACGGGCACATTCACCAACTGCTTATTCATCTCTTACTTCATAAACGTTTTTATTAGAGTCACGCATAAGTTTTACATTGATCTTTATCAAGCTATATGCAAACATTTTCAACAATTAAAACTATACAATTAGCTAAACTAATCAGCAAGTTAAAGCCCACGCGTAACTTTAATTAACCTCTAAACAAATAGCTACCTTCTCAACAAACTTGTACCTGTTTTTGTTGTAATGTTCTGCGATAGGTACCTTGGGAGTTATTCGGAACTTTTACCATAGCAATTCAGGATTTCTTACAAGAAACGACTACGCACTACATTCGTGAGATCATTTTATTGTTCTCTCATTATTAAGCTCCTCTCAGCTAATATTCTGGGTGCTTTATTCTGGCTTATTTATAGGTAAACACGGTAATTTATATTATGAGGTTATTTATGACGACAAGGGTCGATGTTTCAATCCTCGAATAAATTTCTAATTTAGAAATAGCTTTTGTGTATGTGTTGGTGAGTATTGTGCAATGTAGACTAAATTCTAGAAATAAATAACTCATTGACTAATTGTACAAATGTACATAAATTTTTACATTATAAAATACATGCATACATAGCTTCACGCATTTTATCCCCGAGGGGTTGCCCGAAGGGGTAGGCAAAGGTGTTTAACCACCCACGTTTCGCTATTTTATTTAGGGCCCCATGTAACAAAGGGCATATCTGTTGTTATCTGTTTGTTTGTTTTCTACATTTTAGTTTGTTTTTCAGGATATTCCTAGAAGCACACCAATTTTGAAATGCACCAAATAAGCGCACCAAAAGTATTTCTCGAAGTGCACCCTTTAGTTAGTAAGTAGTCATATTTTTGTCGTTTTTATGTTTATTGTTAATTATATATTTTTTATAATTAAGTTAATTTCACTCATTATGTAAATATGTCTATGGGATAATTAAAAACAATATTTTACAAGTTATACCTATCTGTTTATAAAAGATAACTTTTCAATTACGGTATACATCATTTTCACAGTAGACTTGTTACAATAAAAGTAAAAAAATATTTTAGGAAGAGGCTTAGTTGGACACTAAGTTTCAATAACACAACAAACTAAACTAAACATTAAAATTCTACTAAATAAAAATGTTTTCCATCGTTTTGCAAAGGAGTCATTTGAAAAAATTGATCGTCAGATAAATGAGAGAAGCGTATAAAGGTCATCTTTCTTCGGGAGATAACAATAATTCTTGCAGATACAGATGTTGCGTAGGCGTATAATCACCTCGTTGAAAGATTGCGATGAATGGGATGTTTCGTTAAGAGCTGTAAGAATCAGATGCGCTTTTATATAGAGGACCAACCATTCAAAAGAGAAGAATAAATAATTTTAATCGATCTTCGTAGTCACTTTCAATGTTTAAAATCGTTATACTGAAAGAGACAATTAAATATAGATTTTCATTTTATTTTGATTCATTGTTGTGTACTTATGTAAGTCGAGATAAACGCTTAATTTTCAATAAATAATCTTAGTTTGAATGAAAAACGTAGAGACAGAGTTACGACGATTTGCATTGGAGCAGTAACCGGACAATTTCAATACGAATAAGAAAATTTAAATTTTGCTAAGCCCACCTTTTTTTTCAATCAGAATTTTTATCTATATTTAATAGATATTTTTTTATTTAATGTAGCTGTCTAATGGTAAACAATTACTGTAATCTCTCAACGCTTCCAATACTAAAGTCAGCTGAGACGAAACCATTACAATTTCACAAAAAACACGTAGATTAAGACTGTGGTGTTGATACAGTATAATAACATATTAGACTAAGAAAAAGTTAATTTATTATTCTGTCGCTTCGTTAATTTCTAGCAAGTTTCACCAAAATGTTTACAAAAGTATTCTCTTTTAATAAATAGAACTGTCTATCTCACGCAAGAAAGCATACGTTACTTCAAATACATCTCGTACCTATATTACGAAACTCGAATAGAACAAACATGAATAATTAAGTAAACCCATCGCTGTGAAGACATCGTCGTCAATGATAACTTTGTTAGCTTTCTGACTGAGCTTGTTACAATCTGATAAAATACACGTAAGTGATATGTATATAGTATAAAATACACGTAAATTTGTAATAAGTAGGTACCTATATCTCTGAAACTTATTGAGTTCACTTGGACGAGGGCGATGACTGACCGACATATCCTGAACATTATTTTGATGTAGCGTATTAGTTGTGTCTCTTCCAATATTGCCACAAATTGTCTGACGATAAAAACACTGCGGAACATATCATTTTGGGAGAATTACCACTCTCAGAGACTGATATCAGGATTAGCGATCGTAGTGATGCCACTAATAACACAGGACATTGCCGCCCGGTCCTGTCTTGAATTATTTACGTGCCTCTTTCTCATATTATATGATGGTTAGAGTGTGATTATTGGGTTGACTGATTACGTGTGAAATATATATACCGTGTATGAAAAGTAGGGATCTAGAGAAATTAAATTAAATTATTAGGTGTTGTTAGTTCATCAGGTACACTCCAATATAATACTAATAAAAACTTAGTTTCATTTAAACTTACATTTTTATTTAGGAAGCGTAATGGAATTTATAACATATAGAAGGTACGGGATTACGTTTAGGTCGGTATATTTCTTTCTCTTTGTGTAAAAATATGGTTTTCCTTAAACATAAACATAGAAATAGAAATATTGTAACAAAAAGATCTTATGGCGGGTTATTTGAATTCGCTGTAAGAAAAACATATCCATAATATTTATAACATATCTATAATATTAATTATTATTAAATTGATGATAATTTATTGTAGAAATGTTGGAGAGTTTACGCGTCATGAGTGGCAATGTCGCAATTTAGTGTCATATTTCGTGATTTTCAATTATTATCATTTATTCAAAGCTATATTTTAAAAATATATTCTGTAGAATAAAAAAAAATGAAAGCTGTCTAAAAAGTAAGTAATCATAATGTTTACAGTTATTTTACTATGAAAATAACGCAATTTAAGTTATAAATGTATTATTTGCATATACATAGAACTGTAACTGTAAACGCAATGATTTCTTACTCTTTATACAGCTTTCACGTAATTCTAGCATTTGTACAGAACATATTTTTAAATAATAGCTCCGGTTAAATGATAAAAATTAAAAATTACTTTACTTTACTTACTTAATTGCGACGTTGCCACTCATGAAGCGTAAATGCTCTTAATGTTTATATAAAACTTACATGTTGAGTTTTACTTGGCATTCCAAGGAAAACTTCATGCAAAAATTTCGATTTCACGCTGGTTCCGTCAACATTCGCCAAGAATACATAAAGCCTCATTGTACTGTAAATAGTATTCATATTACGAAATTCAAACACGTTTGCTCATGCATCACATTATTATTAAATTTCACATGCTCCAGTTTAACTTTAACGGAACTCTAAACTTTAGAGCGAAATGTAGATACATTTAGTACTCGACCTTACATAGTACCCACTCATCTATGTATATCTATGTATACTGAGCACATTATTAAACTATTCCAGCTTGTTAATAGAGAATTATTCTATGCACCTCTACTAAAATCTACTAAAATAGTGTCTAATTAAACACTTACGATCTTGCAAAAGCTCATTCTACTAGAGACACCGTTACTTGAAACTAAGCTCACGTTAATTTAATCCTGCAGCTTATACGATTCTTAAAAAGCACATAATGTTTAAATAAAACTTTTCTTACTTACCCAGACATTATTTGCATTATAGAAAGAAATGCGTAAGTTTTACTTTTCTTTCTGTACCGAGTTCAGGGAATAAGGAAAACTGGAATAATAATAAAGATCTTAATAATTTTTGTAGGTTGTAAAATCAATAGATTGAAATAGTACTCGTTGTAAACTTTCTTTAAACTACTATTATATTTATTGGCGATAAGCTGTGCAATATAAAAATCGTAATACTGTGATTAGAAATTGTATAACATTTTATGAACCAGGCCAAAGATATTTTGTGAAATGAAAACTTGATAAAAAATCGAACCTCAAGCGGTTAAAATAGTCACATTAACTTTGTTACCTAATCAATTATTACTGCAAATAACATTTCTTTATTTTAATTCGATTCATTTTTTTGAGAGTGTTACATTCAATACTTGAAAAAACCACTAATTGAAAACTACAAGCCCTAAAAAGCTTTATTTCATCCAAATATCAGAGATCCTCTCGGAACGCAAGCTACAGATAAGCCTATTTAATATATGCCTGTTGGTGACAGTTGCGCAAATATCGATCACATAAGTTCATACATATTAAAGTGATTTGCAAACAGGTTCAACATACAACAGAATGTCTCTAGGCCTAATCGTTTAAGGTGTAGGTAGATACTATATTTGCTCAATATAACTAACTCCTTCTTGTAAACATATGAATATTAAATTAATCGAGTGCCGAATATAAAAGACACTAAATGTATGTAGTTATTTGCCTACAGTGTTGTCGATATTTGCCTGCGTAAACTTATTTTAATTTACAAAACATTAGCTTTACATTAGCGTTTTAAGTTATCCTAGCTCAAATAGCCAATAGGTACTAAAAAGTCCGTAGTCAATTTAAATGTAACCTGATCAAGTTTTTAATGGCACGAGCGCGCGACTATTATGCCAATTACTGCTTTACTTAGTAAGTAATAATTGGCATAGTAGTAGACGGTAACCCTTATTAGTCCGGTAATAAAAATTAATAGAAATACATTTTTCATATAGTTTTAATGCATTGTAACATAATAGCGTCACCACTTTGTCCCAAAGCTGTAAATATTTCGTCTGCTATGTGGGGTAGGTAGGTACTATGTAATACATACAAGTAGCGAGTCTGTTGCAGTCTACCTAGCAAAATTGTTAATCCTGAGAATTTTCAGACAGAATCGATTCCAAGACCGTGACAGTCTAAACATAGTATTACTGAACTGCTGAGGTAAGTAATTTAAATAAGATACATTTTGGCTGAATATAAAATTGATCGGATCTTTTCGATCTGTGGGTGTCATAAAAAGCGACTACATTCACAAGTTCTTTCAAATTGTGTCCAAAATAACTTCTTTTTATCACCTAAATATACTTAAACGTGGACGAAACATTACTGATTTTCCTTCGAGTTCGCGAGCAGAATTTGACGTATGTAGTTTGAATATATTTTGAACATAAAAGCATTGGAAAGTTACGACTCCACTACACTCTAGCAAAATATATACAACCTATATGTCGTATATAAATATAGTGGTTATATGCTTTTCGGTCGTATATTTCTACAGTGAATCAGAACGGAATGGAAAATTTAATAAAATAAACCGATCCTTGGGGGATCAGATACAGTGGACACAGAGTAGCCGTACAGAGGCAAAGCTTCCTAAGAAAGTGCAAAATTGTTACCTATTCTGGTAGGGTTGTCACAATAGGTTAAGACAAACAAAACATTTGTTAAATAGTTTATATATGGAGTTATTCCGGTCCGATCCCCCAGATCTCATCCCCTAGGGTTATAATTACTCTTTAATTCCGTTCTGATTCTCTGCAAATTTAGTAATACCGGCCTGATCCCCTCAGAGTTTTTGATAGGTAAGTACATTCAAGAGAAAAGCAGTTTATGTAACAATGAATTAAAAACATGAAAATAATAAACACACTTGTAGTCTCTGCTTACCCCATTAATGGAAGGCAGGCGTGAAGTTATTGTATGTATTTTCTCGAAAATCTGTCAAAGATAACTAGGGGATACGATTGGAATAAAATATTTAAATATATTTAGGTTTTGTTTCTGATCTCCTACGCGATCAGAACTGAATAGAAAATAACAAAAAGTAAAGCAATCCCCAGTGTATGAGATTCAGGGGATCAGACCGGAATAACTCTTTATATGTACCTACTGATTTTGATAATCTCATTAAAACGAATAGGATTAACATAGTGAATAGGAAAACATCTGTCGTTTTGTCTTTAAGCTAAATTCGATATATTTTAGTGTTTCAAGCTGATAATATTATAAAAGTTTTGTTGCCAATGTGATTTTTCATTCGTGATGGTGGAACATTGTCATTCGTGTATATTTCAATTAGGTAGGTACAAATCTAAACCTACCTACAAACTTCGAAAGAATTTGATGAACCTGTTAAATATGAAGGTAAGTTCACAGAGGTAAACTTATAACGCGTTAAAATAAACAATCATTCTTATTAAATATCATTAACTATTATTTTTATTCTATTACTACTTATTTAATTTTAATCAAACTTTTCATGAATATAAATATTAACATATTTATTATAGTTAGAACGATTAAAATTAACCGATAAAATAATACAATAAAATAACAATTAACTTTAACGTGCGTCGCACTGACCCTGAGATTGTCAACTGGCTGTGCCGGCGTCAACCGGTTTTTTCCAGTCTCGCCGTGTACGTGACAAGCGGCCAGTGGACACGCACACATGCCCCGCGTGCTTGTAGTAGTGCCACCGATTTGCGCGTTTGTAGGAAGCTTTCTCTCTGTACGTATAGCTACTTTGTGCAGTGGATCCGACCAAAATAACTCGTATATTTCACTATCTACAAAATTTTACACTTATAATACCTTTAGTGCTCTGTACGAGTTGGTAAAGTTTATTATTTCTAAAAGCTAAAACAGTTACGAACAATATTTGATCTGGTAAAGTTTACAATTTCATAATAAATTAAAGGTTAATAATTATGTATTACAGATGTTTTAATCTACATTTACATACAACAAAGTAAACATTGTAAAACCGGTTCAAACAAAATTATGATTGCAATCAATTACATTAATACATACACGCGGTTTGGTTAGTTAACGTCGAATCGCGTTACGTCGAGTGGCCGCTTCAAAAGCGTCGACAACTTTTCGCTTTTGTTCCAGTAGACGTAACGGCTACTCGACGTAATGCGACTTGACGTAAAGGAACCAAATCTACACGCATACTTTACACATACTTACACCACCAATCGCCATACGAATGCTAAAGAAACCAGATAGTGTGCATATAGGGTTATGGGTTAGACCATTTTTAATTGTTTCGTTAAAAAGGACGTATGCTATACTCGTATTCTCGTTTGATCTTAGAACTCATTAGGTACGCAAAACTTACTTATAGAAGAGTACAAACCGGATGATCTAAACAAATATTATAAAGAGATAAGATTTGTTTTTTTTTGTATATTATTTGTTTGTTTGTTTCGATTTCACACATGATCTACGTAACCGATTAAAATTCCTTTACTGTTAGAAAGCTACAATTAGGATGGGTAACATAGGCATAACATAACATTTTAATATGTTTTACATATTTTTTCATTTATGAAATCATGATCAACATTTCAATATTTTAAGCGCCTTTGTAAATCTGAATAATGCAATACGTTACTATTGCTATGATATTTTCCGTAGGCGTTTGTTGTAGACCGTATGAAACTTTTGATACCAAAGCAAAGCGATGGCGGACGTCTAGTAATATCTATAATAATTTCATGCAATGAACTATTGCAGTTAAAATCTCTATACACAACCCTAAAAGGAATATGGAACAACAAACAACCACAACAGACTGGCCAGATGCTTAAAGTCTCACAAAGATATTAAGAATAACATTTCGTTAATTAAATTATTATATTTAATGAAACCGGTGTCATTCGGGTAGAAAATAATTACACGGATGTTTACGGGTCAATATTACCTGTATACCTTTTTCAATATAATATTTATGTTCCATGTGTATTAAATTAAATATTTGTTCTGCGATAAGTAAAAAATAACACAATTGTTAAAAAACTTTAAACTTATTATCTGACAAATATGAAACAGTTACAAGCATAAAATATTTTTTAACAAAAAGAAAACCGACTTCAAACAGGAAGAAAACTAAGAGGTAAAAAATAAATTTACATATCACAAAGTAGTTCGTATTTTGATTCAGATAATCAGAAATAATTAAATAAGTATGTTATAATTTTGAAGTTGGTGCCAAGTAAAAAACAACTAGGTACCTATAGGTATTATTAATCTTAATTTGCTATTGTAGTAAGGTTCATAAAGTATTTAAAACAATAACTAGGTACCTATAGTAAGGTTATTATAGTATTAAGTTATACATGGCACCAACTTCAAAATTATAAAATACTTATTTAATTATTTCTGATTAACTGAATCAAAATACGAATTACTTTGTCCTATGTAAATTTATTTTTTACTTTTTAGTTTTCTTCCTGTTTGAAGTCGGTTTTCTTTTGTTAATAAAATTATTTTATTTTACAATTTTTAGTGTTGGGTAGACCTAAATCTTACTTAGGTATTATTTTTGTAGCCCGACATCACTGCTGTTGAGAAATTCTCTCGACTGTCTATGGTCACCTGTAATAGCACTGTTGAATTAAGATTAAAGAAATGAATTAAGTCCAAACACGAAGTAATTGCTGTAAATCGTTGAGGAGTTCCCTGTACTGTCTTTGTGCTCCATCATCAAATCGACTCCAAACCTTCACTAAATAGTAGTGCCTTATAATACTTAATGAAAAACATAACATATGCACTAGTCGTCAGTACGATTTTTGAAAGTTCCCCTCGATTTCTCTGAGATACCATCATTAGATCCTGGTTTTCTTATCATGGTACCACCCTTGAAATATCTCCTTTCTAACAGAAAAAGAATCATCAAAATCGGTTCATAAACGACGAAGTTGTCCGCGAACACACACAAAAAAAAACAAAAAAATATACGGTCGAATTAAGTAACCTCCTTCTTTCTTTGATGTCGGTTAAAAACGTCATCTTCTTCCGATAACAAATAATTCAAAAAGTTACGTTTGCATCTTACTTATACCAAATTTATAAAGTTCAATTGGCAACTTTTGACCTATTTTAAGTACTTACCTACCTATTAGCTCACTAAACAAGTCATGATCAATTGTCTATTATATTTTAATGTTTATATTAACAATATAAAGAAACTTTAACCATGTTATAAGTTATGATCAAGCTTCGAAGTGTGACTGAATGTTTTGTCATATAGTTTCTAAGTTTACTATGGACAAGACAAGCTCTGGAATAAATTATTATCTGCTGCGATGTCTCTCGAAAGCTATGATTTCTCCAAGGGAAATTTAAAATTAGACTAACTTTACGGTAGGTCCGTGCGGGTTATTACAGTTGGCTCGTCTATCACTGTAGGCAATAAAAACAACATTACTGACTTATAAGGAGAAAATACAAAAGATAAAATACATATTATTTCATTGCTTAGCCCACACAGGCTTTGACATTAAGAACAGCCGAGCCGAACCATAAAGATAAATAGAGTATAAAAATGTTATATTAATACTGCAAATACATCGAATGTATACGATAAATCGCTCTCTAGACCACTTCTCTTAGTCGTTCTGTATTATAACCTTTGTTGCCTTTACTAGCTTACGCCACATAATTAGTATTCACCACACCCATCACAACACTTAGCTAATCACGGCACTACCACTACATCATGCCATTTCACGTTTCAATGCCACACCGTGTGTACATTACTTTGCCAGAGTTAAACCAAACAAGCGAGGAACTGTGATTATACTTGTACATACTAGACTGCACGATTACATCAGTCTTAGCTCCTTTATACACACTACAGATGAAACACAACCCAGGTCTTAAAACCAATCATAAAAAGCCGCTTTCTCTAAATAAACATTCTGCACAAGTGAGGAAGAACATACGTTTATATTATAATGAAAGTTTTCAGTATCTGTACACACCTTAACTTTATTTGAAGGGAACATGCGCACTGAACACTTCATGAAACTTTGGAGGAGCGTTTTCGTCCAGTGGCTTGGCGGTACTTTTGACCTCCGTACGTATACAGGGCTGAGCGAAATATCGCTCGCACTTATACCCCAAGTATAACCACCGGGTGTTATATGTAAGCATTATTTACAAAAGTAGAAAAGCATGTATATGTGTGTTTAGAAAGTTCGAAACAAAATAATCCTTCGAAATTAGGTGTTGGTGTATTTTTTTGTGAAAGGGTAAGTAATTGTTACCTGTAGTTTCCCTGCGATTTAACGCTTGTGGCTTTATGAATGGATAGTGGTTAAACGCATGCGTTTTTCGTAATTAACTTACTGTAACTAACTTCTAAACTAACACTATATTTATTTGACAGCAATTCTGTGTAAGATCTAACGATATCTGTAGTTTATAAACAACTTGAGAATGTTTGTATTGGACAAATAATAATTTTAATACATAAGTAGTTTCTAGAACTAAGTTATCTATAAAATTGTATTTATTTTATAAAGGAGGTTTTTTTACAGTGAATTATACAGTTCAGTCGCCTGCGCAGCCAAAAGTTACAGACGTGACTGAATTATTTTCCTTTAAGGCTGACGTTTACTTCATGAAGAGTTATAAATAAATTTAAAACAAAATACTTATTTAAGAAAAATTGTTCTTATCAGTTCTCATGAGTAGAACTATTAATTTAAAACAGAATAAAATAACTCCTGTGGGATTTTACGCACAGTTGCACTAAGCAAAGCTAATTGACATAAAATATTTTCAATATGAAATAAATATTTTGTTAGCTATACTGAATTCGTATCTAAATTTAGCACCGACTTAGGTTTCAGTTAAAATTTCAATTATGTTTAAAAATCTATAATCATATTTTTACATAAATAAGAACTTTGAATGAACGCGAGTTTCACAGTAAAATTAAATTGTCGTTAATTCAAGTGTTAGAGTCATATGGGGTCATGACTTGCAAATGTAACCTCAAGAGATCTAATGATAGCGGCCTGAAAACCAATGCTTTTCCTGGATGAAGACACGTTGCAATTGCATAAAGTCTGTAGTGATTAACATTAATCTTTTAAAAATAATAGGCATTCCAATATAGAATTGTTTTATATTTGTCCTGTTCTTAATCCGGAGTAATTCGACAACGCGTTAATGCATTTCATGCCAAGTTGTTTTTACAATAGTTTCCTTCATTGTATGTTAATAGGATCTAAAATAAATTTGAAAAGTAGGAATGTATGAGTTATTGTCTATTATTGAATAAATTAAGTCTAGTCTTTTAGTCACGAGGCTGTAGGTTTGAAACCAGAATAGTACCTACCTGCTGTGACTTTTTCAAATTCACGAACATTAAGTTTATCTTAAACACGTCAGCAGACATACTGTGTAAGAAAACAAAAGGAATCCTAGATTCACATATAAAAATAAATATCAAATTGCCAATTAGGGCCTTCAGACTTCTTTGTATATGAAGTGTCCTTGGCCTACATCGAGCCAATGAGCTGGTACTTTGCTTTATGCCCGAAAACTAAAAAAATATTTTTATTAGCGTAGGATACATATATCAATATTAATTTTATTTACAACTTGTTGACGAGCAAAACTGAAATAAAAAACAACTGCGTTAATGCTTTATTGCCCGACTACGGCAAAGCCAAACGGAGGGTTATGTATTCGACAGGCTATGTATGTATGTATGTTCGTCTTAAAGAAATATTCAAACAGACGTCACTTGGTCACATCACGATAATAGATTTTCCGTTTTAGTTGAATGCTATAAATAAATTTCTACTGTGGTCGTATGTCTTGTATTAAATTAAATATTATGAGTTACAATTTGATTTTTATCATCATCATCATCATTTTAGCAGAAAGATGTCCACTTACTGGACATAGGTCGTAACCGTATGATTTATATAGCGTTCTTATTTTAGCGCTACAGTTGCCGCCATGTTGACGTTTGTTCATGTTAAAAGTGTAACAATGTTATTTTTTCTTTGCTAAGATGTAGAGTGTATTTTGTAAAGTAAAAAATACACACTTTAAGATACCGACTATCATAATCCTTAGATCTTTTTGTTTGTACTCGTCGTTCACATACTCAAGACACTTTCAGAACAGAGAATGCTGACTTTAAAATTCGTTTTAAGGAAAAATTTATCAGCGTGACGTGTGATTTAAGCTTTTTTTTTAATATCATCACAAGAACTACACCACAAAGTCTTAATAGCCCAGGTAAAGGTAAAGGCACCCGCTTCGTAAACACTAGGTCGGGGTAAGTACCTACCAATGTGATTTTTCAAATCATATGTACTTTCTAAGTTTATCTAGACTGATGGTGAAGGAAAACATCGTGAGGAAACCTGGATATCTGAGGAAGTCTGAAATCGCCGATGCACCTTGAGTAAGCGTGGCGATCAATGCTCATACCTTCTCTATATGAGAAGAAGCATTTCCCTGCAGTGGGATAATAATGAGCCGATTAGATGAACTACACCACGCCATCTAGACCCAAAGTATGCATATGTTATTATAGCTTGTGTTATGGGTTCTAACTTCATTTCTTTTTTTGTAAATATATACTTTTATACAAAGAAACACCAAATCAATACCCACAAATATTTGCACTGAGCGGATATCAAACCCGCGACCTAAGTACCATGGAATCACAAAGACATTCAATAAGTCAAGCTCCAGAAATACGCAGCAGTTTATTTTAAAGCTGGAAAGGTGCGATGTTAGTCGAGATTGTGGGCTAGTAGTAGTAGATAGTCTAGTAGTGTAATAATGGACAATAGAACAAACAGTTTTTAGAACACACTTTGTGCAACAGATAGATTTCACTTAAAGAAATAAGGCTTCAACATTCTCTTATTTGTGATTTTAGTTATTTTCTTGATGTTAACAAATTGTCTCATATTCTGGGTGTTTTGGGTATTTTTTTTTCTATATTAATGCTTGCTGCGCGATGCGGCTTCGCCCGCGCGGAAATTGGAATGTGTTTAAATAATGTAACTCAAGAACCACAGCGATTTTCGGGATAAAAAGTAGCCTATGTTCTTCTCAGCGAAAACAGTTCAGCCGCTTAAATTGAATACAATGGTTAGGTATTCGTAAATTTTAAACACAACAAAAGCTAGCCATCCACGGTTGATGCCGTGACCAAGGGAAATAGGAATTCATTTTTATATATATAGAAGATATAAGATTATACAAAGAGAGCGTAAATTTTTTGAGATTATTCGTATTATTTTTGAAATCTTTGGAACCTTTTAAAAATATCTTTTAGTTACCTATATTATTCTCAATGGACAAAGGTATGTTAAACTCGGAACACAGTTTAACTCGGAAGAAGTCAGTGCGGATTATTAGATATTTATCATTCATAACTGCATATAATCTCAAGTAGAGCTTATATAATATTAAAAGATATACACTGCCAAGCCAATTTAATATTCAGTTTCAGTTACCGAGTAATAAGCCACTATGATATTTCGAAATAGGAGATTTATTACAAATTTAGAACATCATTGGGTTTCCTTTTTCGGTGCGACATTGAGTTACGAGTAAAGCTTTTGAAATGTCTAACATTTCTATCTTTTTATTCGGGATTAAATACATTAGCATATCATTTAGCGGAATTTGCCGTCTTTTATTTTGAATTGTAAATGTTAAGAGCCAGTTCACAAAATTTTCTTGTTCGATTAGTTCAAATTTAGGTAACAGATGGCAGCATCGTGCAGATGTGCGTAAATAAACAATGCAAGCAGTATTGAGATAGATGAAACAACCTTGAGCCGTATAATGTATCTACCTTGATAAGGCAGTTTATGAAAATTTATTTATCTCAGTGAATAAGAACAGTTTATTCTAAACTATTCTAAACAATGAACCCGCCACCGGTGACGTCAATTTGACTTACATCGTTGGTGACGCCGTTTTCACGGACCAGGATTTCCATCCTAAGAATTTGTAAGTAATTAACTATTAGTGCTACTTGTACTTAAACGGATAAGTTTTAATTATATATATATTTCTAACAATAAAACAGAAGGATTTAATAATAAACCACAAACCGTTTGAAAGACATTGTTTGATCACATTTAGAACACTCAAAGTAAACATGATTTTTTAAATTCATCATAGAATTAAAAAAAAAACATACTTTTATGACTCAAATTTGCCTTTATTAAACTTGACATTAGGAACTCTTGTAGAATTATCAAAAATATATATCCTTCTTACAAAATGCAATAAAAATTGCTCCTCAAAGTTGTTTATTCTTGAGCGGTCGAACAGCTCCTGCAACAAGACACTCAAGGCTCTCAATATTTAATATAGGTATTTGTAACAAGAATATTTAGTTTCCTGTTTTTTACCACCCACACTCATGATTTTTTTTATCACATTCACACGGCGCCATCTAGTCCCAAATTAAGCAATTATGTTTAAACTACTGATATACTACTTCTATAATTTTTTTGTGTAAATATATACAAATTATAGCTAAATTACACCCAGACACGGAACAAACAATCATGCTCATCACACAAAGGTTTGTCCTGGGTGGGAATCAAATCCACAACCTCCAGCTTAGCAGTCAAAGTCACTAACCACTAGGCCAGTCAAATACATAGCATCGACCGTTATATAAAATCAGCAGTTCCTATCTTCTAGAAGAGCTTCTAGATGTCGTTGATCATGTGTAGTTTTTTTACTAAGTCCAATTAATTTAAACAAACTCATTTGCTAAAATTAATATACCTAATAATCAAGTTAAATAACCCTTATATATTAGTAAAATTAGCAAATTACAATACCTAGTAACATTTTTATTGTTAAAAATGGACATTATTTTATATTTTCTGACGCTGTTCAGTGGTGCTGGTCTCATAGACCGGTTCATGGTGCTAAGTTGCTGGAATGTTCGCTTGTGATGCTGCCACTGGCTGTACTTAACGGTGGGCTACGCGCAATGAGGCAGCTTCTCAAAATTACAACGCGGGCTTATGACGGGTAAAAAAGTTATTCGATCTTTACAAATCACACGGTCTCACAGACATAGTGACAGACACGATAAAACAACTTAAAAAAAGTAAAAGGTAAAAGTAAAAAAGTAAAAGTTTTATTTTAAACCTATACTATTATATAGTATAGTATTATATATATACTATATATATTTTAAATTATGAATTAATAAATTATAAAAGTAATAATAAATAAATAAAATAACGTTTATGTCGGAAAAGCACTCATAACCATGTGTTTGTAGCAATTATTTATGTTAGTAACAGTACCATGTAAGACACATTATTTAGTGCGTTTCAAAATTAGTGCATTTGAGGAATATCCCAAGAAGTTTTGGTCGCAGTATATTATTGCGTTTATTTCGTATATTTTCGTAATTAGAATGCGGAAAAAATGACATAGACTTTGCTTCGAAGCGGCTTCTCGCCGTACTTAATGGCCGTCGGCTTCTGCATCGCAATTTATAGTCATTTCGAGTCATTTAGAATGAGGTTAGCAATATTTTATATCTAACTAAATGAAGTGAATTTCA
The DNA here is from genome assembly GCA_963082885.1 of Parascotia fuliginaria. Lineage (NCBI taxonomy): Eukaryota > Metazoa > Arthropoda > Insecta > Lepidoptera > Erebidae > Parascotia > Parascotia fuliginaria. The sequence continues at coordinate 9,429,590 of OY720187.1, forward strand.
ATAAAATTTAAAGAATAAGGTTCTTTATAGAACAAAGTGCATAGTGATATATATTATATTTTTTATAGTAATTACGCTTTGTTTAAACGAGAACCTGCAATAAAGTTGCAACATAAAACGTAAAAATTGGTATAAGTCTTTTCTTTACTCATCAATTAAAATTTTTAATAATCGAAAATCTATTATATTATTAATCAAGGTAAATATATAACTAATGTTTATTGTATCTAATTTAGTCAAATATATTCATATTAATGTGAGATTTCGGACTCCGAAATTGACTCTGCAAGGATTTTTCTGTAAACTAGATGTGGGAGATTGACCACCACAAAACAAGTAAAGGCGATTTCGTAAATGTGTTCTATTATAGAACAATACGAACAATTGGACTTTCTCTTCCATGTATTTAACAGTTACAAAGCATTATCTAATATGGTATTAGGCGCTCAAAAACTTAAAATTTCGCATGAAAACGTGAAATGGCTCTTAATCAAAAGTCCTCATCATCAATTCATCCGAATAACGATTATTGGATAGACTATTTGATGCTACTACTGGCTAGGCTTGGTATCTCATAGCCTCAGCACATGCCACTATAAAAGAGTTTGAGCCAACTTCATCCATCTAGTGCTTGTCACAAATGAAATTAACCAGATCATCTTATAATAATTAAGAATGTGAATACCATAAATTATTAAATACGGCGTCATTTTTAAACTTTGTCAATAAAACTTACTTTAGTTAGAACTCTATGTAAACAGATTTAATAAGAAAAATAGAGCATCTTGCGCAATGTGAATATGTATCTAATATTCAGAGAACAAATAAAAATATAACATATTCAGTTATTCCGCAGACAGTATTAAGGTTTCTTCGTACAAAACCCACAGGAAAAAGTAGCACATATGACGCATATTGAGTGTGGAAATCGTCAAAATAATATTAGAACATATTGGGATATCGTCGTCCCAGCCTATAATTTTCACTGCAGTGCGAAGGCCTCTTCTCGAGCATTGATCACCAAGCGATCAAGGCGGAAAGACGATTTTAGTTTCCACTTTTTATTAGTCAAAGTTTCTTTACGATCTAGTGATTCGCAGTAATCCAGTAGGTTTTGTTAAGACTAGCAAATAGACGTATGATGTATTATGAAAACGATGAAGATACGTACTAGAAAAACTCATAAGCTCGTTTATAGGAGGCAAGATAACGACTAGGCAATCATGACTTAATACGAAAAAAATATAACAGGAACGCAACCGTAATATTAATATGCAACACGCAACGTAAGTCTTCATTTACTTGTATAATTTCTACGTTACATTTATATATAGCTTTCTTTTGTATAAAGATCTATAAAAAAAATAAATACATTATTTATTATAGACTAAATTAAATTATATTCTACTCTTATTCTTTGTTGTGTAAGAAACTTACCCTAATCATTATCAAAAAAATGAGAAAGCGCGTAGTAACATTTCTGTTACGATCTTTCACAACAAAGCGATCTTCTGTATGAAAGGATAGTCTTAGAGAAAACCACGGTCTTAATAGTACTACTAGGTACTGAAGTTATATTGTGTTCTTCATAGTCTCTAGTTTCTAGAAAATAATATATGTGGATAGTGGCAGCAAAAGGGAGCGATCTCTTGATTGAACATTTTCGACACCCATCACGGGAAAAGTTGAGAGTGATGCCATGCACCTGTATTCTAGACCGGCAAACAGAGAAGTACCAATGGACTCTTTAAGTTTTAATACATGGTAGGAATAGAATATATACCCAATTATCTTTAGCAGAAAAATCATATCATACTATTTCATAAATAAATATGAACTACGTCGTATTTACCGTTCGTTAGCAAAACTAATTTACAAGTATATTTATGCAAACGTCTTTTTTGTTTGTATTTCAACTGTAATTTAATTTTGTATTTCATAATTACTTACAAAACAAAGTCAATTTCACTTTAATTATAAAAATATGATTTAAAGTTGCTTTTGTTTTGCAAAGTTCGAATAGTCATTATTTTTCAACAAAGAAAATTTAACATATTACACCGCCTAACTTAATCTGGTGTAAAGGTGTAAAATTCTTTTGATTTTAATAAGTGATAAACGAGAAAAATAACATAAAATGTTTAAACAATAAGGTTAAAACTTGAAATTGCTTTCAATTTACTTCAAAGCGATTTGAGACTTAAATTGTGTTAAATAATTTACTTTGAAGTTTAACATTGTCTGGACTGAGATCACACCTTTCCATGCATATAAAATGCCTTGTGAAGTCAATCACTGGATTCAAAGTGCTTTGCTCACTTTTGACTGAAGAATACTTCAATCATTTTCCTTAGAGTTATTATTTTTATCTTTTTGCTCTGGACAAGCCTTACTTTCTGGCTCGTGGAGCATCTACTTTACAGACATGAAACAGCCAAGCTTAGAGCTAGTTTTAATAGATCACACTAAGTTTTGTCTCGTATATAAATCGAATACACAGCAGTCCACCAAGGCGGTCAATTTCCTCTAAAAAAATTGCGAAGTCTTTTAAAATGATATTTCCTTAGGTTTGCAACAATATATGGAGATACTGCTATATTATTGATATTGATGTTTTTATATTATAGTACATATTTAACAGTAAAGTATCTTAATACTATTTGGTGAACCCACATCGCGGATAAACGACGTATATTCGCCTAAAGTTGAAACACTCAATTTTGTTTAGCGTGAAATGTACAAGAGTGTTTTCGTTTTCTTTAAATTAGGGTATGGAGGTGCTTACAGAATTACATTACGAACATGTGTATACGCACGCAAGCAATGGGATGGAAAAATATTTTTATTATTAATGTACGTGGAGCAAAGTGCTTGTGAATGCGTGTAATATTGTCGGTTATGAAACTTTTCGTAACAATATTTTTATTGATGTTCAAGTCATACCTAAACTGTACGAAGTTATTCTAGTTTTTAGATCATTTGTCATAAACTCTTGTAGGTATTTAAAAATATAAAATGAAATCTGAAATATAAACTTTCACGTTGCATGATATAAATTTATAAACATACGGGAATGAACGTGATCATGCATTAGGAAATCTAAAAGTATGTAATGAATTGTAGCAGACGATGGCTAGTGAAAGAGATTTTGAATTTTATTTTAATTGCACTTTTAACTTACAACTTTAACAAACCTTTACGTTACTTAATTTTTATATTGGGACTCTTATCAAAAGAGTAGTCTGTCACTAACCAAATTAAGATTCGAATGCCCGAGCGACTGTTGGATATACCTGTTTGTACCTATTAATTGCAACTTATATTAAACAACCCATATAATGTTTTAGCCGGCAATTGATAATAAGATTGAAGGTCCTTCAGTGTTTAAGAATGATTCTGTTTAGTGCAACATTTTAATTGACATAGTGCTTATCGTAAAAAGTATAAAAGAATAAATAATCATTATTATTTTATGTTTTAACTTGAATGATATTACTTACAATGATATCAATTATTACCATTCAGTGCATCCAGTTCTTCATGGACCCAGTCGCCTGAAGCCTCCAATTCTCATCTCGTAGTAACATGCCGCATGTTACATGCAACAAGTCTTATAAAATGTGATAAGACACATTAAACAGAAAGAAATCCTATAAGGATTTCTTTCAAACCATAATTTAAATTTGAGTGCAAGTCAGACTCGCGTACGAAGGTTTCCGTACCATTATCATAAAAAAAACATTTACACAGCCCCTTAAATATTTATTAATGTATTCTGTTTTTTACTACTACTACTACTACTACGACTACTACTACTACTACTACGACTACTACTACTACTACTACTACTACTACTACTACTACTGTGATGATGTATTTCGGTTGTTGCTATAACAATAACAGAAACACATCATCTGTAAAAATTTCAACTGTCTAACTATCACGGTTCATGAGATACAGCCTGGCGTACCTACTATCGAAAAACGAGAAAAAAATATTTTTGTTATATGGGAGCCTCCTTCAATATTTATTTTATTCTATTTTTAAGTATTTGTTGATATAGCAGCAACAGAAATACATCATTAATGAAAAATTCAACTGTCTAACTATCATGGTTCATGAGATCCAGCCTGGTGAAAGATGGACAGACAAACAGACAGACAGACAGCGGAGTCTCAGTTTTACCTTTTGGGTACGGAACCCTAAAATTAGCCAAATAGCAAAAAATGCTGGAAAGCTGTGTCAGCGACAGAAACTCAATGAACTTAAAGGATTTAAACTTCGTGTCGACCTTTCACACGCCTTTGCTTTTAACCTTTGATCTATCTGTAAATCAGAGTAATTGGGTTTTGACCAATTTGAAGTTGAATATCTATTATTTTATTTACATTTTGAATTCAGCGAAGATATGAGCATTGATCGTCACGCTTGCTCAAGGCAGATTGGCGATTTCAGACTTACACAGAAGTTGAGGTCAGGTTTCCTTTCGATGGTTTCCTTCACCGTCAGTCAATAATGTCCAGATAAACTTAGAAAGTACGTATGATTTCAAAAACCACATTGGTACTTGCCCGAATTTGAACCCCGACCTTGTGTTTACGAAGCGAGTGCCTTCACCACTGGGCCATTACAAGATTAGTTCAGTAAAATGTTAATTATGATTTTCGTTACTAGTCACTAATACAGGCCTAAGTATTTATTTACTATGCTTCTCCAAACTACTGCATTATTTTATTAAGAAAAGATTATAAAAGGCACACCCAACACGCTTCAAAGTAATTTTATTGTAAACTAATATTATTAAAATATATATATATAATTATCAAGAAGAGAGAAGAAGAAACTTTAAGAAATTGAAAGAGTGAATTTCTGTAATGGTTTTATTGTTGTTAAATTTGTGTGCTATACAAACGATAACGATAGAATTGTAAAATAGCAAGTAATACCTATACTTATGTCTGGCAAACCTTTCTCAGTAATGTAAGAGCTATTCCTTAACATTATTCTAAGACCACTTTAAATATAAACTTGCATACAATATCTATTAATGCTTCATGGGCAAGTCAAAGCTGTGCGAAATTGGTAACGTTAATAAAATTCACTTCGAACGGGTTCACTACTTAACCCAATTAAGCAGTCAAAGCGAATTGTAAGATGTACTTACATGGATGGCTGGTAGCCTTTGACTTAGGCCACAGGAACCTAAACAATAATTGAGTCACAGGCCAATCAAAATCTCACTTTAGCAATAAAGAGATTAAATTGGCACAAGAATTCTTGTAAACTGCTCAATATTGATTTAATGAAAACAAATTCGTTTAAAAAACATTGTACTTGCGTAGAAGTATGGCTAGTTAAAAATAATGTAAATAAATAATTATTGTATATCATATTAAAACTAAAAAAAAAAATTCTGTTTTAAATAATATTCACCGTAACGAAATTACAAACATGGCTATTTATTTTCAAATATTCGATAAGATCAAACGCAAATTATCGAAAAAAATAAACAGTAAAAAAGTAAACCAATTATATCAAAATTATTTTAAACGAATCCAACCGTTTTAGATCTTTCTTGTTCCAAAGCAAAATAAGTTAGACGTTGTATACCAACGTTGTCTTAACAAAGGTTTATGAAAGCAAAATTTTGCAAACTGAAATCTGAAAAATTTTGAATAGGGAAAGTTATAACAATCGATGAAACCTTATTTAAAGCCGCTTTAAACATCGCCCCAAGCACAACTTGTATGAAATTAAGATACCGACAAACTTCTTAGTCAGTGATAGCAAACGAGATAATAAATGGATGGGCTTTGAAAAGAGAAATTGTTTGTACAATTTTACTAAAATACACTTCGTTACTAAAACAACGATTTTTAAATTACTTTTAATTTAAAAATCGAAAAGGATGAAAACAACAAATCTCTATAAAGTGCTCCTACACCGCGTACCCATCTATATTACTAACCTACCTACCTGAGGCCCTAGACAAGTCGCAAAGATTTCTATTCTATTCATAGAATAGATAAAAAAATGTATTGGATTGACATAAGCTAACGCCAACGCTTCTGTAAATCTCATACATTTTTTTATGGGCCTCTGGTACCTATTTAATTTAGAGTACAGAAACACAGTTTTATAATCCGTCTGACTATTGAAAACTATGTGAATTTTAAGTAAATTCTAAATTACTTTTTTACTTTTAAGCTACTTCTTAGTATCTTAGAGTAAACACTAAGGTTACACTTTACAAGCAAAATTATAACTTTTCCTAGACGAGTGTAGCAAGTTTGAAACAGAGCGTAGTACCTAGCTGTAATGCAGAAGTTTGATAAATTATGTGGTAGTATCATTATGCATTATATGTGTAGGTTTGTTTCTAACTTTAAGTGAGTTTTAGAAACTTGCCTTATCTTAAAATTGAGTACCCTACCTACGTCCATACTTTTGTCATCCGCCAACGACTTTTTATTGCTTTTCAGTTATTATGAGTGATGAAGAAACGATATAGATACTTACTTATATACAAATAGCTTTCGGCGGCTCGGTTTCATCTGCGTCTTTGCTTACTGCTCTGCTCCCGTCGCCAGTAGCGTGATGTTACATAGCCTATAACCTTCCTTGAGAACTGGGCTATCATACACAAAAAGACTTTTCAAATCCGACTAGTAGTTTCAGAGATTAGCGCGTTCAAACAAACATACAAACTCTTTCGCTTTTTATAATAGTAGAGATAAGAAATAGTACCTACTTGCGTTACTTACTCACATGCACTACTTTCATATAGCAATTATGCTCAATATGTACGCGTGTGTCGTTTTGAAATTATTTATCCGACTTCGAGATCAACTGACTATGTTTTATAAGAAAATTAGATTACCTTACTTTTATTACTTAAACGTAAAATAAAACATTCAGTAATTTTATGAGTACGTAGTTAGGATGAGGAGTTAGCTAACGCCTGACCAAGGTGGCGAAAATTGAGGGAGACCTATGTCCAGCAGTGGAGGTCTTTTGGCTGATATGATGATGATTATTATTATTATTTAATAGCAGACAAAAAACTTTAAATCTATACCTATATTTACAAATATAAACAAAATCTAAAAGTAGATTTCTTCAATATAACTTGAACAAACCACAACATCATCCATGTATCTTTTATTCTTTTTAAATATTTCAAAAATCGTTGAACCTATTGCCATCAAATTTATATGGGACCACGTTTGAAACATGACGTCCCTTGCAAAAAAGATATCATTTACAAACATAAAAAAATACGACCCTAATTGAGAACCTCCTTGTTGAAGTCGGTTAAAAATAATGACTATAATGTTTAATTAAAATCAGTACCAGTACCTATTTAAAAACGGTTTCAATGTTTGAAGCAAAGGGCGATCTCTAATTAAAATTTAATTACCTATTACTACTTTAAAATCATACACGATTTTAGAAACGAGTATTCCAGTGATATGTGTATCTAAATTACTGTTAAATAATCATGTAAATTCGCCACTTATTTGTTTAATTTCTAATTAGAACGATATAATTCAGTTTCATAGATTAAAGTGTAATTTAAATTGCTTTATTCTAAAATTTAATAAAAAATAAAAACAAATAATACTTTATGGAATATAAACATAGCGCCTATTAGAATTGTATATGAGAGGCAAAGTAAGTTTTACTTTTAGAACAGCGGATCCCTGGTGAGAGCTCCTGCTACGAAGTAACATGCTGACAATGTAATGTGCTCTTTGTGGCATAAATAATTGGGAGCATATTTTAGTTTAGCTACAAATATTGATTTTACCTATTTCGAACCAAGGAACGTCTACTACTACACTGCTTCATACAAAGGCACTCTGATGTCCTCTTTCACAAGCATTTTTACTTCGATCGGTCTCTAGCCATCCTCATTCATCAAATACAAAGAGTATTCCCATTCAAGTCAACATTGAATATTTACTCGATCCATTAAATATCTGTTTCGAGAAAGTTCGGTGATTATAAATTTGTGAAGGCCAGCGTGATATAGGTCGTATTCCCTTGAGCATTTGATTATTTACAATTCAATCAAGATTAGTGGTAAGTGAGGGAACCATGCACGCTTTTCGATATTGTTCTTTGTTTTTTGCCTAAGAAAGCATTCTAAAGAGAAAGTCAGGGAAAGACTTTGGTAATGAAAAGCTTTGAACGAACGGGAGTGGAAGGAGGGCAAAGCGTCTAAGCCCTGCAGTAGAATGATAACAGCAAAAATATTGTGTTGTTATTTTATTAGATCTACTAGCTTTCTGCGGCGCGGTTTCCCCCGCGTCTTTGCTTACTACTCTGCTCCCGTTGTCGTAATGAAATCCGACTGGTAGTTTCAGAGATTAGCGCGTTCAAACAAACAAACAAACAAACAAACAAACAAACTCTTCTGCTTTATATAATAGTATAGATTAAAAGAATATTCTACTATACAGTTCAGACACAAGTGAACAACTAAATTAACTTAGTAGACGTTGCTACAGTCCAAATAGACGACTGCAACAAGTAATTAATTAAACTATGTCATTCTTTAATAAAATATAAGAGTTAAATATGAAAATATTACATGTTATACATTATGGACTAATAAATATACGTCGTGGGGAGTTTAATATAGTATGCAAGCTCTTGTCTCCCTATAAAATATGATTATACAGAGTAGCTCATTAACAGAGAGTTAAACTGGCTGAAACATTACACTGTAACCATTTACGTAAAATATATTATTTAGTACAAAGTTAGTTGCACAGTGGTTTAAACAGTTTTGATTTAGTTTTTTACTTAATTAACTTTTTACTTCATGCAGTTTTTAATAAACTTAGGACAAATTGAACAGAGGTTCTCTAAAAAAGTATTTTTTTTAGATAATGTACCGCTTATATTGGAGTAGTCAGCAGCGAAGAACTGCCATCTCTTCACAAAACATCGCAGTCTTAACAACACACCGTAAGCAATGTTATGTACCCGGCGATGTGTAGAAAATATATTTATAACTCTACGTACTACTATCAATTAATATACTAATATATAAAGTGGAAGAGATTGATTGTTTGAACGCGCTAATCTTTGGCAGTACCTACCAGCTGGATTTTAAAAACTCTTTTTGCGTTTGATAGCCCAGTTCTTGAAGAAGGTTATAGGCTATGTATATCACAATGCTGGCGACGAGAGCAGAGTAAATCATTGGTTGCTGCTCCAAGATTTTTCTTTAGGTTGCTCCAAGTTTCACTCGCGTTCAATTACTTACAACTTAACACGAGTAAAACCGAAAAGCTAGTAAATACATAGCTATAGGTTTCCGATAGGATATTATGTACCTGTGTAGATTATTACAATTTCTGTGAATCCTTTGACCTAAACCTGATATTATGCCTCGACTTGTGGTTTACACCTATTTTGCAACGCGAGAGTTTTCGATAAGAAATTCGTTGCGACAGCTATTGGACTATCAGCAGTTCAATGCATAAATTTATCCAACCTGCAATACTAATGCTGCTTTTAGTCTTGTATAAGTAAACATTTTATTTTAGTTTCGGCTGCACATTGACTGTACGTAGATATATATAAAATGGCTGCTCTACTATTACCAAAAAGGTCGCCGTTAGCACGTTTGTAAACGCGGGCAGTATATTTTAGCCGAATGACTTCCTATGCTGGTCCTCTCCCAAGCATTTCTATAATGACCATTAGTTGTCCTCATTCATCAGTAGCTCATCACCATTTTGATGTCGTCGGTACACCTTGTTATAAAATTGATAAACGTGAACGGAACAGCATGAGTTATAAATATAAAGGAGACTACATAAACTAAATCAATTTAATTTTATCAAGGTTTTGGTAATGATTGCTCAAAGGCAACTGGCTACTCCAAATGCCGCCACTTGGATACAAATGTTTGTATATCGTCTGCTTTACATGAGTAAAGTTTTGCTAGATGAACAGTTGCGTACTGATAAAATGATTAGAGTGCGGCAAAAGTTATGGACGGAGCATTCTATAGTTAAAGGTGAATAACATGGAACAAAAAATAACACGCGAATAACGAATATATGATGGAACACTATCATTTTATGATAAACAAATGAATCTGTTTGAAAATAAACAGTACAACGGGAACATCGTTCTTGCTGCACATTATTCTCATTGTTTATTTTCAGAGTGAAAATGCATTGTAAATAAGAATTACTGTTATAAAATGGGTACTTTTATTCAAAGTTGAATCACATTCAGCAAGAAATGGGTTTTACAAATTGATACGCTTTAATATGACAGAATTCGTAATGAGAATCAGTCTTTAAAAATTACCTCACGTAGTTTACTATCTATATATATATATAAAAATTTTGTGTCACGATGTATGTTCGCGATAAACTCCAAAACTACTGAACGGATTTTGATAAAATTTTGTAACCATTTATAATATGGTCCAACTTAAAAGATAGAATTGTTTTTATTTTAATTATTGATCTCAATATTTATTATTGCAAATTAAATGTACGACATTAGTGTGTATTTATCGGTTAGTTCTATAAATTCCTAATAGATGGCGGTTCAGCATCTAAGTTGCACAGGTATCCGGCAGATGGCGTCATATTTATATTTCTAGATTATACAATCTTCGAGAACAATCATAGAACAGTTTGGGTTAACATATTTTTCATCTGAATTACAGTATTTGTTTGATTCCAAGTCATTTTCGTTTATGTTATCAACATAATCATACTATAAAAATTTTTCATGAATCATTTTCATAATTATACTTTGTATTGTATTATTATTGTGCAGTGTTCAGTTTGAATAATTTTAATATTATAAAAAATAAAATGAAATTTTATTTATTACCGTTACATTTTCTCTACAAATTCTCATACCACCTCGAAAATAAGTTTTGTAAAGAAATGTAAGTTTTTTTTATTTTATAATAATTTATTCAGCCGAAAATTTTGATCTAATTTATTTATTCAAATGATAAATTCTTTTAATTTTTTTTTTATTTCAATATAGTGCCGCGGAAACAATCTAACCTTAACAATCAGTATAGTAAAAATGCACGACCTATGCGTGCTAATAGAGCTCATGAATCGGAAGAACAAATTGCAGCAAGAAACGCAGCTCAACGAATCAGAACAGCAGAAATTCGCAGACAAGAATCTCGAGAACAACGTGATGAACGTCTACGGAATGTTGTACACAAAGTAGTACTTAGATAATTTTTAGTTTTAATAATTTGAAATTGAAATTGAAATTGAAAAATAATAGTCCAATGTCAATGTTATCTACCTGATTTATGACAATTTATTATATGTTTTTAATTTATATAGTATATTTTGTAAGTATTAATTTAATTGTACTAAAGAATTAGAAAAAAATAATTAAATGTATTATAATTACTGAGCCACAGCAACGCGTGGCTGGGTCAGCTAGTAGTACTATAAATAAAAGTAGGCTATAAAGAGAATAAAGGTAGGTTATGGAAAAGGTTGGGTGACGTACAGGAAAGTTTTAAAAACTTATTTGCAAGGAAAGAAGATTCGACAAACACAATACTCTTCTAAAGGAGATATACAGTTTTTATTTTATTAAAGTGGTTCTATATTTCTCTGTTAATGATTCGTACTAAGTGTTAAAAATACTCACATGTATCAATCTAGTAACAAATTAGCCTTTGTTTTTTCGAGGTAAGTAATTACCTGCGAGTTACGTATTTCAATGAAACCTTAATAAGGTTTACGTCACTACTAGTTTTACATATTTAGCATACGTTTCCATAGTCTGTCATCTCTGATGCGTTAGATTGCTTACTGAATATTTTCTTATTGCAAAAGATTATTGAGAAGACAATCATCCACAGATTAAAGTAAGCATGCCTACTACATTTAATATTAACTGAAAGGTCACTAACGCATAACGCACCTGTGCACTAGATTTTTAATAACATAAACTAGGACTATTGTTAAAAGTATCTTCCAGGAGACAAAAAAATGTAGTGGCAAAACAAAAACCTATGTACCTATACAGTGACATATTATATATACTAATAAATTATAGTAATAATTATATAAAGTAGAAGAGTAGAGAGTTTGTTTATTTATTTGAATGCGCTAATATTTGGAACTACCAGTCGGATTTTAATGATTCATTTTGCATATGATAGTCTTGTGCCTAAGGAGACCTACCTTAGGAACTAGGCTATGTAACATCACGCTACTGGTGACGGGAACAGAGCAGTAAGAAAAGAAGCGAGTAAAACCACGCCGCGGAAAGCTAGTGTTATAAATATATTTAATCAGTTTTGATACAAAAATAGAACAAATTATAACTTATTCAGCCATTATAGGTGAATTGCCTATGCATTAATATAAATTTAAAATGTGACAATAATTATTTACTGTAATTCCATATATTTTTATGTATACAGATTGTTAGGTCGCTACCCGTGCACCCACTCGCTTCAGTATAGCAGTGATTTTAAAATAGCGTGCTTTCAACAAATCAGTTATTAATTAACAACGTGTCTGACAGTTTTCATAACCCGTCCATTCAAATCACGGACTAATAGTATAGAGCTGACTCACTTTGATGAGAGGGTTTAAAAACACTAATGACATTTCTTAAATAAATATTCGTTAAATGATTTCAAAATCGTTAGTTCACAGTATTTTATTCGAATTTGAATTTGTTTAACACAGTTTGACAGTTATGGATCGGAATTAACAATTTAACTATATGGGCCTAAGGTGTTACGTAAACATTAAATAATGTTTATTTACATATTTAATAAAATAATAACTCAATGTTACGTTGATTTTCTTATTTTTATTTACCTTAGTTGATCAGAATACTTACTACTATTTAAACACATTTTTTACTAAGGTAAAAAACATTATTTATTACCACTAGTAACATTTACTAATACTTGTGACACATCCCTCGCTTCATTCTAGAGACGTGATCACATCGTCCCTTTCAAGCTGATTGCCGATAAAAATAAACTCGGTGCGTATAACAGCTTCATTCGACCCACTACAAGACGTGACTTGACAATCTAAACATCATAAACTACCTACTCAGAGGTTTCAATTAATCTAAGATACAGCCGTACATTATGGAACATAGAAAATGTAGATAAAAATATATTTGTATAAAAACAATATCATTTCCTACAACGTTCAAAGACAAGTTATTACAAAAGGGACAATTAGCAGAAATCGCTAAATTTTGCAGACCGACTGGTAAATAAAGAGATTTCATTATAATTATCAATATTTTTGCCGAAAGACGATCATTGATTCCAAAAAGCTTCTACAAACATTTCGATTTGGACCAGCTCTGTCGCTTTCATCCCTTACTTCCACAACATACTCTGATAAGCTACGAGTAGGTAGGGTCAATGGTTGTATTCTGTATTAGAGAATCTTCATTCTTCACGCTACTGGCGACGGGAGGTGAGCAGTAAGCAAAGACGCGGGTGAAACCGCGCCGCAGAAAGCTGGCTATAAATAAAAGGATTTCTTTTTAGCTTTTTACCATTTTAAATTTAGTCCACTTTACTCAGTCAAATGGAACCTTGACATAGTAAAGCAGATTATTCTGCAGTATCATTGATCCTCAAAGGATTATCGGCTGCTATCCTTCAATAGAATAAAAAACACTTAGCCGTTTCAGATAGGCATATTTATTGTGAGATTGTTTACGAAACTATTGTTTTGTTTTTCTTTGTTTTAAATTATAATTTTTAATTACCTATTAAAGTACAGCTACTGTTATTTTCATGGCAATGCTTAACTTTTCATAATATACCTAATATGATCTTTCTTGTATTGCTATTGTTTTTGTAAGTGCACTAAATACTTGACATCGTAATGCTAATTTATTAAGAAAACTGTATTAAAGTTGTACTTTAATCGTATTATGTCTCTTCGGAAATCGAAGTGGGCTTTGTTCAGCATTTGTCAGCCTACGGCATTGATAAGAAATCAAACTCTTTTACTTGTGATATGTAAAAGTACAATATTGAGCAAAGAAAATATTTTATAGATTCATACCTATATAAATTAAATTATAAATATAAATATTTTATTGTTATTACCCACTTTTGTATTAACTTGAATAATATTAGACTATTAATCTTAGTTGAGTTGAAAAATATTTACATTACAAACACGAAATTTGTATTAACATAAACCCCGCGACAACAACAGTTTCTAACTGAAATGAATTGCACAAACAACAGATAATTATAATTGGAAGATTTATGTTAAACTACCAAATGAATTTGTTTGTAAAAATATTGTCTTAAGATAAGACTACCATTCTTATAAAACCAACTGAACTTGAATACTTAATTACTTTAACTTTTCTATTGTGATAAACCAAAACAATCATTTCTTTTAATAAATAAGCCCTAAACTGTGCCTTCTTTAATATGCTAATAAATTATAATACTTATTAATAAACACGTAATAGACTATAGCTTTTATGTTCTAGATAAAACTAATTAAGTGAAATCAATTTCATCATCATCATTTATCAGCCAAAAGACGTCCACTGCTGGACATAGGCCTGCCGCTATTTTCGCTCACGGCCGGTCGTTTCGTTTAAAATCGATTTATTATTTCATAAATGACTGAATTTTTAATTGTAATTAAAATAATGATGTGTAAATATGTAACGAGGTGTAAAAATATTTATAAGTATAAAGAAAATGACAAAAACATTTCATAAAACAACATGCTAACCAAGATAGCAATTGTTGTAAGAATCACGATATCTAGATTTTACGCTTACCACCAGGCCGACTGAAGTCAATTACGAACTTTTTAGGTCGCATAAAAAAATTGACTAGTGCTGTTGTATATACAAAACCGAGATTGCTATCTATTAGGTTCATTAAAACTATGAAATGTAGGCATAATGGGACAAAACGCGCTTCAAAGGGTTTTACTTGAATTAATGATGTAGTTGAAACATCTGAGATATCACTTACAAAGATACACAAACGTTGCTATTACACACTTAGTACGAGATACTTATTTAAATTAAACGAAATAATCACTCTCAAGTATTAAACTTGAAGATAATTAATTACATGCTGATAATTTAATGATTATTAAACTAACAACCTATGGTTAATCAAAGGTATATGTAACAGAAGCGATTATTATTAGCGAGATTATTGCCAATGAAAACTTTTTTTTATGTTAGTCGATCAAAGCCTTTAGACGCATATAACCATATATGTGAAAAACCACCTTTACGCAAACACCTAATTAAAGTGACTATATTCTGCCTAAAGATAAGCAGTCAGTGGAGTCCAAGAGTGGTATACAGTACACCATTCCAAAAGCTATCGCATAAGCTGTAAGCTGCCGGCATGGTGGCGTCCACTATGGCGGCTTTATGTGTTTCACATCTAAATGGGGCGGTAACAATTGATAATATTTACAAAATATCATTCTCTTGTTTCATTATTGCCTAGCTGCCATTAGCCAATTCGCTAGAAACGAGCATTACGAAATCTAAACAAAACGTTAACGAAATAGAAAACTTTTACGGGATCTTTCCCATTTGGTATTTATAGTAAATGTTTGAAATAATTAGAATGTAAAATTAGAAATTGATGTGTGCTATTTAATTATACAGTACTTTACCCCAATCAATAACTTCTTTATTTAAGAAAAAGTCTGTAGAACAACACTATTGCACTATTTAAAACTTACCACTCGTTTAGATAACTAAATACAAGTATAATCTCTCTAATTGTATATTTAATAGAATATCCTTTGCCAGTTCGTAATTGTAAATCTACTAAAATTTCAACGTGTATTTCTTTTCAGCCGTAGCTCGTACCACGCCTACGTTTAGCGAAGAGCCTTTTATCTTTTGTATTCGTTTCGTCAATCATTCAATATTCAAAGAAGGGAGGTATTCTTACCTTTCAATAACTAAGACAGTTTTGGGTTATTTGTCCAAGGCTGAACAATTTATATTACGTTATTATTGGATTTCGTGTCTATGAATAGCACTTTGATTTAAATATTTAAAAGTTCTCTGTGCAGTTTTATATGTCGATTGTAGATTATACAAAATTACAATTTTAGTTACTTTTTTAAAGCGATAAAGTAAATAAGTGTTTTTAGCAGTTGGTATTTTACTAACCGACTTTAAAAAGGAGGAGGTTTCTCAATTCGACAGTATATGTTTTTCTAAAAAGCATCTAGCGTCTTATTTTGACTTAAAAGGTTTAAAGCTAGTTAAATTATTATTTTGCGAGATTTCAGAGTTTCTGGACGTTACATTTCATTCTGAAATCTTTTGAATGAAGTTTACTATGGTTAATGCCTGCTACCAGGAATGTTATGTTCTGTATGTTATATAAGTATAATACGTCTATACGTACACTTATTAGGTTCCAATCGCCCCTGGTTGTTAAATCGTAACATAAAGGTACTTCTCCAGCGTTAAACTATAAGTACCTACCTAATTGCAAATTAGTAAACTTAGTAAGATTAGAAACACTATATTATAAAAAAGTATGTATAGTAGTATCAGTGGCGTGCACAGAGATTTTTGACAGGGTAGGCAATTTTGATTTTTAATTGCTAAAATTGTGAGTTTGAGCAATTATTAAGGTAGGCAGTGCTTTTCTGCCTTTATGGAGTGCACGCCACTGAGTAGTATATATGCGTAATCACAATCTTCTAAGGTTATCTCATCCTAGGTGAGCAATTTCACAGAATTGCACTCGGTCCGTCGATTGTCCTTAATTATTCCTCAAGAGAACCACTTCCACGGACCATAAATTCCTAATGATTACTGAGATGCACTTAGTAGAATTTTAACTTACTTTTCTTAATCAACTTGGTTGAAGCTTGTTAAACCATGTTGGTGCGTGACGTCATTCGTTTTTATTATTAACTGTATAAAACATCTTCTAAATAAAGGAATAGTAATAAAAGCAGGTTGTTCTGAAGGTGTTAACAAAGCTAATGCTTATTTATTGCTCCTTCGCCTACTTAGAACAGAAAAGCTAGGCGATTCGTCGCCGCCGGCATTAACCGTCACTACCATTTTCTATTATGTTTGTAGGAGGAAATATAAAAAGTATACTGAAGTTTACCTACAATTTAGGTAGGCTTGATATCCTGAATTCGCACACAGAATAGAATTCTTCACATAACTTATTCTTTTTCAATATTTAAAAGCTCAGGTCTTGTCGGTAAATTATAAGCAAAAGCTACTGTTTTAAGTCTTCTGCTACCTTTTTGAAATTTTAAAACAAGTCGACTTTAAGTTTCTCTTTGATAAGTTTTACGCAATTTTACCTTGGTTTTTTTCTTTTCTCTTTCTTTCTTAAATTTTCTTAAAAAGGTTTAATTATCTATATTATATGCATTAGATCACGTACGTATACGGTATAGCGGTAATAAAATAATCATTCAAATAAAACTTTTACCGGAATATCTCATCAACAGCCCATCATTCTACTAACAAACTATAGTAACACATTTTACTAATATAAGTACCTATAAGGTTTACACATACCCGCAAATTCCCCCAACTTTTAACCAAAAGGTCGGCAAAAGGTAAATATTAAAGCAATATACAAAATGATATTACGAAAAACTAAATGAAACTTTCTGGTAAATCGTCGTATAAGTGGTCTACACAAGCTGCAAACTGTGGTGAGGATATGAAAGTTTTTGTACTTACCTATTTGAAAATGTTTTTTTTTATATTTGCCGACCAAAGTGACTCCACTCTGCCTAATGAGACCATTCCAAAAACCATCGTTTTAAACAGCTGGTATGGTGACTTTATGGCGACTGGGAATGGGGTAGGTGAACACAATGAGAGAGTACACCGGACGAAACGCAATAGTATGGTTCATCTCTTACGTCGATCTTTTATATGAGGATAGTACTTCCCGGGTCAATCCATGTTAAAACCAACGAGGATCTATTACCGTAAAACCGGTCTTAACCTTTAGGCTACTTTAATATACATGACTCTTTCTGATGCACTGTTATAAGATTTTTTGAGAAAAGTAAGAAAACTTTCGATTGTTTAAACCTAAATGTGTATATGTTGCTGTAATCAGCGAAGGCGACTTACATCGCATTAGCATGAAAGCTATTTTGAAGTTGGTGCCAAGTAAATACTATATGAACCTTACTAAAATAGCATATTAAGATTAATAATATCTATAGGTAAGTACCTAGTTATTGTTTTAAATACTATGTGAACTTTACTACAATAGCAAATTAAGATTGATAATACTATATGTACCTAGTTATTGTTTTACTTGGCACCAACTTCAAAATTATAAAATACTTATTTATTTATTGATTTATTACTATTTAATTATTTCTGATTAACTAAATCAAAATACGAATTACTTTGTGCTATGTAAATTTATTTTTTACTTTTTAGTTTCCTTCCTGTTTAAAGTGGGTTTTCTTATTGTTAAAATTATTTTATTTGTCGGCACTAACTACATTAAAAGTAGTAATTTTATTTAAAATTGACTGGTGTTTCTAATCAGCCAGAGGTCTTGTGTTTCTGATAAAAAACCGTGTTATATTTAAAATATTCAGCAATCAGCCTTGTGCTACTCAAAATCTATACATATAATAAAAATGTAACCGATCGCAGTCTGTACATGGAAGATATATGAGAAAAAATATTATTGGGACCTTTATAAACGCAAATAGAACCCAAAACAATGATTGTTAAAATTTTTGTCTGTTTGTCTGTTTGTCTGTGCGTTTGTTCACGCTAATCTCAGAAACAGCTTATCCGATTTAGATATGGTTTTCACTAATACATTGTGGTAAGCTTCACTTAACATTTAGTGTTTGTTTCATGTCAATCGGTTCATAAATAAGAAAGTTATGCCAATTTAAAGAATCACGTTGAACATTTGTTAATTTACTACGAAATCTGATAGAAAGATAGATAGATCTGATAGAGACTTTAACAGGTTACGGAATAGCTGATAGCGTTTTTATTTTTCGAATTCCTCTCAATCTAAACAATCTTCCGTTTAGTTTTAAAGGAGTCCAGTTTCCAGTGAGCCTATGAACGGCGATGACAATAATAAAGCCAAAGGTCAGACACAACTAAAAGTTGTGGGTGTGGATCTAAGTATTAGCTGTTTTTCGCACGGTCAGCTTTATGTGGCTCTATCACGTGTTAGCATTCCTAGCAGCCTGTATGCTTTGATCCCCGATGGCTATACGTCTAATCCATACACCCATACATATTATATAAGGCTTTGTCCTGACTGACTGACTGACTAACAGATAACGCACAGCCTAAACTGCTGGTCGTAGTGACTTGAAATTTGGAGGGTGTGTTTGTCTAAATGTCTAGAGGTTGTATTAAAAAAAGGGTTTTTTAAAATTTAATTCCTAAGTGTGTGAAAAGGGATGAAATCGATTGTATGAATCTTCTTCATTTTTTAACTTACAGTTTTGAAATTAAGTTTTGGAATACTTCTATTTAAATAAAAAATATCTTTATAATTTTATTTTAACAGGGGTGGATTTAGAGGGGTGAAATTAGGGATGAAATATTCTATACAAAGATCTTTAGCTTTTGAAGCTAGCGACTTGAAATTTACAGGGAGGGGGAGGGAGGGAAAGGAGGGAGGAAAAGGAGGAATTAAGGAGAAGGAGGAAGGGAGGAGAAAGTGAGAGGGAAGTGTGGGGGAAGTGAAGAGGAAGTGTGGGGGAAATGCGGGATAAGTGAAGGGAAAGTCCGGGAGAAGTCAGAGGGAAGTAAGGGGAAAGCCAGGGAGAAGTGAGGGAGAAGTGAGAGGAAAGTGAGGGGAATAATAGAGGAAAGTGAGGGGAAGTGAGTGGAAAGTGACGGAGAAGTAACGGGGAAGTGAGGGGGAAGTGAGGGGAAATTGAGGGGAAGTGAGGGGGGAGTGAGGGGAAGTGAGGGAAGGAGTTAGGGGAAGTGAAGGATGAATGAGGTGAAAATGAGAGGAAAGTGAGGAGGAAGTGAGGGAGACGGTAGAGGAAGGGAGGGGGAAGGAACGCGGAAAGAAAGGAGTTCTCGAATGGTAGAAAAAGGGAGGGGAAGGGATAGGAAGCGATAGGAAGGGAGAGGAAAGGAGGTAAGGAAGGAGAAGGAAGGCGGAAGAGAGGGGAAAGCGAGGCGGCAAGGTAGAGGGAAGTGGAGGAAAGTGCAAGAGATGCTGGAGGAGGGGCAAGGGATGCTGATGGAGGTGAAGAGGAGAAGAGGGAGGGGAGGAGAGGAAGGAGGAAACTGTGGAGAGTGGAGAAAATGTGCAATAGGGAAGAAGGGGAAGGGGAAAGTTATTGTAGTGAAAATTTGCCTTTGTGTATTGTATATTGATTTACGAGGGATATCTTTAGGTAGGTGAAAGAGGATTTGTATGAATAGAAGATTAAAAATAGTATGAAAAACAATATTTAAACAATATAAAAATGTCTATTGGAAAAAACGACATTCACGCGAGCAAAGCCCAAAAGGTCACTCACTTATCACGAAATCTCAGCAACAACAAGTGCTAGGAATCTCAAACTTTGCATTGTCATTCCTATTAGAATATAGGTGCTCACTTAGACGGAATTTTGCGAAATCCATCCCCTAAGGATGGATAAAGGGGTGCAAAGTTTGTATGAAACTTCTTTAGTTTTTATAGTAGGATTACCAAATTACTAGAAAATACTCTTTTTTTAATATTCAGAAACCACCCTTATTAAGAGTCGCAAGTTTGTGTGAAAGTGGTTTATCAGTTTTAGCGGTAGCGGGTTTAAACTGGATTCGCCATAGAGACGGATAATACTGATACAATGTACGATTGCCATAAACTCAGGCACGCAATATTCTCATAGAGGCCATCTGAATTTTCACGCGAACGAAGTCGCGGGCAACAGCTAGTTAATAAATAAATTTATATTTTCAACCTCGAAGTAGGAGTTCTAGAACTCCTACTTCGAGTATATATATATATGCTTAGTTTGGGTCTAGTGATCGTTATTTATAATATAATATCAAAGAAACAAAAATACTGCCTAAATAAAAAATAAATAAATAATTATAATTGCATAAGTAAATAAAAAATGCTATTTTTTTTCATTGGTTACGTAGATCTTGACTTAAATCGGAACATACAAACAAACAAGTATACAAAAAATCATATCTTTTCTCTCTATAATATTAGTTTAGATCAATATTTTCTTAGAAGTTATTAATTAAGCTTAGACATTACTTCACGTAGCCTCATATGCTCTCAGTTCGCTAGAAATAGCATAAAGTAGGCTATGCTACTTTAAAAGCAGTGTCTAGTGACCTATCTTTGATGTCGTCAGACTGACTAATTTAACAGTCGCCTAGTCGATAGTATCGAATGTATTTAAAGCAGCCTAAAATAAGCTAGACCTGGTTTAGATATAGTGTTTATTTAATAAACTAAGCGGTACCTATAAAACTTGTTGTAAATTTAAAAAAATGATTGTAATCTAAAAAAAATACATCAGTTTAGATATTTTGTCTTTCAATAAAATTCCAAACAAAATTACTTTAGTCTAACTTTTGAAAAAAATTGAAAGCATCAATAATGTCACGAGCATATTAAATCTCTTTTATTAAACAAGCAGTCTTAAAAAATAGTCTTTCTAATAAATATAGAGTAACAATAAAATAAATGTTCGGAACGGGCAAGAGACAAAACTCGAAGTATTTAATGCGTTGCTGTTTAACATTTATTGATAAGGGTACACAGGAACAGTTTATGACAAAAGTAATATTGTTTTGTAGAGTAATGTATCATTTTAATATTCTCTTTTACCAGGTATCATCAGATGTTTAGAGATGTTAAACCGGTCACCGTCGAGTTATCGGGACGTTGACGACAGCGAACGGACGGTCAACACGAAGAAGGTGTACTCGAGGAGGCCTTGGTATGCTCCGGCGATTGAACCGACTGTACTGTTGAAGGAAAGATATAATCCGCAAGGTAAGACTTTTACAATAATATAATATTTAATTAGATACTATAGCAGATCTCATCTGAGTTACTGCTCGGCTCCCGTCGCCAATAGCTTAATGTTATATAGCTTATAACCTTCCTCAAGAACTGAGCTATCAAAACCAAAAAGAATTATTCAAATCCGACTGATTGTACCTGAGGTTAGCCCGTTCAATGTATATGATGGTGTAATATTATGTTTAATAATTGAAGGACCTATAAAGTATTTGTTTAGATTACCGTAGTAGTACATCGTGCAGCCTTTAATATATAGGCGTTAAAATAGAAATTTAAATGTTCCTTGATATCTCAAGGAACATTTAAATTTCTATTTTAACGCCTAGAGCCTAAAGAAATATCCTATCGGATATTTCTCTGGCCAACACAAGAAGAGGTATTAAAATAAACTAAAGAGTTTAACTTTCTTTACAAGCGTCATGTCTGTGACCTTCCTGGTTGTGACGTCACAGTTTTGCATAATGTGCGTAGGTGTAATATGACGTAGCGTGTAAAAACCCTCCGTGTGTTTTGTGACTCTGATTTATTCAATTAATTTATAAAGGATGCGTCCCTTGTTTCATTTGTAATGTTTTGTTAACAAAATTTTTGCTTGCATGATGACAGTACCTACGTAAGAAACAAGTACAGTTGTTAATTGTACATCAACATTAAGAACTGCTATAGCCTAAAATTACTATTTCAAGAGGTTTTAATTAATTCTCATGATAGTCAATCATATCTTAAAAACAGTTAAAATCTTAGAGCAATAGTACTATCAGAAATAATAAAGTAAGTATTAAATTTATATATGTATATGAAAGGAATGTTAAAGTCACTACATATTAAATGTTCTTTTTATGTACAAAAATATGTAAACAAGACCTTACTTGCTTGTTTACCAGATACAAAACTGTAAATAAAAGTAAAAAGACCCTTTTGTGCCGGTCGCGGTAGGTATTGAGTTACCTAAAATAAACTTTGGACCCTTCTGATGATCAAAGTTCTGAAGTCAGCTTATTTATATTTGTTGAAATAATACGCACAGCAAGTATTTTATAAAAAATATATAGCAAAACGTAGCACGTATTTTACACGGATAATATAAACAATATTTAAAAACACGTTAAAATTATATGCCAAAGTTTCAGCTACAATGGACACTTTTAACGAAGGCCAATTACGCTGGCCATATTGCAATGCAACGCATGTGTGTATATACAGACGCATTCTTTATTTCATTGCCGTCATAGTACTCATAGTGCAATTGTATGAAATTTGAAACATCTCAGTAGCTCCGTGAGAACTCAAGTTCAGAACTGATAACTTAACGTGCTTCTCAATGCACGTTTCTCGTAATGTCTGCAACTGAGATTTTACTTGACAGAAAATATCGACGTATTGACTATAACACAATCGGCGAGTCGTGCGTGTCTATGTTACCTATTATATAACAAAATCATTAAAATGGTTGAGCTTGACATAACTTAAAAATTTTAATTATTGTGTTTATAAAATCTCAGTCATCTATATCATATTATTTTTAATACGATTATAATAAAGTTTTTCACGCCTTATTTCTTTATTTTACACTATAATATAAACAATAGAAAACAAATATTTAAAAGCGACTTTAAAAGGATATTTCTTTCATGTTATTATGCTGATTTTCAAGAGTAATTATATATTTATTATTTATATATATTTATTGTAACAAAGCCTATTTGCGCGTTAACTCTAGTAATTTTATTAGACGTCTTTGAGAGCCTTGCGGTTTATTGATTGATAGATAATTTTGTTTACGTAAGATGTATCGATTAGTCGCGACATTGAATTAACAAAATTAAATGTCATTACTTTAATGTAACAGATTATCCAATACGTAGGTATACATAATAATATATTTGTTGGCTTACTTTTCCAATAAGCTGCATTAGATAAATATATTATATTATATGTCGTTTTGAACAAAATTGTGTCGTATTTTATTTATTACTATTCCACCCTTTGGTGAAATCAATATTTAATATACCTATCCTCGAAGAAAAAGTTCTCAAGTTTACAGTGTAGTGTTCATTCAGTGTATAAAACAATTTACATAGTCAAAACTCTTTCGAATATTAATTTAGATTGTTTTTACTCACGACCGCGTTATTTGTTTGAATTTAAACCTTATCTTTATAAGAATAAAAATTACCAATGTAGCGAGCTCTAAACTGGCAAGAACTATAATAATATATATTAACTTATTTTCTTTGATATATTTGATTCGATATTTTATTTATTATAATTTTGTATGGAATGCATTAACTTGTCAACTGCAGTTGAGTCAGCATGTACATGAGCAATTATTTTGTCTAGTTTTCTGTCAGCTAAAGAGTTAAACTTACTGCCAAGGGTCGTCTGCAAGAACACACGGCATTCTTATACCTAAAACCAAAATAATTTTAAAATCCATTATGTATCAAAATGTATTCTATTTCACCACCTGGCTTTATAGATCTAGTGCCATCTTGAATTAAAGTGCGTTTTATTGATGTTAATAAAGAAAAATAAAAATATTAAAGAAAATTTCGTTGTCAGGATACCTAAATAAGTAAATATCTGAGGCGCTTTATTACTACATACTAATATTTTACTCTGTCACCGGTAAGAAATACATAACGTTAACTTATAGCACTCTATTGAATGTACCTTTTGTATACCAAAATATTCCATACTACAAGTATCACCAACATACTGGGTAACATAAAACCCAGTGTTTATACCACAGTCTAAATATTAGTTTAAGTTTAGAAGCTAGCAGTGCACTTCAGTGTCTTGGCAAATACATAATGTTAGTAATGCACCTGTTCTCTCAGGTCATACCAATAGCTTATTACATCGGACTATGAGAATGAAGGAATAGAGAAGTGCACCTGAGCTTTCATAATACACTTCTGAGACATAACATGGTCCCACAGATTCAATCTTGAAAAATGACTGTTATATAAAAATTAGCCGTTATTTTAAAATACATTTCAGCGTCATTAGTTTTCAATGTCATTACTTTCATAATTATACTATAGGTACTATTCTATTTTTGTTAAATTTGACAAGAATATTGTTTTCTCTGAATAAGAAAGCAAAGTTGTTGTTTTCTTTTATCATTTTCTTTACTAACGCTCAATCGCTAGCCGAAACTATTAATATAAAGAGAAAAAATTTGATTTTTTGTTTTTGTTTGTTTGTTTGTTCCAATTTAACTCAAGATCTAAATAATCGATTGAAAAAAATCTTTAACCTTTGGAAAGCGACAAATATGACGAGAAATATTGGCTATATTTTATTATGGTTAACATATTTTTCAGTCATTTTAAAAATTTCAATATTTTAAGCGTCTTTGTAAATTAGAATGATGCAATACGACACTATTGCAATGATATTTTTCGTTGTGGTTTGTTGTGAGACCGAATGAAACTTTTGATACCAAAGCGAAGCGAGGGCAGACGTCTAGTTAAAAATAAATCGTGATAATAATATCCCTTATTATTATCCCCATATTCCCTTTTTGTACATTTTGAAAAAAATTGCATTGCTAAATATTTGACAGCAAATCTATTGCCAACAGATTACGACGATCCTGACTACAGTCCTGAAGACGACGAGCCTAAAGAGAAGCAGGTAGAGGAGTACTATGACAGAAGGCATGAGTACGGAGATCCAGTGACGTCTCGGTACGTGGAAGGATTGAGCCAATTGGAAAGCTCCCCGCCAAACTCTCGCTACGAACAAGCACCCACAACCACTTCTGTGTCCGAGTTCTCTCTAGCTAATTCTGTGAACTTGAGAGGTTAGTTTTCAAAGAAAAATTTATAGGTGTGTAAATGTACACAGCAACTTTAAGTAGATACATACTACTTGTATCTCTACTTGTTATATCATACTACTTGTACTATGATTACACTGACTGCTGACAGGCAGAGTGAAATCATTGTATTAGACTAATATAAAAAATAACGGTAATAGAATTGCTGTAAGCAGTAATAAATATAGGAAATAAAACGAATATTATAGAAGGCGAATAGTATGAATGTTGTGAACATTTATATCGTAATAAAGGACGTGATGTATCTTTATCGCTTGTCATAGTTTACTGCGTCTAGCTACGACATCATAATTTTAATGAGAATCGTAAAAATATTCATAGCATCAACCCATATTCTTTGCGTTATATTTTCGTATTATTCCTACAATTGTAGGTACCAGAATTCGCTACCTTCGTCTCAGTACACGTGTGAGAACGAGCAACTTTCATTTCCTATTATTACCGTTATGTTTATACTCAATGCTTTCTAATGTCCGAGATATATTGAAAACGTAAAAGTCTGAAAAGCGGACAAAGGTTATGGTTTTGTTAAAAGATTGGAGAATTCGTCAGACATTTCTACCTTTATGTAGCGTAATGCTATTTTATTTTATCTTGTTATTGATAAGAAGTTATGACTTGAGGTAATAAGCTTTTATTAACTTTTTAAAGGATTATTTAAGTACTTATAAAATAGGAAAATAAAATTGACATACTTCTAAGCAAGGAATCAGTTAGACTGAAAAAGACTATTAGATGTAGTGAAGTATGTGAAGTTTACTATTTTCTTAGCTAATAGAAAATGATAATGAATCTTATGACGTCTCATCCTATTTCTTTACTCATCCTAAACTCCTATTCCTAACTGATCCCATTATGTACATTATTTTAATAAAGTTTTTTTATTCAACCGAAATGCGTTCCTTACTCAACCGACAGGAATTATTTTATTTTAAATTCTTTATTCATCCTGTAAGAATTCCTAGCTCTAAAATAAATTGTATAGGATGAAACGTCATCGGATGAATATGGAATAACCCTGCAAAATTCTTTGCAATGAAAGAAAGGTAATACATAGGTATTGAAATATCAAACAATTGTAAGTAGCCCTTAAGCCTCAACAAATTATTGAGGGCACATCCGAGAGCGTAGATAAGTGGCATAAATGCTAATAGAATAGATTGATAAATGTATGGCATAGATATAAGCTAACGTCAAAGATTAAAAATGATGTGTCTGTATTTTCTTCCACTGGGCAAAATTCTACTCTAGCCCTCAATTTGTACATCCTTTTAAGAATTCAATACAAAGTAACGATAGATTTTTATAGGATACATTTTGTCATGATTACCAGTAATCAAGGCAAATATTTTGGCAATTAATAACTATTACAGCAGTCTACGATATATTTTTATCATTATTGTTCCATACGCGTTTGTTAGTTCTACGCAGTTTCTTAAATAGTACCGGCAGGTACTAATACTTTCAAGGCTCTCTATTAATTAATTATTTTGTAAACAATTAAATTGACAGTGCTTACGACTAAATTACTTTATTCAATACAGAAGCAGTACTGGTAGCGTCAGGCGGTGCGAGCGCGGCACTTCTATTGCTGATCGTGATGGCAGCCGTATTCGTGGCACGTCGACGAAAGAACAGCCCCTCTCCCGTGCCCTCACCTCCGATACTTGTCTACCCGCCACATGATATCTCTGCACCGTGCTATATGTAAGTAATCATTTAACATAAGCCATCATACCTTTATTCCCTGAAGCGGTAGGCAGAGTTGTGGAAACACCATATAACAGGGGGTAACACTCTTGCCATTGACTAGGATCTGTTTCAGATGCCTGGCTATTATTGAGACTGTCTCGACTATTATCACTCTACCCGACCCGGTGATTAAACCCGTGACCTCTGCGTCCGTTCACAATACCTACCAGCAGTGACGATAATGATAATTAAAATTTTTAGTTTGTACCAATAAACTTATGCTTATTACATAATAATTAAGTTATTGATGACTTCATAAAACTATAGCGAAAGGTATTCCCAAACGCGCGTGAAGAAAAAGGTTGATTTGTGGTTACACTTTAGGAATTACATGTGTAGAAAGTGTCTTCACGTTTAGTAGTAAGTTTTGTAAGAAATATTTACGTCATACATTTTCACTACAGTGCTAAGTTGTCACCAGTTAAAAATACAGAATCACCCAAATCTCTGCCCTAATAAAATAAATTTAATAATAGTCTAAAAAAGGCGACTAAGTGACCTCGCACTGATGTTTCGTATGTTTTTTAAAACGAATCCGCCATGTCCTGTCCACTGAAACGAAGAGGAGTTTTCATGCAATCCTATTGGTTATTATTCTCAACCTTCTTTGATCCGCAACTTCGCGCTGCTTCTGTTGACAGTAGCCTTACAGATTGTTGATGATGATGGTGACAATTTAGTCTTTACTTTGTGATGATATTGTATTTTTTTACAAATCAATAGCAATTAAAAGTAAAACAACATTATAGGCTACACTTACAAAAACCTACTTAACATTCAAAATGTAAATGAAGTAATAAAAAAATATCTACTTCCTGGTAGAAATAAAGAAAAGGATGTACCAGCCTTTTTTTATTTTATTACAGTATATATTATAGTAGAACAGTTGACTAAGTGGTTCAAAATAAATGGCCTTGCGCTTAACTTGAGAAAGACTCACTTCGTTCACTTCGTCCTGTCAGGAAGGTCATCGAGACCACTGACTGTGTCGGCCGACGGAGTCGGTCTGGCTCAGGTTAAAACGACTACATTCCTGGGGTTTGAGATCGATGGATGCCTGAAGTGGGATGACCACATAAAAAAAATCTGTGGGAAATTGGGTAGTGCGTGTTTCGCCCTTGGTAGGGTATCGCGCGTTTTACCCTTGAGAGAAGTAAGTCACTGATTCAGTACGGTGTAGAACTGTGGGGGCGCGCTGCCGACTGGCAGCGGGCCTTTCTTAAGCAAAAGCGTGCCGTACGAGCCATCGTTCGTACACCACTAGATACATACGCCAGACCGTATTTTATCAA
The DNA here is from genome assembly GCA_963082885.1 of Parascotia fuliginaria. Classification (NCBI taxonomy): domain Eukaryota; kingdom Metazoa; phylum Arthropoda; class Insecta; order Lepidoptera; family Erebidae; genus Parascotia; species Parascotia fuliginaria. The sequence goes on from OY720187.1 coordinate 9,458,535, forward strand.
ACTAGGCATCCTTACGTTACCTTCTATAATGATATATCAGATCGCATTATACGTAAGGATGAACCTCCAACTATATCATAAGGTAGGCAGCTGTCATTCATACAGCACTAGGAAGAGAGGCCAATTAGCTACGGTCTCTAGGAGGCTCACCAAGTCATCTAAGACGACTTATGTTATGGGCTCAGAAATTTATAACAGACTGCCAGCAGCCATCACAAGTGCCCCAAGTATAGACAGTTTTAAAAGGCGGTTAAAAAAGTGGCTTGTTGAGGGCGTTTTATTCTTATGAGGAATTTATTTCAGTGAAAGCTTAACATGTTTTATTTGATAATTTTTTATTATTTATACCACTACTGTGACATTTATGAATTTGACATTTTTATCTATTTTTAATCTATTTTCTTATTTATTTAATGTTTTTTGTTTATTTGACTAGCTTGTAATGTAAGTATTATTATTATTGTACTGTAATCTAAGTATTTTAAATAGAAATATGACATGTAAGAATCCCTTACCAATAAAGAACTATGACTATTATAACAATTGCAAAAGTTGGTACCTATTTATGCGAAATTACATGCTTGAAAAAGGTTTTGTAGTAAGTAGGATCGCGTAGCACATCACAACCTAATCAAGACAATCCTATTAATATTATAAATGCGAAAGTTTGTGTGTGTGAGTGTATGCGTGTTGTGTGTTTGTTTGTTACCACTCAGCGCCTAAACAGATAAACCGATTTCGATGAAAATTGTAATGTAGATAGATTCGGTGCCGGAGACAACAAACCACATTTTACGCGCGGGCCAAGCCGTGGGGTGCAGCTAATAAAATATAAAATAGTGTGATTTTTGTGTCTGTCCATTGGTCAGGTATTGTTACCCACGGTTTATTCTAATATGTGGGTGAACAAAGAAAATTTTATGGTTTCTTTATTTCACCTATTAATCATTACACCTGCCTGGGTGAATTTTCGAGTGTTTTTATTATCCACAAATCTTTGATTTCATGTTTCAAGTATACCTACTTATTCGAGTTTGTACGCTTGTAAAGCCGCGATCCGCAGCTTATTCCTCAGTACGTGGCTTGTCTTTTTAAAAATGAATTAAAAAGAAATCCTTCTACGTTTCTATTATTATTAAAACCGTCGCCCACAAAGCTTCTGACGCCTATCTATATACAATGCAAATTCAGCTAAAATTAATGGTTCAAAAGGTTAATTTTGACATTATCGCGTCTAGAAGAACGGCATATTTTGGATTTTCGGTCTTTTTTTAAAGTAACAGTTCTGATGCTACGTATTCTATTCTATACTATATCTGTCGCATATGTAGTAAATGCATATAAAATGTAAGGCAATATGCATATTATTGTTCGATGTAAATCAAATAAAAAAATGTTTTTTTGTAAAATCGACTATAAAAGAATGAACGAGGGACCTTGTGGTTCCCTTCCGTATTAAATTCAGCCCAAAGCAAATTAACCTTTCTTGTTATAATTTCTTTGCCGACCATATCCTGCATTTTTAAGTAGTTTTTTAACACTACTACTGAAAAATGGATCAAAGAGAAGAAAATGTTACATGCAATATTCAACCTTATCTTCCGTAGCGCAAGCTTGAAATTTCCAAAGATGGAATGGTGCAATGTGTGAAAAGTTTTCCTTCGTATCGTTTGTACTACGAATATGTAAAAATATTACTTACAACAATGCTGCCGTGAATAAGTTCGTAAATAGCCTTATTAATATTTTATCATAAACATTATACAGCACAGGTAAAGCACATAGCTTTATTAACAAATACTTAAAAACCGCGTGACGCTTGTTTTACACAGTTACGACTTTCTTATTTTATAGTGCATAGTGAGATTGTTCTTGTAAAGATTTCCCTATTGAATTGGAACACAGCTCAAAGGAGGAAGTTACAACTTGATATACATAGGTCTGCTGTGAATAGTTGCTTTCATCGCTCTAAAAGAAATGCTGTAAAGGCAGAGACAGATTCTTGTGTTGCAACTACTGCGTTTTACTATATACATTATACATTTACTACATACCTAAGGCCAACTGACCATCTAGCACTGCTAAGGTTATCACATTAGGTACCATTTTTTTTTTTTTTTTTTTTACACGACTAAGGTGACAAACAAGCATACGGCCCTCCTGATGGTAAGCAGTTACCGTAGCCTATGGACGCTTGCAACACCAGGAGCATCACTAGCGCGTTGTCGACCCTGTTAAAAACCTTTTAACTCCTATCTTGAAGAACTCCATGTTGTAGTCTCTCGGGAAAACCTCGACGGGGAGCTCATTCCACAACCTTATCGTACGAGGGAGAAAGTTTCTCTGAAACCTCACTGTACGGGACCTAAGAGGTTCTAAGGTGTGAGGATGAACTCCCAGCCGATGGCGGGAGTTGCGATGATAAAAAGTGGCCGTTGGCACCATCCTAAACAATTCCTCAGAACACAGCCCATTATACAGGCGATAGAATACACATAAGGAGGCAACGTCTCTCCTTAGGCCTAGTGATTCAATACCGCCTGTGAGCTTGGGATTGTCGACAATTCTTACAGCACGCCTTTGGACCGCGTCAAGCGGCCCAAGCTGGTATCCGGGTGCTCCCGCCCAAAGATGGCAGCAGTACTCTATGTGGGGACGAACTTGAGCTTTGTAAAGCAATAGTCTTTGCCCCGCACTGAAGTACCGCTTCGCCCTGTTGAGCACACCGAGCTTTTTGGAGGCCAACTTGGCTTTAGCCTCCAGATGACTGCGGAACTGGACGCTGCTGGAGATGTCGATTCCAAGGATCTCAAGGCTTTCAGATGTTGTAAGGGCTGTGTTTTGGAATTGCGGAGTATCTACAAATGGAGCTTTTTTAGCGGTGAACGCGCAGACGTGTCTTGGTGGGGTTAAATTGAACTAGATTTAGTCGTCCCCAATCAGAGACTCTGTTAAGAGTGCTCTCGATTTCAGACACAAGTCTTTTTCGACTTTCCTCCACAATGGAACGAGAGGTGTTCGCCCAACAACTGTCGACGACAGCTCTTATGCTTCTGCCGGTCAAAAAGCTGGCAACCCATTGGCACAACCCCTCGGGGAGTCCGTAAGATGGTAACTTCGACAGAAGGCTCCGGTGCCAGACCCTATCGAACGCCTTCGCTATATCCAGGCTAGTAGCCAGTGCCTCTACTAACATCAAAAGTTGCCTCGAAAGATGGTCTTATACGCTGACGCTCCGTAAATAAAAAATAAACGTATTTTTAAATATTCTACAGAATATCATTTACGGCACATTTACGTCAGTATGTTAGCAATGTCACGAGGTGACTGTGATTAATTGCCAACAAGTGTACTTATAAATTTTAATCAACTGATACCTCGTAATATGGGGTTGGCACAAAGTTCACAAACAAGCACAATAAACTCGCTCACGGAAACAGTCAAATATTTGGAGAAGTACAAAGTTTACCAGAGCAATTTTAGTTATTTAGACATTCTATCGATATCTGACTAATTTTTTTTTTATAATAATAGCTTTAGTTTGTTTTTCTTGTTTTCACCCATTTTGTTAAACAAGTTCTTTGTTCTTAAGAATAAGGACGTATAATAGGTACTTATTTTATTGATATTGGTGTCAAGTTATAGAGCCGAATTTATTTCTAATGTAACACATACCTATATTTTTTATAGTGTTGTTGTACCCAAGCATGTAATTAAAAACAGAGTCACCGTTAGGCGTATCGTACCTATCATCAACGTAAAACTTAATAAAAGTTTTAATCACCGCCATCATTTTAATTCGCTACTAGGAGTCATTTAATGGATTCAAATGTCAAGTATAGGTCAAGGGTCTCAAAATATCAAGTAATTTAATTATTTAATGCAAATTTATTAAATTAAATTCTTCGCGTGTCAATTATCATAATTTATTTATGAGGCTTAATTTTTCACAAGTGTACCTATATAAATTAAGGAGGTTTTTAACATAAATCTGAAATCAGCTACCATTGTTCGTTTGAACACTTAATTTTTTGTAGAAATATGCAAATTGCAGCCAGTAACAAATTGATTTTTAAAAATTGTCTCAAACATCGATGCCAACAATGTTTGAGACAATTTTTAGCCTAATATTCATATCATATCTAAACTGTTCAAACATAATATATTATTACTTCATTACGTCTGGCAATGTCGTACTTTTAAATTGTACTAATAACACAAGTAGTATAATTAGGCCCTTTTATAAAAAGTTATAATGTAGGAATCATAATAAGGTATCTATGCCATTTAGGTATTGCCTTACATTGCCTAAATGGTTATAAACCATTTAAACATCTTACTTTTACACAGGACAAAAGAAGTGAACTTTTCGCTTCCAACACTCCGTTCATCTTCGCTGGGCGAGCTTCGCGACACCGCGAGTGTCAGCAGCCTTGGCAGTGACGTGCTATGTCCGCCAGTACCTACGCAGTTTCGATCGAATTCATTCAGTAAGTACCTAGTACCTACTTCTATATTAAATGTACACCACAATAGTATTCAACATGCTGAACTTTAGGTTTCATCTTACAAAAAGGGAAAGTCAAACTTATTTCTAAATTATGATCATAATATGCATGATACTTATAACCTCTTTAGGTTTTTCTCTAGACAAATTATCTTATTTTTATATTAGCCCATCTAATAATCTTTGGTCACTTTGCTGACATGATACAACTACTTTTAAGAAAACCTAGCAAGAAACTCAGGCCTGTTGTAATCGCCTTATCACTGTATGATAAGGCGATTAAAACAGGCCTTTGATATAAATTACAATTTAGAGTAACGGAGGGACGCAGCCAAAATATCAGACGAACAAAAATAATCTTATTCTACACTAAGTAGAATACTCCAGAGGCGCAAAAAGTATAGGTAGGCAGAAGAATTGTCAAATAAATATGAAATATTAGACGAACCTATCTTCAATCAACGGAATACTAACTTCCACAAGACGGTAATTACTAGCGAAGAAGTCATGAATTCCAAACATTTTTGTGACGCAATTTATTTAATTATAGAACAGTAACAATTAATTTACCAGAAAATATCATATTATAAATTATACTCATTAATTATTTTAGTGCTTCAGATTACTCAATGACGTCATAGTAGGTATTATTATGATTGTTTCTTCTTCAATATGGAGTTATTTATATATCTAGTATAAAAATAATTGTAAGATCGGCAAGATATGCATAATATAATAATACAATACAGTAATATAATACATTTGACTGATATACATACACATCATGAGAGTGGCTACAAAATAGTAATACAGGATAGGTTCTAGCTTCAATATTTATTTTTATGCTGGAAATATCAGTATATTGTCTAGGTGATATACGATACCTAAAACATTTTATTTCTAACTGTAAGAGTGTACGCTTCAAGATATCGATTCTCCATCTGCTTTTTCTAAAATATTAAAGAAACATTTAAGAAAAATAATGATTGTTACAAAAAAATTTACATAAATTTAAAGAATAAAAATCACATACGAGTAAATGTACCTACTACTATCAAGCTTTAAGCAATCAGATTAGTCTTTGTAAGATGTTCTAGAATTTTAGAGTTAATATTGTATCTGTGATGTCCAGATCGTACTGCACCGTCCAGGTAAATCTGTTTTGAGAGCTTTATAATTTTGTTTATTCAACTTTGCTGATTCGTTGTTTCTTCAGAAACTTTTCAACCTTTTTTCTAGGAAATCTTTACCTACAATTCTATAGCAGTGAATAAAAATGCTTTCTTGAATAAATAGATTCAACAAGACGTACTTTTTGCAAATAAGTTCGCGGTGAATATTTGACTGGTTATTCCACTGAGGTTTTCGAAAATAGAATTTATCAGAGACTGCCAAACAAACGATATTGATTTTTTAGGTTTAGATTATTTTTATTTATGTGTAACAAAGTAAGTTCACTCTGCATGATGGTAAGCTGTCTGAGGTCTAGAAGCAATAGGTCCAATTGACCGAAGTTTACCCCCATTCGAATAACCATTGTCTAAAAATCTTTATTTCACTTTACCTAATTAAAAATGAAACAACAATAAACCTTTGTTATCTATATCGTTAAACATTAATACTAGAGTAAATTGAAAAATAGGACTAATATAAGGAAACCAGTGGGTAGTTATGGGCTAATATATCCATCGGGACCGATATTTTTCCGTTAATAAATTTTGTATTACCCACACCGGTAGTTAATCATAAATGATTAGTACGCCCACGTTACTCGAGAACGATTATTATACCACTATATTATAGTGCTAGACCACGGTAATTTATCGATTATAATTGAAATTTATTTTCATTATTTTTTCATCTGAATTATTGCAATTATAGTATATACTTGTATAAAATTTGTGTGTAAGTAAGGATTTTATTGAATTGTTATCTTCATTAATGATTAAATTGATTGATTGACGGTAGTAGATCCACCCTCTCATAGAAGATCGACGTAAGAGTAGTAGTATCCGTACTAATGCGTTTCGCTCGGTGAGTGAGAGCGCCGGAGACCCAATTTTCTCCCTTTCCTCTTTCCTCACCTGCCTCATTCCCTTCCCCTAACCCCATTCCCAGCCGCCATAGTGGACGCCACCATACCAGCAGTTTAAGAAGATGGTATGATGGCCAGCACTTCTAGATTCCACTGACTGCTTACCATCAGGCGGGGTGGAGTCACTTTGGTAGGGTAATATAATAAAAAAAAAAAAAGTGTTATAAGTTTGATGTGTACCTGTCTGTAGTTAACGGATGACTTACCGATTTTGATTTAATTTTTGTTATAGCATTTAATCACAAACACGCTTGCGATGTAGTGGTTTACGTAGCCATAGATCGTCTAAGAATTACAATAACAATATTAAGACGATTAATATTACCTTCTTCTTTAAGGTCAGTAACGACTTAATTATTAAGTCGTTACTGACCTTAACAATATAATAAATAATGTCCCTGGACTACAAATTGGAGTACATAATTGATAATTTTTAGCAAATATTTCCTTCTTCTTCTTAAAAAAAATCCAAATAATAGAGATACCTAAACAACGCAATAAGTAAAAAAAAATGTTGAAATCAATATTGAATACCCTATCGGTTATTTGCTATGGACGTTGTTTTCAGTTGCGCTATTAACTAGTTTGAAATATCGGCAATACAAATTTACATACTACAAACATCCCATTAGACTATATTATTATTATTCTGTATGTATCGATACTTAGAGTTTTCGATATTTTGGCAATGTTTGCGAGCTCTATGAGCTTCTGCGCTAATTTGACTTTGTATTAAAGAGAAGGAAAACGAATTGCTTATAAATATAAATAAAGATACTAAATTGAACACTTTTTTAGTACTTGTATGACAAATCTTCGTACATATATACTGGAGCATTATCGTATAATTTATTCATATAAAAACAATGAAAAAATCAGAATGTTTATATGCCACAAACTGTAAAGATAAAAATGCGATAAATGTTCAAGCCTGTATTAGAATATGTCAGCTTAGTGCTTATCCTCTACAGTAAGCAAAATTGAAAGCAGACCAATTTTCGGGATAAAAAGTAGTCTATGTCTACATACCAATTTTCATCGAAATCGGTTTAGCCGTTTATGCGCTGAGTGGACACAACACACACACATACATTTGTATGTGTGTGTGTTGTGTTTCGCATTTATAATATTAATAGGATTATTACCGACATTTTTAGAAATATTAAAAAAATCGAATATTATATTACGTATAAATTACATATACTAATTGTTATGTTGAAATATCATAGAGAATGCTGTATTACTTAAAGTAGGTAGTTAGTTAGGTGTATTAAATTAATCATTATTCTATATTGCCGTTGAAACACTTGTTCACATAAGTGTAGATTTTTATTATTGTGTTTCATTTATTACGAAAGCTTACTACGTAAGCCCGAAGTTGCTCACTTCTGGATATGGTAGACAGATCTTTATAATCACTTCACTTGGCGAGCAAACTAGAACGCAGTAATTTAGTACCTTCTCAGGAGCACATTGCTTTTAACCATTAGATTATATTCCATTAGACCGGAGACCACACATTTGACAAAGGCATGCATTTGTCTTGGCCTTTCATTCAAATGTCAGTGGGACATAGTTAATGTATTGAAATCTATTTCGTGGAATTCGGTTCCATTGCACTCAAATCTTAGAGTATTATTTATGCATTGAAAACTAAAAGCGTATTAGGGATCTACATAACTTTGACTGTTCTACTATCGGTTAATCCGATAGCTGCAGGCATCGTTTTTCTGTTCTTATCGCGATTATTCGGGGTTGGCGTAATGTTTTTCCTTTCATACTTTTTTTATCAGATACATTGTAGTACCTAAGCTTTCATCGAGCTATATCAAACGCAAACGCAAAGTATAAAAAACGGTAAATGCAAAGTCAAACCATTATTTTTTGAATTTCGAATCTTAGAAATATAGAATAAAATTGTACAATCAATATTCTAGTTTTAAGTAGTTAAAAATCGTATCGCTCAATTGATAAGATTGAGTGAATATCGTGACCTATAGACGCTTGCAATACAAAAGGTTTGAATCAAATTAACCTGATTTCTGTCCATCTAATGAAGATTGACGTAAGTGCATAGCATAAGCGCTTTTAAGATACCTTAGTTTAAACTTTATGTTCCTGTGACGTGGCTAATATACACGATTATGCAGTAACGTCGATTATCAGAAAAGAACATTTAGCAACAACTATTTTACTTATACCTAACAATATTCTAAGTATAAAAGTCAACAAAGCTAGGAATAGGAAACGTAACCTTTACTGATTTTGAGATATTTCTTTTTATACTTCAATAGAAACAATAATGGCGCGAATCAATTTACGTTTTACGCCCGAAGGTTATAGACGGGCGATTAGTAAACGTAAATAGATAAACAAAATCTTTGATTTTTGTTTTTTATTTAATCTTTATTGTTCACCATTTTAATCAAATTAAACAAACAACTTAATGAACTTGTTGCTATTTTAATCTGATGATATTTGAAATAACAATGTTTTTGTAAAATAGCCTTTTATTGTTTGCTTTAGTTGTTTGTTACAATGTTCATTAAGAATTCATTACATGGCTTACATTACGATATCTCTTATTAATGTAGTAATATTTCTTCTAATATTTATTATTTCTATCATGTATTGTACAAAGTATTGGCTAGATATTAATGATTTTTTCTTCATTAATATTAAATTCTCTTAATATTAAAATCCCTTAATTATAATACGAGTCTACATACGTATAACTATAGACATTATTAAATTTCTTCATAGCACATTATATGTGAAAGCGAACATGCTGGCTCACAGGTGTGCACATTGCTCCAAAAGTGTAAAAATTACGCTTTTCAAAGCGTCTTTTTATACATGCAGCCTGTGGGCTACATGTACTCGAAAAGCTTACAACTGCCTCGGTATTCATTACAACGATGAGTTTGAAGCTCTCTTGGGGCTACCCCGCTTCTGTAGTGCATCGGGAATCTTCGCAGAGGCAAGAGTGGACTGCTTTTACACCACTATGCGAAAACGGTGTGCATCCTTGGTGAAGAGGATGCTGGCTAGCTCTAACAGCATACTAGTCATGATAGCGAAGAGGCTAGATTGTAGGTACGTTGGCCACTACAGCACCATCTTCCATGGAGTGGTGAGGCGGTGAGTACAGTACGCCTACATGCCATAGTGTGTTTGTAAATGTTTTGTAAAATGTTTCGTTACTAACATAGGACAAGTTGTATGTACCTTTTACTAACAATTATGAGTCATGGTGGTCATAGTAACTATATTAAATTAATTTAATTATTATTATTATTTCACTGCAACGTAAAAATATATTGGGCTGAGACTAAAACTTCGCATATTTATTTAATTAATCATCAGAACTGTATGCTCGTCTGTTATTGTCAAATTAGTAAACTGACTCAACAAATATCCAATAACATTCAAATATTTCCCAAATCATCCTGATCCCGGTATCATAACTTTGAATTATAATTATACCCATGTTAACCCGTGCCGTATTAATAAACTCGAAACCCTTTGTGATTAAAATACTTTAAACGTACTTCTCGCTGATACCAGAGCTTTAAAATAATGTGTTATTTATAAAGGATTTATAAGCTTTAAATTGAATCCTACCTCTGCGGTCATAGATGCCAGGCTTTCATCTCTGACCTTTGTACGTTCGTAATTTTACTACAGGCATAACGCAACCTTACAAGGAAAGCTTGTTAAGGTTTTACTATAAACAATAGTAAAACGTGTCATACCAATTTTAGTATACCTATAATAAACTGATGTTGGAAAATGAAAACTCAATAGATAATAGAATCCTTTCAACCTTATATTTTTAAGTAAGAAATTTTCAAGAAATTGAAAATACGGTCTTATGTCTTATAGTATACGTGACTCTAACCGCACGTGTAGAATGCTTTTATTTCTATATGGAAACTCTTCTAGAAACCTGTAAATACCAGCACGATCTATGTTAAGAGCGATCTCTAATCGCCGAGGATCCCAGTCTCACATAAAGACTGGAATCTTTAGAGCAGCCCTTGAATCTTTATGTGTATCTTTATCGAACTTAGAAACTGTTTGTCGAGATTACCTTTATATTCGTCATCTTTTATCATCACACATATGGATCCTATTAGAGTTCATCATAATTATCAGCTGTTTTGCAGATACGTTTGATTGTAACCTCTGAATCTGAATCTGAATTATAGAGCAGATTATTCAATAACGACAGATTGCCTTATAAATTATGATCTCGGTCGGAAATGCCATTAACATGACTGATTGGAAGACAAAGTCACAGTTCAAGCGAATGATACATTCATGTTGGCGGTACATTCTAAGCGTGCAAGTTCGTTAGCTTTATATTGTAGAAAAATAGTGACCTATTTCTAGTGAGGTCTTCAATATTATTACAGGGTAAATCGTGCATAATTTCAAAGATAGAGAAGTTACATTACTCTTATATCTGATACTGTTATTATTTGTAAAGATAAATGAATAGGAAGAGCGAGAAACGGTTTGTAATGATTGCAAATAGATGTGAAGGGTAGTCAAGACAAGTGTGCTTAGATAGAAGAGTAAAATACATTTTCATTTCAGTACGCTTTTATTGTATACGTATACGTAAACAAATCAAGACTGTCGGATTTATTACATTTAATAATTACTTATTTAAAAAAAAAACTAATTTGATTTCAGGATTGATTATTAAATTACATCAGTTTGCGAGATTGTGCTTGTGTGTGTGTGTGCGTGTTTGTTACCACTCATCGCCTAAACGACTGAACCGATTTCGATGAAAATTGGTATGCAGATAGAATTTGTGCCGAAAACGGACAAAGGGTACATTTTATCCCGAAAATCGGTCTGGTTCCCGAGGGTAACAAAACTCATTTTTCGCGCGAGCGAAGCCGTGGGGCGCAGCTAGTGTTTCATATTTCTACATAAAGATGTTTAAATTAAATGACTTAAATAAGGTTTATATAGGTTAGTACACACTAGGCACTAGCTTGTTATTTAGCTAAAAATAAAAGAAAAGTGATGGATTTTGCGCAAACAAAAAATTATCAAATCAAATAAATACTCGTTTGTGAATAATAAACGAAAACAATGTCTCTGCAAATTTATTGATAGAGCTTCATCTGGCTACGAGCTACGAGTAAAAACAGCGGTATCCTAATGCGGAAAATGCGATTTCTCAAGGCGTTGCTAAATAAACAAACCTCTTGGATCTTTCCGACCATCTGTTTATAAACACATTATTTTCCATAAAAATGCTTATGTAAATTCAAGCAACCCTAATAGCATAAAATGCGATGCTTTGTCAGTGATCAAATCGATTTATCTTAAGAGCGGATTAAGAGTGATTGATAAAGCCTCCTTTTGTTACTTACTTGTAAACCTTTGTTATCTTACAGTAGATAAGTGCCTTACTGAAAACGTAAATACGTGTATTGTTTAAGTATTCAGTTTCCTTAAGGGTTGAAGTTTGCGGCGTAAATAAATAACATTATAAAAGTATTTAAGTTTTGACTAGACGACAATGCTACTCGGCCTGTTAAGAAGATTAACTACAATATAAATTTTAACCCAACACTTATCTTGTTATTTTCGGGAATTTTCTTCACCTAAGCATCCATTCTCAGTGAAAAATTACTATCGCCCGTAGGGTTACGCTCACAAAAACATTATCTATTACCACAATAATTTACCTTATTCTATCAAATATGTTCTTGCACACGAAAACAGAACATTTGAAGTAATTCAATATAAAATAAAGTTGAGGGCGGCTAATGCCAGGTCAAAATAAAGAGGATTAGGGAAGATACATGTCCAGCAGTGGACATACATCATAGTTCGGCTGATGATGATTATCATCTATCAGTTCATGACTAAATGTTATGTTATAACTAAATGTCAAAGTGGACTAAATTTATTTTTGGTTCATTTGTAACAAAGTTTTATATTATTTGTGTAGATTTTAGGCAACCTATTACGATATTTAGGCTTATTACCTACATTAAGTAATCGTATTATATGATTAGGTTATTACCGGCATTCGCAATATTTTTTTGATAACCGGATAAGAAAAGGTCATTCAAGTAAAATTCATATTTACTAATTAATTTGATAGGTAAACCAACAGCATAAATATTTTATATTTTTAAGAATAAGGCTCAGTGGCTAAGTTCTTATGTATATGCCAATTACACGTATACACAACATTCACTATTGAAGCAGATAAAAAGATAATTATATCATTACAAATTAAAATTAGTAATATATAAAGAAATGAATAAAAAAACATGACAAAAAATAAACGAAACAATAATAATAAAATACATGCAAATTGTTGGACATACAAAGCTTAATTTTTAACCGTAAATGATGGAATAGTAGACAATTTGTATTTAGCAAGAGATTCAGAGAATACAATCAAGGTCTTGTTTTAATGTGCCGATCTCATTGTATTCTGGGAATCGGCGCATGTTGGCCTAGGTTAGTTTTGCAGTCCTCCCAACCGGGGTTCTCGCCTTGTCGCGGCGGGGGGGCTTAGTAACCGTGGTTTCGCAGAACCACGGCGAACTAAGAGGAACCCCAAGGAGGCGCCGCTCCTCTGGGCTTTGGTGGTAAGCCCACGATGGAGCGGCTCAGGAGGGTTGCGGTGCTGTATGGGCGGCACCGCAACTCGGTCGGGCTGCGGTGTTGCTTCGGCGACACTGCGGCTGAGGAGTGGCGGGGCCGCGGCGGGAGAGGATTGCCGGTATCACGGTGCGCCGCTCTCCCTACCTTCCGCGGCCTCGGCAGGGCCGCAACCGCCAGATTGCGGACGCGGTGGAGCCGCAGGGGCAGAGGAGTGTCGGTATTGCGACGCGCCATTCTCCCTATCCTCTGCAGCCGAGTTAGGAGGTGGCCTGCGGGCGGCGATCGGGCAGTCGCCGCCCGAACAGCACGGGCCCGAGACGGCAGTGCGCGTGTTCCGCACACGCCTCTCGAGGGAGGGGGGGCTAGGTCCCCAAATCGGACGGGATCCGCTCGCGTATTGTGCGCGGGCCGTGGCCCGTCGGGGTCGCGGATGAATGCGCGAGCGTCTCCCGTGACCGTGGGTTTTAGTCGGTATGCCGGCCGCGCTTTTAGTGCGATCGGAGAGTCCGACATAACCCCCGCCTTGCCGGGGCGGGTGCGTATGCGTAATGCATTTCCCACGAAAAAAAAAAGGGTTAGTTTTGCAGGGAGGTAGATTAAGAATTTTACCGACACGCTTACTAGGATATTTATATGGCACTGTTGTTATGAATATATTACCGTAAAACACAAAGCAAAACCATTACCTTGTTCGCAAATTTATTAGTATAAAAATATCCTTGTTTGTCCGTTCTAGGACGACGGTAATAAGTTTATGAAAAAAATATTTAATGGTCAAGAATGAGAAGTTGCCGATAAGACAAGTTGCCGTTTTGAGAAGTAGTGAAAAAAGGCAATTTTCAACCCAAGGAAATGTTTACCTTCACAACAAACAAAAGTTAAGCATAAATTAATTAGCTTTTTCTTTGAGAATAACATAAATATGCTATAATTATAGATTTTTGTTGTATTACTACTAACTAAACTAAATTTATTAAGGTACCGCCCTCACATCTCATCGATATTATCTTTTTAACTCTTATCGTTACTGCTCGACTCATAAAGGTGATTAGATTAATGTTTTAAATGCACAACCCTTCTTTGAAAAACACTCTATATAATATAATAGTAAAAACTATATCTAAAACTATTGAGCGTTTCTTGAGATTTGCAATTTCATACACACAGGCAAAGCCTTACAGCGACTTCTTTTATCTAATTTTATTAGGCCATAAGAGGCCCTCGCTCATCGATCAATAGAATGGTACGAATACTATTGCTTAACAAAACTACTTCTCGGGTAGCAACTCAAACAGGCTGAAACCAATCTACTCCCGTAAATATTGTCTGTCAACGCATGAATGATGTTCTTCTTACTGCAAACCTCTTTAGGTTATGCCAACGCATACACTTCTGCATAAAAATAAAAACCTAAAACAATTTTAGTTTACGGTAGCAGCGGCAGTAGCGGTAGCTTTGAAATATAATAAACTCGATCCCTTTTAGATAAAACACTTTTAACTAGGGATGGTGAACCCTTCCAAAGAGATCGATTCAAATCGTAAGCTGATGAATTGATTCACAAAAAAATCGAGTTCTAAAAGATTGATTTTTAATAAACCTTTTTCCATATTCGCATGTGAATATGAATTCAAAAAAAGCTCGCGTTACTCGCGTGTTCTACGGCGATTCTTTCTGACGTGTGTATAGCAACTCAATAAATAAATTTAAAGTGATACTTAGTAATTGGAACAAATTGATTCAATAAATGAAACATTTTGCAAGTCAATTACTATAATATCAAATATCTCGACACCACGATTGTGTTCATTACTATTCATCGCTGTAGCTTACAAGTATAAATCTAATATATTTAGAAGACAGATTATTCTGCGTAAGTGAAGTAAAAGTCACAAACTGATTGAAAGGCAAAGACAAACAAATAATATATTCATATCGTAAGCGTAGTTATATTTAACGTGTATATTAGTTAGGCATTTCATCGTTTGGAAAACTCTATTGCCTTTTTTTATCATCATTTTATTTTGAACAATCCGAAAACCCGATATTACAAGGAAAAATAGAACTTCAAAGATAGGGAAACTTCAATTGCTCTTATATCTGACAGTTAGCATTTGTTTCCGAGGGCAGATAAAGAAATAGCATCTGAAAGAGCGAGAAACGGTTTGTAAGGAATGTAAATAGAAGTGAAATGCTGACTGAAATGTAGGTATGTCTCTTCTAAGTTGAAACAAATCAAGTTTGGCTATTAAGCTACTGTTATTGTGTTCTGAGCAGTACGTCTGATATGTGTAAAGTGGTGATGACTATATTAATTGGTGGTGAGAGGCTTAGGAAGGCCGACGAGTATGTCTTGCTCGACGTAGCATCTCCAAGCATCTTCATAAGGCCTGAGTTTGATTTGACACATTTTACATTGATAAAGGTTAAGTTTTAGTCCGTAATAAACATAGTGCTTACAAACAACACAGTCTGATTTAATCCAAATAGTCCTTTAAAAATAGAAATAAATTATAAATACGAACAAACTATTGATCGAGCTCCATCTAGGTACTCGTAACGGCGTAAGCGACTACTTCTAAATGTTTACAAAATTCGCTTTGTGAAGCAGTGTGTACAAATCGTAAAAGTTACCATTTACAGCGACATTATTATCAACAACTACACTGTCGTAAATATAAAATATTAAATAACTAAAGCATAAAGTAGATTGCTTTGTACAGTGATCAAATCGATTTATCTTGAGAGATAATTAAAAGTGATTGATAAAGCCGCTCTTTGTTACTTGCTAACAAACCTTTGTTATTTTATAGTTAGCCTTACTGAATACGTAAATACAATATTGTTTAAGTACTCATTTTCCTTAAGAGTTATTGAGTTTCGCGGCAAACACTAGATTTTATAAACATTTAAACAAGTTTGTAAACAAGGTAACGTAGCCTATTAAGAAGGCTAAGCACACTATAAATTTTAACGCAACACTTGCCTTGCTATTTTTGAACATTTTCTTTACCTAAGCGTCTATTAGTGGTGAAAAATTACGCCTACA
Source organism: Parascotia fuliginaria (assembly GCA_963082885.1). NCBI lineage: Eukaryota > Metazoa > Arthropoda > Insecta > Lepidoptera > Erebidae > Parascotia > Parascotia fuliginaria. The sequence goes on from OY720187.1 coordinate 9,474,834, forward strand.
GGGTCAAACTTTCAAAAACATTATCTATTTCGTTACCAAAATGACTCAGTTAGCTTAAATAAACTTGTTCTTGTATATAAACAGCATTTATAAAAATATTTTGTGCTTCTACCATAGTTATATTGGTACTCCTAAATTTATCTGTTTATAAATTTTTAATCTTAAAACATTCATGTCTTATAATTATGTGTAGGTTATAGTAATATACATATCTACAATCTTTAAAATTGAAAGACCATCAGGTTTACATTTTAATTATCTAACAGACCAGGTTTTTATATAAAAATATTTTATATTTCTTAAAATTTTCACCGCTTGAATATTACAACCCTTATTCTCGATCACTAAACCCACATGTATGTCGCTTTCTGTTTTTTATCTACGTAATATTTTTGTGTATTACTCTGTATTTATTTCACTCAGTATATTTTATGTTATTAATGACTAACTTACATAATAACATGAAAGTAAGTCAAATACATTACCAAAATGAGTTATATAGTCCTGAGTTTCGGAATAGAATATAGAATAAAATAATAGCTATCACGAATATTATTGTCACGAAATATTACATGTTTTTATATTTATAATTTGTATCGTTACCTGCCTTTTCATTTCAAACATGACCCATAACATTATAAGCTCGTGATTTAACGATCATACTTAGTTTAAACCTAAACACGCTGGTCAAAAGTTTTCTCTAAATACTATATTTGGACGGTATTTGTCATAATCGCCCTGCGTGGTGAGAGGATTGGCGATCGTAATAACGACAATCTTATTCACAAAGCATTGCTGTCCATCCTGCTGAATAATTTTCTTGCCTTTTTCTCCTGAGATGGCTTAATTAAAAGACTATCGAATCATGTTAAATTTAATAAATATTGCTGTGACATGAGAACGGACAGACAAGAGGTTATTGAATTCGGTTTTTCTATTTGGTGACAAAACAAACAATTACACGGTTTGCACGGTAGTAGATCCATATACTGGTTTCAGCATTAATGGGCCGGATCGACCGAGGAAGTACTACCCTCTCATAGAAGATCGAAATAAGAATATTAGTTTTCATGCTAATATGCTTCGCTCTGTGAGTGAGAACGCCGGTAGCCCAAAATCACCCTCGGCTTCCTTTTCTCTTTTCCTTCCTCAACTCCTTTTCCGTGGTCGGTTGTGTTTTCTAAGCATAATTACTTTAGCAATGCTTAGAGAACACAGTCACCTCTATATGTTACAGTTACCACTTACCACCAGATGGGATATGCTTGTTTGCCACCAAAGATGTATAAAAAAAACATTCCTATTATAATTATCAATTCAGTCAAAATAGCAGCTCAGTGGAAGGTGGTTAGGGGAAGCATACATTACGTAGTATTCAATCGCAACTGTGATGACAATGCCTACATAATTGAAAAAGGGTATGACAAGTTATGAAAGGATATAAAATAAAAACAGAAAAAGGTATACTTTAATTTGATTAAGCAGACTTAAAAATAGAAATGGTAACCCTTAGACATTTCTTGTTACGTCATTTTTATTTATTTTCGTAACAATCTTAAACTTAGGTTAGTTAGGGTAATTTTATTTGTTAATAAATAAAGCTAAAAATAGATGTTACAAATGTTGGTTCTTTCTTTATTACAAACATTAAATGTTTATATTTTATCAACCAATATTTATACTGATTTTGTTTTTATAAATCGTATATTTTAACATTTATCTGAATCCTCGTTGTGGTCTACCTATAAATAAACAACTACATAAAAATATTTTTGAAAATCAAATGTTCACAAACCTGTACGGTGTACGCAAATAATAAAAAATATTCAGAGAATTACCTGAACTACTTTTGTGTCACTGATGACAGTGTTTGGTCTAAAAACTATAGAAACATATATACAAATATTTTTGCTGCCAGATACAAATATTTTTACACACTAGCTTTCTGCGACGCAGTTTTATCATCTTTGCTTACTGCTCTGTTCCCGTCGCCAGTAGCGTGATGTTATATTAACCTTCCTCGAGAACTGAGCAATCATACGTAAAAATAATTATTCAAAACCGACTGGTAGTTCTAGAGATTAGCGCGTTCAAACAAACAAACAAACTATAGATATAGAGCAAATAGTTGTAACGTAGCGCCTAGTGACAACAAAGTACTCGTAGCAGAAGCGTAGCAACGTAGCAGGGTTACTTCTGTTGCTACGAACATCATGCACATGTCATGAAATCTACAGTTTAGTACTTGATGATTTGACTTACATTCATTTTTGCTGTGACAGTAACAAACGTTCGTTTTCTCTTATTGAACAGAACAATACAAAAAGAAACAAAGCTTCGCTTTTACTGTTTCGTACAGCTACATTACCTTTCAACAAAGCACTTACAAATGTCGACGAACATAATATTAAATATCACCATCCTCGGGAGTGTAATAGGTACTCATATTTTATACCATGTCATTCAAGCTAGCCTCCAAGCTAGTAACACTACCTGCATTGTTATGCATTCACTCTTTATACGTCACTCGGTAAGTTATTCTAATTTGGACTTTAGTTACGTAACTATGAGCAGTTTTTAAAAATAATTTGGTTTTATCTATAGAGCCTGGTAAGAATTGCCTCATCCCTTTCAGTCTGTGAGTGTGGATGAGTGATATAAAATTAGAATAGAATTTTATTGTACACTAATATTTTTATATTATTTATACACTTAAATATATAAGTACAATTGTAAACACGAGTATTTCGATGCGTTGTCATTGAGCTCGTAATATGGCAATAGACCTTCAATTTTTAAAACCTATCATAGTGCAACGTGAGTGCAACACGCCTTTGCTTACCCCTTACGAGATGCTGACACGACTTGTGATAATCTCTTCATTGTATTTTATCGTTGCAAGTTGAAATTACTTTATAATTTAAATTAAAAGCTTCAAGGCGTATTAAATAATTATAATTCAGGTTTCTTCGGTACTTATAACATCCATTTCACGCTAGTTTCCTTTTGATTTGTTGACAAAAATTCCATATTGATGACACAGTTTATCTCCGTAACAGCTTGTTCAAAATTGCATTTACTGGTAAGTAAACTTTGACAACAAAACTAAAATATATATACATGTTAGTGAGCATTGGTCACGATAAATGGCCAAGTCATCACTTGATGAGAAGGCTTCGCCCTGCTTCAAGGGTACAATGGGACGACGGATCATGATAATTGATGTTAATTCATTAATTTAAGACTACTTTGATTGCAAGTACGTGCTGCTCTAGCACGTAGAGTAGTCAGATGCGTTAATGGGTCACCACCCAAGTTACTGTCTTATCAATTATTATTTGTATGTTCTGTCTTCTTCTACATGTTAAAAAAAAGTTTTTGTTGTGCCCTTTTTTATTAGGACAATAAAGAAGACATTCCCAAGTGAACGTAAATTAAAAAAATATTACTAAGTGCGACAACCTCTTTGTGAGAGTTTAAATTAATAATTATAAGGGCAACGACCGATAAATGTTTGTGAAAACGTTTTTATTATAATTTATTTAATATTCTAATCAATTTTCAGCTAAACTTATCCAATTAGTAGTTTAAAAAGGTTGTTATTTAGAATGACATTTTTAAAAATAAACTTGAATAAATGGATTAGTGTATATTTTGATTAGAAATATTCGCAAACGAAATAATATTGAGATAAATTAGTATTAATAATAGTAAATAATATTTAATTTTGATTTATATTATATCACAAAATTATATGTTAAGTAAGCTATTATAAATGAACGTTTTAGCTTTGCCTGAAGTTCACTGCTAAACATAAGTAGGCTTTCTTTAAATATTGAAAGGCTTGGCCATAATCGCCACAAAACAACCAATGAAAATAAAATTGGAATTAACATTTTTACATTATTTATTTATTTATTAAAACTTCATGTACATAAATAGTATATTGGCGGACTTAATGCCTGAGGCATTATCTACCAGTCAACCAGTACAGGTGGTGCAGAGAGAAACAAAGAAGGTGCATTTGAAGAACCGTAGAGTAGAAACGACTAATACTTACAAAACAGATTAACTATTTAAATATATATAATATAAACAATACAAAAATAAACTTACATATATATACAATCATACATAAACATACATAAACATATCATTCATGTATTCACTAACACTAGTTTGTAAGTTATTGTATTACTAACATTAATATGGACATTGTCTGAAATAAACGATTTATTATTATTATTATTATTATATCATAATATAATAGATAATAGACATCATTGTGATGAGCCTGCCTGCCCACGTAAGAGGAGTTCTTTCACCTTGATCTTAAACGCCAAATGGTTGGTGGCCATCCTGATTCCGAGAGTGAGCGCATTCCAAAGTCGTACAGATTGAACAGAGAAGGACATTACCTTTTTATCACTTTGCATTTGTAGAGGGTTGGAAAAAGAAGAAGATCAGTTTAAATTCATACTAAAGTATCATGACAACACTTTTCACAATTATTTGGATTTCCATGAACAGAATTTTTTGCTAGTAAGCACATTACATTAGACTTAATTAACACGATTAGCCTGTGTCACTTCTACATTGAATACATTACTTTTAATTTAAGCAATTACTAGAGTTCAGTGAACCGAATGATGACCAAACCATTACATGTAAAGGTGGCAGGTAAATTGTTCAACACACGACAGACAGTATAATTATGTTAGCATAACTGCAATTGTGAACCAGGCTATTAATCCCTTCACCTACCCCACTCTCTTCATGATAGATTGCGGCTTCGTGGAGTCCCTGGCATTGTAGGAGAGAGAGACTCTGAGTAGTCTATGAGTGACAGTTACCACTTACCGTCAGGTGGGCTGTTTGCTCGTCTGTCACAGTCTGCAATAAGAAAAACATAATGATTATGGCCAAAACCCCAAAAAAATTGCTTGTAGATGGTTTTTCTAAATTTGTAGTTGCCTATAGGTAAAATAATAACGAATTTTGAACTACCAACCGAACTACTGCATCTAGAGGGTAGTAACAGTTCAGTGATTGAAGTCAACCGGACTTCTATTACTAAAAAGTTGCATTAGTTCGGTCAACCGAACTACCAACCGAACTAGACAACCGCAACTAGAGGATTTTTATGCGAGTTATACAATGGATAGTACAATCTTCATGTTGACACACTAGACAAGAAGTGGGTAGTAATGAAAGTAACCTTTACCCACTGATAAAGCACTATACCCTGCCCACATAGTAATATCGAAAGTTTAAGTGTATTTTACGCCGTAATTGTATTTTTGTAAAGTCTCTCGGAACACAGATTTTATTACCTAGCGCAGGAGTACCCATAAAACAACATTTATGATAATAAGTCGTTGATTCAAAATAAAATTTACTTTTTAGTAAATTATTATTTATTTATAACGCTTATTAATATGCTCTGAACTTGTTCAGCTTCAATTTTTATAGAAACATCGCAAGAATAGTTCATTAGATCATTAAAATAATGATACCCTTTTAAATAATATTACAGTACAGACTGACGCTAAATTAATAATGAAAACGTCGCTTTTAGAGCTTAGTATTACGTAATTTACATGCTATATAAATTAATTAACATCGCGAGAGAGCTCATCGTCTTTAATTATTTACCAGTGTATAGTAACTTACGGTACTCTACAGGTCATCACTGTTGCAGATTGACTTTCTAGGTACTTAATAATAAATAATAATAATAATACTAGCCTGTTTTACTGTCCCACTGCAGGGCAAAGGCCTCTTCTCATATAGAGAAGGAACTTATTCGTTCTAGGTACTTATTCGTTTTTAATTCATGTTCGTAATGTTGGCACCTAATGTTTGTACAGTATGTACAGCACAAAACAACACGTCACTTGCACCCTAAACCAAAACTATTTTTTTTTAGTCAGTATGTAATGTCCAATGGAAATTAAAATGACATATGAATTTAAAAAGTCTATTGATCGGATTCGAACTCACAATCTCAATGTTTACGAAGCTTCAACCCTTGGGTCATCACGACTCTTAACTATCTTACAACATAAATAACAGAAAACAAAATTTGTCTAGGTACCTTAGCAATAGCGGAATACGCGCAAAAGCATTTACATATATTTGTGTCTTTGTAGGTACACAAACCAATATCGAATCTCAAAATCAGATGATTACAGTCAAACTAACATAAAGTTATCGGCTTACAATTGGTGAAAATACATCGTACAAATCCTAAGATCCGATTCCACACCTAAACCTTTATTTATTACGTATAAAAGCTTCCCTCACGTGTACACCGCATTTCTTTTATAAACAGAATAGAGAAAAGATAACAGATCTTTAGACTAGCGGGCTGTACGTGCTTTATATCGTCCCGCGTATTATCGCCTTTATCGATAAAACTTGTGGTCAGTGGGAAAGAATAAAACATATTTTATTTGTACTATAGAAATGTGTATGTAAGTACTCTATAGAAACTGTCGTTCTTTATGTTAATATTGTCTTTGATGGTATTAACGACACTATACGTTGTCACAGGCAAATTTACATACAATCTTTTTTCTTTATGTTTTAGTATAAATATACTAAACTACTCTATCTTCAGTGAGATGTGTTCATAAAGTATTTTCTAATTTTATACCATATAAAAATAAAGAACTAATTACTTCTCATAGGTTAAATGTGTATGAAATCACAAAATAAATGAATTTCAACCCATGACCAACAATCTCTGTGCACAAATTTTGTTTGTAGTCTCTTCTAAATCAGACTTACATAAGCACATCACACAGTTATCGCAGAAGGGATACGCAGATGGTGTTACACCATTTACTATCTATATTAGGTCTCATGTAATAGGGGTTGAGCCTATTGCTATAATCGGACCATTCTTACATATCTTTATAGCCTCGTACGACATACACAGATTGAATTGTTTGGAACCTTAACCCTAATACCCTTAACACGGTTTTATAACAGTAACTTTAATACATAATATTTCAACTTAGATAATATTTTTTTTTTCCTAAAGGCTGATTTTCCTCGATACAGTAACTGGCGCCAGCACCACTGAATTCCGGCACTGGATCAACACTGTATCAATGTAAATAGGATAGGAACAGGATGCTGGCGCCAGCTACTAGATAGGACCAGCGTCAACAGATACGTATATCAACAAAATCAATACAAAACATAACTATCCTTATGTAGCTAAATGTAAACAAACATAATATTGCGCTGAACGTCAGAATGTCCAAATTACTTAATTAGTTAAGTAAACATATGAAGGGCAAGGCATTATAACAAATCCTGCGTAGGAGGATGAATTTTGCGGTTGGCAACTTTACATGCGTGGTTTAACAAATTCCCGAGACGATCAAACCCTGTTTACATTGAGCTCTTCGTACTTCAGAACAACCATTTAGTACTTAAGTTATTATGTAAATAGTTATTATATGTTGAAGGGTAATGAGTAAAACACGGGCTGGATTATTAAAACTAAGGAGGATTATCAACTAGGGTATCATTAACCCAAAGACGTTTGCATGTGCTAAAACGGGACAATCCTCTCACATTTTGTGACGCACATCACAATGACTCCTGTGAGTCCAGATTAACAACAAATCTTTGCAAACACTGTTCTATGACACAGAAGAGACAAACGTAATCTGTATAAGATTATGACCTAATAAAGAGAAGGACTGATAAAACATTACACAAGTTTCGGTACATTCTCAAAAAATGCATGTATTTTACACTCATTTATTTTAACACCTACATACAGGTTATTTATTAGGTGCACAGCTCTCTACTTTTGTCGCTACATGAAAATATGTATGCATATGAAGATTGATAGCATTAGAAAATGGGAATTGGTCGCGAGTTTGCGAAAAATAGAGCATCAGATACACTTGAAAAGAGCTGATATTATAATATGGTAATGCTATTCTTTTGTTCTAAGCTTTAGAATGAATGTAGAACAAATAGTTAATACCTACTATTCACTCGAAAAGAAATAGTAATATACCCCGTATTTCTAAGCTAGGAAAACATCTCGCTGTAATGCTATAGGTATAGTATATAGTCAGGGAAGTGGACGGCATTATTGGCATTGACTTGATTTCTGAATAACAGTTAAGTATGTAAATGAATAAATAATATCTAATGTAAACTTATGTACAATGAATTTACAAATACGAATCTAAGAATAGCTGCTATTTTCAATAGGCTCAATCACAATTCTAATTACAAGCATCGTCTGAAGTTCGAATAAGTTTTAACTTATTTTATACTTTGCTTAGACCTCTACTGATCATATCATTGTTAGGAAAAAAAGTTTGAAACTCAATTTATTGCTCGTCCACTTTCTCCAAATATATGAAAAGTTTAATATATGTACATTTACGTGGTCGAAATGTATAAGACATAATTTTAGATGATAAAGATAATTTCTAAGCAATAATTTGTCGCTACGCAATTATGTCGTTTTCGGTCTAATATAATTCTGCATTCAGAATATGGAGCCACCATCTCTTCCCGTGGGTATAAGAGGTGACTAAGAGAAATGGGCAGTAAATGTTACCTGCGACACAAATTTGTCTGCTGAGCGTAGCAACTATAGAAAACTCCTTTGATTCTTTGTTCAGGTGGATAAACAGAAGTAAATTTACCTTTTACTATCATCGATGTGAAAACATACCATGCTCAACAAAAATTAACATCAACATAATGACATTTAACCAGAATTTGTGGTTAATTACAATTAACCTGAATAGGTACAAAATTATTACATTGAAACCTTATACATTTGAAGTCCCAAAGGGATTTATCGTAATGACGGTAGACCCCTTTATTATACAGAAATGCGTCGGTTCCACATAATATTTTAATTAAAATCATCAACGCCGACCCGTTCACATGTCAGACACCACAATAGGTGGTCTAAATCTCTGAATTGGAATTAGCAAAGCTTTCTATTTGTACATACCTACTTATAACCTTATCTCAGTAGTAAAACCTACCTAAAAAATAAATTAGACCTACAATTCAATAAATAAATTGAATAAAATGAACTTCTTGTAAAATAAAATGACGAAGAATTAGTATTTGACTGGCCTGTTGGTCTAGTGGTTAGTGAAACTGACTGCTAAGCCGGAGGTCGTGGGTTCGATTCCCACCCAGGACAAACCTTTGTGCGATGAGCATGATTGTTTGTTCTGTGTCTGGGTGTAATTTATCTATAATATGTATGTATTTACAAAAAAAAATATATTTAAGTAGTATATCAGTTGTTTAGTACCCATAACACAAGCAAATATAATTGCTTAATTTGGGGCTAAATGGCGCTGTGTGAATGTGGTAGAATATTATTATATTATATTATTATTATATTATATTATTATTTAGCAGTATATTTACATATATCCGCCCGTTCAAAAATATATATATATAATTCAAAAATATCACAATCAGTGTAAAGAGACGTGAAATTAACAAATGTCACTAGTCAATTTTTGTATTAATTAAACAGAATGAATAAAAACAGGGTTAAGAACAGAAAAAGCGAAAAACGTACTTTATGCTGCGACGTTTTCCACTTGGGGTACGAAATTCAGTGACATTATTTCTTAATTAGGTCGGCGTCGGAAATTGACGATCCTTCCGTTCACTAGGAAAGTGTGTAGGTATCACAAATCTTATAATAGGGTGAAGGATCATGTGAGTTCATTGCTTCGTGCAAATCGATGTCACGGCGCAGCCTACACTCACGAACTTCAGAAAGACCAGATGCATTGCCACAAGTTGTTGATGACTAAGCCCTTTGAACACCTATTGTTCTCTTTTTGTTATAAATTGACGACAATGTATAGTTGACCACATATTATTATTTGCTTTACAACTTTTAACAATAATTACAGTGACAGCTGTTACATAAACAAAAATAGACATTTTGCTTATCTAATATGGAAACGACATTAAAGTTTATATGAAAAAATTGTAAATATATAAATCGATTATAGAAGTGTATTTTTTTAATCTGGAAATAAAATTATATGCTATAACCGACATTCACGCGGACGGAGCGGACAAATTCAGCGGACTCTACATACAGCAGCTTTAATTTGATTTGAATAACAGTGTTCCGTTCTAAAAATGGATCCTCACCATTGGCAATAAAAAAATACAATATGAGAAAAATACGTTTGTTCGACAAACATTTTAGCCATTCGGACCATCAAAGCCATATACGGTTGAATACCCAGGACAATTTCCGGCTTAGAAAAGTGACTGGACATTGTAAAATTGAATTACTCAGGTATGTATAATTTATACATTTGTAAGAGTTACCAATTTCAATTCATTTAATTTCACGTTTCTATTTTAATATACACATATCTACCGGAACTCTTTTATATGTTTATTGAATGAAACACAATACAATTCGCATTAACAATAAGACATTAGACCTTAGCTTAATTGTAATTAAGAATGTATTGTACTTTCTATATTTTGTTTTGCGACGAATGAGGGTGGATCACGACCGGTCCAAGTAGCAATACTTAGAAGAAAAAGAAGAGTAGAAGTAGTTTGCGGTTGCCCGTCATTGTCGACGCTAACCGCCACCTGGTTACGGCTAGCCGCCACCCAGTTAGCTGCAATTACAATCGTTCAGCCAGCCGGACGGGCAGTCGCAGTGCAGCTAACCGAACAGTGCGTACTGGGACCTGGGAGGTCTATGTCCAGCAGTGTAGGTACTTCTATAGACTGATATAATGATAGACAGATAACAATGAATATACAATGCCGAACTAATGAAGCGTACAATTTACAATTAAATAATAAACTAACAATAGTCTTATTGTGTAAAAGTAACTATAAAACCCCTTTTACTGTTACTTATTATTAGCATATTTTGGCAAGGCGAGACCTCTCTATATATAGGCTTTAATAACCCGAGGCCTTTAAGAACGTTGCGATGACAAAGTCTTTTCTTATACAGAATATTGTTTAATTAAATAAAAGCTGAGTTGAAAGCAGTGCTTGTTAAGGATCGCGAGTAACTGACTATGAAGTATATTTTCTTTTAATTAGTAATATAAAGTACTAATGACGCACTTCGGTTTGGCAGGAGGGTATTAATGTATTTTTACAACATAATACATTTTATTTTTAATTATTGGCTTTTTATACTATAATATTATGATGTGTTGTATATATATATGTACAGTAGATTTAAACCTTGATGTAGAAGTTCCATAGACGATAATGAAGCAAAACGAACTTGTTTTATTCAAATTCAAATTATTTGTTTCGGACCAAGTTAATATAGTGTTATTAATTATTTTATTATTATTAGAAAGCGAAAAGATTCTACATGAAATCAAAACTTTCTCGCGTTTCTTAGTTGATCTAGACCGTACGTGCCTATAAATTTAAATTTACAAACATACTGAAATTAACGCGATCATGCATTAAGTATTTACATACCTTATTTTGCTTGACGTTTCGACCAGGTTACAACGGCCGTGATCACAAGCAGACTGGTTAGGCGATGTCACGTACGTGCCTAGATTACACAATGTCATTGTCAAACTTTTAGGTAACACACATGACATACACAGCGGCACCCTCCTCATATATCACAAGTTGCGGGATCAAACAGTACAATTATGAAAGTGACTTTCAAACAGGACAATAAAATGATCAATGCGACTTTTTAAAAGTTTTTCACGGACATTAGTGACTTACGTACCTGGACATAGGCCTCTCCCTAATTTTCGCCACCGTGACCAGTCGTAGGCGTAGCGTAGGCAGAACCCTTACAAGCTGAACCGACGACAATTATAACAGTAAAGAATATTTTATTTACAAGTAGTTCTAAAATTGCTTATACGTAAATTATTGTATTGAAAAGTGTTCGACTCTTCCAAATGTCTAACTATGTATTGTCACTTCAAATAATGTCAAAATAAGGTATTACACTCATATTTGAAAAGCGTCTCAATTAGATTCTATGGTGCTAATGAACCACAAAAAAAATCACAAAATTTTTATTCACTCGTTAAGACGCGATAGTTGACAGTTGACAATTCTAAGTTTACATAGCCGTATGACTTAATAACATGGCGACTACTATATACTGGTGGTATGAAACAGATTTAGTTGACACTTCTACATAGCCGTATGATGTAATAACATGTCAACCACTATTTAAAAGTGTTTTAAAAAAAGTTGAAAACTTTGAATTGAATTTAAAAATTTTGTTTGCTATTTTATGAACTAAAACTAACGTTTTCCGACTGCCTTTTGCCTAGACTATCTCAATAATATATTTTTAGATTTTTTCTCATATAGAGTAAAATACCCTATTCTAACAACTTATATGCAAGCATTTTATTTTGTTGAAAGAGCAAAGTTCAAATGACTGCCGCTAGAAATTTTCTTTGAACCATTTTTATATCTGTTCATAGCAGATGCGTGATTGGTTGGTGAATATGTCGCTTTTCAGTGCCTGAATATAACTAAGGGTGATTTGATTCACGTATTCAATGCGTAAATTGATTGCAGAGTCACGGGGGTACGGTATTGTGCTGGTTGCAATATTTGTGATTCATACATTGTCATGTTAAAAAGGACAGAAAGAAGCGTGTTATACTCACGGTTTATTTGATTGGGTTGAGCCTATTACTAGTATTGAACACAATTTTGAAGAATTGAGAAATGGGCAACATGCAATATTTCTATTCTTGTTTTCCTTTTAAAAAAAGTCATGTAGAATAATAGACACAGATAGAAAAAAAAAACTAAAAAAATGTAATTTATCAAAAAGAATGGGGTTTTAAATTGACAGTTTTTCGCGCGAAAACGGATCTATGATTCCGATGACGTCATTCGTTATTGTTCGTCACTAACTTTACTTTTGCATATTTTTTCGACTTCCGATATATTTTTTTGTAAAAATTTAAAATGGACTATCCATCAACATCAGGTGATCATAACAATACCACTAATATTCAGAAAAAAGGCGTATTGAATCATGTTTTGTGCAAATGTGTCCATCTACATCAACAAAGTTGCCAAATAAATTGTTTTTGACTGGACTTCTCTTCCTTCGTTGTTACAATAGATTAATAAAATAATAATAGTATCTAGAATATAAAACTTGTTTTAATACTATTTATATACACTTAGACATGCACTTATAATGTGCGGCCTTTTCGCTAAAAGCAATTTCTTTTGAGCAGCCTTTAGACACATTAAATAAAGTTTGTGTTTTAAAATAAGTAGTATTTCTGGAATGTTTTATGTTTAAATACGGTACGATTATGTTCGATATTGTTGTTTCTTGAATGTCAATAAGGCGGTCCATGTTACGGTCTAATGTGAAACTTCCTAACGTGATTAAAATCTAATTGCTTGTAAACGAAGAATACATAATTTTAATAGTTTAACGACGTCCTAACTACTTAAATATATGACGATAATAATCCTTGAGCTATTAACTACATCCCACATTAAACCATCAAGCAACTAAGTTTGCTAAGAGCTTTGAAGGAAAATAGAACAAACAGCCTTGAGTAAAGCCTTCCTTAGATCCTTAGATATTTTAAATGACCTCATTTTTTATTTGAATCGTTTTAAATGGTGTAAATATAACTACATTATATCATTGTGACATCAGCGACAATTATCACATATTAACTAGTACCACTTAACACTTAAGTAAATTTTAAGTAAAACTATGTTATTCGATTAAAACTAAAAAGGTTAAAATCAAACTCGCAATAGTCTTGTACTACTTTTAATAAATCTAATAATTATTGAATTCACCTGTAACAGGCAGCAGCGTTAACAGTGAAGTAAATATCACCTAAGTAGGTCACCCTGTGATGCGTGGTGACCAATAACACCCTTTGGCAAAGGTCTATGAACTGCAGTAGACGTCTTAAGGCTAGTAATTTCAACCGTAAACGTAAAAGTGCTTCAATTTTTTACACCTTCATTAAACGGAAAATATTTTTATCAAAAGTATTCATTTTCTTTTCAAAAATAAACCACCACAGACTGTAAAATAGAACACGTATTTTAGAAAATCGTAGACATAGCTACGCCGTCTACGACGTAGACAACCTCTACGTGACAATATTTTCGCTACGCTATTGATACAATATTTGACTTCAATCTGTATACAACTTAAAAATAGAAAAATAAATGTATACAAACTCGGTTGTTATTCAATAGTAAAGGAAAATATAAAAAAAAAACAGGTAATGGTAAAAGGTATATTAATTTTTTTTTTTTTGGTTTGTAGTCTTATTACATCATTCGCTCTGTAGGCCTGCTTAATAAAAACTTCTATGCTGAATAGAAAAAATAATCCATTAAATACTAGTATAATACTAGTATAATAACTAGTATAAATAAGACAATTTTACATTAAAAAGTTATGTTGCAACTATTTGGTTATGGTCAACGTTTATGGTCAAGATATTTTTCAAAAGAGTACCTATAAAATTTCAAACAATAATCAAACTTTATTGCAATAAAAAAATTTAATAGTTTAGTATATAAATGACACATATCAGGTAAATTGTACATAGATAACAGTTGAGGTAACCTATTCTATTGGACAGTTGATTGACGTAACTCAGTAATTAATTCATACCGAGATATATTTCCTACCTAATTTGTTACCAAGTCAACCTTTTTGCTATCGGTCACTAGCATCATCATTTAGCTGAAAGGTCTACTGAAGAATATAGATATAATTTTACATTTCCCTAAGTTTTTTTTACAAGCATACGGTCCACCTGATGGTACGTGGCAACCATAACCTATAGAGATGACTGTGTTTGCCAGGCATCGCTGAAGTAATAATGCTTAGAAAACACAACCAAGCCGTTGGCGACCACGGAGAAAAGAACGAGGAAAGAAAAGGGAAACGGAACAGGACCGAGGGAGTATTTTTTTGCTGCCGGCGCTGTCACTCGCCGAGCGAAACACATTAGCATGAAAACTAATATTCTTACGTCGATCTTCTATGAGAGGGTAGTACTTCCCGGTCGATCCGGCTCATTCATGCTGAAACCAACGTGAATCTACCTACCACCGTACGCCAGTGAGCCGCCCCATCCATCGCCTTCTGTGTTGTCATTGATCCGCCTTGTCCTTATCGGTTATTGTCTAATATTAGGTGTTTTTTCGTAAAGAACATGAGCATAAAAGACCTCTTAGTATAAAGAGAAAACGAATTGTTAATGTATCACACAAATACGTTATACTAGCTTTCTGCGGCGCGGTTTCACCCGCGTTTTTGCTTACTGCTCTGCTCCCGTTGCCAGTAATTTGATGTTACATAGCCTATAACCTTTCTCGAGAGCTGGGCTATCATGCGCAAAAAGAACTTTTCAAATCCGACTGGTAGTTCCAGAGATTAGCGCGTTTAAGCAAACAAACAAACAAGCTCTTCCGCTTTATAAAATAGTAGAAATGTGAGATAAAGGTACATTAATGCCAGAGCTACTTGTTTCTTATTTTAATCAACATGATATTTTTAATATCTATACGGAATAGCTAATTAACAAACAGAACGATATTAATTACTCCTACTGACTGAATACACTAAGCTTTCGCATTGAATAACTCGATATTTACCACAGTATCGTGTATTTCAACTTTATCAACATTCAACCATTTCTATATTTCCCTAGAGGATATACAACCGTTGTAATATGTAGATAGACAATATTAATTTTATACACATTTACATTTTGAACATCAATTTGAAGGTGTAGTTTTTAAAATGACGGAAGGGAACAAATTGCTTTATCATGGATATCTTATTACGCCATTGCTTACACAGTGTCTAAGGAATAGCAAGAACGCTGATGATAAGGAAACTCTGCCTTGGTGATTCCATGCTACAATGTAAGAACTACCACATAGAGGTCTTGAAATTTATCCTTCGGTCGGATATAGTGGTATGAAATTTTGTCTAGAATTGTGCCGGTAAATGGCAAATCGCTCGCCCTTGTTACATAGGACTAAACTGGCAATATGTGGGTGCTATCGGGTAAAAAGACTTGACGCTATGTTATATTACCTTATAAAAAGTGACTCGGCTGTTCATATAAGTAGATAAATGGTGACTAATATTGTCAATTAATTACAGACTAAGACAAATAACGCTACTCAGTACTACAAAGCAATATAGTTAGTCAAGATTTTCTACAATTATAACTTTTGTGATCATAATCTTGACCTTTGGCATGTTAATCGTTATACAACGTTTTCGCACTTGAGTTAGAGTTTATTTAATAAACCTTAGTAAATTTTGTATTCCGGCAGTTTGAAACTTTTAATTACCTTTGAAATACTTTGATACCTAATTCATCGAAAGGTTTACAATCATAAATTATATCCAAATAAAGGTAATAAACAAGCATAGGACATAAAATTTCTGTGTTTTCAAAGCACCGCAAAATCAATTCTTAAAAAAGGTCCAGCTGAAAAATAACTACTAAGAAAAGGGACTAAGAAAAGGAACCGGCAGTGAACCGAGGAGGTAATTGGAACTTTTTTCCCTGCCACAATGGCTTTTCCTGTATGGTCGACAACGTTTTAGCATTGATTACTATTGTTTGTATGCTTGGAAATAATACATAATTATTGTAATTATTAAACAAATATTATCATACATGTATTAACAACTAATATGTATATCATTATATTGCTATCCCATATCTTTATTACAAGCTGATTTTACGTTTCTGTGCGTTTTTCCTTCAAAATTAACATGCGCACTGTCCATCGTCATATTGGCTGACATGATACCACGACGTATACCTATGGACACGTTCGCATAAACTTATGTATTACGGAAAACATTTACCTTGAGTCTGAAGTTGCGGCTGTGACATGAAAATTCTAAATAGTATAATAAATTAATATATGTTTATTTTTGTCAGTTTCTCCGCTAATTTCTCCTAAATTATGCAACGCATATTTTTGTGGTTTTTAGTATCATTAGGTGATATTTTCCGAAAGACTTACGAGCATATGTATACATACTAAACACTTCGAAATCATATAAGACTTGCGGTGCGGTTTTACCCGGGCTAAGTTACATCATTGGTTACTGCTCTGCTCCCGTCGCCAAAAGGGTGATGTGATAAAAGCCGGGCATTTCAAGAATTTTTGAGTATATCGTATAAATATATTAGAACCCACTTGCAAATCAGGAGCGAGTCGCTAATTTGAGTATAAAATGAATACATACACCCAAAACCAGTAGACAAGTAAGTAAGACTAAATACATGTACAGCAATTTACAACTTGATACAATTACTCTAAAGCTTGTTATTCTACAACGCTATGTTTTAACTTGTGTCCCTTTTCCTCTGCGGTTGTAACGACTGTTGCTAATATTATGCATAGCGTTAGGTGTACTTTATCTGCATTATGTATTTGACAAATCGATTTCGATATTTCTTTGTAAGTTGCAATTTCGCTTGACACCTACGTGTTAGAATATTTCGAGCGTTACTCAATTTTAGTTATAAGGCATAATTCTATTTTTATATCACATTCTTTCATAAATAATTTATATATTACGTCAAATTTAGGCCATATTCGATGCGTAAGGTTTCTAATGTCATTTATGTGCATGAAAATTGTGAAAAAAACAAAAAATAACAGTGGATAATATAGCTATTCCGATAAAAGTATTGTCTACTAAGCCTGCTAAGATTACAACGCATATTAAGGTTACAATATTACCGCATGCATGTCAGGTTAATATGCACCGCTCAAGTGATTCACCTGGTGTTGCAAGGTACCATAGTCTACGGTAAATGCTTTCAATCAGACGGACCATATTTATGCTTGTATGGCACCTTAGTCGTTTAAAAAAACTATACCGACAAAAAAAGAACGTTGGCACAAAATTCATTTAATCGAAAAACTAGAACTAAAACTCTAGTAACTCTAAATAGAAGGCTTTGGTTTAATACCTAACGTAAATAATTTAATCAAGTTCATTATTCTTACCTAATTATGCTTTAGGTATGCCTGTTAAGTTACTTTAGTTCTAATGCCTACCATTATAGCTATTACTTTTAACTGCTGCGTATAATAGTGTAGTATAATAATGATTCTTGTTTATTAATCTATGCTGCCTAGTGCCTAATATATTAAGAAGATATTTTGATTGAACAATCTGGCGATTAATAAAAAGAGTTGTGAGTTCTTACTTCATAACTTTATTGTTTCACGGGTCTACGCATGTTAGAAATTATTATAAGGTGGCATACCTATTTACCCGAAGTTTTGGTAGAATTACACCGACCGTCGTCACGGGATGACTGATGTAGCCAGACATCGTCTTCGCCGTGAAGCTCGAGATTCGGCATTTGTCTTTTGTTATACTTTTTTGTAACCATATCTTATAATAAATTCTAATACGAGTAGACCCGTTAAACAATAAAGTTAAGTCTACAAATCGTGTAAGTTTAAAATATTTAATTGAGTTTCTTACTAGTTCTTCTACTTGGTTAGCAAACTGGCTGTAGCTTAATTGGCTAACATATTGTCGGTTATTTTGATGTTCATAAGTTTACTTGGGTGATCATATATATTTATGTCTTATAATATCCCGAATTTTATCTTGATAAAAGTACCTATAGTATTAACTTATCTGTAGACAGTTACGCATATGATTTTATTTATTTATATAATGGATTTAAATATAAATATACATTATACAAAATATACAAATAAATTGTTCGTAATAAGTACTATGTGTAATATTTATTCTTATCTGGTAACCCTAAGGGATCTCAATAGAGATAATAAGATCTCAGAGCAAAACGAACGGATTACATACTGTAATATTTGAGGCTCCAAGCAATTTAAGTAGAGACACGACAAATAAATTACTTTAGAAAATAATAGCTCAATGTCTGATGGTTAATATATTGTGATTGTCGTTTTCATTTTTCTTTTTTCAAGCGTGGCTTAGCAAAACCTCTAAAGCGGTAAAATTTTGACTAAATAACTATATTTATTAAAATTGGATTCCAATTCATTCAAATTCAAACTATAGCCGACGACGAGCAGTCAATAATTACTATAATCATAAAATCATTAGTAACATACATCATTTTTAAAACTTCATAAAATCCCTTATCAGAAATCTACCAAACAATATTCGAATTTGATGAATTTAGTGATAATATGCGTCATATAATCCAATTAAAATTGACCTCTCAGTTTGAAAAATCTATGCTACAAGAGATCAATTTGTTTCATCATCATTACCATACCAGCCCATTATTATTCCATTGAAGGAAAGGTCCCCTTAATTCAGAAAAGGCATGAGCATTAATCACCACGCTTGCTCAATGCGAATAGGCGATTTCAGACTTTTTTGTAAGTCCAAGTTTCCTTACGATGTTTTCCTTCACTGTAAGTAAGTAATGTTCAAGATAAACTTAATAAATACATAAATTATAAAAAGTCACATGTCAATTTGTTTGCTGCATACGAATCTATCAGCCAAAATATAAGTTGGTTATTCAAATAGTCAAATCTCCAAGTTTGCCCGATAATCCAATTAAGGTCTTGTTTGTTGCAGCCAACACCGCCGACCTTGGTGTATTGGATCCGTCGCTATACAAGGGTGATTGTCTCGATGAAGACTTCATGTGGCCTGAAGGACACGTGGTACGTACTATAACCATCATAATGAATAGTGTTAGTTTTATAATTATGACTTTAATAAAAAGTTAATATTGTTGTGAATTGTACTGAAAATTAATTGAATTTAAAAGTGAATTTTGTTGTTTAAAAATCTCAATGTTTCGAGAAAGCTTTGTGATTTTACCTAAATCTTCTAATATTATTTAATACTAGCTGACCCGGCGAACTTTGTTCCGCCTAACAGACGATCAGCATTACTTCATTTTTCCAAAATAAAAGATTTTTTCTGAAATAAACGTAGCCTAAGTTACTCCTTATTACATCAGCTACCTGCCAATTAAAGTCCCGTCAAAATCGGTCCAGCCATTTCAGAGATTAGCCGGAACAAACAGACAGACAGACAGACAAAAATTGTAAAAAATGTTATTTTAATGTATGTACCGTATATATATGTATATTCATATACATGTAGTAAAAAACGGTTATTTCAATATTACAAACTGACACTCCAATTTTATTGTATGTATATATTGATTTATAGGAAGACCTCTAGCCATCTTTATAAAATTAATCGTAATAACTAAAAAGAGATTGATACAAAATAAAAACGAATATAATTTAGTATTTTATTTACGTCGTCGCATAACGACAAATCCACCACTCACTAAAGAAATAATCGGTATCCTGTGGTTGTTATTTTACTCTTATATAACTAAAACAATACTCAAAAATAAGTCGCATGTAACCTTTAACCTTATCCTGGCATATTATTCTTCCATATTACGAGTATTATTAGATCTCCCCGCTGCGAATAGGCATCATAAACCGCAACAAAGTATTTCATAAACGGTTCTACCTATCCCCTAGAGCGTCATCGTTAACTTTGTGAAATGCTGATTAGTTTACCGTTAAATCTTATTACCGAGCGCTTGAATTGCAAATATTTAAATGAGAATAACAATGAATAATTATGAAGTTTAATAAATTCGATTTTGTGTCTGAATTTTCGAACTTGAAGATTATTTTGAGTATGATCGTATGTCATCTGTTTTGGCTTTGGTAAACTTTTATAAAATAATGTTTTACATTACTACTTTAGAGCCTTTAGACGCATAAAACCACAAACGCAAAATACCAATCGCAGGTTTTTTGGTATTTTGCGGACTTCTAAAAAATATTACGCAAAACGCCAACTACGCATAATACCACAAACGCGAAATACCAACCTGACGTATTGTGGTGTTTGGCGATTTTATTTATTACGCAATATACCAAACACTTACAATACCACAAACGCGAAATACCAACTGGAACTTGTAAAATATAATATTTACAATCGAAGTATAATACCTTTCATCAACAACAGCCATTCGTTATCTAAAGAGGTTTCATTTTATAAGGACCTACTTGTCTAGATAATTAAAACTAATGTCTATGATTTGATTGCAAGGAAGATATGTCAGTATATAAACAAACCTTTCAAAAAGATGTGTAAAATGACGGAAGCAGGAAAAGTTGTATTCACTGTGAATCAAAAGGGTTTTCCGGCATTATACCTCAATGGCCTTTGATACAATAAATCAAAATTAAATTAAATAAATTTAATTAAATTTATTGCTCTTCTCAACAAATATTTGTTTACCATATTAGTTAACTAAGTTAAAGTTAAAGAAATTTATGGGATTTTATAATTCCACGCACAACGCACAAGCTATCTGACGTCGAAGTGAAGTTCTTATTTCATGTGACTTTGAATGTCAAAGCTATAACTATAAATAGTTTTAATACATAAGATTTTGAACCTATGGTTTCCAAAACGGCCGACTTATTTTGAAACTGTAGTCTACAGACGGCAAGGCGGACATGTATCTAGTTGGTATTTCGCGTATCGTGTTAGTTGGCATTTCGCGTACTGTGATAGGTGGTATTCCGCATACATGGTATTTAGCGTGATTTGTGTTTTGCGTAATTTCATGTTGGCGTTATGCGTAGTTGGTATTTTGCGTAGTTGGTGTTTCGCTTAAGTGGTTTTTTGCGTAGAGTTGGTGATTCGCGTTTGTGGTTTTATGCGTCTAAAGGCTCTAGAGATCGGCCACGTAGTATGTTTTAACGACAAGTTTACAAACAAATCCCTGAATTTTTTTACTTTTCTCTACTTTAATACACATATTATAAAGCTTTTGAAAGAAATGCTCTAAACTATAATTAAAACCGTAATATCAAAATCCATTATGTAGTTAAAAAGACGCCGTGAAACAGACACAAAAAAATAAAATCTTTTTTTTAAAGTACTATTTAAAGATAGATGCATGAGTTGACAAACTTTGCAATTTAAGCAATATCAAAGATGCACTGAGGTCCTACTTCTTGATCATATTACAAACTTAAACGGCTCCCTTTGCGTCTCATACTCTCAACTGATCAAACCGTCTATAACTAACTTTGCTCTCACAGCGCAAATCATCAAAAGAAGCCATACGTTAACGTACGTTTCATTATAAAAATAATGTATGTATTATTGTTTAGATAAAGGTAACAAGCACCTTTATACACCTGATTAACTTGGGTTTATAAATCAACGAACATCTAACGTACAAAGTTACTCAAATATCCCGTCGACAAGCCAACCTGACTCATGGTCGAACCTATTGTTCTTTATGAATATTTATGTGCTTTACGTTCAACTTTTACTGTTTTCACGCTCCACTCTTATACGAACAACATTAAAATTTATGACCTCGGGCTGTAAAGATTTTATTCTTTTTAAATTAGATTAAAATGCTATTCTATTTTGTTCGAAGGTCTTAGTCAAAGTAAATGATCATCTAATTAATGAATACAGCCAAGATTGACAGTGTTCTTCGAAATAAATTTGACATCTTCATAAATCCTTAGTTGAACAAAAACTCAAACTAAACTATATTAATCAACCGTAACAAACGATGTTTGAATACAGCGCATTATGAAATAATTTCTGGGATTAGAACTCTTTTCATTTTTAATACTGTCTGTGCAATAATTAATGTGTTACGACAGTACTTCAGCGATACAAGCCGTTATATACAATCTTTGACAAATACTAATGCCGGTATGTTACTGTATTAACAGTATCAAATTGTAATCGTTCTAAAAATTGATACATTAACTTTAACAGTATTATAAATCTAGAATTGGTAAAAAACTAAATAAATATTATAAAGACTAAACATCTGCCTTCCCGTACACCCGCGCTGGCCAACGCGTGCGATCCGTACATCAAGTGAGTATATTCACTAATGTAAACGGTTCAGAACTTCACACTTTTGTCGCTCAATTATAAGCCTGAAACTCTTTGCCAACGCATGTGTTCCCATCTAATTTTGATCCTTCAGGGTCTTTTAAGCGGGGCGTGAAAAAGCATCTCACTAAGCCGCCATAGTGGAGGCCACCATACCAGTAGTTTGGCTTTTGGAATGGTGTCTGCCACTTCTGGATTCCACTGACTGCTTACTATCAGGCAGAGTGGAGTCACTTTGGTAGGCTAATATAAAAAAAAAGTAGTGTATATAGTGGAAAACGCATATTGCAACAAATGGCTTTCGATTTGTAACTTTTTAATGCTATAATTTTAAATGGACTAGATGGATATACACACATATAAAATACATAAATTTATCATTTTCTAATAGACAAAAAACAATTTTAATACAAACACGCAAGTTGTACACGTTCAGCCGTTTTAATTTCACGTTAGAGTGACACTTTTTTACGATGGCCCGAATTTGATAGCGCGGGGCAAACTTAAATTGTGTACAGCGTTACACACGAACACAGCCATTGGAAAACTTATTCTTCGCTTGAAATAAATTCCCATTTTATGCAATTTCTATTTGTTAAAAAAGCTTCTAAACTCTTGGCAAATTTATTTAATTTAGAACGTTTTGGTAGGTAAGAAAAAATAAAGTAGGTAAAGTGCACATCATATCTAAAAGAGCCTGATGAAAAATCGCAGCGGTTCCATTTACCATCGGTCGCTAGCTTATCTGCTACTAATACCAATAAAAAATAGTCTGAAATAACATTAGTAATATCCGAGTATTCAAATCTATGAGACATATTCAAATTTAATAAAAAAATCTCAAAACGATCACAAATTTTAATTTATGTTTTGTGTGGGTAGCTCGTAAAACGTAAGCATAATTTGACGTGCGCGAATGTCAGGTAAATCGTTGAGTGTCATTGATATGACGTGTCACGTTAATTGAGCTTCTATTTAATTTCCCTAGGGTCGAGTGTGGTTCACATTGAAATACGAGGCAGGGACTGAAAGGCTTCAGGTGCATATTATAAAGGCTAAACATCTGCGTTCCCGCACACCCGCGCTGGCCAACGCGTGCGACCCGTTTATCAAGTGAGTATGTTCACTAATGTAATTGATGTTTACGCCCTCATGACGAAATTTTAAAGCTTATGTTGTTGATTTATTAAGTATCTTTTTTAATATATATGAAAATTTGATTGTCGCACCCACAGCTTATAGAAGATGTTGGTAGTACAAGATACGTCAATGTCAATTATGTACCTTACGATTTAGCGTCTTATAGTACAAAGTGATTGATGTCAAGTCAATCGGTGTCGAAATTGAAATAAAATATAACAGAAAAATAAAATAAATTCAGTACCGAAGCTCTGATATTCAAGTAAAAATATAATATAAAATCAATTCACGAGTCAATGAGTAACTGAGTCGAATTTAGTTAGGAGTTTATTTCGAACACCTGTTCGACTTGTTTTAAAAGAGATTAAAAGTCTGTTATTGACTTTAATTTGTATTATGTAGGTGGAAATGACGTTAAATATAGGTACCTACATCGATTATTAACAAGGTGACTGTGTACGGAACCTCTGCACAAAACAACGTTGTTGTGGTTTTGATCCTAAATATTTGTGTGACCCACAAATAGTTCCGAGTCTGCATGTTCGTGACTTGTTCGTAAATTATATGTTTGTAAAGACCCTCGTGACACAGGTCTCAATCCGTAGTTCGGGCAAAACGAATTAAATAGAAGTTTGAAAAGTTGTCAAAATAAAATTTTTACAATTTTGACTGGCCTGTTGGTCTAGTGGTTAGTGACCCTGACTGCTAAGCCGGAGGTCGTGGGTTCGATTCCCACCCAGGACAAACCTTTGTGTGATGAGCATGATTGTTTGTTCTGTGTCTGGGTGTAATTTATCTATAATATGTATGTATTTACAAAAAAAAAATGTATATAAGTAGTATATCAGTTGTTTAGTACCCATAACACAAGCAAATATAATTGCTTAATTTGGGACTACATGGCGCTGTGTGAATGTGGTAGAATATTATTATTATTATATTATTATTATAAAATTGTTACACGAACAATTTCGATTTAACAGAGTATTCAGGCACTCTGCCGTGCTTTGTGGAAGGTTGTGTGCTCGATTCCCATACAGGACAGAGCCTACTTTGTCCCTATTTATAATTTTGTAATCTTGTAACTAGTAGTTTCCCCGAATATTGTGTGCCCAACACCATCTAAAGCAAATGTTTTAGTGCGATCCACGAATGTTTGTTATGGTAGAGGTCTTAAAAAGATTTAGAGATTTCAACATTGTTAATAAATTTATTTTCTTTAGGATCCAATTGATGCCAGATGAGAGGAGAGTGCTGCAGACCAAGCAAAAGAAGAAAACTTGCAACCCATTCTTTGATGAGTCATTTGTTTACCAAGTAAGCTTAAGATATAGTTTATTTTCTCTTACAATAAATGGCACCGTGCATTCATCTTATGAACTAATAAGAAAACAGTCGTAATACGTATTCTGTTTTGCGCTCAGTGATTTTCTTATATTTTTTATTTCTCTTGTTGTGATTTATGTATTGCTATTAGTAGATTTATTAAAAGTAAACTAGGTACGGGACGTACGGTACTCTAAATTTGTCAGATTAAATCCTTTAAGTAAATCTACTTAAGACAGCGACGTTGCGAAACGATTACATTTGGAATGCAGATCGCAAATATTTATTTTGACTTGAAAATTTCAAGTCAAAATAATTCAATAATAAAACATCAAGTCTAAAAATGTATTTTTGATGAAAGAGTTTGCAGCTCTGTGTTAGTTTTTCCAATTGTAAGTGAATAAACATATTGAACAATGATAAATGTAGAAAGTGAGTTGTCCTCGTCGATTGGCTCACCTTTACGTCTCGTGAAAAGTAACACTCGCTGTACCACTACAAAAAAACAACTGTGGCAGCTATGTTAACCAATTAGTTCTCTCGCGAACTTCATTCACTCTTCGATCTCACAAGAAGGCACTAACCATAACATCATTCGTCCACCTCTACATGACTACCAGCCCTTTAAATCAAAAATAATTACACGTCTCTGTTCCGTGTGTCATCGCTGACAACATACATTAGCCAAAGCTTGTTGAGTGTTATAGTCATCAATAGTCAATAGCTAATTACTTTTTTTGATAGTAGCACTAGATAATGTGTGATAATGATAGTGTTTTCTAGGCAACAATAAATATTCGTATAAAAATATAACTCGGAACATTCTAGAACGTTTGAACACATCGAAATTAACGTCGACACAACATCGATCAAAACTCAATTGCTGACCTTCTTTCTGTTTGATCGATACTTGATCATATTTGCAGGTATCGATAATATTGTAACCAAACCCACTGGATACAAAGAGTTCAAGTTCTGAAATACTACAGTTATCGATGCATCGCACTTTGACACTGATTTAATTAGTTAATGGGTATGCTATCGCTTACATCAAAATATTTGATGTACGAAGCATAATATTGGAGTGTTTGGTTACAGAATCTACTGAAAGGTTTTTCTGTCGTCGTGTTTCGTGCGTGTCCTATACTTAGTATAAATAAGCTAGTTAAAAACTTTAAATTGACGTAGAAGTTAGCAAAATTATTCATAATATGAAATTTTCCACTTGAACTAACAGGCGACTGGGAAAATATCTGCAAATGATAATGATATGCAGTGTTGAATAATGCTTTTTAGTTTCTTTATGGGAAGCGAGGAGTTGGTACTAGAGGCTGTATCTTTATTTAGTTACGTCCGCCCTCGCTTCGGTATCAAAAGTTTCATTCGGTCTCACAACAAACTCCTACGGAAAATATCATTGCATCAGTGTCTTATTGCATCATAATAATATGTAGCCTATGTTCCCGTCTTATTTGCAGCTATCTAAAGGTGAGAGAATTCTTAAAGTTGGTTGCGTAGATCTTGAGTTAAATAGCAACAAACAAACAAACATACAAAAGATCAAATCTTTTCTCTATATAATATTAGTTTAAAGTTAAATAAAAACTTAATCCACATGCGTACACAGGCAAATTTAATGCTTTAACTATTACATTTTTCTTTCTTTCCTTTTATCATTTCAAGCGCTTAATAATCAACCATTACATAAAACAACAAGCAATATATATTATTAAAAAACAAAAAGCTCGCCTGCCTAAAACAAAGTGAATAGAAAGAAATCCTTTTTTTTTCTCGTGCTCGTGAATTTTTTTACACCCTATGTCACTCCCACTATCAATACGAATCTAATGACACCTCATACGTTAAGATCCATCAAGTCATTTAGATCGTGTCAAAGAAATAGTAACACATACTCACATACATACATACATACGCTCGAAAAACATTACCCTCCTTGACTGTGTCAGTCGGACAAAAATAGATTAATAAACTGTGTAAATTCAACACAGCACACAATTCTATTTACAATACAATACATTTTACAATACATAGATATTTTAGTCAGAAATAACAGCTCTTATTATTATTTTAAGATTTCCATAATGAAAGCAGAATAATTAAACGCTGAGTTCTAATTTTATAACGCGTTTTCATAAATAATACGAATCTTTTATATTTTAACCAGTTGGTTTATCAGTTGAGCAGTTAATTAATGTGCATGAATGTGCCGATCTAAAGCGAGATATGTATAAATTTTTTGGCTATTACAATATTACAGTAAACTCAGAATTCGTATAGAAAGAGTAAATAACTGAGGTTATAAAATATCTGTAATATGAATGGACAATGATCGTATATTATCTGCTGTAAGACTGACGATCGTAACGAATTTTTAACCAACTTCAAAAAAAGAAGGAGGTTTCTCAATTCGACCGTATATATTTACTTTTTTTTTTATGTGTGTTCGCGGGTAAGTTCATCGTCTATGAGCCGATTTCGATGATTCTTTTTTTCTTGGAAAGGAGATATCCCAAGGGTGGTACCATGATAAGGAAACCAGGGTCTGATGATGGCAACCCAGAGAAATCGAGGGAAACTTTCGAAAATCGTACTGGCGACTTGTGCATTTGTTATTTTTTTCATTAAGTATTTTAAGGCACTACTATTTAGTGAAGGTTTGGAGTTGATCTGATTTTGGAGCCTAAAGACAGTCGAGAGAACTCGACAACGATTTACAGCAATTACTTGGTGTTTGGACTTAATTTATTTCTAATGATGAGAACTTTGCACCCATAAGGGTTATATGTGCCATTACAGGTGACTATAGACAGCCGAGGGAATTCCTCAACAGCAGTGATGTCGGGCTTACTTCATACGGTTCAATGTGCCAAAGTAGCTAGTAGTAGTAGTTCGTACAAAAATAATTACTATGTGATATTTAGGTCTACCCATCACTAAAAATTGTAAAATAAAATAATTTTTAACAAAAAGAAAACCGACTTCAACCAGAAAGGAAACTAAAAAATTACTTAGCACAAAGTAATTTTTATTTTGATTTAGTTAATGAGAAATGATTAAGTAAGTATTTTATAATTTTGAAGTTGGTGCCAGGCAAATACTATAAGAACCTTACTACGATTGATAATACCTATATGTACCTAGTTATTGTTTTAGTTGACACCAACTTGAATTATAAAATACTTACTTAATCATTTCTGATTAACTAAATCAAAATACGAATTACTTTGTGCCAAGTAAATTTATTTTTTACTTTTTAGTTTCCTTTCTGGTTGAAGTCGGTTTCCTTTTTATTTAAAAATATTTTATAGAGTAGAAATCTTTATTTGTAATTATGTAAGGTGAACTGGACTAGAGTCACCCTCTTTGTATTGTTAAGCATTAGTAAGCAGTTTTGTGAAATAGTACTAGATAATATGTAGTATATTTGAATGTAATAAATACATTTAAAAAAATTTTTAGTTTACGTATTTTACTAAACTATGAATAAGATTATTTTCTGCATTCTAAAAACCTACAAAATTTCAATATTTCTGAAAC
Source organism: Parascotia fuliginaria (assembly GCA_963082885.1). Lineage (NCBI taxonomy): Eukaryota > Metazoa > Arthropoda > Insecta > Lepidoptera > Erebidae > Parascotia > Parascotia fuliginaria. The sequence continues at coordinate 9,503,851 of OY720187.1, forward strand.
ACACGTTTGATTTTATCGTAACAGATTCCACCGGGTAAACTGGAGAGCTTGACTCTAAAGTTGTCAGTACTAGATATCGGCAGAGTTGGCAAAGGCAAGCAGCTTATTGGACATATCATCCTACCCCTGACTGAACTGGAAGGTGTGGCTCCAGATGAAGAACCTCAGCTCTACAAGCTCGACATTGAAAAGGTAAGAATTTTATTATATGTATATTTTTTTTAGATAAGGTTCATATTTTTTTTATTAATTTACTTTTACTAAGACTACTATGAGTAATTGTGCGTTTATGTCACCGTATACAGCGTAAATAATATTTTTGTGAGAAAAGAACAGCGCCTCCAGTACTTACAAAAATTATCAAATTATGTCATACAAATTTACAGATAAAATGTATTTTAAACTCTATTTAGATACGATATCTTTATATCTTTATCCTACAATGAAAACAAAATATTGTTTCAAAAATTAATTTTAACGCGTTTGGGATTATTTTACAACTAAAAATACATTGTGGCTTGTTGCTTGTATATTATGTAAATTTGTACGAGGTTTGAACAACACGGAAATCCAATATATTCATTGCAATAATATTACTGTTGTGTTTATGCTAAAACACTGAAGCTTTCTATTATTCTTGATACTTTGCATATTAGTCGTGATGGAACAATATTTTTAGAATCTTTCTTGTATGCACGATGTAAAATAGCGAATGAAAATATCGTAAAGAAACCTTTTGGTTTTTTTAAATCGAACCTGAGAACAGTTTGGACGCTCTTTAGTAGTACTAAACCAGATAAAAGATAAAAACAAACTTGACATAAATAAAGTTTCTTCCTACTGCAAAGCTATATGGGCTACCTACTAACTTTAAGTATTTTTCAGGATCTGCAAGAACCGACGTCTGATCTAGGCGAGATACTCGTCTCATTGCTGTACAATGAGAACCTTCACCGTCTTACAGTCACGGTCATCGAAGCACGAGGACTGAAGGTATTATCCTAAACAATACACATAAGTATAATTATAATTATGTAATAGATACATACTGGGTTTATCTCTAATAAACTTAATAGACAATGCAAGTGTTAGAAATACATAACACCGCATCACTCCTTTTTATTCAGAAGAGTACGCAGAGGCGTTTTAACAGTTTCGTCAGCTATGTTGGATTTTACGTAGGTGAGCCTGTTTCTGTTCATCAGGGAAAAATTATAGACTTCAGACTAGTATTGTTAATTTTTCGACAATAATAATAAAATAACCAATATTACAGTTTCACTGAGTTACCAATGCTTGATAAAAAATCTATCGATTGCTATATGAAACTTGCCTAGAACTTGACATCAATCAAAGATAATACTCATCCTCCAATCCTCAACGCACTACGAAAATTATCTGGTGACTGAAAAAAGTGGCGTGAGTTTCTTGCCAGTTCTTCACACAGCTCTACCTCTTCAGCGATCTCACTGTAGGTTAATTGGCTGACTTTTTGTATTTTGACTTTTAATGAGCATCAAACTTTATGATCAAAATGATATAAATGGTTTGAGTTTGAGGATACGAGCAGTTGATAAGTCTTTGATTCCACTTGTACTGGTAATGGGTTAGCTTATCCACACTTAGACAAATTCGACCATTGTGCATTGTGTATTCAGTTTGTGATAGGGTTATTAGGTACATCTAATGAAGTGTCAACGTTTGCCTTTTTAGGATATATTTAAAGTTTTTATTTATGTTGTGTATTTTGCGAGTTCACGCAAAAAAGAAGTAAAATATAGTGTAAACTTCAATCAGGTTGGTAGATTTTAAGTACATGTAAATAAAGATTTTGCCAAAAAACTGATAAATAGTAATAGACTAGCTACCCGCAGCGACGTTTCACTCGTGTCTTTGGTTACTTCTCTACTCCTATCGCCAGTAGCGTGATGTTACATAACCTATAACCTTCCTTAAGAACTGAGCTATCATACACAGAAAGAATTATTCAAATCCGACTGGTAATTCCAGAAATTAACGCGTTCAAACAAACAAACCCTTCTACTTTATATAACAGTATAGATTATTTATCTTTAATATAAAAATGAATCGCTGAATGTTTGCTAAGCGCAAATCTCCAGAGCAGCTGAACCGATTTCGCAAATTCTGTTTTTTATAATATTTCTTGAAGTACGAGAAAAGTTCTTATGGAGAGAAAAATTTTAAAAATTGCCTGAAAAAAAGAAATACACTTTTCTATATTTCCATACAAAAGTATCTTTATTTATCTCAAAATGTTTAAAAGAATATCCACCCGTGCGAAGCCGGGGCGGGCCGCTAGTGTATCATAAGCAAAATATTTACATAGTAACAACATTAATAAACGACAGTCAGGGCATTATAATAATAGAATAAAAGCTAAAGCGTAAAAGAACAAAATTCAAGAAAGGAACGTTATGGTTACGGTTTAGGCCGCCTCCAAAACATAATTAAATCTTTCTTCTTTCGTCACATTAAGACTTACTTAAATGACTTACCGTTATTCAAATAATGTGAAGTAATGGCGCTGTTTTTTTCCTGTCTTTTTGCAAATTTTTTTTACACCACGCAACGAATTTTAATTCGGTTTTCATTATTGTTTAGCATAATACTGGCTAAATATTTAGTGGTTTTACAAATTTCGTACTTTTCTTATATCAGGGTATTACTAAGTATATCAATATCCTAGATCTACAAAACCAAAAATTTGAGTACTAGACAAAACTCGAATAAACGTCATGTACTATCGAGGTATTGCAATAGGTACATTACCTGTCACCTGAGCAGCTGGCTTGCGTGTGCCTATCAGCACAAAGTTGAAACGTACAGAGAGAAAGCTTCCTACAAACTCGCAAATCGGTGGCACTACTACAAGCACGCGGCGCATGTGTGCGTGTCCACTGGCCGCTTGTCGCGTACACGGCGAGACTGGAAATAACCGGTTGACTCCGGCACAGCCAGTTGACAATCTCAGGGTCAGTGCGACGCACGTTAAAGTTAATTGTCAATTATTTTATCGGTTAATTTTAATCGTTGAAACTATAATAAATATGTTAATATTTATATACATGAAAAGTTTGATTAAAATTATATAATGTTAATGATATTTAATAAGAATGATTGTTTATTTTAATGCGTTATAAATTTACCTCTGTGAACTTACCGTCATATTTAACAGGTTCATCAAATTCTTTCAAAGTTTGTAGGTAGGTTTAGATTTGTACCTACTTAATTGAAATATACATGAATGACAATGTTCAACAATCACGAATGAAAAATCACATTAGCAACAAAACTTTTATAGTATTATCAGCTTAACACACTAAAATATATCAAATTTAGCTACTTATAAAGGCAAACGACAGATGTTTTCCTATTCACTATGTTAATCCCATAGATCATACACTATAAACTAAGTTAATCCTATTCGTTTTAATGAGATATCAAAATTAGTAGGTACATATATAGAGTAATTCCGCTCTGATCCCCTGAATCTCAAACACTGGGGATTGCTTTACTTTTTGGTATTTTCTATTCAGTTCTGATCGCGTAGGAGATCTGAAACAAAACCTAAATTTATTTAAATATTTTATTCCAGTCGTATCCCCTAGTTATCTTCGACAGATTTTCGAGAAAATACGTGCAATAACTTCACGCCTGCCTTCCATTCATGGGGTAAGCAGAGACTATACAAGTGCGTTTATTATTTTTATGTTTTTAATTCATTGTTACATAAACTGCTTTTCTCTTGAATGTACTTACCTATCAAAAACCCTGAGGGGATCAGACCGGTATTACTAAATTTGCAGAGAATCAGAACGGAGTTAAAGAATAATTATAACTCTAGGGGATCAGATCTGGGGGATCGGACCGGAATAACTCCATATATAAACTATTTAAAAAATGTTTTGTTTGTCTTAACCTATTGTGACAACCCTACCAGAATAGGTAACAATTTTGCACTTTCTTAGGAAGCTTTGCCTCTGTACGGCTACTCTGTGCTATCAGTCGCTTACAATATGTCGCACGTCACATCAATAATGTATTGATGTGTGCGTAGTCAAGTTTATACTACGAATTCTCACTCCTTGTAGTTTTATTGCGAGTATTGGCACAATTTTTCAATTTTTTTTTACTGTTTTACCTAGACATGTGTGTATTTTAACTGATTACTATTACCCAGAAAAAGTTTGTAAAACCACTAAAATTTCTCTGTGTATATATTACAAATATAATACACACATATTGTAGTAGACAATTTCAACGATTTTTAATCATAATCGTAAAAAGCATAAAGTACCTAGCGGGGCCGGTTGCTAATATTAGTATAAACAGCCACCATTGTTGTCCGTATTTTCTAAAAAGAAAAGTAATATGTAGGTGGTTTAGAACTAATGATAATTAAAAGTTGGTTTACCTCATGCACTTACGTAGATAAACTCAGAACTTACAATTTAGCTCTGTTTTACTACTTAGAAACGTTTATTTAAAAGTTTTAATATTATGTTCAGTTATAAAAGCGTGGGAGAGTTAGAGTTAACTTATAAAAAGTCTTTATAAAACTACTTACAACTTAGAAATATGCAAGAAATAAAATATACCTACTGTTTAATTTTAGTTTCTGAAAGTTTTAATAAACTTCGGTACTTCGAAAGATAATTCATTTGCTACTAATGAAATGTATATTTTGGTTGTAAGTCTTTGTATTAACATAATCTTTTCAATATCTAATCATCATCATTATTAGCCGAAAGACTTTTACTGCTGGAACAAGTTTCTCCACCTTGACCGATCGTGAGCCGACCTCATCCATGAGTTAGCCGCTACCCTTATAAGGTCGTCATCATCAGGAGTTTCGCTGTCATCACTTTATTAGGGGTCATAAAAACTAAATAAAATAATGCATATACCGTACCGTACCGTACGTACTAGAAAAAATAAAAAAAATAATACTTTAAACACACAACACAGACAAAAAAGAGAATAAGATAAATTCTATTTATATAAAAAATACAGCGTATTTATTTCGTTCTTAGCTGGACCCATCAACAACCAAACGTGAAATGGTAGTTCGAGTTACACAAGAGCGGGCATGCCGTGGTGTGCGGGCTCGTCGTACGGCCGCTGTCGACGTCGGAGACGACGGTTCAGCCTTAGTCTCTGAGTGCTTCCACTTCAGGCTGAGAGCAGACGAATTACATACCACTAGCGTCACCATACAAGCGTTGCAGCCTCACTCTGTGTATGCTAAAGGTGAGACATTAATTCCGGTCCGAACCGTTTTATGAGTCAAGGAGAAGAGGGCGACGGCGACGATTGTCTGAATTCTACAACCTAATTTGTTTAGCAATATCAATGTTCGACGGCTAGACCAGTAGTCTGGCTTCTCAATCTTATGTACATGTAGATAATGATTGTCATAGATTGGATGACAACTGATTTAGTTTATCACAAATATTTCATATGCGTTTGTAGATTTATGTAGCTGAATTTTATGTACGACCAAACATTTCACCGCTTAATTTAGGCACACCCAAATTCTGTTCAAATATTTATCGAACACACAAAGTTTTGTACTGAGTAGAAATGGTACCAACAACAATTTGTACTCATTTACGTACTTTTATTGCACCACCAAATCAGGCGTGTAGTACTGTTAGTTTCAAAATGATATGAGTTATTATACTTCATCCGTTTCATAATACTCATGGGAGATAATAGAATACTAAACTGATTACCCAAAAGAGGAAAGTTAAGAAATATTATACAAGTTTTTCACTATGCGTCGCGTCGTACCCTTCACATAATGACAATATGACTTCCATAATTTATATTCCCCATACTACATAATAAAGTTAGCAACACATCGGGTAAAGTATAGATTTACGGAATATGTATAATTTAACTTTAGATAGTTAAGTACCACAAGATCTTGATTTTGGACAAAACAGTAGGTAAAATTTCTGTTGCTAGTCAAAACCTTTGTCTAATTTACGTGGATTTATTGAAATATATGTACTAAAATTTAATACTTATGTTTTTACTAGCATCAGATAAATTACTACTTCAGTTTTTGCACGAAAATGACGAACGTAGACGACTCTGTAAACTACCTACCTGTAACCTTTTCCAAATATGATATGTACGTTTCCAAATCACAACAGGTTCACTAGAGCATAAATCCACAGAGTATTACAATTACAGTAAACCTACAATTTACGCAGGCAAGATACTTAGTACTAAAAATATTGAAAACGTAGTTTCCAAACTCGAATTTAGAATCTAGAAAACTGATGTTCTAAACCATGGCTGAGGACAAGGTTTTAGTCATATTTTAGAACGTCATACACCATCACATTACACTATCGATCTAGAGATACCAATAAGTTTGTTATTGTTGCAGACCGACTGCTCGGAAAGTTCGTCTTAGGGTCATACATGTTCGCCAGGGGGCGCGCCCTACAACACTGGAACTCTGCCCTCGCCGCGCCTATGGAGCAAGTCAAACAATGGCACCCGCTAACCAATTAAACCGACAACCCGGCCACCACAATGAACAAGCGACGACCTGATTTACTCGTAGCTGTGAGCCTATTTCATTCAGACGTATTATATTCTACTGGGACATATTCCACACAGGTAGTCCCGCCAACTTTGTAATCTCATTTTTATTCCAACATTATACGCAATCGTACTTTGTTTAAGATAAATAAAATAAGAAATAAAAACATTCTATTTGAATATCACGTAATTTCATATATCTATAAATGAATTTAATCATATTTTTGTAACTCAAGTTTACACGATTCCAAATGTTACTATGAAATTCAATGTTTCAATCACGCCAATTTAAATACAAAGTTTCTTTGCCACAAACCTAAATCGAAAGGTATTAAAGTTATATTTTAATCAATGATTTAAAGATATATCGTTAAATTTCATATCTTCAAATCTTTAATACTTTACTATGGATATTTATCAAAACAATTTATTGCTCATAGTTAATATTTTTATGAAATAAGTGTATAACATAATCAGAATATTTAAAAGTAAGCTACACCTTATATTATATCGATATACTTATTTATAAATGTTTAATGATATTAGATATTGCCAATATACACGTATTGTAGTGAACATAATTTCGACAATGTGCAAGATCAATGAAATAAAATAATGTAACGCCAAATTGGCGAAAAATGAGTTATTTTATTTATGAAGCCCATAAATGTATTTACCCTACAAGATGTCTGCAAAATACGAATACACATTCTCATATGTAAATACACATACATTCCGCTGACGAGAGCCGAGACGGTTAGATATGGAACTTAAAGATAACTTGAGTCCCTATCAAGTTGTAGCAGTTAGGTGAGTTGTTTGTGTAGTACTTAAGCACTATAATACGAACTTATGAATGGAACTTGAAGACAGTGTAGTTAATATCCAGAATATGGCTAAGTTGTTCTTATTATACTAACGTCTCTTCAAAATAAATTTTATAAGATACCTAGCTATTGTGAATACACTAATCTGATATTTGTAATTAGTAATTTATACTTACTGGTTGTTGCCCGCAGCCCCACCCACGTGAATGTCGGTTATAGGTATCTCTGCCGCATTGACGATTTTCATACAAACTTTCATGCCCTATTTCAACCCCTTTATGCCGTTTTAGCCATTGATAGGCTATGTTGTTCCCCGAGGTCTAATTCATCTCTATGCCAAATTTCATCAAAATCAGTCAGTGAATTAGGCGTGAAATCGTAACAGACAGAGTTACTTTCACATTGTTATTATTAGTTTGGATTTTCGTCCAACTAAACTTTGTTTGTGTTATGTTCTAAGCTCTAAGTATAACGAGTACACATGTCTATAAAATGAATGTTTCCGCAGTTAAATAGCTTGCGGCGAAAATAATTACTAATAATTAAATATTTATTTTATTTTGCTCTTAGTATTTGTTGTTATAGCTGCAACAGAAATACATCATCTGTGTATATTTCAACTGTCTAACTATCATAGTTCATGAGGTAGGTACAGCCTGGTGACAGACGGACAGACAGACAGACGGACGCACGGCGGAGTCTTAGTAATAGCATCCCGTTTTACCCTTTGGGTACGGCATCCTAAAAAGTAGCTTCAAAGAAATACCTATCAGTTATTTTCACAATTTGCTATTCACTTGAAATAAATAAAGTCCCTCTTACTTATATCGTTGTATAAGAACTCCTTTCAGTAAACGAAACCTTTATTTAGGTAAAACAACTGTTCACAAGTGCACTCGTGAACGGTACGATACACTCAACCAACTTGAACTAAGTGAATGTGTTTAACTTTTAAACTAGAAATACAAAGACAATATAAATGAAATTAAATTGAAACCAACTCGTAGCATCATCGATTTAAAGTTCGATACGATAAAATCTCAAGATACTATACGGTATTCGAAATATTATGATATTATAAAAAACGTATATATATATTTATATATATATATATATAAAAACCAAATCTCAAGACCAAGGTCTTTGACCAGTGTGTGTTGCCAGTGATGACATACGGAGCAGAGACGTGGTCGCTAACTATGGGTCTTATCCGAAGGCTCAAAGTCGCTCAGAGGGCGATGGAGCGGGCTATGTTAGGCGTCTCCCTGCGCGATCGTTTGAGAAACGAAGAAATCCGCAGACGAACCAAAGTAACTGACGTGGCTCGCAGAGTTGCTTCTCTGAAGTGGCAATGGGCAGGACACATAGCTCGCAGAACTGACGGCCGCTGGGGCAGAAAGGTTCTAGAGTGGCGACCACGAACCGGAAGACGCAGCGTGGGCAGACCCCTCACAAGGTGGACCGACGACCTTATAAGGGTGGCGGGCAACCGATGGATGAGGGCGGCGAATGACCGGCCACGGTGGCGAAAATTGGGGGAGGCCTATGTCCAGCAGTGGACGTCTTTTGGCTGATATGATGAATTATATATGATTCAACCAGAATAGAGTTCTATTAACATGCCAGCTAAAAGATTTCCTCCTTGTCTTCAGCGGTCGGGCAAAAACATACCTATCTACATGCTGAGTAATGAGTATACATAACTACATATATACCTAATGTATATTGACAATATGTATTTATACAATATCTCTTAGAGTTCCCTAAAGTCTTTTTGTATTGCTCCGAAGTTCGCTCAGTTTCCTGTATGTATAATTGAATTGCAGTAACTAACTGATCGATCAAGATGATGGAAGCTTTTGCACAGAACGAAATATACGACACACACTGTAGTCTATAAAGTCAATCAAACAGAATATATCTATAATATAAAAATGAATCGCTGAATGTGTTGCTAAGCGCAAATCTTGAGAGCAGCTGAACCGATTTAGCTAATTAATTTTTTATAATATTCCTTGAAGTACGAGGATGCTTCTTACGGAGTGAAAATTTAAAAAATGGCCTGATATAAAATATCACTTTTCTATATTCCCATACAACCTAAAATGTTTAAAAAAGTCCACCCGTGCGAAACCGGGGTGGGCCGCTATTCAATAATAATTATTATTATTATTAGATAAGACATTCGATACAAATAATTCCTACAAATGTGAGCTTTAAACCATTACACTAACGTTGGAATTTTCTCGTCATATGCTGCACACTATTGTTTCTATGTATGTATTGTAGTAAGTAGGTACTGCTCTGTGGTATTGTCAGAAAAGTGTCTACTTCACTTAATGTGTCAATCTAATTTATTAATTTCTTGTAGTTCAATACATTTTCTCGACATGTCAGTAATTAAATAACATAATTATTTCCAATATTAAGTAGGATCTTGTATGTAAGCAGACCTGTTTTTATTGCATAATGGCAGAATAACTAAGTACTTCAGTGGTGTAGTGATAAATAGTGTGTTTGGCTATTGTGCTGACTGTTTTTTAAGTTACGTGATTGTGCTTCACGTCCTCGGGACGAGCAATATTAGATAGTTATCAGTTGCATGAAAAATGCAACTCTAAAAACGACAAAATATATTAGGTAAGTATAATTATAACCATCATCATCGTCATTAGTTAAAGGACGTCCACTAATATAATCCATAATGTAAGTAAATAATGATCTAAGTTATATACATCAAAAACGATTTCCGTGGCTTTATTCATTCAGTTACTTTTATTTAGCAAAGCAAAAATGTGACCTGGAGACCTTTTAGAAAGCACGTTAAACCCATGAATATTCAGTGAACAATTAATGTTTAGCAATTTACGTAGACAAACGTCAATACGGTAAAGCTACTTTCATATAAGTTTAACTACCCGCTACATACACCGCAACTAATAACTAACTTGCTATTTAGTGGTAACTCAATGACCCTACGTCATTTATCTTCAGAACAACTTGACGTTTTGACAGCTAAATTTCTTAGGCGATTAGTCTATTTACTAAGAAAATAGTTTTGACCTACCCTCAAATGGAAAAATATAGTTACATACTTGGAGTTCGAAAAGATATGATAAACAAATGAACCTAATATTATAATTAATTGCCTGTTCTTGTGTTAATAGTGTGTTTGTGTGTTTGTTTGTCCTTCGACCGAGATTCGTATGGTAAGTAGCTTTTCAAATATTTGTAGTAGCTATCAACAAAATATTAAAATCTTAGTAGAATAGTAAACAAATCGCAAGACAGGCAACTAATAGTAAGCTGAATGTGAATGTGCCTGTTTACCCGTATTGACGTATTGACTGTATAATATATGCAAAACCAAAACTGTGCAATACCCTTAAACATTGGCTTGCCTTAAGGTTCGCGCGAATTACGGCGGATCGCACCGCATCGTACCGCCTCAAGAATCTTCCTACATCACTTTCGTACATTATATAAGTTACTATCGCACACTACAGGCGGGCGGCATCGTAATGCACTACGCACTGCTACACTACGGCCACTATGTGCTTTGACACAATTTTGTGCAGTGTACTAAAGAGAAAGCATCGGCAGTCAAAGAGGAATTGTCAAAGCAAATATTCTAATTTCCAGGGCCATAACTAAAAAATTGGAAATATTTACTTACCATACAATTTATCAACTTTCGTGATACTTTATAGTAAAATAAAGGATTAGCATTACAAATATTATAATTACACTAAAATTTTAATACCCAATTTAGTCGATGGTAAACACGGAATTTTTACATAATATTTTACGTTTTAGCTCGTGTTAACTGGCTATTTGTATGTTTTATGATATTATTATATCGTAGTACAACATAAAACAGTTGTGGCGTAGAATAATGCCATAAATAAAGGCCTATATTACCTATACTGAGAATATAAAAACGTTTATTGAATTGCTTTTTTATCGTCTAATTTTATTCAATATTGCTAAACGTCGTAGCTTATTAGTCCTTGTTTTGATTTAGTCTGTATAACAGGTTTACTACCTTAAATAAGCCCTCTTCCAAAAGTTTTATGCATGTTACAGTAGAGAATTTCAAAGATTTGTAATGATGTCGTAAAAACATCCGAATAAATGCGAAATTTTAAAACCAATTTGTGTGTTTGTTACCACCTAAACCTAAACCGCCTAAACGGCTGAACCGATTTCGATGAAAATTTGTATGTAGATAAATTCAGTCCTGAAGACGGACATGATCTCTTTTCCCGAAAATCGGACTTTTTCCCGAGGAATACAATACATATTTTACGCGTGGGCGAAGCTGTGGCGCGCATTACTCTCTTGCGAAGTCGGGGCGTGTCGCTACTATATTCATCAACAAAGACTCATATTTAAGACATTTTCTCTTATCAATTTTACGAGTGAACGTTTTAAACATAAAAGACAAATTGAATTTATGCAGTATTTAAACTTTCTTACCTGAATAAATTAAAAGACGAATAAGCAATATCCTGTACTTTGTAACATGACAATCGATATAGCTATTGATATTGTTTAAATTTTCCAATAAATATTAAGTATCTTTTATACAAAAAGCACAATCATGAAACTGATATTATTTTGTACATAAATACTGATATTCTAGATTGTGTCCTCTTTGGTCACCTTTAGGTCTTTAATCTCTTTCTGTCAGTGTCGTAAGAGGTGGTTATGGAACTAGTGGTAAATAAAATGGAATAAGTAGAATGGTGGACGAAGTCCTACCCTCAGTTTCTGAAAGGGTGATCAACGAAATTTAACTAATCACCTGTTAAATCTCATGTGAAGTACCAATTGGGTTGCTATTGATATTTTGATATTTTATTTGATATTTAATTTACTTTGATCTAATTATTAACTAACTAAATCAAATTGAACTAATTATCTATGCTTTTACAATGCTTTTAGGTACTTTACATGAGATTTAATAGATGATTAGTTAATTTTTAGTTGATCAGCCTTCTAGAAACTGGGGGCTAGTCTTGCAATACACCTATTCTTGTCATTCTGTTAATGCCGTCTTCTTACGTAAAAAAAATATAAATTTCTAAAAACATAAAAAATATCTGAAAAATAATTATGAACATATGAATACTCGCACATAAAATCAACCATCTGTTTGACTTTAAGGTTTTCATAAGATCACGTAAAAGATTACAATCATAAATATTCTTAGCTATTTATATAAAATCTAAACGCGGTGACAGTGTGTGAAGAAATTAAATCACATCAAGGTTTATAAAACCTTATTTCTACCAAATAATGTAAGAAATACATTGCAAGAAGATTTTACGCATATCACGTATTACGATGAAATCTGCTTACATTGTGATTTTAAATAAGTCGTTATTGTCATTAGATTGTAGCTTTTCAAAATAAAATACTGCTGTGTTTGTTAAATCACAATTAAGTAATCAAAAAAAAAAAAAAAAGTATATGAAATAACACACATAAGTAATCGCACACAGGCCAAAAGCTAAGTTATCAATTTTTTTATAGATTTCCTAAACATAGGTCACTTAAGTTTTTATCATCATATCAACAAAAAGACGTCTACTGCTGGACACAGGTCTCCCCAAGTTTGTCGGTCGTGATCTGCCAAGATCCAAGTCCAGCAACATATTAATATGATTTACACAAATATTCAATTTATCACTAAAAAAAACAGCCCGCATTTTAACATTTAAAGTATTTCCATTTACACAAATATTCAATTTATCACTAAAAAAAACAGCCCGCATTTTAACATTTAAAGTATTTCCATTTACGTATATACTCAGGGTACAAATGGGGCACATTAATTTAGGTTATGTTCACGTCTATGAAACGTCATGTTGTTATATGAGACTGTAAAAACCAATGAAGTTTAACATTCATATTATTTTAGACACAAATGATTTTTTTATTATCTTTACCTTGCCAATTTTAACACCATAACTTAGACTTTTTGTTAAAAATAAAAAGAATTTGTTTTGCTCGTGGGAATTTTACAACGAACTCGAAATATCATTACATTACTTCATCAAGTTTTATTGTTGTTTTTCTCTGTTTTATATGAATATCACGTTCGGTATTTGCTAAAAGAGCGAAATCAATTGAACTTAGTTTTTTAAACTTTATTGACCCAAACGTAAGTCTATATATATGAGATAAATAAATAATTGCCTGTTATGAATATTATGTAATTGATTTTAAAATCAACTGTTATTAGTTGTTTACTAACAAATGAATTAGAGCCGAAACAAAGATTTATGAAACAAAAATATTATTCAATTAATTCAAAATGGGCGCACGGTTTTTCCAAATTAAACGAAACAATTAAGCTCTTGCACATAGCTGCGGTGTGGTTTAATATTTACAGTAGTTTATGTGTAACTTTTCAAATTTATCTTAAAAACTAACTGACCTATGGTAAGAGAAAACACCTTATTCTTAGTCACAGATTAGAAGGTTAAAGTTCAAGTTACGAGTACCTATACTTAATGTAAACAATATTGTACGTTATATCAGCATTATTACCAATTTAACGATCCCAACACTGTGCGTGGTTCAAATTCATTCATTTGCGTTTGTATGCAAATGGCCTCATTTGATGCGAAACTTTGAGAGCTGCTAAATGAAACGTAATTGCGGGCCTACAAACAGTTCATATATGGATAAATACGGAACAACCCATAAGTAGCCTTAAACATTTTCTTATTGAGATATCATGCTTTTCGACTTCTCAATTTTGGCTATGGACAACGTAGTATTTATACAACTACCATATTACTACTACCATTCTGCCCTGCCCCTGATCTACCAAGGCAGTCGTATTTTAGAATTTTAACTTAAAACCTCGTTTTAAAATTATATATTTAACAACACCATCACTCTACACTAAAAACCTTGGCACTCATATAAGTTTAAGATAATGTAGAAGAATCACGCGAGCTGTAGCCGTATAATGCACAAGATGTGACTTTTCATCAGGCAAATAAAGTACAGCGATATACTAAGGAAAACAAACTACGTTGGATCCCTATTATAAACAAAGATAAGACCGTGACATTTACTTTGAAATTTCTCTTTACCAAGGTTCATATTTTCCTCAAACAAACATTCAGTTTCATTAATAAAAACTTCTTTCTAAAATTCAACTATAGGGTTTTTGTTTGCTTTTATATTTTTCTTTTTATATTTTCTTTGTTAGGCAAACGACTCTTTGGACTGCTTGGTCCCAATTTATGATATCACGTAACCCGTTGATTCTGTTATCGTCCCTATTATCTCCAATTTTACCATTTATCATTATACCCTTTGTTATCGATACGACAATTTGTCGTTAATGTATATTATCCGTTCTTTTATCGGGTGTATAAACTTATACCATTTATTTTCCCAACGGTACTTTTAATATCCGTTTCATTTAAAATGTTAGATGTGTAAGATATGGGTATCTAAGTTTTTTATTATTTTACAAGGTCGCCTTTTTCTTTAGGGCGTGGGCGGAAATGTATTTTATTTTTATTGTATGTGTAGTGGCACACGAGCAACTGATCCACCTAGGAGTAAGTGGTAACTACCACTCATACATGTCAGAGGGTATAGTAAGCGTATTTTTTTAATTCCGTGACATAGGTATCTTTAAAAAGCGCAATACAATCTTCCTAGAATTAATTAACTACAAAACAGTTAAGTTTTAATAAAAAAACATAAACAACGGAAAGATTTAAATGAATCCAAAAATTCTGTACTCCTGAGAGTGATACAAATTTCCTTAAAGAAATGCCTACAAAGATTTTCAAGTTTTAAACTTAGTAACTTTTTATTTTTTACATTAACCTGATGTTTTAACTTTGATAGATTAGGGTTGTTTAATGTTAACGTGATTTATTTATTAGTTGTTTTAAAAATAATAAAAAACAAGTTAATAATTTAATGTTATTGTATTGTATCTTTTGGTTTTAAATACCGGCTATGTTTTAAATACTGAATACCTAATATTAGTTTGAAACATAAATAGATGCTTTACAATTGATTATTGTAAGTTTAAAGAATTTTGTTTATTTATTTATTTATTTATTTATAATAAATAATAAATAAGTATTTTGTTAATGATTTAATAAGTTTATTTTAAAAGCCGGCATCATAATTAGCAATGTCTATGAAGTTAGCGTAGCTCTTGATGGCGAGTAAAGAACCTTGATGGGCAAATACCATAAAGAAATACAGTATAAATAACAGAAGAGATTAAACCTTGGGCAGCATCAATAGTTTTCTTTACCATGTTGTAAATACACGGTAGCAGCCAAACATATCAAAGGTACCTATTATCGATTATTCTTTTATAGCCATCATAGACATATTAGCCAAAAGACGTCCATTGCTAGACATAGGCATCCCTAAGACGGGTCATGGGCCGTCCTCGTTCCAAAAGCTAGCCACTTTTATTAAGTTTTAATTTTTAAACATCAATTTTAAATGTCAAAGAAAAATAATATAGTATCGTAATAAAGATTTGCATTTTTAATATATAAATAAAAGAAGGACACATAATTTTTGTTGGAAATTTTATCAAAGCCCCTTTTTATCAGTAACAACCTTAGAGGCACGTAAAATGAGTCCATTTGTTCAATAAATGTGTTATTGAACGAATAGACTCATTACGTGCCTCAAATATTCTGTTGGATTGTTATTATATTTGAGGCAGATATAGTTCTAAAACTTTGCATTATATTTATTTTATATTAAGCCCTTTGTGGTGTCGCACATGTAAATTTTCTAATTGTTTCATTTATATTTATTACTTAAAAGCCTTAAATATTGAGCATAACAAGGTTTACTCTAATAAACACAAAATATTTCACAATACAACTTTTCTGCAAGCTCTGAAAATGTTTTACCTATAATAATTAAGAGTATTTTATGGCAAATGCCTTGTATTAGCTATACTTATCGAATAAAGGTGAAAAATTAGTTATTAGTATTTTTACACACGAATATCATTGTGGACTATTTCAACTCTCGAAGTGGTGCTCCAATGTTTTAGCTATATACTACGAACTGCTTTGTAATCTAGATATTCTTTTATGTCCGAGCGAGACCTTTCCAGATCACTACGGTTCAACTCGCAAGCGAATATCGATTGCATAAATATAAACTGGCTACACCTTTTTCTCTAAAAATAACTTTCTACGTATTTAACTGAACTAGATAACAACTTGGGTCCTACTGTTTAACTCTAAATTTTACTTCCCCGAGCGGTCCGGCCCACTCATAATCGACAATCAGTAGATTGTCGATTCATAGAATCTATTCATAGAATAGATTAAAAATGTATGGGATTGACATAAGCTAACGACAATGTTTGCGGTAACTTAACTAGGCCTTATACATTAAAAAGTTTTATTGGAGCAATAAAATAACTGAACAACTAATGGGCATCAAAAGTAACTCGACATTCAAATACTTATTATTCATTGAGAGCACTTCGATAAGAATTTGAAGAGACCTTTTCGCAAATGATGACTTATTAGAATTTTCAACAAAACACGGTTCTCATTTATATTTTAGACAAATAAATTTATTGTTATTACTATTTAGTCCTTTATTTGCTTTGAAACGAATTACGCTTCAAGACAAAATAATATAGATTCAGACCTAGAGTTACAGGTACTCTGAAAATAGTTAAAAATTGTACATCAAATTGTGTACATTTGAATCTTTTGACTGACATGAACGAATCCTTACTAGATGTATGTAAATAATGTCTTTTAATGAATATGAAATGCTGGTAGGAAAGCCTTTGCATTCCGTAGTAGCCATACAAACAACAATAGCGTCAGCTACAACGCCAGTGTTTTGTTTCTTGTACTTAACAACAACGACATGCCTCTTAATAATAATAATAATAATAATAATAATCTTTATTGTACACACCAAATAATAATACAAGTAAAAGAAGAAAGAAGACAGCATACAAATAGGTAGGTAAGTACAATGGGCGGTCTTATCGCTTAAAGCGATCTCTTCCAGACAACCTTTGGATGGATTTTTATGATTTAGATAACAGCAGTTGTTGGTGTATTATAAATACGATAATATTAAATGCTATAATAGTCATACATATAAAACAAAAATAAAATAAAAAATACATACTAAAATATAAATATATATATATATATACCTACTACTACAATGAGTAAGAAATAAATAAATACAATTAAGTTATTATAATGACAAATAATGAGTTTTAGTCATGGATTTAAATGAAGCTAGTGTTTGTGCTCGTCTAATATCCAAGGGTAGTTCATTCCACAGACGTGTAGCCAAAACTGTAAATGAATTGTCGTAAAAACTTGTAGAATGTGACGGCATTTTTAACTGTAAGTTTTCTGATGATCGTAAGGATCTCGTATGTGTTTCATGAAGGAACTCAAAGCGTCCCTTAAGATAGGAAGGTGTTGAAGGGTTTAACAAAATATTGTACAGTAAAGAAAGGATATGAGCATTCCGGCGAAGTCTTATTGGTAACCACTTGAGTTTTTTGCGAAATTCTGAAACATGATCATACTTGCGTAGACCAAATATAAATCTTATGCAAACATTTTGAAGTCGCTCAAGTTTGTCTAGCTGGTTCTCGGTAAGATTTGGATAGCTGGCATCCGCATAATCTAAAATGGGAAGTAGTAGGGAATTTGCAAGCGCAGTTTTGGTGGTAATTGGGAGAAAGTTACGAAAACGCCTCAAAGACCCTGCTGCCGCAAAAACTTTTCGGCTGACTTCCTGCAATTGTGAAACCCAGGTTAGTTCGGAATCAATTAAAATGCCTAGATCTTTCACTTTTTTACTGTAAGGGATAATAGTACCATCAAGCACAACCGGTGGCAGCTGTGCCCAATCCACCTTACAGATCCTCCTAGAGCTACCAACGATAGTAACTTGAGTCTTGACAGGGTTTAGTTGAAGTCCAAAAATTCCTTTTGTCTCTGGGAATATATATAACATTAATTGTTTTTACGAAAATATAAATTGGTGTAACGATATCATGACAGAAGTACAAAAAATTTCAAGCTATTTTATTAAAAGGCTTAAAAAATTTATACCAGCCTGTTACTGTCCCACTGCAAGGTAAAGACCTCTTCCCATATTAAAGAATCTGCATCTATCAAACTATAAGAGGGGTTACACCTTATGTGTGGCAACGTCGCAATTTTTTATCATTGAATCGGAGCTATATTTAAAAAATATATTCTGCTTATATTTTAGAATTAGGTTGAAAATTGTATAAAAAGGTGCGTGGGTATATCATGAGATAATTCAGTAAATGAATTTGAATTGAATTACCTGATTTATTTACTCACAAGACATATCCGGCATAAAAATGTGCAATTTAGCAGAGATTTCAAATTCAGCAACTTGGCAGCGAATAAAATGTAGTTTGCCATTTTAACCTCATATAGGTGTTCAAACCTCTTTTGATCGAGTTATCTAAACGCAAGATGCAACAGTTAATTTGGGAACTACTACTGCTGAAGATAAATGCTCGCAATGTATAATGTTTTTGCTATAATAGCCACGCTTGGCGTTCAGATCGGCGATGATAGTAGTTATAGAAGTTATAGAATATATTATTGAATGATTTCGCAACTGCCTTTACACACAATAGTTTAACTTTAGTGATGGATCAAAATTTGACGGATTTTTCGAAATTAAAATTAATTTAGTATCTGAATTCGCGAACAAAATCTAGTGAGCTCTTTGAAATATATCTAGACACAACATATTCGCAATTTAACATTTGATGAGGGTCATTTATGTTTTAAATGATCTCGATTATCAAAATAAAATGGTTTAAATGTAAAATTGTACCTATTAGCAGAAGCAACATAATAAATGCTATCGCTATTATCGCTATAATTTGGTATCGCTATTTATTACTTGAATGTGTGATGTAACATCGTTTTATAGGTAGAAAAGAGAAAAAAAATTATTTATGTTGTTAAAAGTTATTTTTTGAAATAAGGCATTTTATTATTTTGAATACATTTAGATACATAAATTGCTATACGTAGATGTGTTTAACCCAGACTGTGAAAAATGTTTTTTTCGCATAAATAAATCTATATATTTATACATAATATAAACGGAAGGCGCTGATAAGAGTATGTCTGTTTGAACGCGCTAATTTTGAGAACCACCCGGATTTAGATCCGGTTTTCACTGTTAAACTGCTGTTTTCAAGCGGGAAACGAGCAACAACTTTTAATACCGATGCGAAGCTGGGCGAAACGATAGTATATTTAAACAAGAAAACAAGTAGAGACCCTAATAACTTTTTCTTTTACGCAATAGATATTTTACTGCATCGACTGCAGAAAACAGGTAATTGTTAACGGAAGATAATTAACAAGAGGACCTGTAAAAAGGCACTATGACTATATCAATAATTATAGTTCACGTGAGTAGATAGAATGTATTGGAATATTCTTTATTGCACTTTAAACATTACAAAATGTAAAGTCAATAACCGTACACCATGACATTAAGTAGTGATAATGGGCGGTCTCATCGTTAAAAGCGATCTCTTCCAGTTGCGTAGTAGTTTCCCATATGAAACTTTTAAGAATCAAAACAACATAACATTTTCCGTTTTTCTAATAAATAAGTATGTATTTATTATAATGATTAATACTTCTGCGTATTATATTTATTAACCGAGACTACTATAAGTATTATTTTTCAGTGCCAAATATTAAAAAAAATTAACTAGGCTGGTGGTTGGTTTGGTTTCTAAAGATTAATTTCTCTAACTCTGTTAGTAAATTTCAAAAGCTTCCATTTAAGAATACATAAATCACTTTGTTTCTAGACAAAACTATTTGCGTCATTTGATAATTTTAAAAACAACCATGCCATTATTTTAATGTAAAGTATTATTCTTTTTTTGTTAAGCTTCTTAGAATCTTGCTTTTGTAAAATTATAATATGTCTAAGAAATAAACTTTGCTACTTTGATCTTTAAATTAGAAAGTAGGTTTGTATATAAAATGCAAATTAATATAATCCACAAGAGTTAGTTTTAAATTTATAAAAGAAATTGTAAAGAATAATTACTTTGTAAAAAACTATCTTCTCAATTTATGATAGCATAATAATAAGTCGTCATGTTCTTGAAATTAGGTGCTACTGTATGTATCATTTGAATGTGTCTGCTTTGACACTACTATGAATTTCTATTTAAATCGAGTAATTTAAATAGAAATTCATAGTAGTGTCAAAGCAAAAGAATATGTTCTCTCTGTGAGAAGGTTGTATGCGAGTGCATACAACCTTCTCACAGAGAGAACATATTCGCTGCGCACAGTTTCTGAAACTCCCACTATGAAATTGTTATCGTACTGTCTGTGAAATTAAATTACACTATCAAAGTGTGACCATAACAAACGTTCTGCTTACCGATATAGGTAACATAATTATCACATAAGTAGCATAACATAACTAAACGGGTAACGCCGTCAATACGACGAACACACAATAACATTGGTGACATTTTCAATACCTACGTCACGTGCACACACGATGTGACAATGACGCGTAAATACGTCCAATGCTGTCAAGCTCTCATTTGCCGGCATATTACGTCCGAGAGCCACTCTATTTGAGGTACAGATGGACGAGCACGTTGTTTGTTACCGTGCTTAATAAAGGAGACATTGCAGATAGAGACCACGTGTATCGATATTCGGTATGACAAGTGTTTTATGATTTGACCCATAAACAAGTACAATTCTTCTACTATAAATATGTGTAAAGGTTGCACTTTTCATGCATGCAAAGGAAGCATAAGTCAAAATACACCTCTTTGGAAATTACTTTTTTGTATTGATGACCATCATATTTTTTATGTTGTATCACTTTTTTGCTATAAAAATAGAATTAAAATGTTCAACAACTTGCACTGAACTAAATTATTAAACGAACAAGTGTATGTCCTATAAGCTTGTAACCAAAACTCATATTAGTTTTCTCATTTTTGTTTCGAACTCCTCGTCAGTAAGCTATAAATAACGACTTCTTGTTACTTTCCTGTTCTTTTTGTGTTTTATCCCAAACTTTTACGCTAAGAAAAACCATATTAACATATTACGACGCGACGTGTGGAAGCCATAACAGAAACTGCGTCATGAAATCTACAAAAATTTTCATTAATTTTTAGCATTGACAAAGCCTTTTTAGTCGGACCGAGTACTGCAACTCATGTCATTCGAATAACAAGATAAAGACAAAATAATATGGTTAATTCACGTCAAAGGTGAATAAAACAATATAAATTTTTTGTGTTCAAGTCATGCTCATCATTAATAATTTAGGTACTGTTTCTATCACTTATTTTTAGATATCATAGTTACAATAGTATACACAACAATGATACTATGAGTAAAATCTATAATACCATATCACAATTACCTATGACAATTTGACCCTTCATTATTATTTCAGACAAGCATCTCCTCTTTGAACGGTTGATCCTATCCTATCCATCACGCTTCAATAGACAGATAGACAGATGATGTTCTAAAAGTGGCGGACGACTGATCGCTTCTACTCGAGTTACATTTTGTGAGGTAAAAGCTCTTAAAACTGAAGACTGTGAGTTACAATCTGTTTATTGAAACTGAAGTAGAGCTAGCAGCTAATTGGTTGGCTTGCCTTTTACTTATACTTAACTTAGAAGTTTAAATTTTGTGAGTCATCTGATAATGAACTCTATTTGATCTTATTTTTAACTACTAATACCATTACAAATTGAGACGAAACAAAAAAGCTTCCATCATTACCCAAAGAAACATAGGTAATCAGCATTATCCAACTAATTAAGATAAGCAGTTGTTATACAACATCCCTCTTCATGACTTACATAACAGACTATTGAGTAAATTGTCGTTACGTCAGTAGTGTTTTTCCTAAGTACCACCCGATAGCTAAGGTCAACTTTACCCCAAATTACTGAACGTTAATATGAAGATTCCGAACGATAGAAGAAAATTCGCAAATAAATATTTGTCCTATCGTGCAAATACAGGTGAGTGGTGAGGTTGAGGAATGTTAGAGATATAACCTCTTTTGTCCGTTGTAATAAGAAAATGCCTTTGTTTTTGATAAATAGGTGGCATAATCAGCAGATATTCATTTTCATTTTAGAGGAATTTGACTTTGAATATTTTTTGTTTGGCTTTGTCTAGAATCCATCAATAGGTACCTGTACTTTTAAACATATGTACATAAAGGCAGGTACGTTAGGTTAAAGGTTTAGTAATTATCTTTCTAATAATAAAACAATTTTAATGAGTGAACGTGTTAATCGTGGGAACTACCAATTTGTTTAGTAAACTTTCGCTGCGTGACAAATGAAAGCTACACTGATCCCTAGTGACATACTAACTTTTTCAATATACCATTGCAAGGAAAGCTACAACTGTTACTACAGTCAATATTCTTTTTTATTTTAAGTATTCTTAAGCGATTTCGTCTATTTTGTTTCGTGCTGACGCTATATTAAATTATTATATACCCTATTTCACTCCTACAATGAATACGAATGTAATGACACGTCATATGTTAAAATCGATTAATCCTCTTATGCTGAAGAGCGTGCCAAAGAAATAGACATACAAACATACCCACATGCATATATACATACAATACATACATACATACGCTCAAAAAATATTACCCTCCTTGACTTCAGCAGGCGGGCAACAAGGTGTGGGTCTCAGAACAATCTCTGTTCTGAGGTATGGGTAATTTGGAAACTGTTACCGACACGCAATATATTTGTATACTTATAATGTTTCTGTTTAATTGTATTGGTATTTGACAATAATTATAACCTTTTTAGTGTTGAGACCTGATGAGACTTATATTTCTATGACGAGTAAGTACTACTTTTTGTGCATAACCATAGGTTTTGTGTTATAAGCTTAATGTAGCTTATGACCAGGTTAGGATAAAGTATTTGGCATGTTTAAGTGTACATTAAACTATAATACATACTGAGATAAGTCTGTTTCCAGGAACAACGAAGCGGCGACCCCACCAGCAGAATCACTGCAACATAAACTTGTAAAGTTATTCCAAGGAAAATATCACATCGTAACTTTCTTGTGTGCTGTGAAATTGCTTTGAAACATTTACATACAGCAAACTACCGACATTCACTTTAAACTATTTTAATTTTACCGTAAAATATGTTTGCAGTAATATTTTGTCCAGTTATTCATCCTGAACTCATTCTTTTCCGAGAAAAGCTGACTTACGTCAGAATAAGTATAGATTGTATTAGTTGTTAGTTGGCAACAAAATTACGTTATAAGTACCTAATTTATAGTAGTTCTAAATAAACACTGAGTAGCGAAATACCTACCAACCCAGCGTTTTTTCCTTTTTCAAAATTCAAAACGTTGGAAAGGGAAAAGGACAAAACACGGATTAAATGAGGGTTAGTATCAACATCTTGTGTCTACCGACTATTATAAATACGTATAAAATCAAGATTACTTAGCTACCATCAGTGAAATGTTAAGGAACCTTGCTGCAGAAATCATCAATTATTTTGTAAATGACGTTTATTCTGTTGAATAAGTACTCGTACTCTAAACTTTCCATCCTCCCTCATTCAAGAATCTCAATGTGCCGTTACCTGCCCGCTCGACCAAAAATCCTAAAAATAAGTAAAAGAAAACGGGATTTCAACGGCTATTTTAAAAATGTTTGGAGGAATATTTATTAATAATAATTTTAACAAAATAGCGCTTTTTTTTCGTTTAACCGTTTTCTAGAAATACATTACGTATTTCTAGAAAACGGTTTAATGTGATATTCTGAATACTTAAATTTATATTTAGACGTTTTGATGTATCTAACTAAAATAGAAATAAGGAATTACTCCTAATTTCTATTTTGAGCAATATTAAGTAAGTACTGTTTTTATTTTGTCCTTTACCTTTTATTATTACCTATATTTTGATATTGTATGTAATTTACATTTATTAATAAAGTGATTGAATAATTTAAAGATTTTGCCCTTTACTTCTACTAAAGGACTCTTCCTAGCGTATTATCTTTTTGGTAATAATTATAATGCACATATCTATTATAAATAGACGACGAGTAAGTTGTTATACAAAGCCAGTGTTTTGCTTCTAAATGTGTTTACCAGCGACGATACATGTTAATACAGATGTGGACCTCAAATTGGCATGAGGACACTAAATAAAATTCAGATAGATAATAATAATAATAATAATATTTCAACAACTACACACAACGCCATCTAGACTCAAAGTAAGCATATTATATGCTTGTGTTATGGGTTCTAGAATGCGGATATACATACTTAAATACTTTTTTTTTTTGTAAATACATACATATTATACATAGAAACACCCAGACCAATGCAAATAAACATGTTCATGCACACAAATATTTGCGCTGAGCGGGAATCGAACCCGCGACCTCTGCGTGGCAGTAAATAAAAGATAAAATAGATAAAAGTTTTAAAATAATAATATTATAGTTTTATAACGTTTAGCCCTTAAGATTATAATCGACAGACAACTTTAATCTTCAGTATGGTCAGTGGTAATGTATGTAGGTGTGTGGGAACTCCCAAATGAAATCCATGTCCAAATATTTAATAGTATTTTTGGCAGATCTGATTAAACTCTACACCCTACCCTCGTCAAACAGTTATAGACAAGATAATAATTAAAACATAATCAATGTATAAATAATTTCATATAATCTCTATTTCGGCACGTCAACCTATATAATAGCCAGTTAGTTTAAATTATGCAAAACAATACGCTGCGAAAAAAATCGTGATGCCTCCAAGAGACCCATAAGTATTTGTTTCTTTCTTTAAAGAAACGTGGATTTATTAAAAACATCTCAAATTGCCAGGTCTTTGTATGTGAAGAGGCCTTTAATCTGCAGTGGGATAATAAAGAACCTGAATTATAATAAGTTGCAAAACAAAATAGTACCTTAATAATCCTATTCTTAATTGACTTACGTAGAGACTCTCTAAATTACAAATTGAGGATGAAGAACGTGCCAAAAGATGAGTGAAATACGAGGTACGTACATTTTTGAAAATCTTTACATTTTTTTCAGTCAAACAGATTCAGGTACATAAATAATTAAAAAAATGTGTGAAACAGGTCTAACGCGAATTGAAAACACTTAGAACGCCATGTCAACCAGACACAATAGAAAATCTATTGTTTGTAGTCACCGGTGATCGACGACTTAAGCTCTCGTCTAGCTGCTTTTTTACATATTTATGTTTATTAGTTTGAATGTATTTAAAACTTTTTTAGATGTAATCTAACATTGCGAGAAGAAAACATATTTTTTGTTAATTCATTATGACTCGCCTGTACACTACAACGAAAGGTCGGCATGCTAAATTATAATGCACTAATACCCACATAAATAACCCTTTCCGGGTGTTACAACGATCTATAATTTATCCTATTATCACGTCAAACGGGTTTAAGAAAAAAGGGCTTAGTCATTTATGCTCAATCATAATCTCTGTTTTATATACCCGAAGTACCTATGTTGTATGTTTATATATGTATGTAACATGGTTTGATAAAGTACAAGCTAATAAATGAACATTTACTACTTTCTTGGAAGGAATACAAAAAATACAAAATTTGGTATTTGCTTCATTTATTTATGCAAGACAATGACACTTATCTCATGTTAAATTACAAACTGCATCAACTTTAAGCAAAGAGTATCAAAGTCTACAAAATAAACATTAAATGCTATCATTCTAACTAAAATCGTGCGTCCAGGTTGAATATCCATTTACGTTATACATAACTAAGTTACAAATCAGTCAGGTTCACGTTGCGGTCCACTTTCATGTTAATGTCAGTGTCAACGAAGTACGAATCAATGAAGGTTGTCCTGTCAACCATATCGTAATCCTTCAGCACCCACCGTTGCCACCTTGTCTTCATGTCACACACCATCTTCTTGTGGAAGACAACCACATCAACAAACTTCATGTTGGGAGTGAAGAACGTTCCAACGTCAATGTGACGATCCAGAGGGAAACCAAGAGGCATCTTGTCTAGCAGAACGGTTGACCTGAAGTCCACATTCCAGTGCTTGTGATTAATATCCAAGATTGTAGTATCAACGTTGTCAACCAATCTCAATGGGGTAATGCAGACGTAGAGCACCATGTGCATGCCTCCAACTTTACCCTTCGGCAACAAGAGCCTGGTTGGGAAACCAGTGTGGTAGTTCTTAAAATCATGAATAAGAAGGTCTCGCATATCAGTAATGGATTCCACCCTCTTCCACAAGTCACGGGTCATTATACGATCCGTGACCAGGTTATGCATATCATAGGAGTTCCTGACGATTGTGTTCTTTCCAGTAGTCAACTTGTATAGGAACGTATCGAGTTCAACGAAGTTAAGACGGTTGGCATTTATATCGATCAGACGACCAAGATGATCCTTTTTGGGGCCGAGGAAGATCTTAACTACGCAGTCAACAGTTTTGTCGGACAAGACATCCAGAGTGACCGTAAATTTATTGTGATTAAGGCGACGTTTGCGGACCATGAAGACCATGTCAGATCTAGTCTTCTTCCTTTCCTCTTCAGTCAGCACGACGGCGTTGGTCATGTCCATAAGATAGTCATCAAAGTAGGTGACTAGTTTGTCAACTACAACATTGTCAATTTTAACTCCGGGGAAGTAGAGATCCTCCTTGGTGTAGCTGGGCAGACGCAGTTTGAACAAGCAAACAAGATCAATGATGCGTTTCTGAAGTTGGTAGAATACAGGGTCACGTAGAGCTGTCTGGTAGTGGTCAAGAACGGTTGGGGCGACGAAGTAGCTACAAAAAATATTTAAGATCAATAACATTAAAATTGTCCAGGTGATTGTTACCATCTATACATATATAAAGCGAAAGAGTTTGTTGTTTGTTTGAACGCGCTAATCTCTGAATCTTTAAGTTGGATTTGAATAATTCTTTTTGCGTATAGTCCAATTCCTGAGAAAGGTTATAAGCTATGTAACATCACGCTACTGGCAACGGGCGCAGAGCAGTAAGC
Source organism: Parascotia fuliginaria (assembly GCA_963082885.1). Classification (NCBI taxonomy): domain Eukaryota; kingdom Metazoa; phylum Arthropoda; class Insecta; order Lepidoptera; family Erebidae; genus Parascotia; species Parascotia fuliginaria. The sequence goes on from OY720187.1 coordinate 9,531,427, forward strand.
AAAGATGTGGGTGAAACCGCACCGCGGAAAGCAAGTATATGTTGTAACTCAACTACTATGAAGTATGAAACAAAAATGCTACAACTTACTTGTCAGAAGTGAAGGTGTTGAATCCAAGGGCCGCTTTCATAACAATTAGTAAGTAGCGATAGGCCTCAACGTAAATTTTGTTCACAAACGTTTTGTCAATTTTACCATAGATCAGTTTGCCGAGCATCTCCATATCGTCGTGTTTAGTCAACTCAAGCCTCATACCGTTAATCTAAAAATGAAATTAGATATTAATATCAGGCTTTTTTAGATATTTCAATACAATTTTCTTTGTATGTATACTTACTTCAACGAATCCCTTAATGATGCAATCCCTAATGATTCTCTGGTACTCTTCACATAGGCGAATAATATCATAGTTATAATCATTAGCAATAACATAGTTATTGAATCTCACTGGGAACTCAATTCCATTGTGCGTCTTTAACCAAGGCCAGTAACCAGTTCTGATGGTTTTGTGGTACGAAAACTCCTTAATCTTTCCTAATCCATTTGACAAACGTTCCAGATAATACCTGGCCAGAATCTGTTGGTACATGTAAATGGTAAGCTCAAAACGCCTGATCTTCAATTTATCCAGAACGGTGTCCCTCATCCAGAATGGATAGTCGACGTGGAAGTAGTAATAGTAGGTATTTAGATCGATGTCCTCAGTGAAATAGCGAAGTTTGTCCTCCTCCGTAAGGTAAACACGTTTGTCATAGATATTTTCATCGATGATGTAAACATCTTTGTCTGTCTTCTTGATTCCGTAGAAGTCGCACAGTTTTAAGTCCAAAAGTCCCTTCTTCATTTTCAGGAAGTATGCCTTTTGGATAACATCAGCACGTACAAAGAAGTAAGGATAGATCTCATAGGGAGGAGGTAGAATGATTCCCTTGCAGTCCTCACGGTGTCTGACTGCCACGGTAAGAGCGTAGACGAACATGCCTTCGTTGCAATGAAGACGCATCCAGCAGGCTGTTTTAAGGAAGGTAGTGAAGTCTTTAGCGTAGTACAACATGTGGAACATTGTCACCACTTCTCTGAATTGACGGTCGACGTGCAGGGTGAAGATCTCACCGCGAGGCAACATACCAACATTCCACATTCTTAAGAAGTCTTTGACAACATCGGTTTTCTGAAATATAAAAAAATTGGTAGGTATTTACACAAAGTGTTATTATTTTTCTACAATATTGCAATATGATACTTCCGTTACTTACAGTGAACAGTTCGCTATTTTCATCAAACTTGAAGTCCGTGCCGATTTCCACAAGTTCTTTGTAGAGAAGAGGCTCCGTCACATGGTTGAGCAGTTTCAGTATAATCAATTGCCTTTGCTTGATGTCCACATCGACTAAAAGAAAACAACCAACTTAATAACAGAGACATAACTAAATAAAACTATTACGGGTCTTAGCATCCTTTGGATCAATAAAGGACTGCCTCAGAACATGTCTCAAAAAACAGTAATACGTAAGAAATGTGATGTAAAACTTTCCAGTATCCCTAATATGAAGCAAATTATTAGCCGATCTTGCCGTAAAATAAAATTCAACTAAAGCAAAATTATTTCTGTAGTTTAGATGTTCTGTTCCAATCAACATTAGACTAAGCATCAAAATGCAGAATTGCCTACTAAGAACTGAGTACCATTTAAACATTTTGATATTTAAAGTTATAGATATCAAGTACAAGACTGCGCACTTACCGATGGTGGTATCGTCAATCTCCCTCGCCATGGCCACGCCGGCCAGACACGCTATGAACAACAAAGCAGCCCTCATCGTGGAGTCGACTCGGTGTGAGTACAACTGTGCTTCTCTCAACATTCCTCCACCTTATATACTAATTTATCAACATTACGATAGGACAATTTGTTTATTTTTTCTCAGATAGAAAGGGCATCTCCCTCTCTACATTGTTGCATTGTACCTACATAAAAGATAAAAAAACGTATAAAGAAAGAAGTGACAGGTTAAAAAAACAAATACATTAAAATTATATTGACTCTTACAGTTATATTCCTAGAGGCCACTCATCAGCAGATTAGGAAACTTTCTTTGGTTTCTTTTTCTTTTTGGGATTTTATTATATCTTGTCATAGTTTTTTCAGTCAAAAGACATCCATAAGACCTTTGCGGGTGTCACCACTTCAACCAGTCATGATTCATCCCCAACCATCGGTTGTCCGCCACACTACTTAGCAGTTAGGCGGTCCACCTAGTGAGAGGTCTGTCCACGCTACGTTTTCTGGTTCATGGTCACCACTATAGTCTGCCACATGGCCATCAGTTCCGCAAGTTATGTATTCTGCTTATTGTCACTTCAGTAAGGTGACTCTGCAAGCTGTAATAGGCATTGTTTTTGTAATATTCAACAATCACGATTAACACTTATCACCGTAGGCCGCATGTTTATTTGCCACGTTACTTGTATAAAAAATATAAAGAAACCCAATTCTATAGTAAAATATACGAGAACAAGGTTCGGCTAAAAGTAGAACATAATTCTTTCAGTTACTGTTTATATTGACGTAAGGGCAGGATAACCGTTTAATCCATTAAGACGAAATACTTTCGGGATTTTTCATTTATATTTATGAATGAATGTGTCCCAAAGTTGAGGATTAGGTCCTTAGAATAAAACAATGTTATTTTGGGCCGGTTGTCTGCCATTTTTTTAAGCAAATATTTATTTATGTCAATCTATATGATGGCTTATTGGTCACAGCATCTGCTTATACGAAGCAGATTCTTTAACCACTAGATCATTAGACATTAGGGCTTAGGCTCTAAATCGGACAAAAGTACCTACTGATGGACTTTATCGAATTGATAATATGTACTTTCTAGGATTTCTTTAGATAGGTACTACTGATTTACGATGTTAGCAAAAATATTGTGTGATTCTCTGGCCTAATAAAAAATGACTGAAATCGCCAATCCGCCTTGAGAAATAAGTTTCTCTGTATTAAAACGTCCTGCAGTGAGATAACGGGCTTGCTCCTTATTTTACTGTAAGACATAAAAAAATGCTAAAAGTTAATACCCTCATACCCTTGAATAATAACCTATAACTTCTAGTAGATATATATTATTGCGATAAGACTCCAATAAAGAATTACAATGTAATTATAAAGATTACAATTACTATTATACGTAAACTTTGACCTTTTAACGCTCTCCCTAAGTTTTTTACTAATGACAGACCACTCAAAGATAATTACAGTCAGTAGCATTATTCTACTTAGTAAACATGTTCTGATTATTTTTCGATTTGAAACGTTAGTTAGTTAGTAATTAGTAAAGTTGTGAGGCTTAGTAAAGAATAAAAAACTGAAGTTCGGCAACACGCTAATAATATTTCTGTTACGTTAAACGTCAATAGACTAAGCGATAAAAAGTATTTTTTTAGCTAACTTCATGAACAGTATACTTACCTATATTTATGTAAGTTACATTGATATCCAATAAAAAATATATTTGTAAACACTGTTGTTTTTCAATTAAAATGTTAGTTATTAAAAACGTTTTTGAATAAATATATCCAATTACACCTTCTAACCATTTAAATAACCGGTACAGAAATTCTACAACTAGCAAATTCTTTTTTTTTTGGCCGACAATGACAGCCCACGTGATGGTAAGTGGTAACTGTCGCTCATGTACGACTCAGAGTCCCTATCATTGGACTCTGCGAACACGGGTACTATGAAGGTAGTAGAGTAAGTGAAAGGATTGAGGGAGGTGAGGAAAAAGCGGGGAAATAGCGATATTTTCTTTATCTGGAATAGTTATTTTCTCAACACCATCGTAATAAGACTATTGCTATTACAAACAGAACGCATAGACGAGATGGTGGACATCAATATTGATGAATAAACAACCAACGGATAAATTAAGCTTCACTGACAAAGGCACTTAAGACCCCTCTGGACTGCCACGAAGTCAGTCTACTTATTAGCATTGCAGTGTATCAAGTTAATAGACTCCGTGTGACAAATATACTTTAATAGATGCTTGACAATTCGTCGAGACAAGAAATAAGTGTTCGGATGTAATTTTTTATCAATACTTAAACATAAAACATGTTTGAATTTGAGTACAATTTCATATATTTTTATATTTTTAAACTTACCATGAGTTAGAGTAAATTGTAATTAGTTAGACAAATATAATAGCTTTTACATCAACAAAGTAGTTATGTTTGTGTTTAGTTTTTAGTTACGTTTGAATTATAATTCAAACATAACTTTACACCGAAAATGGGAATAACTATTAATGTTTCGCTACCCACAAGTTTCGGCACCCCCCGTCAGCCAGCACAGGTTACACATTAATTCTAACAAAATAAATCAGTTTGATAAAACACCCGTCTATCTTCATCAGGTGGTATTATGTTACGAAGCGAATTAAGTGGTGTCCCCGAATTTCATGCACTAGGCTTTGAAAGCACTGAATATTTCGGGATAAATGACAAAGGGTTGCATCATCTCTACATAGTATAAAACAAAGTCGCCTCCCTCTGTTTTTTTGAATAGATAGAGTGATTCAAGAGGAAGGTATATATGTATAATACACGCATAATATAGTAGAGGAACACTATAGTTTCTAACGTGATGTTTCTTTGCGCTTACATTGCAAACGCTAGCCGGGCGGAGTCTGGCGGTGGTGCCTTTGAGACATGCGTATGATATGAGTAGGTATATTTAGTATCAGCATTGCACCCGTGCGAAGCTGGGGCGGGTCGCTAGTCTATACTAATATAAAAAGCGGGAGATTTTGTTTGTTTGTTTGAACGTGCTATTATCGCTGGAAGTACCAATCGGATTTAAATAATTCTTTGTATTGTATTTGATATTCTCGAGGAAGTTTATGTTGTAGGTTGTGTAGCATCACGCTATAAGCTACGCGAGTAGTGCAGTAACCAAAGATGTAACTTAACGCGGGTGAAGTCGCGCTGCAGATAGCTAGTCAGGGTAATAAGCAGCATTTGAATAGTCTATTACTTGCATTGTATATAAACAAATAAGGCAAAAATGATCCTGCTATTCGTTCGTTTAGTTCTAACTACGGTTTACGTCGTTCTTTAGAAGTTAATGCACAACAACAATCCCAGCTTTTCATTATGTGAATAGTATCGGTCTAATGGTGTACCTGACAGAAAAGGGATTATGCAATTTATTAGCTGTATCCGCTACGTTTAATTAACCTAGATGTTGGTCTTTATTGCTTTGGTATTCTGTTAATATAGTTAAAAGGCAAAGACTTCTTCCCAAATAGAGAAACCTTGAGTATCAATTACCCCGCTTTCTCAAGACAGACTTAAATAAACGTTTTTCTCAACATGTTTTCCTTAGTTTTTAATTCGAAGAAGCGCTGCTATAAAAGTACATCTAAAATGTGGGTGATATAAACTAAGTGCTCTAGTTTTAAAATAAACACACTATTTAGTTGCATCAGTAGCCCCAAACCTAAATACGGGCCGAGATATTTGTTTCTACTTAAATATCGTTAATATGCTTTTTCGATCGAGATTTTAGCTGTTACCAATATTAAGTAGCCTTCTTACATAATTTAATAATATTAGATACTATTACGACCGTCCATAATTTAGTAAACATTTTTTTCATAAAATTATCCGGCGAATTCAAAGTTCAAACAGAATTAACAACATATTAATTCCTTTGATATAGAACACAAAGTTTAATTAAATATAATTTGGATTATGCTCGTCTAGAGACATTTGTTTGTTTGTTTGTTTGAACCCGCTAATCTCTAGAAGAAGAAGTCGGATTTCAATAATTCTTTTTACGTATGATAGCCCAGTTCTTGAGAAAGGTTATAGGTTATGTAACATTACGCTACTGCAAAGACTAAGCAAAGACGCGGGTAAAATATATAGTATCTAATATATTCAGCCTCTATAAATAACTGTCGTCATATTGTTATGAAAATAATAACAAGAGACATCGTGATAATGATTAATAGGTACTCCCAGTGATAAATCAACAGTACATATTGTATTTACTGTTACCAAGTGAGAAACAGTTGTTTTTATTACTCGTGATAGCAAGAATGCTCAATCTAATGGAGTGTTGTCAAGTAAGAGCTTTCTAGTAATATAATTAGGGCGCCCAGAAAATAGTGCCTAGCTCCGGAAATATGTAAATAAATACCTAATGAATTCGTTAGTGAATAGTAATTTGGGTGTTAAAAGAACGTACTGTTGCTAATCAAGGATTTTGTCTCTTGAACTGCCGGTACTGTAGTAATGTTTTTAATACACAAAAGAAACTACGACATTATTAGATATCTTGCCGCAACTTTCATTATTCATTCCATGTTTTTGATGGTGTGTACTCTCGAGTGCCGTATATTTTAATTTAAAAAATTGAGCCGAAACACGAATGATCATCGATAGCAGTAGTGGCAGTCTTATCACAAAACGCTGCTGCCCGTCCTTTACATCATGCGTCATAAGCTGCCTTGTCACATTTGATGGTTAGACCCTCAGAACACGGAAGTCCTGAGGTTAGACCGCAATCATTTGGTTGAATGACTGTGCTAATGAAACATATAAGTACAGCTAGAACGTATCGATACTATTATATAAAGCGGAAAAATTTGTTTGAGTGTTTGAATAAGCTAATCTCTGGAACTACCAGTTGGGTTTGAAAATTTCTTTTTACGTATGATAGTTCTCACGGAAGGTTATAGGCTATGTAACATAATGCTACTGGCGAAGGAAGCAGAGCAGTAAGCAAAGGCGCGGGTGTAACCGCGCCGCGGAAAGCTAGTATGTTATACTTCGCTAATGAGCGGTGGAGTCGTCACTTGCCGACAAGGATCTCTTCAACAACTTAGACGCTGAAGGAAGTAACAAAGTATGTTTTTAAACTTTTTCTACCCATTGTTATCTTTATAGGTACCTAGAGGAAGTTTGTATCTCATTGAATCTTCCCACCACACGGTCTGCCCACTTGTCTTTATAAAGATTACAACTTTTGTTAGAAACTAATCCACATGGACTTTTGATAATGTTAGATGAATGAAAGAAAAATAAACGTTCAAATTATACATTTTCACTAGCCGATAGAGCCTTAAAAGGCTTATTACCACAAACGAAGGGATAAATATTTATAGTAAACCCGTACATCAAATAAATCGAGTGCATTAAATACAGTTAATATAGTTATTATGATTACATAACAGAAGCACATGTGCACTTAAGAAATGAGTGAACAAATCTAATTTGTATTGCGAGCGATCTTTCATCATAACGTTGTTAGATGTGATAAAAGTTATTTTACATTACATTTTCTAATACCTAGGAATATAATAGGAAGGTTGTGTGAATTACTGCGCCAATTACGCATTAGAAGTGCGTGTGATTCTGGGTCCGATCACCAACTGTCTAATTCCCAATCGATCATAAAGTTCATCAGCATCATTATCATAAGCCGAAAGTCGTCCACTGTTAAGTCCCTCAAGTTTCAAAAGTCATAAATTTGCCGCATCGTATTTGATTTCTACAGATTCAAAAAGACTTTTTATAGACCCTATTAACTCAAAAGATCTTTATCAAGAGTTTAGGAGCGTCAAAAGTTTTATGTTTTGGGTTTATGAATAGTAAACTTTTCTCTGGAATTTAGGGTAACCGTTTTCGGAGGTTAACAAGGCAGCTAGTACATATTTTGTTTTTTCAAAATACGTGCTGCTTAAAAAATATATACATTAATTAAAAAATAAGGTATACTTTACGCTTTAATTTAGGAGGAAAAACGCTGGCTCAAGTAAAGTTTCTAAGTGATTCTAAATTAAATAAAATTTACTTATACACGTATCATTAAATTAGAGTTTTCTTTTTTCTGTGTCTTAGGCATTTATAGATATTTTATCCATTTAATATTGCTTTTATATTGATTATTTCATGTGGTCGCCTGTCTACGATACGAAATGTTCATTTTTTTAGCAAGCTCACGTTATACATTCTTGGAAGTTAAAGGTCATACTATAACTATTTAGGGGCGCCTTCTAGAAATAGAATCGGTTTCTATTCAGTGACCCAAATTTAAATGTTAGACCGAATTGGATCCCCTTTCGTTACTCTTAATTAATCCGAACATGTAACTGTGAACTGCCAAACTGCATTTGGCTAGTATTAACCGCTTATGGATTTCTACAATGCCAAAGGGTTAGCGAATCAACTACGAGTAGATAATTGTTTTCAAATAATATGTATCTACTGTACTAAATAATGTGTGTACTGAGTATCATCAAAACGTATTAATGTTGTCTGCTAGAAAATTTATTATTCAACCGAAGAAAGATTTTCAATATGTACTACAAACCAGGTGTTATGTGGGTTAGGCATAATATAATATTCATAGCGATCATAAAATAAGCTTTTGAACGTAAACATTGTAATACGAAATTTAATGTGTTGATATTTATAATGTATGATCAATTGGTCATATACGAAGACGTAAAATATAACTACAAATTTAATGCTTTGGATAAGGACTCGTCCAGGACTGTTCCTTACCTTTTATTTGTCCACCATACATTTCCTACGCAAGGTTCAAAGGGTGTATTAACTTCATCATACTTAGAATTAACATCTCTTAGAATATTAGATAAGGTAGTAGCTTAGTAGTTATGTAAAGAAAGATACCAATCTATGATCTATACTCATATGTGAATAATTAGTAAGTACTGTGATTGATTAACATGGCTGTGAGTGTCAATCTAACTGTCAATCGTATACCAGTGATGGTGTTTGACAATCTGAAATACGAGAATTATGTATTAGCAGTCATATATTATTAATTAAAATAACTATTAGCAGTAGAATAACAATTAAGATCTAAATTAGAGGGTAACAATGTTGGTTAATTTAAGTAACATGTGATTTTCTTGTCAATGAGTCAACTAGACTTTACTTGATTGTCATTTTGTTTCTAATACGGCTCCAACAAGCACACACGCAAACGTATTATACACACGACATTTAAAAACTAGCGACACGACAGGTTTTCGCACGAATGTACAATGTTTGTAATGTATGTTGCATTATACATAAAAACCGGGCGGAAAAATTCTCTGAATAATAATTAGTAAAAACCATATCGAAATACGTTGCGTGATTTAGAAAAAGCTTGCGGAGGGACAGAACAGAAGAAAACAGATACTCAACCTTTAAAGAATAACGTTTTAAATGCAAACAATCTATAATTTAAAGCATTAAATACACGCACTCTCTCAACACAGGTAATAATATGAATCTAATTAATATTTATGTCAATTGGCGAAACAAAACTGACACTGAATAGCATTACAAACAACAAGTTAAAAGAGTTATATAAACTTTCGATTATACTTTTTCATGAGAAAGCTTTTTTTTAAACGGTTCGCTACTTCCTGTGGAGGTGAGCTCGTCGGAAATGTATATATGAGCAACAACTATAAAAGTTTTATACGAAAGGAAATGACGTTTATTGACGAATTGAGCTGCCTCTGATGGTAATGGGAATTCTTAAATGGATTGGCGTTATAATTAAGATAGAAATGAGAGATCTAGTAGTGTATGGCTTGTGTATAAGTATTTGAATTGGCGAAATTTAGATGCACAATGTAAGTAGATTCATGCATAAAGGAATATAAAATAAGAAAACAGGCCACCTATAAGGCCACCGCAGCTGCGTTCTACGATTTTTTCAACCCGAGGCAGGAACTTAATAGTGGCGCACCCCAACTCTAACGAGCAGGTAGAGTAGTAGCCCCCCCCCCCCCTCCCCTAGATACGGCCCTAGGAAACTAATAAACTAAAGGGGCAGAGTCACTTTGGTAGGCTAATATATAAAACAAAAAAAAATCAGAAACGACATGGATTACCAGATTTAATTTTCGAAAGTATTTTGCTCACTATGCACTTGGGTCTGCTCATTACATTCTTTGGGAGTGTAGTCTTTTTAGTTATAATACATATTACTGGAATTAGATATAGCTCACATAGGTCCCTTAATATTACTTGTCCGTGGTGCTCTCTTTTAATAGGTCATAATCCTATACAGATTAAATTTGTCTCCCGCTTTGCAATGGAGGGAAGTGGACATTTTATTTCCAACTCCTCCTTTTACTTCTGACTAAATTCGTTGTGGGGTCCAAGACAGTAGGTTTAGTAGTCCCCGGGACGCCCCAGTGTCAATGCTCGGTGTTTCTTCTTGAATATCACTGTTAATCCTGGCTTACAGGAGTCACATTGATGGGCATGTGGGTGGGTTTGTTCCGATTTGGGTATGAAAGAGTAACTACGACTTACATAAATGTTATGTCAAAAAGCATAATTATTATAAGACCTATACTCATGCAAAGCCGGAGTAGGTCACCAGCTATAAATATACTGACATAGATAAAATAAAACTTTGATCGTAAAAATTAATTAAACAAACAAATAAAATAATAATAAAACAACAGAATCGTAACGTTCATTGTCAGTTGAGATTAACAGAGATTCATTACATAGCTACTTATAGTACTAACATTCTTATTTACGATCCATTAAAACGGTTACGTATTACGTGCCGTAAAGTTCAAGTACTGAGAATAATTGAAACAAACGGCACGCTTTTGCCATGTCACTTATGTAAGGCGTAGGTTAAGTGTCGTTACGAGAAACTTTGATACACCGAGCGAATTGAAATGAAGTAGATACAATTGAATTACCTATGATTGTTAAACCGTTGTGTGAATCGATGAATCAATTTGTAATGCTCATCTCGTAATCCTTATTTAAATGATAACAATAAAATGCATTTTTACTACCCAACATACCCGTATCGGCTTTTTCAGTTGCATTCAACTCAAATTACCTAAAGGAAAATAATAATAATAATAATCTTATCAAAAGTGAAATAAACCTAGCTCTACGTGACGATGGCGTTCCAAATTTAGTAATTTTATTTAAAATTGTAATAATCTAAACTGTTATTATACTTAAAGAGAACAGGTTTTATTTTTTGTATGTTTGTTTGTTTATTTGCAACAATTTAATAAATTTGCCTCTAGTATGTTTGCTGAAGCAAGAGTTGACGGGTTTCATGCCATAATACGTAAGAGGTTAGCGTCAATGATAAGCAGGGTGCGAGGCAGCACTAATAGCATCCTGAAAGTCATTGCGGATAAGCAGGATTCCAATATCCTAAATGCTCGTGCATTCTTCGTGCACACTTCGTGCTCAGAAACGATAATGTAACTTGTATCTGTTTCTGTGTGTAAACACAAAATTGTAATACAGTTAATATCTTTCACTCTTTTTATATGGATTTAGTCTGAAATAAAGATTTATTATTATTATTATAATATAATGTCATCAATTTGAAAATTTCTTTCACCTAAGTATAGAAATGAATAAATGAAGTGGGTAACAAAGGCTACATTTTATTATGATTAATATATTTTTAGACCTTTTTAGAATTACAACAACAACAATTATTATTTTACACCTTTTTGCACCTTCGCAAATCTGAATAATGCAATACGACACTACAGCAATGTTATTTTCCGTAGGTGTTGTGGGACCAAATGAAACTTTTCATACCGAAGCGAAGCGAGGCGGACGTCTAGTATATAATTATAATAATAAAGCAGCCCGCCCGACTGCCTGTTTTGTTTAAAGATTCGTTGTTATTAGCAGTTATTAATGTAGTGTAAATAAATTCTGTTATAAGGATTTTATTTTGTTTTTATTATACAATGACAACTAAGGTTCATCATTATATCAGTTCAAAACGGATTCTGAATTACTATCGGTGGAAAAGTATAAACGTGGAATACTTTTAAGAATAGAGTGTACTCCGAATACTTTTATGTCAATGTCTAATTCGATTATTCTCACGTCTCTTCGATCCATTAGGGTTCAGCTTAAGCAGTGTACCGCAAACAATTCAAAGTTTTATGTGGTTTAAGTTCTGAATACCTAAGCAATCTTTATAGATATTGAAAACGTTTAAAATTTTGATTCTAGATACTTCAATATTGACTGCATTGCATTATCACCAAAATGTAATATTGTAAGTAATTAGATCGCAGCTTAAGCTTTCCTCTAGTGCTCAAACGTTAAACTTAAATCCTATTAATATGATACATGCGAAAGTTTTTATGTGTGTGTAAGTATTTGTTACCACTCAGCGCCTTAACGGCTGAACCATTTTAGATGAAAATTGGTATGTAGATAGATTCGGTGCCTGAGACGGAGATATGCTACTTTTTATCCCATAATTCGGTCTGATTTCCGAAGAAAATATATATATTTTACGGGCTAGCGAAGCCGTGGGGCACAGCTAATTTAGTTATAAAAGTTGCCTGCACATTTACAAATACAGCAAAGCTTGTATAGTTAAAGTTACTTAATTCTCTTACTGTTAAGCTTTGCCTTTTACATACCTTACTGTAAACTCAACAATCGAGAATTAATGATACTAAGACAGCCCGTCTTATTAGCATTGTGTCTAAAATTCTCATCAAGCCATTGTCGTGAAGAAAACTACCTTGTGATAATATTAGCAATACTTAATTGCTACATTACAAAACTAATTAAAAAAAACTGAAATGTACCGTCAAATTTCTACGTCGCCGTCGTTTTAAAATAACTAGGGCGTTTACGCCTGATGAGTGGCAGCGTCGCAATTTCGTGTCTTATTTCGTGATTTTCATTTTTATCTTCTAATAGGAGCTATATTTTGAAAATATGTTCTGCTAATATCTTAGAATTAGTTGAAACCTAAAAAAGTAAGTAACCATAATGCTTACAGTTATTTTACTAAAATAACACAACTTAAGTATGTATCAAATGTATCATTTGCATATAAATAGAACAGTAAACGCAATGATTTCATACTTTTTATACAGCTTTCACCTAATTCTGAAATGTTAGCAGAAAATAATTTTATAATATATCGATAAGATTTAATGTTAAAAATTTTAAAACACGAAACATATTTCGTGGACACTAAATTGCGATTTTGTCACTCATGAGGCGCTAACTATACTAATAAATTAATTGTTGTTCAAGTTGTAGTTGTTGTTTTGACTTGTAGCATTAATTAATGAAACTAATTTTTATATACGATACATTCGAAAATAGTCGAGATAATGTTGGTTAAGTGGCTTTTTGTACAAAAAGACTGTACAACCACTTTTATAGACGTGTTAAGAGTGTTTGCTTACACAGGATATGCGAATAGAGTAGATATTTCTAGCAGACGTAAATCTAGATTTATGTCCTTTGCATACAAACTGTAATATAACTTGAAATCTTTCTTATCCAAAACAACACGTGCGATAACGAAGTGTCATCCATTCACAGTGTACTCTTAAGAATCTCGAACTTAACATGTTTTTACTTCATACCTATATTTGTCAACAAATTAAAACCTGTAAGTCTATACGAATGAAATATTTGAGTCTTTTAGGTTGCACATGCAAATGCATGGATCATGTAGGCCTGTAGTCACTTCAGACGTTTAGCATCAGGTAGAGTGGAGTCCACATAAATGTGGAGTTATTTTGCTGCCTACCAATATATAGAAGATTAACTACACATACATGTTATAACATACATCATTTCAGTTAGCAGACGTCACTTGCAGCAAAGGTCTCTCCTAAACGTTATATTTGGGAGGTATATTCCAAATAGATATAAAACAAACATTTGGTACATGTAATATTCATATTTATGACAAGCATGTCCCAAAATAATTGTGCCCTTATGCATAAATAATAAAACAGATTTATACACATTGGAGCCCATTATTCAACAAACATTTCATTCCGGGTAAAAGGAAAACTAATGCCGGATATTCCTGGTAAAATGAAAGAAATATCGTAATTATTTATTTTATTTTTAAGCCCACAAACATCGTGTAAACGGAGAAATTAAACTCCTGAATTTATAGTCTTTTTCATTCTGTTTCATTGCCATCCCCAATGTTTTAAGACAGATTTTTCTGTACCTACCTACATATTTTTCATCCAGTATAATATACAAATGCAAAAAAGAGCATTTTTGCAATAACCCTAATAAAACATAATCCAAAGATATCCTTTATCATATTGTCACGACATTTCCATGCACACAATTTTTCCGCATAAGGGTCGAGGTTGCCCTATATAGGGCTCTCTGAGAAAGGTGTGCAATATTTCTTAGTTGATTACCCGTCTTATAGGAAGGAAGAAATGTTTTGTATCGTATATCAAAACTTTCAGTTGTATAAATCTTGCTGACACTCGTATTTATGAAAGTACTTGCTTTTGCAGTGCAACAAGTTGATAGCGTTTTCACAGTACATCACTTTTATAGAGTGCTGCAATGAATAATTTAACAGTGTCGGACGTTTTCTGACGTTACAAAGTTACTGTAGTAACATAGTTTTAAAACTATGCAAAATCTTTTGAACGTGTTCAAGGGAATTTATTTTTTATTTATTTTTTTGTATTACGTGACATTATACCTTTTTGATGTTGAAATTAATGAGGTAATTTATTGGATACATTATTAATTATTAACCTGAATTTATGGACCCATAATCATTCCTTACCTACAGTGGTTGTCACATATTGAGTGAACCACAAATATTTGTGCCGAGAGTCTTGTGTATATTTCTTTCCTTATAAAGTTTTCCGCGACACAGAGCCTGTTTTCAATTACGATAACGTCATTTTAAAATAAAAGATTATTTTACGAGCAATATGAAATTTTCGAGAGAAAGTTGAGTTAACGTAGGTAATCATGACAATGGAACATGTTATATAATCATATTCTGCCTTCATATTTCAATGTGATATTTAATTTTTTTACAAAAACCGAAGCTACTTTGATGGTCATGAATAATCATAAATAGTATGGCAACAAAAATTAATTAACCCGGGTAATTAATCACGTCCCTTTATTCAGGATCATCTTAATTAACTCTTTAGGTATCTTTGGCCGTTTTCCTCAGTCAACCGTTAGCTCTGACGTCACGGTGAATAAAAGTACCCAAACGAAATTTTACTAGCGATAAGGCAATAAAGAATTTATTTCAGCTTTTGTTAAAATTTTGTTTTGTAAGTCAAAAAATCCACTAATTAGTCGCTCAATAGGTTTTTTTGCATAAATGGTTTTGTTAAATAGGAATATTAGATACAGAATATTATGTAATATATTTATGTAATAAATTAACCTAACAATATATTCAGCATAGCAGTATTGATATTGTGGTTGGATTAGTAAAGTAAGCTTTCATGACAACATTAGTGTTATCTTATCTACCTCTAAATTATAAGGCCTGGTGTAATTCGATTACTTTAATACATTACAATTCGTATTAACGCCCGTGAAAACACCTAACTGCCTCACATCATTATCATTACACTTTATAAAATTGATTTAGTATTGTAGGTTTCAAATCTATGTAGTACAAATCTAATTGAAAAGTTAACTGGTAGCTTCAGAAACCGGGAAAGATTTATACTATTATGTACCTACGATGCTAAAGATGCAAATTCCGAGCTATCGTTACAACGAATTAGTAGCTTTTTGATTTCATTATTTACGCTGGATTCACACTAATAATGTTGAAGTATATTGCAATATAAATATAGATATGCAAAGAACAATTAAACGTATATCAAAAAGTCAAAGACTGCTCTGAATTTCTTTTGTGTTGGGCCTACGGTGAGTACTTGTATATTAAGAATTTATTACATGCCCCAAAGAGGTTTCGTATTTGGTTATTTTTTGTTTATTTTTAAAATGAGAACACAAAAACATGTAATATGTTATTATTTTCTACGTTGTACTTTAACAAACATACAAAATTCAATTTGGACAACCAAAAAGAAAATCATACACAGTCCTATTAATATTATAAATGCGAAAGTTTGTGTGTGTGTGTGTGTTTGTTACCACTCAGCGCCTAAATGGCTGAACCGATTTCGATGATAATTGGTATGTAGAATAAAATCGATGCCGGAGATGGACATCGATCTGGTTTCCAAAGGAGACAAAACTCATAAGCCGTGGGGCGCAGCTAGTAAACTATATTTTCTCTAGCCTTCTAGACTTTATCGATGTTACATTAATCGAACAAACTGTCTTTATCAAGTAACAATATTTTTCATATTTTACTGAGAAATTCCAGTTTTTTTTTTTATTGTAATAATTGTATGACAGCATTCATCTTACTTTTAACTCAGCGTGTTAAAAAAGTTAAACAAGTAGTAGTAGTAGTAGGTATTTAGTTATAACAATATTCTTCAAGGTAAATATAACACATTCTGCAAGAAATAGTATGAAATCAATACTTACTTAAGTGGATAAAAAAATATCAATGGGTTTTCTTTGAAATTAAGATAAATAGGTAAGTGGTAACCTCGTACTTTGCCCTTGCAAGATGTATTGTGGGTTCGAACCCCACATGGGACAATAAATTGTGATCCAGAAATAACTGCCCCGGGCTAATTTATGCATGTGGCACAGATAACAACCGTGGTTTCAATATTTTGTAAAATCCTGCATGGCACATAAATTATTCTTGTAAAAATTCTTCATCATAAGTTTAAAAGCGGTGGTTTGTACGTGACGAGTCATCTTACGGCAATATTAACAAAGTTTAATCTCCAACAGGATTAAACGCTTAGTACTTACTTTGTTTGATCAGGGTCTAGAATAAATTTAGTTCGCGACTTTTGTTGTTTTCTATTAATTAAAATGGCACCTTGAGCTACTTAAAAATGTCAGATATCTTTTCCTAAGCATTTTACCTCGGTAAGTATATTAAGAACCTTTACGAGGCAATTCAAATAGAAAAACCCGAAGAAAGTATTCTTCGGGTTTTGGAAGGCAATTTCTTTAATTGGGTCACCCGTTTTATATACAATGTCAAATCCTTACAAAATCCACGTCAATATGTTTACCCTAATCCATCTCTTAATTTTGATTGTTTTCAAAATGTCCTCAAAATCACAGCTCATAATATACCGAAAGACGAAAAAATCACAAATTGTTGCAGATGCTTATTTTAAACAATTTCATTTATAATGTTAAATAACGTTGTACATAATTATTAATCATTTTAATCTATCTTAATTGTATTTATTGTGTGTACAATAAAGAATAAAGAACTTCATAGAAAGACTTCTTCAAGATTCAAGCCAAGAAATGTAAAAAAGAGCGTGTTCGAATTGAAGAAAGAAAACTGATAGTTATTTGTGCTAAGGCCCGGTCACCATGTTCATATGTCTAATAATCTTAGATACCTACATTCTATCTACTTCTTTTGTAAATCTAAAAAAAAAAACAAAAATTGTATAATAACATGAAGAAGAATAAAAGGAGTTTGCTACTCACCACTTAGCAAGCAACACCACTTAGACAACCACGAAAACATGCGGCGGTTTTATTCGAGACCTAAAATACACGATGGTTTTGCTAAACTCTATTGCATAGTTATAAACCCACTTTATAAACTTTCCACTTGGCTGCTTTTGGCTTACTACATTTTAGCTAGTTTAACTTAGCGACTTTGACGTTTTTAAGTTTACTCAACTTTTTGACGTTACGCTGTTACGACCTTGTACAAATTTAAACTTACTCTGAGAAGCATCTTTTACGAATGGAGTCCTAACTAATGAATATTTAAATGACAGATGTTAGTGGTTCTTTATTTAACTAAGCAATCATCTTTCGTAATTATATAAAGTCAAATAATTAGCTAGTTACTAAGTACCAGTAACCATTTACTTTGAGTTGGGCCTTATTATTGTTTGTTAAAATGCTATTTAAAAAAATGAATTAAATGATGCTATTGTTTTGGTTGTTTCCATATTAATTAATGTCATTCATGCGACGAACGAACCAATCAGTTAAGTCAACTTTGTTGTTGTCACCCACTATCAATACATTATACTCACGTAAATTTGGTATCCAAAGGAAACTCAATTCCTGAAAGCCCCTTTATATGATTCTACGTAGACCAATTGAATTGGTATCAGCACCTACTTAAAACCTCACATTTTCACGCACAAGTAGGGTATCTATCTATTTATGTTTAAAATGAGTTCATTTTGTTAAAAGGAAAGTAAAGCACAATATTTACTTACTTTTTACAATATTTACGACTTTTGAGGCAGTATTTGTATCCAATAAGGTCAAGTTAGGTGAATTCTTGACCCCTTGATTTTATACTGACCCAATTCTGTTAAGCTGGGGGGGGGGTACCAGCTTGTCGTAAAGTAAATAATCCAATATAAACTACGTGATCCTCGACAGTTTAGTTTCGAAAGTATTGCAATTTTGGCTTCGTTTTATTGATAAGAAAAGAGACCAAGGTTACGTTATGTATGATAGGGAACTTCCTGGATGAAAAAGACTTTTTATTCGATTCATTCTTTAGTTTATTTAAAAAAAATTATTTAAACAATTAGTATTGTGCTGTCCCTAATGAATCCACAGCTATGTTCTATGTAAAAAGTGAAGGAAGAATTTGCAAGTCCAGTATTTTCGACATTGCAAAAATATGCACTTGGGTACGAATATTCTAGGCACAGCAGGTTGTATTATGTTCCTCCCCAAACGGGGTTCTCGCCTTGTCGCGGCGGGGGGGCTTAGTAGTCGTGGTTGCCCGGAACCACGGTGAAACAAGAGGAACTCCAAGGAGGCGCCGCTCCTCTGGGCTTTGGTGGTAAGCCCACGATGGAGCGGCTCAGGTGGGTTGCGGTGCTGTATGGGCGGCACCGCAACTGGGTCGGGCTGCGGTGTTGCTTCGGCGACACTGTAGCTGAGGAGTGGCGGGGCCGCAGCGGGAGAGGAGTGCCGGTATAACGATGCGCCGCTCTCCCTACCTTCCGCGGCCTCGGCGGGGCCGCAACCGCCACATTGCGGACACGGTGGGGCCGCAGGGGAAGAGAAGTGCGATGCGCCGTTCTCCCTATCCTCTGCGGCCGAGTTGGGAGGTGGCCTGCGAACGGCGATCGGGCAGTCGCCGCCCGAACAGCAAGGGCCCGAGATGGCAATGCGCGTGTTCCGCACACGCCTCTCGAGGGAGGGGGGGCTAGGTCTCCCAAATCGGACGGGGATCGCTCGCGTGTGGTGAGCGGGCCGCGGTATGCCGGCCGCGCTTTGAGTGCGGTCGGAGAGTCCGACATAACCCCCCCCCGCCTTGCCCAGGCGGGAGCGTATGCGTAATGCATTTCCTACGAAACAAAAAAAAAGGTTGTATTATGTTGAATTTCCTGTATTTCAATCAAAATATTTAGATATCTAAGTAGAACTACTAAACTGCTGTACAAATATAGCAGTTCAGTAACATCCATTCCGTTATTTAAATTCATGCGCTGATCGAAGGAGTGGGGCATCACATTACATATTGGGTTAACGTTGACCTGCAAAGTTCGTCGACTCAGTCGGCGTAATTTAAGCTCACCGTAAAAATGACCTTTTTCATAAATTTTTGATGCTAACACAAGCGTATTCCTCACATTTTATCTGTTTTGAGATGAGTTTAATTATAAAGGGTGACCTCAGTAATATACAATACATATAAAATGTGACATTGTTTACTCATTAACAAATGTTGATCAATATCTCATTCTGTTTTTATTTAGACCCTTGGAACTAATTAAACCTTTGACATGAAATATTACTGTAAAAACACGACAAGTTTTATATTTAGCAGTGATAAAGTATCTCATAAAAAGTAAAATAAATTAAAATAACGACGATATGTGTAGCTAGACTAGCTAGAACTATATAAATTTTAGTTTTCCGGGTTTTTAGGCAAAGCTTGGATAATGCTACAATCGTTATAATTGTAGCGTTATCCAACTATGTTAATAAGCCTATCTTACAACAAGCTACAGCATAACACTACCTGTATATATTATCTAGTAGCTGCGCCCCACGGCTTCGGCCGTGCTTAAAATGTGATTTAGTCTGCCTCGGAAACCAGACCGATTTTCGGAATAAAAAGTACCCTATGTCCGTCTCCGGTACCGAATTTACATGCCAATTTTCATCGAAATCGGTTCGGATGTTTAGGCGCCGAGTGCTAAGTTCGCATTTATAGGATAATGTATTTTTGGAGACGAATGGCGATTGACAGAACTACAATCAAGTTACTGGCTTCTTTTTTGTTCTGCCTTTTGACACATTCTATGTATGGCTCATTCGAGTTCCTCGAGCGGCGAATACAACTTACCTATATGTGATTCCGACTTTTTGCCAAAATGCACAAAACAAGTTTAACGAAGCTAAAGTTCGTGACCCTTTTGCTCTCACGCCAAGAGTTTTTCCAACTTTCATGCAGCGTCTATTCAAATTGAAAACCTTTCACACGGATATTTCAACAGATATTTCTATCTATGACAATAACCTAAGCCGCTATCAGACTGCTCACTATTTCACTATTAGTAAATACGATAGTAAGTATCAATAAAAACTATTTAAAAAGGATAGGTATAGACTTTAAATGAATATTTAATCAAAGGTATCAAACCAAATACACATTGAGTATCCAATTCGACGACTACTTTGAACCTTTTATTAAAGCAAACATTTTACGGTAAATTTTCTCTGGATATTATATCAACGAGATAATGTTCCAAAATATTTATTAGCTCACATTAATGTCGGTAAAACAGGCTATCATAGTACCATTTTAACTTAAGTAGGTAAAGTGATATTACGTTATAATATGATCTAATTTTATGTAATCTCTATAGATATATTTTAAAAACATTTAAATTAAAAAACATTAATTCACTTGATGTTAAGTGAGGATTCGTATTGATTTGTTCTCGTTTCGTCCTAAGTTTTCGTCCTACATTTCTAAAAATTCTCGTTTCGTCTCATATTATTTTTTACTCTCGTTTCGGACTACTTTATAAAATGTTGCATAAGTAGAGTCAGAGAAAAAGGAAAAAGGAAATTACAAAAATCTATCAAAAAATATGGCTTACCCTAGGCTGGCTGTCTCAAAAGTAGAACGATAAAATTGTGGGAAACATATTATAAACGGATCACCACGTAGTAAAATAATCTTGAATCTATGTCTATGTTTATGCATAAAGATCAAGTTGGAGGAAGAGGCAGTAAAATGTTAAGATGGATGCATAGATAAAACTTTTATATAAAAGTATTTATTAATAAGTCACAATTTGAATCTCAGTACGTTAAGAGAGAAGTTTATAATGTAAAAGAAGGCCTATTTAATTTACCATTATAAAAGTACCCACAGATCTTTTATTAATAATTTAAAATTATTAACATACATAGACCGCTATATATATAGTCGACCATAAAATTGCTTTACCACCCTTAGAGCAAATGTCGTTTGCATATCACAAAACAATAATATCTTTAATTTCTTGCTAGTTACCTCAGTACAGTGACAGTTGTCACTGTTAAATTGAGTCTCATTAAATTTTAATTTTATTGGTAAATTTTGTAAAAAATGGTAAAGCAAGTATGATGTGGTCAACTAACCATGTAGCAAATAAAACTTTAAAATAAACATGAAACTTTTAACTATAAATATGAATCTCTTAGGAATTTTTTAATTTTTACACAATTACGGTAGTAGATCCGCGCTGATTTCAGCATGAATGGGTTGGATCGTCCGGGGAAGTTCTACCCTCTCATAGAAGATTGACTTAAGAGTAGTAGTATCCGTACTACTGCGTTTCGTTCGGTGAGTGAGAGCGCAGGAGGCCCAATTTTCCTCCTTTCCTCTTTCCTCACCTCCCTCATTCCTTTCCCCTTACCTCATTCCCAGCCGCCATAGTGGAGACCACTATACCAGCAGTTTAAGACGATGGCTTTTAGTATAGTGGCCGCCACTTTTGGATTCCACTGACACTGATACCATCAGGCGGGGTGGAGTCACTTTGGTAGGCTATAATATAACAAAAAATAAATATTTTTTTAATTTGTGTACTTCTAATGAATTAAACAAAAATAAAAATATGTCACATACATTAATCATACCAGCTACAGTAGAGAGATAATTCATGTGGTGCGTTTAATTTACATGTTATGGTTATAAAGGAATCGGCGTCGACATATAAATTTTTATTTTTTAAAGGTTTACATTGTGTATTTCCTGCCACGGTGTCCAAGGGTCGTTATTTTATATTTCTTATACTTTAATCCAAGTATTCTCACGATTTTTCCTTCATCTAAAGTCAGTAATGTCTAAGATAAACGTACATATAGATTTAAGACAGTCACATTGTTAGTTGCCTGGATTCGAATCGAATCTACAACCTCGTGTATAGAATGCAGACACCATAACCACTAGGCCATTACGACATATTGGCTGACGACTGGGTAATGCGTCATGGAGGTATAATACGGTAGTAGATCCACGCTGGTTTCAGCATGAATGGGCCGGATCGACCGGGGAAGTACTATGCTTTCACAGAAGATCGACGTAATAGTATTCATAGTTACTATTTCGTTCGGTGAGTGAGAGTACTGGAGGCCCATATACCGCCTCGGTCCACTTCTTTTCCTTCCCCATCCCCTTATCCGTGGTCGGCAACAGATTAATTGTGTTTTTTAAGCATTACCATTTCTGCAATGCTTGGAGAACACAGCCATCTCTATAGGTTACGGTTGTCACTTACCACCAGGTGGGCCGTGTGCTTGATTGATCATTCGACAACACGTTTTTTTTTCACTGTTCTTTAACAGCATTTCAAACATATTTACAAAATGAGTACAAATGTTACTGTTATTGTTACTGTTATTGTCCAAATCATCCCACTGCTGGGCAAAGACCTCACTTCACGACTTCCATTCTCCCTGATTCATAGCAAGTGTGTACAAATGTATTTTCATTTAATTTTAGACAAGACAACGCCTTTTGAGTCAGCTAGTACATTGTTAAAAATAAGATTAGATAAAATATTTTATTTGTTATAATTTTTATGCTGTCTGTACAAAACATGTTGTAAAATACAAGATTTACCTCACGAGACGAATCGGGAACAAAAAGTGGGACTAAACGAGAATAAAATAATAAATTACTAATTTATATTATTTTCGAGACGAAATGGGAATAAAATCTAGGACGAAAAGAGAATTATTGTGTGGGACGAAACTCTGCGGGACGAATCGAGAACAAATCTTCGTATTGCATAAACAATTTAAAAAAATTCATCTAAGTCGTTGTCGACAGTGAAAAAGAAGGGAAAAGATTGGAGAAGGAAAAAAGAAGACTGCGGTGGTAATTGGCCTACAGTGTTTCAACTTGACAAGAGAAACGGAAAAGGTTGGCCACCTCTGTCATTTACATAGGCCCTTATATATTAGATTTATTGCCAACTAGTTGCGCCCTGCGGCTTACCCCGCGCGGAAATTTGTATAACTCGGAAACCAGAGCGATTTTTGGCATAAGTAGTAGCCTATGTCCGTCTCCAGTACCGAATCTATCTACATATTAATTTTTATCTAAATTGTTTCAGCGGTTTAGGCACTAATAACAACCACACACATTCACACACACATACATACATACACACAAACTTTCGCATTTATTAATATTAATAGGATTCGCGAACATATTCGTACAGTGGCAGACTGTGCCAATAACATTTACGGTCGCTTAGTTTTAGGCAGGTTATTACTAGATCTCCCCAAAACCCATTATTCTCTTTATCTCTGGTATGAGTGTAGTGTGTTTGGCTGTTTGCAAATAAAGATCAATTTGTGCAATCTGACAAAATCGCAGCTTCAATTAAATTTCGATAAATAACACAAGGCTCTCAGTCGCATGCCATTGCATAGTTCAGTAGTAAAGTTATATAAAAATCTGATTGAAGGTTTATTGTTCGCTGGTACCAAAAGCACTTACAGGTTTAGGTATTGAATAATTCTTGACGTCACCCCGATCAATTACATAGCTAATTGATGTTTGCTACTTACTATGTTCATCCAAAGCAAGTGCGTTGACCTCATCGACCTAAAACATTTCTTCTTGCTTTTCTGTACGACTTTGGAAAATTAGCTAAGAAAACAACCAAGCCGTTGCTGACCATTTAGGAAGAAGAAAGGGATAAGGAAGGAAAAGGAAAAAGGGAGGACCGAGGGTGTTTGGGCTGTCGACTCCTCATTCACCGAGCGGAACACATTATAATGGAAACTAATACGTCGACGTTCTATGAGAGGGTAGTACTTCGCCGGTAGATCCGACCCTTTTATGCTGACACCAGCAAGGATATCGTACCGTCTGTTATTTGGGATAGATATCTGCACTTATATTTAGTGGTAAAAATGCCATCTCTTAGCACATTGAGTAAAAATGAATGATTGTTTTTAATATCAGTTTTAAATTTCAGCCAAGTTTAAAAAGATTATTCTTAATTGTCAATTTTGAAAATATTTTCCCTTTACCTTTACAATTTTAGCAATTAATATAGTAATAAACTTAATACGATGTTTACCTCTAAAGATTTATTTAACTCTTTACATAATCATCACAACTTTGTTTTAACTTTGAAGCCTTTAGGTATCTAGGGTTTCGGGCCGACTAAACTAATAAACAAATATCGGCTTTTTGTTTGTAAACTTATTTAATAGTAGAGATCCTTTCAATTGGATTTACATACCTACCTGTATATAAAACACTGGCTTCATTAAAGCACAATAGCCACTTTGGGTTTATAAGGGTTTATATAGCTTTAACAATACCCTAAATAAAGATGATTCAATCAGACTACTTTTTACTACGGGATATAGATGTTCCCATCTTAACTCGTCAGCAACCTCTATTGTCAGACGACAAAAAATGCCGAGTAGCTCGTGGTGCCACTAAGTGGTCAAGTGTGTGGACCAAGAGGAAATGAGGAACGAGCTCTCGAAGTATCTATTTATTTAGTCACGGCATCAGATTCATAAATCAACTGCAGACACCACTCTTTATAATAAAAAAATATTGTTGATACCCTGTACAGTATAGAAAACAATTTTTTTTTACTCTTGTCACAAAATACATTCGCTATTTTTACTTTTATTATATAATGCTGTTTATTAAAAACGCTGGTTTGATTAGTAACTCGTATAAATATTTGTAATTGATAATATTGTAACATACCCGCAATATGTAATTATTAAAAATAATAAAAGGGCTGGCTAATCCGTGCCGCAAGCATTTCGTTATTGATAGTATTACAGTACTTACTAGTTATATGTAACCAGATAAGTGAACTAAAGTGATTTGTTTTTATGTAGTGAATACATTCGGACGAAAAGAAAGGAATTAGCATGATGCAGACTTCATGTTGAGCGGACGGTCTGACTTTTTAATAAACGACTACAACAGTGCATTGACAAGGACCAAACACTACAGTGGCAAGACGTTTCTTATGAAGAAAAGTGATACAGTCCTGTGTGGAGCAGTTCGAGCAGCTCGTCACACCAGCAACCACGAAAGGTCAGTGATATATTGTACAATATTTAAATTGATCGGTGTTACAAAGCAGTGATAATTAATAAAATATTTATTTCTTAAGCCATGTCTTCTTACTTACAACCCGCCTCTGCTTCGCACCTGGGTACTTTACGATTACAGCATGTAGGTACGTATATTTATTATGGAAAAGTTTCTACTCTAATAAATATATGTACTTACATTACCTAGGTATAAAATAAAAATTAAAATGTTTTTTTTTTATTTTTACCTAGGTAATGTAAGTACGTATATTTTATATTATAACCTTCGGAATAAAATGTTTTAAGTTTAATAGTGAAAATTTTTGTGTGGTTTAGAAGTTCGAGAAACAGACTGGAACTTTTATAAGTACCAGGTATCTAAATACCTGGTACCTAACCTAAAATTGTGAGGCTACCTACGCAGGTGCCTACGTAGAAATAACAATGACAAGTTTCAGCATACCAATTTTTCTGACGTTAAGGAAAGAAGGTAGTTAGTCAATATTTTAAGACAAATGACTCGTTCTTGTTAAGGTACATACAATTAACTTACTTATAATTTCACGCCTGTCTCTTAACAATAGGGTGAGCGGAATAAAATTAAATAGTCAATCGTGAATTACGTTTCGATTTGACCACAGATTACATAATATGAGTGTTCCGCGAGGTCCAGCGTTGCGTTTTTTTTTTTGCTTTGTAGGATAAAATATAAACTATTATCTATTTTATTTGATTTTAATATTATACGCTTTGCTAAACTATCACGATTATTACAAGGTACGTGCCTACTTATTTTAACAACCGTTCTTGTAAGTATCAAATTAATTAACTGGTTGTAATTACCCGTGTAAGATTTAATGATAAATAATTACTTTCCCTGATGAATCGTAAATAATAAAACGGCTTTATGTAATGCGAAGGTAGGTAAGTAGATACTTAACATAGGTATAATGTGTGCATTTTTGCGAAGGTTATAGGTATAATAATATGTATAAGCAGATATTAGAATTAAAAACAATGCAAATGTTCCCAAATTTCTTTGTGGCAGCAACTCGCCGGATAGGTAGGTACTTATAGCTAGTTTTTAGTAGGTACGAGTAAGACATAATATCTATACCTACTTTTCTAATTTTGAACCCAAGTCTTATCAGGGCAGGGCAGAGCAGAGCAGAGCACCTAAGGCTAAACCCATAAACAAATTCGGGGTTGTTGTTTGCAAACTTATGAACGAAACCGTATAGTAGATTGTTAGCCTAGGGTTGAAAAGAATCAATTCCGCGAGGGCGGCTATAATCCGAGTAGGAATTGATTATTTTACCCGTGGCAAACACTCTACTTTTCATTTAGAATATGAGGAACATAAAACTAGTTGTTTATCTAAACTATTTATTGATAATAATATATTAGTAGTACCTATTTAAAATGAATAGTCAAATTAGGACAATTCGTGAAATTAAAAGTTACATTTCTATGACACAATTTGCCTCGTCTGTAATGGAATCTGGTATCAATATTTCGCTTGAACTCATTTTTAATATTCAATTCAAATCTTAGCACAAAAGTCCGTCACAGATACATACATAACAGATTTTAGTATCCCGCCAATTTGTGTTGACTTTTAAATTTAAATTTTAAATATGGAACTCGCCGCTAGCCGCGTAATTGTCGCGGCACTCGCGGCTTATTCCGCTCAAAGAAGTTTGCGATAAATACACACTGGCTGTTTAGAAAGTCGTGCATGACATTATTTAAATTCGTTTTTTTTTGTACATAAAACGCTTCACAGCTGACAGCAGTTCTATTTTTAAAGTTCATTTCGGCCTGAGGGTCGGGATGAATTTGTATGAGTTTTCCCTCCCTATGAAAGGAAAGCAGCGTCTTCCACCCAATAATCAAATCAAAACAACACTACTTTCCGAGTATGAGAAATGAAAAATATTTTTCTATTTCTATTACCTTAATAGGTACCTATCGAATCTTGAAAAGGTTTTACTCTTGAAGGACTTAAGTTATTTAATTTGTACTTAGTCGGATAAATTCATATTACTTATAGTATAATTTGTATCGATGATTTGATAATAATAGGTATGTACCTCCTTGTTACATAAATAATTTAAATTTAACCAAATAAAATCGTATGGTAGTAAGTAGGTATTAGGCAGGTACCTATAAAATAGTTATATTTAATCTATTTACTTACTTACCGTAGGTGTTATCAATACCCCCTCCCAACGAGGTTCTCGCCTTGTCGCGGCGGGGGGGCTTAGTAGCCGTGGTTACCAAGGACCACGGTGAACCAAGAGGAACCCCAAGGAGGCGCCGCTCCTCTGGGCTTTGCCGGTAAGCCCACGATGGAGCGGCTCTGGTGGGTTGCGGTGCTGTTTGGGCGGCACCGCAACTGGGTCGGGCTGCAGTGTTGCTTCGGCGACACTGCGGCTGAGGAGTGGCGGGGCCGCGGCGGGAGAGGAGTGCCGGTATAACAGTGCGCCGCTCTCCCTACCTTCCGCGGCCTCGGCGGGGCCGCAACCGCCAGATTGCGGACGCGGTGGGGCCGCAGGGGAAGAGGAGTGTCGGTATTGCGATGCGCCGTTCTCCCTATCCTCTGCGGCCGAGTTGGCCTGCGGGCGGCGATCGGGCAGTCGCCGCCCGAACAGCACGGGCCCGAGACGGCAGTGCGCGTGTTCCGCACGCGCCTCTCGAAGGAGGGGGGGCTAGGCCCCTACATCGGACGGGGCCCGCTCGCGGTGAGCGGGCCATGGCCCGTCGGGGTCGCGGATGAATGCGCAAGCGACTCCCGTGACCCCGACACTCTGGCTGTCTGGAGGAACACCGTGGGTTTTACTCGGTATGTATGCTGGCCGCGCTTTAAGTGCGGTCGGAGAGTCCGACATAACCCCCGCCTTGCCCGGGCGGGTGCGTATGCGTAATGCATTACCCACAAAAAAAAAAAAAAAAAAGGTATCAATAATTCTGTGAACTTTAAGTAGGTACCTAATTAACTGTAAGTAGATATATTCTTATAATATAAGTAGGTCTTTTAGGTAGGTTCTTTTTTACAATTCGAATTCGAATTGTGGAAAAAAGTTAAAAGGTATTATCGTAATTCGAAGATACTTCAAAGGTATTTTGAATAGATACCTACTTACACACTACATACCTACATATTGAGTATACCTACCCTACATTGGGTAAAAGTAGATGTTGTAAGAGGCCACATTGATCCAAAATGAAACTTTTAATACTTTTAATACTATGATATTGATCTTTTCAAGAAGTGTAGAAGTGGCTATTTTAAGAACCTACATAAATACTATGCTATAAAGTTAGATAGCACCACAGATTACAGCTTAAAACCTACCTATGTAGCACTATGTACCTACATCATAATAATATTAATGTGTGTGTTTGTTTGTTTGTTACCACTCAGCGCCTACACGGCTGACCCGTTTTCAATCTAAATTTGTACTTAAGTTGAAAGATTCGGTGCCGGAGACAATTTGTAGTACCTATTATATTTCAATTTAGCGCCATCTATGGAAAACATGTAACAACCCTTACGAACCAAGGCGCCATTTCTGTTACTACTGGTGGATCAACTTTTAGTATTGTGCAGAGATGGCTCAGTCTAGCTTCCTCCTAGCTTCTTATCAGTATTAATTAAAATAAATAGATGTCGCTTTTTAAACATGGCACAGGAAATTCAACCATGATAGACCGGTATTGAGGCCCTAGACGAATGGCATACATTTCTATTCTATTCATAGAATAGATAAAAAAAATGTATGGGATTGACATAAGCTAACGACAATGTTGGCGTAAGGTTATGTCAATCCCATATATTTCCCATATAATCTATTCTATGAATAGAATATAAATCTATGCCACTTGTCTAGGGCCTCAGTAGAGCTTCCGAATAGCGTTTCCAGATCTTGAGTATTATGCTAGCAACAACGGAACTATAATTGTAAAGTTGAAAATGAGGGATTATTACTACTTGTCGTACCTACTATAATAACGTGTTTAAACCGTGTTATTATTAACGGTTGTGGGTTGACTATGGTCTTGAAAGAACCCAAAGTGAAGTAAAGCGGAGAGTCAGTTTCTACATTAGTTATTTATTTTATTTTATGTGGACTCATCAAGTTTTATATGATTTATACGCTAAATCAAAATTTTACTTACTGGACATTAAAATTTCATTTCTCGCTACGTATGCCACTAAGTCACAGATATTTATTTATTTCATGTTCTAAAATGTTTAGACAACAACCAGTGTTGACTAACGTAACGATGATGTGAAAGTAGAGGATGGCCTAATCATTAAACATTCCAAAATTATGGTGGGCCTAGTAGAAATAATGTTCATGAACAGTTTCGACGCGCAATATTTATTCTGGTAGGCGCACATTTAATAGTTGGTACTTATTAGGTACATAACAATGCATTACTCATTCATCATTAATTATCATCCTAGGGAACCACTACTTTTACGGGTCTTGAGCCAACCTCAGTGATCGGTTGCCACTAGTTGCCAGCCACCTTAATTAGTTCTTCCCTCCACTTTAGTACCTAAATATTTAAATGGTAAGGTTATTCGATGAGATTTTCTTCTTCGCATATATTTCTATTTTAATTTTGGAAGATTCTGGCATTATTCTATTTGGGTTAGGTAATGAAACAACACTGTTTATTTAGTATTAACTATTCATATATTTCAATAGGTATCTTTTATAATTATATACTATTTCCTCTAACGCTCCGCGCTCAATATTTGGTTTAAGTCTAAGTGAAGACGAATCATCAGTGTGTCAATCAACTTATTATAATCAACAGTCAAACAATATCTAAATGGTTACATTTAATGAAATTATTTAAATGTAAACTTAGAAAGTGTGTTAGCGTGTTCCGTCAGTTGAAACGTTACAAATACTGGTTCACTTTAAGGTAATAATTATATAAAAAACTCTATACTATTTAGTGGGGAATGTTAACTTTGGTATAAAATATTAATTATAAACAACAAAACATATTCAACCTCAATACACTTGAGAAACGAAACTTAAATCGAAGCATAAATTAAGAGAAATACTGTTTATCAAATAGCCTAGACCAGTCTAACATATATGTACAGTAACTGGTGAACTAAATTTGTAAATTATAAACGTTTAATAGCCTCACTAACAATTCCGTACAATATCGCCTTTCATTTTTGATTCACTTCGTCGACAAAGTTCTATTTCAAACTATCGACATAATCTTGATACATATAGTTATGAGCTTTATTACTAGAAGGCTATTAGAATTATTATTAAATGAAACGAAACTAAAGTATATAAATTGCACTGTGCGAAGGAAATGCAAACATACAAAATCAAAATATAGGTACTGGGCTTTTTCATTTACAAATTCAAATATCTAACACACTATAAAAATTGTTTAATTTTAATTTAAAGATCTTTTATAATATAGGCTTTCTACTAGATAATCAAGGCTTAATTTAGTAGGTACCGTTATTTTGTCATCTAATTACTAATAAAGAAATTTCTGTTTTCGAACATTATAGAAATAAACTCGCAATGTGTGCCTCAAAATAAAATAATTTTCTTTTCGATTGTAAATCATTTACTTACTTGAAGTAAACCTATTTTATATATCAATTAAATGTTAGAACAGTTTCGAATGAAAAATAATTCAACGGAATTATTTATTACTTTCAAGTTTTTTAGCGCGTAAAACAATCGTTGAGAACACTAACGGTATTTATAAAATCAATGT
Organism: Parascotia fuliginaria; assembly: GCA_963082885.1. Classification (NCBI taxonomy): domain Eukaryota; kingdom Metazoa; phylum Arthropoda; class Insecta; order Lepidoptera; family Erebidae; genus Parascotia; species Parascotia fuliginaria. The sequence goes on from OY720187.1 coordinate 9,562,711, forward strand.
GAACGTAGTTTTTTTTTTGTCATACTGGAACAATTACATGCCAGTATGACCACCAAGAAACGGGGATGAAGACCAATGCTTTTATCTTTTATTTTGAATTAGATATACTGTACGTCCATGAAATAATATAAAAAACTTCAGTAATGTCTTGAATAAGCTAGGTTATCACAACATTTACAAAAGCGAGTAGCCTAACATTAGACATTAACAATTCAGTTTTGGTATAACAACATATAAAAAGATTCGAATCATATTCTCTCTAATTATTTATAGAATCGTATAATTATATATATCGAAGGTTTAGCATCTCTCATTAATAGTCAGTCAAGCCACGACCTAAGATGTGTTACATATTATGTGAAAACTGGGTCATACTTTACAGTAAACTACTAAGTTTTGCTACTATAAACAATATAATATTGCGAATGGACTGTTCACTATCAAAACTAGGTAAAAAGCATTATCAACAAAACAAAAGATTTTTCTACAGAATCCAAATAAATATTATTTATTATTAAATAATGCTATTTACCACATTTTGAAATTGAACAATCGTTTTATAAGAACAAAATATTGCACATTACTGATTCGCTAATACGTACGTAGAACAACATACATAAATACAACATTTAGTAGCAACATTCAGCTACTCAAAGATTCGTTCAGCAAAATCTTCCTAATCCCAGATTGCGTCCTCTACTTGGTCAGTTTTAAATCAGATCTGTTTCCATTATTACATACATAGTGTATATAAAACTGGACCTTATTATAAGGGTACTAATGTGTATATTTAAGCGGTGGAATCGTGTGTGGAAGGGTTGGGGATGATGGTACCCGTGACCTGTTGTTCCCGAAGCCTTCTTACTTCTCTGGACGCGCTGGCTAGCTCCGCTTGTAACATCATCTCTCTCTCACGCAAGCATTTTATCTCATTTTGCCAGGTCTGTAAACAAAAAAACTCACTAAAGATAAAAGGTTGGTAATATACTTAGTTTAAATTATTGTCTTTGCGTATCTCTAATAATATAATAATACCACAACTCTACACGCGTCGCGCTAGTATAGCAAGCGTGGGTAATACTCACAATGTTCTGCTTGAGCAGGTCGAGCTTGTCGTTCTTGAGGCGGCACACCTCCTGGCGCAGCAGGTCGGCGTCGCGCGGCGGCTCTGCGCGCGCGCCCGCCTCCGCCGACGACATCGACTCCAGACCCGTGTCACTGTCCACGTACACGCCGCCTGTAATGTACACACAAAGTTAATACCACTCACTCACGCGTCAATCGAAAGCCCTAAGGGTGGTTTTTAGTCGCACTTACGGTCAGCGCGGTTTGATTTTGAAAATAGAACAATATAGGAACCATCTAGCTCGTGGTACGCGCGTTTTAGTGTAAATGCGCGCTGATCATTTTTAGCGTAACTATATAACCACCCTAAGGGTTGCCACTTGTATGCTACACAATATGCATACATATCGCACAATATTCGTTTGAAGGTCGGAACAGACAGCGAGCGCGGCGGGACAGATTGACAACGTGAAATATATAAGACGTCACACAACGGGACGTTATATGTACACTATGTGTATGTGCATTTACGAGACGTCTATTTGCGCCGGCCCGCTTTGCATGTTGTCTGTTGCGACCTTTAAACGCAGATGCGTTTGTCTCGCTTGTATTAAAAACATCCTTGTATATTTTTTGAATTCCCCAACAAAATATTTGAAACTGCCATTGGTGAGGAACTCATAAATTTTTGCCGAGTCCAATTTGGATTAGACAGCTCACGACCCGGCCAGGTAGGGAAACTTGGAGAAGGCTTATGTTGAGCAGTGAACGTCTTTTGGCTGGGACGATTTGTCTATTTTTCTAATATTTTTTTTTAATATATTTCTCCCTATTCATTTATTACCCCCTAAACATGGCAACCCAACTTAACTTACTTACTGTTCTCATTGTCAAATACTGCCAAAGAGTAAAATTGTATTATTTTAACTAAACTAAATGTACTATTAAGTTCGGCAGATTTTTAAATTTGCTAGAAAAATATGTGCAAAAACGAAGTACAACAATATAATAAGCAGTGTTTATACAGCGAAACCAATTTAAAATAACGTGAAATTATCAATTTTATAATAACTACAATTAGACTAAGAACATAAATAATATCACATTTTTTTAATATAAATATCATATAGTTTTAAATAATAAACCATTCATGCTATACTGACGACAGATTATAAATAATAAAAACATAGACAATTTGCACTAATGATTATTATTCTACAGGACTAACCTGTTGCACTTTTACCACAACTCAGCCAGTCCTTGTCGTCTAACAAAGAGAATATAACTTACAATATTACGCCAATTATCGTCACAATTACAATCTATTATACCTATTATACTATTATTTAAAGAATTAAAGTTGGGGAATTTTATTCGTTCTGAAAGTTAACTAAGTACCTAAGTTTTATTGTGGTAATGTGTTTCGCAACTCTAGATTGTTCTATAATTAAGTAATAAGATATATATCGGCTCTTTTTGTTCAATACTATTTATTTGGCCATTAAAAAGACAACAAATTGAATAATGCTTTTTGGTGAGTTCTGCGTTTTGCGTGCGACTACTGTATGGGTTTCGACTCGCACAATGTGACGATAGCACAAGCAAGACAATGTCCTTATCATTTACCTAAGCCATCATAGCTTTAAGCTGTTTACACACCAGACGACCTAGACAAGTGGCATAGATTCTATTCTATTCATAGAATAGATTAAAAAATCAATAATGTTGGCGTTAGCTTATGTCAATCCCATATTGTTTAGGTAGGCCCTCAGCCCTTAGCTGGCAGCTTAACCCGGTGGGCTCGAGCCAGGATTGTTTTAAAAAGAGGCGGTTTTAGTGTGTACACAGCCTTAGTTAAATGGCACTTGCTAATATGAGCCATATGTTTTAGCTCATTTTATCTATATAAGTACCGATATGCACCACAACTGGTAATCGTTGTTTGGTAATTACATCTATATGATTTGACTCTATAAAGAATTAATTTAGTATTAAAATTTTTAGTTCACGAGGGCGAGTCACATGTTGAAATATCAACCTTGTAACAATGATAATAAGAGCCATACTCGCCTTCGTGAATTGCATAATATCTTATCGGATAACAGATCTAAATATTGTACTTTATAGATACTAACCGAGCGGGTCCAATTCAACAGAGTTAAGACTGGAGTCATCACTGTGGTCGGTGAGCGGCGGGCGCGGGGGAGCGGCGCGTGACGTCACGTCAGGGCTCGACTCGCCCGACGCGTGCGAGCCGCCCGCTGACCGCACGGACACGGCTGACGCTGTTGATGATGCCACTGATGATTTGGAGCGACCACTCTGTAATGTGAAGTTTTGTGTTAGTATGGTTATTAGAAAATATCTAACTGATGGTATATCAACATTGTAGTTGAAAGACTGCTAGATTTTCCACAATTATCTTGTTCTGATTTTGAACCATTCTCGTCAATCAGATGCCCGAAACATTTACTATATAAGCAGATTTATTCGAGTTTTGTGATAGGGAAATAAGAAACGTTTTTGACTAAGTTCTTAAACAAAGTTTGATTTGGAGATTAAAATCTTATTTGTATGATATCTCACTTTTTATCAGTTTTACAGTATGTTGCAACCGTAATACTTACATTAGGAGTATGTGTTTCGTTAGAGACAAACTTATTTTTATTCATAGGATTCTTGGTGCCGTCGCCTGAGAGATCTGTGTCTACGCTTGGTGATCTGAAAATAAAGAAATTATATTAGTTTTAGTAAAAAGGTATCTAAAAGACCTGCCTCAACATATAGCTGGCAAGTGGCCTGTCGCGGGACAGATTTTTTGCAAACTGATGTAAAATATACCTAATATAAAAATCTAAATAAAGATCTATTTCATGAATATAGTTTTATTTCTCTGGAATGTACCAAAAACCTAGGTAAGTCTGTCTAGTCACCGTGCAACGGAATTTAAATTATTAGGTTAGGCACTCACCTGACTTTAGTAATAAAAACTTTCTTAACAGTATCGATGAATCGTGCTCCAGGGCCGTCTTGCTTCGGGGTGTAGTCAGGTTGAGGGGACACTGCTCCTGGTTCAATCCTCACGCCAGCCCCCAAAAACTCACTAGTTTTACTTTTCAGATCATTTACTAAGTTTAGCAGTAAAGAGGCTCTAGTTCTTAATTCAAGTCGTGCGAATTTCTCAGCTTTGTAACAGGCGTTTTCTGCGTTAATCAGTTTAGTGAGTAAGAACTCTTTGAATTCCCGCCCCTTACGGAATATCGACGGCTGCGGGAGAGTCGGCCCGAAAAATGGTACGTCATCACGTGCGGTGACGGCCACCTTGTACCTATAAAAATAAAATAATAAATTATGTACTTATTAGTATCATGTTGGTGATCAGGACAACAATAAGTAAAATGGTTGTACTTTGAAGTAAGATCGTGGTCACAAAAGTTCCATTACATGAATAGTTTTTGTCCCAAAATCCGTTCTTAGCTGGCATCTTCCTATAAACTGTCTACCTGTCAAACTTCAGCTTTATCTATCACTAAGTAAGTTTTTAAGATTTATTGCTTAGTCAGCGATTCGTTTTTAATCCAGCTATATAATTTAAGTTAAATCAATCTTTTCTCAACGAAACCTTCAATGTAAAGTTTGACACATAGCAAAGATCCAAAACAAACTAATTATTTTAACGAGTCCATCTTTTGTTTTCACGGAAGATGGATGTCATTTAATTTCTTCCACATTTTTTCTATTTTATCATTGTAATATACCATTATTATCATGCACTTGACGATGGCAGAAATAGCTGACACAAATCGTCGGCTCTGTTGCCAAAAAAAAGGAGAATAAGAAGAAGAATTATTTTAACCCTTATTCGATCCGTTAGTGTGTTCTCCACCTAGTGTTTGTCCATTAAAAAAGCTTTCTAATTGCAAAGTTCAGATTCGTTTGCATATAAATTACTAGACAAATTTCCATTCCACTTTCTGAGCCATTTTCCCAAGTTCTCTATGCAAATAATACTTCTCGACAACACAGAAGCAACACAAACTTTATGTTAAACAAGTCACTTGACAAGTGAAAAAGTAACAAAATTTGAAGTTTGAAATAAAAATAAGAGACATTTCAAACAGAAGAACAAAAATAAACGTCTATAGTTGCTGTTTCTTTCGGAATGTAACATAAATAGATTTTAAATGGATATATTGTGTTTAGAAAGAGGCATGTCTCTGTAGATGCATCGTTTTAAATACTTGATATCATCGTAAACTACCAAAGATGCACAAAAGTGCTGGGGCGCCTTTTTGCCGTCTTGTGGGCTTTTATTGTGCACACATACAGTTTCACTTTTTTAACAACAATTTAACAATCAAGTCACTGACCTCTAAACCAAAAACGTTTTGTTAATTTTTATTACAATACAAAGATATTATTTGTAATTATCCCAATCATGCCTAAATTCTTCGCTATAACTGTTTCCTTGTGTCAATCCGTAAACTATGGTGTTGAGTTATGCGTTTATATATAGATTGTAACTGTGTACTATGGTGTTGAAGTTATACGTTTAAATAAAAAAATGGATTGTAAGTTGGATACCGACATTAAATTACTAAAATATAGAATTAAAACTAATATTTACCTGGTCTCCCCACCGGCGGTTTCCATGTGTGTGACCACGATGAACGCGTGGAGGAAATGCGACGCAATCATGTCTGGTGTGAAAGGTGTTGCCTTCTCCTATATCCAAATAAAATACTTTAATATTAGCAACATGTTGTACTAATGATTTAAAGTTGAATTTTGGATTTATTTTCGCAGTGATGTTTTAGTATAATTTGTTTAAAGGGACGTAATCAAACATTTTATAGTGATCTTTGAAATGGGCAGTTCAGTTTTTAATTTAGATATTTTTGTACAGTTTTATCACTTTTGACCGACTTGTTTTTTTTTTGATTGACTGCACTGTTGATCTAGTGGTTAGTGTAACTGACTGCGACGCCGGGTGTACTGGGTTCGATTCCCGCGGAAGGCATATATTTATGTGATGAACATTTACAAATACAAATGTTCATCACATAAATATATGCCTTCAGTCTGTGTGTTTCCTATGTATTCTAAGTCACGGAGCAAATATAAAGAGGAGATGCCCTAACAACTGTCGTCCTAACAAATAGTGTCTCCGTCGTGCGGGGTGCGGGGGGAGTGGAAACAGGGTGAAGCCACATAGTGGCCAGTAGCCAAAGCAAATCGATTTCTACATGGGCAGATGTTTTAAGAGTTTTGCTATATTTCGCTAGGTGTCGCCGATTTCGTAACAGGGCCGGATTAGGGATATATTATACATATACATATATATTATACATATATACATTTTTAGGTTCCTTTAATAAAATTACATACAATTTTGATGGTACAAAATAAATGTTGCTTTGAAAAGTAGGTACATCATAATATTTTTTAAATTTATTGAAATATATAGGTAAATTTTTCAGATGTTGTGATGTCCTGCTTAGTAAACACGAGGTTGTAAGTCCGAAACCGGGCAAGTGCCAATGTGACTTTGCATTTTCTTATGTACTTTCTAAGTTTACCTTGGACATTACTGAGTAACAATGATGGAAATTATCGTGAGGAAACCTGGACCTACAAAAAAAAAACTGAAATTGTCAATCCATCTTGAGCAAGCATGGCGATCAAGTCTCATGCCTTCTCTGTATGAGAAGAGGCCTTTCTCTGTAGAGGGATAATAACGGGCTGGTATGATGAATAAATTTATCAAATCCGAGGCAGTTCGTGCAATTCCTAAATTTATTATCATCATTTCAGCCCTTAAACGGTCCACTGCTGAGTTAGGGCCTCCTTAAAGTACAACGGCAAGGGGATTGGCCTGTTACACCACGCTGCTGGCCAGACCGGCTGGCGTAGGTCATAAGTAAAAAAGGAAAGAAAGAAAAACATTAATTTTATTGCCACAGCACAATACATATTCACGCAACACATATTTACAAACAGTTCACGTTTTTGCTCACGTGGATACAATAGATATACAAAATATAAAAAATCTTGATTGGCATAGCTTTCTATTGGTGAAAAAATTGTGCGTGCAATTTCTTCTTTTAATTTTTTTTCCCTTTGTGTATCATTATATTAAACACCATAAACTCACCAAGAACATAGGATACTCGCGTTTTCGTTCGATCCTGCATAAAAATTAAAATAGCACATTTTCAAAATAACATTAAAAAAGCCCATATTCTTATACACTTTACCTTAATTTTATAATAATTCAAAATATGACATAACCATTAACATTATAAATTTTCAGTTATTACAAACCCTAAGGTTTGTTGTCAAATTTGGGCACGCTCCTTCTTGTAGCTTTTGGTAACACTTTTTTGTGGTAATAAAATCGTTCGCAGCAAAATGCAACGAGCACATTTTAGTATATTTAGTCGGAGACCAATCTTTTTTATTTAATGCGTCAATCCATTTTTTTTTTTAATTTTCTTTCGACGGGACTCTGGAAAATTATACATATAATAAAATACCTTTATTAAAAAAATACACTATCTTGATTATATGTACCTATCTATGTACTCACAAATGTGAGTTTGAGTTCACATTACAGTCTCACAGTTCTCATTACGTCAAAATAATAATATAGCGCAAAAAATACTGAGTGCGTCTCTGGAAAGCCTCTAGCGGCATATGGAAAAATTACTTGTTTTGCCACTTGCCGCTAGAAGCGAGGTAATCACCGAACATTCTAGACTAAATATGTCAAAAATTTAAATTAAATATTACTTACGAGTGGAAAGATATCTTATTTTCATTTGATTTTGATTTGCTGGAGGAACTTTTGCACGATACAACACAGCACTTCATATTTACTTGGTTTGGAGACCGATAATATATTTTTAAGTCTCCTATGACGAAGTTGTTACTCGCCTGACGACAAGAGTTGTACTGACGAAAGCGACACCTGGCCGTCAGTAGTTCAACTACGGTATGACGTCAGTACCCTACATTTGGAGACTAAGCTACATTGATTACAACATCTCCTCTTTATATTTGCTCCGTGATTCTAAGTATGTATTTACAAAAGAAAATATGTATATGTATGTATTATATTTCAGTTATCTAGTACCCATAACACAATCTCTGCTTAGCGTAGGACTAGATGACGGTGTGTGATAGTGTCCACATATTATTATTACTTTAGACTTATGGATGAAGAGATTAATTATTGATTTTGGCATAGAATTTTTCGACATAATTCCAATAACTCTGTCTAGTTCGGACATTATCGACTTAGAACTAGACAATTTGCAGTTAAATTTTTTAACAGTGTAAAAATTACTCCACTATTCTTAATGGTGAACAATAATGCCAAAGCATTAATGCGAATATATAAACAAACATTAGGCATATTTAATATCAGCTTAAATAAACTACATAATAGGGTACTAATTAGTGTAGAATAAAACATTTACCTGAAACACGATAGCCACAATATCGTTGCCGACGTGTCGTTTTCTCTGCAGTTGTTGCGCGTCGCCGGCCGTGTGCGGGAGTAGAGGTGCAACGTGGAACATTATTTCGCGGTTATGGTACTGTTCGTATACCGCTTCATTGCCCGTGTGGCCATTTATTATGTCCAGGCCGCCTCGGTAACCTGGCCACAGAAGGTAAGATTCAACTTGAAAACATGAAATAATTCAATTATATTCTAATATAAGTACACGATAAGATAAAAAAATACATTACTACGAGTTGTCATGCTAATATCCTCCTAATTTTACTTAAAAATATTATTTAAATAATTAAACTTCCTTTATTTGTGCAAACAACTTGCCCAAGGCGGAGTTAAAGCCTAAGGCATTTTCTGCCAGTCAAACTTATTTGACACAGTAATACTAGGGAAGCTAGTAGGTACCTACCTACATAATATTCGATACGCATATTGACTCTTACACCCAATATACGGATGGCTTACAGTAATGTGTTTATAATCCACCGTAAAAGGATTTCATCGAAACCGAAATCAAATATTCGACAACTGCCGAAATCTAAATTTATTTTGTTATAGATATTCAATTTGTTTTTGATATATATAGGGTCTACTCACTACATATACATGAATGCGATTGAACTAGTAGTTAGCTACATACCTTCCTAATAGGTCTGGTTGGTTGTACTATTTTAGAAAATTATTTAAAACCCTGCACAAATATCTTAGAAAATATATATTCAAACATTAACGAACTAAACTAAATTATAAGACAAGAAAACGAAGGTAAAAATACTATTGTGTATACAATACTGCAATGCAGATAAACTCAAATTAACTATGCCAAAAACTTACATTATTCGAATCTAACTAATGTCAGATTGTTGGCGGATAACTAAGTACGGCCCGTTCCGGATGCCGAAACCTTAGGGTTAGCATGTAGGCATAGGCACGTTGCCAAGAGACATCGTTCCAAACATTGCTGTGCCAAAACAAGTCAGGAGTAATAGCATGTATTACCTTTATGATCCTTCAACTTGATCTTCTGTCCGAGCATATCTAGGAACTCTTCGAAGGCTGGTGATATTTCGTTGTTTCCAAACAGCTGTTCTTCCGTTGTCTGTCCATAAGCTTGGTACAGCACTCCGAATTTGAAACAGTTCACTAATACATGTTCGTCGTACGTTGCGATTAGTTGAGACGCATTGAGACACATGACTGCTGTGAAGTTGTCGATGTTTACTTGGTCGTTAAGCATTTTTGCCATTTTCAGAGGTGAGGGCATTATTCCTGATCCTGCAAAATGATGAGTACGAATATCAAACAATAAGAATTAATAAAAAGTGTTTAGTAAAAGATTTTAATCTTACGACGGCCGAGCATTCTGCTAAGAACTAGTTTAATCAGATAAACTTAAAAGAAAACCGCTTAAGCAACAAAAATTCAAGGCGAAGGCTTCAAACATCTCGAGGTTATACAAATTACGAGTAACTTACTAGTGGTGGGTATAAGTCCATGCATAGTCTCTGTGCGAAGCCTCAACAATATTCTTGTGTGATCTTGACCAGCCATGTGTTCGTTTTTGAGAGACATTACTACTGGGCCGAAATTTTCATCAGATCCAACTAAGTTGATGTGTTCCTGTAACCAAAAAGAAATCCACCTTGAGCAGAGTTTAACAATTTCTTACGTGTAAAATTCTTATTAAATAAATCAAAGTGATTAGATTGATTGGCAAAATTGCCATTTCTTGCGGCATCAATCAGCGTCACAAGTGAACAAGTTCTTTGTAACTTTATGTAAACATTCACTTCTCGAATCTACGCTTGAATACATCTCAATTCACACCTAACTACCTAGTATGTATTGCGTCATCAAAATCGATTCTTTGTATACAATTTCTATAAATAGTACCCATACAAAAATACCTACACCTGTCGTTTAATGCCGACGTACCTGTAAAAACATAACAGATGTTACCACAACATTGGGGCTATTTTATTCATCGTGAATACAGACGAAATCTCCTGTTATGGGCATTAACAAATACCATTGTGGTTTCCACAAAATATTTAATGAAATACCATTGAAAACAAAATTAATACAGTTCGCAAGTATGAAGTGAATTATAGCATTCTATAGGTAGGTAAATATCAAATGTAACACACAGCTCTCGTAATGGGATTAAAACGAGTCATGGTAAACACGGTTGATAATACAAATACAATGTTACAGGAAAAGTCAGGCTAATTAGGATGTAATAACAAAACCAATATTGACCGTTAAAACAACGGTAAAATATCCATCAGGTGAACCACGCCTGTAAACACCACGAATATCATAGAAACGGCATAACCAAGGTTATTTTTAAGGGTAATCATATTTTCGTTAATGGACTTTTTATGTCCATATATTCAATAAATGATCAGAAACCATTTTATTATACTGTATCGAGCATTAAACTTTGCCGTAATGTATTAATGTTCCAGACTAGAATAGCAATGAAGCTGAACAACCTATAATTCAAGGACATGATTCTAATTGAAATGACACCAAAGATGATGATCAACTTGATCTAATGACATCTGACTTGGTGCTGAAGCACATCATTGACTAAATCAGGGCACTGGATGATGTCATATGCATTAATAACTGTGAACTGATTTTTCCACGCCTGTAGACAAATGCGAATGATGTGACAAACAATGCACGTATCTACGTTGTAAATAGGTAATGCACACTTTATGCAACATTATTAGCTAACTTTAAGAGACTTTGTCAAAATATATACCTATCACACTACAAAATACAAAATAATTTTGAAATATGCAAGTTGTTTTGTCTTTAATCTTTCGTTGTTCAGTTCACAATCGACAAACATAAATTTAAAAACTGCGTTAAAATTCATCAAGTAGTTAGGTACTTTTAAACCGTTCTACATACTATTCATTGACAGTGACATCATTGTATTCAAAGTAGGTATGTGTAACCAAGGAGTACACATTACAGAACCGTTGCATGTTTACATAGGTCTCTTTGAAAATTTATTATAATTAAAATTAATAGTATCTATGGGCTAAACAGACTACCACTTTGTAATTAAAGTGACTAAAAGTATACTTAAGGTACTGCACAAGGCTGCACACATCTACTGCAGTACACAGACCACTTAATAATGAAGTCAAAAAAAATGGTAATGTAATTTTAGTAAAAAACTGAAGCAACATTTTAACCTAATGAAACTATAAAAACATTACACAAACATTTTCGTAACTTGAAACTACTATTAAACCGCCGCAAGGTTTAAACAAAAGTTGTATTCGCTATGGGAGACTGTAATTATCCATACGCATTGTCACATTAGCCTTGATATACCAAGAGACCCTATTTTTTATTCCCAAGCATGTAAATTGTCCTTTATGAAGGACAGGCGCCATTGTAAATGAAACAATGCTGTATCTCAATGAAGACGAAGAAAAATACACAATTAGTAATTACAACATATAGACGATCAAAGAAAGGAATCGTGTTTGTTAAATGAAATTAATTAAGCATAAATATACCAAGGTCTGCACATTATAATTATTTTGCAAGCACCATGGCTAGTTTGTTTGTCAAAATTTAGACTATTCTGTAATAAATGATTGTTTTAGAACATTTATAGAACAAAACTTTAGAAGCGCAATGTTTGATGCGAATATCAATTCAAAAAACCTTTTCATCGGCGAATTAGCTAGAATTTTCATCACGTAAACATTCTCCGAATACGCAAAAAAATGTTTGATCATGTTTCTGCAAAATGATTACAATCATTAAGCTTCTGCCAACGATTTTTTTGAAAAGTGTCGAATTTATTTCGTCGTTCATAAGAGCCACAAAGAGGCAAATTGAAAGCTAAAGATGGTAATTGAAGGGACGAGGGGTTAATGCCTCTTTTTGAACTCACTGATGGATCACGCCATCTGAGATAGAATCTGATGATTTATTTTAAATTTTCGTAAAAGGTTTATTCTTTTTATACGATGTACTTATAAATATAAAAATATAATTTACACTGCAAGATAATTAGATAGGTAACCGTTAGAATTTGTATTAATAATCTAAAACCTAATTAACTGGGTTCTCAAATATATACATATATATATATTTATGTATTTATATTTAATTTTATGCACTAATTGTGTACATGGGAGGGCTTAATGCGAGATGGCATTTTCTACCAGCCAACCTTTGGGTGATGCAGAGATGAGCGTTGTAGGTGCGGTGCATAAATAAAATGTACATTCACTACATAATGATATTACAACACTATACATATATACTCAGTACACACTATAATATAGACAAATATATAAATACATATACATAATTTATATAAGTTAATGATGTGAAGATTCTGCCAAACTGTTGAAGAGGAGTTTCCGCACCTTGAATTTAAACTTATACCGATTTGTGACCATCCTGATTTCGAGAGTGAGCGCGTTCCAAAGTAAAACAGATATATATATATATAAACAATCATTATTAATAACGATGATCAATTAGTATTAATATCTTGGCAAATTGATATTAGCTTTATTGCTATTTTGACGTTCTTAAGTGACACTCGTAAGATCAAGATCAAAGAATAAATCGGTTTGAGTTTGATCTTTGTAAGATTGTAAGGATTCATACGCCGCCGCCTGGTGCAGGTAATAAATCAAAATTTTAAAAATCAATAAAGTGAGTCAATGTCCCGTAGAACCCAGCTGTTATCACCGACCGTTTAATATAGATCTCACAGAACATTTTTCATTTTTACCATAGCATAGTCGATTTGTGCAGAGTACCCTCGGACGGCTTCAAACGGTAATCATTTCGTACTACCATCATTCCTTACCCAAAACGAATTGTCCTCAAACCAATTTTGCTTTATGAAAGAAGGCATTTGCTTATTGCTTCAATTTTTCTTTTGTTCCGGACATCTGTCATCGTCACTGATTTTAAACGAATGAAAGATGAACAAATTTTCATTTAAGAAAATGTCATTATCGATCACTTTCGTTGAACCACTCATTGTACTGCATTGTCATTTTATTAATATAAAGTAAATTGCTCATATTTTTTATTTATCCGAATCTGAGACGGTTTTATCAATACGTAGACCTATAATGACATAATAATGGGAATGTTTTGACAAGCTATTTGATAAAAGTTAAAAAGGAATACTAAAGCCTGTACATTTATTAGGTTTAGGTTGTTAGTCGGTGAAATGTATAGCATTTTGTTTAACCAGTGATATTCCTCTAAAGGTTTAATAGCAGGACATGATGGCCATTGACAGGACGTATTTACACGTCAGCATGGTACTGGTATCGGCTTAGCGATCGAAGCATCGTATTCATCTGGCCTAACCCTTGCGGTGTCACAATCACAATGGCCCATCAGCTTTACCGGGTTGGCATGGTAACGATTGCAATATTTTATGTAAATTGTATGATACGAGCGTTAGATAAAATATATATTTATTTAACTCATTAAAGTTTTAGCGCTTACTGTAAGTTTAAAAACATTTAAAATAACAAAACGTTACAAGGAAAACAAGTTTAACACTAATTTGTAAACTTTGGGAGGAAGGTGGACTGCGAAATCGATAAGTCATAAGTCATAAGTCATAAGTCATAAGTATTTATTTCATAACAATACTACATTGTGTTGAAAATCTGTTAAAACGACTTAAAAATTAATAATAACTACATAACATTCTATTGAAATTAACATTATTAAAATTCACAATATATGTACCAATTTCATAACAATTATTAAAATAAATTAAATTAAAATAAATGTCTAACATAATATAAAAATGTCTAATATAATGATAAATAAAATGTCCAATATAATAGTAAATTAAAAAATAATAATAATAACAACAAATCCAATTCCATTATTAAATTCCATTTCAATACAGATCCATATTTTCAAAGCAGTTATTAAAATCTAGTGTTTGTCATTAATAAACTCGTCAATGCTATAATAGCCTTTCCCCAATAAATATGTTTTTAGTTTATTTTTAAATAAATTCACACTATAAATACTTTTAAACTCTGTGGGTAGCTTATTGTATAACCAAACTGATTGTACTCTTGTACTGTGTTTCACAACATTGAGTTTTGGTTGTATTGTGGATGGTATATCTTTCCTACGGGTGGTATCTCTAATCTTTCTTTCTTCGTCAGTTTCAATTTTATGGAGATTTTTTATAAAGTTAGACAATAATACCAATATATAGAGACACGGGACTGTTAAAATTTTAAGTTTTATAAAATGTTCTCTACATGAATCAGTTTGTTTCAGGCGAAGAAGTGTTCTGACAGCCCGTTTTTGTAAAATAAATGTCGTGCTTATATTATATTTGAAGCTATTTCCCCAGAAAATTATGCTGTATCTAAGCTTACTTTCAACCAAAGCAAAGTATACCATCCTAAGCTGTCTTACTGTGAGTACTTCTCTCAGATTTCTTATTGCGTAGCATGCAGAACTAATAGACTTAGCTATGGCTAAAGTCTCTTGCTTCCAGTTTAACATAGCATCTATATTAACGCCCAAAAATTTAACATTATCTACCACCTCAATTATATTACCAGAAGACACTACTTTAAGACTACTATTTTTCCTCACAGTAGATTTAAATAATAAACATTTTGTTTTGTTTGTGTTTAGTTTTAAATTGTTTATACCAAACCATTCTTCGAATGCTATTAATGCTTTATTGACCTTTGATTCCAAGTCAACCATATTATTTGCTGATATTATGGCGTTTGTATCGTCAGCGAAGATGATGACTTTGGTATCGGATATACGGTTTTTTATAAATACGATCAGGTCATTAATGAACAGGATAAAGAAAATGGGGCCCAAAACAGATCCCTGGGGAACACCACAGGATACTGTTGTTAGGTTGGATTTACAAATCTTTTCTTCTCCGTTCAGCACAGATCTAACTTCTACATATTGTCGCCTGTTATGTAAATAGGATTCAAACAATTTTAAGGCTACGTCTCTAACACCATAGTGTTCCAGTTTGTCTAAAAGTATACTATGGTCAACGGTATCAAACGCGGAGCTAAGATCTAGGAAAATACCTGCTACTTTACGCTTTTCATTTAAATTACAGACGACTTCATCAATTAAAGATTCTATGGCATCAGTAGTACCTATTGATTTTTGGTATCCGTATTGCTCGTTCTTTAATACGTTGTGTAATCTTAAATGCTTCATAAGTCTATCCTTCATAATTTTTTCTAATAGCTTTGAGAATATAGGAGGATAAGATAGGACATTTGCCGAGTGGCGCGAGTATTCTTATAATGTGAAAATGTAATAAGCATGCCGCGCTGTAATAACCATATTTTTAGCGTTTATTAAATAAATAAAAGGCAGCAGCAAAACATTTTTTTTTAAGCAAAACATTTAAGCGAAACGTGTAACCCAAATTTAAGTGTAAAACATATAGCCCTATTTCGTAGTAATAAAATTTAAGGGCAATTAAATAAGCAAATTCGCCAGTATAAATACATATTCAACCATGTTTAAAAATAAGTAATTTTTTTAACGCATAACAAGGCGACTGAAGATTTGTACGCGTGATAAAGTCTTGTACACACGCGGGTTGGGAGTTAAATTGCCCCACAATGCCGTAATCGGCTCAATCTACATGTAGCTGAGAACTTGGCTCACTGGGCGTGAAGCCAAGCTGTTCCGCGTTGGTGAGTCCAGACGCCTTTTCCCACTATCCCTCACGAGTTTTTTACGTAATGAGTGTAGTTGGGCCCTTAATTGCCGGTAGACGTTGCATTTATTTTAATTGGTGGTCACATTTAATTTTGCCTATATATTTTTCTTGCGTCAACCGTAGGGTCATAACGTATTAAAAAAGATAATATAAATATATACTCGCCAAACATATTTTTGCGAGTTGATTGACCTTATCTTTAATTGTAATAAATTCTTAATAAAACCAGCCAAGTGCGAGTCGGACTTGCACAACATTATCTATGAAATCGGCAAAAGAAAATCATGTCTGTTGTATGGGAGCCCCCAATTAATTTTATTCTGTTTTTAGGGTTTTTAGTATTTGTTGTTATAGCGGCAACAGAAATACCATCATCTGTGAAAATGTCAACTGTCTAACTATCACGCTTCATGAGATACAGTCTGGTGACAGACGGACAGACAGACAGACGGACGGACGGACAGCGGAGTCTTAGTAATAGTCCCTTTTTACCTTATGGGTATGGAACCCAAAAAAGAACAGACAATATTTTTCTAAGTACCTACCTACCCACTTTAAGGTTTATTTTTAGAGACTAAGATTAAACCATAGATAGAAGTTTGTTAGCAGCTGCAGACAAAGTGATGTCTATCGATGTTGTGGTCATCAAGTTCGTTCGTTAACATTATGCACTCACACGTTTCACGCTTAGCGTGCGTTACAACGTATATTTATGTGCACACTGCTTTATTAGTGTGCATTATTTTGTTTCATGTTTTGTCTATAATTTTGTTACATACCTGCTCATTTATTTGCTGCGTCTAATTGTTTCGAGAACTTTCCATAATCAACTGTGTATGTTTTAATTAGGTACTTAGGTAATACTTTTTATTATAGTGTATTTCAAAACTACGCGAGATATTTGAGCTGAAATTAATTTTATATTATATTTTCATATGAAATGTGTCGCACGTTCAAAGATGGCAATTATGAAGATTCGAAACACTACGAAAAACGAATAAAAAGTGTGCCTATGGTCGTGGGTATGGGAAAGTTCACACGTGGCTGTAACTGTACCGATGCTACGCATTATGGTTTAGGGAGCGAACTCTGGTGTACGGAGCGTGAGCGGAGAATGAAATTAAGTTTATTTATGTTACAAAAATAATACAAGTTACCGTCACAAACACTTAAAATTAATCATTGAATTTAAAGGAGCATTGTGTAATTTGTTTTGAAATATGAAAGTGATTCATCGAAATTCATAAATTTAAACCATAAAATAGTAATAAATTATTACATTGGTAATTATCAAAATTGTCTTTGGATGATGATTCACTAATAGAAATACTAAGTCCAAGATCAATATAGTAATAATCCGTTAAGTATTTTTTTTCATTCGTAAGATATGGCACAAAACAATGTCTCCACAACCTAACACAGCTGACATTGTATACTAACTACTATGAAATATAGATTGCTTGGCACGATGTCTACAATGACATTACTGTGGAATTAAAATTACTATAGACGTGAGAAATTAAGTAATTTACAACAATTACTGAACACAATGGATAAGCGAAAAGTTAATAGTAAACAAACTTGTATTAAGTTCTTTAGTTCAAACAAGATAAGAAAAACTTTAGCAGTATTAAATTAGCAAAAACTTTGCGTAGCTAACAAAAACGATCTGACAGAAAGAACGCGATTTAGATTTTCACGGTCCAATTATTTTTATTTTTCACATTATTTTCAAGATAGTTACTATGAGAGATTTTGTTACTATTAAACAGACAAGTTAACACCTTTCTGCGTCTATCACAATTAAAAATTTTGCAGATAAATTACCTACAGTGTAAATTTTCGTTGTAGTCTATATTAATACATAATATATTCTCTTTAAAACGTATAATTACTATTCCTGCACCGACAGGCCTATCCTGCGAGGTTATTCTATAAAAGGATATCGACATTGACATGACGACAGCAATATTTCATTTACAATATGATGTCAAGGGAAACGTGATCAAGTGGATATGAAGAGACATTTTTAATACTATTTTTAACTTGAAGTGCACCCTGAATAGAGTTGCATGGGGTGTCGCGTGGCCCTTGAATTAATGTTTGCGACGTGGCAATAGTTGCGGACGGCGGACGTATATACTTATCGTAGAATGTAACCTTTATAAAAAAATATTGTTATAAGATTAAAATAGCATTGGTACCTCATTTTGAGCTTCATTAAAATTGTAATTTTCCTTGATTTAATATGATATAAGTTTATACAACTTACTTTAGTTGTGTGAGTATGATATAAGTTTAGATTCAAATTTTTCTTATGGTTTTCGCTCTTTTTAAAAGGCATTTCATACTTTGGCATTTTCTGTGATATTTTTTGTTGTAATTAGTTTAACATTTCTCGTGATGTTTCTATTCACCATTATATCACTTGTAAAGTACACAATGACTTTGAGAAGTGATACTGACATTTGCCCTTAACCTTGTTCCGTTACACATATTCATTAATTTCAGCTCCAAATTAGTTACAAGCGTCTCAAAATTGCAAAATATAGGTCATTCATAAATACACAACGAATATTATATAATATTACATGTGAACATTTGTGGATAATGTCCGCTCAACTGACGAATACCAGTTGGCAACACGATGCGGTTTTATTTTATCACCCGCCTCGCAGACGGCGTGGCGCACAAATGTCAGTAAGTACATACATTTTGTAACGTGAAATGTCACTTTTATTTTTAAACATCACAACTCGAAGAAAGTGGTCACGAAAGCAATTAAATAGTGTTTTGATTTGTGTTTTTGCCGTCTCTTTGTATTTATCTGTAATATAATGTCTGTAACTTTTGAAACGTGACTTTTCTCACGAACTATCCAGAGATTGGTGTAATAAATACATCGATATCTTAAGTACACTTCATTATTTACTAGTTCTGTACTAACGCCGTATTTACGATAAAGTGATGTTGAAATATACTATTTCTATAAACTGAGCTAAATTGTAAGACCTGTCTAGGAAAAGGCTCTATAGCAGATGTAAGTGGAAGAGAGATTCCCTAACCGAATAACAAGCTATTTTGTACAAGAGCTCTTAAGATGATAACGTTTCCTTTAGACCTGCTTCCTGTTACTTATGAGAAGAATAATGATACGTTAAAGTATCAGGAAGGTTTATTATTTCAAAATATTAACATTGCTTAATTTTAATTGAACAATGCACGCTACGTGATCAGATAGTAAGTACTTACCATAGGAAATCTATTGTTTTCGGTCACGGGTCACCGAAACATGGCGTTTAAAATCTTACACCTTAATACCAATTTAGATATGAATTTTTCTATTAGTCTACTAAGAAAAAAATTAGTTATAATCGAGTTACTTTATCTCTATATTATAGGTTTCTAAAGATACCATAATTTTGTTCAAGTGCATTGTAAACAAATGTAAAAGTAAATTCTGGCATTTACCTTGTCGAGGAAGAATCGCCTGTAATATTTAGCTGTGTCGTCAGTGTCGATATTATGTCGCCTGGCAGCCTGGCGAGGGGTTCCTGGTTGTGTGCGAGGTTCTGCGTCCTCGCCGTCAGGGGGAGTATCGTCCATACCATCCACCCAGTAACCAGTAGGCGGTAGAACTATTGTAGGTGGAGTACCTGCATAAAGAAAGAAGTTAACTTACAACACATGCTTCTCAAGTATGCCAGAACAACAGAAGTATGCTAAAAAGTTCCTGTCACTCTTGTGTGATGGAGGACTAGACAACTTTGAACATATGATACTAAGATAGTATGTACCTATCGAAATAGCTGGTAAAATGTAGGTACTTATTATTCTTTTGAGGGTTAAAAGAAATCATCAACACCAAAATGCAACAGCAAAATGTAATCGCGGATGAACCAAATAATATTTTTAAAACATGTTACCGTAAACTATTGTATGAATTAAAAAGAGAAGAGAATTAAAAAAAGGACATTAAATCACAAGCATAATTATTTTGGTAATAACAATAAATATCTACGACTGCTTTTGTTTCTTTGCATGTAAATGAGTTACTTATGAGAAACTTTCATATAACGTAATAATTGTATGACATGACAATTGTTTTCAAATGTTTCTTTTAAACTTGCATGTTCCGTTTTCCCTTTGTAATAGACATAATTATTGTGTAATAACAATTTGTAACTGTTATTGTAAAACGCTATTTACACCATAATTATTTACTATACAGATGTGGACTTTTGTTTGTACATAAACGTAAACTAAAATAAATAAATAAGCGTCTTTGAATATAAACCTGCTCGTAGAAATGTACGATACACATAGTAAAAACGCCTTTTTAAATAGGTATATGCCTTCGTAGAAGGAAGTCACGACGTTCAAATTATTTTTTGCAATTTACCAAAGAGTCATTGAGGCCTTCAAGATTCGAATTGTGTTCAAGGTTGTTATTGTGCACAATTACAAACATACTTTAATGCTCTGGGTGATTCTGATACTTATACCTCTACAGTACTCGCATCTAGTCTGCACGACCATTTATAGAATATTTCAAAAATTGTGATAAGCCTTTCTTTAAATTTGAAATATGCATATTGGCAAATCATAAAGTATTTGCACGGCATGTACTGTCAATATTCTCTTTAGAATTCATCCTCAATGTAGTCAATATCAATAATTAGTCTGAACCAAAGAAAGGGTTGATCCCTCCTAACACTGCATCTAATTTCAAACGAGTCCAGCCTAGTCTAGACCGGCTTTTGTCCAGTCGATTTTTTATGCGAGTATATAGTCCTCGGAGGCATCATTGTTCCCACTGTCCTTTTAAAAGGACGCGCCCATTACGCAGAGTTGTATACAAAACCTAGTTCTAACATTGAGAACTACGCAAGGAAAAGTTTATGAAAGGACATCATTTGTATTTCATAAATGAAAGTGCCTTTTTATTTATATATAAACTTTTTATTTTTACGCAATAAAATATGACTTGATACTTTAGTACAGTCATTTGGTAGTTTTACCTAAGAAAGATTTAAGCGAGTTTTGAATTCTATAAATTTTGTTGTGCTCTTTCCGAATTTTGACTGCTACTCCTTCTGTTTATAGCGATTTGGAAAGAAAACATCAAAATCTATAAAAATACCAGTTTTCAAAACTCCCGGAAAAATTTCCAGTTAACCACTATTTTTCGAATCTAACTGCATTTGGCTTAGTTTTGAATTACAAAGTACTAATAATATCTATTTAACTTAGTATTATCGCGAGGAAGTCTGAAAAAGCATAATGACCAATGTTCATGCCTTCTCTGTTAAAGAAGAGGCCTCATTTAAAACAATCTTAATAGAAACATCTCGCTACTTCCAGTTTTCAGTTTTAAATAAGTTAAAACCAAAACATGTTTCTCTTTGTAAAATAATCTACTACTAATTGAAAACGAACTAATATAACATTAACATATAATTATAAGGAAATTACAGGCGCCTGCTTGATTTTGAGCCGGCACAAATCGCAATTGGCTTGATTTCACAAGATATAGCTGCAATGTTCGCCATTTCATTCAATGTTTTAATCAGCTAACTAGCATACGAACTATTTTTATATTCCCTTTAAATTCTACGAATTCCCTTTCAACAAGAACGAAATAATTTTTATTACAGTGAAGATAAAAATAACGTTTTTAAAAGAGTTTATAATTATCAAAATTCATTAATTTACAAATATTTTTTATACAATACTGTTGACAGATAAATGGTTTCCGATGTCTTTAAATTGTTTTACTGAGATGGATCAGAGAAAATTGAATAAAACAGAAGTTAACAAGGGAATCTGGCCGTTTTATGATTTAATATAATTTGTGACTCTCAGAATACATAATAAATATTTTGTCTACTAGAGTTGCGTTTCACTAAACGCTAAATAATTAAGTTTTATTGAATGTAATTAAAATTTCATCAATACTGATTATGGTTTAGCTTTACATAATGAATTTAGCTGTTATATCAAATTCTACAAAATTTATAGGTAGGTATACCACTTGAATTCCTGTATCACTATGCGACTCGACAAACTGACAGCGCAAATGACTTGAAACAATTAAATGATTTTATTTTATCAGGGCTCGAGATGTGTCGTGTAACTAAGGCACATAATGCTAACTCTACGAATAGGTATTGTTCGTAGGGCTAACTGAAATGTAATTAAGCAATCGAATTCACCTATCAGGTCATTCGTCACAGTAGGTTGTAAAACTGTCAAGTTTCTCATCAGTTGTTTAATCGTAAGTCCACACTGTTTTACATATTCATTACCTAACTCAACCGAAAAAAAAGTAGGTAATTCATTTTAGTGCACTGCCTTAATCATCATAAGAGTTATGGAGGTCGACATACGTCTCAAAGGTAAAGTACCTACTAAGCACATTTTAACTTTACATTATCAGGCTATTACCAGCAGAATAATCTACTTTCACACCTCCATTCACAAAATTTTCTTTACTTTCTCCAAACGGTTTTGAACAATGACGAAAGTACACTTACAAACGATATACTTCATTAATGAACTCTAATAGCTTCAAAATGCCTTCAATGGGAAGTTGATGTTAACCAATATGAAATTAACTAATTGTTACTTTTACCGGTCAAATCTTTGAAAGAAACATTATCTACTATTTAATTTTGATTTCGTTTCTAACATATTTATAATAAGAATTTGAACGTGTTCCTTCTTAAAAACAATTATAAATATTAATATAAATAAATCTCTGAACACAGAATACAACTAGACTTTCAAATGTTATTTGTATTCCATAATTTTATTTTGCATTGCACTGGCAAAAATAACTAACATTTGTGAGCTCAATTGCCATTTAAAGGAAAAAACAACAAATTTAAAAATAGCGAATATGCTACAAAATAGGTCGAGTTCATAGGACAAAATTACGTGAACTTTTCTACGTACCATTTTACTCAGTGGACCTCGAGTTGAGTAGCTAATTGTATTATGACCGGGTCAACAGACCTTAAATATGTCGAGTTCTTGCGAGAATGCTAATAGTCGTCAAATTTTTACTTAAATGCATAATGCATTTAATTAAAATTATAGCTGAAGCAAGTATGAAGAGCTGAAGGCTTTTTTTTAATTCAAGTTTGAATTCCTATTCGAAAATATTTTATGCTGCGTTGTTTTTAGGTACAGATAAAAAATAATAATTAGACTGTGATTATGACACGCCAGAGATCTATAGTGTTCTAAGTTTGTATCGCATTCTTCATGTTCACGGGTTGTAGTCAACCAAATTATAGAGTCAGCAACCTTAAATTATAACTATTAAATGTTCAGTTTCCATTATATTAAATTAGCATGTACCCACTGCAATTTATTTTAACACCATTGTCTTCGGTACAATCTAAAATTGTATTTGAACACCGAATAAGTACGCGTGGGAAAACTGTATCAGATATATAGGTAGTTACAATAGACATTCTAAAAGATATAAGGTACCTTACATACTAAACGAGGACTACGAGGTGAAAAAAGCAAAATGATAAATTAATCGCCATGCCATAGTTGATCAAATATAATCATTCAAATCAATGATTCCGTCTTTCTATTATTATTTTAAAGACTGTGTGATTTACTATTACCTAATAAGAACTTATAGCAGTCATCGAAAAAAGGCCTACCTAAGATGAGATGACGATAAAGCTCATTCAATGTGTCGGGCGAAAATGCCAGAAAATTAGCCTTTTTTAAAATTAACTAGGCGGCCAGATTAGTGATCGCTGTTATAGGGAACATTGGGTGGCTTCGTTATTTAGCCTTAAAATAGCACGACAGTGTAGGCATTTACTATAAATGAACAAGGGTCGCATCGCCTTGGCATTTACGCTGTTTACTAAAACTCTCCAACACGGTAAAGTTCACTAACAAATCACTGTACTTAAAGGCCCCTCGGTCAGTTGCTGATCAAAAGCTTAAAGGTCAACCTTACTGCTTGTGCCATCGTGGACAAGAACCATTCAATGGATTGCAATCACTTTGTAGCTAATAGTGTTTACTTTGAGCCTATCACGGCTATACATATATCATGTTTATTCAAACATTACGTAATACTAGCAAATGATTATTTAAGAAATATACATTTTTTATCATAGAGGTTTGTATACTCGTATGTAGGTATAATGCGAGTCCAAGGACCTTGCACTAAACATTTTGAACGCAACTAACAGTTGCTGAGTTGTCATTTTTTTTTTTTTTTTTTTTTCATTAGCAGCGACGATCGTACAATCGCTACATTTGCTTTTTTAGCGTCAAGCGTAAATGGTTCTTAATGTTGTTAAGTTTTTAATTTTATAAGTAGGTAAGTATACAATGCAAAGTAAAAATAGAAAAGATTTTTAATTTTATATAATCCTTTTGACTATCTACATAATAACCAAAAAGAATAAATAAAATAAAATCAAATATTTTGAAAATCTTGTAAATATTTAATTTTCCTTTTTATTTAAATTAGTTTGCCGATGCAATTTACAAGAATAATTTTATTTTTTTGCCGAGACAATACCTAGTCTAACTACTAATATATTTATTTTGTATATGTATTAACAAGTTGTAGAAATTAATAACAGTGTACCTAAAATTCGTTGTGAGTCTTATCTGAAAATATGTATATGGCATTGTTACACTGCTATGTGGCCAGTATCACATTTTAAGATTTAAAACAAGAGAAAAAAGCCGAAAAGCTTGAAAACCCATATTTAGCAACCATTCTTAAAATAACTGCAGAGTAAGCAGGAAGTGACAACACTGCGCTCAAATTATACGTGTTATGTAAAGGGAAATGTAAATTTTATATAATTTATAGCAAACACGATTCGTTCCTTCTGATTATTATAGTCAAGTATACTAAACAGTAGTTGAAATTATATAGGAGACGGGACGGCAATTTTATCGTATCATCATATTTATTTACGACCAATCACGTTTATTGCCGTCTTTTTATGGGATGCGCGTATATGAAGTTTTTTACAAGGACTTACCCGATTTAGCAAGAGTTTCTTCAAGTAGTCTCTTGCTAGCGATGCAGGCGGCTGCAACTCTTTTCTGAGCCGCCACCGCGCCGGGCGAGGGTGGAGGCCCATGAGGCGCTGGCACTCGTCCCTCCGCATACGAGTGTCTTTCGGGGATAGTACTCGCCCCTGTGGCCCCAACTGACACCGATCGACGATTCTCCGGTCGAGCAACCTGTCAACGAAATCACTAAAGTAAGTAATTGCATAAATAATAAACTATGGATTCATCATGTAATTTTCCTACTGGGTTAGTACTACTTTTATCAATTATAGGAGCAAGAAACAATAGGTATACATCAATATTCATGAACGTATTTGTTATTCCATGTAGTCACACAAAAACACCTAGAAAATCACACATGCAAGAGATTACTGCACTGCCCCGTTTAGACGAAAGTAATTACATCGCTATTTTTTATTTTGCGCTCTATTCAATTTTCGATCGACTAACATTTCTGATGTACGAACACTCCGGTAATCAAACGTAACAGTTACCACCACCACATATGCAGTTCAAATCCATTTAATTGACCAGTTTGTAATACAGAAATGTAAAACGGTGAATGGTATTAAAACGTGATTTCAGTTCTTTATTTAGATAAAATAGTAAAGGCGGAGCTATCATTTTAATCTTGACACCACGCAAGTAACCGTGACGAACGCATCGTCCGTTGAACCTGAGTCGTGGGAGCCCATCATTGTTGCTTTCCACATTAACTGTACCGATCCGCATAATTTGATTCGCGGTAGACACGTACCTACCAACTATTTGGAAAGGCACTGAGATACTACAGAAGCCAAAGGTATTTGTAAAACCGCAAAGTGGATAGTACAAATCGTGGTGAAAAGTTTTCCAGAGCGGTTAGTAAGTAAATAAAAGAAACATGTGTCTCCAGTCAAGCGAGTGAGCATTCATTTACGAAAAGTTCAAATTGATTCTGGAATATCGACAGACGCATATATTGTGCCGCGCCCGTAAACGCCATCAAAAGTTTAAAATTGGAAGTCGACGGAAGCATTAACCGAGCCGTTGACAGCAACTCGAAACAAGTAATGTAGAAAATGGTCGGGCCATTTCCACTTTGATCAAATTAATCTGACGTCACCAATGCCGCCATGTTTGCTTCTCCAGCACGCAACTGCTCAAACTAAATATTACAAAATTTCCAACACCATAAATCTTCAACTGTAAACAATTTATATAAACTTTGCACCATTTGCGTTACTATATCGCACTAGTGTAGTGAAAATTGTTGCAATTCAAATCAATCGACTAGTTCTTGGAAAATGCTTTAGGCATTGGTAAGTATCCGTTATTAATTCTACACCACACCGTTCTATTCGTAGTTGAAATGTATCCATGCAAATATGAATAGGACAAATACATCAGAAGTCTGATATTTTCAGAGTCATAACGGAAACATGATATTTCGCTCTATTTCAATAACCTAGACGACCTACAAATAGTCTCCAGCACATAGTCATACTGACAATTTGTATTGAAACCCGACGCCGCCGCAAACTTTATTTGTTTGTTTAAATTCTGTATTATATATTATTTAATGTTGCACGTTTTCAAACTATATATTTCATGTATAAAACGTAGAAATTGCATTATCTTTTAAGATATCCAATAATAGCGAAGGCTTTTGTAATTGCAACTAAGCCGCTTTACATAAATTACGATACAAAGTCAGGCAATGTGGAACGGAAAGAAAACTAATGAAATCAGGTAAAAAACCGAATAATTACCAACATTGCCGTAGACATGTCTGTAATTGTGCGGATTTAGTGTATCATATATCCTCGTTTGTCTGGCTTCATGTGCCTTAGTAGCTAATCCTTTTTAGTCTAATTTGCCATTGATTTGCTTACGCAATTCACTTAAATATTTTGAGATGACTAACAGTAACTGTACAAAAATAAGTTAAGTCTGACTTTACAACCTAATCGGATAATACCTATCAATAAATTATTTAAGCGATAAAAAACTTTACGGGTTTACTATTATTAGTCCAGCTTTTATCAGGTTTTTCTTTCACCGTATGTGCATGCAAATGTCTACAATATGAAATACATTAATTACTTATAAGTCTAATTCGTTCTTTTACCTGTTCTTGTATCGAATCCAACCACATAAATCGTAATCATAACCCAACATGGCATTATAATAAAAGTAAAGTCGTTTACCAACAACGTTCCATTTCCAACAACAAATTTTCTAATAAAACTATCGCAATATCTCATTACAGGATCATTAGGATCTTGACACTTAATTACAGCATCTAATACCGAACAAATTACTCGAATAATTCTCTCTTGCGGCTCATTTAAACTCCAGCGACAAATTCTAGTTCCGGAACATTATTTGGGAGACGAAAATTTACAATTTTGATCTAAAATAAATGACTCTCGAAGTCACTTTACTGAAAGATATCGTTTAAATTTAGAGTATCATTACGGCTTTAGTTTCTTCTCGATGTCTGACCGTTAAAATCATATATAACGATAATCTTAGTGAAAGTGCATCAATTATTTTTTACTTAGAATGCGCAGCTGCCATCATGTAAAATACTGAGGAAAACACTGCATTTGCTAAAGACACGAACGCTATTGCTGTCAATACAACGTTTTCCTTAACATTTTTTTTGTCTCAGTCTATTAACTAGCAAGAAACCAACTCTAGGCGGCGCGACATAATGCTATTGATAAAGCAGTCTAATGAGGCCAAAGTAACAAATCAATTTAATAAAAAAGCTGCCATGGGTTTACAAATACATTATGTCAGACATTTAAACCTGGAGCTAAAATTTATCTGTGGATCGTACAAATATTTGCTACGCGCTTCGTGCAATGCATTAATAATGACGGAACGACCAGTGAAACTGGTGCAGTAGTTTTCAATACGTAAAATACAGTCAAAATATAAAACCATCGTACAGACGTTAACTTTTAAACTGTAAAATTCTAAAGATACACATACAAACGGTACCATTTCGTGCAAATTTGCTGAATCTTGCAATTTAAACAAAATGTTTGCAGTGAAGAATTCTACTACGGTATTAAGATTCATTACCTGGGAAGCTTCGTATAACCGAAATGTTTTACATCTGAAACCACATTTGAAAATTATCTCTAAATTATTCTCTCGGGACTCGAGTAAATGAGCTTTTAATTGTGTATTTTATTACAAGTTCATAACATTTATATAAAGGGTATAACAGAAGGCTCTACATCACGTACGGTATAATATATACCATACAAACGTACCCAACAAGTTTAGAAGTAAAAGAAACTTGCAAGCGCGACCCACATATTTTCCTCGAGGCACGCATTTGTTTTTATATAACGGGTGGCGCAAAAGTAAAGACCCTATTTGGTTCAGCTATAACATTTTTTCTAAATTAGAAAACTAGATTTAGATTTTTTTAAATGTATATTTGTGCCATTAAATTTCGTACCATTAGGATTTAAAGATGATGTCTTTTAAATGGTGACCTCCAGAGTTGATACACATTTGAGCCCTATTTATGAGATTTTCCTTCAAAATTGGTTATGAGTGACGAAGCGCATTTCCATCTCTCAGCGCATGTCAATAAGCAGAATACTCGGTTCTGGGGCACTGATAATCCGCGCATTATTCAAGAAACACCTCTACACCCACTAAAAGTTACTGTATGGTGTGGCATCTGTGTTGACAGAGTGATCGGACCCTATTTTTTCGAAGACGCTGGAGGCAATGCGATTACTGTCACTGGAGAACGCTACAGAACCATGTTACGTGAGTTTTTGATACCCAGTTTGGACGAATTGGGGCTGGAGCACATCTGGTTTCAACAAGACGGCGCTACGGCACACACAGCGCGCGACACTATGGACTTAGTGAGGGACGCTTTTCCAGGCCGAGTTATCTCTCGTTTTGGCGATTTGCCTTGGCCTGCAAGATCACCCGATCTGACCAGTCCAGACTTCTTTCTTTGGGGTTTTTTGAAATCTCGGGTGTATGTGAACAAGCCACAGACTCTCGCAGCTCTAAAAGAAAACATTCGTCAAGAAATAACGAACATATCGCAGGAAGTGTTACGGCAAGTTATGCAAAATGTCATAAATAGGGCTCAAATGTGTATCAACTCTGGAGGTCACCATTTGTGTGCATGAACATGTTTATTTGCATTGGTCTGGGTGTTTCTATGTATAATATGTATGTATTTACAAAAAAAAAAAGTATTTAAGTATGTATATCCGCATACTAGAACCCATAACACAAGCATATAATATGCTTACTTTGGGTCTAGATGGCGTTGTGTGTAGTTGTTGAAATATTATTATATATTATTATTATTATTATTATTATTATATTTAAAAGACATCATCTTTAAATCCTAATGGTACGAAATTTAATGGCACAAATATACATTTAAAAAAATCTAAATCTAGTTTTCTAATTTAGAAAAAATGTTATAGCTGAACCAAATAGGGTCTTTACTTTTGCGCCACCCAGTACCTAAAATGTTTAAATATGCGAACATAAAAAACATCGGCAGTTAGCAAATTACACTCACATTCCAATTTGATGTCGAAAAGACTGTCTTAAATGATATGAATTAGTGTGATCTAAAGCTAGAGACGTCCTACATCGAACTAAAGCATTGTAATCAGTCAATTTTAAACAGCTTGCATGGTTATTATAAATTTAACTATTTGGGAATGAAAATTTTGTGTCATATTGGCATACTATTGTAATTTACTGCTTTTTAAAACCATTCTTGCATTTAATATATATGATAAAAATATAATAGGACACAAGGTATACACAGACTAGAAGCAAAATATATTGTCTGATAGAATTACGAATTAATTACTACCATATTTCTATTTGTGCTCGTGTCTATGTGTCAAAAAAAAGTAATTTCTTTCCTTCTTCTTTCTTTCTTTTCTTTATAGTTAATAACGTTTTGAATACCACAAGCATCATTTATCTTTGTCATCCTATAAAATCATCAAATCGATTCAATTTAACATTTAATATATTAAAATATATAATTAGTTTGGTATCGATATGTTGTCCGTTACATCAGTGAATATGACCCGACTGCATCCAAAGTTGAGAGCTCGTTACATTTCTAAGTTTAAATTTAAATGCATTTCTATCGTTCTATTTTTAATACTGTTCTAATTCGTGTTACTTTGAAAATCAGTGTTTTGGTTAATTAACTTCAGACTAGTGGAAAGTAACTTGCGGTCAATATATTATTTAATTTAGATAGTGATAAATTTATATATCAACATCGTTTATTTTTAGATTGCGGTTGCAGTGACATTCGTTAAGAGCCACCTCGTTATCGTCACTACTAAAGAAACAGACGCGAGGCCGACTTCAGTTTCTCAATGTGTAAGTATGGGTTTGAAGAGTTCTCTTTTTAAAACGATAATTAATTTTAAGAAAAACGAAAATCGATTTCAAAGCTATACCTATATGTACAAACTTAAACAAAAACTAAAAAGTAGATGTTCTCAATATGACTCGAACAAACCAAAACATTGATACGTATATTTTGTTTTAGTTAAATTGCTAAATCAATTTATACGGGACTACATCTGAAACATGACCTACCTTGCCATTAAAATCCATTCATAATTGGCGGAGAAATCGCGTATCACACATGTATACAAAAATAAAACATACAATCCAAATGAAGAACCTGTAGAAGGTTCTCAATTCGGGTCATATAATTATATTTTATTTTGAAGTCTGTTAAAAATTAAGAAAATTTACGCCCAAAAACTATTTAACGAACACTACATCAATACATTTTGTATTAATTGAATTGCTTGATTCGACTAGGTTACAAAGATCGTATTCAAAGATATTATAGAACGCAACATACAGTTATTACAGAGTCCTACCCTTTCATTGTTGCATTGTCACGGCTCTATATTGTGAGATGGAATTGTCTAAGTTTACCCTCACATTATTGTTCTTTCTTCAAATACCGTCACGCACTCCCCTCACGCCCTCATTCATCTGACATGTCCGTATTCAATTAAACACATGCAAACGAGGTTGCCAACTAAAAAATTACAATTTATTTACATTGGTCATACACAAACAGCGAAACGAAACTTTTGGCATAGTACAATAAAAATATATTATCATTTGAGTTACAAAACGTAAGTTATGTTAGTAAAAAAGCATACAACCGTTACACATTATGAGGTAACATAATTTTAAGTATTCGCGCTTTTACTTGCTGGTATTACTTCCTCATAAACTGAAACTGAATCTATATAATCCTGCCATTCTAACGTACCTATTACGGAATTTATTTTTGCAGACGCAGTAAATTGTAGTTTAATATAGCATATTTTATTATTAGGTATAAGAAAAATAGTAAAACAACATAAAAGGTAAACCGGATAGAGTTAGGTTTTATTTTTGACCATCTCTCTTGTTTTAAATTTAACACTAGCAAGTTTTAGAAGGTATATATCTGAATGGCAGTCAACTTAGCCCAGTGTGACAATAACTGCTGCTCTTGAGGTGACTAGCCCCTGAATTTATTTCTCAAAATAGTTACATGAGAGCTACTCGTATAAAAATATCTCTAGTTATTAAAACAACAGTAACAGTTCTTAGAGTACATTAATATGAAACAAACAGACTCTGGTTAACAGTGTATTTCATTTGCTAAATGCATCCTCCATTTAGTTATTGGAAAACTTTTGTAGTTGTGTTGTCCTCACATAAATACTATGTTTTATTGCTATAAGCGAAACAGAACGTTAATGTCATTGACGTCATCATATTATGATATTCTTAAATGTGCCCGGATATACTTTTAGTTAAAAAAAGAATAAGGTTAATAGCAGTACTCTTTTCAACCCTTAATGTTTGGATGTAGGCAATCTAGACTTTGCAAAACTCCAGTAAGTGACTCGATAGTCACTTACTGGAGTAAGTATTGACAACGAGCACAATAATTATATTTTCTCATAATTATTATGATTGCGAGGCGTAGACAATGGTTAAACACACATGGTGGTACATTCGTACGTAACATGAGTGAAATGTATGAGAATTTTTTTACGAAAGTTTCAAACATAAAGCTTTATTGATGAAGTATTATTTGTAGACTGGTGGTCGATAGGTTTGTGATGGAAAATAAATTGGTACGAAGCAATCGACATTATAGTATATCATATTATTGCATTGCACTATAATGCCGGAAGCACGTTTCGCTGTTACATCGCCGAAGCGAAACTGTACGAAGTAGATATTGTTTGTTACGCCCTAACGCCTGTCTTGATTATTAAGTTTTTAAGGATTTGAAAATAGAAACAGTCATTCGTTATGTCATTTATTTACTATTAAAATTAGAAATACCAAACAATTATATTGTATGATTTGACAAGTAAATTAAAAATAACAAAAAAAAGTTGCATAATGTAGGTAGTTTCTTTAATCATAATTAAACAAATTTTATACATTTCTGGAAATCTCTACCAAAAATAATGCTTCATGATTGACTATAATTTTACATACTTGCCTTTGTTATGTGCAGCTTATTAACAAACGTAAGTCATTATAATCATGAGTTCATTGAACACAATCAAAATCTTCTCAAAACATTTACGCGTTAATTACAAAATCATGTAATGCACTAAGTACATGTCAGCACTAAAGCTGAACAACATTATCTAATTTCAAACAGTGATAAGAGATAAGCTCAACTGCATTCTCGAGCGTTGTTCAATTCAAAGCGTTTGTACTACGTCACAACAGAGTCGAGATATCCTTGTGAATGACGTCACAAATTATGATTACTGAAGGTGAACCACTTCATCTGATTCATTGATAGTCTAACCAAAAACATCCAGCTTCTAACTTGCTGATGACTGTCTACGAAGTTTGCATAATAAAGATAAGAGAAATCAAATTTTGAATTAATTACAAGGATGATTGCTGCCAATCTAATAAAGTTTTTACAAATAACGATTGTTATTAAGAGTAATTTCAAAGTAAATATATCTACATTAAAAACAAAAATAATCAATACTAAATTAATTTTAAAGAAGCGATTATCTAAATTTAAATAACTTTGCTTTACTTTTGAATTTAGAATCATCTTGCGAAATTTGTCATTATAGATACGAATAATTTTCCATGAAGTCCCGTGAAAGAGAACGTTAAGGTGTCAAACAGGATGACAGCAAAACATTATTCAACAAACCAAACCACTAAAGAGTCTTAATATTAGTGTTATCAACTAGACAGTATAACGGGGCCTTCTCGTGTTCATTAAATAGCGAGGGGATGTCTACGTGTTACCATTGTTTAGTGCCAGATACTAACGA
The DNA here is from genome assembly GCA_963082885.1 of Parascotia fuliginaria. NCBI lineage: Eukaryota > Metazoa > Arthropoda > Insecta > Lepidoptera > Erebidae > Parascotia > Parascotia fuliginaria. The sequence goes on from OY720187.1 coordinate 9,596,474, forward strand.
TATTGCTTGTACCATTTACTTGTTTCCGAGATAAAGGTGCCTCACATGGTTTCTACAATATCAAATGGAGGCATTATTTTAGCATTACGTTCTGAGTGAAAGACGGTTGTGGTTGTTGAAGGGAAGTCTTAAAGGGGTTTCATTCGCAGTTTCATGAAAGATAAAGCAAGCTATTGTACAACAAAGATTGTTCAGTTTACATGAGATTTAGGTTTTCAAATACAATGCAGTGCACCGAGTTGTTTACTTTAGTTAGCACAAGAGTGTTACTAACGAGTTTTACACGACTAATATACATAATAATGTATTAGATGTACCTCTAAACATGGTTTTAATAGTTTTGTTTTTAAACAGGCATCATAGCGAGAACCCTCATTATAATAAAAGAGTTTTCTTTTTTTGAAATAAAGGCGGCGTCATTAAAAACAATCAACTGGTTTTCAGCTCTTCACACTTAGGTATCATCAGATGATCCGCGTCTGACTTCATTGCAATTAATTGGGAATAAAAAATAACTTTATTAATTAAACTTTCAAGTCTGCACTCGCTTCGCTTCGGTATTAACAGTTTCATTTGACCTCACAATAATCGCCTACAGAAAAAATCCTACTGCAAAAATTGACAAACATAATAAATTATACCATATTATGTTACCCGCTCAGTTTTTATTGATTTCTAAAGGTGAAACGATTTTTCAAATCGGTACCGTATATTTTTAGTGAAATCGTTGCAAACAAACAAACATACAACAAATCAAAACTTTTCTCTTTATACTATTAGAGATTACTTTGCCTACTATGTTCTCAGCATTTGTTACAATTATTTGTGGTCGCAATGTTTTGTCTTCCATACTTTACTATCAAGACTACTTGTCATTAAAACATTTTCATTGTCAACTACACCTACATTTTTTTATACAACTTTCGTGGCAAACAAGCATAACGATGGTAAGTGGTAACCGTGACCTATACATTGCAGAAGTAATAATGATTAGAAAACACAGCCAAACCATTGCCAGTAGGGGATAAGGAAGGAAAGGGGAAAAGGAAGATGACCGAGGGGATATTTGGGCTGCCGGCACTCTCACTCACCAAGCGAAACACATTAGTGTGAAATCTAATATTCTTATGTCGATCTTCTATGAGAGGGTAGTACTTCCCTGATCGATCCGGCCCATTCATGCTAAAACCAGCGTGGATTTACTACCGTTAAAACCTACATAGTTACCTATCTTGCAATAGTGAAGAAAAGCAATAGTGAGGAGTGACACATATTTTATTGAATGTTCATCCGTAACTTTATGTGCGGATACACATCCGATAGCCAAACTTTATGATTATTGGTTTTTGCCTTCAATATTTTATGTGCTAAGTTATTGAAGGAGTCACAATACAATATTATAGGTAAGTATTGTTACCACACTATGCATGGTTTTAACGATAATTTATTTAAGTTTTAATTTATATTGGCCTACCAAAATAAATCCACTGTCTGATGATAAGAAGTAGAGTCCAGGATTGGTGGACCTTTTTAAAAGCTATCGTTGTAAACTTCGGCTGGTTTCTTATGAGTTTCTCATGCGTTTAGTTATACCTACCTCACTATACATATCTACATTCGCCAAAGAGTATTATAGCACTACGTATAATAATCACATTTAATCAACCACAGATAAAAAAATAAACTATCAAGTATGATCAGATTTAAAAGTTCTAAGTTAAAGAAGGTAGAATCAAAATGGTGAATGATAGCGAAAAGTGCTCTTCCTAGATCCGCAGCGAGTAATTGCGTTTATCGGAGCGTTAAATGAGCGTTGCAATCTTTAATCAGTTCGGTCTCCTTTTTAATTCATTGCGAGAGTGCGAGGCTTGTTTGTTTGTCAATTTATTTTTTATCTGTACTTTTCGTGGATTAAATTTCTTAAGATGAAAACCGACTTAAATTTTATGTAAAAATAAAGTTTTTTTTTTTAAATTTTGAAATATACTTATGCTTGATAGGCCATAAATATTCACATTAGTCTATTATTCGTTTACACACCGGGCTAATAACGTGTTGTTAGAAGATTGGCTATTGTTTCGCTTCAGACGTGTAAGAAATATAGCAATATCTCAAGGTAAGTAGGTGAACTGTGCCGATAATATCACCAAAGCAATTGTAAACATAAAAACAATGTGCCTATTCCAATTAAAACGTGTTGAATTCCGTACCTACTATTTATTGTTCTTAATAATATGTTAATAAATAAATTAGTAATTATATACATAGGCATCTATTGCAACTTATCATATCGTAGAGAATGGTACCTATTATTAACCTAGGCCCAGAGCGCTTTCTTTCTTTTATTGTATAAAATCTCAGTAACGTTGAAGGTACTTATGACGGAAAATTCATATCGTTACTAGCACGGTAGACATTAGGTAAGTATAGGTACCTACCCGGCATTTATTTTTATTTAATGTGTATTATTCCGTTCTTGACTTTGCCAATTATAAATATGAAGACTTTCAGTTACCGAATTCCAAATTCAAATACTGCCAAATGTTATTATTACACAAAATACAGTGACGCAAGTGCGTAACACGAATGCGCTTATTATTTTTGTATTGTGTAATATTTCGTGCGTACTGAATGCCATCTCACTGACATGAATAAAGGCACAGATATATTATTGCTATTGTGATTGATATGTTTATGAGTAAAACAGAGAGTTTACTAGGTACCTACTCGGCCTCCAAACTCCAATTATTATTGACACGTACACGTTACCGAGTCGTCGTAGTATTAACGCAAGAACTGAACGCAGTGTGAATGTAGTAGAAAGTATATCATTAAAGCATACGTCATGTAATGAACCACTTCTATGAAACACACAACATACGTCTACAGCGAATAAGGCTTTATTTAAAATTTTCACAATCATGAATGAGAGTATTTCGCTCACAAAGCGACTGCTGAGCTCTCAGATTGCATCATTGTGCTGCACAAAAATGCTGCAGTGCTAATTTCGCATGCACTGCGATACTCGTGAATGCCATTATAAGCTTACGGAGTTGTGTACCTACTAGGTGTAATTAGTACAGAAACAATTTTTCAATTGACATAAATAAAACACAGATACCTACAAGCAAGCAAGAAACAAATGGGAATCGTAGAATGGGTAATTGATAGTAAATTAACTTTTAAAAGAAATTACCTAAAAACTGTTACACAACAAGTAGGTAGTAAAAGGAAAGTGTAAAGTCACAATCCAGGTGAAAAATAAAAATAGAAATAAAATGATAAAATACTTTTTAATGCATAAAGAAGCGTGTTCGCAATTAAAAATTTATTGGAACAGAATAGGATCTCGCAGCAACTTCGCACTTCTGATTTTGAATAGGTCTAGTTTTGCCAAGACGATTAATATAATGTTGCCATTAGCATAGTTCACTTTATCCATTAAAAACATACCTGACCGTATTCGGCCGAGTAAAATTTTAACAAAAATATCAAAACAAAAAACAAGCCCTGAGTTAACAGGTTGTCCACGATAGTTACCGTTATATGACACACATTGTTGGCCCAAAAGCTTTGTTCGTGAAGAAGTAATGTTAAAATAATTGTACAAGACGACTACACGACAAAAAACCTACGTGGCTTTCATAATATTGCGCTAGTAATAAAATATCGCTTTTACATGACAGCATGACGCAAGCCCTTCGTGTAGAATTATAAAAACATAACCTCAAATTGAGTCTTCACAAACATACGCAAAAGACAACAAGTCTTTTGTTTCGTAACGTACCTAATCGTTTAATCTTTGTGGTTTAACAAAGTGGTAATATAGTAGGCTACTTATCATGTTAAAACGGAACGGAACAGGGTGCGGTATGAGAAAGCGTACAAGAAATGATGCGGCAAAATCCGTCCAAGGTGTGCGGACGCGGGAGAAACGGCAACAATACACCAACGCATAATTATGAAATAATAAAGACATGAGCACGTGTGTACGTTGAAACTATCAGAATGCATATTTCCGTACAATGCCGTAATTTGTTTAAAGAAGTAAAAAGTTGATTAAATAACTGAAGTTGTAAAATAAAGTAATTAAACCATAAATAACGGGCAACATTTTAAATGTAAGTGTTTAATAAGACCGATATAAATACATAATAATAGTTTCAGTAAATTTTTAAACATATAAATTTCTCTCAATATACTGCCAATTGCCACAACTGAATTCAAATTCATAGGTACTTTAATAATTATTATTTAGGCAATTAATCCCAATGAAATTATGGGAAATTTAAAACAAATTATTCCGTGTTGAATTGACAATAAGACAACTGTCAATGTCAAATTGTCAATAGAGTATTGAGGTTAATGGCTGAGCGAGACTAAGCCGAAGCAACTAAGCTTGCTCATTCGTCTCGGTTCGCTAAGTACCGCGTATAAGTTACGAGTAGCTGAGGAATTTAATATATTCTAAAGAGTGGCTCACCTCTGAACAACCACGCTTTACTTCACCGTTTAACTTCTTAACGTGCCGTGGTGTATTCTGCAGACTGAAAAATATTTAGGTGGTAAGCTTATTACCAACGTATATTAAAAACAATTACTTATTTTTAAACTGCTTTCTTAATATAGAACAAAAAGTAGGCTGTCGGTACCTATTAGTGATGCTCAGTACTAGATTTTTATACATTTAATAAAACTAACATATTACTTTCTTGAGTGCCAGAGTTTGGTATTTTAATATTTTCACTACAGACCGACTTCAAAAGAACTTTTTATCTGCGTTATATTATTTCTATTTTATTTATTAGAATTAGGCATTAAAATCGTTAATAAATTCAGTGACGTTAAATTACGATGACGACGATCACGAATAGCGTTTTTATTCCTATTCACTATTTCGTCGATGTTCATTTTTTTTTTTATATAGTATTGGTAATTTTCGTTTACCCCAACGACGTCATAAACTGTCGTATTTTGGCTCATAAACAGCGGGATCCTATTACCTTTATGAATATTTCTTCTTCCTTTAGAATACCGACTGTCATTTTAATCATATTTTCTTTACCAACTAAATTAAATTATATACAAATGATTATTTATACATTTCACAGGTTATTTTATCACTACTTATTTTTTGATGGTAACATTTATTTTAATGCTCCTAATCTAATCATTGCTATAAAATAAAATAGATAATTAAGTTGAATTTATATAACTTCAAAACTGTTGACAGACGCCAACCTAGTTATTTTTAATAAACCCGTTTTATTTAACAAAAAAAAACATACATACAGCACATCGTTACTTAAAGAAACATCCACAAATGTCCTAGATAAAATATATTGAGGACGTAATCGATCGTCACGTAGTAACATTAAAATATTTAGGACATATTTGATATTTCCTATAGTTGGGTTAGTATAGGTACACTTAAATAGAATACTGACTCTTGAGACCTTTCATGCCATATTTTTGTTATTAACTTATTATCCAAAAAGACACGTATAAGAGAGCTAGTTCTACATTATATTATCTAAACGTTTATTCGCTTTCATCGCATATTTATCGACAATAAATAGTTTTACGAATAAATAGGTGAATTATGTGCTATTGAATCCCGACAAATCTAAGGTTGTTGATCAGAAGTTACGACTTCGTATAACCGTTGCCAAATATACATAAAAGTGGTGTTCTAGATTCAAATCCTACTTTATGATTGTTTTGTGTTGTCGCCATAGTGATTTAAGGTAGAAAACGAGCATTTGTATAATATTAATAGTGTAACTAATCTAGAATTTTGATGAAGATAATAAGTATGACGTTAGCTGTTTCAAATCTAAATGTTGAAGTTTAAGTCAAAATCAAAACAAATTTATTACTGTATAACGTATTTAATGTATAACGTCATAATAAAAACTAAAAGATGTCAGTCAATTCGTCTCGCGGTCAAAGGTAGGGCCGTGAGAAGAAGCTGACTAAGAACTCAGGGCACTCTCTTTAATCGCCGGATAGTTAAAAGACACGGTCGCTAAAGTGCTATTACACTTACTTCTACTCCCAAATAAAACTATCAATAAATAACCACTGTTACAGAATATCATTTTAATTCTATAATCCTATATTATTTTTGCGCGTCAAATATTGACAGACAACCGCCAAAAAAATCCATGCAGCTGTCGAAAATTGAAATCAATCAGTTGATAAAATGCCGCGGTCTGTACCAAGCAAACTACGTAACTGGCAATCAATCTGCTGTGAATTGCCCAAATCCAATCTAACGCCAACAGCCGCCAACCCCGCAACCCCGCTTTGTGAATATAATACATTGAAAATATGAAGGGTACATTTTTTGTAGAATAGCCCGCTGACTTTAAATTTTCAACAAAAATCGCGGAATGAATATATATATATATATATAAGTTAGGTATATAATACAAGTTGTATGCCTCAAATTTTATTATAATAAATTAAGGACAAAAATATGATTAAATCTGTAAACATTTATGTAATTTGTATAAATCAACCGTAGAATCAGTACTACCAACCGTGACGCAGTGGATTCCGTGAGAAACAATAATTATTCATGACTAGTGTGAAAATTGCTTCCATCCGCTAAATTTATTTTGAAATTGTCCATGTAAAATTTCTATAGTTTTCTTCCTTGTCGTTGACTACACTATTAATTTTAACGGAGCTATTTTTAGAAATAAATGCTGTACAGATTACATAATCTTCTAGCTATTATTATAACACATACAACTATTAATAAAACATTGCAGTAACTTTACTAAACTGCCAAACTCGGAGTCCAATCAAGTCAAGATTGCATTCAATAACATCTCCGTTCGAGGCATTCGACTTGAAGAAAACATAATACGCCAATCTATTCTTTAATAACAATAGGATAACAGCTAATATTGCATGTACTTATAGAGGTAAATAATCTGCATCGCTGCAGGCTGTGCGCAAGTATTGGAATCGTATTGCGATCGGATCTAGGTCGTGGATTGAACTTACACCCAGTTTCTGAAACGCTGATCAACACAAAAATTAACTAATTGTCTGTTAAATCTCATGTCAAGTGCCAATTGGGTTGCTAAAAGCATTGGTGTTCAGTTTATTTTGATCATCCTATCAGTTGACATAGCTGTTAAATTTGACTCGAGAATCGTATGTTAACCACACCATGTTGGGTTTCTGAAACGCTAGTTAAGTCGTAATCATAGATCATATGCCTGTCAAAAGCTCTGTCAACTAATCGGTGCTTGTCGCCGAATTAACTTATGATTATTATTGTTTTTTTACGTGAAACAAAATTATTTCTGCAAATTTACACTATTACGGTATATTAAAACATATTTTGAATGCAGTATTATTTGTGATATTTGTTTTTCTCAATAAAAACTGTCTATTTTAGACATCTTGTTAAATTTAACATTGTTCCTTTTTAGATCACAATTGTCCGTTTCGGATATTAGCATGAGTATCAGAATATCTATCAGTGTTAAAAATCAAAGGACTCGAATTTTTTCGAAGGGAACGACATCCAGTTTCTGAAAGGCTGATCAACGCAAAAATTTACTAATCAATCTCATGTCAAGTGCCAATTGATTTGACATTCGGTTTGTTTTGAAACAAAGCTAATGTCAAATCAAAGTAATCATAGATCAGTTAATTTTGCACTGATTATCGTTTCAGAAACTCGAATTGATTTGACATCCATGTTAAATTAACAGTCGTGTTAGTTGAACAATGATTTGACATGCCTTTCAGAAACTGGGTGTTAGTCTTGAAACGATACGGGATTCAATCAAACGCCCGATTCATTATGCGGGCGCACTGTTTTGAGTTACTGAATAAACCAAATTAGATTGAAATGAACTTGTAGACAATCGTAGCAGCATTTTCTAATGCTCTAATTCACACCTCAAATTCACCATTGTTACTTGTTAGACAAAATAGAGAAAGCTGTAACAAATGGAAATCAGATAAAAAGTAACATACATTTATTTAGTAATCGTATTAGTTCCATGTTACATGTGTTATCACAACTATATATATTTATAGATAAAGACATGTTTACATAATAATTTAGGTAAACATTTCAAAGGCGCACTGTCGTAATAGAAACGGACGTTCTTTGTATTCGATACTGTCCATAAAACGTCATTTTTCTTTCAGGTTTGTAACAACAAAGCTCTGTGATGTTGTAGATAGAATCATCTCAAAGTTTCAGAATATGACAGGTGAAGTTTCAGTTCCCCGAACTGTTGACAGGCCGGTAAGGACGTAACTGGCTAAAACAGTAGTTAGGATGATAGTGCTCACATGTCCCGTCTTAGTGGATCTATAAGGCTTTTACCGCTCAATTGAAAGCTTTCTGTGTTAGTTACAAGGAATTTCTGAGTACGCAAAGCGATAAATAGTATTCTGTTCTTTTTTCACAAGTGTTATTCAACCGATATAAATGAAAAACAATTTTAATGTTGACTTTGATTAAGTATGAATGTTAAAGAGATTAATTACACGATATTTTTATAAAAGAAAGCTGATCTATTAAGTTAAAACCCACAAACAAATTTTCTTAAGTTTTGAAAAATTATAATAATTTAATAATGTTTTAAAAGAGCAATTAAAATCTTTAATATTTTTTTCAACTTAAAACTCTTCAAGACAAAGGTCAGAGTATGAACTATTTGCATAAAATCCGTCAGGCAAAAACAAAACTTACTTAAATCGTTTAAAAGCTCAGGAACAACAGTTCATGTTTCGTGATGCCGCACTTTCTTTTAGATTACTCGCATAAAAGCTCTTTGTCATCGTTCTGAAGTCTAGCCTGTAGGCTAACGACTAGCGTTTGCAGGTAAGCGATTATTAGCAGGGTCGTTGATCTTTGTAGGCGCCCGCCCAAACATGCCGATGAAATAAGTTCGTATAATAAAAATATGTAGGTTTACTTCTTGGCTGAATATTGGTATATTCGTTGACATGTATCAGACAATGTTTGTAATATTCATTCTCAACTCTATGCGCTTTAAATGATGAATGATTTTTGAATTTATGTCTTAATGTAATACAGCAAATAGAATCGAAGTATAAAAGTAAAATTAAATAAGTATGCAATTAGGTCCATCGTATCTATTTTAAGATATTCTCAAATAGTTATCAATATTAAAAACTAGGGCTTAAATCTGAGCTACATGTGTTATATTCGCATCAAATATCTCACAAGGATGTAAACGGCTCGTCTGCAGCATGAACGCGAGGCTATTGCACTCTAATTGCCCACACGGAATCCAAACGTCTCATTACAACTATATACATGATTACTGAGATTTGCTAGTACGAGAATGCATGTAGTTTACTTCGCCTATAAGTAAAGCACTTCCCTAGGGTTACCAGTAATAATATCACCAGACCCAAAGTAAGGATACGCTTGTGTAATGAGTTCTATAATACGGATATATACATAATTAAATACTTTCTTTTTTGTAAATACATACATATTATACATAGAAAAACCCAGACCAATGCAAATACACATGTTCATGCACACAAATATTCGCACTGGGTGAAAATCGAACCCGTGACCTCTGCGTGGCAGTCCGTACACAGTACGACCAAACTACAGACGCAGTCCAGTGCGTATTTTGCGATTTGAAATTTATGACAAATTTTTTATTCAGTTTAAAAAAAATATATTATGTTACCAACTGGTAAAATGGATTTTTTTTAACAGTTCTGACAAAATTGAATAACGACAGTTTTAGATTGAATAAAAATATTGACTGCATAAAGATCACACTAATATTTTTTTATATTCGAATTTGGAGCAGCAAATGAATGAACTGTCTAATATTGTCAAAGCTAGACAAAAACAGTAAAACTAGGTTCATGACCGAAGTAGAGTTATTGCTTCTATTTCTTCGGTGGTTTCAACCCTAGTTTCGAGGCAGACAGTGAACTTAGGCTCTAGCTGGTTCGAACGAGTGCTCGCCGTCGAGCCACGACGCACTAATTGACGACGTTATCGAGCACTCCAAGTTTTGAGCTCGAACAAACTTTGGGCTTTCAAATTACAAGTATAAACTAGAAATGAGCACGCCGGATTAAAGTTTTATTATAACCTAAGTTATACATTCTCTTAATTTAATATTTATTTGAACAAAAGTGCATTTAGCGTAGATATTAATACTCTTTGTATTCTCGTATAATGTACGAGTAACTCTACCCAGGCATCTAGATTACTTGCATACTTCATATTTACACAGCTTTCACTGATGTTGCATTGTTGGAACTTAAACGAACGTCGGACTAAAAGGTAATAACGTGTCATATATCTTTTTGCTATGGACAAGCGGAACAAATAAACAAGGCAGATGAAGCTTTGAAGGCAAATTTTAGAGCTGTAGTTTTAAAAAAAAAAACTTAACTGAGAACAAATCGCTCAGGTAATACAAATAGTCATGAATAATATTACAAGTAGAAGGTAATGGAGTTACTTAGCAATTTAGGTCAAGCTACACTTTAGTGAAGCTAACTTTAACGTTCTAATTTTGCCTTCACTGACCTGTGACATTAAAGAAAGCCTTTGTAGGCAAAGTTGTGAGGTTATTGGAACAGTTTCTAGAGAATACCTATTATAAATTTGTTGCAGACAGAAAACAATACAGAAGCTTGGTAGTACTTGACATTCAAACAATGTAAGGCCTTGATATTTTGGCAATATAACAAATTTATCGCCTTGGATTTTAGCGTTAACTTATTAATCTTAAATGTTCATCTTTGTTACGATATTTTTTAATGGTCGTTAAATTATAGTAATTGAAATAATAGTAAACAATTATGCTGTGTTTTACAATTAGCTTATTACACGTTCTTACATTAAACTTTTTATATAATAGGTATCCACATTGCGTAAAATGTTAGTAAAATTTTGCGCTGGAATATCTTCAGAATTGCTATTTCCCATTTCATTTGACACGACACCCCATGTTCAGACGAGTGAGCAATGTGGTGCAAAATATTCGAAAATCGAAAAGACACCGACAATTTTATTGCGGTTACAATAACTGATGCAATATTGATATTACATTAATGTAAAAGATATTATTTTAATGTAAAAGTTATACTTAAAATTATAGGTACCTATAGTTAGAATTATGTTAGTTTTTATTAGTCGTGGTGGCCTAATGACGACAATATTCGTCTCATGCACGAGGTTGAGGATTCAAGATCATCTATCTATCTACTTATAATGTTATATATAGCGGAATAGTTTGTTTGTTTGTTTGAACGAGCTAATCTCTAGACCTGACAGTCGGATAAGAAAAAAATCTTTTCGCGTATAATAGCCCAGATCTTGAGGAAAGTTAAAGGCCATGAAACCGCGCCACGGGAAGCTAGTTTAAGATAATTCTGACATAATAATGAAGAAAAACGTCGAAGTAATAAATAATAAATAATATAAAATACCTTAAGGGTACCTTGGTTTGGTTTAAAAGGAATAGCCTAAGTGTTAGCTAAAAATAAAAACAAATATTGGTAGCGTCTATACATTTTATTTGAAGGTGGTACTTTCTTCACGCACGAATAGTTTACAGCTAAGAGATATGTGGCCTTGGTCCGAAACATCGACTAGATAATATAATGTATATGCCAAGCACGATTTCAGGTTGCGAATGAAAAATGCAGTGCGGAGCGTCGAGCCCCTGAATGAGAGAACGTTGTGCATCGTTTTTTTTTTCACCGTGCACACCTAAAAGCGTTTACATTGACAAACAGAAAGAAACGCTTTTTTTTTTAATGCGGCTGTTTTTGTTATATATTTTGCCGTAATGTTTTACGTGAATGCCTGTCACAACACGCCTTTGAAATATTGAAAATCATCAAGCCTCAACAAAAGCAGATTTCACTGCTAAAGATTATTATAAAATACAGATATAGGTACATAATACAACAATAAATACGAGGAATCGAAAACTTTTCATTCAAAAACGATTTGAAAGTTATTATTCTCGAGCGTCTTAGGCTTTGCTCTTTTATTACTTACTTGTTGTACTCATAAAACATTGTAAATCAGATATCAAATAATTTGAAAAACTGACATAATTTCATAAAATTCTGCCTGCTATTTAAATTTCAATGACTGTTTTAAATTCAACGAGACGTTTTTATGCTAATACGTTTCAAATTTTAAGTTTTCTTACCGCATCTCCGTACACTGAATTAGGACTTTCAAAAAATACCTGGAACAAAGCGGAAATAACTATTAAAACACATCAACAGATTATAAAAAAGTTGTATCAACAGATTGTTGATTCAGTATTATAAACAGCGACAAAAATATAGACGTTAGCATTAACGCAGTAATTCCAACAGGCACCTCAGAAATGTATATTCAAAAGATATATCGCATGAAAAATTTAAGCGGTACGAGCGAGTATAATAGAGGAAAGAACTCAACAATAACATTTTAATCTCAGGCACGGTCTATAGACACTGGCCGGCAATAAGCTGGGTCTATCCAGATTACGCTGAGACCGCAACGCTGGCACCGAACAGACAATTGCTATCTGCCACAGCCAGATTGTTCGCAAATCTATTACACATAATTTTAAGTCACGTCAAGTATCTGTTAAATGTTATAATGCCAGTGTAATCAGGGATTACATCATAGATTACAATATGCAGTTTAATGTATTTTGATTAATTTACTGTCAGGTAATATATACATCAAGCAACTAAATCGCAATTCGCGTTAACAAATTTATAAAAAAATATATACGGTCGAATTACCGGTCGAAACCTCCTCCTTTTTTTGAAGTCCGTTAAAAAGCAATCTGAAATTATAAACAATATTTTATATTTAAAGACAGTGTCTACCGCTAATATGTTAAATTTTACATCAAATGCAAAACCGTGGCCACATAAAAAAATGGCGTAGACACAAGTATGAAAATTGAGTGTGATCGAATAATGAAAATGTATGTTTAAAGGTTTAAAAACAGTGCCAAAAGCTTACATACCTTTTTTGGCAACGGATACAGGAAAATGCACTGCTATACAAGTATAAAATAGGACAATAAATATTGGAATTTCAAAATAGTTATATTTGGAACTCGTTCAAAAACTTGTACTATGACTGTAAACTAGAAACTTTTACATGGGGTTCACAGGTGCAAGGATAAGTTTTATGAAGCAATTTTCGAAAATCAAAAAGAGTAATTTATGTTTGGAACACTGCAGCTGTTAATATGGCAGAACTGTAAAATCGATTACTATGCTTCGTAGCATACTCGTACTTACAACATTAGGTACAGCCTACAGGGAAACTCAATATACGAAGTTTACTCCACGCGTCCCGAAATCAAAGTTGTTACTAACCAAGCTATCGATCAAGTGGAATCTGGAGGCGTCTTGCCTAATTTATTATTTTGATAAATGGAATGAAGAGAACGGAGATGGGAATCAGCGTCTTTGAACCTTGGATATTGGAATTTGTTTTTCGCCTTCTATGCGCGTAAATTAATTAAATGTAATTGCCTAGCTGTGGGAACATTTTATCATTGAAAACTGTAGCTAGAAAGTTACATAGGTATCCATGTGAAGCACACGTTTTAATTACACAATAGTAGTTACCAAACACATTACAATACGTGACCTGATGTAATTAATTTCTTCGAAGAAAGATAAGCACAAAATCAATATAGTGTGTATTATCATTGTATGTGTTTGTACTGTGATACTGGTCAGTTTGTTTAGTTGTGTGATAAAATGTACATATACCGAATTCACCCTCTAATAACAACGTAACTGGAGTAAAGTATTGGTTTTTTTTTTAATTAAGACGACTTCCATATTCATATTTGATAATTCCATATTTAATCAATCAATTTTCGAATTTAAACGTAAAAAGATAATATTTGATTAGATTTATGAAAATCTGATGTCAGATACCTATTATGTGTAATTATGTTCAACACCTGATTAACTACAAAGTAATTAATACATTAAAGTTCAGTTTATCACGTATCTTCAAAGATAAATAATATTATTATTCACTAGACAAGTCAAACAGAATGAAATAAAGGAAAATTTCTTTAAATGTTCAACAATACCCTATTTGCCTTTTGTGGCAGATACTTGTGAGATTAAATCGATCATTGGCGTTAGAATTGCTCCCGAAGGCTAATCGAAGGCTAATGTTTTTGAATACGATCAAAATAGAACAGCCAATTACTGAGATAACATCGGAATCAGAACCTTTTTTAATGGAAGGGAAGATTACGTTTGCAAATGGATTTAAAAAAATATCTAATGTGATTTTGGATTAAATTATATTATAAGGACTTAGAAGTATGAAAATGGTAAGAATTGTAAATGGCATTATTTAGAGTTGTTGAATAGTTCCAATAGGTGTTTTTTTATTGCCGAGAGTGGCAGACGAGCAAACAGCCCACGTGATGGTAAGTGGTAACTGTTGCTCATGGACGACTCAAAGTATCTGGCATTGATCCGCATTGCCAGGAACTCTGCGAAGCCGCTGCCTACCGTGAAGGGAGTGGGGTAGGTGCAGGGATTGAGGAGAGTGAGGAAAAAGGAAAGAGGGAAATTATGCCTCCGGCGCTCTCACTCACCGAACGCAACGCAATACTACGGATACTACTACTCTTGAAACCAGCGTGAATCTACTACCGTGTCGACAACAGCCGGATTTGCATATAACTTTATGGAATTGCGTCCATTACAGCTGCATCCATAAACAATATACCTGCGCCATAAATTTATTAGTACGGTATCTAATATAATAATAATAATATAGTTCCTCATAATCTACCAAGTGCCAGGACAGATAGGTATTATAAACGTTCGCTAAAAAGTGAAAGTGAGACTCAAAATCACCTAGACTGAATAACTATCAGGGGGTTACGCAATTTGATCCATGAAAGTCCACGGAATTTGCGGTAAGGTCACCACATCCATTTGAAAGAGAAATTACGCTATATCCTACGTTTTTAATAGGACTTCTATAAACTAACGTCAGCGTCATTTGTTTAATAAATAAATATACATCTTCATTATGGTAAATCTGTATAAGAACATAATCCTTAAAATGTGAGAATCATGAACACTGGCTAAACTTTTGAAGGTGGAAGAGTCTAGTTCAAACGAGGTAAATTAAAGGGATAATAAAACGGTTGATGTGAACATGATAAATATAAAACCGCGTCAGACCGCCAGAACGCCAGACACTAGTGCATTCATTATAGAACCAACTGGTGCAACCTGGGCAACCCAATTCATAGATCAACACTAAGCGATAAGCGAATAAGTAATTGGAAATGTGTTCTATACAACTGAGTGCAACTCATTAGTAAATGCAGACAGGAAATACGACTTTTTGCAGCGACAATCACAAATATATCTCTTGAATTATGCGGTATTACATTTTACAGCAGTAATGTCTAGAGAGGTTAAGGCACCTAAATTATATACACGGGGTTGGCAAAGTATGACTTATTCATTCATTATAAACTTTATTACTTGCTTATGATGGAAAATCTCGTTAGCAAACCTGCACTTATAAAAAAATATAAATCTGAAATCGCCAATCCGCCTTCAGCAAACGTGATGATTAATATTTATGTCTGTGATGTATGCAAAGAAGCGATTAATCTGTAGTATGTGTGTGTGTGTTGAATGAAATTCTCTCTGGCTTCCGAGTTACACCAATTTTCGCGCAGACGAAGCCGCCGGGCGCAGCTAGTGACTTCATAAATTTTCGGTGTAATTTTTTCGCCGCTACGTTCTTATAACTTAAAACAGTTTAGGATGATGACAAGGCCGGCAACGGTCGCTAGAAAAATGAAATGAAATTTTCGCATTTTCGCGGCGAGTGCACCTGACTACGGAAAATAGGAAAATTCTTTGCGGATTTTACAATAAGCCGACTTATTCCAACTGTCGTAAGATAAGAACTTTAGTAGTTGCGAATCAAATACCGTAGATTTGGTAATATCCGATTATCTATGTCTCTTGAAAAGCCTCCGAATTTTAAGCTACGAGTTTGGATATACAACATACTTACAAAATTTTGAGATAACATTTTTACTTGAACCAGTATAGATCTACCTACAGATTTTATATCCGCTATTAAAACACACACTTTAAGGGATTTAAGCAAAAAACTTCAAAAATGTAAAGCTAAAATAAATACAAAAATATAAAATAGTGTGGCGTTTGTAAAGAGTTGGATGAACATTACGAAACTGTAAACACCTTCGGCTTTAAAGCATTTCATAGAGAATATTTTTCTGTTCGTGAAACATTCGTATTCAGCAATTACTGCACCGCGTGCGAACATTAAGAGGGCGTAAAACGTTCGGTAGGTAAAGGTAGGGAATGCGGTATATAGGCACACGAGAGCATTCATTAAGGTCGGTGCAATCCTAGCGAACTGTATTTACTTACTAGTATAAAAAGAGCCGGCGACGAAATGAAACATAATTTACTTTTTTCACTTTTTTGTACCATGTTTGTTGCAACTGCTACGTTAATTTAAAATGGATTTCTATACATTTTTCTCCTACATTAGCTTTTAATGTTATTTATTTGTATCTGAAATCGCTGCTTAGAGTTTATAATAACAACTAGCGGACCCGACAGACGCTGTCCTGTCTTAATTATTATCTAATTTTTAGCAGAACCTTCTCCTGACAATAACAAACACATCAAAAAAAGAATTAACGGAATCGGTCCAGTCGTTCACGCGTGATGCCGTGACCAAGGGAAATAAGGATTTAGTTTTATATAAATAGATATTTCTAATCTCCCATTCTACAAACCCTCTTTCACCTACCAAGAGATATCCTCCGTAAACTTTTCACTACTTTCCCCTATTCCCCTCTCCCTTCTTCCCCACTCCTCCCATTCCGCTTCTTCCCTTCGTCGATCCGTTTCGGAGGAGTTCAATAACGTACACCGTGACACGAGAATTTTATATATTAGAAGAGATTGCACAGTATAAGATGTGTGCGTCGCACCTGTCTGTATAATAGTATAAGGCTTGAAACGACTTAAAAGACCTTTTATTGAGTCGTTAATATCTACTGAAATTAATAGATTTTTAGATGACGTTATTTACCGTTGTTATAACCACTTAAAAGTTACTTATGATAATTAGTTGTAAAACTAACGCTATTATTAGGAGATTAGCTATGTAGGATTGGTCTGTTCCTTTTTATCAAAAAAGGTTTCACATACTTTATAACATTAACATTGTGATAAATGATAATAATTATGCATTTTAGAGGTAAGCAAAATAGTGTTCGAGGGTAAAACGGTTCGTGAAATATAAAACTGCAAGAATAACGATAAAAGTTTCAATTTGAAGTATCAATTGTATTAAGGAGG
Organism: Parascotia fuliginaria; assembly: GCA_963082885.1. Classification (NCBI taxonomy): domain Eukaryota; kingdom Metazoa; phylum Arthropoda; class Insecta; order Lepidoptera; family Erebidae; genus Parascotia; species Parascotia fuliginaria. The sequence goes on from OY720187.1 coordinate 9,613,889, forward strand.
ATACGTATTACTACATACTTGAATCCATATAGGCACTTGATATAGAGCACCTCAATCCAATGTAGTTTTAATCAGGCTATTGAAACTTGAATAATGATAGTCATTTATCTTGTTTTGTTTTAAACAATGTCATTCGTATTTTCTGGGTTTCACTTAAAACTAAAGATTGCGTATACACGTAGATAAAGCAAATAAAGACGAAATTGAAAATAATATTCCAACCTAAACGCCAAGATTATTTTCCAAAAAAAAAACTCACGAATACTTTTAATGAGATTTGTAATATTCCAACCTAAACGCCAAGGTGATTCTATTTTCCAAAGAAACTCACGAGTACTTTAAATGAGATTCAAAGTTGATGTTACCTATCAATACACGGACTGTTTGGATAGGTACTTAGGAAGCGGTCGTTAGTCATTAATATCTACATTCAATAAATTATATACAAATAAAAAGATTAGGCACATTCCGTAAAAAAAGAAATAAGTAAATCTTATGTTTACGTAAAGAGCAGTCTCAAGTCTTACATACAGTTGGTGCTGGAGGTTGGCAGGGAAGTTGACGCTTTTTTACTCAGTTAGGTAGTAGTTAAGTATTATTTGCCTTCGTTACAATGTATACTTCAAATCAAGTTTCTGGCATCGATTCGTTCATTTGTAAGTACTAGCGCGTAACATACTCTTCGATACAGTTGAATGCGTGTAAATACGCGCGTGATTTACCATTACGATTTTTATTGTCTTGTTACATATACGAGGTGTTACATTGATGGAAAGCCACATGAATAACTGCGATTTAATCTACGTTGGAGCTAGAATAGTTACAAACATAGCCAGGTATGGAGGATGCAATGAACAACACTAGCTTGTGCTACGTTATACCGGCTTTATTTAAGTCTTGTTTTGCAAGGACCAGGTTACTCTGCAGTTTAGTTTCACAAATATGTTTGTCTAGTTTGAAACGTAGGTACCTGTACCTGCTCGACAACGCATTTACTATCTACACTGTCAAGAGAGTAGTATGCAAGAGCGTAAAAGTGATAGGTTATAAACTTCTCTGTAAGTATAAAAATTTTGGACCAAGTTATGTTGAAAATTTATTCATAACGGCGTAGTTAATGTAGACGTATCTAAAATAATTTGTTAGAGCCTGCTAGTGTCAATATACCGTATTGATTGTAATAGGTACCAATGATAATACCTTATCTGATAATCACTTGGTGTCTACTATAACTCCAATATTACTCGTTGCCTATTCAGTTGGCGGAATGCAAATCATTTTTTTTAATAGTGACTGAACCCTTTCTGTACTATCACTGTGTCTCTATTAATTTCTTTAATCAACTCTAATTAAAAAAAATATTTCCTAATCGACAACAAAAACAGTTGGTTTCAATAAAAATCTAAGTGAGATAACACAAATCTTTATACATTTGTTCCGTGTTCTGTAAGTTAATAAATCAGATGTTCAATACCGTCTACCAATAGCCGTCTCATTATATATAACAGACTGATCAAAAAGGCAATTTAACAAATTATTCTATTCGACTGACCAATGGTGATGTGTAACTTTAAATAGACATTTGGAAACCGAACGGACACGTCATTCATGCTCATTCATCCGCAACTTGATTTACAACGTTTTAATCCTATTATGTATTTGAATACATAAACTGAATTAATTCCATGGAAATAACCACTCAACTCTGCGCCCTTAGCGCCCGACCGACTATCTTTGGGTGGCGACAAAGGTATGAGTGACCCGGTATGAAATAATGTTTTGCTTTTGTATTTAAACCATACCATTGCATTTAGAAGTAGACTTATTTCCTCTGTTCTAAATAATTTCATCATTCGTCATGTATTTTCACAACTCGATTGGAATCAACGATTTTAGAAATTCTTCAAAGCACGCACTAGTTTCGATATGTGTTAGAATAGTCACTCATCTTTGGACTTAATAGCTGCAACCACAGTTTGATCACATAGATCTATCGATTTTCACACCTATTACTTAGTTATGGATTGCTAATGTCTTCCGTTCCCGATTATTTAATTAAAGCTCGCCAAAATAGTTAAACTAATTTCTTCGTAACATAAATAAGAATGACGATTAAAAATTCTAAATTTAAAAAGCCGCATTGAAATGTAGTTCTGCGTTATTACGTATTATGTAAGTACGTAATAACTTAATGTAAAATATAATAATTGGCACAAGTACAAATGGTACAAATCAATGTTACCTACAGACTCACGTCAAAGAGTTTTTTATTCTATGTTTGACTAAATATACAAATTTACTTTAAGCTGTTTTTGCTAATTCAACATTCGTACAATTATTATTTTGTAAAATCTGAGTTGTCGATGTTAATTAAAATAAACCAAAATATAACTGATATAAAATGCAAATACTAATGAACTAAGTAAATACATAAATATCGTCCTTAGTTTCCTTATTTATGAGCTACAGAGTGTGTTTGTGTTATTGTATCTACTATAATATTATTTAATCATTTATTTTGGACTTCAACATGAATTTAATTAGTCTATAATAAAATAATAGTTTTTGTTGACAATAAAAACATATTTAATTAATTTTGCTTTTTCCAGAGAATTAATGATCTATCGCTTGATTGATCTCAGATTGCGTGTCGTAAGTTCGTTCGTTGACCGATGTCATGTCAGTACAAAGAAGTTTCTTATATTCATATGGAAAATACAATGAGATCGACCTTTACGTCACGTATTACTGTAACACGATACCTATCTTCGAAAATCATGGTACTTATGCCTATTATGGTCTCACTCATAATACAAACACCTGTTCTATTCAGAAAAGACATGATTACCATGCTCAAAGCGAATTGGCTCATTCAGATTTCACAAACTTACACGTCTACGAATTTGCACTAGGTAGCATTGTACAAATTTAGAAAGAACATAAACATTTTTTGATAAAAAATTTGAATTCAAAAAGTGACATTGGTACTAGCCTGGTTTCGAACACACAACTTTGTGATAAAAGTCGGTTAAGTCGTCACAACTTGAAGATATTATTTATTTAAGACAATTTCCTTAGTACCTACCAAGGGCAGTGCTTACGCAAAAAATTTGGCAAGCGCACATAATAACGACTAATTACGTCACGAATTCCTTTTCACTAATAAAAACATCAATAACATGGCGTATAGTTGTAATAGTAAATAAACAGTTCGCATGTATCTAATAGGTATGTATAAAAAACAGCACTTTTCCTCTATTACCTCGATGAATATAACAAAAACGTTAAATATTATCAAGATCAATTTTACATAATTCACATTTTGTAATGGAAAGTTGTGGATATGGGAATAATTATTATGACCGATAAGAATTATATATGTACTATGGAGCCGTAAAAGTGTAATATGTGAAATCACGCTGAAATTATTTAAAAATTTCGCTTCAATTTAACTCATCAATATATATATATAGTTAAGGTGGTCGGGCGTCTCATGGTTATACATAGCTTATCATAAAATATAAAACAAGATAAAAGACAACAGTTTCGTCGTGAAATATTCAACTACCAAAAACAAAACTTTAAACGAACTATGTTATAATGCGAGCTCGGAAAACAGTCCTGTAACTGAGCGTTCTTTGGCGAGAAATAGAAATATCTCTTATAAACTTTACTGGGTCACTACACGCCGGCTATTTTAACTTCAGTCGGGTCCAATCGATCGACTGAATGCAGTTTCCTAAAATATACAAGCGATATTTGGTGCACGGAAGTTTAATATACTTTTTATTTCAAAGCGTTTTAAAATTAGAGCGATAAGTCATCTCAACAGCTCTAAAACTTTGAATCGTCACGAAAATGTAATGTAAATGAAAAATGGCTTCTAAACTTTGGATAACAAATGACAAAAACATTTAGTTTTCTATTAATTATAAATTAGTTAACATCAAACTCTACTAACAGGGATAGGCGTTTTAAAATATAAAAGAACATTAAAAGCAATTAATTGCAGGTTAAGTACGGTCAGTAAAAAATAATTTTTCTATATAAATAAAAAGTACTTACAGTCAACAACACAGGCTTTGCCATAATGAAAATCCAAGTTAATTATTACTTATCAAAATAAACACGTTCGAACATATTAGCCGCGAAACCTAACTGCTTCGTAAATTCGTAATACAAGAAAACACAGCGTAGCGTGCAAGTAACATTTATTTTTAACGTTTAATATAATATAATTATTATTATTATATTTGATATAAGTACGTCGAAAACAACTGCTGAGATGCTAATGAGGTAAATGCTCACACAACAATGATCCAAATTATTAAACCACTATATTTAGCTTATATTTTCATAATAATATTTGCATAAAAGAATTATACAATCAGCGTAGTTATCTTATCATAATCATATGGTATTTTTATTAGCAACCCTAACATTGGACTTGGCTTTTTTATTCATTATTACATAATCAAACCTCGACTAAAACACTTTGTACTTTTCTCTATACAAATAGACTTTACTCCTTTGCTCTTAAATTACTTTTATTTATTCTAGACATTTGTCTGTTGGATACATTTCCTAAAAAATATTCAGTGTTAATATCACACTACATGCCGTCTTCAGCACTATAAACACAGCTGCACGTTTTACACAAATGTTTACGTTTATTTCATTAGTAGGTACCTACTACATACTTGTAAATTAATACACTTTATCGATTCTAAAAAGAATTTTGTTTGTTAGCCAACGTTCAAGGAAACCAGACTAGATTCCGAAGTATTGTAAAATTTTTCGAGACTCAATTACGAGTACTAAACGTTGGATTTAACGTCTAATTTCAAACAGAAAAAATACATAGGTATCTGTTTAGCTAAATGTTAGCACGATAATAAAAATAAAGCAAAACAGAATTGTTGTGAAAAATGGCTTACTTAACTTTTAAACAATATAATATTCAATATAATGAGAATAAATATACAATAAAACTAGACGATTTCAGATAAATTACAGCACAATTATTTACTAAAGTTTGCTTTGCTCAATTTGCCTGAAGTGCAGTGTATCTACGTGACTAGAAAATTCAATACTACGAAGAAGGAATGCAATGCCTAAATCTAAATCTTGACCAAATATATAAAAACTTATTAAAACGTGCTTAGAAACTACTAGTAGTAAAGATATTGCAAATTCTCATTGCATATTATATTTGCAAACGACTCCGTTGTCTCAGGGAATTACACCATCGCTCGTGCGCCGATTTATTCAGACTGCAAGACGATTACGTGGGCTACAAACTTATTACACATTAAATATATTATTGCTAAACAAATTTGAACTTAGTTGCCGTGTAATAAGAGTGTTGGTACGTATGTAAAAATGCAAAGATGATTTGGTTAGCCTGTTGGCAATGATACAATGAGACACCTATGAGTCAGAGCTGACTGGGGCAGACTATACCTGCCTGTCGGGCCTCCTGTCACGATAAAAATATGCTCTTTAATACTCTTATAGATTTGCACCTTTCACCAATAATTGGTAAGTTACTACCATGCTTCAGTCGTTAATATGTTTAGTATTGACGGTAATTTTTCATACTACCTACTGATTTCATTTATTTTAAATTGTCTTATTATAACTTGTAACTCTTGAATTCAAAAACAAATAAATCATTATGATGAACAAAAGTAATATCGGGCTTGCGTACAATGGTCGAATTAATTAAAAGAGAGCTGTACCTAATGGTTCTGTAAGGAGTAAAGTTTCTATCGCCTTCAACCGCAGAATTTACGTCAAAACTGGACGATCAAGTCCGCCTAATGAAAGGGAAACTTCGTGACTCATTATTGAGTCATTCTTCTATACAAAAGATTTGAGATGTAAATTAAATAAATAGACAGAGAAGACAAAATTGCGACAATTTTATTAACTACTTTACCACACTGTCTAGTCAAGGACATACGTACTCTTAAATCACACAATCAGAATGACTCAATATATATTTTAATTCTAAAAAAAATACAAAACACAGTGATATAAAAAGCGTAAATTATAAAAAAAAAGATAAATTAACATGGCGCATGTCAATTACCTCTTACTAAGCATAAAGATAACAAATTGTTTATACAATCAGACGTGGCGCCACTATCTACGCGATTACACGAGCGATATTCAAGTTTTGAAGTTCCATTTTTATACACTTGATAGATAAGTTTGTAGGAGTGCAGTGCAATACAAAGTTAAATAGTTATTATAGCATCGACAGACTGATTGGCAGTTGCTGCACTGATTAGTTCATTGACACTGAATTAATCGCTCCCATTGACGTGTAATAAAAGACTCAGGTTATTTATGCGATGCGTGCCATTTAGTGCAATCGTCTCACTGAATTATTTGTTGATTTATAACAATTTTGTTTATGGAGCGCGGACAAATGACGTGGTTGTGCCACTTGAAATACGGAATGTTGATGCACACCGAATAACTCTTGCGAAAGTTTGGGGAGGCGATGAGGAGCATGCTGATGGCAATAACCTCTTGAAACATTTCGCTTCGGCTGTCGGCCACTCTTCAGTTTGATTAAAGACTGGTACTTATACAGGGTTTCTTTATTCATAACATTAGCAGTTATGTTCACTTTGATGCGTTAAGCTTTAATGACATTCGTCTGATGAGTTGCTATCTTTCTTAGAGAGTGTCGGTATCTTTTAGGGTATTCGATAAAGTGTTTAATTGTTTAGTGCCCCGTGACACGTGGCTGTTTCCAAATATATCAAGTGTATTTAAGACTTGCAGGTCAATGATAAAGTTCAAAAATAAACCAAATTCTAAGTATACGTTGAATTGTTTTTAATTAGTAAAGTGACTCTGTCATAGATTTAGTTTTAACATGGTTGTATTAATAACAATGAAACAGATTATTATAGTTTTACAGAACTCGTTATGCCGAACCAAAACACTAACAACCTTTAAATATTATGTTTCTATAATATTCGAAACTAGCCTCGAACATTCGAACCAACTGTCGGTTTTAAAAGAACAAATTCTTTTTCCAACTCTTGCTCAGTGAAGTGAATAAATCACACATACATAATATGGAAACGCACCTAATACACAGACATTTCTTCACAGATATCTAAAATTCCCCTCAGACAGAATTCCCTTAGATGCTTAACATCGGCGCTGAGAACGCGATAAGCATGTCGATGTATGTATCCTATATCCTTATTCTTTACAGTAAAGAACGTCTTCGGATGTATCCCAGCTTACATGTAAATACTTCATTGCATACAACTTCAAGAATAGGAAATCATCCCATTGAATAGGGTTTATACCATTCGAATAGGAAAAATTTAATAATAGGTAAATTAAGAATTATATAATGAAAATATAAGTTGTGAATGTAATCAAGATAACTAATAATAATCTAAATAAAATTTAAAATTGGAACCAAAATAAAATAAAAGAGTCAATCAGTCACAAATAAAAGACGAGCTATTCCGGTCTGATCCCCCAGATCTGATAACCTGGAGGATTGGTTTATTTTAATTTTATTTTCTATTCCGTTCTGATCCCCCGTACAGGGGATCAGAAACAAAAGAGAAATAAGACATATCCCGTCTCGTCCCTGTATCACTATAACATAATTATAATCAAAAACAAAATTCACGATCAGAATACAACAGTCTAATAAATTTACGTCCGTATCTATGAAATATCTAAACCAAACATTTTAGCTATCGATACCTTTTTTACCATCATATTCTTTATAGTACAAACAAGCGGTCCACCTAAGCAGTTGTAAATGGTAATATCGTCACTTAAAGACCATGAAACCAAGGGCACGGTTGACTCTCTCTTTTGCGCCCCCATCTACTGTTGCTTCCATGTACCTAACAATTCTAACATAATATAGATAACATTGTAGTTGTCTAACACAACTCTACTCTGTGATTTCACCACTGTGAACTCTAGAAGAAACTAATAGCCTGCATGCGTTGCCCCAGTAGTGTTGCTACGCCATGTATTCCTAGTTTTTATAAACAAGTCAACACACAATGACGTCAGAATTCTAATTTTAAACAACCATCTGGTTACATTATGATCTACCGATGTAAAATCTAGGTAACAGTTATTAGCCGTAAAATACAAAGTATTTATTTATCTTCGGTAAATCATCATAAGTTCATATGTATGCCGACGTTTTAGTTTTTGATATTAAAAGCTGTGAGGTGAGCTTGCTTTGCAAGAAAAAGGCTTCAAATTACGAGTTGATTCAGTTCAGTAAACACCCCACATCATATTATAAAAAGGATAAATGATGGGTACTTATTTCCCAAGTGCATGCGAATGTTTATACGGTATGGTATGAAGCTGCAGAATATCTTTTTATGAATTGTTCTTACTCGCTATTATATATTTTTTTGTTCATCCTTAAATATTTCTTACATAAAATTTGCGGACAAAAAGTTGGCACGAAATGTAGTCATTGATTTATCTAAATGTGCCTAATACAAACAACTTTGCATGGGAATAATCAATTTATTAATTTGAATCGTCGACGGAATACATTTCGACGATATTTAATTGATACTTGTGTAAGACTGATGATTATAAAACACGTAAAAAGTAATGCAGCGAATAAGCACAAATAAACTTTTTAGAGTTTCGTAAGGGTAAAACCCTATAACTAAGACTTCGCTGTCCGTCTGTCTGTCTGTCACCAGGCTGTATCTCATGAACCATGATATGTTATATCACGGTTACGGTATACATTGTATGTATTTCTGTTGCAAATACTAAAAAACAGAATAAAATAAATATGTAAGGGCTTCCAGACAAAAATCGTGATTTTTTTGCTCGATATTGATAACGGCAACAAGTAGACGCTTGAAATATTTACAGAATATTTAGTCATGTTTTCACTTTAAAATAAATAATTAAATTAAAATAAAACAAAATATTTAACGGGACTCCCATACAACAAACGTGATTTTTTTGACGTTTGTATAGATAATAATAGTACGGAACCCTTCGTGCGCGAGTCCTACTCGAACTTGGCCAGTTTTTTTAATGGTATAGGACAAGCTTATTTAGATTGAAAGAATATGCCTCTTCTGCAATGGGAACTTTGAATACAACAAGGGGATAATTGAATGGAACCGTTCATAATTCACATTTTTTAATCAAGTTATATTTAAAAAAAAATTAAACTGTCTGACGAAATACAAAATATGAGTTAAAAAAACTAATAAATTATAATATAATAATTTTATTCTAAATACAAAAAATATTTTATAGAAATTTAAATACAAATTGCTGGCTGGCATTTTAAACACAAATACTTAAAAATAATGTCATTAAAAAATTATATTTTTTTATTTTTACTGTAACAGTAAAAATAAAAAAATATAATTACAACATTAGTATTCTTGGTTCGATAATATTATTATATTAAAGTCTGTATATTTTTTCATCATTACAGTACAATTAAAACATTTAACAACTGGACATCAACAAAAACTGGTTATTAATTGGCAATTACTAACTTTAGACACGAACGGAACTCTATTGTCTTTATTTTAGGTCGATAACTTCAAATGACACGACAGCTTTTTTACTTTAAAATTATATGTCTTTTATTGTTTAAATAATTGTTGTTAGGTACTTTAGAGATAAGTGTCTATACCATAAGGATTACATGATTAATTAAACATATACACGATCGCGTGTACAATAATTTACTTAATAATATTAGGTACTATTTCAAACTCTAGGATTTTTCTTTATTAATCATGGATGAGATGGTGTGTTGGCACATATCAACCTTGTAAGGTAGCAGCAGTAAGGAGTATTGTAGCAATCACTGCTTTTAAAAGTCAAACGTTGTACTCATAAACTGCCCAAGACACAATCTATTCTGGCCGGTGCTAGTTTAATGCTACGTGCGCTGAAACCGCTAAAACAACAATATCCAAGTTGCTATGGTTACGGTATTCTGTAGGTAAAGGTACTTGAGTGATATCACAATTTTTTATAACGCCTGGAATTTATTTTTAGTAAAGTACATTCTACAAAATACATATTGTTTAGCGTCGTCACCCCATTGCAACTTAATAAATGACAAACAAAATAATCATATTCATGTGGTATTAGCGACATGTCGGTATACAGGTACATAGGTTTCATTAGTTAATTAATTAAATCCAGCGTCCGCGTTGTGGTTTCTTTTATCAATTAAATTAATGAATAATATTGTAAACATATTTATTTTCAGTACGATTCTGATTTGATAACAAAATGGTTAATGACTATTTAAAATGCTAATTGACATGCTTAAACAGTAAATACATAACCACGCTATTAATCTCTATGAATAAAGAATGGGATTAGTAATAGTGAATTGTTGATGATATTAAAATATATGCAATTCCACTGACTAAATCTACAGCCGCTCATCGACTTTTACAATGCGGTTAAACCAACTGTTTACCGCCGCGCCGCCTACCTTTACGCCGTAAAAAAAACTTAAACTTATCAGATAGTAACGCTACGTTTTTGAGGGATAGGGGAAACGACAATAGCAAATAACAGCTGTTAAATAACACCTGCGCGGGCGAAGCCATCGATTCCAACCATATGGTCGGTAGCCGTACGTTAGAAAGTACATTTATAGTTCGTACCACATGTCAGTGTAACGACATAACAGTTAACGAACTGTTATCGCTGTGTTGTTAGTGTTGTGTGACCATTACAGCAATGTTTTTAAAATAAATAAAATACAGAAAAGCAATGTTAAAAAAAATTACACTATAATTTTTATCTAAGGACAAAAGGAAATTTTTTCGGGAAACAATAAGCAAAGGCTTATCAATAACACTGGCAGTAGAGGGATTTTGTCTTTCAGTCTGACCTCGGTAATTTTCCTCGAGGATAAAAAATTCTGTAGTTTGAATAGTAAATGCTCGATGTAGTACGAATAAAAATTCTCACTTCATATATCATGCAGAAAGACTACGAGTCACTCCATAGCTTAAACCGATAAACAATAACCATAAAAGGTTCTATAGTAGCAAACTCGACTTAGAGGAAGCAATGGGACCAAAAATGTTGATGACTTAATATTTCAAGAAGTCCAGGAAGTGGACACTTCAAGAAGTGGACAATTCAAGAAGTTGTCATTTCTCATTGTAGTCATAAACCGCCGAAAAGATTTAAATAATATAATGAAGAAAGAATCTTTGCATGAGTACAATCAAGGTCGGTCTCCTTGGGAGACAGCTGGCAAAATTATAAGCAGGTAATTAAGTCAAAGTCAGAGACATTTATTCATTTAGGTTAATTAAATTAACACATAAGAACGTTAAAATTACAAAATGTCACCCTATTAACCTAGAGCCAGTTCGCTGACATAGGGTAGGGCTATGAGAAGAACTGGCAAGAAACTCAGATAACTCTTTTTAATTGCTAGGTTATTAAATTTTTTTGTAAATTAATATTTCAAGGTATTTCACCATTACATTTTATTTTAGAAACTGTAATAAAATATTACTCATGTAGGTACCATTTAGATTATAATATTCAAATGTACATTTTGCAACGTGCATATTTAATTAATTAACAGTTTGACTAAGTCAATTGATAGGAAAATGGGAAAACAATGTATTATATAAGTACGGACTATATAAAATATGTAGTTATGGTGTGAAAAACAAAACTAAACTAATACACATAATATTGCATCACTATAAATGTTATAAGCTTTTAAGATTACAACAAGAAATATACTAAACGTTATCTTATTTACACAGTTATCTACTCGAAATAATAGAATGCAACAGGTTAGAGCTAACAAGAGCTAATAATTCTAACAAGGAAGAAGAAAACAGACATGTTTCTAGAACTGGCAGAAAGCCGATCGAAAACTGACGAAAACTGTAAAAACAAACTTCTATTCTATTTCACACTGTTTTAGTAAAACAAAGATGTTACTCGCATGTACGCAGACTGGTCACTAATGAAACAATTAGTAAATAATTACCACTGTTATTGATATCATCTTAAATCCATCAATGTCAGGGTTGGCACGCAATAACATTGTACAAATATTTATTTCGACGCGTGTCTACGTCTAGACCCAAGAGGAATTATAAACTTAATAAATTGTCATTGCTAATAAAAGTCAAGGTCCATAACTAATATACAACAGAATATTTTTAAAAATGACTATCATTTATTTATGTACCTAACTACTTATTTGCCAAAATAAGAAAATTGGGTTGGCAGCAGAAGTTGTGCGTTCAGCAGTCCATAAATTACTGATCCATCTACTAATGTATTCATCATGTCTCTGCACTTAAAATTGTCTAGAGAAGAAAAAAAAGAAGACGATGTCTTTTTCTTGCTTGTCGGTTGTAAGTAGAAGCGTCATAGTCATAGCCAACTAGCGCTTATGAAATACATGGACAGTGCCTAAGAAATATTCATTTGGTAAAACTACTACTATAGATTTAGAAAATGTAACACGTTTTTATTTTGAAGTACTAACTTTTAATTTCACCACTTAGCTTTTACGCTATAATTTGTCTGCAAATCTTCACGAACTTTGCCCTTAATATTCCAACAAGGTGAATACACCGTGATGTCATCGCAACTGTTCTGTTGACAATAGCAATAGGCAAGTAAACGTGAAAGGATTAGAATACCCTTTATCGCGGTACTAAAAGCGCGAAGGTTACCTGACCTTGTAATACTTCAGTATGGATATGGCGATGAACTCTACATTTGACTCAGTGTATCGAGCGCACCTTTAGAAGTTGCGTGCGTTACAAACCAATATGGGTTTTAATGGAATTGGAAAATTTTCATCAAGATAATTTATATAGAGGTAATACACTTACTATGTCCTCAGTCGTAAAAGTACAATTATTGTCATAAAATAGCGGTCAGTAGAATTTTTTGCCAAGTACATTAAAATAATATGACAAAGAAATTATCTACATACTCGTAGCCGTCAAGAAAAGTAAATCTCTACTCATACTTGCGCAGTGTAAGGTTGAGTATACCATTTGGTCTCTTGTTCACAGAAATAACCTGTCGCTGCTAAATATTCTTTAAACGAAATGCAATTTCTGTTTAGTTATTCGCTTTCGCTCAAGACTGCCTGTCTAATATATTAGTCAGGTTATAAAATATCGCATTTGCTACACCATTTTAATTGGGCATTGTATTTCCAATAGGTAGTTAAACATTGCCATTATCCTTGTCCTTAAAAGATGCGTCTAAATATATATATATTGACGTCAATCGCTAATTAAAGCGATCGGTTAATTCGGTATTTTGCCACAAAGTGTATAAATTTATCCTATTTTACCTACATTATATTAAGGGAGGTAGGATCTATCATGACACAGGAATGCAAGGACTAAAATACTCGCAACCTAAGTTTGAATAGGTACCTACCTACATATTATGCGACTTGTCATCACGTCACTTACAACAACAGTTGAAGAATGTATCGAAAAGGTGATAAGCAACGGAACATACCGTTTTCGCAGTCAGCAAACATTGAGGCATATCCGGCGATTAGTATTCATCTAATTAGATATACCTTTTTACAAGCAATACGAATACAGGTCAAGGGAATATAGAACTAAGTTTTTGGGACAACCCTAGTTATTTACAACTGCCAAAATGTCGATGCGCAAGCGCTGGTAAATAGTGCGCTCGGCAGCTGTACATGACATCTGCCAAGCTTATCGATAAACAGATATTTGTACTTGATCGAGTTATATACAACGCAATAGAAAATTACCTCATATTTATCGCTATTTTAACTATAAAAAACAAAGAGTTTATCCAAATTACTATGTAAATTAATTAGTTGATATAGAACTGCAAAGTTTCACAAAGATTAAGATAACTTTGTCATTGAATATTCACCGAATATTAATACATATCTCAATGTTAGCACCATACCTAGTAACGCGATATTCCGTATCCCAAATCATTACTGTAATCTGGCACTGATAACATTGGTGGCTTTTCAAGGTCGTGTCATTAAATTTACGTGTGACTCAATTTGCATACAATCAATAAAATTAAAATATATTAAAAAGAATATTTACATTTCCCGATCCATCAGAAAATGGTGATGGAACTGGTGAATCTCTAGAACTTCTCCGCTTTGACAAAGCTTTCTCCATCCATGCTGTTAGCGATTGTCTCCTACCCGTTGACAACATTGCCACACAGTCTATATCACTAAAATCACCAAAATTATCTGCGTCTCATGCCTTCACAGTCACTGTCATGAATTTATAAACACAAACACTAAATAACACAACCAAATTGAATTGTCGTAGTCGGTACAATGCGTTCGTCCGTGCTGAATTGACAGAGGAAAATGGCACGAAAACCGTGGCACACAAGTACACAACGCGACCGATAGTAAGCTACCAGGAAAAATACGTTTGATAACAGGAACATTTACATACTACAGAGGTGAAACGCTTTCTATAATCAAAATATGCGGTAGTGCCAGTGATTGCCGAAACATTAAGCATAAAAAACAATACTAGATATAAATAAATATAATGTATAAGTTACCTACGACCACGCAACTATCAGTGATTCCTCGCATTATATCAGAAACCTCTAGCTGCATATCTGCTTTAATAAAAATACAACAAATAGGTAGATTCGTCGTATTTATATTACATCAGTGTATACTACTACTACCTAAGTATTACTGTGTTTCATCCTTTTCAATTTTGCTTTCACAGCTAAAAAAATATGACTATGCAAAAAATATGCAGATTATTCAATAATGTGATTACGCACATTTACATGTAGACAATTTAATCTATCACAGCAATAATTTAAAGTATAATTTAAACATAATTGTTTCGTTAATTTGTTCGTATTGCAAAAACAAGTCGTTATTTTAATCCTTTATAAGGTCTTCCTGAAGTAAAACAATACGGTACCGGTTAAATACAAGCTAAACACAATCACAAGCATCGTAAAAAGAAACTCTCATTATCTGTCCAATTTAAGCCGCCTGCTATCTCTTTGAGAACAACTTCGTTGGAAAGTACACCATATCTCAGCTAGAATTAAGTTTAAATTTTATCTTAGAAATCTAGAAAAAGCTACACACGGATTTCCACTTGTCTCCAGGAAAAGTTAATGAATGAAGAAAAATCGGACCGTGGTTATTTCAAACAAAAGAGTAATGTTCCAGGTTGTAGAATAAACAATGGTTGCTCGTTTTGTATTGTATTAAATGACCTCTCCGACGAAATGCGAACAAAAAGTTAAAGAGCAAACTGTTTGTTAAAAAGAAAGTGTCGGATGTGAGTTGATACTATGTAAAAAATGCGAACACAGGATTTGTAAACTGTTTAAAATTAATTGTCTGAGAATGTTACACATTTTAATGGTTAGAAAATAGACCATTAGATGTAAAGTGGAGCCAAATGTGTTTAAAAGTTTGTAGCTTAATCTTGAAGAAAAATAATAACATGGCACTCTTATATCACAGAATGTATCAGTTACCTCATAACACAATTTGCGAATAAAAAAATATGTTGAGCATCATGAAACGTGACATTACAAAAGTAGCACTAATATTTCACGACGACGTTGTGACAAACGTGCTCTTCAAACTATGCCAAGAGGCTGACAAACATACATACTTTATTAAAGATCACAAGTTGTATGAAGGTACACATACGGAATATGAAATAAAGAGGTACAACATTATTCACCGTTTCAATATATTCGAAGAACGAGACAGGAAGACTAATGAATAAAACATAGCCAGGAAAGTTACAGCATTTCATTATTTTTGCCCAAATTATAGTCCCGTAGGATTTTACGGAGATAGATCGAAGTTACTTTAACTTACTGCGTATTATATTGACTACCTCACGTGGGGGAATTGTGCAAATTGTATTATGTGTTACTGGTATTTTCGATGGTAAGAGCCTTAATAATTACTGAGTAGAAATTCGAGTGAAACGTAATAAAGACCGAATGAAGTTGAACGAAGTTTGTGCGCTTCTGTTGAGATATTGTGTTCGAAGGTTATTGTGAATATTATATGTATAAAGCGGAAGAGTTTGTTTGTTTGTTTGAACGCGCTAATCTCTGAAACTCCAGTCGGATTTAAATAATTCTTGCGTATGACAGCCCAGTTCTTGAGGATGGTTATAGGCTATGTAACATCACCCTAATGGCGACGGAAACAGAGCAGTAAGCAAGATGCGAGTGAAACCGCGCCTCGGAAAGCTAGTGTAATAACAATTAGCATATTCAATAAGTTCAAAATGTTCATACAATTTTAAGAGTATGAAAATGGCTTTGAGATAGTTTTATTTGAAGCTCACGAGTTAAATTCAGACGAAAAATGAAAACAACACTCTGCTTCGACATGAATGTTAATTTTCAATTCATGAAAGTTATTACGTTTTGAAATTAAAAGTACAGCTTATGGGGTTGTTGACACTCGATGTCTGATATCGTGAAATTATAATAAAAAATGCGCAATTTGTCGCTTGTGGGTGTAGATAACAGTAAAGTGCATAAAAATATGAACAGTTTTAAAAACAGTTTCGAAAAACGTAGAGTAGGTACAGGTCAAAGCTTTGTTTCCATAGACTGTTATTTGTGCAATTTGGTTACCAAAATAGGGGAGAGAGAGAGTATAAAGTCTCAAAGGATATACTTGCTCCACTCTGAAGTGGTCCGATTGAAAAGTTTGCCAAGCGGAAGCCCTCAGCCTCGACTACTTCGATGCACTATTTTTTTACGTTTTGCACTTATTACACTTTACTCTAAGACATCGAATGGATAAAGAGAATTAAGTCGTCTAAGTTTGTTAATTTACTTATCCTTTGTAAGTTAAGTTTTTAAAGTTTTCTTTTTATAAAATAAATAAAACTCGTTAAAAATAAGTAGGGAAAACGCTCATAGGAAATGTTAGTGATAATATTATGTTGATCAATATTTGATTCTTCGCCAATAGTCAAAATAGTATCGGTCTACTGACGAAAAATACTTCAGTCATTACTCTAACTGTATCTAAGAGATTTATACAAACTTCTAAACAAGTCGAATAAACTGAAGTTTGCAAATCCGTAACAGATGGAATAACAGCTATTTTCACTTAGGGACACATAACTTTGTTTACGTAAATGTTTCTTAACATACAAGGAGACACTTAATATTATGGAGCTAGAGAAATGTGCCATATTGGTAGATAGTAATGTAGGTTACTTATGGCAGCAGATGTGGATTTTGAGTCGTAAAGAATCACGCGAATTATTAATTAAAGAAAGGATCAAACTTAACAAGAAAAACTAGACATACTTTTTTCTGCGAGCTAAGCCTGCAAGTGCTCTGAGAATAACAACTTAAGAAAGTCACAAGTTAAAACTAAGCTAGTTAACAAGTGGTATCCAAGAGTTTATTGGGAAGAGAGAAACTTGGCTCGAGCATAAAACGATTTACTCTTACGGCAACGCAGAAGGCTAGGCTTTGAATAACTGAACCATCTGTCGGATCGTACAACTGTTTGTCACTAATCGGTGCAATAGTAACAATGTCCATTCTAAACAATGTACTTAGAATAAAGTTCTATGTTAGCTAAGCAATATAAGAATAAAAATGTCTGTTTGGTTGAGAATGTTCTTTTTAGTCGAAATCACATTTGGTCCCTTGAGATCATTTTTAACCGACTTCAAAAAGGAGGAGGTTATCAATTCGGGTCGTATGTTTTTTTTTTTTTTTTGTATGTTTGTTACCTCGTATCTCGGTCATTTATTAATCGATTTGAAAAATTATTTTTTTATTTGAAAGGGTATACTCTGAAATTAGTCCCATTTTTTTATTATAAGAAATAGTTAGTAGTTGTATGTTTGTTACAACAGAACTCGGTCATTTATAAACCAATTTGAAAAATTCTTCTTTTATTTGAAAGGGTATACTCTGAAATCGGGTCCCATGTTTTTTTATAAAGAATGGTTTAGTGGTTTGGCTTCCATTTTATATTTTGTAACAAAACGTATGCAAGGAGTGAAGACGTGTAAAGTAACACATCGATGTCTTTTGCGACGAATTTTCTGACATTGACATGTACATGCTACAAGTGCGAAGTGATTTTCAAAATTCATTTTTTGTTAGAAACGAACGTCGTGAGAAATTACAACAGCAACGGGCGGCCTTAAACCTGCCTTTACAGCACCACTGTTTATTTTTTGTTTAACTATTAGGCGATTTCTCGGTCAGTTAAATTATGATTTTTGATGATTCTTTATTGTTGGTAGATCATCACCTTTTTGTTTTGATTTGTTGTTTCTTGGATTCAGGGTTTAGCGATCAGCAAAAGTGTTGTCAAGGACTTTATATCTCTATTTACAATCTTACCTCTCGTCTCTACTTTCTTTCAAACGGCGCGGCGCTGTCTCATTTGCGCAGCACGTTTAGTAGGTCTACCCATATTGAATATATTTATACACAATTAATTGCCACTAAAAGTTTAAAAATAAAATTATTTAAAAAAAAAATGAAAACCGACTTCAAACAATTCAATTCTTAACTAAAAAGTAGAAAATAATATTTTAATTACTTCATAGCAAAGGACATTAAAGGGGAATCAACGCATTCCTTGATACCTATAATACCTTACTATTTATAGTTTTTAATCAGTTATTTTGGAGTCGGTGCCAGCTAAGAAGGATCATAATGACCTTCATAAAAATAACCTACCTACTAGCAAAAATAACCTACTTGATTAAACAATTAATATATGAATGAAAAATATAGATTAAATACAAGAAATCGAACGAAATCTTATAAGTGCGCGTCAAATTTTTTATGTATATCTGAACACAACTATCAATGACGTCTGCCTTCACGCGTATGGCCGCGTTCTGGTAGTGCACTCAGGCATATCCCCCACGCATGCCATTACCGCCCCGTGCATTTCAAAAGTTTGTTGCAAAGACAGAATTAAAGATCCTTCTTGGCTGGCACCGACTCCAAAATAACTGATTAAAAACTATAAATAGTAAAGTATTATAGGTATCAAGGATTGCGTTGATTCCCCTTTAATGTTCTTTGCTATGAAGTAATTAAAATATTATTTTCTACTTTTTAGTTAAGGATTGAACATGTAGGTGTTGTTTGAAGTCGGTTTTCATTTTTTTCTAAAAATAATTTTATGTCCTTTGCTATGAAGTTATTATTTTCTACTTTTTAGTTAAAAATTAAATTGTTTGAAGTCGGTTTTAATTTTTTTTTTTTAAATGATTTTATGTACTATATTATTGTTATTGTCTACTTGTATATCAATAAGGTCCGAGAATATACTTGCAAAGTACATGATTATAAGTTACAATAAGGTACCTATATGATTTTTGGTCCGGCTTGAACAACTAACTTCATACATAATGCATAAAAGGCGGGTAATCGTTACAGACCACAAAATTTTCCTATTTTCCTTAAATATGGCGCAATTTATTATTGTATTATGATAATAAACCTACCTAAAGTTCCTTACACGCCACATTAATATACCTTCCACTTGATCTACTCTATCAATCAGGTTCACGCCACTTTATTCCACAAGCTTGACTTTACCTAGTCTTAAAATATAACGCTGCCTACACAATTATTATTAGCCTTGAAAAGGAGCGTGGCCTTTCACTACGTATTATCAATATAAAATCAATCTGAATGATATATATTTAATTTATTCGTTTATTATAATAGCGATAAGAGCTTGGATACCTTTATTAAACACTATCGTATCTATCTGACTGTTAGGGTTGAGCTAAATGAATGCATTGTCAACTTAATTGCGTGGTTATAGCAAACTCCTTTAAAAAAGTATGCTTATGTATTGCAGTAATAGTCATAAGGCTGATGACAATGCTGACTTAAACGAAAATGTGTATGTTCAGATGACAATTGCTATTTAAATTGACCCCAAGTAATATAGAAGCAGAGTAGACAAACAGAAATTTAATTTTTGTACCTAGTAGCAGTAAAAGTGTAATAGTATATTGAAATAGGGTTCACTTTGTACCAACACATAGATACTAACATATGATGTAAGCCACACCTGCGTATTCCTTCGAAAAAATTATTTCCAAAAGTCATTCCTCAAAATATTGTGCTTATAGAATTATGTAAGTATACTTTCAAAACTCAAAACTTTTATATAAGAAGCGTTTAACTGAAGAGAAAGAAAACCCGAATAGGATACCATTCAAACTCTGTGTAAAGAGAAAACTTAGTCATCGTATATTTTATATAATAAGCTAGACAAATGCAGTACCTACGTCACCGCTATTAATCATGATCATAACATCTACTCGATTAACGTATGGTTTTAATTTGCACGTTGTAATTTGTCTTTTAACAAATCTAGAAGCGGAATTCGTCAATTCTTGAGTCACACAGAGTTAATAATCGTCTACGATGTTTAAATGAGTATAAATAATTTAAGGTGTATATACCTATTACTATGTCAGTCTGCTAGTGTATAACTTCACCACGTCATTTTATTCCATTGGCGTATTTTATTTTTATACAGCTATGTATGAATATATTTTATCATTAACGGAATTGGGTAATGTAGAACGATTTAGCATTTTAAAGCAGAATACTGCTCCACCAAAACTAGCGGATCATGACTAGTGTTGGTGTGCCAAAGTATTTTTAAGAAAAACGTAATTGAACAAGTTGCACGTATGTACTACAATTATTTTTTCATGGGTCCTTAACAGCCAAAAAAGATTTATTATTATTTTTATTTTTTTTTATGATTAAGGCACTTCTGTACAATAATAAACATGGGTCTTATGAAAAGAAAACGTAGTTACTACTTCTTGTAGGCGTGTCTGCATCTTATATTCTCATCTTTAGTGATTCTAGATCGTCTGAGATTGCAACATGAGCAGGATAGGATGATTTGGAGCGACAGGACACAGATATCGCGACTACCGGATTTCTAATAGACATTTACGCGTGACTCAGCGAAAGCGAGGGCGTTTTGTTGAGTTTTGACTGGCAAATCTTATAGACATACTATAATAGACAAATACAAATTTAAATACATTTGGAGTAGGTAGAAAATATCTACTCTGAATACATTGCTGATTTTACGAGACGTAATATGTTTCTTAATGAAATAGAATACACTAAAATAAAGCAGTAATATCATGATGTTAAACGCTGAGATAACTTTAACTTCACAGGTACCGAAACGGTTTAATAATCAAATAAGTTTAGAGTGGATGATACGGCGAAATTTCTCTTCAAACTGGAGATTCCCCGATCATACTGACGCAGCCCGATTTGGAAAATAGCTGCATTTAATTCTACTTCGGTAATTTTGTGAGTGTGTTGATGAGCAGTTGTTGCCAGTGCCAGGAGTGGTGAGTCTTAAGCAATAAACACACAGCATTTTCCTTTTTACGTAGTGTTTGCATTGTCAATGACAGCCAGTTACCGTTTACAATCAAGTGTTGTACCTATTTGCTCATCAACTATCGAAAAGACTGTTTTAACACTATCGAAAAGACTGTTTTTACAGGGTTTCATTCTAAAAAGTAAAACAAAAGTAAAATATGTGATGCAGATGTTCAGGTTTCCTTATTTAAGAAAATGTTTTCAAAGCATTCTGAAGCAAACCTACTAAATTGCTTTTAAAGATTGTTTAATATGTTTAGAACATTTATCACATTATGCACACTACACTAGGTCTAGGCATAAGTTGGCGTTAGTTCAAGCTTCATCCCAATAACGTGGTGTTTACATCGTCATGAAACATCGAGATACGAACATGAGCCGTCTACCGATTTCAATACGCATCGCGCAAATGTTTACTTTGTACAAGTTAATTATTTTTAAGCCTTTATTGTAAAAGCAATAACGAAAATTCATGGTTATTGGGTATCACAGACACACTACAAATTGAATTCAGACATTGACAAAAGCAGTTAAGATTATTATGGAACAAAACTAGGAGATCTTGACGTAGTCAAAGTACATAGGTTCTATAGTGAATAAAAAACGGCAACAAGATCTAAATCATAGGATCTAAATTAGTAAAGCACCTGACATAGTTAACTAAAATTCAGTAAATTTCTTTATTGAGTTTCTAAATATAGGTACGAAATATTCTATTATTGTTGTAACAATTTGTGAAATTTGGCTGTTCAGATTGAGATATTTGTTGAAATGTAACAAAAACGTTTAACTATGCTATGCCGCGCGAAGTCATCTTTATATTCGAAGGTTTCCAAAAGTCGAAACTCTACTTACATATTTCATACACAAAACAAAAATAAACATATCACGGCGACGGATCTAAACTTGCTGACAAAGAAGTGCCCTCAAAACGTTGAGTAAATAGCTGGACCGCTGTCCTGTTGTCTTTTTTACCTAACTCATAAATATTAATGGGAAATCCGCTTTCTTAACCATATCTCCTGAGACGTATGAGGGCATAAGATTTATGTAAGGTTCCAGTCAGATGCGAACTGAAAATGACTACAACGCCACCCGTTTTTAGACGGAATCCATTTGCTGACAAGGGTCAGTCATGTTATTGCCATCGGATCGTGCTGGTCTGAATTTTCAGCACACAATCTTTACTCGCGGCTCATACATATTAATAAGGGTCCACAATTCGCCAAAGAACACAGAGGACATATATTGAACATTTGCCAGATTTACTAAGATTATCCGAAAGATAGGTGTTCGTATTGCACCAGAAATTGCGAATTTATCTTTGTCTGTGAAAATATCAGACATTTTTATGATGAGCAAAAATAAAAACAAACAAATAAAATAACAATGAAGAAAATAGTATTCACCCATTTGCAATGCAAAACTTATTATTCTCGCAAAGTTTAATGCTAAGAAGATTTAACTATCCGAAACAAAATATTTTTTATTTATTTAGAATTTAATTAAGTAGAAATACAAAACAAAGTGTCCATTACTAAGTTCAATCTTGCAAAATACAACGCATGAACGAACTTTTATCGACCAAATGGCTAAAAGAAAGACCTCGTTTTGGAGCACAGTCAGTCTTTCGAATAACTGACTTCACAAAATGAATCAGTGTACTTAGATTTATTACTTTTAAATATCGGATTAATGCAGATGCTTTTAAACGATGCTCCGAGTGGTAAGATATTAAAATGTATAAGGTGATTTCAAAAGTTTAAGAAAACGGTGTTTGAATAAGGAAAATTATGCAATTCGGGGGTTGAGATTTTACCTTGTTTCTGTGATTCTTTGCGCTGTTCCATTATTTATTTCTTTCGATATTTTAAGTAATAGAAAATTCTAATATTTATAAAGCTTTTATTCTTAAAATGTTCAATTTCGAATAAATTTAAAGTCAATTATTGTCCTAAATATTCCATATTTAACTTCCATAACAAATCTTCGTACATCGAAACAGATGTTGAGTGCTATAACATAATAATGGCTATTGCGCAAATCGCACACGCTTGATTCTACAAACCGATGAATCTATAAAATGATTTATTACTAACCGTAAATTATGAGCGAGTTATTGTTTATACAACAGATAACAATTTATTTGCTTTGATATTAGCAAATTCACTTTCTAATAGCCGTTTAAATTGCGCTTTCGCTGTGGCCATTTGAGTAGAAAACTTATAAAATGTGACGCGATTTTGTTTGAAAATCGTAAGTACGTGACCATGGACATTACGTATGATTGTACTAGTCCATTGTGAGCATGAAAAAGCTTTCTAATTATTATAAGTGTTGGGTTTATAGGAAAATACATAATGTTTTGATGACTCATGTCCAGAATGTATAGAGCCGCGAGTCTCTTCACAAAATAAGAAAGATATGAGTGGTGCTTGATTAACTACACATCACCACGAACAAGATTGTGAGTACATAGCCCGGCAGTTTGCTATAGTAATACCTATGACTTTAACATCTAGTGCAACTAGGTAAGGTCTGGACTTCTAAACGCTTATGAATATACAGTCCAACCAGCTAATGTTAGACGTAGCTATTATCTCACTCAATCTCTAATTATTGCTTAATCCATACTAAAATTATAAATGCGAAAGTAACTCTGTCTGTCTGTTACCCCTTAAAACCTAAACCACTAAATCGATTTTGATGAAATTTGGTATAGATATAGATAAGACCTTGAGGAATAACATGGCATTTTCTTGCGAAAAAATGGCTTGAAGGGGTTCAAATAGGGGATGAAAGTTTGTACGTCAAACGTATAAACAGAGACATATTCACGATTAGTAAAAATATATTATGCGACAACCGACATTCACGCGGGCCGAGTTGCGGGTAACAGCTAGTATACGTATATTATGTCCGTATTGTTTTAGTTTACGAAGATTACTCGTGTGGAATAAGGCAATATGTGGAATACGTATTGCTTGTGTGAGACAATCTGTGAGTCAATGACCCTCCTAAAGTGACAACATACTCTTATTATCAAACTAAGGGAACCCAGTTCATTTTTATGACTTACGAGGTAATACAAGATTGAGTACCTTCATTGCAAGATCAGCGTTTATAGGTAGATAGGTGTTGGCAGAATGAAAGGTAGGTCATGTTTTAGACGTGATTCCGTAGTGTTTTAAGTAAATTAATTGGTTCAGCGCTTTTTGAAAATTTAACAAAAACCAAATATACGTAGATGTTGTTTAAGTTATATTGAGGAATTCTACTTTTAGTTTTTGGTTAAGATTGTACATGTATGTATAGTTTTGAAGTCGGTTTTCTTTTTTAAAATTATAATAATAAAGTAGTGTATAAGCTCCTCATCATAAATAACAATCAGCGTTTGCAGACTTGTAACATGTTTTAATTACAAACATCTATCATCCATACTTATTTTATTTTATAATAAACTTTCATAATAACTGAAATTGTTAAATAAATATATTTATACCGAAATCCTTTCATAATTACCTGTCATGTAGGCGGCGTAATTAATTGAATCAATATGTATATTGATAGAAAGCACTTGGTACGCGAACAAAGATATGGTTCGCAGCATTTAGCAGTAAATATTTGTGTCCACTCTCAATTCATGGCTACAATAAATCAATGTTTTGATCTTAAATAAATTCTAACATTCTATATCAATTTATTATAGAAAACTGATTTTCATATTATAGTTAATTAGACAGAAAAAAATTATGACCAATTTTATAAAGATTTTGTTAACTAAATCGATAGCGTTTTTGTCGTTGGTAAGAGACGGGTAAACAGTCCAACTGAGGAAAAGCAATAACCAAAGACATTTACGAACCTTGTATGTAAGTGTCAGATGCTTTATTTAAAGTTGATTGTACGTCAAAAATAGAATAAACTCTATGTTGTCTTTAATAGAAAAATTGCAAAAATATCACGCTTTAGATACGAGTACATGTAAATTCTATCGCTCGTATGAAAAATATAAGTTGAATATTAACTAATTTATATCTGAAATGTTCTAAAAGTAAAAAATGCTAAATTTTCAAAAAAAAAATTAACTGCATTCAAACTGCGGTGCAAAACTATAGAATTACTTTTGACATTCTACTTAAAGAATTTTACAAATTTTAAGGTTTACACGCCTAAAACTACAGATGACGTTATACGTGGTTATACAGTGACCTTCACCTAGCAACTCAACGGAAATAATTGCACGAACATGGACAAGTTTTTGTTAGATTTATTACTTGTTATCAAGTAGGTTTTTTGTAGATTTTGCTACGAATAATATTTCTGCAAGGCGTGCCATACTCAATAATTTTGAGAATAGTTTAGGAATTACAAGTTTTTATATAAAACCGTTTATTATTTATTTTATTCACTGTATATTTTTTTTAATTAAATTTATGATATAAGTGGGTGTACCACTTAAATGACAAAGAATTTGATCTTACATCAATAACTGAAAAGCTTATGCTTAGTCTGCTTTGTATGATTTTTCAGTCTCTCGTAAGACACTTTACGAGACAAGAGAGAATTTAATCTTTTATTTTTGCCGTTGAAGAATATAATAAGATAGACTAGGTACTGATCTAATCTCACAAAATATGGCGATCATGGATCGTATTAAGTAAATATTATCTTAATTTCTCATAAAATGTGATGAAAGATACTTAGGTACTTACGTATACTACGCTTTTTTGTTCTAGCTTGCTAGTTAGGCTATTTATAACAATATTTTATTATTTCTTACTGTATTTTATGTAAGGTTGCAAGCGTATATCAAAAGTCGTAATTTTAAGCAGGAGTAATAAACACAACCATGATAGCTTAGTAATTTCTAGATAGTTGTAAATTGCTACCGAAGAAATTGTATGTTCTAATGAGCACACGTTAGATCGCGTGAGTTGTTGACCGGAATATTGTAGTAAAATCTTTAAACTACAACATCTAAAACGTTGCATGCAAATATCAACTTCCGTATATTGTTCATAAGGTTTATTTCATTTTTCGTACTTTAGAAATTTAATAAGCAGTTTGTTAACTACAGATTTTATAATGGACATCAGAATCACATTAAGATTACAATTATTTTTACATAATAGTAATCTAATCTATAATAGCTGCTCTGTTTTTACAGTGACAGTTTAAAAAGAGATACAGCATACCGTCAGGTTTACCGCTTGTTCTTTCCATGGGCAATAAAAAAGTATCCACTGCAAACAAAATATCAAGTTTGGGGAGATATACCTAAGTTTGTGTTTTTGTCCTTTACAGCCCTAGATGATCGTAATTTTTATGGAAATGCTTGTACCTACCTTACGATAAGGGCGGTAAAAAATGGTGACATGAAATGGGTTATGACTGAAGATGCAATCAATAAGAAGTTACTCAAAAACAAATGTTATTCATAAATATGAATAGACACACACATACCTTTTCAAGTATTGCTGAGGCATTCTGAGTTTAAAATCGGAACTTACCTGAAAAAGAACAAGAACATTAAAAAAAATATAAAACACTTTGTAGACCGCGAAACGAGTCCTCGATTATTACAATACACACTCGAAATAAAAATTTTACTCATGTGGAAATCAAGATTATAGTACATACTTCTACACCAAGTATGTACAAACGCTGTGAGAAAAATTTGATACGCAATATTGGAATAGCTTTAGATGATTTGGGTCTAAAAGGAGCTTAATATTACCATAAATGGTCATCGGAAATATAAGGATGACATAAACGCAAATATACCGCATTTTACAATTTACAGTCATGGTCACTCAATGTCTTACGAAATAAAAACGACGCAAGTACATGAAAACAGCTGCAGGAATAATGCATTTATTGTACAAATCTCTAGGCATATTTTCCTGAAAATTATGCCTTGCAGTTGCAGTGTTCTTAGTTGGCAGGACAGTACAGGTAAACCGCAACAGTTACTATGTAAATAGCTCAAGTATATAAATAATGTAACAATAAAATAAAATGGATAGCATCGTTTAATACACACTGGAATAATAACTATATAAATAAAACTGTTCAGGGTAAAATCCCAACCGAATTCCTAAAACTTGGCAACATTCAAAAACCCGTAAGTAACTATAATAAAAATAAAACCATGAGAACTACAAGTAGATATATATATAAAAAAGGATAATCCACAATTTACGGTAATATATCTTTTAATTTAAGCCTTAATCCAAAATTCGTCGCATCCATTCATACAAATAAAGAAAATAAGCTTTGTTTAAATAAGAAAATACGATTGGTAACTGTAAAAGCAGAGATAAAACAAAAAGTAGAACAACGGTAATCTTGGTTTAGCCTTACAATTGAAGGATTACTGATAAACAACCAACAAAAATGTATATAGGCTGAATCAGATTTTATATCAGTAACTGCTAAGGAAAATTTACGTAGACCAAAAAGGTTACATTAATTTTAGTTAGGTGTTGTTAGTAATTCGTTTATAAAAAATACTTAAATAGTTTTACTATCTGTCTTCTTTTTGACAACTATAATGTAAGAAATAATGTATAACTCAAACAATATTCCAATATTCTTAAAAAACAAAATGAATTTATTTTTTGTTTATGCGGCATAATAACCGGCAAAAACAGTTCTACAATTAATACACTGAGATAAAATCCCATAAACGCGCGTTTCCCATCATAAATCTAACACTTGGTATGGGCACTTATCTGTACGCGTTCCATTTTCGACATAAAACAAACATACACCATAAACAATGTTATGGGACATAATGTGAGGCGGTTGCGAAAGTGGGACTATACTGTATTGTTTAAAGCAGTATGTCGAAAGTATTTGCTGCATGCTGTAATGTATGCATGAACACCATGTGTATTGTGTGAGATCGTCGGGCCGTTTTATATTTTTAAACTAGAACAATATGTGTAATGAAATTTTACTTACGCCTAGTTTAAAACAATTTTTATTATGTTTTTCTTTATAAAAGTGCTTACTAACCATTTATATACGTCACTGCTGTCTCTGGCAAGCACAGTGAAGCTTAAACATTAAAAAACATATACACAGGAAAATTTGTGTTCGTTTTTAACGTAATGTCGCACACTAATAATACGGCACTTTGAGACGATTCATCTGAATCAAAATCCTGCGCCTTTTCGATATTAGAATCTCGATTAGACAAATAAAACAGATCCACGAAATCATGTCTTCACGTGTAATTTAAAGTACCTATTTGATTATACAAACAAGTAAAATTTTGTACCTGCTTAGTTTTAAATACACCGTATGTTTGTTTAAAAAGCTACAATGGCATAGGCAGATACATAAACGTGCACTCTTAACTATCAATACGCATTGTGTATTTGTGTCGAAGATGAATAGAAGCCATCCAAACCACTCACTCTGTTTACCTTTTACTTCCTTCCTTAACCTATTCGTTCCTACATCTAAAAGCACAACATTAAACTAATAACTGGTCATAAATGTTATTATGTTCCTCTTATAAATACAAAAGACTATAATATTACGACGCGATAGTCATAAAATGTCATTAAACTAATGTTACTCTCGAGATTTCTCCCCTTATTCCCAGACATTTTCCTTTTCTAAACGACAAGTAAAATTTCCATACACCCGCTTTCGACACAGTAAGCCCATTCAATTATACATATTATGTACTTGATTAAGATGCGATTTAAGTAAATCTTTGAAACATATTTAAACTTTTCAAAATAAAACTAAATTTGATACGTTCGTTTTCGTCTCTCGGTTAGTCAAGTAGAACAACAAAAACAGCGCAAATATGTGATGAATAATGATGTAACTTGTTAAAATTATTGTGTTTATTTTTATATTGTTTCGTCATATATAATCTGATTCATATTACTATCACATAAATATATATAGCACTGAGGCAATCACAACTTCATGGCCCGTGCTTCATTAAATGCAACAAGAAAAAGACAATCCATCAACTGAATGCTACAAGCAAGGAGTTTAACGAACAAATTTGATCAAATTTCATTATAAAGTAGGGAAAGTCGTGGTAGTATTTCTGTTATAAGAAGTAGCATTTAATTCCGTTTCCACTTGTTTCCCTGACCAAGTATGGTGTCGCGTCGCAGGTATGCGTTTCGCGTGAGTGCACACCCCTAGCACTTTTATTAGCGTTAGATGACTAAGCGTGTTCGAAAGTGACGGCATTAAGCATTTGGTGTTAGTTGGCCTCGGTTACTTCACCTTATATTGTAAAAAATATTCAACTTTATTAACATTATGATGTAAGATAAAATCCAAAAGCTTTTAAGTTCCAAAAAATAAAATTTCAATTTTAAACACTGATTAAAATAATGACTTGGTCATTATCGCTACTAAACGTAGATCAATATAAAATTGTATTATCATAAGTGAGAACAGAAAGTACGAGTTTCAGTGCAATTTTATATTAAACGAGCTTATGCTTGGCTCTAACTCACCTCTTTGTAGATTGACCAAATTATGTAATGAATGCAGTGGCAAGGCTGATATCCACTATCATTCGTTGCAATCATTTCGAAAAAACATCAATAGCAGTTCAAGATCACATTGTAATACTTAAGTAGCACATAAGTAGTTAAATTTAATATTTATGAAACTTAAAGCTCATTACAGTTACGAATGTTGTGTTTACCTTTATGTAACTTATCATTTAGATCTAAGCAAATGTTGAACTTTATATGTTAAGCAATGATGTTAAGTTGTTGGTGAACCAAATAAATAAATAAATTATATTCTACCCAAGTAATAAAATTAGTCAAATAAACAGTTTATATGTAAGTAAAGTATTCTTGTGAAGCACTCGCTTACTTGAAATTGAATTTTGAAAACTTTTAAAGAAATATAAATCTTCTATAACTAAATAAAAATCTCAAACAATTGAAGTTAAAAGAACAACTGTCTAATTTAAGATGAACCATTCTAAAATTGAATTATGGACATACTACTTACTAGGTTTAATAAAAAAAAATAAGTTGAGCTATCAAATAAGATTATAGATGTAAATGTACTCAGACAAACTAAAATCATAAAACACAATTAAATACTTAGTACTCAGTACTTAGTGTAAATTGAAAAACAACTAGGTGTTCAAAATAATTCTGTTTCACCGACCATTGTATAAGTAACAATGTATAGAAAATGAAAGGAAAGCTCTTGTTAGACTGGTTGTCTCTGTACAAGTATGTACGCCTCAGATGCAGTAAGGGTTCAATGTACATATAAATTATTGAAGTATAAGTAGAATTTGAAGGGCGACGTCCCTTGAACCGTGCAGATGATAATAATTATAATACTCAATATATTTTATAGATATAATAAGAGTATGGAAGATAAGAGATTTCTATTCGTACTAGTGATAGCTAAATTTATTTTCACGATATTTGCATGAGCTATTTTGATACTCGAACATTTTCAAGTCATATATTTAAAATATACCTACACTAATCCACACAAAAAGATAAGAAACTAGTTTTGATGACTTTTAAAACTGAATTTATTCACTATTAAACTCAAGAAGAAAGAAAATCTATCACTATTTATGTAACGTAAAAAGACTAAATAAATTACTCATTAATACATTACATAAAAAAATAAAATAATCAAAGCATAACGCAGAAAAAACTAGATATAATGCATGCGAACAATGCCAAAATGCTATATTTCAAACAATAGTTATTGTGGTCTGAAAAAAAAACAAAAGTATTCACTCTTTGGAAAACTCAATCCCACGACGTTTTTCATGCCAAGATCAGATCTTGCTACGAAATAGCTCTCTAATTAGTTTTGCATGACTAAGAACTTGTAAAAACCACCAGTTTCACATTCGAAAGCGTAGCATATGAAATATAGAAGAGATAGAAGCACTTTAATCATCTTTTATATTTTACATCTTTGATATTAAGCGCTATTGTTGCATGGAATCATTTTTATCTTACATTAACTCCTTGAAATCACATTTCACTCACCTTTTCATAATAAGAATAAAGTTCACCATTTAAGCATGGTGTAAAAGTTGAGATGTGCTCCAAATGCGTCAAACCTATTTATTTTATGTTATGGTAACAGGTATTTTATTATCAAATTAATCGACTACGATAATAATAAAGGGCTAGTATTTTTTCGCTTACTTATGTAAAAAAAGTGAAACACTATTTAAATCACACCAATAAATGTTAGTGTTAAAGAAACAGAAAGAGTTGATGCTATAATCCGTGAAATAGATGTTCAATACAATAAAAATGTATTATACATAACAGATCTACTATACAAATAAATGAACCGTAAACCAATAATGTTTTACGTAGAAATAACTAGGAACACGTGTTTTTACATGCCGCCAATCAGGGCATATTACTTAAACTACACTACTGTTTATCGTATTGTAGCCGTACCTTAATTGGAAGCCATTAAATTTGCAAAGGCTTTTTCTACTTACGTAACAGTAACGAGATTTATGTAACATTATAAATTTCACAGATTTCACAATCAATTTGGATAAAAAAAATACAATCGGCAATTAATATTTTATTAAATTCTTGAGACAAAACAATTGTTGATAAGCTTTGTAGCTGGCAATGATACGGGTTATTATAATAGTCAGATTTGTTCCTGTTCCATTTTTAAATATATAAATATTATAAAATATACAACAAAGTTTCTCGGCCAGGTAAGTTTTTCTAGATCAGGCTTTTATTTTTATATTATTTCTTAAACGGTAAAAGTTCTATCTTATCAAGCACGATCTCCTGCAAACCTAATAATTTTAAAATCCTAGAACCAGTCGTTGGCCATTGTTACCGTAACTTTTTAATCGAAGATATGTCGACTCTGTATATCAACTATAAACCTTTTCAGTTTGTTACGTACGTACTTAAGTCTTTCCTTGACAGTTGATAACAAAAGTAAATTTTCGCCAAGTAATTAATAAATTAACAAACAAATAACTTCACTAATCGTTGTCCGCGAATTTACCGAAGTATTAAAGGAATCAAAACTTTGTAACAATCAAGAACATCTAAACTTGTCTAATGCCATCGGAAAGCGTTGTTTTGTGTCAGTACAAAGAAGGAAAATTCAGAGTTGTATTGCTTTTAGTTTAAAGTTTCAAGAACATTTCGATAAGAGTGCTTTGTAAGTTCGTGATTTGACCGCGAAGACTATTAGGGTGTTCCGAGTATTTTGCTGTTTCCTACTTTTATTCGTTTGATCGTTTTCGAAGTTTCAATTGTTAGCCGTGGCTCGTGAGAACGAAATTGTGTTTAGCACTTTTTACGGTTTTTGTTCACATTTTGATAAGTACTAATGCTTTACTAATGCTTTGTTATACTGTTTATTTGTGTGGCACAATGCTACATATCATTATCAATAATTTTATGTAGATATATCCAAGATTGCATTTGCAAATACAATGAAACCTGTGAGACTGTCAAGAATTCTATTAGAACTTTACTATTATCACTTCTATTCATAATTACATTTAAATAGTCTAATATTGACACTTATTACACTCTTCTAAACAAATCAAGACTTAATATAACTTTAAAATATATAAAGACCTATAAAGCATAGGACACACGTGCGTACAAGACAAATACAGTTAAACGGACACGACGCTCAATGCTGATTCCTTGTACAGCGGACACATCACGAAAGTCGTGACACAGAATAAATGTTTATGGAGTAACAGAACACAGAACACAGTTTGTAGTGTGTATCATTTGATATGGTCCATTTGGCTGATGTGTACGGAATTGCGAGAACGTTCCATAATGTAACGGATTTTAATCACTCGATTTTGATTTATGTGACGGTAATGAGAAGTGTTCGGTATTTAGTATAACGTATTGGTACTGGAATTTATAGACATACAAATAAGACTAAAAGCACCTACATCTATAAACAAGTGACTAAAATATCTGTAATAATTAATTAATTAATTTCTCTCAATACAAAGATCGTATTCCACGCATTGATCTTTAAACATTATACACGTGAACCCACACTTTGCTTGGATTAACAGCTTAATTACATACCTATCTACTACAAAGTAATATGATTGCCATTTAAAAAAAAAATGAAAATAACAATTTTTAGAGAAATGTTACATAAACCATCCTCAGCACTTTGTCATTTGATAAGAATATATTTTATTTTGGGATAAAAAAAAGGAAAAAAAAATTGTTTATCCTGCCTTCTAGCAAAAAGAATCGAATGCAAATTTCATTATCAAAATGAATACCGGCATAAAAATTAATTCCATAATTATTTTATTCATTGCATTCGTTGTGAAAATTACTAACACCCACATCTCAATCGGTGAAGGAGCATTAAGGATTTCTGCTGTATTGTTTCTAATAAAGCTCAAAGAAATTAAGTTCATTTTGCAGATACTTTAATCAGTAATTTAAAATAAAAATATTTTATCCAAAACAGATTAAATCTTATTTTTAGAAAATCATTTCGTATCCCTAAGAAAGAAAAACGGAATAACAAAATTTAACCTAATAGTTTCGCCACACGATTTTTATTCGACCTAAAGATAAGGACACACGTACCTTAGAACAAAAGGAATAAACATCGGGAGAGGATCGTTTGATTTATAACTCATAAACCCGCGTCGTCAAGTTCCAGTCATTCATCATCCACTGTCAATGTTATCGAGAGTTTTTATTCCATTTACGCGCGTGCGTTCACCTCCTTCGATTAGGCGACGGATGATTGACCACATGTGGGTTACTATGTAAAAGCATAAATATATAGCAACTTTTTCGTTTAGCGAAAGTAAGAAGGCAACTTAATCTCGGTCGTACTTGTAAATGTGCCACTTTGACATAATAATAATTATTATTATGTCGTCAATTGACATAATAATGGTATGTATCTATATGGTCAAGTTTTATCTTTTAAAACATAATCTTATAAAATTTAAAGGCGTATAACATTGCACTCGTGGTTAAATTATTTCTTCAGCGTCGATTTCGTGGACAGTAACACTTCTAAGGTATCAGAAAAACAAATTTAGATATGTATAACACTCGATCAACATTATGAGTCAGACAAACATGAATAATTTTATAGTGTTTACATGTACTACATGTACTACTTCTTACGGAAATCAATAAATTATTATTATTATTATTATTATTATCAATTTCTTCAGAACATTACTGTGATATGATAATCTGTAATTTATGTTTATATTGTTGCTTACCATCAAAATGACAGACAAAACATTGCAGCGCTCAGTAGCTAACTTTTGATAGTTTTACAATTAATCGAAATAATTTCGTATGTCAAATTGCGAAATTATAGTTGCCTAAGTTGCCGCAAAATGCACTGGTATATGAAAAGCAAGAAATATCACAGCTCAAGGCTCAAGCTAGGATACAGAGCAAATTACACCTATAATGCTTATGACGGGAGTAACAAACACTTGGCCTAATATTTAAATTACCTGCAAAATACGCAAGACAAATCCTAATGAAGTATTCAGTATAATACTAATATGCCGTGAAAATGACAATGGAATACACTATGTCGAAAGCAATTAAAACATAAAATACTTCGGTATTGTATTTTCATCGCAATAATTTATCTATGCTATTATATAAAGCGAAAGAGTTTGTTTGTTTGTTTGAACGCGGTAATCTCTGAAACTACCAGTCGGATTTGAAAAAATTTTTTTGCGTATGATAGCCCAGTTCTCGAGGAAGGTTGGCTATGTAACATCACGCTACTGGCCATGGGAGCAGAGCAGTAGGCAAGGACGCGGATGAAACCGCGCCGCTAGAATATATAACGTAATATTACATATTATATTCTATTACAGTACATTGTTTTTATTTCTACGTACAAATTTTTGTGCACTTTGTATGTAAAAGAACATCGAAAATAATTTTGGAACAATTAGTATCATCATTCATCATCATGCAAGCAAAAGTCGTCCACTACGACATAATATTATGCATATTATTCATTTTAAATCAAATTTCAAGTCATTAGACTCAGACACACTGCTGCAGTTCAAAATATTGCTACAACGGCCGTTCACAAAACTTTTGGCCGTTGTAGCATCGCTACTTCAATAAGGCATATCAAATATATTTAAGAGAATTTCGTATATATTTTGGACAAAACATAATACTGTTACGACGATTACTTATTCTAGAACATTCGCAAGTACCTACCTACTCGTGTACGACGAATACCTACGCTCTAGAACACTCGCAAGTACCTACCTACACGTATACGACAAATACCTACGCTAGAACGTTTGCATGTACCTACCTACACTTATAACAATAGATCATCGGCGGTAGGCATACCTACGCGTCGCAGCTAAGTACCTACACTCATTGTTCTGTTTTCGAGAATTGTCGGCATCTTTGTTGTAATAACTGGTAGGTTCTAGAAATCTATTGCGGGACTATAAAAAGGATTCGAACGTCGGCACTTCGTTCAGTTGTGAATACAGCGATCTCGAGCGAACATCTAAGCGATACGGAAGTTTAAGAAGAGCGATATACGAAGCGTTATAGTGCAGTATAAGTGTTTATTGCTTTATTTTGTTACTGCTAGTGTATTGTGCGAGTCTTGAATAAACTGATCATCGCGTAACTGGCATTTTACATCGAACCCCATCCTGACACGTAACAATTGGTGACAGAAGTGAGAATGCCAGTCACACCACGCGACGAGGGAGTACGCACTCGACGACAGGCGGCGGTAGACGAAACTCGTGAACCATCGATTATGGCCGATAGTGAAGAGACTAGCGCAGCAGTATTTAGTAATCCGGGCACTTCTGCGGCGTCGACGGGTATGGGCTCTGGCTTTGACATGTCGTCCCTTTTGGCCGTTATACAGGAGGGTCAACGCCAAGCTGAAGAGCGCCAACGCCAAGCTGAAGAGCGCCAACGCCAAGCTCTTCTGGACCTTAAGGGAGCTATCCGTGAGGACTTTCAAGAAATGATGGACTCTAAGTGGGAAGGGTTTAGCACCGTTATCAGTTCTCTTCAAGAAGACGTTGAAGTAGTGAAAAAACGTACCAGCAAACATGATGAAATTCTCGAAGATGTCCAGACCACCATGAACCATCATGACAAGATGATTAAAGAGCTGCAGAAGACCAAGGTCCTATATTCAAGCACTACGCCTATGGCCGCGGCAGTCACTTCCGGAGGTCCCAAGTTCAAACTGCCCTCCTTTGACGGCTCGTCTTCCTGGACGGCCTTTCGACACCAGTTCGAGGTAGTTGCCAAAGGAAATGGATGGGAAGATGATCACGCACTGACGGCGCTTACTTTGGCACTTAGAGGGGATGCACTGCTGATCCTAGAGAACTTACCTGCAGACCGACGAAACTTAGACGCACTCCTAAAGGCATTGGAAGCTCGATTTGGCAAAAAGCACCTGGAGCATGTTTATCGAGCTCAGCTGAAGGATCGAACTCAGAATTCGAGTGAGGGACTTCAACAATGGTCTGCTGAAATTGAACGCCTGGTACGACGAGCCTATGCCTCCAGTACATCGTCTGTGGACCACATAGTTGTGCAAGCTTTCGTGGATGGCATAAGAGACTTCGAGGTCAGAGCAACTGTTCGGTTGGCACACCATACAACTTTAGAAGCGGCTTTAGCACATGCCCTTGAGGTGGAAGCTGTGCGAAATGACTACAAGTCGTATAATGTACGGGAAGTGGTTGCAGCTGTTAGACCACGAGGTGAGCCTATGTGCTACGGATGCGGCAAGCGAGGACATATCC
The DNA here is from genome assembly GCA_963082885.1 of Parascotia fuliginaria. Lineage (NCBI taxonomy): Eukaryota > Metazoa > Arthropoda > Insecta > Lepidoptera > Erebidae > Parascotia > Parascotia fuliginaria. The sequence goes on from OY720187.1 coordinate 9,651,198, forward strand.
GAATCAATTGTCCGGACCAGAGAAGAAGTAGAATGGTGTCAGCTACTACTCAGGTTGATGCTAGTCAAGATCCGTTATGTCAAGCCCCCACAGTGCAAGTATCACAGGCATGTGACGGTAATAGCCTGGTAACAGCTAGAGAAATAAATGGTAAACCTGTTTGCTTTACGATAGATACGGGCGCGTCAAAGACCATCGTACGACCAGAACTTCTGCGGCGAACAATTCAGTGGGAAGACGCACGACCATCTTGCAAATTGCAAACAGCGACTGGGCAGCCAGTGACCGTCCTCGGAGCTACAGATGTGAAAATCAAACTAGGAGAGAAGATTTATCATCAAACCGTTTTGGTGGCGAGCATAACGGATGACTGCATTATCGGCTTAGACTTCCTACGAATGCAGCAGTGCGTTGTCGATATTGCTAAAGGTGTTCTAAGCTTCCCAGACCAAGAGGTCTTTCTAGAAGGCTGTTCTTCAATAGCGGTCTACAGTGCCAAAACGATAACCTTGGCACCAAGGTCAGAAACCTTAGTCGATGTAAGGTTTCCTGAGGGTATAGCGGCTGATCGTTGCGTCATAGTGGAAGATCCTGGGCGCCATACCAGCCGAATTACAGCCAGAACTTTGGTAATGACTAGAAGTGGAGCAAAAGTTAAAATTGCCAACCTTAGCAATTCGGCGATGTTGTTACGGAAGAACGTGATCGTGGGACGATGTGAGGCTGTGAGCAGTCTAAGGAAGATCCAAGAGAACGTCCAGACTGCCTCTTCCGCAAACCATATGGGCCCGTTATTAGAGACCACGAAGCAAAATCTGTCACCCAAGGAATATCGAGAAGCAGAGAAGCTGCTACTGGACTACAAGGACATTTTCACTAAAGAAGAAAACGACCTTGGAAGAACGGGGTTAGTGAAACACCCGATCGACACAGGTGCTACACAGCCTATTAAACAAAGACCTAGACGAGTGCCACTAGCAAAAGAACAAGAAGTAGCCGAGCTGATTGGGAATATGGCACGAACCAAGATCATAGAGCCATCATCCAGCCCATGGTCTTCACCGGTGGTACTCGTGAAGAAGAAAGATGGTAGTACCAGGTTTTGTGTAGACTACAGGATGCTGAATAACGTGACCAAGAAAGACAGCTATCCTTTGCCCCGAATTGACGACACCTTGGACATGCTTGGAGGCATGAAGTGGTTCTCTACGGTAGATCTGAAAAGTGGCTACTGGCAAGTGGAACTCCGGCCAGAAGATAAGGAGAAGACTGCATTTACCACCGGTACTGGAAAAGGCCTGTGGCAGTTCCGGGTGATGCCTTTTGGATTGTGTAATGCACCCGCTACGTTTGAAAGGCTTATGGAACGCGTACTAGTGGGTCTTTTGGGAGATGCCTGTCTGGTGTACTTAGATGACGTAATAGTTATGGGACGCAGTTTCACGGAACATCGCAAGAATCTCGAGAAAGTTTTTAAGAGATTTCGTGAATCAAATTTGAAACTTAACCCGAAGAAGTGCGCCTTTTTCAAGAAAGAAGTTTCGTTCTTAGGCCATATTATTTCGGATAGAGGTGTTCGAACGGACCCAGACAAAATAAAAGCGGTGCAAGAGTGGCCTGTACCAAAAACTAAAACCGAAGTAAGAGCTTTCCTGGGCCTCAGTGCTTACTACCGGCGTTTTGTGAAGAACTTCTCTGAAGTAGCCAAGCCATTACACCACTTGACAGAAGAGAAGAGGAACTTCGTTTGGGACTCGGATTGTCAACGTGCATTTACACGACTCAAAGAGTTGCTGTGTTCAGCTCCAGTCCTGTGCTACCCTAACAGAGAAGGCAGATTTATTGTGGACACAGACGCCAGTAATACTGGAATCGGAGGTGTGTTATCTCAGGAGCAAAATGGACAGCAAGTGGTCATCGCCTACTTCAGCAAGTCTCTATCAAAGCCTGAGAGAAACTACTGTGTAACTCGGCGTGAATTACTAGCAGTTGTGAAGACCTTACAACATTTTAATAAATACTTGCTGGAAAGAGAGTTCACACTACGAACAGATCATGCGGCACTGAAGTGGTTACTCCAGTTTAAGAATCCTGAAGGCCAAGTTGCGAGATGGATCGAACAACTACAAGAGTACAACTTTGTAATAGAACACCGCAGTGGAAAGATTCACTCCAACGCTGATGCCTTATCGCGACGTCCATGCACCCAGGATTGCAAACACTGTCTGAAGCATGAGTCCAAGGAGGTAGTGAAAATTGTCAGGACTCAGGGGACCGATGAATCCTGGGACAAAGAGGAAATTAGTAAGGCACAGAAAGAAGACAGAGATCTAAAATTAATAATGGACTGGAAGGCTCAGGGTCGGAAACCATTATGGCAGGATGTATCAGCCGCAAGCCCAATCACGAAGGCCTACTGGGCTCAGTGGGACAGCCTAATATTGGAACAAGACGTGCTATATAGAAAATGGGAATCACCTAACAGCAAGGAGCAAGTTCTACAGATGGTCATCCCGATAGACAAAGTTGCACCTGTTCTGCGCTTGGTGCATGACGGTGCATCGGGTGGGCATCTTGGTGTGAAGAAGACTTTGGTGAAGGTGAGAGAACGCTTCTACTGGGTACGCTGTCGGGAAGACATCGAGGAGTGGTGCAGAAAGTGCTCTACGTGTGCTTCGGTAAAAGGACCTCGTACTAGATCAAGAGGCAAGCTACAGCTGTACAGTGTCGGGGCCCCATGGGAGAGGATTGCCATTGACGTAGCTGGACCATTTCCCGTGACAGAAGACGGCAACCGCTATATAGTAGTAGTCCAAGATTACTTCACCAAATGGCCTGAAGTGTTTGCGACACCAAACCAAGAGGCTCAGACCGTGGCTAAAAAGTTGATCCAGGAAGTATTGTGTCGATTTGGTGTGCCGTTGGAACTGCATAGTGACCAGGGAAGAAATTTTGAGTCAGCCCTATTTCAAGAGATGTGTAATTTACTCGGCATACATAAAACACGGACAACACCAGCGCACCCGCAGTCTGACGGTATGGTAGAACGGTTCAACCAGACATTGGAAAACCATCTGGCCAAGGTTGTCGAAGACCATCAACGAGACTGGGACCGTTACATTCCACTCTTTCTGTTATCATATCGGTCCGCGGTTCATGACACTACAGGATTTACGCCGGCCAAAGTCAACTTCGGAAGAGAGATACGCCTACCAGTAGACTTGATTACCGAAACACCTCCTGATACGCCAAAGCCGACAGTAGAATACGTCGCAAACTTGCAGGCACAGCTGGATAAAACACATCTAGTGCGAGATAACAACCGCAAGGCTAGTGAGAAGATGAAAACTCGCTATGACAGGAAAGCAAGTAATCATGGCTTCGAGGAAGGTACGCTCGTGTCGTTACATAATCCTCTCAGGAAAATCGGCAAGTCACCGAAGCTACAGGCCCGCTGGGAGGGTCCCTATAAAGTGATCACAAGGATCAATGACGTGACCTATCGCATAAGACAGGGCGATAGAAAGAAGCCGAAGATCGTCCACATCGATCGACTAGCACCCTATCACGGTTCTAACGCTGCTCGGGACGAGCATGATTAAGAGGGGGGCAATGTTACGACGATTACTTATTCTAGAACATTCGCAAGTACCTACCTACTCGTGTACGACGAATACCTACGCTCTAGAACACTCGCAAGTACCTACCTACACGTATACGACAAATACCTACGCTAGAACGTTTGCATGTACCTACCTACACTTATAACAATAGATCATCGGCGGTAGGCATACCTACGCGTCGCAGCTAAGTACCTACACTCATTGTTCTGTTTTCGAGAATTGTCGGCATCTTTGTAGTAATAACTGGAAGGTTCTAGAAATCTATTGCGGGACTATAAAAAGGATTCGAACGTCGGCACTTCGTTCAGTTGTGAATACAGCGATCTCGAGCGAACATCTAAGCGATACGGAAGTTTAAGAAGAGCGATATACGAAGCGTTATAGTGCAGTATAAGTGTTTATTGCTTTATTTTGTTACTGCTAGTGTATTGTGCGAGTCTTGAATAAACTGATCATCGCGTAACTGGCATTTTACATCGAACCCCATCCTGACACGTAACAATACATAAGTAACTATAAAAGTATGAAATAAAAATTTTTCATTCAGGAAATATTAAATAATCCGTTAACATTTTCGTAGAAATAAATTAAAATTAATTTAGTTGCGTTTAGCGGAATAGATCCATTAAACTAATTTCTTCCTAGTTATAAAGTTGAACAGTAAGCCACTGACCGGGTTGACAACGCTGAACAAATGCCGTGAAATAGTTGTCAGTGTGCCAACTAAGGGTTCGATCATAGCAACGGAACAACGGTATTTGAGCAAAAATAAGCTACGTTTTAACAACTGTCACAGTTCAAGCATCACAGCACATTGGGGTAATCTAAGCAATAACGGTATAGGTACAACTCAATCATACAAAAATAAACCTACTGTTATATTACTGCTATTAGATACGAGTAAGTAAGCCCAGAATATTTGCCATGACAATTTCTAAAACCAAGTTGATTAAATTGCATCATAAAGTTTTCTTTCTTTAGTTACCCACCTTTTATTTCACGACATAATACTGTATATGTACCTAGTAGTTTTACATTTGTAAACTTTGTATTAACACACTCTTAGGTCATTTGAAATAAACGCGGCATGTGGAACATTTTCGTCCTAGCGTAATGTGTATGAATTAAATTAAACGTCCGTAGATTTCTCGTTAAAACTTGAGTTTCAGATGTTTAAGTAACATTATTAACACTATCAATTTTAAAAGCGAAAACAAGTAAAAGAGTTACAAATTACCAATCTACACGTAAACGTTTCGCAGAAATGCTACTAAAATTCCATGTAAGGAAAATGTATCCTATCACCGTCATTGTCGCGCGCGTTGTCTGGCATGTAAATATCAGTTTATCTACTTATACGTATATATTAGAGGAAGGGAATGAGGGAGGTGAGGAAAGAGGAAAGGGGGGAAATTGGGCCTCCGGCACTCTCACTCTCATTTCGGTGCAACAAATCAAACTTTCGTCGCAGGTCATTTCAATTACACGCCGTAACGCGTTAAAACTTTTTTTATAAATTCTTTAATTAAATAATATTAACATACGTTATTAACTAAGGCAACTATAAAATTGCATATCGATATTGTGAGTTTATTTACAGGTCTGTTTTGAATTCCAAACATATTCCTGCAGTTAACATTTAAATAATCAATACAATCTACTAATTTGACCAACTTGTAACTGTTCACTTTTCCAAATTTTAAATTAGGGCCGAACAGTTTGAACTTATTACTAAACTGCAGTTGTCATAATGCAGTGGCGCATAAAATTATGGAGTGAATTCAAGACCGTTTGTGGGCAACTTTCTGGAAACGTTCATGGCTAAACCAATCTGGAGAGCTACCAACAAATAATTCATGTATTTGTTCCTTTGTAGTGACTTTATTTAATAGCATTTACTGTTTTTATAAAATACTTACATAATTCGTCTTCGTCATCATTCTATTGTACACACAAAATAATAAAAGGCGTCACAAATTATGGATTGCAATATGTAAATATAATTTTCTTATAAGAGATTTTGTGGACATGTTACTGTACTTTATAAACATTAAATCGAACTACTGGTAGGACTAGATAAAATAAACCTTAAAATCTGTCGACTACAACAATTTTATACAATACTAGCTGTTGCCCGCGACTTCGTTCGCGTGAAAATTCAGATGGGTGCCTCTATGAGAATGTTGCGTGTCTGATTATACGGCAATCGTACATTGTATCAGTATTATCCGTCTCTATGGCGAATCCAGTTTAAACCCGCTACCGCTAAAACTGACAAACCACTTTCTCTCACTTGCGACTCTTATTTGCCCATTTAATAAGGGTTGTTTCTGAATATTAAAAAAAGAGTATTTTCTAGTAATTTGGTAATCCTATTATAAAAACTATAGAAGTTTCATGCAAACTTTGCCACCCCTTTATACCCCCTTAGGGGATGGATTTCGCAAAATTCCGTCTAAGTGAGCACCTATATTCTGATAGGAATGACAATGCAAAGTTTGATATTCCTAGCACTTGTTGTTTCTGAGATTTCGTGATGATATGTGAGTGAGTGACCTTTTGTGCTTCGCTCGCGTGAATGTCGTTTTTTCCAATAGACATTTTTATATTGTTTAAATACTGTTTTTCATACTATTTTTTATCTCCCCCTCATTCCCCCTCACTTCCCCCTCACTTCTCCCTCACTTCCCCTCACTTCCCCGTTACTTTTCCGTCACTTTCCTCTCACTTCCCCTCACTTTCCCCTCACTTCTCCCTCACTTCTCCCTGGCTTTCCCCTTACTTTCCTCTGACTTCTCCCTGACTTTCCCTTCACTTCGCCCGCATTTCCTCCACACTTCCTCTTCAATTCCCCCTCACTTCCCCATCACTTTCCTCTCACTTCCCCATTGCTTCCCTCTCACTTGCCCCTCCCTTCCTCCTCCTCAGTTCCTCCTTTTCCTCCCTCCCCCTCCCTGTAAATTTCGAGTCGCTAGCTTCAGAAGCTAAAGATCTTTGTATAATATATTTCATCCCTAATTTCACCCCTCTAAATCCACCCCTGTTAAAATAAAATTATAAGGATATTTTTTATTTAAATAGAAGTATTCCAAAATAAAATTTCAAAACTGTAAGTTAAAAAATGAAGAAGATTCATATAATCGATTTCATCCCTTTTCACACACTTAGGAATTAAATTTTAAAAAACCCTTTTTTAGTACAACCTCTAGACATTTAGACAAACACACCCTCCAAATTTCAAGTCGCTACGACCAGCAGTTTAGGCTGTGCGTTGTCTGTTAGTCAGTCAGTCAGTCAGGACAAAGCCTTATATAATATGTATGGGTGTATGGATGTATGGATTAGACGTATAGCCATCGGGGATCAAAGCATACAGGCTGCTAGGAATACTAACACGTGATGAGCCACATAAAGCTGACCGTGCGAAAAACAGCTAATACTTAGATCCACGCCCACAACTTTTAGTTGTGTCTGACCTTGGGCTTTATTAATTGTCATCGCGAAACATAGGCTCACTGGAAACTGGACTCATTTAAAACTAAACGGAAGATTGTTTATAATGAGCGGAATCCGAAAAATAAAAACGCTATCAGCTATTCCGTAACCTGTTAAAGTCTCTGTTTCTATCAGATTTCGTAGTAAATTAACAAATGTTCGACGTGATTCTTTAAATTGGCATAACTTTTTTATTTATGAACCGATTGACATGAAACAAACACTAAATGTTAAGTGAAGCTTACCACAATGTATTAGTGAAAACCATATCTAAATCGGATAAGCCGTTTCTGAGATTAGCGTGAACAAACGCACAGACAAACAGACAAACAGACAAACAGACTAACAGACAAACAGACAAACAGACAAAAATTGTAATAATCATTGTTTTGGGTTCTATTTGCGTTGATAAAGGCCCCAATATTTTTTTTCTCATATATTTTCCATGTACAGACAGCGATCGGTTACATTTTTATTATATGTATAGATTTACGTAACATAATATAACCAAACAAAACAAAACGTAAATAACAGAAAACCATTGGAAAAGCCGAGATCAATTCAAATGTCTTTAATAAATAACGTCGAGTATTGTGCCCTTAGATACAGACCTACCGTAGTAGACACTCGTCATCATTTGTATAAACACCAGAATAATATTTTCTTAATATAATTGTTTCTGGAATGAATGCATCATAACAGTCAGGGGAATTAATAGACGCTTTGTTATATGCTATCTGTATGCAATAGTATCAACATCCTTAAGCAAGGTTTGTGCTAATCTTTATATTTATATGTTAGACCTGTCAGTTCAGTCACAAAAAAGCAGCCATGTTAAAAACTGTTAATGTTGATCGTAATAGTAATACTTTATTGTATCTTTCAACAATTTTTAGCACCTATTAGATAGTCATAGGGCCTAAAGTGGCATAAATGCTAATTAAATAGATTAAAAAATATATGGGATTGACATAAGCTAACGACAATATTGTCACTATCTTATGTCAATCCCATACATTTTTTAACAACAATTCTATTAGCATATAAGCCGCTTGTATGAGCCCTCAGCAGTGCTAGACAATTGGATGTGGTTTTGACATTTGTGTTAGAAATACCTAGGTATTAGCAACTTTAGAGCACCTGGCTCTAATTTTGTAACAAAAAATAACTCTATAACATCTCATTCAGGTCATTAGTACTGGTTTTAAAACATAATAAGAAATTCGATTCAAGGAAATCCCAAAGAAAATGCTAACAAGATTAGTCATAGATTCATAAACTCATAAAACATTATATTACACACTTCAACATTAAGATATAATGTTTTATCAGTGACGCAAGTGTACTGAAACTAAAAGTGATGTTTATCTAATAAGAAAGTTATTTATCTGTACTTTACTGCTACTTTTATCAGACATTGTAACAATTGATAACAGCTGTCCCCAGACTACTGTTATGGTAATCTTTTCATAATATCGAAATTCAAATATATTTAGCAAATTACCCATCTTTCACTAGTTATTCGCCTCGTCTTCACACGCAAATTGGTGCTTGATTTCTACTTATAAACCTTTCGAACTTCTGTGAAGTGAATAATATATCCATTGCGTGGTTTAAAAGGAGTTAGTGGAGAAACAATAAAATAACGACTTTGCTTTACTATTTAGAGATTACTCACGAAATAATTAACACTAAATTAATAATCAAGGTAAAGCCATATAAGATTAAAAAACTTTTTGTAAATCTGAACGCAGCTCACGCTCAAATGGGCAATAGATATTAATCAAGCTTAATAATGCACTTTTATAATTAGACCCTTTTTATCGCAAGAAGTGTGTACGTGATGAACCTAGTAAAGTACACGAACGAGCAAGAATAAGGGAAAAGTGAGATAAATTATGCGAATACGGACGACCTGATAAGGGTTGGAACACGCTGAATGCAGACTGCTTCCAACCTCTTTGGAAATCGATAGAAAACCTCTTTGGAAGCAAACGAATGAGGATGATGATGACGATATTCAAAAAAATAATACTCATGAATTTTGTACCGACCTCTTTTAATTCACTGACACCTCAATACTTTAAACTCACGGATTCTGCATTAATATTAATAACGCAGAATTAATATGTCACGTCGTCGCATAACTACAGAAGTGGGTCGAATTGTTTCACTACAAAATCACGGCTGATTTACGATTCATTGAAGCGAATTATTTTAAATAGGTTAGTGTTAATATTATTTGCGCAGAGATTTCTGAGAAACCAGATATTCTTGCGTATTTAATAATTAAGCCTCAGGGGTTTGGATTTTGGGTAAGTAACTGTTACTGCTTTGACGTTCCCTGACCTCCGTAAGCTTGTTTGTGAAGTTGTTTATTAATTGGATAAAGTTTTATATAATGCCTTAGAGACAAACAAAGCTGTTTTGTTGACTTGTTAAAAAATATGTAAAATAAAACTTAAGTACATAAATAAAAAAAATAGAACAATTATAATTCTCGAAAGAAATCACCACCAGATAATAGGTTTTAAACATGATTTCGAAAAGCCCTCAATGTATTGATTGATATTGTTTATTTCACAATTTTTACTGTTAATACAAACATGCACACTGAATCATTCAATCTCGAAGATACTCGGTAGACTACTTTGAATACACAAGGTCAGAGAGAACAGGACCGGACATGAATATTTACATCTAAAATACTCATTTTATATTTAAGTAATGCGTACTGGCAATAAGTAAAAAGCCCGCTTGCCACTAGTTGTATTGCCTATGTGCAAAGTAAGCGTGTAAATTTGCAAGCGAGCTTGTCAATAAAAATGTCAGTTCAAGCGGTTTATATTCAAACGTATTTAAAAATGTGCACATGCTACATGATACCTTTTAGTATATTCATGAACCTATGATAAAACTAAATATCTCGTCATTTCCATCACTTCAAGTCGAATATTGAACACCGTATAGTGATTTGTATTTGTTAGCGGAAGCGAATAATCACTCTTACTGATGAGTCTTCTTTTATATTCACAGAAATAGCGACAAGGACATCATGATTAGTAGTATCGTCTATATTTGTGTGATAATATTTATTTGTTTTACACATTATTTACTTTTTTTGTTTGCATGAGTGACTAAGGTTGCGCCGTATTAAGCAATACATAAGTAACGGAAAATTAAAGCAAAAATATTTCAAGTTGATAAAATGTGTTTCACCTCCCGCAGTGCAGGGGAATACCTAGCTTAGTAGACAGAACATATTTTTAAAATATATGAAAAATGCCACTAAATTGCGACTTTGACACTCATGACGCGTAAACCATCTTATTACAAATAGGTTGTACCAAATTATTTAGGATTGCTAAGTTGCAATAAATTTACAGCCACACATCCAAAAGTCTAGTAGTTATTATTTAAATTATTAAGAAGACAAAGCCATTAAATAAGAAACAAAGCCATATTAAAAGACCGTATTAAATTGAGTCCACATTTCTTTTCATAAACCTATTTGCCATAACGTTACATAAATTTCCAAAAACAAAAAGCAATGTTACATCTCAAGTGGCTGTTCCGCTCAATAAATCTTCGTGTCCATTTGCTTATTAAGTCTCAGAGAAGGCTGTAATTTTTCATTAGCCAACCCTGTTTGAGCCGACATTAGGGAAAATACAGCCTCGCAATCGGGGCCTTACAGACCATACGCGTTTTAATAATGAATCCTTCTATTACCGGGTTACATTTGGCTAGTCAGCGGGGATTACCGCTATTCGAATAGACAGTGTTGGAAATTAACCCTATTATGGCTTTGTTAATTATTAAATGTTCTAAATTAGTAAACTAGATCGTTATTATCATAATGTAAGTGGGTACTATGAATCCTAATAATTTAAACGTGAAAGTTTGTAAATATTTGAATGTTTTTCAGTTAGTAGTCCGGATTCGAATAAAATTAGACATGATAACGAATTTTATGCTAGAAAATACATGACATGAAATATTAATTAATTTTAGTTTTGTTATTTTGATAACACTTTTGTTGTAAACTTATTATATACACATCGAAAGCTAGCATTTGTGTAAATTTTGATAATAGTAGATAATAGTAAAATAAAAGCAAGAAATATTCGTTACATAAATAAGAAAAAGGGTTTGAATATGTATGTTGAAATGAAATGAAATGAAATATATGTTTATTCATTTAGGTTAATTAAATTAACACTTATGAACGTCAAAGTTTACAAAATGTCAGCAAATTAACCTACAGCCAGTTCGCTGACGAAGTAGAGCCATGAGAAGAACTGGCAAGAAACTCAGGCCACTCTTTTTAATCGCCAGGTTATTACAATTTTTGTAAGTTACAGTTTCAAGTAGCATGCAAAGTGACGCAGGCAATACACTTAACTCTATAGATACTTAATTACTTACAGCTTTCTATGTTGTAAAGAAAATTAAAAAGTAAAATGTGTGCTTTACAGGTTGCCTCAATTTGCATATTGCTACAAAAGGTAAAGGCAACATGTGAACTGTGATAAATGTTTCTATGTAGATATTATATAAACTGTTAATTTTTGGTATAAGTATAAAGTAAGATGAACTTAATTTACCACAGGAGTTCACAATGTACCTCTATTTCACAAACCACAATGTAAAAAAATTTAACAATACTGAGTATACAATTTTAACAAAACAATACAAAATGTGTACTTAACTGTTCAAATATGGCTCGGGCATCATGTCATTTATAATTAATACAAAAAAAAAAAAAAAAACATTTTATAAATTATGTCAAAATGTATCAATAAATTAATGTCAAAAAATTATTTGTTAAAGCATGTCATTCATAATAATCATAAAAAATGTCATTCATACAATAATTAACAAAAATATGTCCTTTAAAGTATAATGTCATTAAAATTAAGAGTAAAATTAATTTACTCCTTCGTCAAGCGAGCATCCCATGACTTTTATCGTTCAGATACTCATTAACAGTGTAGACGTGTTTTACGGAGTTTTGCCTGTACACAATTAACCTCACTCGAGACAAAGATTTACTTCCTACATTAGATAAATTGAACAACCCATATAACTAGGTAAGTTATTCAATAGCTAACCACAAAAACAAAAAAGTGACGATATTAATTTTATCTATACATATAATAAAATTGGAGTGTCTGTTTGTAATATTGAAATAACCGTTTTTTACTACATGTATATGAATATATATACGGTGCATACACAAATATAACATTTTTTTAAATTTTTGTCTGTCTGTTTGTTTCGGCTAATCTCTGAAATGGCTGGGCCGATTTTGACGGGACCTTTATTGGCAGGTAGCTGGTGTAATAAGGAGTAACTTAGGCTACGTTTATTTCAGAAAAATTCTTTTATTTTAGAAAAATAAAGTAATGTTGATCGTCTGTTAGGCGAAACGAAGTTCGCCGGGTCAGCTAGTTGACAATAAATTACGCGCAATGGTTACTATTGCAACGTCAGGAAAATTTTGTTTTTATTGCTTGATGTCGTGATTAACAATGTTATTGCAAGTCTATCAGACAACTGCAACTATATTGTGCATACTGTGGTTGATTAGACCGAAGAAACACTGGGTTATTAAGTGCGACACTAGCGGCTTAAAAAACATTATTAAAATTTGTTAAAGTCGCGAGTATATTAACTTACAAAAATACAAAATAAAATTGTCAATATTATTGATGTGATGTTGTTACTATAAAGAATTGCAAACAATAAAACATGAGGAAACTTATGACTAAATCAAACAATATTAGCGAATTTTCCGCAATGTCCGACATTTATTATTGTACCTATACTTGCTATCAGTGTCTGTATTTTCTATAAAGTAATTAATTGCTTAGTAGTGATTAATGTAGCTACCTATACGTGTTAGCAATTAGGTTAATTAATGATCAGCTATCGGCTAAATAATAACAACTGTTTTTAACTGATAGGCGTCAGAAATATAACACTACGTAACACTTTTTATATTACTTACTATAACGTGTGCAAGGCCTGAATTCTGTTTGGTAAGAACAAGAATGCACGTGCCTATATTAGAATTAAGAATATATTTATAGCAATAGAATAAAAGTAGTTATAATACAAGTTGTGCGGTGCGGTCGCCACAACCGCTTTCAGTACAATCAAATCTGTACAAAGCCTTAGGCAGATACGAAGACGATTACAGCCTCGTCCTCGATGTAAAGTAGAATAAGACTTGATCGGTGTACTATATATTCTTTATTAGATGATATCTGCATCTCTATATAGGATAAAAGCGTAAGAGCTAAATTGTATAAAACCTCATTTACAAAAAAGTATTTATATTCATTTGAGTATACAATCAGCTTTTCTCTTGCTTTTCTCTTTCAAATTTAAATAATAAAAATTAAGGCCATTAATAATGTCATTAGAAAATTATAAAAAATTAAATCATCAATTCGAAATTCAAAATTTAATAAACATTGACCTGGTACACAAATTGCGCAACGAGGCTGCCGATATACTGTTATCTTCCACAGAACAAGTACATACATAGAAGGAGTGTTAATCGCCCTCATATACTTGTCCTATTTTTCCAAATACGCCGGATACATTGAAAAGAAAAAGACAAATAATTTTGCTAAGGACGCCCGGTGTACACTGTAGAAACGTCAATTTGGTTACCTTTGGTTACCTTTGGATGCCGAATTAAAAAGTGAACTAATGTCAAATGTTCCAACTTGTCAAGGCCTCTAGACAATTTAGTCGGATTAAACCGCCGCTCGTAATTTTCATTGTTGTTTATCTGTTTTGTGAAATAATCTAAGTTATTTAATAATTACATAGTGCTATTGTGAAGTAAAATTCAGCCCATTGGATAAGCAAAGTCCTGCGTTATTGTAGGTTGTAAATTACATTCTTTTCGCAAAGAAAATCAAGTTTAAATCGTCAACTTCCATCGGTGAGTAGATAACAAACCAATAATATATACTAAAAACCTATATATACGTGCAAAATACCTAAGTGATTTATACTTTACTATACTGCAATCATATTATAATCGTCTGTTTGCCATTCGATTCAGTAATTTTTAAGTATTTTACATTTTTACCAATTTGTGTAGTCATGTTCAATAGTGTTGTGACTTGTGCTGCATATTTTATCGATGACAAAAATATTACTATAATTTGTGTTAACGATTTTGTGGTAACTATCTTTGTACCTTTCATAGTGTTTCATACATTGTGTTCTTTTGCAGGTTTCCGAAAGATCAGACCGGAAGATCCATGAAGCAAATTAAGAGAGAATTATGTTATATATTATATTGTTACACGTTTAACGTTCCAGCGGTGAGGACGAATCTACTCAAATTTGCTCCATTGTCACGCGCCATACGACTTATTAATATTATTTCTATAGAAATTAATATTTTCAATGTACCCTGTCAAAATTCAAAGATGTTGCACAAAAATGTATAGTATTGGATAAATAGGTATATTTATTTAGTATTTTTTTTAGGTTTTTTTTATGATATCGTATTGGATTTTTTATCTGTAATGATATTGTAAATACTTTTTGAATAAATAAATAAATAAATGTTCTAGATGACTACAGAAATTTATTGATAAAATTGATCGGGAAAAATTTTTAATAGTACCAATTCATAACATAACAAAAAATATTTTAGCTTATGCACAAATAATCAGGACATTCCTAAACAAAACTGTAATTTTAAGGGGCAGTAATAATGTGTTTCAATATTATTGGAAATATAATCATACATTTGTGACATGAATCTTACAGCTGTGTTTTATTTTTACCTTGGGGTATCTGCTATACTAAGAAAGTCAGAAAAGAACAGAGGGCCGATACCGGTATTTTGGCGATCCACACACTGCCCCGCACTACGCTGCGGGAGCGTGGCTACGCGGTGACGGTGCCACGCGTGCAGATGCGAGAGTGCTGGTCTGCATCATCAATCACGCACATTACTGCAGAACACGGTGTCCATACCGTCTGGCCCCGAACCCACGCGCGTGAGTACGTGTTTCTCTGCATCTAAGCGTGTGATCAGTAACACAGCGCTTAAATGCGTTTTCAGTGTGTTGCACCACGCGTGATTTCTATACAAAGAGAGATACTTACAAACAATACAAGAACACGCACGCTCGCACTACGCTCCGTGATGCGAGGTAGTGTGTGGATCGATCATGTATATTTCAATTTTCAATTTATTTAATTCATTCATATACAATTTACATTGTGTTTGAACTTACAGCATGAAACATGAATATAAACTTCAAATTATTTCACATTGAAAATGCTCCTGGCGCCGCTGCCGGCCTATGCCACTCCGGTGAGGTGTAAAACGGCCGTTTGTTTATTGTAGTTCGTTTACGAGAGCTTTTATGGAACCAGACCTCATTTTATTAGCATGTCTGTTAATTTACCATAGCCCATAGACAAATTTCATCTATCGATATCGATAAACTGTCAGAAGGTATCGTAGCACTATTAAACTTCTATTTGTCTCTGAGTGTGTACGCTTTATTCTCCTAATAGTCCTTCTATGCTTTAGTACTTGTTCTGTGTTATCTTCAAAAACATGATGACAATACGACCTATTTTACGTAGACTACACGATAATTTGGCAAAGGTGTTTTTGCATTCAGCCAAGACAAGTTTCACTATTCGTCACCTATTTACATAACGTGTGAATCATGAACTTGTATGTGAGCAATAAAGTGATTTACTGTGTTCAATATCTAGGAAAAGTTAAGTTATTATGTGGAATAATACAATATATTATTCTGTATAAATAGTAATATAGGCTATTGCTTCCCACTTTGTTTCAAAACTGTAAACACTTTTATAATTGGCATCCATTGTTGATAATAATTATTATGTTTGAATCTTGTAAAAATATAGTGTTTGCGATTCCTTACTGCACAACTATCTATTCACATAATAAAACAAACAATAACATTGATCATTTCGTTTTCTCCTGAGTAGTGAATGAGAGCAGGCGATTTCCCTTGGCGATATGAATATAAATTGCACTATATAGAAAATTGCCAGTAATATGGTGTATCAAGTAGGTACTTCTTATTTAAAGCGATGATTACAGTCATAATACAAGGTTAGATATTCATTGAGGCGATTTAAGGCTTCTAAGATAAAAGAGATAATAAAGATAACACGAGAGAAGAAAATCCCAAGTTGAAGTAGATATTGACAAGTAAAACATTCTAGAAGACCAGATGGCAACATTAGGTACTTAAAACAAGATCACGGCGGTAAGGATAAATGCAATGCGATTGAAGATGGGGTAAATCAGAATTTGTCTCAGGAGCTGCCGGCAAAGCGATTCATAGTACGGCAACATTTCGACAGTACCTACTGTGAAAGCCCTCAGTTTCTAGAAGGCTGATCAACGAAAAATTTACTAATCACCTGTTAAATCTCATGTAAAGTAGCAATTGGGTTGCTAAAAGCATGATTATTTAGTTTAATTAGATCTAGTTAGTAACTAATCATATTAAATTAAACTAATTGTCCATGCTTTTCGCATACATTCAGGTACTTCACATGAGATTTAACAGGTGACTAGTTAATTTTTCATTGATCAGCCTTTCAGAAACTGGGGGTTGGTATAGCTAAAATTCATGAGTAGCGCTTTTCACATAGGTATAGGTACCATCAGGTGGACAATAAAAAGATGACAATAAACCGAAATAATAACAAAGAAAAATCACATAACATAATGACAACACGAAAACAACAATTAATAAGAAAGGAAAGAACAGAAAGATAATAAAATATGTACTTAGTTTATTTAAACTTTTAATTATATGCTACATTTACTTAAATATTGTTAAACCATCATTTATTTTATTGCTTTTTATTTTCAGTGACTGAATCCATGTGGTAGGTATCTTATCTAAAAAATGGAACCAACCCATCTTTTGCCAGTGTAAGAGGTGGCTAAGGGTACTAGACTAATAGACAGGCAGCGTCACCTGCGTCAATCTTACTGTTGATCATAAGATATGAAACCTTAGTGTTTGTTTATACATATACTGTATATTTTTATTATTATATGCCGTAGTTACAGTACGCAACAATATTTCTAGAGAATTCTTGTAAGTTGCAAATTTATCAAAATGCTTAAGTTTTTGCCAAATTGATCAGAAACCAATTAAAGTTAAATTAACGGCGGAATAAGTGGTCAATTATATCAATCATTGAATGAAACATACAAAAATATAACGAAAGACTCAATGATAAAAACTGAATAGCTTAATATATTACAGAATGAGCTAACTATATTCGATTAACATCTAGCAATTAGTGTAGATAACATCATCAATGACGTAATGCTTTGTTATAAACCGTCTCAACTCCATGATTATGACTATTATGAGGAACTATTTAAACATACTTATTATAAATAATGATGTTGTTTTGAATACAACAGAGATAATGACATCAAAATTATCCACACAAAATTACGCAGAACAAGGTAACATACAGCACAAATCTATGCTTCTTAGAATTTTCTTACATGGCTACGTCAATTTGTTCTAAGTCACAGCTAATATCCGATTCGCATAAACTGTTGTAGAACTACATACCTCTTTTTGTTCAGTAGGCGTGCTCGTCCTGACTCCGGTCAGGTCTTTCCACCTGAGCACTCCCATAACTGCGTGACGCACCCAAGATCCCCGCCGTCCAGTTCTTCCGTTAGACAGTTCATCCACCACACCGCAGATAACAGAGTTCACCGCCAACTTGCCAGTTCCTTCCTTTTCATTCTTTAGCGCCACTTCGCTACTGATCGGCAACGACCTTCTCTCCCTCATAAAGCCAGAAAAATAAATCGCGGCCACCGTCTATTGAGGTTCCCCAAAACGCATCCTCACGACACACTCACTATTAATCATCCTAAGATATCGAAATTCAAAGACGATATATGTCTTCCAAAAACGTTTATTTTTATTACAATTTTCGGGTTACCCAGCTGCGATGTTTCCCATAAGCGCCCGGAAGTTTTTCAAGTATTCTTTTAGCTATAAAAGAAAACTCTTGAACAGTCCACCGCTTAAAGAAATGTCAACTTAATGGCTTTGAGAGTCCAAACACGATCGTCATGCACAACAGTGTAGGTTCTAAACTTTCACTTGGTACGCTTCTTAGTCGCGCCCTGGATGTAGGCGAGACTTCTTTCGCCGCTGGTTATCCACGGAAACGTCAACACAGTTAGACTTATTCACAGATTTCTCAAATTCAGTCCATAAGGCTTTCACTCAAAACATAACTCAGTTCAAAATTGTCCAACAAGTTAAGTAAAAACAACAATAAATTTAAACACTGCTCCAAAATATTAAAGTTCAAAATTTTAGAGTTTACAAAACACGATCGTAGCGCGATTATTATAGTGTCGACAACAACATTACGTCCACACCGGTTTGAGTTCGGAACCCGAATGGAGCGGCGCGTGCCACATGCTTCTCTCGACAAAGGCGCGCTGAAGAATTTTTGTCCTTTTCTTTACTGCATTATTCTTATAACGTAGACAAGGACAAGTAGCGATAACAACCTTCAGATTCAGATACAGTAGAGACAAGACAGGTGAATGTAACAGCCGGAGAAGACAACAAAAACTTTTCAAACGTTTCTAATGCGATTTTCTATTGAGCCATGCGACATTCAACTTGCAGAAAAATGGTACAGCACAAGATTAATGGTAACAATAGAAAGTAATAATTATAAACACTGAAATACTACACGCATTTAACTACCTATGTAGTAATTACTGTCTATAATGAAAAGTAAATAGTTACAATGTAACACGATATTACAGAGCAAATAACAAGCCAGCAGTAAGTTATATTCAAGATGTTATTAGTAAACGCTTTAAATATATAATAATAAATTTTAATTTTAATTAATTATAATGTTGTTAATTTCTCTATCGATAAACATTAATACTGTAAATAAAATTCAGTTACTTATTCATTGATTCAAAATTTAAATTGAATCAAAAATAATAATACATTTTTATTTTAATGGCATCGCAGTGCTAATGTATCAAATTAAGGCGTGGATGCATTCGCGTGGGGCGTGGGAACATCCGGGACTAACCGTCCACAGCGTGCAACCCTCGGGCTTCGTAAGGGAACAAAAGTACCAACAGGTGCCGCTTACCATGCTACTTCCGAAGCCAAATACTATACGGATGCCGACACCTTATTAATAGAGGAAGGATGTGGTGGACTGCCAATCAAAAAGTACTACAAAATATGCGCGAATTGAAAATTGCACATCAAGTACTTCTTTGCAATTATCCTTAAGTCAGAATTTTCTATATAAATGGTTCAGGAAATAAACAAAACCTAAGCTTTCAATAATATAATAAATAGACTTTAAAAGCATATTATTATAAATGAAACGTATTTGTTTAAAATATTCGCAAACATGATAATACAATTAAAATAAACAAATAAATACCTATATAGCATTTAATTTATTTGCTCCAGTGAATCACAATAAATTTGTCTGATGTTAATAATAGTAACCTCAAATCAGATTGCATGTGCAAATTGCGTTTCCTCGTCACGTTTGCGGTTCTGTTTTAAACATTCGTAAATCAATGAGCGGCTACACAAGGATATTTCTCTTTGTCACATGAAACTTTTATATAGACAGCAAACCAGCATAACTCAAGTTGATAGTACCTATAACTGCAGTCTGTGGACATGGCAGTGTCCTGTAACTATTGCAAAAACAACGCGAAGAAGAAACAACCAAGTTGCTGAAGAAGGAAAAAGAGGGTAAGAAACCAGCAAGAATCTACTACCTATCGCACTGAGACAGAATTAAGTAAATCTGGTAGGTCCCAATAATCACTACTCGGTACTTTGAAACAGATACAACAACAAAGACAAGCCGTTTGAAACATTAATTATTTCGATACGAATGAGTTATTCGAAATAATTATTGTTCTGTACCTCTTGGAAAATGAGCAATAAATAAAGCTATCAGCGATCGTTAACATTTTATTGTCAAATAATCAAGTAAATACACTTTAAAGCAAATCGCAATGTAAATTTATAGCTATTTCTTACGTCACAAACCGAAATATAATTAAACACACTTTACTCTAAAAACCGTTTAATAACTATTTATTAGAATTTATTAGAAAATCGGCAAGAAAATTATATATAAATAAAATTATATATATATAAATATAAATAAAATTACAACTGTGCAGTTGTAATTTTAAATAAAATATCACATGAGGTAATAAATAAACAATTAAACGAAACCGGTAAATAAATTATTAACCAATTACTACAACAATTAGCACATCTCAAATGCAATATAATTAATGTGAATATAGTAATTAATACTTATAAAAAACAAGTTTTGGTACATTTGCTAACATGCGTTGTGAGCAATTAGATCATACTTACATTTCTATGTACAGATTGATTATATAAGTTAATATGTAATGATTATTATGTAAAATATGTGTTGTGGTGAGAAAATAAATAAATTATTAAATTATTATTATATATCTAAGTTCTACTAACAGACGGGTATGGATAGACTAAGAAATCGGCTAGGGATGCGATTTCTTTATAGTCAGCATAATTATCTATGATTACGTTCGCAACTTGTAAATAATTGCTTTTATCGATAAAAGTTATGAGAGAAGATTTCAGCGCCCCGTAGTGGCATAATAAAGCGCTGATATTTTTATGCAATTTTAAATAGATAACGTGAGATGAAATCTACGACGACCGTAAAAACAGAAAACAGAATTTCAAAGACACGTCAAGTGCATAAGTTTGAATTTCGAATACCATTTTTTGTTACGTGTTGTCTACCAGTCAATTAGGTACGATTATATATCGACAAAATGCTATTAAATACACAATATTATTACACAAGCGACGACGCATCACTTATGCAAGTGCATGCGCCTCATTGGCGGTCGTTAGACCGTGGCATATGCGCACCTGAAACGTTAACTTTACTCCTAAATGAATAATATCAACAGATATTCCTCTAGTATATAGAATAAGAAAACACAGAACAGAAAGATAGTAGTAGCGTTATCTGTGTACCAAATGTCACCATACTGTAGTCAGCAATACGCCTAAAAAGTGTGATAGGTATTGCCAACATACTCCATTTAGGAGAGGCTTATGTGCAGCAGTGGACGTCTTCAGGCTGATAGATAGATAAGATATGATATGAATAGGATAAGCTTCAAGAAAATCGGCCCCGATGGTTAAAGGCCACCCGAATACATCGGCAAGATGACATCACCTTTTTTTTTTTTTTTTTTTTTGTAGAGGGGAAATGCGTTTACGCATACCACCCCGTCCGGGAAAACGAGGTGGCTATGTCGGGCTCGCTGGCCTGAGATGGTAGGCGGCCAAAATACCGACTAAAACCCCCCTGTGCACCTACTCTCGCCTTAATGGTTGGGCCGCCGGAAGATGACATCACCTTGTCTTTCCAGGTCCACGACGCAGGGGTAGGCTAAAATTTATGGTCTAAACTCTGATATCACAAATAAAGAGCTTAAAAGACGCAAGCATTTTGCTGACGAAGTCCACAATAGGGCGAAGTGGAAAAAATATAAGGAGAGCGGACCCCGTTACTAGGCGGCACAAACGTTGAAAAGATGATGATGAACAAAGACTCAGTGGCCAAGCCATCATTATTACACGACGTATGTAAATTAACTAATAATTCTTTATAAGGACACATTGTATATATGCATACGTCTTTTACCACAATCACGTAACTCATCCAAATAGGCAATTCAAGACTCAAATTTCAAGAACATCTTTAGAATACGACATTCACATTTTAATTTTAAAACTGTATCAATATTAAAGCGAGGAACCTCATTCTCTCCTATAGCTTTATTTCTTTCTGTTTTCTCGATAAATCTTCGCCATTTTTCCTCGAATAGGTACCGAATACCGATTTATGACACACTTTTTCATCTTTATATCGAGTGCACATGAAATAAAAGCTGGAATCTTTATACAGTAAGAATTTTGTATTTGGCTCACGTCTCCGAACTAGTTTGCGTGCATAACCTTTTTAATCTGATAAACAGATCGGTAGCGGTTGCCAGGAGATACTAGATCACTTTTTAATGCAGTCTATGACTTCTGGATGCTTCCATGCATTAAATGTATATATTATAATATATTATATATTAATATATAAGTGAATAATATTCTTGTAGTCAAGTCTACGAAAAATTTAAGCAGAATTTAAATCCGGTTGAAGAAGAAAGGTTCTGGAGCAGCAACCACGAACTGAAAGATGCTACGTTGACAGACCCAACACAGGGTGGACCAACGACCTGATTAGGGTGGCAGGCAACCGGTGGATGAGGACGGCTCCCGACCGAAGTGGCGAAACTTGGCGGAGGCTTATGTTCAGCGGCTGAAACGATTATGATAATGATAGCATGGCCTGCCCACAAGTTTTAGAATAATCCTTTCTCTTCTTTTTGACCTGATTTCCGACATATATTTTTGTTTATACAATAAATAACAGCTTAATACTTGAACTCAATAACATGAGTAAACAATGACGTAAGTATATAGTAGATAGAACAATTTTATTTTCATTATCTGTGTGCCCTTAAAACCGAAAGCAAATATTGCTACATCGAAATTCACGATTTTACCATTAGGTATCAAGCGAGTGCTATAAAGCGTCCATTCATTGCTCCAGTGTCCAAGGTCTTCCCTCTTTATGTGGCCACGATAGGCGAGTGGTAGCCTTGATACAAAGCTAAAGGGACAGGGGATATAAAAAATGGTTTACTTTTATACAATGCAAGAGTAATTTAATATTTTTTATTTTGTAACGAGCATTGAGTCAATGTGCGATTGCTCAGTGAAACGATGAGTAGTTGTATAATAGTTTGACATTAAGTATTCCTAATACAAATTAACTAATAAGTAGGTATTTATTGGAAACGCATTCTCAATGTAAAACACTTTTTTTAATCATCTAGATTCGATGATGTTTTTCTTAATAACGTCAACATAAAATTACAAAAGAAAACAACAGCCAATTTTCACTGCATTTCTAAACAATGGAATGATTCAATGATACTATACACTAACATTCATGAACAAACTATTGTTCTATAGAATAATAAAATATTAACAACAGCCCTATATTATGTCGAACAACATAATTACGGTAAATTCGTAGGACCCAACTAAATGTCAAAGTAATTTGGGTTACAAGATTATTATTCTGATATTATGTTCTAATTTTATACCAATAAAGTTTATGACATGGAGTAAAAGTGTATTAATAAATTATGACAACCTACGTCTATCTCCTTTCATAATTCTTTTACTATATCGATAAAATCAAATAGATGACAATCGTCACTATAATAATATAGTTCTCTCAATGATATTAGGTATTCCACTCGAATAATAAAATATTACAATCGAATGTCAAACAAAAAACAGGCCACAAATAGATGCTTTTAACTTTAAAAAAAAGAACAAACAACATTATAAATTATTTGAAATGTAATGGAAATAGCTGTGACAAAAATATGCGGACCAAAATAGTAGTTTATACATCAAATAAATCGCTGTTAAGTTCTAGTAAGGCAGTTTAACGTTAGTATTGTGGATAAAAATAAATCTGATTTCTAATGAAACGATTACATTATTATAATGTCATTGTTTTCTATGACTTTTTATTTCTTGGGGGCACATAAATGTCGTTCATTTTAACCTCAACTGTCTGTAAATCTTACATAAAAGAGAAAACATCGCGTGTGACACTATATAACCCAGCACTGGGGAAATTAAACATTTAAACTACATTTTAGTTTCTTATCTAAATGTGAATAATAAATTTCTTTACTTTAGACTTTCTGTACTTTAGAGTAAATTTAAATCTTGGATAATTGTTTACTTACCTGATGGTAAGTGGTAACCGTAACTTATAGGGTGTGTATTCTAAGCATTGGAGAAACAATGACACAATTTAAGACGTTGACAACTTTGTAAGAAGAAGCGGATGTGGTAAGAAAAACAAAAGGACCGAGATTGTGCCTCAGATTCTCTCACTCACCGGGCCAACTAATACTTTACGCCGGTATTCTATGAGAGAGTATTTAACCGTTGGGAGCCTTCTTACTTGCTCACGCGTAAGGTTGTGAAAGCCATCAGAGGCTAACAACAAACACGACACACAAAAAAGGGTAGGTATTACTTCTCCGGTCAATCCAACTTATTCATGCTGAACCAGCAAGGACAAAAACTGTAAAAACATTTAAAAAGCTACGTAATTTCCAATCATAATTATCATTTTTTTACCGCAAGATAGAATAGTGATGTGAATGACATTTTGACAAGACTATTACGATATATTTCCGTTAAACAAGTACGTAACTAATGGATAATAGTAGCTATGACTTTATTTCCGTCATTAGTATACTTACGTCAACAATCACACATTTACTTGAAATATTAAATATAACAATTTAATCATTATGCATTATATTCTAAGTCACTTTACTAGGTTTTGTAGTATACATTATAATAAGTCGCGTCATCTCATACATCTATCATGTAGCTGTAATGCCGTCAAAGGATAATTTACGTCAGTGTACTTAGAGCTTATGTCATTTTAGATTAAGTTGTGGTAAGCTGCGCCTATTACTAATTAACGTGTACCTATTAATAAAGTGTATTTACTAAACATGGATAACATACAAATGACGATTTTAAATTTTCTCTTCGTTAAAAACCGTGTTTGTAATAAACAACTTGGGAACTTCCTATTCACATACATAGGTAAAATTTCAAAGGCCGTGATTTTGTTAAGGCCCTTTCATTGTCGTAGTCCATGAGCAACAGATACCAAATTAAGTGGGCCGTTGTTTACCAACAAAATAGATAAAAAAAAACAATCACGGTTTCCACAAGACAGGTTTTAACAACATTTTTAGAATAAGTGATTATAATGTAAAACATCAAATGATTGTTATACAGATTGAGCATGACCATCACATAAGAGGTTGTAGGCCTAAAAGAATGAAATTCTTTCATGTTCGAACACTAACCACTACGATTGCAAGTAGAAGATGACTTCTACTTGCAATCGTAGTGGTTAGTGTTCGAACAACTTTCATCAATGAGAAAAATATTATGAAGATTATAACAAAAAAAACAAGCCTATATTTTCATTATTCATAATAGAAACATGAACAGAAAAATGGGTGCGAAAAATAGAATAAATAGAAACAACAGAATATAAAATAAAAATTAATTTTATAGCTTCATAATAATATGTAATACGTCCAAAACTAAACAAATAAGTAATTTACCCTTGAAAGACACAAATAACATATATTTTGCACAGGTTTCTAAGATTATTGTAAATAAAGACAAGTTCATATGTAACCATACTTAAAAGGTAGCGTACTTTTATAAAAATCAAAACGTGAAGTAACAAAAAATGATGCAACACTGTTTATGCTGAACAATTTTAATTAGGAAAGTAATCGTAAAGATTCTTTAACACCTTGAACATACTCCTTTTACTTATAATGAACTATAAAATAACTGTTATTTCATGGGAATTGTTTTGAATACAAACGGTGTACTTACAATCAAGGATTTAAAATGTCAATATGAAAGTACAATCGCAATTCTCGATTTTATCACACTTCCATTATTGTAATAATTGATTTTCCTTCAGTTAAAGGACTAATTAAGAGGTTCAGTGTCATGGGAACTGCATATACAATACAAAGAATAAAATTGAGGCAATCTAACAATACCTAGATTCGAAAAAAACTCTCGCTAGTCTCAATACCGTGTAGGAAATATTAAATCCAGAAAACTAAAGTGTGGCAGGTAAGTTATTATTACTATGACCACTACGGCACCAGTTCAATCAACATTCAAATTTTTCTTATCTACTATATTATGTGGTTTTCGGTTTTCTGAGTTTTCTATGCTCTTTGTCATCTTTAGAACAGATTATCTACAATTCATTTGTTTTAATTCCTTTCGTTGCGGCCATATGACGTGATAAAATCACCTTAATTGTAAGAAATTACTCAAAGTAAACGTAAACTCATTTACAAATGGAAAACAATTTATATCAGTAAGAACACAGCACTCATTAGTCAATAACAAATATTTGTAGCCCATTTAGATCTCACAGGGCCGACTAACAATCGAACATTACGAGAATATTAGTTAATGGCATATTGTTTATATTGTTACTAATTAGCAAGCTAACATTGTATATATTGCCTTTCTTTCTTCACTAAAATACAAAAACAAACATCGAAAATTATTTTCTAATATTATTATCTACTTAAGTATATTTTTTTACAAACATTTCCGTTTAATCATTATTCAAGCAAAATTCAAATCACATTACCAGATTTCATTACGATAGCATTTTCATTTCATTTCACATTACCTGTGATATTTGTTCAAAGATATCGAATTGCTATTTCTCAATATCTTACCAATATCTTTTGAGTTATCTCTATCTGCAATGTCCACTGTTGGAGATAGGCAACTGGTAAAAGGAGAAGTTTTACACAGTCACCACGCTTGGTAGTTGGCAGGCGGATAGGTGACGGCCAGAGATACGATTTAAATCTCTGGTGACGGCAGTAAAATGGTACTATGCACGCTGGTAACGCTGCAGCTGTCCAAAGACCACACGCGTGCTATTGCTATATATCCAACTAATACCAAAATTATGTTTCTCGACGCTTAAGCTTGCACTGGATACTAAACCATATAGTAATAAAACAATAAAGTGATTCACATCAAAACAACTAATCAGGAAATTTTAAAGAGCCACGTTCGTTGACAACTCGTAAACAACCGACGCTTTTACTAAAACATTCTCGGAACCCACAAAAGGATAGAGTTAATTTCTTACTTAATGCTTGCTTCCGTTACTGTGACATTATTTATAGCACACGTAAATAAAATACGTATACTAATAATATATATTAGGATGTTTCAGTAAGTTCTGTTAAAGACGGGTTTCTGAGAAACTTGAAATCACCATAATCTAAGATTCGATTTCTTAGAACAACGAAATAACTCTAGGTAACATTTTGAGACTTACTTTTATTTTGATGACGTTACATTTAAAATAGTTAGAAATAGTCCTAAATAAATAATTATTTACAGCACACGTAAATAAATTAATATACTAATAATATCACAAGAACATCTTTCCGAATGTTTCAGTATGTTCTGTCAAAGACGGTTTCTGAGAAACTTGAAATCACATCTACGATTGAACAACTAAAACAACGAACTAATTCCAGGTAAAATTTTTGAGGGATCCCGAATTTTTATTTTGAAGACGTTCCATTAGAAATACATAGTTATAAATAGTCCTAAATGAATAATTACAGTAGGTGTACTAAAAGTATGAATGTTATATAACTTAAAATCATATATACTTAAATAAACAGAAAGATTCCAATTTTACCTTCTCTTTCACTTGTAAAAACGTCCAGTAACTTTCTTCATCACATTTAATTAAATTAAGAGATGGATGGTCATCATGGGATTATGTATGCTTTTATTTATTAAAAAGTAGGTAGAAGTAAATAAGACATCGAGGTATTGCAAATACCATAAAAATTCTATTTATATAAAAAAATATAAACAATCAAAATTTTATTTTTTAAGATACATAATATTTATTCGATAAATAAATAAAATCTATGGGTATTTTTGGGAAAATTGAGGAAAACGGATGATCGACCGGCAATAAGCTAACGGTCAGTGGCCGAGAGGACGTGCTCTGTTTTTACGAATCGTGACTTTGATACCAATTCCGTAATTTGGCTGAACTAATAATTTAATTCCATGAACAAAATTCATTCGACGGAAAAACGACCAAATGAGGTTTAAGGTGATCTCTAGGAATACGGAAGTTCTGCTTACCTGAGCACTTAGCATAACAAAAGTCTCTGTCAGATAGGCTGATGACCTACCTGCCACCGTAAGCAATAAAAAAAGATAAGCTTCTGCACAATCTAAGATTACCTACAAAATAACTTCACACTATTGACAGACCTAAGTTCCATATCGGCAACCACAAAGCTAACTAAAATTTAGCACACTGTATTTAGGCGTGGGAAGTGACAAACTTGACGCCAACTAACGAAGTATACAACCTAGTATTAGTATTTGTTCTATGATACGACTTTGCGGTCATTATATTTACTTCGTGATTCTTCATTATTTACTGTTATTATAGGGGTCATCACATCAAACACAAGAAACGACAGAAAGGACCGGTAACGGCAGTGTCATATTGCCACTGGAATTGTTAAATCAGGACCTTTGTCCAGCATTGCACGTTTTTCATTTGTTCCTCATACCATTACAAGTATATGGCCACAATATATAGTCCACCATATAAAGTTACTCACAGTAATGAAGAAAGATGTAGATAGTGCCACTTTAAGCTCGCGCCGTACGCAATTATCCATGAGGTTAAACCAAGACAAGTGAACTTTATAAAATCTTTTCGAGGAAGCAAGTAATTATTTTTGGCATTCATTCTTCTGTAAACGTGGAAATTATTAAATTATTATACAGACGAGAGAATTTTAAAAGTATAATTAAGTACCAAAATGTTTAATTTTATAAGCATCAAAAACGTTTGTTAGTCATAAATATGCAGTAGATGTTATTCAGCGGGAAGATAATATTGAGACTGTCTGTTTGTTTAATATTTAGTAATACGAAATGGCGAAAGAGATTAACTTGTGTTGAAACGAATGCTAGCATTATTATGTATTATGCACGTCTAGCCCGGATCTAATTGGATATTGATTGCAATAGATTTTCGGTATGTATTGTAATTTTGCAAATCCTTGTCAAATCAATTTAGTTAAACTGTATCTCTGCTCGTATTATTGTTGTTTGCATTTGTAGTAATTTCTTGTAGTGTTCTAGGCTACTGTTTTAAGACAAGTACCTACTCTATTATTATTTTTAAACGACTTCAATGAGAAGGAGGTTCTCATTCGGGTCGGTGTATTTTTTTGTATGTTTGTTAACACAGAACTCGGTCATCTCATTTATGAACCGATTTGAAAAATTCTTTCTTTATACTAGTTCCTACCTAATAATGTAGTCTTTGTATGACTTTCCTACCTGTCTTCATATAAAGTGGAATCAATAAGAGAACTAGTATTCTTGCGGTACTTTACAAACATGCAGATAAGTGCTATTGAGGCTTGAATTGAAATGTCCAATAATCGGACAACCCTAAATTCAAAATAAAAATAAATATTCACTAACAATAGAAAGTTTTACCTTAAAAAATATTTTTTGTTCATATCTTGTAGCCACGAGCGTGACCCAGTGGTTTTTCTCCGACATGGTCTGCTTGTCACCCCTCCATGGCATCCGGCTGCCCGCCTTCTTTATCGCTTCATAGACGTACCTACTGTTTGTTTCCGTCGATTATTTCTTACGAGCTAACGAACTGAACGACCACTGACCTTTGAAATTCTAATGGTCTACGTTTTGCAGCAATGAACTTGATAGGATTTGTTTTAAATGCGTAAATATATACGAGATTAATAATTGTCATAATTGCCAATTATATTACATATCTTTGTATTGTCATACACTAGAGTCCTAGTCAGGAGTCCCTATGTCCTAGATCTTAATTATTTATTTTTTACTAAGTGGTTTGGTGACTTTCTCGTGGATGTTTGTAAGGATGAGTATACTCTTTGGATTTTTCTTAGACAATTTTACACAAGGGAATAGGACCTATGTCGCCAAGACCTTTACAAAGTTCAAACGGTGGATGAATGGATAAAAGCACTTCCTGCACTAAGATTGTTGACAATCGGTATAAAAATAGTGGATGATCGGTACAAAAAAAAGAGTGAATAGGTAGGTAAGTACGTAAAGTACCGATAATAAACACGTTCTTACTTGTCAACTAAGTACCTACTTATCAATAAGTGTATTAATAAACGGTATTATTAAACGGTAATCGTTCGGGGAAGTACTACCCTCTCATATAGAAGATCGACGTAAGAGTAGTACCTAGTATTCGTACTACTGCGTTTCGCTCGGTGAGTGAGAGCGCCGGCGGCCTAATTTTTCCCTTTCCTCTTTCCTCACCTCCCTCATTCCCTTCCCCTAAACCCATTTCCAGCCGCCATAGTGGAGGCCCCCATACCAGCAGTTTATGAAGATGGTTAGGTGGCCACCACTTCTAGATTCCACTGACTGCTTACCATTAGGCGAGGTGGAGTCACTTTAGTAGGCTAATATAAAAAAAACGCCTGAGAATCATAAATTTTAAACGTTGCTTAACTTATTCTTTGTCTAGTAAACTTATTATAAGATAATGAAAATGTAGAAAATAGGTTAGCGTTTTTTAATAAATTTGAATTTGAACTTACCTGAGAATGTTGAGAAAAATACGGCGGCAGTACTGCCCTCTGGTCGTCTAACCGCGAACATTGCACTCGTTCGAGAAGTTCAAAAAGTTCGTGCTGGGCACGAGCGCCCCCTGTTGAAGTTGTTGTGGAGCTCCACGGCGCCGACACGTGCTGGCGCCTGGCGGACAAACAAGAAACGATAATGTTAGCGTATGTTGATGTTAGCTCTATCAACTGCGATAGATGGCGCTTTATTTAATTTTAAAGTGTTATATTCAAAGAATATTATCTTGTTTTGTTAAAAACATAAGAGTCCAGGTATCATGTCTTACCGCATAACATTACAACAATTTGCAAAATTATACATCTAAGAACATTATTAAATACACAGTAGGTAGGTAGATAGGTAATGTAGGTACACTAGATGGCGTTTGATGTTTAATTCCAAACTAGTACACTAGGTGGCGCTGGTATAAATTGCCAAAACTTTTTGCCATCACTCCAAATTGTTTTATTTGATTTTATTTCATTTTCGATTTGATTATCTTGAGATTTTAACCTTTGAGAACTTACAAAAAAAAGAGTTCTTATATATGTTAGTAACTAAATCAAATAATCAAAAAAAAAATATCATGAAATACCACTGTCAGTAGAAAAAATCCGGCAAAATTAAAGACAACCCTTTTATTTATTTATTTATTAAACTTCATGCACATAGGTACAGAGGCGGACTTAATGCTAAAAGCATTCTCTACCAGTCAACCTTATGTATAGATCTGCAGTCTGCACCGATTGATTCTTTTTCGAAGCCTAATTCTTGCTGTCAATATAATCAAGGAGATAATTTGATGTTATTCTAGATATGACAGCTAAATAAAAATATTGGAATGAAATTTTCGAAATTTCTACCTAGCTAAATTTTGACTAACGCTGACGGTCCGCTGTGAAACATTAATACATACGGTCCATTTGTCTTAATATAGCTATCTACATACCTGACACTTATGTATGGGTAATTTAGGTAAAAACAAAGCACACATCATTAACTAGATACGTGTTATTATAGATATTAGAAAAAACATCCAAATTTATATCATAGGTATGTGTTCCCACGAAACCCCTTGTAATTCAATGAGGCAGAGCTACTGTCATAATGGGTTTCTAGACAAACACGGTTATCAACCCGTCATCGTATGAGTGTGTAGGTGTCAAGCGTGTACTCGAGAGCCATTTAAAGCGATTCGACCACTTAAGTATATACTCGTAAAGAGCAAAACATGAGTGACGATCATTAAGAATGCACTAAATAACCGAGAAACTATAAGTAGGTGCTTAAATATATTATATGGAATGCTGTCATTCATAATGCATAGGAATGCAAACTTTTTTACTTACGCATAACAAATTCAAAAAGCGTTTTCAATAGTTTGCATCTATTTACTACCATCAATCAATGCCATTCTTTCAAATTTTTATACGTCGCTCTTAAGGTTTGAGTGATATAAAGCCTTTAATAGACTTCTCCACAATAGAGCTCGTTACTGCGGCCGTCCGTCTCAGGATTAAGTTATGCAAAGATTTTCCTTCTTTTTTTACAGAATAAACTTGGCTTGAAGCGTGACGGGAAGCTATCATAAATCGCTACTCTGAGAACACAGCTTTACTTTCTTTGTTTTTTTTTGTGAATAAAGAGATTGAATAAATTAAATTACCCTGTGACAATGTACGCAAGAATTTTTTCCTTTACTTTGACTGAATAAATGTAAACAAACTTATTATTATTCCTTACTCCATCTGGTTCACTGCGTATCTAGTTATCTACATGTTAATTTAAAATTACGATTAATTTATGTCTATGAATACAATTCTGATTAAAGTCATTTAACGGCACGAGACCAAACAAAATCATATTCATAAAAATTGAATAGCGCGTAATATACGATGACAGAAATGTTTAAAATTCGAGATAACCGGTTCTGTGCAACTACTATCAAAACAATATCAAAAAAGATGCATGCGACAATGACTCCATCTGTTGTCCGACAACGGAACTATATGCAATAATAATGGCTCGGACATTTTGAGTCTGTGATTTACGGCACAATTAACTGACCATTCTCTGTCCTTAGCTTCTCCCCCTATAACCAAGATAATGGTTTTCCAAATTAAATCTCTCCCCTACATTAAATGATTCCTATAACCGGTATTCAGCGACTCAATCAAGGATTGTTTGTTTTTCGACTTAGCCTAATTTCACTGTGTTGAAGGGTGCTATTGTTGTCTTGATGTAATTGATTTGGCAGATGTTACGCACTGATAAATACTAATAATGAATGTTTGTTACTTTTTAATTAAGCTCCAAATTTTAGAACTGTCATTTGTGATTTTGTGATGTTCGTTTTGAAAATTTACTTGCACTTATTATTAGCATTTCTCTAAGTACTAAAATGATTTCATCCTGTATGCTGGTAAGGGGTCAGGATAGTTATAGGTACCTAAGTGGTGTACACTATCCATACTAATATTATAAATGCGAAAGTAACTCTGTCTGTCTGTTTGACTATTACGCTTTGACGTCTAAACCACTAAACCGATTTTGGTGAAATTTGGTATAGAGATAGATTAGACCTCGGGGAACAACATAGGCTTATATCTTTTATCGCGAAAAAGTGGCTTAAAGGGGTAGAAATAGAAGATAAAAGTTTGTATGAAACATCGTTAATGTATAAACAGAGATATAAACGACATTCACGCGGGCGGACCTGCGGGTAACAGCTAGTTGTACATACATATATTAAACGTTCGATACATAAAACCTGGAGCACAAATTTTACTATTGCATTGCACATTGTACCTATACATTACAAAAAATAATCTTATTAATTTGCAGAAGTAAACAGTAAAAGGATGGATTGGATTGAAAGCATATTGCAAAAATTCATAATAATATAGCAAAGGTCACTATATTTTTATTCGTATGATTCAGCTGGTAGCACGTGTTCGCAAGCAGCAATTGAACTCTGTTAGGAATATTTTATGCGCTCTCGTTGTAAGCCTATCGCTTTGCATACAATATGTAGGTACCTATGTCGATCTGCCCGTTCGTGTTTTGTCGTTCGTCACTAACTTATATCCTACAGCGTAGTGTCATGTTTAGACAAGTAGAGAAAGTATGTATACCTTTAAGTTATTTAATAGATCTATTAGGTATTCTATTCAATACATAAACAACAATGTTTGCCGCGAGTAGCTAATTAACCTTAATTAGCTAATTAACATTATTGGTAGTAGATCCACGCTGATTTCAGCATGAATGGGCCGGATCGTCTGGGGAAGTACTACCCTCTCATAGAAGATCGACTTAAGAGTTGTAGTATCCGTACTACTGCGTTTCGTTCGGTGAGTGAGAGCGCCGGAGGCCCAATTTCCCCCCTTTCCTCTTTCCTCACGTCCCTCATTTCCTTCCCCTAACCCCATTCCCAGCCGCCATAGTGGAGGCCACCATACCAGCAGTTTAAAACGATAGCTTTTGGTATAGTGGCCGCCACTTCTGGATTCCACTGACTGCTTACCATCAGGCGGGGTGGAGTCACTTTGGTAGGCTATACTATAAAAAAAAAAAAAAAAAAAAAAAATAACCCAAACTAAATTAATCGGAACCACGTTACAATTTCACGATCATCCGCATTGTTGTTCTGCTCCAATTTTCAATTGATATGATTATGGTAACGTCCAATCGTGTATACCAAGAAACTGTAATTGTAACGACAGAAACACATCAAGATAAGACTTTTCTCTGATAACAAACCGCTAAATATTGGCAAGTGCCGACAATTGAATCGACCGTATAAGTAAATTTCGTGCGTTCCGAAAAGAAAGTCCGATTGGCTTCTCTAGGTCTTTTATTCTTTTGGTTCTTCCAACTTATTCTTTCTACTGTACGTCCCAGGTTTGTTTATGTTTTCCCAGCATTGATTGTACACGAATCATAGCAGAATACAGGGATGTTTGATCTCTATGGGACTAAAAAGATAAGTAAAGGATCAAATTAGATGCACCAGTCATATATTAGTCGGCAAAGATGTCTGATTAGTAAAGGCTAAAGAAACGGGATATGCGTGATATTATAAAGTCCTATGTATTTTTTTCATAGGCACATATTACATTTTGTTTCAAAAATAAGAACTTATAATAAACATAATAAGAAGAACTCTTCAAACCCTATCCAAAAACTTTCTCATGCGTATAATAAAAAAGTAGGAAGGCACACTTGGCCGAGACCGTGAAATAGTATATTATATCCGTAATATAAATCAAGTTAATTGTACCATCGTCTACATCTGGTATCATCGTGTGAATTATCGTTCCGAGCCATTCAGAGCTTTTATTGTGAATGGTTATCATAATAATCTTGTATGAAATATACAGTATTACAAAATAAACACAATCTAATTAGAAGCACTGAAATGTCTAACAAAGTCATTGACCGTTTTGAAATGCGATGGTTCTGTCTTCTATCTTGTTCATTGTTAGCAGTAATTATTAATAAAAAATATAATACACACAATTACAATTTATTTAGTTATCTGGCTGTAGGTACAATAGTTGTTCATTATATTCTTAAAACAAGTTACAATATTTGTCTATATTTTTGTTATATTTCCAAGCTAGTCTCCGCTCTAGTTTCGCATGACATAAATAAAAAAAATACATATCTAATAAGACTAGAACAGTTGCGTGATTTCTTCGATCATTAGTCTACTACCGTAGTTTAAAGAAGTAAGTATAAAAATAGAAGAAAACAGTAACTTCGCTTTCGAGCAGTTACAATTTTTTTCAATATTTTTTATTAGGAATTTCTTAATATTAATTTCTCACAAGAACCATTACCGGTTAGATATTTTTATTTTTAAGATGTTAAAAATGACATTCTACAATAATACAAAACAAACAACAGCCAGCCAGTTCGAGCAGTTTTACAGATGTGAATAAATATTTTTCTTAAAATCGTTTCAAAGGCAATTTTCAAATACAATTGGATCCTTTAGCCAAATAGTGAATACAAAACATCAATTTCATTTTAGCGACAGACGCGCTTCGACGACTCAAAATAAATATTTTTGTTACACACAAACGACCTGCAATGTTGGACAGATAAGATGTACATAATATGTAAAAACATTATTTTAAAGATAGAAAAATAAAGAAGTTAAATTAGTATTAAAATTTAGGATTTTATGTGCTCTTGTGACCAAACACTTTATTACTGTCGAGTACCCTACCCGGGACATGATAATTTAATAATAACAAATAATTTTGTTACCAACAATAATAGAAGTTTTCATACGTGCCTTTTTTCATAAGTTGTAAGAAAAAAAACAAACACTCTTTATAAAATTTGCTATTTTTTATTTTTGAGCCTTTTTTAGTAAACAACAAACGAGCAAATAGCTCGGCTCCTGTTATTAAGCGGCTACTGCAGCCCATTATAACTACCTAATTGTAACTACCATCAAGGTTTGATTACTAAAATAAGCTTATAAGACGAAATCCACCTTAGTAAAATGTTACTAAGCTAGATTTCGTCCTAAAAGCTCCGTGTCTGCGATTGCTACGGGAATAAGAAAAAGATACAATGCGAACTGATTTAGAATGTCGGGTATTTCCAACATTTTGTTTCATGGGAATTGTGATAGATACGAATTTACACCTACATATTATTACGTCATGTTCATGAAATAATACCAGATTACCATACCTACTGTCGAAGCTGAAATCAAACGTTAACTTATATAATATTGTTTTATTAGTATTGTTTTATCAAAAATTGTAACTAGTACCAAATTGTAAGTATCTGCTGGTAATAAAAAGAGGTCAGTGTTCCTTGCCAATTCTTCTCGTGAAGACGATGCGGCTTTTGGTATGGTGGTCACCACTTCTGGAATCCACTGATTACTTACCATCAGGCGGGGTGGAGCACTTTGGAAGGTTAATATAAAAAAATAAAAAAAATAAAAAGGTATTTTAAATTTAGTTTATTTTCTAAACATTCCACTACTGTATCTGTTTTAGTAAAAGTTATATTTAAATAAATATTCTATGTACGTTAGCAGTCAAACATTGGTCATTGTAACTGAGGATAAATGATTAACTAGAAAAGCAGGCGTGATGAACTAGATGCAGAAAATGATTTTCCATGATAAAATATAGGTATATCTTTGTTCCAAGCCTAACTGACAGAGCTGCCTTCGGACATAAAGGTATCAAAAATTTGAAGCGAAACCTGTGCCTCGCAGGATAGAAAGCACCTTCATTTCGCCAGATCCTAAACTGCTCATATACCGTCTTTATAAATTATATTAAGGTGTATTCGGGTAATTACGAATGGATTTTTGACAAGTTGAAGTGATGTTAGTATTTTCATTAAGTTACCTGTCAAAATGATGGAGTGAATGCTTGGCTTAGGTCACTTCGTGTACTTGAATGTACAACCTATCGGTCAATATTAAAGACTTCTACAAATATCATCGGAATTAGGAAATAAAACTGTCTAAAAATTCAATCCGTTTTATTTTACTGGAGTGCAATTCCGAAATATGTTCGGGTATTTCCGGATGACATTAAAAAGTGGCTTTTATACACATCTGTCACATGGTTCATATTTCTTTTTTGATCAGGTTTACCCGTCAAAAATTTATTTTTCAATAATATTAATAGAATCGCCTAAACATATTTGTTTGATACTTTTAGTTCGCATTTACCCGCCAAATATGAATCGGTTCTCAAACTTTTCTTACTTAAAAGCCATTTGTATGAATAAATACAAGGTTTTGAAATAAAATAAAAACGGCAAGTAATATCGTTTTATTTAAAATCAGATAAACAACAATAATCATAATTAAGTATGTAAAACTTTCGTCTTGTAGCTTACTTAATTATATTTTAGAAAACAATTATAATTATTTCACATAAAAAAGTACAGCCTCTTTCATTAAAACGTTTGCTTTGGGTTGTTACACTTAATGACTAAGTATAATTAATAACAAAATATCTTCGATTCACACTGTGGTATGCAGCACAGAAAAATTTTTCTGCCACTGAAAATCATATAAAACTCAATTTGCACACAGAGAACAGCAAAATCAAATTTTCAGATTGGTAAAATAATTATACAGTGTATACGACGGTTTGACATTAAATGAAAAGGCAGGTGTTACTAGCCAATATAATGATTTCTAATTAATCACAAAAGTAATTTGACGAAAAACAAAAATTTGAAATTTTCTAACAAAATAAATAATATTTTAATAGTAACGAAGTAATACACCATTTTATTATGACAAGTTCACTGAACTGTAATGAACGGCAACGTTTATCCTTCGACGTGGACTATGACTTAAGTCAGTGACCGTTTGACGTACTTACATAGTGTTAATTTAGAATTAAAGAAATTAAAAAAATTGTCCTGTGTCTAAACTATTGAAGATATTTAGTAGATTTTTTTTTGTCTCGCTTTATAATGTCACATACTATACGTAATTGCATTTAATGTCATACCGTCGTATACACTCTGTATATCCTAATGCTGACTCTGCACAATGAGTGTATCGTAGTGTGCGACTGATGTGCACGAGGTTGTGGGTTCGATCCCCACGCAGGACAAATATTTGTGACTTTGTGTACATTAATTGTATGTTTGTAAAGTCCCATGCAACACAGGGCTTGTAACATAGTGCGAGAGTTGTCTGTTCAAAAAAAAAGGTATACTTACGGAGATTGTATTGGTCTTTCGTTTATCGTATATATATATATATATATATATATAGTTTAGCAAGAGCGCAGAAACAGTATCTGAAAAAAAAATTACAAAATGACATAAACTTTGAGAACAACTGATCGCTCACATAGAAAATTAACATCGGGTAAATCGGGATTCGGAATTGTCCTAATCGGGTAAATCTGAAAATAACTAAAATATTGAGCTACTGTATTCTAAACAGACTTATTAGTGCACAAAAACGATAATCTATCGAATAAAAAGACAATCAATTAAATAACTTACCAAATTTCGTAATTATCGACGATCGGGTAATTCTGAAAATCCAAAAACGCGCGAAATATTCCCTGTTGTCGAAAATTGATGATTGTGACACGCGCGATCACTCGTAGCGACCCGAGGGAACTGAAGCGGGTAGCTGATTAAGTTGGCATTTAGGTGAATGTTGCCAGAGCGGTATAGATCCCCGCGTTTGGTGGAAATTTGTAATTATTGGAATAACCCGATTTTCGGAATTAGCCGAACACACCTTATATATTATCACAAAATCTCAGTTCAAACAGGAACGGCATTGTTTGTGACCTTGAAGTCATCGATGCGTTGCTAACCTCGTCAGTCGCATGTAAAATACCGTATGTCATTCATATGATAAATTCAAGGTAAATCTTGGATCATATAAAATTTCATTTGCTTCCTGACTCAGTTTGACATCGATTTCAAAGAAGATTGATAGTGTTTTTTTTTCCATTTTGCTTGTGGACATCCATAAAAGAATCACTTCACAATTCTACACAAAATTTAAGAGTAAAATATGCAAACGTATAAGATTGATATGTAACAATATCTAACACAAAATGT
The DNA here is from genome assembly GCA_963082885.1 of Parascotia fuliginaria. Taxonomy (NCBI): domain Eukaryota; kingdom Metazoa; phylum Arthropoda; class Insecta; order Lepidoptera; family Erebidae; genus Parascotia; species Parascotia fuliginaria. Next base: position 9,690,433 of record OY720187.1, read on the forward strand.
TTCTAACAACGCGCTCAGAGCTATAGTGTGGAATAAAATATTAGTAACATAAACACTGCTACCTAACGGGTGCGCATTTGAGTATTTATGATACAGATAGCCCTCATGGAACTCAGCCTTAGGACTTGTGCCCATTACACTTAGAAAATATGACTGAGCCTTTCCAAGTCAGTAAGTTGCATCGTGCGATGCAGATAATGCGATATTTGAGACCGGAGCCAGTGAATTTGTTTAACAATGGATTCATTGAAGTAATGATTGTTGTTGAATACATTTTATTGCAATAAATCCAGAGAAATGGAATGTCATGTTCGGCAGATTGCAAGATCCTTTTTTTATTTATTGACAAAATAATTCTCTATTTGTTCTGTAAATCTTCTCATTATCTTTATATAGCGTATATCCATACATACGCCATATAAAAGAGAGATGAGACGGGACAGCGAGATTTTTCCTCCGATTCTTATAAAAATGAAGAAATTATACCGTACAAAACACAACAGACAGCTACACTACCTACTACATTATTAGTTCCAGTGAATATTGGAACATGCAAATATGTACCAAATTTAACTTTTTTTTATTCTAATTTTGACGGAGGCAAGGAACGAAGTTACAATTGCCGAGGACTATGAGCATTGAACGGCGGTTACAACTTCTTATAAGTCACGATTTGCAATTAATTTGATAAATTTTGATGTAGCAGTGTTATGTCGTATCGTCCGTGATAAATAGTTTGCCTTTTGGATTTGCATCAACACTGAACTATCTCATTACATATATTTTATTAACCAGTAAATATATTATCTTGTCTTTACCTCGTACTCGTAGCACAGGTAAGTCGAATTAATCTCTCGAGACCAGCCTAAGAAGCCGCACTGTTTCACCATAAAAGTCGAGATAAATGTAAAATATCTTAGAATTTAGGTTAAGTACCGGCTGGCAGTTCAATAAAGACATTAGGCATTACGATAGTGATAGTTTATGTAAAGATAGCAACAATGATAAGGCAATGAAGTGAAGTGTTTAAGTACGGTTTAACATTGCATTGAAGGCGTCGCTAGTCATGATTGTGATCTAATTGACAGTCGTTATGTATTATTTAATATGTACACAATAATTCAAGTAAGTGTTGATAAATAATAGCATTTGCTATAGATTATTGTCACTAAAAAAGACTAATGTGCAAGTACTTAAAAGGTAGTAAACTTTTTACATTAAACATATTCTGCTGCTAAAATTCATATTAAAGTGACTTACTTAAAATTTAGTATTGTAACTGATTGGAAGATGCTACAAAGATTTTTTGCTACATTTTTGTAAAGGTCTTGATGTTTCATTTAAAACTTGGGCACTTTAGTTCAGTTGATATATTTCATAAAGCAGTTCCTCGACACTATCTTTCATTTGATCAACAGTAGATATCTACAGGTTACATGATATGACGTCACAAACATGTAAGACGATGTATTAAGGACACGTTCAAGTTCACATCTCGATATATTCAGTTACAAGATCGATGTCGGTCACACGCGTGTGCGCATGACCGACATACGATACCATCTTTGTACAAGTTGTCAATAAATACAATGCTTGATCAACCGACCATGTTGAATATAAATGTTTCCTTACACTAAATAAACAAACAAAAGAAAGAATGTGCTAATGTGTACAGTATGGGATAGGTGACGGGAATGATGAGGGAGGTGAAGAAAGAGGAAAGAGCGGCAAATTAGGTCTCCGGGGTTCTCCAGCAATCTTTGGGACCTGTCAAATAATTCAAAATTTTAAGTCTTACCTTATCGTCATCATCATTTTAGCCTCTAAAGAAAGATGTCTGAGTATTTACTGGACAATACCCTACAAATCGTAGACAAAACCTTTAAAAAATAATTGCGAACAATGTTGAAATAGCGGATAGTACTGTTGAAATATGACATTTATCAAATGTGTGAAAATAGTGAATAATAGTGATGTCGAAGCGACTAATTGTATATTTGATTGTTCCGAATCGATTTGAATAAATTAATAGATGTAAATGATGATATGACGTGGTTGGTGTACGATGCGTGCAGTATCCTAACGATTCATGATTTACGTTCACGGAGAATCGATTTCCCGCTGTTTTTGTCTTTTTATGGTGAGCGAGCCATCAAACGCAGGACGGTTGTTAATTAACGTATGTATAGATTGCTGTGTTCAGAGATAAAATATTAGTATGATAGTATAGGGGCGGGCGTGTGTGGCTCGCAATATATTAAAGCCTCTTTAATTTCGAAACTAATCATATTCTTTCACAGGGCTATCTAATTGAAGAGATCAAGATGAAAGTACATATTAGTCTGTACAGCTATCTAATAAATCTTAACCAGGTAAAGTTTTAAACTTCAATATTTTAGATGTATTTATTTTCTGACAGGTTGCAAATTGTCGTTGACATTAAATAATTAAATAAAATCTAGATAAATAAATGTATATCCTAAAAATATTCTCGACGCATACCTAGGACCTCTCAATAGTTATTATATATTTGTTTGACAAAAATGTAAATGAAGTAATGAAAAAGTACTTTATTATAGGAAACTAATCAAATAGTAAGTTTATAGACTGCCTATGAGAGGTCATTAACATCAGAAAGGTGTGCTCCTGACGCTAAGGTGAATGTAGTAAAGATGGTGATTTACTATATCCTTCATTTTATACACTAATATGAAACAAAACAAAATAAATGAAATTATATTATATTTTACCCGATGTATATGTAAAGGAAAGTTGTTTCTTTTCCCTAAATACATTACCTTTTACATACTTCACTGAAATAAGACTGGTAGGTAAAATGTTGTGTAATACATAAAATTTTAAATCAAATTAAGCAAATTACGCTGATGCTTTAATAAACACTGAATGGAAAATATTACATTCAAGGTCAAGACTATGGCATGCGAAATTTGCAAATAATTTTGCTTCAAACAATGATATTCTATTTATTTAAATATAATATCAAGGCTTCAAAAAAAAAATTCTTACATATTATTGCATCATTATGCATTGTGCACTGTATTTTTATGTTTTATGTGCAAGCGTGGCGATCAATGCTCATGGCGATGGGAATTAAAGTATGAAACAATTTTTTTGGAAAGAATGGAAACATGGATCTTTGGGAATAACCCCTCATGGGCTTCTCTAAGAGATGAGGCCTTTTCCTGCTGTGGGATGATAACAGGATGGTTGAATGATGATGGTTTTTCTTTTTTCTATTTTTACTTAAGAGACAGGCTCTTATCTGTGCAGTTCTTTTCATATTTCTGTCGTGTGGTAATTATAATTATTTAACCTCCTTGTATGTTGTAGCCTTTGCTCTTTCTATGTCTGTGTTGTAAAGGTTTCTTTCCATCCATACTTATAAATGCATAATTGCGTAAGGTATATTAAATGTAAGCTATACAGATCTAAGGTCAAAACTATGCAGTTAGAGTACTAAATAGACCTTTCATACTCACGGCACACGCTTCGATGACAACACTTGTGAGTACAAAAGCCTTTTAAAAAATGTCTGACGAACGCGTGAAACTAAACAAAGACGTTTCCTACACAGCCTCCGGATAATGGGGGATTTTAGGGGAGATGTCTGTATCCCTGTCTCTATTTCCTCCTTTCATCATACTCGTATACTAACAATAGTTTACATTTAGGTGTGTAACAAGTTGCCTTGTTTACACGTACAATGTCTTAGGTTCAATTTGCACCCGATATAAAAATTTGTATCATCCTCGAATATTAAATTTATACCTACTTACTTACAATAACAAATTCAAAGTACACCTTACTAGAAAATTTACTTGAAAATGTCTAAGTATTTCTAACTAGATTTACTAATTATCAGAAAACGCTCGAGTTGTACTACACGATTTTACAAGTATGTATATACATGATTGTACAAGTCATTGAATGTAATGTAGTTACGAAATCTTAAAAAAGTGTATTTATTGATTCATTTTATGGTTTATATGTATAATAGATGTAGGTACTAGGTAGGTATAAAACATAATAAACCAATATAACTCTTGTAACATCAAATTTAGAAGCCAGACAATGTAATAAATACATAATTTATGTAAACAGCGCCAATAGAAAACTGGATGAGTTTTATTACATTTGAATATTCACACAGGTAACAGATCAATTAAACACGCAATAAACCGTAATAAACATCAATCACGGTTTTCTAATAATATGTAATTCTATATTTATTGGCGCGCCAATTTGTATACAGGAAGACGTACTACACTTACGTCTTCGCTACATTTAATTTTGATGATTCTTTAGGACATGACCTTTTAACTTAATATTAACTCGACAGCCATTATCATGCAAAATGAACAAGCTATGCTCTTAATTTCTTACTATCATGCAAAATGAACAAAGTTTTACTCTTAATTTCTTCTTCTTTCTTTGTTTTTAATGCACCATCAGCTAAGCCGGTGTTTTTGCTATATGATTTGTATTATCAAAATTATAAAATGAGCGTCACACTTAGAAAAAAATTAAATAACATTTATAATTTAATCTCATCAAAACTCATGAATATTTTATTAATAATTACACATAAATAACACTATAAAAGTAGCTATTAAGTTACCATAAAACAAAAACACAATTTTATAAATAGACTTTAAAATTGAGGCTCTTTAGTTAGGTACCTAACTGGGGCCGCTCGAACTATCCCGCAAGTTGAGTTCACCTAGCGAATGTTTTGAATAGAGCAAATTATTTATTGTACTTGTATTTCTTATTTTTGTATTTATTTATTTTGTCTTGGAAAATTTGATATCCATCAACGTAATTAAAAATTGATCCAATGTGATGATCATCCTCCAAAGTTCTTTTCATATTGATGCTCTAATCTGAGTAATAAATTTTTAAAGCTATGAGAAACTTGAGCTATTTTAGTCGATGACAGAAAATGACTGTTCAAGATGTTATTCAAATGTTTAGAGATCTCGCCGCGTCGTCTATTGTCAAAAAGCGCCATTTCACATTATATAAAAGCATATTAGAGAAATGGAATAGTATTGTGTAATGTGAAGTCGTTGTATAAAACAGAAAGTTTTTTTATTTCATTTTGTTTTGACGTACAAAATTATTATCAATCATAATAATATTAACTAACACAAAATAAATGAATTTGAATTTTTAGTTTCTTTAGGAGGGTTTACGTGTCATGAGTGGAAACATCGCAATTTAGTGTCATATTTTTCGTGGTTTTCAATTTTTATCATTTACCGGGGCTATTATTTAAAAATATGTTCTGTCTGTATGCTAGAATTTGATAAAAACTGTTTATAAAGTAAGTAACCATAATGCTTACAGTTATTTTACTATGAAAATAACCCAACTAAGTTTCAAATGTATTATTTGCATATAAATAGAACTGTAAACGCAATTATTTCTTTCTTTATAAACAGGTTTCACCAAATCCTAATGTATAGACGAACATATTTTTAAAATATAGCCCCGATTAAATGATAAAAATTGAAAACCACGAAATAATATGATACTAAATTGCGACGTTGCCACTCATGACGCGTAAACGCTCACGCTTACCTATATTGTTTTTTTTTCTCTTCTTCTAGTTATTATTTATTATATTATTATGCTTTATTGTACACCAATAAAAAATTTGCTTAAAAAATTGTTGTACATTATTACGGTACGATTTCTTCCTTTATTAATAAAATTATGATAGATATTAATATGTTTCATTTGAATCGTTGTGGCCTAGTTTTAAGCACTTACGTCGTACGAACTTTCTATGTCTAACTTGGACATCATGTGACATGGTAAAGAAAAATATACCTAATAAAATAAAAAATCTTGAAAATTGCGTTTTCTATTTAGAACACTTTAAGTTTGATATTTTAAAGGGCTATAAGTACAAAAATCTAGTTATTGTATGTGGACTATGGTCTCAGAATAGAAGGTCACTCTGATAAGAGTTCTGATTCCCGCATTCTATAAGTTTATTAAAACAATACTGATGAATGCGATAAAATACGTACAAAGTCATTTCAATGTAATTTATAACGTGAGAAAATACAAGATACAGTGGCAAGTTAACAAATAAAGGAATCGCGATTATCCTATTAATCCTACTAACATTATAAATGCGAAAGTTTTGCGTGTACGTGTGTGTGTGTGTGTGTTATTGTTAACACTCAGCGCCTAAACGGCTGAACCGATTTTGATGAAAATTGATATACTGTACTACAGAGATTTGTACCGGAGACAGGCACAGGCTACTTTTTATCCCGAAAATCGATCTGGTTTCCGAGTTAATTTAATTAATTTATTAATTAAACACATCCAAATTTCCGCGCGGATGCGGCCGCAGGGCGCAGCTAGTGATATTATAAGTACCTACGCTATGTTCAATATTCTTGCATATGAAATTCGAATTTCAATAGCCCGGTAAACCACTTCACACAAATCTTTACACATTTTTAGGCACGTAGGTATGTTTAAAGTTTCATGTGCTTTTTGTTTAAGTATATCTCAAACAAGGTTTATGTCCTTTGTTTAGTTATAGTAATAGTTAATTTAGGTTATTCATTGTGAGACTGTCCATCACAGAACTAACATATTAAGGTGTTCAGTCTTCCATGGTTTTTCACTTTAGTTACATTAACTGAAGTGATAGCTGTCATATGGACTTCTGAAGTATAGTTGACCTTCTTTGGCATCTCCGCCTGCTACTTGCATGTTGACAAACACTATACTAGAGCAGAGCGTAATACAAAACTCTACTGTTGCTAATACAGTCTTAGGTGTGTAGTGTTTTCTAGGTACCTATTTAATTGCTACTAAAAACAGCACTACTAAACCAGAATGGATATTATTGCTCCAGCAATTTTCGTGGACGTTTCCAATAAAAATTTAAGCGGATTCGAGCACACCGTATCAATATTGTAGTTTTAAATCTACGCATTTTTTTTACTGTCGCTACATTATATAGCAGATAATGTTATACGAGGCAGCAAATTAACGACTAATAATTATTATTTACTCTATGTGTCACGAACGTTCAGAAACAAATAAATGGACCAATAAACTAACTGTATTGTTTGTGGCATTGCGTGCTACAATTTTTGTACGATTTGCATGTTATTGTACAACTAGTTTTCCGTCTATACGTAATGATTTATTGAAACAGTATCATAATATGTATCGATCTTAACTAATTAATTTTATCTTACGAGCCTCAAACTTTATGAGCAAAATTCCAAGTAAGTAGCTATCTGCCTTTTTTGTTCCAATACAATATTTTTTTTTTTGGGTACGGGATCATATATAAATCGCGAATTTGACGTTTTTATAATCTACTCTTTGTTCCCACACATGTAAAATCACGCATGTGGCCATGTACGATTTATTATGTATGATGGCCAAGGTCACATTATCGTTGTATCCTGCCACGCCATAACGGAACATACAAGGAACAAACTACAGTTTTACTGGTTCAGATTGTAGAATGAGCTTCTGAGAACCTCTGATTAAGTAGGTATTATTGTTTGTCTTCTTATAGAGTTACACTTTCATGGTATAAAACCACCGAGTCTTTTCTTGTAGCTATCGTAAAAGTCAACCTAAAGAATACCACATAATTAATATGCTGCAGCGTCACCTGCGTACTATAAATATTACCTTCCGGTAAAGATATTAAAACACTATTTCTTATAATCCTTCAGCAACACACTGATTAAGATTAGCCTGTAATAACAGGAATACCCGTTGTACTACGAGACACATAAAAGCCACTTTATGCGATAACAATATCAGATCTGTGACTTGTAGATGAGACTTGTAGAGGGTTATTGAATCATAAGCGCGTGTCAATAGTACTTTTATCGGTTAAATTCGATAGGGAGACTAGATTACGTTAGTGTCAGGCATTGAAGTGTTAGAATATAGGTATTAGTGTGTTAAATGTTTTGATACGCGATAATAATGTTGTTTAAACGTGAAAGTAATTTGAATAATTGTATGTAAAATGATTGTATGTCAAGTTCTGCTATTTTTTAGGGTTACTTGACAATGACTTTGCAAGGGTAGAATCATTTGTAAACCACATCGAAATTCGTTCAAATAATTTTGATTTATATTTATACGAACATGTAGTGGTCTTGCTTCACTTTAGGCAAAATAATAGAAGTAGTGCAATAAGTAGCGAAACATTGCTTCGCTTAAGACTACGTGAGGAATACAGCAGTACAGATTTTACCATAACACTTAGTTGGCACTTGGCATGTAGGTGATGTAGGTAGTTCATTTTATATGAAAATTCATAATGGTAGTTCTTTTTCTAGTGTGTTATTTCTTACATGTACTTTAGAGTAAACTCGTGTTGTCGTTAAAATCATCGTGTCGTGTTTTGTGCCAAATAGTAGCAAAATATCACAAGCCCTTAGAAAATTATTTTAATTTAACAAAAATAGATTTTAAACAAAGAAGACATTTCGGAGTAACTAGAGCGGTAATTCGCTTTGATCCCTGATGAACACTAGTTTCATAACACCACTGACCCGTACTTGAAATCGTGGATGATATTAAAAAAATGTAGTTTTTGTTGGTGCGACAAGAAATAATAACCCTACGGTCTCTGTGTTAAGTTTTTTACTAACACTTTAATGGTTTAAAGTTCTATACAAATACCTAGTTTATAAACATTATGGATTCTTCCTCCTTTCACATTAGATTTGATAAAACATGTGTGACCTCTAAAAAAAGGTACATGAATGCGAAACTCAATACGCCTACTTAGCCTATAAATTGTTTGTCCTTTGCATGTTCGAATATTTATGTAATGTATCTATTTATAAGTATTTCTTGGAAATAAACTCGAATATTGCACCTTATGTGACTGTTTTGTTACTGTTTTGTATTTTAGAATATAATTTAAAAATATGAGGATATTCATGATATCCCACGCGTTGCAATAATTCTATCACCTGACTGTCAAACGCCGAAAGGAAAATACCTAGCTAAACTAATTTTTACTTAACTCGTTGATAAACGAGGATGTTCGGCATTAGACATTTTACTGCTAAGATGATTAAAAGCAAAACAGTAAATCTTATCTTTCGGAAAGTTTAAGGACCTAGGTGTCTATATTTAACCTTTAATTAAAATCATTTACAGTTAAAAACGTTATGGTTTTATAACTGTTCAAATCTAAGGAATTCCTTAGTATCACTGACATCAGTCTTCAATGCTTTTCAAATTTACTAACAAGAGAGCAATGTTCCGTGACCAGATCATAACATAAGTCACCAAGAGTTGTCATGGTTAAATTTAGTGTAATAGTCTCCCGACCCTGTACAGTCTACGACAACAAGCAACAATACAACAACAGAGATATCAACGACTTGTACTTGAATATTTATTGCCGCTCTTCTTGCCAATTTTTGTAGTAAATATTGTATTTATTTTTATAGATTAATAGTCTTTATTGTAAGCAAGCTTAGAAGACAACATAAGTAATAATGTAAAAAAAAAATTGTCGCAGGTTATTATATTCCCGCTGCCTCTTCTCATACTGAGAAAACATGAGCATTGATCATTACGACTCCTCCAGACGGATTAAGGCCAGGTTTCTTTACCATTCTTTGACGTAAGTTATTACTGTTAGTTGTAAACATAGAAAGTACAAAATATGAATTGAAATAGGTTACATTGGTACTTTTTTCTGCCTAAAAAATGGCAGGTGCCTTAAGACTGGAAAAATATAAAATAGTACTTAATAATTGTATTGTATATCTTAACAATATAATACAAGATAAGTATAATTGCAATTATAGGTTCTAATAACAATAGTGTTTAAATAAATAACACTTGTAATAAGTATAAACGATTGCGACATTTCATCACTTGCTTGTTATCCGGCATTTGTATCGCCATCTTACAGCTCAAAGCAATATCATAATATTGTATTAAACTTATGGAACACTTCCATTGGACTGAATAAAAGCCCGATTTGCAATGAAATAGGTAATAAGTATATAATTTACATAAATTTCTGTTTATTTCAAACACATAATGAACCAGTATTACGATAATAGATGATAATTTGTGTTTGTTAACTAATGCAAAATAGGAAAAGCGTTCTTATTGATATTTTGCAGAAATACAAAGTTCATAAATTGTAACAAATTTACTAACTACTTTAATCATTTATTGAAATAATAAAAGATTTATTTATTATAAGTAAATAACTATTTTTAGCAATTTCAAATAAATAAATTGAAAATAAACAACGCATGAAACTAGTTCGTGGAGTTCGTGGCTGTATGCTGATATCATTAATTACATTTTGTATACCATATTTAGTTTTTAAATGTCCTAATTTACACTTCATGGTGAACGGGTGCATACAAAACACGCCCCGCATAGCAGTGCATTGCAATAAAACACATTACTCCTACATCATTAGCTCGAACAACTATTAATCCTCTATTACAACGAAACACAACACCTAACACGCTAATAACACAGATATATCTATTGTTCGCTCCAAATACCTGGCCTATTACACGTCAATTACGTTTGCATTAGAAAAAAAATACGCACGCAGAAAAAAAGCTATTCTAAATTTGAACATAAAAATTGATGATAATAATAGGTAGGAGAGCATACAAAACATTTCGAACTTTAAAAGCTACAATTATTATATTACTAACACTATATTATTATCGACATAATCGGGTATTATCGGATATAATCGGGTACGCATATGCAGGTGTGCCGACACCGTTACTCGATGGCATTTTGATGCGCGCACGCGTCTCTCTAACACATTGCAAATTGACGGCTTACGTCTATCTGTGGGTTTGTAATGAGAACGTGTGTTTGTTTGTTTGGGTTAAGTTGTAGAACTATAAGATCGATTTGCGGTTTTGTTTAATGTTGTGATAAATATTTTATTACATTTTATGGTAATTTATAAACAGTTAAATTGGTTTTGATCTTATGGGTAGCGGTTTATGCTTTTACTTGTACTGTGTCTGCAGTGAATAGATAGTTTTGAAATTGCCTTAAGAAAGGATATCCAGTATTAATCCTTTTTAATGGTTGTGTTGAGACAGCTGCTCGTGGACCTAAGAATCGCCCAGAGCTCATTTCAGTTGTCTTCAGCTGCTGCTGCAACACGCAAAACAATGTAAGATCCTTTTTCTGCTAATATTGTAAACGTAGATAATGTTTACAAGATTGGCTGCTTTAGAAGTATTTGTAGGAAACCAGTAGTCACCAAAAAGAGTGAAACATTGATTACATATAAAGCCTTTCCGTCGATTAAGAAGCTAGGTTTGCATCCAATCACCTAAGGAGTCTGCCCACTATACAGGACCATACCATGACCGTGCTATGAACGTATCAGGATCGGAAAGCAACACGATACGCCCTACGGCCCCTACTATGCCCACTACAGCAACGCATAATAGTCTCGCCGATAATAATTACGGACGCTCCATGCATGGCACGCTGCGGTGCTGGACGGAGACGGAACAATCTACTGAGCATAAAGCATAGTCTCATACTTTTCAATACAATATTTATACATGAATATTTGTTTGCCTGACACGCTACTATTACGGTGATAGTATGGTACGTTGTAGTGGGCAGAATACTTTAATGAAAAAAAATTCGAAGACAAAGAAACAAATCCACGTCGAAGAGTTTAAGAAAAGGTGTCAAAGGAAGTTATAATTTTTGCTGACGTAAGATATCGTAAGTTTTCTATGTTTTTTCAACTACCACTATAAATTGAATGTCACACTACCTAATACATAACAAAGTCAAGCATTTTAAAATTGTAAACCATTTTACGTGACCTTAGCAAACTAATACCCGAATGTCAAGATCTTTTAACATGATGATAAATAGGTTATCATTAATTAAGGTCTACTTATGTTAAAAATATTCACAGTAAGTACTCGGTATATAGTTTTTAGTCAATATTGACGTCTTATTGAGTAATAATGTACAAGTTTCAAGTTACATTTCTTCACATAATACCAAGATCATTAGATTGATATCTTAAATACTCTGCCCTCTTTACAAAGACCTTAGAGAACCATATTTAGACCTGCATCCGTTTATCAAAGCATTGGCGGTGGTATTGGCACTGTCTTTAAATGAAATGACACCTTATAAAGTCGGACTCATTAGACAACAAAAAACTGTTTGCAAGTAGGTTTTCTATAAAAAATGGTCTAGTGTTAAGACCTTTTACACGAGGTTGTAAGATCGAAACGTGACTTATCTATAGATGCACTGTCTTTCTAATTTTATCTTGGACCGTCATATTACTGACTAATGATAAAAAAAATATCGTAGAGAAAATTAATAAAAAAAATCTAAAATGGAACATAAATAGTTTTGAATTCACGACTTTGAATTTTGATGGCTAGATATAGATACAGGTAGTTATGACTAGTTATGAGTTTTTAATTACGAACTATGCTGAATATAAGAATGTATGTAAATTAATTAATGCCATCTATAGATAATTCGTTAACGAATTGGTTCGTTTATCTCAGTAAACAACTGCAAGAAGTCCTGTTATTTTTACTCAATCATGTTAAAACTGGCGTTGATTCGCTTCGCTAAAGTATGAACCGAGCTTAGCGGCTACGAAGTTAAATACATTGTCAGTGCAGCCAGGTACCCCATCCATCACGGCAGCCTATCGCAATATAACGGTAGCTAGCAGTACTCGTTGAACAACATTAGTGTCATTGTTGCCCGCTTCATAATGATCGGGAATTTGTTGCACATCGTATATCACTGACAACTAGTTTATGTTCTAAGAATACTTTGTTAGTGAACTTTGTTCTGAACAAGAAGTATAGGTAAATTCTAGCAGAGAAACAAATTTAGGTTAGTTTAAGAAGACAGGTATCACTCTACTCTCTAGTTTTGTAACTGCCAGCGGTCGACCTGCTGGTAAATGTTAGCTGTGGTTTAAACACTTCAAAAGTGTCGGGGATGACTGACCAGTTTAGATTAATAGAATATTAAGAAAACAATAACTACTGGTTGACACCCATATCGTTGCACAGCAAGTAAAGGACAAAAATGACAACAATTTTACACAAGGTAACTTATAAACAATTTTGCGCTCGACGAATCGTCAGCAAAAAAAATGTAAATGAAAGAAATCATACACAATTATACCTATTTACATACAATGAAACATATTTTCCCGAGATTTTTTTTCCGGAATTCATACCACAAATCGGTTTGATCAAAATTCAACGAGCGAAATTAGTGAGTCTAAATATTATTTATATTTTAATTGGTCCATTAGATATTTAATAGGCAAAGCTAAAAATATGGCTTAAGAAAATAAACTTATTGGGCCGGTTGGTATTAAGGTCACAAGATGATAGACTTAAGAAAATCTAACTCTACGGCACAAATATAAAATTTAAAACATTCGATATAGTAATTAGTCCAGACATTATTTAATAGGCAGAGCTACACATATGGATTAAGAATATAAAATTAAAACCAATAATATCAGTTAAACCGTTAATGAAGTGATGTACGTATAGGAAAGAGGTTTATTGGGTAGTAAACCCGTTTTATTCCAAGTACATATTAATAAAATACCTCCACTAATTAAAAGTAAATATTGCAACGATTAATGATGTTTATAAAAAAGAAAAATTCACTTTGATCCTAAAGTACCTACCTAATCTTATTTGATTTGCTATCAATAAGAGCGACAAGGAACGGTAAAATAATATTAACTTTTATATTTGGCGGTACCACTTGAAATAGCTTTACAGATATAGAAAAAAATTGCGGATGAAAGATTTATACTATGATCATTTTATCTCGTATAAGTAACTTTATGTTATTTAAAGCTGAATCTCAAAATCAAATCTATGTAAGTCTTCAAAAATTATAATAGTAAGGAAATGTTACCTAGGCATAAAATTAACATGGAACATTCTCAACTAAGACGTTTATGGCCAACAAAATGCATCAAACCTATCAAACGCAATAAAAACTACCAAGAAATAAACTTAATTACAACTTTCATCATTTTCATTTCGTCATACGAAATAAAGAAACTGAAACAAAATACGTACATTAACTTCTTCATGTATCTTCGTCTTGCCGAAAGCAACGTGTAAGTCTCCTTATGCCCGCCCGTGGGCAACACCTTCACCACTTTCGACTTCATTCGTCACCACACAAGTCTAAACTTCCTAACTTTACAAGTCAAATCGTCCAAGTCACTTTCTGTACTCGAATTTAGTCTCTTCCACTGGAAACCGGCGTCTAAAATTAAAGAGAAAGAAGGACTTTATTTACAGAGAAGCGTATAGTCAAAGTAACTGCAAGCTACTAATAGGAAAGCCAATACACAGTTTAATTAGTAGATTAATGATTCATGCAATTTATTAGTATTAAACATGCTCAAGCAAGGAAAACAAGGTTTAAGGAAACAGTGCAAAACGCTAACCACAATGATATTAAACGCTTCTGAACATAATTACAAGGCAAACAATAATTAAAACGAAAAATAACTACATTTACTTAAGTTGTTGTTATTGTAATGTATTATTTTTGATAATTTGAGTCATGATAACGTGAATATCGCTACACTAAAGTTATTTTCGTGTAATCATCTCGTTTTTTCTACTCGTTCGGCACTGGCTTGGTTTGTTAGAATTGCTTCAGCCATGCTTAGACAACACAACCGTGTCCATAGGCATCACCGTGGACCGTAAGCTTAGTTCACACCGAAATTAAATAAAAATGAATAACCATTATTCAAATAGTATTACCATAGGAATAGAATAAATGACTTCATTTTACGAAAGCTAAATTAATTGTAAGCTTATCTGTTTAGATTAGATACAGTTGTGTGTTAGATACTGGGCCAAAGAGAAACGTTATCGGAAATGAAAACTGGTCCGATGATTGCTGATACAATATCAGAAATCATCATGGGGGTCATGAGAACGGAAATATAGGTGTTCCTATCGTTAATATTGATTTATTTAACCGTTTCATTATGTTTGACGGATACAAATTAATTGTAAACACATAATTATTTACTGCGGTAATATCAGCAAATCAAAATCATTATCAATTTTTGTGTTAGAGAGCGTTTTACTTCCACCTAATATTAAGCACTGTCAATCACCTTGGACTAATGTTAAGTGTAGCTACTCAATTCATTAGAGTATATTATATTTATATTATAAACTTGAAAAAAAGTGGCAAACAAGCATAAGGATCACCAGAGGGTAAGTGGTTACTGTACCAATTAACATGCCCTCGTTCTCTAAGCACTGTTTCAACAGAAGCAATACAAAACGCAACCAAGTCACTGTCGATCGGAAGGGAAATAGGTATAAGGGAAGGAAAAAAAAGGAAAGCCATCGATTCTATATGGCAAATACCTTACAAATGGGTAAATAATAGTAGGAGTCTTTCATCTGAAATTATAAATACCTACTCGTATATTATTTACTAGTAAGCTAGTAACCCAATGAAATTGGTGTCATTTTACTTTATTAAAGAAGGCAATATAAATTGTGACTGACAAATTACCAAATAAAATAATCTATTAATTGATCTTCTAATAGATAAAATAGAAACTAGAATAAATGGCTAATTAAATAAATATGATAACAGTTTCGCTTTTCTTCATCAACGCGAAGACTCACAGCGGATATAACGCAGACGGTAACTTCCTCCAAAGTATTGATAGGTACTTAAGGAATATTTATTTGAAACTAGGCTAGTCAATATAAATACCTACAGGTTTATTTTCTGATGATGTTGATTTATTTTGTTTTGATAAAAAAAAAATATAAATTACTATTTTCCTTTACATTCTCTAAGTAGATATGCCATGGACGTTATTGACTTACGGTGAAGGAAAACATCGTGCTGAAACTTTGACTTACAAAATAAGTCTGTATTTGCCAATCCGCTTTGAGCAAACGTGGTGATTAATGCTTATCCCTTCTCTGTATGAGAAGAAGCCTTTGCCACAGCATTACGTAGATATTGAGCCTTTGCCTTGTAGTGGGACAGTAACGGTCTCATATATTATTATTAGATATTATCAAAATTACATTTCCTAACAAAAGATAAGGTATTAGGCAGATTCTAATAAAATTCGCGAGAGTGCGATAATTTTGAACCTATCAAATCTTTTTTAATTATCAACTACTGCCACATCTGAGGTTTTTATAGTTGTAGAATTTTTCTAAATATTAATTAACGGTATAAAATAATACAATAATTAGATATCATCACAAAGCATTATTCTGCTAACGGTATACAGATAATCTTAATCTCGATGTGGCCTTGTATTTAGGTTTCATACAAAAGGTTTCTTTATCGCTGCCCAAGTTTTTGTTCACTGCTTTCTATCGAAACATTGATAAACCGTTACGTGCTTTTTACTGGCGGCAATTGTTGTTTGTAATCTACGATTTTATTACATAATAATATTTATAATTTGTTTATAAATACTCCAAAGTATCTTAAAGAAATGTTAACGTTGCCACAGCTGCATCAGTGGACTTTTTTAAGCTAAAAACAGATAGATATAAATTTTACTCGGTACAATATGAAGTATTTTATTTTAACCTACTACAATAAAAGAGCTATGAATGCTTAATGGGTCTTATAAATCGCCTAAAACGAATCGTAACAAAGTTGAGATTTGATAAATATCACACCATGATATGAAAAGATAATCTCGTTTAAACAACGGAAGCTTGTGGGCACCCATTATCTCAGAGATATGAACATTTTAAAGTCCGTGAACATCTATACCTACTATTATAAAAAGCGGAAGAGTTTGTTTGTTTGTTTTAACGCGCTAATCTCAGGGACAGTCGGGTTTGAACAATTATTTTTGTGTTTGATAGCCCAGTTCTTGGAAAAGGTTATAGGCTAACGTCACGCTATTGGCGACTGGAGCGGAGCAGTAACTAAAGACGCGGGTAAAACAGCTCCGCGGAAAGCTAGTTATTTAATATACGAGTAACTAGCACTTGAAATACAAAGTCGCATAGTAGATATAATTATAATATTTTAAGATAAGTAAAATCAAATATTTTTTGTCTCACTACTCTAGAGAAGAGTATAGGTAGTTAACAGTAACACAAAAAATAATTTGAAGTTGTCGTGAATTTTATTGATTTTGATAACTTAATGAAACAGCAAATAGGTATTCATTTTAGTCTCGTCCATTTCCATTCCGTAGATTATATTTATATTAGAAAATATCATCATATCAGCCAAAAGACGTCCACTGCTGGTCATAGGCCTCCCCCAATTTTCGCCACCGTGGCCGGTCGTTCTGAAGTCGATCAGTCATTTGAAATCGTACCCGGAATACCTACCAATAGATTCCCTGTCCCTTATTATTACATCGGACTTGTATACTCCCAGAAAAATATACGTGATTCTTCTACATAAAATACAGAAATACGGTAGAGTAATAAATAAAAAAATAGAGTACCACAACATTTAATTAAGGACTACTACAAAAAATTGCTTTTACCTTTTACTTTTGCGTTTATAGTCCTAGGAAGCATAAATCTACATTTTTGATTCTAAAAATAAACGAACATTCTCAAAGGCAATAAACTCATTGTTTAAAATTAACTAGAGTCGTTAAAAATCGAGATGATATAGTTGGAAAAGAAAACGAGCGGCAAAGTGTAACAAACAGTGAAAATATGAATAATTTCCTTAGATATGGATGAGATATAAACAAAGGTAAAATATATTTCTATGAGAACAAGGCGTGGTAGTAGGTAAGCCCGTTACAAACATACGAGAAATAAAACAATTAAAGCCGTGAGAGAAACCTATTTGAAATGATACGGCTTTTTTAAATGTTTGAAAGATTTGACATTTGAATGGATGCAAACATTTGTAACATGTTCTGTTGTAAAGAAACATTGCTATGATTCCAGATATTAATGTACTCGAACATGAATTGTTAGTAGGTTATGCAAGTAGGTGAAAGATTTGTATGTAAATGTGATGACGATGACCGAGCGCAATTCTGAAGTGACGATAAAAATAGTAATATTAAGGCGTGGCTTAAAAAAAAATGGGTGTTAAATAGAGTACGTATCTAATTAATTATTTGTTTTTTCTGATGTTGAAGCACGAACGCATAACTTTTGACAATTACTATTATTTAGTGCAAAATACGAACTGTCCGCCAGCATTTACAATATTCTCGTGATGTTCACAAAGTGAAACGCGAAAAGCGATTTTAATACTCAGTTCAGCTTTGATGTAAATAAAGATTTATAGTTTTAAACATTTAAACGTTTTAGGATGTACTGGCACAACTATTCTGAGTAATATCTCAGGTCTCATTATAAAAAAATACAAGTATATAAATTTTATTGCATCCTTGATCAATAGATTAAAGTTTCGCAATTTCTTTAAATTATTGAAATTTAATTTAATTACAGCATAAGCATTTTCAATATGAAGATTTCTCATGTGAAGATATTTTATCCCGTACTCTCTAAGGTAATACTCTGAGGTAATTAGTGTTATTTATACTAACTAGCAGTAAAATTGATATAGTTAAAGTTAATCAATAAATGAGAGGAACGACCTTTACCTCGAAGCTACCATATTTTACTTTTATAACTAGCTACTGCTGCTGCCTAATGGTTTGCCTGTTGTCAAAAATTAACGACACAGTCTAGTATTTGGGATTGTTTAGAGGCTTTCGACATTACTATAATATGTAACGTGTTTGCTCGAGCAAGTGAGATATTTGTCCGTGGTAATTAATAACTAGCCTAGGTCACTTCGACCACGTCAATACAGAAAACTGCGTCAATCCGTCATTTGATGTGAAAAAGGGAACTAACAATCTGCTCAGATATAGAAGTTTCCACCCTCTCACAGAGCTATTGAAGTAAAAGCGTTGCAGATCAATTTATCCTCGCTTTTTTTCGTTCTTTACCTTCTTTTACTGACGCCTACGACTTTACATACTTTACTTTATATCTTTTTACCTTGCATAAAAATATTGGAATCCCTAGAGAACACATTCATGCCATGCCAATAATCCCTATAATCTACGCTAATCATTTAATTAACCGTATTCTAACCATCTAAAAGCTAAAAAAAAAACTTGCGTTGTTGCTGTAACATCACAAAAATAAAAATAATTGGTCTATAATAAAACATGTATGATTGACGGCATCTCCAATTAAAACTGATAAATATATTTACGATAATGCAATAAAGTCGGACCTATGATCAAGTTAAGAATAGGTACGTATTTCGCAAAACGCATTTCGCTAGCGGCTGTTACTATTATCGTAACGACTTAATCATACAACATAATAACAGTAGCTATTGTTAACTTTCGTTAACACCTACACAAGCATAAGTTAAATAAATGATTAATGGTTAATCAAAGGTTAAGTTACACATTTTTGATTGAGATGTAGGTTAACAATTATTGCGAAGGTCAGAGAATGCATTGACGTTTTTAAATTTATTGTTGTATGTAATAATTTTTATCTATCAACTTAAAAGAGTTTACTATAGTCATTACGCTTAACACTTATAAGGCAGGATGCTGCCAGACAATGGCTTTCTAGGGTACAATTGATTCGACAATCTAATGTAAACATGTTTAACGCCAACTCATTTGACAGGTTTACGTGTTCATTTTCAATAAATTCATACCTAATGATTAATTGCAAATGTTAACGTGTCTGTTTGCTGCGTTTTCACTGCAAAACCGCTAAATCAATATTCATGTTTGGCATGAACACAGAATTGAATCATAAGCAACGCGCAATCTCGAACAAATGCTAGATTATGTCGTAAGGCCGAATTGAGTGATGACGAGAAACGTTTGGAAAACTCTCATCTGCACCATTGATGGTGCAGGTCAATGGTGCATACGGTACGACGGGGGATAAACCTGCAAGTAATGTACATAATATTCACCCAGATTTGCAAAAATAACATTTGCAAATCATACAAATATTATAAGCAATGACGTGTAGCCAAATAAGTATTTCTGTTTATGTTACATCGAATAAATGAGACCATCGTTTTTCTGCGTAACTTAAAAATTAAGACCACAAAACTGTAAAATCAAATTATAATTTGGAAGGAAGTATGATGGTGTTTTAAAGTCGATAAGGAAATGATCGTCATTAAGGCATTATAACCTCATTAGGTTGTCAAGTTTAGTGTAACAATAGAATGGTAGGCGGTATTTGTAAGTCAACAAAGTAATTTGACTTTACAACAAAACGATAAAAGGACAGGCTTGTTGATTTGTTAGGCAACTTTGTCTAGTTTTGCCATGACAAAATGTCTATAGATAACAAATAAGATTGATATTCGGAGACTTGACATTTAATTTTATTTTGCGGTTTGTCTATTTTGTCAAGACTTCTAGACATCAAAATTGGTTGAGTATTTTATAATGTGATAGGTACTATAAGGTTCTGTAATCCGTGCTATAACTCCTTCTTTGTGAAACTAATATTTTTCTACAAGTCCTAAGGCCTTAGTGTGACTAAAGTTCGAAAATACATATAGTAAGTAAAATGTACATTACTATATAGGAGACCTGCATTACTTACATATTACTTTAAGTAATTAAAACAGTATCATCATAATCCGCATAATATTCTGCAAGTGCATTTTGTGCAAGTTTACTTGAAACTTTAAACACAACAAACTAAGCTCATGCAAATTTTCCACAAATGTTTGCTAAGTGCAACGAGCGACTACTTTTAGGTAGTTTTTACTTTTACATCTTAAGTATATTAGCTTCTTTAGTTATTGATTCCTAAGATTATTTACAATAGATCAATTATTGTATTTGCTGTTGAAGATAATTTCAGAGTCTTCGAACAGGTCAAGTTTTGTAGGTACTTAAAAGACTGGCTGATTTTGTAGGTACTCCGTAGGTAATGGATGTTGGATTAATTAGCAATTTTAAGAACAAATTTACACTACATTACTCTTACAAAAAATATACAATCACATTTTTCATTTCCTAGTGCAATATCAAAACCATACTTCTACATAACAGCAATAAATTAATAAATTAATTTATCGTACATTTCCTAGAAGTACCAGCTCAGTCATCACCAGTGTCTATAGTGCAATTTTATATCACACCTTCAATGCAAAAGAGACATACATAACACAAAATATGCCTCTGAATCTGTACCTTGTGGTGATCAACACAAAGTTTAATATTGCCAATATTGTTTAACCCATGTTATATCGCTTTACCACTGACGCAATATTTATGTATGTATCTCGTCAATTATTCAACAAATGACGCCTGCGCAGCTCTAGTGATAATCGGCTGTGCAGCGATAACTCAGCTACAAGTTGTTCGCTGACACAGTTCTACGCCTCCAGGATTAGGTCATTAGAAAGCCCACGTCGACGGTACAATATAGCTATTCTATGAAATACAATATAAAACAATTGGTTAAATATAACAAATCTCAAGATGATCCTAAAGGCTAAGTGGGAAAATAATTGACATAATTCAAATTTTTGAGATGGTATTCCAATAACAGACTAAAATTTTACTTCACTTGTGAGAAACTTGATATATTAGCATCTGCATACGGTACAGAATGAGATCTTGAGGAAACCATTAGAGTATCCCCTAGATATTTTTGCCATTAAAAGTAGGCATGCAATATACTGGTTCTAGTCAGGTGAAAACCTAACGCCTAAACAAATATCAACAGTATATATTAGTCCGATCTAATCTGCTTTATGTCATAGACGCGCATGCGAATGAAAACTTCGCATATTTTGTATCCCTTGTCGGCAGTTAGATTAATTACTTAGCTAGTACCTTTATTAAAAACTATAATAATATCTATGTAGACACAAATATATGTGTAGTCAGTAACAACAGTAGGTACACTGTGCTAAGCAAGTAGTGTACTTTAATTGTTATATGTTTAGTACATTGGCTTGGTAATTTGTATAAAAATATCGTAAATGTTATTAAAGAAATATTTTAAGGATTCTTGTTCCCTCATTGATTTTTAAAGAACGGTGCACAGTGTACAATATCAATTCTCTAAAAGATGAACATAAACATCGAATGAGTACTTTGTTAGCTAACAACTGCAGTTTCTTAAATCATATTATGGTAATCGACATGAAGAATTACGTAGTACAAACACAAGCGATTGCAAACAGTGTTGTTAAGTGCATCATAATTCACACAAGTTACATTCTTCAGCGAAAGTAACGATTAACAGCCAGTTTGCATTTTATTTGTTACTTTCATTTCGTACTTTCATAATAACTGTACTGTGTAAATGATCATTATTATAATTTGGAGTAGTTTAATTATTCTATTAAATAATATATGATTATAGGCCAATTTGCGCGCAGTCAATTATAAAATATCAGAATATTATTAAAATTTAGTAATAGCAATTTTATTATACTGTCAAACAAGTAGCAGAATATAAATATCTACCTAAATAAACTTAGGATCTTATTGCCACTATTTAAATCTTTACCGTTCAAAGTAACGATAAAGGGTATGTTACAAAGAAAATTTATATTCAAACTAGCTATACATTACAATTTTCAATGTGCCATTCAGTATTGATTACGATAAAAGAGATGAGCCTACACCTAGTATAAATTTATTGATAGAATAAATTGAATAATAATGCATTATGAGTTGTTTGACGTTTTATCTTGTAAAAATACAATTTGGTATGTTGTATATAAAAGGTTATAAATATTTATATTGCTTACCTATGTGTGGTGTTAATGCGGGTTTTGTTGTTACCGAGTCCGATAACAAGGAACGGTAAGTGTAAAAATATGTGCACATTTAAGTCACTAATCAACCGATAGAAACTTGTTAAATCGCAGCTAGAATACAAAGACTATCTTCATCGTACAGACAGGTAAAAGATTCTGAATTAGCAGATATTCCAAAATGCACGTAGTGCACGTAGGTTAACTACAATTGTTTTAAATTGTTTGTCAAACGTGTCCGTTCATGGTTTTATTGACAAATTTATTATACAAGTGGAATATATAAAGGCACAAGGCTAGCGGCTCCTACGCGAAGCGACCATCGATCGTAAATCTAGGACTAGTCTAGACAGTACTCACAGTACTTAGATAACCGTATTAAGTGCCAAAAAACGAGCTGTGGGTGAAACGGCCAAGACACTAATCGCAAAATTGTGCAATTGTGAGAAAAATGATCTCATGTGCATGACTTTAGAAGACTGGTAAAAACCAAGGTTTGATGGGCTTCAATTTAAAAATAATATAACTATGTCAAATGTAAAAACTTTGTAATAAAAAAAAAATAACTTAACGATGTGTCGAAAACATCAGTTGTTTTCTTTATATTATGTCTATAATTTTTGCATTACTCGAGATGTTCAAATAAATTTGTTTAATCCACTTTATCTTTGACAGCTGTCAGGTCTTGCATTAATCATGGCCGCCCTTGAAATGAGCCATTAGGCACTTACTTGATTGAGTATTTTAGACGCAAGATTCCACTCGATTTTAAGCAACCGTATCAAAATCAAAAGTAATTGGACATGACAACTAAACCAAATCAGTGTGACGTTTACGAACGTTTAAGAGCTGGTTTGAGCAGGTAATGCAGAATTTCTACTATTATAGTTAAATGACCCGTTATGTGCTCAGGCTTCATGGGTTACAAAACTGTCTGAAATAAGCCGCGGTTTATTATAATTGTATAATAATCAGTCATAGTTTTGTTTGACTACAATTTTAAAATAAAATGTTCTAATTGCATTGTTATGAACATTCCTCATTCTGGTAAAGCGTTAAATATATGTAAAACACATGATTATGAGGTTAATTTAAACTGTTTAAACTTAGATGCATGCATGCTATGGTGTTATTCGTTTCGTAGGACAGTCTCTCTGAAACCAGTTCAGCTGAACGAGTTGTCTTGTTACCAATTAACGTCAATCAGTTCGAATGAATGTTTATCAGGTGAGAATTTAATGTGATTTCTTAGCACATAAGGGCATAAATCAGCATTCTATTCCAATAAGATTCGTCGTTAATATTTCAAGTTTTAATCAGCATTAAATTAGGAACAGAACAGCTTACAAAGCGTTGAGATGGCGATGCTGTGTAGTTTGAGTCTGGCTACTTTTGAACATGAAAATTAAATAATTTTGTCGCACGTTGGGTAATTTCGTATTATATTAAAATTCGAACTGGATCATTATTGACAATAAATATCTACTAAAGGTAAAACTTGAGAATCAATACGTAAAAATAATGACAAAGAGCATGTCGTATTAAAGATATCTTAGTAGCTATGTTTTAAAAAAAATTGTACATAGGCAAAGTAAATAGTAAAAACAACCAACAAATGATGTGACAGGCTCTCCGGCAAGATTTATTTCATACGAATGACATTTTATGTTACGGCCATAAAATGTAACGAGACTTGCATTTTCAAAATGTCTTTGTTGTTCTATTCAAACTGGTCCTAAAGTTTCACTGATATAAGTTACAAATGAGACAATTGCTGCTCAAAATTATGTCTACTTAGAATACACAATACGATATCAATATCCATAAGCTTCACTTCAATACCCAATTTACATAAATTTCAGAACAGACTGCAGCAAACATTGAGGTTAACCTTTACGAGCGACATTGTCTCCCAAAACTAAATCTGAACTAAAAGTATTTCAAACATAAAATTTCACTTTAATGTACTCAATGCACTTAGGCAGTTTTAAAGCGGCATGTCTAAGTTCTCTATGGGTGGCAAAGCAAGCAAAGTTTCTAAACCCTTGTTTTGCTTCGGAAATAATAACAATTGCAAATAATTTCGCCATATGCACGGCTTCACTATTACCTGCAATCATTAAAACATTTAAGACCCGTGTGTGGTATTTTCGCAGAAACCGCATACAAAACCGTATGAACAGCGAATTTTGAGATGTTTTTATTTCAATTTAATGGTCAGAAACATAAAAAACAGCTTTAAAAGTATCGAGCTCGAGAATTTTACGTAGTCAAGTCGACTGTGATATTTCAAGGCGCATTAAAGTTGAAGGTAACCTTTATACTTAATACCAATATAGGACCAACTAGCTGTTGCCCGCGACTTCGTTCGCGTGAAAATTCAGATGTGTGCCTGTATGAGAATATTTCTTACCTAATCTTACGAAAATCGTATATTGTATTAGTAATAAATATCAGTATAATCCGTCTGTAAGGCGAATCCGATTTAAATCTATTCACCCGCTACCCCTAAAACAGACGAAATTTTGCGATGTTTAACGAAACTTGGCACTCCTATTTTAAAAAACTATAGATGCTTCATACAAATTTTGTTCCCCTTTATACTCCAGGGGAATTAATTTCGCAAAATTCCGTCTTAGAGAGCACCTATTTGCAAAATTTGAAACTCCTAGCACTTGTAGTTTTTGAGATTTCGTGATGAGTGAGTGAGTGAGTGACCTTTCGTTTTTATATATGTATAGCTTCTGCCCGCGGCTTCGCTTGCATGAATATCGTTTTTCAATAGACATTTTTATATTGTTTAAATACTGTTTTGCATACTATTTCTAAACTCATCATCATCACCATTCGTACAAACCCTCTTTCACCTACCTAAAGATATCCCCCGTAAAACAACATACAATACACAAAGGCAAATTTTCACTACAATAACTTTCCCCTTCCCCTCTTTTCCCCTCCCTTCCCCTCCCTTGTAAATAGATACATATTATACATAGAAACACCCAGACCAATGCAAATAGACATGTTCATGCTATAAATATTTGCACTGAGCAGGAATCGAACCCGCGACCTCACAGTCCATACACAGTACCACCGAAATACAGAGGCAGTCGATTTCCCCCTGACTTTCCCCTGACTTCCCCCTTACTACCTCCGCACTTGCCCCTTACTTCTCTCTTCCTTTCCTCTTCCTTCCCCTCCCTTACCCCTCCCTCCAAATTTCAAGTCGCCAACTTCAAAAGCAAAGATCTTTCCATACAATATTTCATCCCTTATTTCACCCCTATAAATCCACCCCAGTTAAAAAGAAATTATGAGCGTATTTTTTATTTAAATAAAAGTATCCCAAAACAAAATTTCAAAGCTGTAAGTTAAAAAATGAAGACGTTTCATACAATCGTTTTCATCCCTTTTCATACACTTAAGGGTTGAATTTTTAAAAACCCTTTTTAGTACACTTCTAGACATTAAGACAAACACACCCTCCAAATTTCAAGTCGCTACGACCAGCGGTTTAGGCTTTACGTTGTCTGTCAGTCAGTCAGTCAGTCAGGACAAAGCCTTTTATAATATGTATGGATGTATGGATTAGACGTATAGCCATCAGGGATCAAAGCATACAGGCTGCTAGGAATGCTAACACGTGATAGAGCCACATAAAGCTGACCGAAAAACAGCTAATACTTAGATCCACACCCACAACTTTTAGTGTCTTACCTTGGGCTTTATTAATTAGTCATCGCAAAACATAGGCTCACTGGAAACTGGACTTGTTTAAAACTAAATGAAAGATTGTTTTGAATGACAGGAATCCGAGGAATAAAAACACTATCAGCTATTCCGCAACCTGTTAAAATATCTGCTTCTATAAGATTTCGTAGTAAATTAACGAATGTTCGATGTGATTCTTTAAATTGGCATAACTTTTTTATTTATGAACCGATTGACATGAAACAAACACTAAATGTTAAGTGAAGCTTACCACAATATATTAGTGAAAACCATATTTAAATCGGATAAGCCGTTTCTGAGATTAGCGTGCACAAACGCACAGACAAACAGACAAAAATTTTAACAATCATTGTTTTGGGTTCTATTTGCGTTGATATAGGTCCTAATAGTATTTTTTCTCATATATCTACCATGTACAGACAGCGATCGGTTACATTTTTATTATATGTATAGATAGAGATCAAGAGAAAGCTATCTTGGAGAAAAATCTTTGAAACACAAGTTTTCTTGGTCGTTGGCAACTATTTTCACCGTCTATAAATCTCAGTAAGCACCGATATTTAATCTATAGGCCATTGGTGGTAGGTATAAAAGCTATCGGTCCCGTTTGTATAGAGCCAGGCAATTACTACTTGGTTAAGCTACATTTAATTACCATTACACAAGTGTTTGTAGTTTTAACGGCAATTAATTTGAACATGTTGCCGAGCCATTTTCAAAATTAGTTTCAAATTGTCTCGGATAATACTGCAGCTTAGAATACAAAGTGCATAAATTTAGCTACACTAAGTTAGTTTAAAACGTTGTACTTATTGAGTATGACGTTGAATTTGTTACATATTGACAGGCGATGTGTGCAATCATGTGATGAAAAAAGCACCATGTTTTATTTATGAACTTGTTAATCTAAACGAGCGTAATCGTAACAGGTTGGTGGTACCTTAGTAATCAGTAAGGATGTTGTTATCTGTTTCACATATCTGTATGTTATTATCATCGAGCTTTATAAAGGATCTGAAAGATGCCGAATGGTCGTTAAGGAATTATCACCATTATGCAGTAGTATCCACGGGTGGCGTATTAAAGTTGTCACATCGCCTTATACCATGCAACGCAGACCTGGAAAGACTATAATATATAAGAGTTTGAACTTGTTAAAACTCTTAAGATGGAATAAGATGGTATCAAACCTGAAGGTATGTATTCACGATTTCAATTTTATTCTTTATTTTAACATAAAAAAAATAAATGCTGTCAGTCATGAGTCATTAAGGTATCAATGAACTTTTATTAAACTATGGAGCATTCAATTAAAGTCATCGACGTTAATGGCAGCTAATAATTTATTAAATAAATACTTAGATAAAAAAGCTGTATAATTTTTTTCTATATAAAAACATTTTATAGATGAAAATAATCCTGCAAATTTTATTTAAGTTGATCATGACATGACTATGCGAAAAAGCGGTGTTTGCTTTGATAAACCGGTTTAGTTTAAATGGTCCATATCCATAACTCAATACACACCATACATGGATCTTAGCCATTAGTAATAAACTTAATTGTTTTAACCAAAGACGAATGCTCACTATTAAAATAATACGAAACTTCCTGGTCTGATTAAAATCTTCTATATGTAGGTTGAAATATGTCTGGCTGGTAATTGACATAATATTTGTTATTATTAATTTATCATCAGCAGTAGACTTCTCCAAATAGAGAAGGAATTAGCACTAGTGGAACCTGTAGGTATACGTAGGGTTACTAAGTTTTATCTACTTCAAACTAACCTAATACTATGCTATATTTAACATGCACAAGCAACAAAGTAATGATAACATTAGTGTTTATGAGATACAATGAAAGGCGCCTCATGTAATCAGGAATAGTTTTTTTAATGAACTGAGAATGAAAGGAGTGTGTTATGAATATGTATACATTCGTTCCGGTGTTCACTTCTGTATAATTGCATATGATTGCGTTACCGGTACACTACAATTATTGACAATAATATCATCAGCATCATTTACACACTTTTATTTTTAGTGTATCATAGCTAAAATTTATAACTTTTCATGCAAAAGTTTTATAGTTTGAAAACGGCTGAAATTATTTCTACTAAAATAAAAATAGCTTGATGTAAAAACACACTGGAATAGCTTGATAAATAAGATTTAAGCATTAAGTCCAATTACAGTGTCATACATTACCTATTGTCGTAATAATATTTTGTCATACTTATGTCGTATTGTCCAAATGATAACCTGCTACTTGATTGACAGACAGACAGTCCATATCCGGTTAAACAAACGATTCATACAGTAAACTAATTGTAAAGTCGCAAATTAGAATCTATGCATCGATTAGAAAATGTTGAAGCCGGTGACTCACATCAGACAGAGTATCGATTATTCGCGTGGGCCATGCTGTGAAATTGCAAAACTTCGTTACTTAATTCCCGGAACTAATCACTTGTTATGTTCTACGTTGGGCTTATGAGCCAGGGCTCATAAGCCCAACGTAATTATATATAGCCAGGGCTAATGAACCATGAAGGTATTACTTAGTATCTATACATAATTCTTAGTTTATAATGACCACATTAGTTTTAAATGTTACTACTTAGGCCCCTGGTATTCAAAACTAAAATAGCACCATTCAACGAATCTACCATGTTGTAAATGTTATCTGTCTCTATTATGCCTACAATATTAAACCACATACATCTGTCATATCTCATATATGGACATACATTACTTAATGAATGACATTTCGTATCTCAATATTTATCGTCGACAAGTAGGTAAGGTAAGATTTATAAATCTGTGATGTCGGGTCGGACAAGTTGCCAGTGTATGGGGCTTGCATATTTGTCTAGTTCAACTATGAGCACCATAATAATATTTAAGGGCTACATAACAATAAATTGCGCAATAGTTCTAGGCTGCTGTCAACAAAGATTTTATCTACAAACCATTCAAATTCGCGTTCGAAAACAATGAAACTGCTATTGTGCTTCTTAAGGAGAGGTGGGCAAAGGAATACTTAAAGTGCCAAGTGCGAAGTCTAAAAACAATGGTTGATGCTTCGGTAAAATTCTTTGCGATCTAAACATACTGATATTTCATTATTCTTTTACCATACTTGAATACACAATAGATAAAATAAGATTAAGGGAATAAACTCCAAGAACTTATAAATAGTTTCTATATTGCATTCTCAGTAGGAAGAGCGCACAAAATGAAAATACCATTGTGCGATATTTAACCTTACATAAGCTAATATCTATCATTAAGTTTTCTATAAAGATTTGAGTAAAATTTTGTTACATGAGTTTAGTTATACACAATACGCCGATGCACGCACTAGTGTAGTAACTACCACCGTTAGACTACGCAAAATTTATTAATACAGTGTTTATTTACATTATAATCTATCAATACGACCGTCAGTTATTACGAAAGACTGGAAATTCTTGCAGGAACTGCTTTTATGAGGATTTGTATATACAGAATAAGACGCACAGTGAAACTGGCTACACAATTGGTGTGTTTTATTAAAGCTTTTTAGAAATTGAAGCAGAACTGATATGTAGTTTCTCTAATACATTTTCGTTACTCAAAGACTGATATACAGCAAATGAAATAGGTATGTGTACACAGAACAGTAGAAAAATATTTTATGCATAGACTTTTACAGGGTTTCTAAACTAAATCAAATTATATTTACATCAATATCGATAGATTTTGTAATATTTAACTATTAGTTAGCAAAGACGCATATAGGTCTGTAAAACGCAGCGTAGGCAAACTCCTTACAAGGTAGACTGACGACCTTAAAGAGTGGCGGGCAATGGATGGATGAGGGAGGCTCACGACCGGCAAGAATAATGGCCGGCGAAAATTGGGGGAAGCCTAAGTATGTCCAGCAGTGGACGTCTTTCGGCTTATATTATTATGATGATGATGAGGTAGTTATTGAATAGTCCTTTCATTGGATAACAACTATAACTTCTTATGAAAGTATATCTAACTAACAACAATCACATTGATTTATAATATGTATGTACTTGAACATTAACATTAAACCGCAGAACAAAACTTCCGCAAATAAACTGTACTGTTGGTTTTTGTTGGCAAAAAAACTTTCCTATTTGAATGGTAGCCATTTTTTCATCCTGTCTAAACAAACTTTTTAGTAAAACCAACAGTATGAATATCGAACTTTTACAAGAATTTCTTCTGTATTTCTTTTTGCAATAAAACATAAATAATAAAGTTATCTAACTTACAAACCTTTTTTTAAGTCTTATGCCCGTTTTGTACAAAATATGAGGATTGCAAAGAATTTCTCAAACTTATTATACATCGGAGTCTATAAATCATCGAGCAATAATAGTGGCTGATTAGCGATATAAAACCACAGGGTTCACCGGGCGGGCAGGGCGTAAGTTGCTACGTTAAAGCCCCTGCCCACGTCACGATTTTCCTCCCAATCGGCCAGGACGATCAGTAGGCAACCGATATATTGGCACACAAAATCAAGTTCAACATCAACATAGCCGACTGTTCACCGGTGTGTGTCAGTGAGCCAGACCGTGAGTAAGGGCGCTTAAATATCGATATGTCATTGCAGCCATAAAACGGTACTTCAAATAAGTTATACGAGTACAGATGGTCATCTAAATTATTGGACATATTAATGTCATTATGCGACCGTTTATTACTTGACATGCCTGACTCATGATTGCCGGCTTTCCTCCAAACACATTATTGGATATTTACGATAAAATGGCTAAGACAACATCGCAATAAATTTCTTGTAGTTACGCTATTAGTTTTACTTTACCATGAATTTTCATGTTCCAGTCTTTTGTCGGCTTAATAGCACGTTTCGTAAGCCGTTAATAAAACTATATAAGTACCTTGTGAGTTATTGGCGTTATTACAATTAAGTGGGCTTATTTAGGTGTACCAATTTGTAAGTTGGCACAATCTAAATCTTTTGTCCACTTTATAGACTATTTTAACCCATAATCGTTTAACGCTTGTTCTTGCCTTCCATAAATGCTTCATTCTATAGTATTGAACCTTACTACTAAATTATTCTACCAGTTCCACGCTCGAACTCATGAGTTCTATGTATTTTACTGGCTTACTGCAGTTTTGACGTTAAGTACTGGCCTGAAACAAGTTCAGTTTTCGAAATTTGAATAGTTATTTGCATAATTATATTACTTGGATACGGATTTACAAAACTACCTACGCTTTTGTACGCGTTCCCAATTCCATACACAATGCTAACATAGTGAAGCGGGTAAGGCCGTGCTTCCCGGGTCACGTGGTTCAGAGGCCACATGGACCATGCCTGATGGATGGGACCGTAACCACGCATTATAGATGTACTGATTGGCTGTGGTTTATGTTAGAAGAATGGAGAATGGAGGGTTAACAATTGGGATATAAGAAATAGAAACGCCAATATTGAATAGGAAGAAGCAAGTTGTTGTTGTTGAGTAGGTACGATAAATGTAGTTGTATCTCTGTAAAACAATATTTTTAGATAACTAGCTGCACTCTTGTTCTGCACTCACTCAGTTTTAATGTCACACTAATTTAAATATAATTTTTTTTTTGAGCTTGAAATCCTCTCGGGATTTGTCCTCAGAACACCCTTGCAAAGTTTCATTACAATCTGATCATTGATTTCGGCACGCATCGAGAACAAACATATAAGCATTGATTTTTACATATAAAAAAATTTGAAATTTTCAAATTCTATTACAGAACTTGCGATTAGATCGTTACCAGTCTATAAGCGAAACTGATAAAAACCAGAAATTAACGTCAATATTTTTCTAATCCTAGAACCTGTTGTCTATTTCCTGTGCCGTAATCGCGATAAAGGCATAACTAGATTACTGTGTGCTTCTGTTGCTATTTTGTACTAGCCAGATAGTAAGTAAAGTTCCGTTGTGTTACAGTTGCAGTTTATTAGAAGTAAAGAATGATCGCGATCTTATCCGTCTAGTTTATTCAATGATAACCTCGCTTACCTCTTTCTTTAGAGTTTGTTGAGATGTTAGTTAAGATTTAAAAAAAGCGAAAGTTTGGTTTATCTGCGGTCAGTCTCTAAATATCTTAAGTAATAAAAAGCAGTCTGATTACTTGATCTATCAGTAATACTGTGCATTGCCGATGTATCCTTTTGATGTTTCTATGCAATGAAGTTGTGTAAAAATATTGTTTAAATTTATAATTTCTAATGTTATTGGTTAATACAATAAAATGTTAATACGACTATAACACAGTTGCGCTGATAGCTCGACTTGTTATATCAACAAGCAATATATAATATTTAAAAAACAAAAAAGCCCGACTGCCTAAAACAAAGTGAAAATATAAAGACCCATTTTTATTCTCGTGCTGACGCTACATTAAAATTGTATGTATATACATGCATACATACGCTCGAAAAACATTTCCCCTACTTGACTTCGGCAGTCGGTCAAAAACTAGCTTCCCGCTGAGCGGTTTCATCGCCGCGCAGATATATCTTTGGTTACTGCTCTGCTCCCGTCGCCAGTAGCGTGATGTTACATAGTCTATAACCTGCCTCTATAACTGGGCTATCATACGCAAAA
This sequence comes from Parascotia fuliginaria, assembly GCA_963082885.1. NCBI lineage: Eukaryota > Metazoa > Arthropoda > Insecta > Lepidoptera > Erebidae > Parascotia > Parascotia fuliginaria. The sequence goes on from OY720187.1 coordinate 9,723,668, forward strand.
GAATTATTCATATCCGACTGATAGTTTCAGAAATTAGTGCGTTCAAACAAACAAACTTTTCCGCTTTATTTATTAGTGAAGATATACATAAAGAAATAGTAGTTTTTCCGTTGTATTTTTGTTTACGAACTTTAATAAAAATTCTTCAAAAAAACTATCACATGTCGCATGCTTAGCCGGCAGGTGACGCATGTTTGTAAGCCATTAATAAATTAAAAAAAAGATATACATATAATAGAGCTTTAGATGAGCTTTTATTCTAACAGTCCTAGCAATCTTAAGAATCAATTACATATATTTAAAACATAATTAAAGGACACATGAAAGTCATAGTTTTGATAGTAACATAATATATTGTTCGGAAGCATGACACCCGATTCATACTGACCTTTCCGTTTCGATAAGATAACAATTACACAATGCTACTTATAAATAAAATAGGTTAGTCAAAGTGAAAGAAAACAATGATAGTAGGTAAACGTTTTGTAATGTATTTAATTATGAAGAAAGTAAAATATTACATTATTGAATCCTCAGATTATAAAACAAAAGGTATTGTTTTAAATGAGACTGAATCATTGGTAAGAAGAAATATTTATGTAATGCAAAAGTTACTTACATGGCACATATATTTAAGGACTTAAATACCACTTAAAATGTAAATATTACGGTACTTAGTATATACACGTAGGTTTTAACATGAATGGGCCGGATCGACCGACCGGGGCAGTACTACACTCTCATAGAAAATCGACGAAACAGTAAGTAGGTATTCGTACTATTGCGTTTCGTTTCGGTGAATGATAGCGCCCGATGCCTAATTTTCTCCCTGTCCTCACCTCCGTCATTTACTTCACCTATAACATTTTCAGCCACCTTAGTTGGGGCCACCATACCAGCAGTTTGAAAGGCGATGGCTTTTGAAATGTTGGCTTACCATCAGGCTGGGTGGAGTCACTTTGCTAGGCAAATAAAAAAAAACTGATATACAAATATGTAGTATGTTTTAATGTTGGAGGATGTTATCTTCAAGTACTAAAATTCTGTCATTAATAAAAACCTCCTATAGTTTATTTTGAATGACTTTTGGCAAAAAAAAGGGAACAGAGTGTTGCTTGGGCAGATCAGAATTTAAAGGACGCTACTATTAGAATCTCTACTGGCAATTTTCTCGCAGCTACCACGTTGCACTGTCTTATTGGTAATGCTGGCAAAAACCCAGGGTCATCGGAGAATTCACAGAAACACTAATTATCAGATGCATAGTACCTACACCTAGACCCGAAACAAATATTTGTTTTGTAGATCATCTCAATTCAAATTGATGTAACGGTAGCAGCGAGATAGGTAACCACCAAAACCGACAAAGTACGCTTAAAGTCAATGCCTTTTACATAGTTTTTTCATGTCTACGTTTAAAGATAGACCTTAAGGTTGCTAAGTTAACACACATTTTAAGTAATATCTGCATTTAAAAAAAAACATGAAATCGTTTTAAACACGAAAATTAACATAAGTAATTTAGGGTAACTGCATGAATTTTTCAATAAACAACGTTTCTAGCTATTGATTACAAATGAAATAAATGTCATTAGAGCATAAATAACGCTGGCTTTACTACAATAAGACCGAATTAGTATTTACTGACGCGTAAATTAATCACGAGCCACCGTGCGATCAACAAACAAACTTCCACGCGAATGTAACACGATTACTTCCGATTAACTTCATTCGAATCGAATGAGACCGATATTTTTTTATCGATTATAACAATCCGATCATCTACCGTTAAATAAATACCGTAAGCCAGAGGAATGCTGATTTATCAAAAACCTACACTAATTTTATAGGGTTGTACTGAAAATAATTACTTTATTAATGTGAGAACAAATATATTTATTATATAATATTTTTCACATAGCATGGGTAACGTCTCTAGAGATGTAGTCCTGATAAAATCAAATCAAAATACCGGTTAAATAATCCCAACGATACAGTTTACAATGAATGAATGGATTTTGAAAGGTAGCGGCAAGCGGTACTTTTATAAGAAAATCGAAGTAGTCCAGCCAAGTAGCACTTCGACGACAGAAGACAACATTACTTATGTAAAAACACTACCTAAGTAGACTTGTGTGTGAAAACACACAAGAAAGAAAACAGGCATATACCTACTCACTGCTGAAAAGCAGTGAGTAGGTATATGCCTGTTTTCTTTTTTGCAGCGCCTTTTTTTTAATCCACAATGGATAGATTTTCTGAAAACCTTAAGCGGTTATTATTTACTACCATGACTGCTTGCTGCTGTTTTGGCAATATAAGCTCATTTATCAGATTTTTATTTAAAAATCTGATAAATGAGCCGTTAGTTTTTAGTTGTCTTTGCTGTCAAGTGTTTTGAGATTAGGTACCTACCTCGCTGTTTTTCTGCCATAGTCTATTTTTATGACTGGCACATTTACAAACAAAACGCAACGAGATTAAAATAATTATGTTGATGTTCATTGTCTCACAAAGAAGAACGTTTAGACTTAATCACCTGTGATTTAACGGCTAAAATAGTCGCCATGAATTGAAAGTGCATTATTTGCCTAATCAATAAAAATACATAGGTTTCTAAGTATATAATTATTATGAAATAGGCAACCTTAGTCCGAAGTATAACTTCTGTAATCTGTGCTATAACGACAACATATCGATCACTCCACGACAATAGGGTTGACTCAATTTCATTACAATATAGATTACTGTTGTTTACAGATTATACTGATGTCTAAAAATTTTCTGTTTACAATAAAAACACAAATGCTACATTTAGCCAGTCATACAGCATGCGACTTTTTCAGAGATTACATCAGAAGAGGTCTCAATTAAAAATGAAGTTGTTAATTAACAAAAACAGTCTCAGCAATATGCTTAGATCTGAATTCATTCAAACACCTAGTGGTTATTGAAGTATTGAACTACAATTGCATCTACTTTTTTTCTGATTAATTATTGATTTGTAATTCGAACGCTGTTAAAAGGCCAGCTTTGCCAGCTGAATACGACTAAATGCATTTAAATTTCGAATGTCTATGAGGGGCGAAGGTCGATTACCATTCTGATTTATGTGGTTTTACTTAAAAAACTTTGTTAGGGATGTCTATTAAACAGCATTACGATATTTTGTGTTGCAAATACACTTCTAAAAAGTGCTGCCTGTGTTCATTGTATCGATCAAGGGGAGATTTGATAATGTTACATTAGAAACGGTTTTTCGTTCTAAAAGCTAATGTTACTTTTGCTAGTACACAAAGCTCCATAAAAAGCAAAATAAACTCAATAATGTTTCAATTATGTCCCTTTTCCTTCCGATTTATTCTTCAAACAAAAGGTTATGGTCGCCTATTGAGTTCAGATGACCGGAATGATCCTACAACCGCGTGGCCCCACTGTCATGAATAATGACCGCAATAACAAAACATCAAATAAAACGTGAAATATTTATAATTTTAGGCTACATAATGAAGTCGAATAACAATAAGTTTTGTCAATAAAAACACGTAATGTAACTAATGTATTATAGAATGTGTTAATGCTTAAATCTGTAATAGAATGCAAGTTATAGTCACATCAACTGCACTTTGAATAAACAGCAAATGTACATCCCGTCATTTTAGAGTCTGAACATACGACTAGGTTGTTTGTTTAACATAAACACAATTTAGTTTGTATGTTTTATATTTTCAATTCGTATATTTGAACACTCTGAGGCCATACTGGATGGGTTCCGGTTAATTCTAAAGTTATCCCATCCCTACGCATGGACGTATCTGACAATTACAATATCAAACATTAATAATATTGATTTAGAGATTTACAGCCTTTCGCTATAATATTTTGGTATACTTGATTGATTTTTATAACACTTCTTTTAGAATTTTGGAAAGTACCAAAAGTCAATTAATTCTATATCGATCCCAGAGGAATAACGGAGAAGACAACTATTAGCATTTTGTACGTCCTCGTACGTAGTCATTCGAAATACTAATAATAAAAACTGAATAATTACCTACATAGACAAATATGGATATAATAAAATAACGATAAACAAATGCGATAGAAAATAGTGTTCGTCACTTTTATGTTGTTTAGTTACAATTTATAGGAAAACAACATGGCTAAATTTTTTTTCCTTCAACATTTAAATTTAATTTCGTATAAATTTGATCAACAATTAGAAGCCCGTAAACTTTGTTAACTTAGTGAGCCGGCCAAACATTTCTTTATTTGTTAATAAGTAGGGCAAATTATTTTAACTTGAAAGCACATGACTGCAAGAAAAATGTTTTTCGTATTTTACGTAGTACCTACGTACGAAACAATATTAGAGACTTATTTCATTATAAATCACCAAAACTAAGAATGAACCAAGAATAATCAGAACCTTATGAATGTAGGTACTGGTAGTAGATCTTAATTTTTAAACCTCAAACCTACTACTTGTACTTGCTCTATTTTCTGTCATTGTTTATGTGTTTATTATGTGTACAATAAAGTATTAAATTAAATTAAATTAAACTACATATAGATTTCAAAAAATATTGGGTATTAGGACCAATGAAAGACGTGAGTTCATGAACTACTTTGTATATTATTAGTTATTATTTAATAGGAGAGGTGTGTGTTCACTCTCGCTCAATACAGGCGGGATACTACGGGAGACTAACTAGTAACTGAGCTGTTATTTGTGTAAAAAGGTTCTTATGAAGGGACTTTAAACCACTTAAGTGGGATATATTTTTGTATATTCCAACACGCCCCCTCAAAAATAAATCCTTTTTCTAAAATAAATTATCTTATAAAACAATTAAATAATAATAATATCACACACCTTCCTTCTCTGGGAGTATAATCATATTTGGTTCACCATTCGATGCGCAGGATTAGGGAAAACCCAGAAAAACCTAATCAAACCAAATCATTAATAATTATTTTCTTAATTAAAATTAAGTTCTACATAATTCATAACTATTTACACATTTTATAAACTGTGTAACCCTTAGTTCCTTTATGTTTTGTATCCTTACATTACTTCGAGATTTTCTCTCATCTCAGTAAAACGAAACGTCGGTAAAGGCTTGGTTAGGATGTCTGCTTATTGATTACCTGTGGAAACATAAATAATTTTAATAACATTATTTTCACCAATTCTCTGAAAAAGTGATACTTGTCAATGTGTTTTGATCTTTTGTGACTCGTAGGATTATTTGCAATGTTTAGATACCAATTATGGTCCTAATATTTATAGGATTCGCATTTGGTATTTTTATATTAATACTGGTCACTAAGGATTTTAACCATAATACTTCTCTAACAGCTTCATATATAGCCATATATTCTGCTTCAGTAAATGAAGTGGCCACTGTGAGTTGCCTCTTTATGTTCCAGCATATTGTACTTTGTTCAAATAATTTAAACAAATAGCCACTTGTACTTTTACGGCCTAATTCATTGCTTCCCCAATCCGAGTCAACTAAGTCACTAAGAATGTCACTATCAATATCACTTCGCACAGAATTATGATAAGTTAAAATTCATAGTCCCTTTCAAGTATCGTAGGTAATAAATATCCTTTTAAATATATAACCAAAGTGTGGGATTGTTTTTGTTAGCAAATCTACTCAAGATGTTAATGCTAAAACTTAAATCAGGACGAGTGCATACCATATTATACGTCAAGCACCCTTTTAGGTTTTTACAAGGGACATTTTATGGTCTCACTTGAATTCAAAGAGATATAATCTATTTTGGTTTCTAAAGACGTTTTGACAGTTTTATAGTCACTCATGTTAAACTTTTCTAAAAACTATTTTTATCTATATTTCTTGGTCTAAAGTGATTTTGTTTTTATACTTTTGCACTTTTATTTCCAAGAAACCCAGAAACAACGACGAACGAGTTTCGTTTAAGTGTACCATTTTAAATTTGTTCACTTAATAATTTTTCAAAACTATTTATGGTATTTATATTAGCTGTCGATATTATAGATCATCGACTTAAAGTACAACATAAATGTTTTTAAGAATATCACCCGCACCTAAAATATAAATATAGCGGTCAGCTGATGAGTAGGTATCAAAAACCTTTCTTAATTAAAGATTGTTCAAAAATTTGAAAACAACAACAGGCAAACTGTTTTAATCCATACAACGATTTATTTAATTTGCAAATTGAACTATTAATTGAATTTGCGGTACCTTTAGGAATTATCATAATAGTATATATGTATATACTTATCCTTCCTTTAATTTTCATTTAAAAATGCTGTTATTACATCCATATGGTGGAGTAATAAATTAAACTGATTTTCAAAAGCTATTAAAAATCGGCAACTAGGAATTCTTGCAACTAGTGCAAATATTTCATATACCTATTGTTGACTGAAACCACTGGCTACTAAACGAGCTTTATATTTTTCTCAACGGATTTTAAAACTCATTTTTATTGAAAATAGATAAAATTTCTATGTTCCGGTTTTTGAACTAATGTCCAGGTTTCATTATTAATTAATGCTTTAATTGCCTCATTGATAGCATTTTTCAAAAATACTTTATCATTCCTGGATTCAATTTCTTTCTATGGTGTAGATATTTTGCATAGTAAAGAGTATGCGTACAGCAAATAGTTCATTAGAACTATCATCTGCTTTTTATTATAAGATACAGCAGGTAAGTTTTTAATTCGCTCATTTTGTATATAAAGTCATTTTATTTCGAGATAAAGTCATCTTATTTTGCAATCAAGAGCCATCTGTTTTACTTACAGATTTGTATTTGAGCCATATCTGTTTTACTTACAGATTTATATTTTGAAATGAAGAGTCATCTGTTTTACTTACAGACTTATATTTTGAGCCATATCTGTTTCACTTACAGATTTATATTTTGAAATGAAGTGCTATCTGTTTCACTTACAGACTTATTAGGTGGTGGACCTAATGATACAGGTATTTCATTAGTTTGTTTACACGGTTTTTCTTAGACAAACCTGTTAGAGTTATCCGAGTTAATACAATTTTTAAGCTTCACTCGAACAGGCTTCAATGGCCTACTTGACAAGAAATTAATCTCGTCTACTATCACATCTCTAACTTTTACAAACTGCTCGTTATCCACATCCCACACCTTATAACAATTCGGTTCATAACCAATTAATATCCCTTTTAAGGATTTTTCATCGAACTTGGTTTTCCTAGTTATATTTGAAAATAAACAGTCGAACCGATAATATTTAAATATTATAACTTGTGGTTTTTTTACTATGCCACAATTAAAATGGTGTGTTAAACGTTTTCAGTGCTTTCGTGGGGCTCATATTTATTAAATATGTAGCTGTCAATACAGCCTCCCACCAGAACGTTTTATCTAATTTGGCACCAGATACCATGGCACGACTTCGTTCTGTTTTATGTTCTAATTATTCTTTCAGCAATCCCTTTAATGCAGGGGTATGCGGCACTGTTATGTGGTAACTTATACCTTTTTGCACACAATACTCTTTCATTTCACAAATATTTACCACCATATCATAATATAGATTGACAATTCTCGAATTAAAATGAGCTTCATATTTTGCTAAATAATCTTGAAACGTTATAAAACCGTCTGATTTACGAGACACTGAATATGTAGTGCAGTAGAGTGTGTATTTGTCAACAAAAAAAAATACAACATACTTTTTGTCGTCAAGTGTTGTAGGAGTTATGGGGCCACATATATCTGTTTGCACATTAAATAGAGGTCGTTTTATAATTTTAAATTTTAATTGATTAAATGGCAGACATGCTTGTTTTCCATTTATACAAGCTTTACTTATTGTCATTTGGTGTAATATGCCTTATCAGTTCGCTATCAGAATAAATTTGTTTGTTTTTTATTTGCACAAACTTAGATTTATCGATATGACCAAGTATTTGGTGCTATAATTGATAATTATTGTTAACGACTCTATTCATTGATTGCTTTTAGTATTTAAAGCACATTTTTAAGCATAAGATTAATTTCTATTAAATTGTTCAAAGACTTACCCTTTTTGTTACCATCTTACCCATTTTGATTATTTTCACACCATCATCATTGTCAAAAACGACGGTCATACCTGGTTTTATTTGTATTTGTATTTTCTTTACCGACAGCAGGTTATAGGTAATTTATGAACAGTAGAAAACATCCATGTAGGATTCCTTTTATGCCCAATTCGCTGATAACCGGAATGTTGTTGTTTTTCGTTGCTCTTATGTATTGTTTTGCGCATTTGAGATATTTATTGGATTATCCAGTTCTATATAGTTTCGTGCAAGATCTTCTCATTTTGCTTGTCGCTTGTGTATTCATAACCTCCGACCTTTTTGTTATAGAAACTTAATGTTGTGATTGGTTTATGGTATTAAATGTGTTCTCATAAAATTTTCTTCGATTCAAGTTACTTTTGAATATCAATTATTGCTCATACTAGCCGAATTTGATGTTGCGTGTAGAATTTTCATGCTGGGTTCACGTCTCTCATTTGTCAATTGTATTTCGTGATCAAAAAGCCGAATTTTAACAAATGTTAAGATTATGCTATCTTTTGCCAAAGTCTCAATGGCTTTTGTTCCGCTCGCTGTCCGGTTTTCCAGGAAGTCCTTCATCGATTACACTTAGCACATCAAGTTCATTTAGTAAATTACGCATTGTAAGTTTCCATATACTATATTTCTTCCCGTCAAACGGTTTAATATTTCTTTTTGTATTTAATTTGTCCATTGTATTAAATTACTAAATCTCACTTGATATTAAATTGATATCAAAATACTTTAATTAAATAACACAAGTCTTTTATACACTACGCACTTAAAGTGTTCCTTTTATTTGAAACTAAACACTATTTTATTTAGTCTAATTCACTGGGCCCATAACCTATTGGGTATTAGGACCAATGAAAGACGTGAGTTCATGAACTACTTTGTATATTATTAGTTATTATTTAATAGGAGAGGTGTGTGTTCACTCTCGCTCAATACAGGCGGGATACTACGGGAGACTAACTAGTAACTGAGCTGTTATTTGTGTAAAAAGGTTCTTATGAAGGGACTTTAAACCACTTAAGTGGGATATATTTTTGTATATTCCAACAAAAAAATATTTTAAAAGTAATGTTACATTAGATTTACTTCACTACTTAATGTCAGATTTCCAAAATGTTAAATTTTCTTTGGATCTGATGACTTCAGTTATTTACTTGGTAGCGTGCCTACTGCGTTTCGTTTTCGATGAACATGAGTTCTTAACTCAAATTATTCTAGTGGTCTTACAAAATATAGTTTGATATAATTCGACCAATTGTAAAGCTATCGTCGCCGACAGTCAACTCCTAATAAACAAATTAAACATAGACATCTTTCATCAATCGTATTCGGGCGCAATATCTAGATTAAGAGGTCTTCTGTAACATCCTAGTAATGTATAAGTAAAGGTTCAAGCATTTCTAAGAAATGAATAAGCAGAATCTACTTTTTTTTTTAAATTAGCCTACCAAAGTGTCTCCACCCCGCCTGATGGTAAGCAGTCAGTGGAATCCCGAAGTGGTGGCCACCATACCAAAAGTCATCTTTTTAAACTGCTGGTATGGTGGCCTCCACTATGGCGGCTGGGAATGGGGTGAGGGTGAAGGGAATAAGGGAAAAGAGGAAAGAGGAAAGGGAAGAAATTGGGCCTCCGGCGCTCTCACTCACCGAACGAAACGCAGTAGTACGGATACTACTACTCTTAAGTCGATCTTCTATGAGAGGGTAGTACTTCCCCGGTTGAACCGGCCCATTCGTGCTGAAATCGGCGTGGATCTACTACCGTAATGACACTTGGCATGGCAATAGCACAGTCCAAGACCAAAGGAAAAATTTCGCCTACGTTGACCAGTCCTTTTAATAGTCTAGTAATTTAGTAGTTTTAGTACTTTAGAGATGTTATTATTGAGTACTTGTCATTGTTGTAGAACATGACAAATTACAACAACACCCAAAATGTAAACAATGAAACATGTTTACAAAACATCATTTAATTCACTGTCTCAATGCATTCTTATAGAGCAGCTCCTATACAGATGAACTTTAATGTTCTACAGTCAGAAATTTGTGGATAGCAGAATATTTTCTACTGAATTTCCTTAGACTTTTGTTGGGACACAGGACACATTTAAATTTATAATCCATTATTTTTATTTTTTATAAATGTTATCTTCATGTTATTGTAATTTAGGTACTTCATATTTGAAAAAATGCATTTTGTAAAAAGCCACGCGATAGACAAAAATGAAATGCATAAATAAGTATTTATCTGAGTGAGCGATATTTCTTGATGACAACTATTAACTTTGTACTTCAAAAAACATTTAATGACCATCAATGTCATATCCAAGTTTTATCGTCAAATTGTCTATCACACCTTTTAATCGGTCACCTGCAATCTAGTTTTTTGTTAATTAATAGCTTCCTATAACCAACACGTTATTTATTTAAATCATTACCATACGTTTAACCTGTTTTATTAATCTTAGCAGTAAATATTTAAAGGCCTTTAATTATCACCTGCTCTTTCAATTTTTATCACATTTTTTGTTTGAAATTAAACAGCGGGAGCACCCATTATGTTACCTCTGCGGTTTGGATCGTGTACCTACAGCGAGACATGAGCAAGAACCATTCACTCTTTTTATGTTTCTTTAATAGGTACCAATGGTTTCGTTTTTGTTTTGATTTTGTGATTGCCACTTATTGCATACTTGGGTTTACTACTTGGGAACGAGTGCACAGATTTTATAGACGGTTTTATAATCGGGTGTATTTATGTGTAGGGATTAATGTGAGCGTGTAAAGGAAACGGCAAGTAATTAATTGCAGATGGTCTTTAGGTTCGCATAGTCATAAAGTTAAAAGCCAGTTTATATATTATTTAATCATATTAGATATTTAACATTACATAACTGTTACTCAGTTTATTAACTATAATAGGCACTGATTATAAGGAATATAACAAACTTTCGTTGAATACTCATAGTCCTCATCGCTTGTTAATCGTAAGTAGCTACCTAAATTACATTTACATATTACAAAGTAACATAAAAATACGTACAAACTTTAACCTATAAAACTTTAACGGCCTTTAGGTAGTTCTTTCAGAATTAAAAGAATAAACCAACTTTTGAAGTTTAGGTATAAAGGATAAAAGAAGTAAGTAATGCCTTTAAAATTTTAGGCTACGACTGAACCTACGACTGTTTTGGTAGATATTTCAGACAGGGGGACATCTTTCTCTATTATTCACTTCTTCTTCTATTATTATTATACCTAGATCCTCATATATTCTTAAAATATTAACTACTTACTACCTACTACTAACTAATACCCTAGTATTGTTAATTATTCTGTACTAAAGCACATAAATATTCAACTTTTAAAATCTCACGTTTTAAAGCCATTACTTACCTACTATTGCATCTTACGATTTGAGTGCCTGTCTGAATTTACGTAATAATTTAATTTTACAATTGTTATTATTACACACGTACCAGTATAAAGACAAACAAAATACGTTAGGGAATTTTGTCATTTAAAAAATAGAAAAAGAACATAATTCTAAAAAGAAGAGTAATAAGAACTACTTTAAGATACTGTAAGAGATACTTGATATTCCTTTTAAACTTTATGAGTGTTAACAATCAACTTGACCGTATATAAAATTTATAGGGTTCGGAGCAAAACATGGGTGGCGTAACGACACTTTAAATAATCATTGGTAGGTGCTCTGCAAAACGATTTGAGTTGGCTTAATTAAATAGAATTGTTATGTATGTCTCTACGAATCAAAGTTTATGTCCAAGTAAAAGTTATTCATCACGCTACTTTCGCTTACTCTTCAATGGAATGCAATCAATCACAAACATTATAATATTATTTTGTTAGTATTGCATAAAATGGACCTAACTAACTATTAGCTAACTAATTGAATTTGACTTAGTTTAGCGTAGTTTTAAGATAGAGAAAACTTCAGTATCGACTCCATCTCAAAACAATATTTATGTGATGCAAAAACATTTGTTTTTAGAGTTTTAAAGGCAAAGTCTTTACACAGGATTTGCTCGTTTCAGCAAGTATTCTTTTATATTATATCGGAAGTCCGTCCTCGCTTCGCATCGGTATCAGAAGTTTGATTTTCATAGCAATAGTGTCGTATTGCATCATTCAGATTTACAAAGGCGCCTAAAATATAAAAATTCTGAAATTGACTTAATAATAAGTTAAAACATAATAGTAATATAGTCTATGTTACGCGCTTCATTTATTGATTTCTAAAGGTGAAAGAATTTTTCAAATCGGTAACGTAGATATTTAGTTCAATCGTTGCAAACAAACAAACAAACATCCAAAAAATCAAATATTTCTCAAATATTAGTTAAGATTAAAATAAAATTACTCTCATTTTTCAAGAAATCTTATTTTTACCGTTTACTTGAAACTTTAACGTAAGAATACGTACGTAAAAATTTTGTTTTAAATATAGTAAACTTCGTTGAACAAACGCTTGCCAGCCCTAAGATTTAACTAGCGATTAACAATGGCTACATTCAGTGGCGTAGTGTGGGTATCGGCTGCCCGGGGCGGAAGTCAATTTTGCCGCCCTCTTAATTAGGTATTTCACTTTAATGTCGAAAGCCTCTGGTTCGGTGGTACTGTGTATGGACTGCCACGCAGAGGTCGCGGGTTCGATTCCCGCTCAGTGCAAATTTTTGTGTGCAAATACATGTATATTTGCATTGGTCTGGGTGTTTCTATATATGTATAATATGTATGTATTTACAAAAAAAAAAAAAAGTATATAGGTATGGTATATCCTCATTCTAGAACCCATAACACAAGCATATAATAATGCTAACTTTGGGTCTAGATGGCGTTGTGTGTAGTTGTTGAAATATTATTATATTATATTATAATGTATACTATACATTAGTTCTAGAGAACTTTTCGGCAAGAACAGTCATCATAATTTTGACAAGTTAGATTTTAAATAAAAAAGTTTAGGTATTTGTTTTACGATCACGTTTATTAATACAAATTTCTTACTTCAACCATTGATACAACAGGTTTATACGTATTATCATGTCGATCATTGTAATTTTAACTTAAAATTAGGGTTCACCTCAACCATTGACATGATTAAATAATTAGCAAATACATATAATAAATAATAAAATTCAAATGTTCACAAAGTTATCCAATAATTTCATTATTCATTCATTATACATTAATTTACTACACGTACTTATTTGCACATAAATCAAAGTTACGAAACAGTGGGAACTAAACAACTGAAGATCCATGACTAAAATTTCTTTGAATTGTCAAAGCATCACGTACTTTCTTAGAGGGACGTAATAAACAATACTGAACATAATACTTATATTGTAATAAAATAGAAATCATTCTCGCCGATTTTAAGCCATAAACAACCCAAGCACAAAATCAAATACGAGAAATCCCCGCAAGTCAGTATAGGCGGTGTTGCCATTCGCTACAAAATATCATTCAAAGAAAGCGGATTCCTCGAATTCGCCACAGAATAAAAATTTCGTGCACTTTTCAATCGGTCCGAATTTATAGTTGCGTTAAAAATATGAAATGGTTTAAATATTTACTAAATATATTTTATTATCTACTGTGAAATTTTGCCGCCCCCTAAAAAGTGCCGCCCGGGGCGGGCCGCCCCCCCCGCCCCCACTACGCTACGCCACTGGCTACATTGACTGACAAGTCGATGACTGATCCCCTCTCAACAAAATACGTAAACCGAACCCCATACGACGATTTTAGTGCTCGACTAATAAATAAACTTATAGGATTGTGGGGAGAGCAGACCGACAAAAAACTCACAATAATAACTATATTATAGGCATGCGTGCGCATGTGCATGTGCATGTGCACGAGTACTATTTTAATAATATAAGCTTTGCGCAATTGTGCTAAACACTACACTCGTCTAACCTACGATTACCGAGTGATTGAATCCACTGACAGATGGTAACACAATGGAACCGATAGAATAGCTTATTGTTGGACCAATTTCGATCAGTACTCATATTGGGGGCATTTTTGCGTATTCATCTGACGATCACTAAAATATCTCAATATTTCATTTTGTAACGATGACAGTTTTGGATTTGTATAGAATCGAATTGTTATAATTACAACAGTCGTAATAGGTACTCAATGTATAAAACTGTGCTAATATTTCTTTATTATACTATCAAAACTACTTTACAATTCCTCATTGTTTAAAAAAAACAGAATAAAAAACACAAGTGCTGGTAAGGAGTTCCAGTTATCATATCTATATCTATCTATACTATTAAATAAAGTGGAAGAGTTTGTTTGTTTGGACGCGCTAATCTCTGGAACTACCAGTCGGATTTGAATAATTCTTTTTGCGTATGATAGCCCAGTTCTTGAGAAAGGTTATAAGGCTAAGAAACATCACGCTACTGTTTATTAAGTTATAACTGGAAGACCAAAGCACGTGCTTCGGCCCTTAAAAATAAAGAAAAAGAATTGTCTTAACCTGTAAAATATTGCTTCAAAAAGGAAAAAAACACTTAACGATAACAACAAAAAAACTACATATTTAAACTATATTAACTTTATCTTCAAACATCAATTATTCTTCTATTAAAAAAAATATATTCTTTGTAACGTCTCCCGCTCCCGCACTAGAGAACACGCCCCGCCCTATTCACGAAAAATTTTACAAACAAATATTATTACAAAATACTAAATGGATCACACAACTTTTTGTCCTTTTTACGCGATACTTGAAGAACATATTATTAACATTTCTATTCCTCTTTAGATCCCATTGGGAACATAATCGAAATACTTATCAAACAAATTGTTTGCTTATAACGTCGTATATAACTAAGTCATTACAGCAATGAGTAAATAAGTGATTACTAATTAACTAGTAGTAAATTACAAATAATTATTGCGTCTCCGTGTGCCGGCTAGCATAAATATATCGTCATTGTAGAAAGCATTTAACTATCTATTCTAAAGTGAAATCAATGTGAGTAAAGAAATGCCGGCTAGTTGATTTAAACGTTGCGTGATGGTCTAAATAGTGAGTACAAGATTGTCTATCAGATGAGCAAGATAAACAACTGTGGATATAACATTGTCACATTATTCTCTGCATGAAAGCATTTTACCTAGATCCATTTATTCAAAGTAAACGTTACAATTGGCATTGATTAGTCACGATATTTCAAGTCGAGCCGTTAGTCAAAAGCGTAAAGCAAAAGCGTAAATGGTAATTATCACGTTAAAAGCTTGAAAATATTCATGCTTGGTAGTCGGATTGTTGACCACAGTAAAGTGAAATGTAATAAGCAAGTGCTGTACACTGATAGTATTCCATTAGTCGTCTGTTGAGGGACATAGGGCCACGGGAAAAGATTAGTTCCATAATATAGACGAAAGATCACATAGAAGCAGGAGTCGATATGATTGTGTTATTTCCACCAATGGGGAAAGGGCATGCGTAGCCAGGTATAGCATACTCTACGCATGCCCTCTCCCCATTGGTGAAAATAACACATCTCCTTTTCTTTCCGCTTTGGTGAAAACCGGGCCTAACGCAAGATTGTATTGTATTCTTCTCATAGTTTCA
The DNA here is from genome assembly GCA_963082885.1 of Parascotia fuliginaria. NCBI lineage: Eukaryota > Metazoa > Arthropoda > Insecta > Lepidoptera > Erebidae > Parascotia > Parascotia fuliginaria. The sequence goes on from OY720187.1 coordinate 9,739,405, forward strand.
TTCTGGTAGTGTACTGGTTGTAGACATTAAAAAAATCCTTAACTAGATATTCTTAACTGAGTAGCGGTGTTAGCTGTTAGTTTACGAGTATACCAAACAAGCGAATGTACCTAACAACAAATTAAGATCTAATAGCAAATGACGTCAGAGTTCATCGGCTTATGAAAAGGAGCAAAACATTGTTGCACAGATTAAATAAAATGCAAATGAAGCAGGTGGCGTGATGACGATGACGGTGCAATACTTTCGCCATGCAAACGATAAAAAGTTAACGAGTGTAGAGGTAATAATTCATGTCATAATTGTTTCTTGTTTTATTTGTTGCTCTTTATCGATAATGGAAATGTGCGGTGGCATAAATTGTTAGTGATATTAGGATGTATTTTTTAGCTAAGGTGTGATTAAAATTAACTATTATGAACGTATAATACTGGAAATCCGCCACCACAAGCTAGTTTAAATTTTCAAGCTATAGGTAAGTAAGTAATAATATTATTCTACTGGCGATTAAAAAAAGTGACCTGAGTTTCTTGCCAGTTCTTCTCACGGCTTTACCCTGTCAGCGTACTGGCTGTAGATTATTTAGCTGCCTTAATGTAATTTTGTCGTTCATAGGCATCATACTTTATGATCTAAATAAAATAAACGCTTTGAGTTGAGTTCGTTGACTAATCACTAATCAGCAATCTTTTATACTATTCATGAGAAGATGATAGGTTTTTACTACATCATTTCGTAAGAAAATGGTATTTGAGATGTTTTTATTACAAGAAGTAGTCGTAATCATTACAATCTTGCATAAGACAGTTCATTGCCATGACATTGCTATACTGCATTGTGGTAAAAACATAAGTTTCTAAGTAGCTTGCGGCGTGTTAAATTTGCGGATCGGCGTCAATTTCACAACGAAAGTGAACGCTGTACTTTCTTAAAGTGTATAATCATGAATATGTGCTTTAGATTATGTACGAGTTATTGTGAAGTCATGGTGTTTCTAATTAGATCAATTATACGTATAGAAGTGTGAAATAGAACTGTATGATATACTTGTACAAATTAGTTTTTACGTAACTGCAGATCGGTATTTTAAGTCGCTTTTTCAATGAATTCGCCTGTTTTCAGTTTTCAGCAGAAATATTGGAGTTTGTAAACTAAGATAAAACAGCGGTATAATAAGACTACTACAGCTCCATGTTTTAAAGCCGTGGATTCTTGGTCTCATTTCTATTCGGTCCTGTTGGAAGGTCGCCTCATAAAACTGATTGTGTTTCCCATGCACTAGTCCTCTATTATCCTCTGTCGTACTGAATTGCTGTAATTGAAATTCAGTCAACAATAAACCAATTCTATATATGTCAAAGATCTCTTAAGAACACATTGACGTCACGATATCTCTAGTAAGTTCGTATTTTCGATATTGTTTATTGAACATTAGATACAGCGTGGGTGTGTCTGTGCTTTGTTGCTAAATACCCGCTATAGACAGTTTCCTATTATAACAGTAACTAATACAAAACTCGAACTCTAGCGTGCGTCGTAAGGTCTACAGTAGATACCACTTGACAAACCCATAAATTTGAAGAATCTAATAGAGTATAAACATATTTTTTACAACAACAAGTGGTATTATGTTATGTCACATATACATGAACTATAAACGAATAAAGCACGTGTCACAAGGGTAATAACGTAGACGCAATGCAAATTACTTATGTTAATAAGTGACAATCGCAAGTAGAGCAAACAACTTTCACTGAGGTATCCCGAGGGACGTGCAATAGAATTAGAAGAGTCGCGTATGTAGTACTTATTAGGGTTGTCTAATGTCCGTATTTAAGACTCCTGTTCGTCTCTTTGATTAACGATTTCGTCAAGGAAGCGAGAATGAAACATTCTCATTACAGACACCAGGGCTGGCAAAAAGTAAATTAACCCGTGTAGTAAAGAAAACATAAATTATCCTTGTGGATAGTTAGTTAGGATGGTTAGTGGTAAGGTAACCGACGTCTTTAGATGTCTGCAAAGACTAGGGTTCGTCGAAATCGTCACCTACCGTAAAGTTAAACTTAGAAGATCAATTTAAAAACATTCGTCATTATATTATTGTAGTTTCTTTTACACAAAACAAAAAGAAATTTCCGTACTTCAGCAGAGAAAACCGAAATATTATCACAGATTCATAATCATGGCTCAGTATGTGGAGCGTAGCAAATAGTTTTTAGACGCAAATCACCAAATCTCTGCTTCACATTACTATGTACTACCATAATTATCTACCTACTTTAATTGATAACCCTATTTAGTAGAATACACGTGCCCCAATTTAATATACAAATTGGTAAAGTAAAACATGATAAGGAACAGGTAGCAGTTTAGTACGTACCACTTTGAAACTTGCTAGACAAACGGTACCTACATCTTTATTCCATTCAATCGTGACATACATCAAGTCACCTTTATACAAAGTTATAACTGTTAGAATGAGAGTAAAATTTGTTCTTGTTAGGGGAGACGTAATAAAACTAATGTTTTGAGTTGATTTTTTTATTTATTTTCATCTACCTACCCGCCAATGTAAGGTTGTACTTGAAAGCCTTCTTAAGTAACGTGAATCGCGTTTTGTCCATATTGATACCAATGTTACCAAGTACCTAACCGTTCTTTTGTTTTCTATTGTTTCGAAATATTTCTGTCAATTTTGTTTTTCCTTAATTTCATCACAACTAGATAGAGCGTGCAGCGGTAGAATAACCAAGTATAAATTTGTTTCTCAATACATTGAAGTCAAACTTCATCTCAAGTCAAGTAGTCACAGTGAATGACCTCAGGGTTGACGTTTTACGTTTGTATGAAATGCATCTTATTCTTATGATTATAAGGTTCATAAAGCTTTAAGTAATTTATCAGCAAATGAGTTAGGAGCACTTTGAGAGGTAAATATGCCCGTGGGCGAGGACATGTTATGTGATTCATTGCATACTGACGTCCCACTCTCGAATATCAGTAGTGGACAAAAAGCGCAATGATTTATTGTAAAGTGGTAATTTTAACTTAATCACTTTTGCCCTGCCAGTTTTTCGATTGAGGAATTTGTAAAATTACCTAAACTGGTACTTACTGGTGAATTTCGTCCAAAGTAACACAAGTTAATACCCTCTAGAATCTATACCACTTTTATCTATGAAGGACTCTCCTCCAACGTATTTTATACCAATTTCCAATTTACTTATATTATAATAATTGTCAGCCATCGTTATCGAAAGTACGAGAACATAAAGCGATGCATATACCTTCACGTAAGAAATAAACGCAACCATTATACGCAAATGAGGTATCTTTTAGAAAAAGTAAAACATAACAGTAATAACATAAGTAATAATAAACCCGAGGTTTTTAAAATGAAATGCTATGTTTATGACGAGTAATTTTTGCTATTCTGTTTTCAGGTTAATGTTCAACTTTAGTATGTTTTTAATGTACACTTATTTTATCTCAAGTCTGAACGCATTTAGTGTTTGTTGTATGGCTTGTTCGTACTTGTTTATTTGACCACTCTCCTCTTTTGTTTTATGATTTTGAATAAGAAATCTATTTAAAATGCTAAGTTCTTTGTTGGTTTTCGCTATAATCTCTTTTACTAACTTTTTATTTACCTTCGGAGTGCTATTGAATAAAGTCTATAAGAAACGTATGAGATACTAATTAATCTGATTAAGTATAGTAACGCTTGATTGTCCATAGTTTCGAGAAGATAAGTTTAAGTAAAACTTACACTTGAAACTCTTATCTATTCGTTATCATAAGCAAGTGCAGTGATGATCAATGCTCAAGTTTTCTCTGTATGAGAAGAGGCCCTAAGTTTATACTTACGTGAATTATTTGATTGTCAAATATATGTACCTAAATAACTTTTAAATCTCATGCTATCTTTGCTAAGTCGGTACTTACTTAAAAATATTTTGGATCCTACTATGAATATTAATATTAGCAGAATGTCAATGATAATTAGATTTGTAATTAATTTCTTTATCTAAGCTATTTTAGATTAAGGTAATCTAAATGATCAAAATAATACAGCGGTTAGTTTGCAACGAGAAGCTAATCAATCATTTACCTACTTAATAATGTTTGTATTGGCACCCTAATGACCGTTATTTTAGGTATGTCACTGATACAACGCCATACCACAGTCTTAATATTAGGTGCATTATAATACTGTGGCCATACTAAAGCAAAAACTAGTAACGCGAGGGAACTCCAAATAATTAACACCTGGTCATGGACATACATTATTCAAAGATCAGTCAGTTTCCATATTTCGCGTGCGTAATCGGAAACGCATCAAAATGTTTTGTTCGAACTGCCAATCAATTTAAACTTTTAAATTCAAACAGAACGAAATAATTCGTTTAAAACACAACAAATGAACAAAATGATTTATTCATTTCTAAATGGAAACAGTGGTAGCTTACACGAGGAGAAAAAAGGCGTCAATTGAATACAGTTTATTTAAACACTATGCGACAGAGTATGAGTATGACAGTGATACGGGAATGTACTGCGGAAGAGTGTGTGTGATTGTCAGGTGCAACTAACGTAAGTGTTATGTTAGTGAGCTACCGTGTCGAATCAAGGAACTGTGTGCCTTTCTGGGGAATAACGGGGTACAACAATGATATAATATCATTGGGGTACAATCTCTTATTGCAAGGGCTCTTGTAGAAACAGAGATGTAATCGATCGTTTTGAGCGGAGATCTATTTGTGGAGCGTAGGGATCTGTAATATTCACGTGCCTATCTTTTATTTTCAATAAGTACCTAACATGGGTATTGAAAATTCGCGTTTTATGACGTCATCATACGATGTCTAATAAATGCTACGAATTATAAAATAAGTACTAGGTAAGTACTTATTTTATAATTCGTAGATAAAATATTTAGGTAGGTAGGTACCTATCGCAAAATCAAATTCGTCTTTTGCTAATAAACAGGTACGTACACTTGTTGACATACCTATAGCTACATTTTGATTTGACAATTTTCAACAAAGGCGGATATAATATTGTCGAGTTACTTATTTGTTTCTATTAAACATTTTATAAAATAGACTAAGTAGGCTACAATGTTGTGTGTCTGTGCTAGGAAGATCCTGTATCACAGGCTGTCTAAGTGCTAACTATGTAGGTACATTTTTTATTTTTACCTAGCTAAGATCTTTGAAAGGTAGTGGCACGGTAATATTATCTATACAGTACTCCAACTTCATACAAACGGGCGAAGCACGGGCTATGCCTACGCGCCTCGATCTCGACATGCGCTCGGTGTGCAGAGAGTCGCGACTGTGCCGCAGTGACGAACGGCGGTGTGTTGTTTTTTTAACAATAACCGCGCGATTTTTCACTAAAAATAAGTTCAATTTCATATTTAATATGAAGAGTAGGATATATTGTGCTGTTTGTGGTTGCATGAATTCGTCAATAACGCATCCACAGATAACTTTTTTTAGATTACCTGCAAACTCAGAAAGGTAAGACTATAAAATAATTTTACTTACTAGTACCTACTAGTAAGTAAAATTATTTTATAGTCTACATACCTATGTAGTATGTGAGTCTTTTTAATGGATAAGTATTTCCTTTTATCTCTCGAAAAAAAAGATGTCTGGATTAATAAATAAAGTGAATATAAAGTAAAGAAAAGTGATTGACACGAGTAAAATAGGTAGTTATAGGCGGTACATGAATCATGATACGGTAGGTACGCTTGTGTTAAAACCTCAGGGTATGTGTGTTTTTTTTTGTTAGTTTGTATAATTCAAAATAAAGACGTGGTATTTTAATTATTAATAATAGATGTTTATTGTAAGTACTGTGTGTATGTATAATACTAGAAATAATAAATTTCCAATCAAAAAACAACACGCATTTTTATAGAACACCTCCTATTCAATTCACAAAGTATTTAATTTGTTTATATAAAAAAGTATATTTACAATCACAAAGCTAAATGGAAACACAAAGTAGGCAAATGTAATTAAATTGCTGGAAGCGGGCAGCCCTATCGCATGTTTACGTACCGCGCGGCTGTAGGCATTTATTTAAAAAATACGGCCGAGTTACAATACTGTATAGATAGTAGGTATTACCGTGGTAATGGGCAGCATAAAGATTAAATCCGGTAGTCAAACAGATAACGTAAAGCGGCGGTGGGTTCAGAAACAAAAAGGTTAAGTAGGTATTTGAATATCTCTGATGTCCAAATTTAGCACACGGCTAGTTTGACGAACCACCTTTCTACCTACTAATTTTTAAGTTGAAACTTCCTAATGTCGTGATGTAATTGTAGGGTAGGTTAGCAGTAGCATCTGCAATCTATCATTATTTTAATAGGTATGATTTATGATTAAACATAGCTGTATGTACCCTGTACGTAATGCGACAGCATTCTCGTTTCCCTTTAACTTTGATCCGGCATGAATTTATGTAAATCTGTGGCATAATTAATGAATCACGGGTAGATGCCTCAGTGAGAGAGGTCATGGTTGTGATTACTAATATTTGAAATTCCAAAATACCGGTATGCGTCATAAATACCTACTTACCTGATGGACTTAGACGCGATGCTGCGCGGAAGCATTTCACTTCTCACTCAGTGAGCATTGTGAATATTGTTTGTGATCAATTTATCAGAACCTATTTAGATGCCTACTAGGTAGGTATATTGGGCATGAATGATGGAAAATGCACTGCGATACCTACCTACCTATTATAATCCTAATCACAATTTCAACATAATTAATACAGTGCCTATGTAGAAGTTCAAATCAGATTATTGCACATAAATAACATAGACACAACTTACGGATAGGTACCTACAAGCTACGCACCCGATACTTTTATATAATTTTTATTGTACCTATATTCGCACATAAAAGTCTTTATATTCTTTGGTAGGTACTTACATATTGGTATATCATGTATTAGCACAGATTACAGAAAACCTACGTAGGTATTAGGTAGGTACATCGATATGGCTACACAAAATTAGAGGACTAATCAAGCGTATCGAAAAATGCAACGTCTTCCTGTACACCACTTTACCCATATTAAGACATAAGTATGATGATGCCTAAATAAATTTCAATTTATAAAGTTACGTTTATGTACGTTAGTAGATCCACGCTGATTTCAGCATGTATGGGCCGGATCGTCCGGGGAAGTACTACCCTCTCATAGAAGATCGACTTAAGAGTAGTAGTATCCGTACTACTGCGTTTCGTTCGGTGAGTGAGAGCGCCGGAGGCCCAATTTCCACCCTTGCCTCTTTCCTCACTTCCCTCATTCCCTTCCCTTAAACCCATTCCCAGCCACCATAGTGGAGGTCACCATACCAGCAGTTTATGGCTTTTGTTATAGTGGCCGCCAATTCTGGATTCCACTGACTGCTTACCATCAGGCGGGGTGGAGTCACTTTGGTAGGCAATAACATAAAAATCCTCAATCAAAATGAGTTTATCAAAATGAAATAAAACGATGCGGGAGGTAGGTTTTTAATATTGACTAGACGTCGATACATTGCACCGGTAGATAGGTATGTAATTTTAAAGCAAGATGCAGTAAATATTAAATACGTAGTTAATATTACTTACACAAAACAAACATACCATGCATTTTTCAAACTGTCTTCACGTTTAAATCCATAATACTTTTATAATAAAGACTAACCTGTTGAAAACACTGACGATCACCATAGTAAACAATCCAGAAAATATATATCTCGATTGAAGAAACACTATTATTGTTGTTCAATCCATTAACAATGAACAGTCGCAATAGAAATCAAGCACATTGTCACTAAAATGCACATTATTATCGAGTCAACATTCGGTACCTATCTGAATTTTAAAATTGAGTTCGATGTTTATACGGTCACATTACGGACCCGACACTACCACACACGACGAGTGACGAAACGCAACTAAAGCGCTGATTGGTCGTTGGTCTCGTCTCGTCTCGTGTCGCCCGTCGTCGTCGATTCGGCGCTAGAGCTGCGCGTGCGCCTTCGCTCTCGGTTCGCCGCCGAGGAATGGGAAATGCAGTGCGTGCGTGTGCGCATGCACCGAAACAAACGGAACGAATACGGCTATAGATAGGTAAGGTACCCATTCAGACCAGTAGCGTATCATAATTTTACATTTTTATAAAATTTTGAAGATACAGATGAATATAAATGTATAAATACTTATGCCTACTTTAGAGTAGGTAGGTTTTAATAGGTACCTTCATTCAACTTAAACAAAAAATCTTTAATAGGTACCTACATTCAACTTAAACAAAATATCTAAAAAGAATGACGCGTTAAAAATAATAATGATTTGGTTAAAATAGGTACCTACCTAGTGTCTAAATGTGATGTTTTCGTAATTAGGTAGGTTATGTTATACCTAATACTAGTCTGTTTTACTGTTCCACTGCAGGGCAAAGGCCTCTTCTCAAATAGAGAAGGAATGAGCATTAATCACCACGCTTGCTCAAGGCGGATTGGCAATTTCAGACTTTTAAGGCCAGGTTTCCTCACGATTCCTCACACAGAATCCTTAATAAAAAAAATAAGCAAATCATCTTACGCAATATATAAATTAGTACCAATGGTCAATATTGACGCTCTCCTTACAGCGTACCATGGTTTAATTTCGTCCCATCTTAGATATGGCATTATCTTTTGGGGTAACTCAACAAATAAAGAACGTGTCTTCAAAGCCCAGAAGCAATGCATAAGGACCATCTTTAAACTAAAGGTCCCGGATAGTTGTAAACCATTTTTCGTGAAATACAAAATATTGACACTACCATCTCTTTATATTTTAGAAAGCGCAATGTTTGTTAAGAGTAATACTAACTTATTTCCTCGTATGTCTGATGAGGTCGTTCGTAACAGACGTGATGTCAGTAGGCTTCGCCTACATCAATCAAAAACTACTCTAATGAATAACAGTATATTTTGCATGGGCCCTAAAATATACAATAAAATTCCTAAAGCTTGGAAAGATCTTAATAGACATATATTTAAAAATAAATTAAATGATTTTCTCGTAAGTAAAGCCTACTATAGCATTAAAGATTTTCTAGATGACAAAATTGACACACAGAGATACTGCTAATACACAAGAGATGGAATTCATAAAATACACTGGGTTATTGAATGTATGAGAAGTAGTTTAATGTACATAGGTCTGTATTTATAACTAACAGGATAAATGTTTTTTTTTGTTTCGTAGTGATAGTTGGAAATCAGTATAGTTTATAGAATAGGTAATTATATTTTTTATATTTGTATGCCGTAATGGCTAAACATGACTGACCACTTTAATTTAATACCTTGCACGCATTAATATGTATGTATACTCATGTTAAAACAAATAAAATGATCTTTATCTTTAAAAAAAAAAAAAAAAAAAAAAGATGTTTTCCTTCACCGTCAGTCAGAAATGCCCAAGATAGACTTAGAAAGTACTTAAGATTTAAAAAATCACATTGATCTGTCAATCAATCAAATCACGCTGCCCGGCTTCGAATCCGAAGCGGTACCTACAGGAACTAGATAATAGGAGCCGATTCGAATAGAATCGGCTCCGCTACCTAGTGTTTGCTAAGCGGGTTCCTTATCCACTGGGCCATTTTCTCACTTTCAGGTTATGTTATGCATTGAATTAAAGACCCTCATTTAGTTTCGATAAGTTTTTCCTAACACGAAATATCCACCATACGTAATACAATTGAAGGTGAACGGAAAATATTTCTGTGGCCGGAACACTAAAAGCTTTTACTCCGCTCATAATGTATTCCATCCATCTGACTGTTGTCGAGGATGTCATTTTTAGCATGTTAGTCATCTGTGTCTTATGAAGCTACAAGTCTCTTCACTCAGAATCGCGACGCATACAAATGTTGCTTTGCTTACGGGAATAGCTATACCTGAGGCCCTAGACAAGTGGCAAAGATTTCTATTCTATTCATAGAATAGATTAAAAAATATATTGGATTGACATAAGCTAACGCCAACGCTTATGTAAATCTCATACATTTTATTATCTATTCTATGAATAGAATAGAAATCTTTGCCACTTGTCTAGGGCCTCTGGTAGGTACCTAACGCGAAGTGCAGAAACAATAGTACCTAGGTAAGTACTTTGCTACGTATCGTTCGCCAGAAGACACTTACATCGACAAATCTAGGTAAACTATTTCGTAGCTGAAATGAAACATATAGATACCTAACCTAATACCTAATCTATAGGTACTATTATATAAAGCAGAAGAGTTTGTTTGTTTGATTGTTTGAACGCAAAAATATTTTTACGTATGATAGCCTAGTTCTCGACGTAGGTTACAGGCTATGTAACATCACGCTAGTGGCGACGGGAGCAGAGCAGTAAGCAAAAACGTGGATGTAACCGCGCCGCAGAAAGCCAGTATTATATAAAGCGGAAGAGTTTGTTTGTTTGAACGCGCTAATCTCAGGAACTAGCAGCCGGATTTAAAAAATTCTTTTACGTATATTAGCCCAGTTCTCGAGGAAGGTTAGGCTATGTAACACCACGCTAGGCTGGCGACGGTAGCAGAGCAGTAAGCAAAGACGCGGGTGAAACCGCGCCGCGGAAAGCTAGTGCCTATAAGATGATTGTACTGTTACATTATTGTAAGTGTAAGTAATAAGTATATGTATAACTTCATTACAATAGCCTTTTCTTTACTATATGTACACCACATTGTTTCTGAAGAAATGCTCTGAAAAGAAGGAAAGAAGTTAGTGAAGTATAAGACAAGACAAAGCGACTTCACTTTATACTTACCTACAAGATTATGTAAGAGTAGGTAGATGAAGCAATGACGATTCGTGTTCAGAAATGTGTTGTTTGTTGCTGCATGTAGTATTTGTAGTAAAAGTATAGGTTGTTTATAGTTAGCGAGCTTGTAAAATCTAGTAAACACTCACTTTTGCAAATTAACAAGCGACCCGCTTTCGGCTTTGTTCAGGTAGACTACGCCCCTAATTCGGTTCTGACCCAAAATGCATTCTTAGTAGACGTCTCTTTTATAGAAAGTTAGTAGTTGGTATACTCGTAGTATTATCTGTAGTAGTACCTTGACTACCAGCTAAATTTACTCATCTGCTTCATAAATCATAATATTCATAAATTTGCTTATAAACAGAATGATCTTTCGTTTATTCTTTTTTTTCTGAACACCAAAGTAGGTATTAGCATGGTATTAGAAAAGTAAGCTTTGACTTAAACAAAATGATTTCGCTGTTAATTTTCTTTTAGAGACATTTAAAGTACTTACCTATGTTAATTAATATTATTTATGCTCGCTAATTGTTCGAACGAAATTTTATTTTTTATGACCAAAATTACTAACAGATTGTATTTTTATTATTTTATTTCTCTTCCTATTATAATCAGTAATATAAATACATAGGTATATTTTTATAAATTTGATTATGAATAACAAATAATCGATATACTTACTACCTTACCTACTATCGTGCAATAGAAAATTGCTCACTCGATAAAAGCTCACGCAACGATTTGCGATTGCAAGTTTGCGACAATAGCCCGTGCCCGCCTTTATCGAGATCTCGACTTCCTAATTTAGGAGAGAGATGGAAAGATTATGTACAATGAAGGGTTCAGGACTCGAGGGACACGGAGTCACTGTGCTAGAATGCAACCACCTGTGTTATTGATCAAGTAGGGAGTGGTTTGGGATTTACAAATGTTATAATATTTAGGGTCATTGATCCTCTAATGAAAGCTAAGTAGTATATTATTGGGCATTCTGTCCCACCTGTCGCGCAGTCGAACAAGTTCGCCTACGCTCTGTTGTGACAGAATGCCCAATAATATACGATCGACTCGACTGTCTTCAGGATCTTTCACCGCTCATATCGTACCTACCACATATCGTGCCTCGTTGTCAAGCATCACTACGATGTGTCATGTTAAACACATTTTTATGACGACCAGACGGTTCTTATAAAGTCTTAAAGACGCGGAAAACTTTGCTTGCGCGATGTAGGATTTGATGTTTTTTTTTTTAGTTCATCCAATGTGTCATAGATGGTGCTGTAGTACTTTTTGTAGTATATACTCACTGAGGAATCAGTCACGCGCTTGAATTTTATTACCTATCTGTCCAGAGTTGACCTATGCGCTCGATAGATGGCGTTTGACGTCGAATTAGATCTCGCTATGATTTCGTTACCGCCGTTAGTATAAATATTTTCGAATATCTCATCTATCTCGATCGAAGATCGAGCAAGTTCTTCTCGCTTCGGATAAACGTACCCGAAATAGACAGTAGATAGTACTTAGTGTTAAAGTCTATAAATATTCTTGTAATAAACAGTTTTACTTATTGTTAATCAGTTTGTTAACAACAGTAATCATGAAGTTTGTTAAACAACCACAATCGCTGCATGTAAACACAATTTGCGATGATTTTTGTAAAAGTAGTTCGCATCATGGAGAATTGTTACCTAATTCAGTACGATGTATCATTTGTGGACCCTCGAATTGTGGAAAAACAAATTTACTTATTGGACTTCTTATACATGAAAACGGTTTGATGTTTCGCAATGTTTATGTCTATTCAAAAACCTTACACCAACCTAAGTACATTTTTTTAGAAAGAGTTTTACAACGGGTACCAATTATCTCACTCCAGAAATATCAAGGGAATGAGGAAGTCATAAGCGTTCAGGATGCGAAACCCAACTCTGTGATTATATTTGACGACGTTGCTTGCGAGAATCAAACTAACATGCGTGATTATTTCGCAATGGGAAGGCATAAACACATCGACTGTTTTTATCTTAATCAAACATATAGCAAAATCCCTAAACAATTAGTAAGAGATAATGCTAACTTAATTATACTATTCAAACAAGATGATATCAACTTGAGACATGTTTATGAAGAACATGTTAACACTGATATGACATGGACTGAATTTCGTGAAATGTGTTCAAAAATATGGAGTGAGCCCTTTAATTATGTTGTAATTAATAAAGATTGCCAGAAAAATAATGGATGTTATAGAAATAAATTTGATACTTTTGTAGTCTTTGATTAGAAATACAAATATTTAAGACTATGATACTTACATGATATCATTATTCTTTGACTGGCTCTTAATCGATAACTAGCTTATTCTATCGTAATGGAAAAATCACTGAAAAGACAAATCGTTGATGCTGCAGAAGCTGTAAAGAAAAAAGTACGAAGGATGCGAGATTTTGAGAGTGAAAACAAGCAAGCATTGGAATCAGTTTTTAGACCTGTAACAGAGTCTCTCAATTGCATAGCTAATAATACTAATAAACAAACTGAGCTCTTGCGAACTAAAGAAGTAGAAGAAACAAAAGTTCCGTTAAGAAACAATATTTTGCAGAAAGAACGTTCTAGTAATGACGAAGAAGACAGTGGCGCGGAAGAAAATGAATGTGATACCAACAGTGACGAGTCGTACCAATCATTAGGAGAGAACAATCAAGAGCGTGATACATCATCCTGGTCAATATCTTCAGAAGCATTGACAGATATTCCATTTGGTGTTCGAGCGGAGCGAGGGCAATTGATGTTAGGTTCTGCTTTCGTAACAATCAGCAATGATTATATTACCGTTGCTGGACAGAAATATCGAAGCACTCCCGGACTAAAACAATTGTTATTGAAAAAGGATGTAGATTTAAGCACCGTTACAGAGTCTGATATGCAGTATTATAAGATGATGTTGATTGCCACAAACGCACATCGTCGAGACTTTGACTCAAACAAACCAATAAAAAGTAATAAAGGACAAAAATATTTGCAAGTTATAAAACCTCTTTTCAAACAGCCAAGTACTATTCAAAGCTGTCAATCAAAGGGGAAAGGTTTACCCTTGACAAAAATGTGGAAAAAAAATGTTGATTTTGTATATTGGGATGACCCTAATGAACTTGTAGATAGGTTAAAATTATTAATTGCGTCTCGAGCTGCTGGTAACACTGGATTAGACAACGAAATTATTTCAATTATTGAAGAACTGCGTGAAATTAAATTGATTAAGTAATAAATAAATGGTATAAAATGTTCACTGCTCATTTTATTATAAGCCTTTAAATATAATACACCTTAAATATGAATGTAGACAAATTTGGACACCATATTCATAAGAGAATGCGTTTCTCTGAATTATTAGAGTTCAATGAAAATGCACTGCTAAAATCCGAAAGTGGGGATTTTGACATGAAAAAAACTAGATTGAGAGGAATAAGATCTCCTGTAGAAACAGACGATGCTGTGAATAAGGATTACGTCGATCGATTGCGTGATCAAACAATAAGTGAACTGAATAAAGTGTTTGGGTTGTTGCGTGCTCAAATCATAAAAGATGCACAAATAACAGTCCAAAACGTTTTAAAAGCGAAGATACCTGAAGTTTTAGTCCAGTTGGAAGATAAGTTTTATAACAAAGCACAAGTACAAAAATTACTTGAAAAAACTCCGTGATGGCAAAACAACAAATTGTTAATGAGCTACACAAAGCAGCTCGAAGAAACTTTGTTAGACGTTCAGTTATTTTAAAAGGCATAGATGATTTATGGCAAGCTGATTTGATAGATATGCAAAATCTAAAAAAGTTTAATAAAGGTTATAATTACATTTTAGTGGTGATTGATTGCTTCTCAAAGTATACCTGGACAGAACCAATTAAATCCAAGAGTAAACTTGATGTTACTCATGCATTTGAACGAATACTAACTACTAACAATCGAAAACCTAATCATTTACAAACTGATTCTGGAACAGAATTCTATAACGTCACATTCCAAAAGCTTATGAAGAGCTACAATATTAACCACTACTCTTCGTTTTCTACCAAGAAAGCTTCGATTGTAGAAAGGGTGATTAAAACAATTAAAAATAAACTGTATAAATACTTTAGTCTTATTGGGAACTACAAATGGGTAGGTCTACCATTAGAAGTTGTTTTAAAAACCTATAATAATACAAAACATCGTATCACCAAATTTAAACCAGTTGAGGTAAATAAGATGAACGAGTCAAAGATAAGAGAAAATATCCAAAAAACTCAAAAACATACATCAGAGAGATGTCGACCTAAATTCAAAGTGGGTGAAAATGTTCGGATCAGTAAATACAAACATATTTTTGATAAAGGTTACACTCCTAATTGGTCAACAGAAATATTTACTGTAAAAAGGATTAATAATACCATACCAGTAACATATCATATAGAAGATCATCGAAAGCAACCCATTAGAGGATCTTTCTATGAACAAGAACTTCAAAAAACTAACTATCCTGGTGTTTATTTAATAGAAAAGGTTCTTAAAAGGAAAGGAAAGAAACTTTACGTAAAATGGCTGGGCTTAAGTAACGAAGAAAATAGTTGGATTGATAAAGATGAAATTGTAGGTTAGGATTATTAATATATAACTAGGTTTGTAAGAAATATTTCGTTCATTACACTTTCTACTATGCAAGAGAATGGATGGACTAGTTAATAGTGTAATTAATAATCTGCCATTCGAACTCCATTTGCCTGGTTACAACTATTGCGGACCGGGAACAAAACTCGAAAAGCGATTGCTGCGAGGTGATCGAGGGGTGAATAAGCTAGACGAAGCTTGTATGCATCACGATATTGCATATGCAAACCATACAGACTTACCCAATCGTCACAAAGCTGATTTACAACTACTAAATATGGCTAAACAAAGACTTAAATCGAAAGATGCTGGGAAAGGCGAAAAACTTAGTTCATGGTTAGTGAGCAAAGCTATGAAAACCAAACTAAAATGTGGTTCCGGTATTAAAACGTTTAAAACTTTCGTGTCAAAAATAAGAGCAAAAATAAAAAAACTGAAACCAAGAGACAGTAAAACTTTAATTAACGCTGCTTACTTGGCAGCAAAAAAAATATTTCCGAATATTAAGAAAATTCGAGTACCGCGAGTGATACCCTTACCAAAGACGGGGGGTATTCTACCTTTAATCCCAATTTTTGCGGGTTTATCAGCTTTAGGAACCTTAGCTGGTGGTGCGGCTGGTATTGCAAAAACTGTTAACGATTACAAAGCAGGTCAACAAAATTTGCAAGAAACACAACGACATAATAAGGCTATGGAGTCTTTAAAGTTAGGCCAAGGTTTATACATAAGGTCACATAAAAATGGTAAAGGTTTATTCATAAAATCTTCAAAAAACTGAAAAATGAGCTACCTAATCGTGCTTTAACTAATGTAGACATCCAAAGGCACGCACGCGACATCCCACACTTTCGAGGAGTCTACATGAAGGATCAGTTACCAAGGACGCCAAAACGGATTGAATGTGGTATCGTTAACTTGGATGATTATAAAAACGAAGGTACGCATTGGGTAGCTTATGTTAAAATAAACAATTATTGTGAATACTTTGATAGCTTTGGAGATTTGAAACCTCCAAGGGAATTAATGCAGTACTTTAAAAATTGTGATGTTTTTTATAACTATACTAGATTTCAACAATTTAATACAGTAAACTGTGGACACTTATGTCTAGATTATCTATGGAAATTTTGGAATAAATATGTATAAATTTTATGTATTTCTTTTATTTCAATCATTTTCATCATGTCACTCACCTTATCGATAACTGGAAACTCGTCTGATTTATGTACATATTATCCTAATACATTACAACTTCACGGACATTATGAGTGTGCCTTATTGCATTTCTCAACATTTAATTCGATTCCGAACATTGAAAAAATGAATAATAAATTATATTATGGCTCTAATGAAGTCCTTGAACTACCTGAAGGTACTTATGAATTACAAGATATCAGCGATTATTTAAAATCGGAAATAAAAGATTGTTCAATACTAATACGATGTAATAACAATACTCTAAAAACTTTGATATTCTGTACTAAAGATATCGATTTTACTAAAGAAGGGACTTTTAGGCGATTATTAGGGTTTAAGAAGCAGATATTGAAAGCAAATAAATGGCATGTGTCCGAGTTACCAGTCAACATTTTACCTACGACCGTGATCAGGATAGAATGTGATATTGTAAGTGGTTCGTACATAAATGGTAATCCTAGTCACATTGTACACGAATTCGCCCTCAACGTGCCCCCGGGATACAGAATTATAGAAATTCCGAAAAACGCTATATACTTTCCAATCAACCAAAACAGCATAAGCAGTATACATATCAGGCTATTAGATATAAACAATCGCTTAATAAACTTACGTGGTGAAGAAGTGCAGCTATATTTACATCTTAGAAAAAATGATTGACTACAATAAATATGAGCCTCAACAAATGGGAAATACCAGTTCTACTAAAACAATCAAGCAAATAAGACCTCGGTCAAATAAAAAAATTAAATTAACACGGGACAATAAGGAATTTCTTAAAACGATCGGTTTGCTAAAATGAATATCTTAGATGTTTTATCTGCTCCAACTTACGATAACACTGTTGAGGGAATCGAATTTCATTCTTACAAACCCTACATAACGAGCTTCAACAGGAACGATGAAATCCGCATACCTATTAATCAACAGGATCTGTATATACTACCTTCAGCGAGCACTTTGTATTTGGAAGGAACTATAATCGTTAGCAAAAAAGATCCAAAAGAAAAAGCGAGTAGCGTTTCTTTAACAAATAATTTTCTACTCTACTTGTTTCAAGATATTCGATACGAACTAAATGGAGTAGAAATTGATAAAATAAAAAACGCTGGTGTGACTACTACGATGAAATCATTTGTGTCAATGAATGAGAGTGAGTCAAAGATATCTTATGCATGGGGTTGGAATATCGATGGCACTAAAAATATTAATGGAGGTAGTTTTTCTGCTTCTATACCACTTTGTAATATTCTCGGGTTTGCAGAAGATTTTAAAAAAGTAGTGATAAATAGTAGACATGAATTGATATTGTTACGAAGCAATACTAACCTGAACGCGGTAAAACTGAATACTGGTGAAGTTGTAGATGATGTTCAGATAAATAAAATTGTTTGGCGGGTACCGCACGTTAAAGTGTCAGACAAAGAGAAAATAAGTTTGCTAAAACTGTTAGAGAAAGACCGACCGCTCCAGATGATTTTTAGAAATTGGGATCTGTACGAATATCCTACTTTACCTAAAACAACGAAACATACTTGGTCTATTAAAACATCATCACAAATAGAGAAACCGAGATATGTTATTATTGGTTTACAGACAAATAGAAAAAACAATGCAAGCTCTGATATGTCTCAGTTCGATCACTGTCATATTCGTGACGTTAGAGTATACCTCAATTCAAACTACTTCCCATATGAAAATCTAAATGTGAATTTTGCTAATAACCGAATTGCTTTATTATACGAACAATACACTAGATTCCAGCAGTCATATTACGGTCGTCGCGCGGAACCTTTATTAAGCGAAAAACAATTTAAAGACTTGGCACCCCTCTTTGTTATTGACTGCTCCAGGCAAGCAGATAACTTGAAGACAGGTTCGGTTGTGGATGTAAGAGTGGAAATTGAAACTGATTTGGATATACCTGATCAAACTTCTGCATACTGTCTTATATTGAATGATTGCATAATTGAGTATAAACCGCTTAGTAATACTGTGAGAAAAATATCATGAATCCGAATACTATCATAGTAGATGTTCAGGGGTTTAAAGATCTATGTAATAATTTTATAATAAAGGAATTAGCTTTTGCTAGTAGCGATTATACGCAGTCATTTTTAATAAAACCACCATATATGTTTAAATACTTAACAAGTAACGAAAAAAGGCAAGTTAAATGGTTGGAAAGGAACAGAGGCATTTATTGGAATGAGGGTTATATCGACTACAGAGAATTCCAACGTATAATCGTTCCGTATCTAGAAAATAAGGAAATCGTTGTAAACGGTTTAGAGAAAGTGAAATGGATTAAGGATCTTTGTGAGAATTGTAATGTGTCTGACCTTAGTGAAAAAAACTGTCCTAGTTTCTCTGTGTTGTATGATAAGTACTGTGATGAAAAAAATAATTTAAATTGTACTAAACATTTAAAGATGTGTGCCCTAAAAAATGTGTTGTGTATTAAAAAACATTTGAATTTGTAAAGAAATGTGTATTTCAGTTTAAAGTAAATAAAAATAATGAAATCTTAAAAATGTGTTTATTTCACTAGTTTACCTGCTACAATAAAAATAATTAAATTAAAAGAATAAAACAAAAAATAACTTTAACTGTCTAACCAAAGTTACAACATTAATTATAAATAACAATAAACACAAAACCCTGAAAAATATTAAAAATCGCTGTCAATCAAAGATTTTGATATTTTTTTAACTAACGATTCCGTATCGTCCATAACACTATCAATAGCGTCTTTAACGATGTATTGTGCATTTATTATCACGTTCTCACTATCACTATCACTATCACTGGTATTGTTATTGCAGAGATCGATAACTGATATTTTTATCAGTTTTATCCCACGTCGATGCAGTTTACTCATCACGAAAGATTTTGTAGGTTGTTTCTTAAGAGAAGGCTTTTCTCGACGTTGTCGTTTGGTTTTTTTTTCCTTCGTAAGTTGACTGCAGTGCGGGGGTTCGTTGTAAATCATCTCAGATAGTCCTTCGTAAGGATCCTGAGCGTACTGGCTGAATACAATTTCTGAATCGCAAATCTGAAAAAAAAAATATAAGAAAATTATTAGCTATTAAAAAAAGAAAAATCAAATAAACAAATAAATATTAAAATAATTATTTTGCTCACCGATGACATGATTATGATGCACACTGTTAGATCAAATATCTCTTATTTTATTGTACAAGTACTCGAGACAGATAATATTTCTTAAACAGCTTAAAGGTAACTAATTTAGGCAAATAATTATATAGTTAATACCCTGACAGGAAACGAGCATTGCGACATTATAAGTTAGGGTCTGTTCACATAGACCTAATTGTTATACGGCGATGGTTTTCATTATAATGACAAAGCATATTATGCTCGTTATACATTTGATTGAAAATAACTCTTATCTATATAATAATAAAAGCGAAATACCACTGATAACAAAGCCTTTCAATTGTTGATATAAAGCGTGTATGAACTTGATCAATCAACAAATAGCAAGCTTGCATTTATAGTGTCATTGACAAGCAGTATATCATATTTCGTTATTGTAAACTAGTATCGCCCTCTGACGTTACCTGCGAATTATTGACATGAACCTAATTCGTTTATAATTTTATTGGTTAGCAATAATTAAACGGTGTATTAACAAATAAAACAATGTAAATTAATAATTTACTTCATTTAATAAACAATAATTACACTTAAGTACTTATTTATAATCTACAGATACAGAATAGTTACTATACATAATTATATTATACTAGGTTATCATTAACAATTATAATTGTTGAGTGCCAATGTTTTTATTGCTATTTGTTCTAGTTAGTATGGACTAAAATTCTCGTACGTATAATTAAAACGAAGAATTACAAACACATTTTTTTAATTAACCTATGCTGTTCTAACATACACATAAACATACATTTTTATTTTAAAAATGAGCAATGACCCCAAGCTTGGGTTGCGATTTTACAATTAGATATCGCGCGTTTATCATCATTGTTAGATAGAGCAATTTTGTTTACACTTTGTGTAAATATTTCGTGTTTAATGGATTTAAACACAATATTTTGCCTACGAATAACTTCACTATTAAATAAAACGTTTTCGTAATCTGTGATACTTAGATCACGAATAACACAAGATTTAACTCCTTTTGCTTTTTTAATTATTTTGTCCTCTGTTTTTATTGAATAAAGTTTAGATCTTAAACCGACGAAATCTGTTATAACTTTTCCTCCCATTTCATCTTTGAAAAGACCCGGAATTTTTTTATTCATTTGAGGTAACATAAATTGATTTTCTACATTATAGTTACTGGTGTCGAAGTATTGCAGTAACTGATGTTTTATATCGTGATAAAAATCGTTAGTGATTATTTCGTAAACAAAAGAATCCGTGTCTGTATAACATAATTTCACTCTTCCCTTATACATAGGTTTAATTATATTATAGTGAAAGTGGTACATGTGTGATTTAGATAGTTCTAAAACGGTGAAACCAATATATATAGGCTTGTCTAAAATTATCTGATCTGGTTTCATTTGTATTGTTACTAAGTTCTCGGAAAGAATTGATGCGCTATGAAAATAGGGGTTGTTCACGAGTCTCTCAGCGTAGGAAGACTTTTTGGTTTTGTTATTCGTATCATTCCACTGATTAACCAAATGAACAGACACTCTGTTTTCTGTGTTTTCCAAGGTTTTTCCAAAAACGCTATTATTTAACAACTTGAAGAAATCTTGTTCAAATGTACTGGTTGCCTTTTGTCGTAGTTGTGTATTTAATTCAATGTATTGCTTTAAATAGGGACTTTGTCTAAATGTGATGACTCTATGAATTTTGCGTAGTATCAAACCGTGCTCCAAACATTTTTTTAAATGCACATAATGAATCACATAGTTATATTTATTATATAGATTTGAAACCAGTTTTTTAGTTTTACCTCCAGGTGGTATGCATTTTTCAGGACAAAAAGGTAAGTCATTATGTTCGCTGTGTAAGGATTCAGGGTAAAGCAGATCGACTTCTAGTATGAAACCCCATTTCGCATTGTCATCAATACATTCAACATGTAATTGGTTTATTTCATTTTGATTTAAAAATCTAAAATCTGAATAGGGTAAATATTGACACATACTGTAACCGTAAAGGTTATTGCAGTCCAAATAAACTATAAAACATTGTGGTTTTGAAGCATCGCATTTTGATAAATACTTATTATTAGCTTTTGCATAGCGATGGGAGCACATACACAAACCACCTCTAATACCGTTTTGAATCATTCGTACGATAGCTAAGTCAGAAACGAGTTCAAGTTGAACACCTGTTTTCAATAGCATTGCGTCAAATGATAAACTAGGTGCGGTTATGTAAAACGCAGGGTCCAGTTTATAATGTTGTTTACAAGTTTTTCGAAAATTCTGGAATATATCAGTTAGTAACAGAACATCTGTTTTCAAATATAAATCAGTATATTCACCTAAATCTTTTATATTGAATTCATTCCAAACCAAACAAGCATGTTTATAATCTTCATCTGAAATAGCTTGGTTAGTTAGAACGCTGAAAAAATGTTGCCTCGATGGTAACTTGGTTTCTTCATAACATTTCCAGTTAGTCATATAATCATAAGGATACACCCCCTTCCTTGTAAGCAAATTAAATTGATCATTGTTAGGAAAATGAGAGCGTAGAGTGATGAAATCGTCATTATGCATAGTTTTCGCAAGTTTGTCTAAGCTAGCTCCTAAAAAACTAAAGGAATCTAGAAATCGTAATTGAACGTATTCATTTTCGGCGATCTGTATGAATTTGGAAAACGAAATATATTTTTCTTTAGTCTTTGGAATAATTGTTAACTTTCCAGGCATCTCTCCTAATTTCTGTATAAATAAATGACAATCGTATCCTGATAAGTTATGGAAAAATATCGGTATGAATTTAGGTATTTTATACTGTAGATTACAATGTCTATGAGCGGCGCCACGGTATCGTCCTGTTATATGACAATGATCTCTAACTTTATTAGTCCAAAGTAGGTTTTCACATATGTAACATTTATAAGCTTGTTGAAAATCTTGCGCGTCGTCTTCTGTAAATGTCATGACATGGGTTTCGGTTAATACTTTGTAAATCTTTTTAACATCAGCATAAAGAAATTCTATAAATTTTGAAACACAGTCAAAACCGCGATAACTTTTAAATACCTCCTTATTAAAAGTGTAATTTAACGAAGAAACAATGTTATAGGCGAATGCTACAGGCACGTGTCGTTGTAAAAACGATGTATTAGCAGTGTCGGGTTCACTAACGGATGTTGGTTCCAGCAATGTTTCGAAATCAGCGTATATGACGAATGGAATATTTTGTTTCCTATCATAATTTTTAAACTGTAATACAGATCCTTTTTCAGGTAAAATAGTTACGATTCCTCCACATAGATGATCATCGATTTGTTTAGGAGTAGGAAAGAACAATAAGCAACTTTCGCAAAAATATAATTTACTATGATGTTTCGTGATTTGGGTTTTAACAAGACGAGGCAAATCTTTGATGAGACAATAATGGGATGAACTATCATTTTCTAAGAACAATAGATGAATACTCTTAGATTTATCCTTACACGATTCAGGTTTGTACAGAGGACCTGTTATCAGCTTATTGTTTTTTAAACCGTATACGTATATATTTATAGATGGGTTATTTCTTTCAAAAATAACTATATCTGAAAAACTCATGGGAAAAGAAATATCCTTAACATTTAAAACATCTCGAAAGTGAGGATAAGATGTTACTCGCTCTGGATGTCGATTTGTTGGGTACAAGGCAGCCACAACGCACCACAAAAAACAATAATTATCATTATTGTGAATATTTAAACACGCCTTTTTGTTCTTTATAAACTTGGGTAAATCTATAAAATAAGATCCACCGAGTGGTTGATACTTATTAACATTGACTTCTAAATGTAAACTACTTAAAAATGACCATCCACTGTCTCTCTCCTCAAATTCTTCAATTTTTTTCAACAACGATGCGACTACCGTTTCATAAATAGTATTGAAATCATAATTAAAATGTATGACAAAATTTTTGGTGGCAAAAGATTTGATTTCTTGTAAATCATTTTTGTACAATAGAAATAAACAAAAATGTTGAAAATTAATTTTTACTGCGTTATGTTTTTTAAGTGAATCATCGATTAAAGATTTAACTTGTTCGCGAATATTACTAAAAAAGAATTCAGGAAAATTATTTGCTTCATCTTTGGATGCAATAACTCTGTAACTAATAATACGTCCTTTAAACGACGATCGTAAGATTTCAACGTTTTCAAGAATAGGTATAGTACTATTATTTTTGTGTTTATTAGTTCGTAAGTGACTGGTCCAGCAACGATTATCTACATAAACATTGCAAACCAAGCAATGAGGCATTTTGATACAATTATAA
This sequence comes from Parascotia fuliginaria, assembly GCA_963082885.1. NCBI lineage: Eukaryota > Metazoa > Arthropoda > Insecta > Lepidoptera > Erebidae > Parascotia > Parascotia fuliginaria. The sequence continues at coordinate 9,763,571 of OY720187.1, forward strand.
ATGTATAAACATAAAAGTACTATAAGTAGTTAACTGATAAATAATTCGCTATGAGAATAATTGAAAGGTTAAAAATCTAAAGAACGATGTGTCAAAATTTTAAATGTTGAACGACAACACGATATGTGTGCCAAATCTAACAATATACAAATTACAACAAATGGTACAAAAGTGGTACTTGAATCCTTTAGATTTTCAACCTTTCAGCTGGTACAGAGCAATAAAATAGGTACCTTATATAACAATAATTAATGTACTACATGCATCTGGTATTTGTATCCAATTTCCAGCACAGCTTCATGTTCTGTATGGTCAGCTTTTCAAGTATTCTAGTGTGATCTCAGTAGAAAAAAATAACCGACAGTCAATCAGATGCTTCCTGAAAATAACATACAAAATATTTAATTAAGTCTATACCCGCTCATTCCTTTGTGAGAAAGTAAACGTTAAGTATCAAATTTACCTTTTATTTTCCTAATTATTTATGTTTATTTCCCAGCCAAACTTCTCAACGTAATGCGGTGTACCTAATATCTTGATTTGTTTGGAAACGGTTTCGCGAGATTCCAAAGTTTTTAAAAATTAATTCTGAAAATTATAAAAATTGGATAAGTACTATAAAACGTCATAATATTATTATATTACCACTGTTTAGCACTCATTAAAAATGTAAGTAGGTATACCCGTTATTTTCCACAAATTATGAATAAATATTTCGCTTTGCATTTAACTTGCGGCAGTCAGACCAAACTCCAAAACACGCTTTCCAACACAATTCGATGTAAATAACGCTTCCTGAAAGAAAACATACATATAATTTAATTAAGTAGATACTTTAAACGTAACACGCTTAACACACGTGATAAAATGTTAACATTTACCTTTATTTTCCTAAATTAATAACGTCATTTATTTCGCGTTAATAAATCAGTCAACCACTGCACCGCTGCTTTATGATAATGAAAGCCTATGTTTTAGAATATTTGGTTTTTAAGCGAAACAATTTTTTCAATATTTTAATAGGTAGGTACATAATTAGTCATATGAGCCTGTTATTAACTATAATCATACGACCTTTTTCCAATAAAGTAACCATTTCATAATTTAATATTACAAGCAATACTTATTCAACAGTTTTATTTGACTTTATTCAACCTTCATATTTTTCTGGTCAACAAAATCTATTCCCATAAATCAGCGATATTAGGTAAGGATGGCACGCATTCACATTTACCTTATTGATCTAAATATCATCGTTTGCTTTTGATAATATAGTTTATTTTGACAGCCCTAAGTTTTTTCGCTGCATCAACAATCGATACTGTTTGCGTCGAAACTGTTTGTGATCTAATTCCTTACTCTTCATTTTTACGTTGATACACTACGTACAAGAAAAGTAGTTGATTTATTCACTATAACTTAAGGGTTTGCAACAACTTTGTAATACAGTAGGATTATCACACGATTTCGTTTTTAAACATCATGTTTTCGAAGACCTAGATACAGTCGAATTTAAGTATTCAAGTAGGGATACCGTACTCAAAGTACTCTTTCATTAGTATACAACTATCGGTTGTTGTTACTTTCGGTGTTGATTGCTGACCTGCTGCCGCTCGCTGACTTCTTCCGCTCCGCCTGCCGTCACCAACTCATCAAGCTACCTTCTCAAGAAATCGACTGTTGATTGAAAAAATGTAAGTATAATAAATAATGTAAGTGTAATAAGTTTCACTGTGTACTATCCATCTCTTTACTTGTCTAAATTGTTATGTTGTCCTTTCTAAGGTTGTCTGGTAGAAATCGCCTAGACCGTGATGAGACCGTGACCGTGATTTTTAATTAAATGTTATTACGTTTATATTTCAGGTCCGAATATGAGTGCGAGGTCTATCACCCAACTGCTGTAATTGAAAAGAAAACTACACACACACGCAAGCAGCCTGTCGCCAACAACAACAGGAAGCGCAAGTCAGGATCATCAACGAATTTATTAGAACCAAGGTACCTAATCAAAATTTGTTATAAAACAAAGTTGAGTTTTCGCCTAGATATTCAGATAAGAAGTGCGAGCGTTCAATTAATTTTAAAATTTAGCTTCGAGCACACATGATACATTTATCATAGGCGATTGATGATTTTGTGACTGGCATTGTTGTTAGGTTTATAGTGTTTAGTGACTTGTAGCGTTCGATCGCTTCGATGCTAGCTAACTGCGTTCAGTTGCTACTTCAAGCGTTCAAATGACGACATGACCGTCGCGACTAGATTTTGTATGTGTGCTGATTGAGGTGTTGGAGCTTCCGATAAGCTACTGTTGATCACTGATCAAGTCTGGTTTGACCCTAAATAAATTATTTTCAGAGACGGTTTCACAAGATGTTTCAGAAGAACTAACATTATTTTTACTCAAGTATTGTTGATATGATGAGTTGACTGCCTATGTGGTTCGGTGGTACTGCATACGGACTGCCACGCTGAGATCGCGGATTCGATTCTCGCTCAGTGTGTAGGTGTTGCTATGTATAATATTGTATGTAATACTGAGCGAGAATCAAACCCACGACCTCTGCGTGACACATCGACGTCCCTACACAGTACCACCGAACCACAGAGGCAGTCACATAGCATAACCACATAGTATAATTTCTACAACGCTTAAAATACAGTCATTTATTTTTTATTTATTTATTTATTTATATATACACAACATACGACTATCTTTACAGGTAACGCTTAACCTAATGCGATAGTGTACCACAATAACATAAAACTTAACTTAATCTAAGTTACTAACTACACTATAAGTGACCTTTGTGAATCCGTTTAATGTACACGAAAACAAATCAATTTGCCCAGCCACGATGTTGAACGTACGCAGCGCTCGCGTCAGTGGAGCGTGAAGCAATAGGTTGGTACGCGCTCGCGGCACCTCCAGCAACGGAGGTCGGCGCGTATATTGCTTGCGATAACCTCAGCTTTATGTATCTTTGTCATCGAAGGAAGAGACATTTGATTTGAGTAAGAAATAATGTAATTAACCGTTTTGTTTTCTATGTTGTTTCAGTAAGAAAACAAAGACCAGTCCTATCGATGTATTCGGGGTCAGTTGGAATAATGATACTGATACAGAGGCCAACGGTGGGTCATCGAGCAACCAACTGGTTTTATCATCGTTCTTCGTAAACCGTGTGGCTAATGGCACCGAGCAACGAACTGCAAACACCGACGGCGAATACTATGTCGATTGTAAAGTTTACAAAACAAGTGATGCGCGTGACACTGATTCCATGATGTTATGGAAGAAGGCACTTGTTCGTATTAAGTTCCAAACCGATACGGATACATTGCAGTGGCGTAAATTGCAAGATTTCGTACGTTCGGTTGACAAATTGTTTGAAGAACCTCCAAGATTTTATAAAGATAAATAAATAAAATAATTAAAAGACCTTTGTCTTGTTTTATTAAATGAAATGAGGTAAGCGTAAAAATCCGTCTTAGGAATCAATTAATCCGTAAACGATACCAAAATACACAACACTACTACTACACAACTAAACACTTTTTTGTTCAAAAGGTTTAAATGTATACAAGACAGTCGAGTCGATCGTATATTATTGGGCATTCTGTCACAACAGAGCGTAGGCGAATGTTCGACTGCGCGACAGGTGGGACAGAATGCCCAATAATATACTACTAAGCTAAGCTGCCAAAATACATATTTACGTTAGACTGCAACAGTATTTACTTTTCCATTACATCTATGTCATAAAATTATGACAAATCATTAGATTAATAAATAAAGCGTTACGGTTATCTAAGTAAGTAACCATAACAATAATCCCTTCAACGTTTTTTATCAGATTATGTTCGACGAATTATTTTTTTAAACGGGTCCGGGGCGGGACGGGACTACTTTGACAAAATTTGACTTCAGGGCCATTCAAACATAATAATATGATCGAAGGCATTAACTAATAGAATTAACCCTTATTTCAGCAGACGCTATTTATCGAGTTAACTAGGGTAAGTATCTAGTAAGTAGTAATTATTCCAGGAGCTGTTTTATTTAGCATCAATAATATCATTACAAAATTATATTACATTATAAAAACATCGAACAGCTACTCTGAACCTGTAATTCTCGTACTTTTCTAATTCGTACCCAAATTGCATGCGAGCCCACGTTAACCTGCGCGTTACCTGCATATAGATGCGCCTGCGCACCTGAGTCAGAGTAGTGCATCAGACATTCAATGGAGTACGTGTCAGTCGTGCCCTGAGGAATAGCTGTTAGGTCTCCGGAAGACTGCTAAGTATAGATACACCAGATACACTTTAGAAAAGATCAGCTAACTGCTTTTTAGATTAGAATATTCTTTATTGCACATCGCATATTACAAAACACATAACAGTACAATACATAAGGTAGTGATTTACGGTTTTATCGCTAAAAGCGATCTCTTTTAGGCGACCTTTAAATGGACTTAAAAATAAACCGTACGTAAACTTCTACGTTTTTATTCCTTTAATATGTTTTACAACCAAATGAATAAGTAAACGATTTACTAATGTGCTGTTATTTATATAACAGCACATTAGTAAATCGTATGTGCCATACATGCTATTATTAGCATGTATTGTATGGCACATTAGCCATTAGGATGTAAGACAAGAACTTAGTGCAAGCACTTCCCTACTTGCAGTAATATTGACTTTCTAACCTAACTGAACGATGAACAGCTGATAGATACAGTTTGATCCGTGCATGAAATTATTAAAATTGAAAGCAAATTTAACAACATTTATTTTAATTAGGTACTATACCAAATCATTTAGGAGAATGATTTAAATAACATCACTTTATTATGGCTACAACGATTGTTTCTTTTTTTTAAATTCCAATTCAATGCTTGTGCCAAAATTAAGTTCTAATTCTACATCTTGATTTTTATGAGATCTGGCTGTACTTTTCTAAATTGTTACACAGTATTAAATATCAACACACAAAGTACGTGATGACAAAATAACGGTGTAGGCTCAGCTCGCCCCGTGCATCTTGCCCCTGATTGCCTAAATGTATCAACTCATCTCTTAGAATGTAAGATACCTCATATCGCCTCCGATTGTTAGTAAGTTACAAGCAAAATATATTAATAAAAAACAAAAAGGCCGCCTGCCTAAAACAAAGTGAAAGTAAGAAACCCATATTTTTCTCGTGCTGACGCTACAGTAAAATTTTATATACCCTATGCCGCTCCCACAATCAATACAAATCTAATGACACCTCATACGTTAAAATCCATCAAGCCATTTAGGCTGTAGAGCGTGCCAAAGAAATAGACATACATACATACTCACATGCATACATACATTATATACATACATACATGCATACATACATACGCTCGAAAAACATAACCCTCCTTGACTGTGTCAGTCAGGCAAAAAGTACTGTCAGCACTCTAAGCTATTAAACATTTATATAAATATAACAACATCAGCTGGTTTTTTTTTGCGTTTGTAATGATAAGGATTATTTATACTGATTATGTACAAGACTAAATGCTGTCGTAATCTATCTAACGCCTATTAAGTCTAAAACAAGTGAATCACATTGATGATAGTGATAATAAATAGCACATAGACTGCGCTCTGTACATGCTCTAGTTGATAGGTTTAGACATCATAGGAGACTAAGCGACAACCCTGAATTGCACAGGGGGCCTACGACCACCTCTTATAGCAGTATTATTTTAATGTTACTTTGTGTTTTGTCTTTTTCATTTGTACCATTAAAAACAAGGACGGAGACAAAGTAAGGTTATAATAAGACTGATAATGTTTACCACCTGTTGGTGGGGTGTGACAAAATGAAGGCTCATAGAAAAGAGAAAAGTTTTGAACATGAGATGTTTTGTAAATATTCTGTAAAGAAGAAATAAGCAGTGATGTTAGAAATATAAGATACGGTCTACTTAGCTGTTTCAATGACTGGCATGTCACTAGAAATAGAATCAGTGGGAAAACTTACAGCTTCGTACCTATATACTCGTAGTGTAAACAGAATCTGAGAAAAATACTCTCTCGAACTCAAATACTGATAGTGATATAATGGAAGATAAACAATAAGTCGGTTAGATACATTTGTTTTTTGTGCGAAAAATACTACACATGCTAATCCAATGAGGGTGTTTATGAAAATTTTCGCCACCAGTTGGCGCCACTTAGGTAAAAGGTCTTCCATCCACAAAAATTCAATGTCAAAATTTATTCACTGTTTGAAATCAATAGATTCGTTCACGGTTGATTGGTTGATTGAAACGCTTTGACAGGTGCCTAGACCTGACGCCTCAGTGCTGCCACCTCCTGGACGCCATTTTAGAACATGATAAAATATAGGTACTTACTTACGTACTTGTAAATACTATATTAGTTTACCATGATTTAGCGTTCGTTTGTGTCACTGATGGCGATGTTGAAACCAGATTATGAAAAACACGTAAGTACTATTTGTAAAAAAAATAACGCATCTGGTATTTACTGCGAGATTTTTTTTTCATACTGTCACTCTGTCACCCCGACAAGACAAACACACGTTAAATTATAATTGACGTGCAACCGAAAATGTAACATTTGTGTTGTGGGAGTGTAAATATGACATTATAGTGCCATTTGCAGACAATAAGTTGTTACATTGCCTACCTAATTCAAGTAAGTACTTACCTATTTTTTGCATGATAAGTACCTACAAAATGTGCATCAGGATTTACGTAAGCTTTACTTTGCTCCATTTTGGTGAAAAAGTTAGGAATATTTTACCTACAAGTAAATAAATCACAGCTCGTGGCGTAATCGGTTAATTGGATTTTTCCAGGCACGAAAACAGTTCGGGCTGTAACTAAACACTTGTAAAACTCATTCCGGACGAGTTATAGAGAACCTTTAACCCTAAATAAACTTGAAGACAAATGGCAGCCTAGAAAACCACTACAGAACATTCGGGATTAGTTTATTCTAACAGTGAATAAGTTTTTTAAATCTTGACTTGAAGATTTTTTTTACTTTAAGTTAATATAGAGTATAAAAAACATTTAACATTCTCGTGTATAAAATATGAAGGTACTTACGCAGTAACATATAATCTTCCTGTGAATAAGTTCCGTAATACTTCACCTGTCATTAGCCGACGTCATTGACCTAACAGTTTCTTAAATAACCACTTAGTTCCTTGACAAAGAGACCATTTCAAAAGGGTCACAGAGTCACAGTAGAGTCCACTCCATAATTAACTCACCATGAGACTTCAATCGTTTACAAATACCCATTTGGTTGTCGGTAACCGTTTGTGTACCGTTAAGGGTCCCTCGACATTTTAATATTGGTACATTATGCCAGCCGATTTCAAAATTGACTTACGACTTCGTGAATGTGTTATTATTTTATTAACTTACCTGAAACAAGAAAATTTTAATTATAGTTACAGTAAATCAATCATTATAAAGTTTTTTAAGTTTACAAATAAAAAATTTAACAAGAGGTATGCTACTTAAGAACAAGTAGTCACGCATGAGGACACTTAAGTGATGCACCTAATATCACATTTTAATGGGCTATTTAAATGCTAATTGATATCCACTATTGATATTAGGCGTCCCTGAAGCAGCAAAACATCACTTTGATCTGTCCGCATTCATCAACCGGTTACCCGTCACTTTTATCGAGTTGGCGATGCACCTTGTGCAGGGACTGCACAGACGCATATTATTATATTAAAAACATTAGGTACAAATATTTGTAATTCCATATATCTAAAAACCTGAATATATACCAAAGTTCCCACTCATCTAACTCACTCATCCGGTTTTTTCACCTAAATATTAATTATCATAATTATTCTTGATGCATTATCATTGCAGCCTCAGCCGGTTTTCGCGAGAGGCAACACCTGATCTTCAATTGTTATCTTTGCAACAAGTTCCAAAATCTTGTTTCAGCTCACCATTCCGATGAGAGCGTGATCGAGTTTGACCTGAACGATTTTAATGTCATTTAATCGCATTGCATTTGCATCTTATTGTCATTTAATGTTTTCAAACTGCGTTCAAAATATTTTCTAATGTGTGTAATAGAATAAATTGGTCAAAAATCATTTGTACCAAAAGTTAAACACATTTTGCCTATGTAGGAGAGAAACTGTGTCATTTTATCCTGCCCAACACTAAAAAGTTTAGAAGTTTCTTTAGATTTCAAAATATCTCTGGGTGCGAGTTTAAGTATCCTGAATGTCGGCGTCGCCTGACCCTGTGTGAAAAAGGTGCTTGTCATATGGATATGATCTAAGATTATTAATGTAACATTCACAATAGTATCATTATTAAAAGAGAATAACAAATTTCTTTCTCAACTCCAGCCTAGCTGGGCCGTCATCTGGGTAGTACCAACACCACAGACTTAAACAAAGTTATACATAGTAACGCTTCTCGTACCTATAATATTATAGTATACCTGATGGTGAGTAGTGGCCGCCATTGCGTCTTGGGATGTTGCAATAAGTACACACTTTTTTTTGGGAATTTTTTTCACCTGAATGATAGCCGAGAGGTTAGAAATACAGTCAGCAGTGCTTCTAACACGAGTGACACGAGGTCGTCGTTACCACTTAACAGACCCTTTTCAATTTTATATATTAGACACGTATTCTATCTATCTATTATGTGAAACTCAGTTGTGAGGACCGATTGGTCGTTAGCATACCAAGTTTATCAGAATCTGTGGGAACTTTAAAATTACAAGAACTTTATTTTAGTTAATTTCAATTAATTTCTAGAGATTATTTCTAAGTCCTAGTAACAAAAGAACAGGTAATGTTATAATATCTATGGTACAACTATGATGATATATATGATCTGTATTTGTGTTCTGTGTCAAAGCTTTGAATCGCTCCTTAGTCCGGAATAAATGCTGCAACAAGAAGCTGTTGTGTCATTGCGTACTCTCCTAAGTCCTGGATATCACAGTACATTACAAAGCTCAAGAAGCATAACATTATTTGTGTGAGAGAGGAACAATGCTTCTGGTAAGTACTTACTTTGAACACAACATTTTTAGTTCAATTTTACGCTGCCACTCGGCTAAATTTCTTACTTTGAGCACAAAAATTTTAATTAAATTTCACGCTGTCAGCTAAATTTATAAGTTACCTTCAAAGACACACCATATCTGTTATAATACAAGTAAGGAGGTACTAATTATTCGATTTTGTAATACTAAATAATTTTATATACGACAACATAAATAACATGTCTCCTCGAAATGCGTAATTGCGTAACGCCGTTATTCCGATCTAGTTTAATGAAGATGAGTGATGATATGAATATCATATACATGATAAGTATCAATTTATAAGTATCAATGTATAAGATTACCGCTGGATTACAGTTCAACATACCGCATACCGCACGAATAACCCAACGAAGCTAATAATAATAAATCTCAAGATAAATTTTCTTGCATCGAACTTTCTAAAACCAATTTACAGAGTCACGTAAGTGGGCAATAATTTGGTTTAAGCCCTAAGTTGCCCTGAAGCTAAACAACAATTTTGTACACGCCTCCTATGGAATGGTATGGGCCAAACGAAGTAATTATACACTTATGAAACGCAAAATGAACGATCCGGGGAAAGTAAATGGTAGCTGAAACAAGGCCTCCAGTGAAATTGCCAATTTAGAAATAGGAACTATGGACTCAGATTGCATAGTTGATGTGTCTGATTTTCGGTTCTATTCTATTGTTAAACTAGGTCGTGCAACGGATTTCTTGAGACAGAATTAAATAGAATTTGTAATATTTAAGTTATATTTCTGTTGTTACGTGCTGAATAGAATTCCAAATAAAATAACTTCTTAATCTCAATGCGGCTTCGGCTTTAAAAGTCACGTACATTAAGCAAAAAAAGACTTTTACAATAATTTGAAACGCAAAACGCCATATCTCCAACTAGTTCTATCTGAACAGGGGTGTTATAGTACGTATGACTGCTGTACAAATGGCACATAGTAGCTAGTACGTTCGATTCCCATACGGGACAAAACTTTTGTGTGATCCATAATCTTATTTTTGAGCCTGAGTACGTCATACCTACATGTCTTTGTTTGTTAAACACCCACAATAAAAGGCTTGTTGAGATGTTATTTAGGTGACAAAATACTTTATATTCTGTCAGTTTAAAAATGACAAAAGTTTTATGTACACTAATTAGCAAAGTAAAACTCATTAACATTTCAGTCCTAACGATGGCTGCAGTAATTTTCACAATGCCTTTCGATTTAGAGCAGATTAAGTTATAGCATGTCTAAGGAGTGTAGGTGACCTTAAGGCTTACTAACTTCTTAGTTGTCCAGATAAAACTTCTTTGGTTCCTTTAGTTGCAATGTAAGTCCTATGTGTTAATACTAACAATACTCTGAGGTTTTGGGATTCTTTTCACAATTTGTTCTGAGCGAATAAAGAAACTATAAACGTACCACATACCTTAAATTATGGGTTCAAATCGTATTATACAAAGACAATTAAATTTTTTGCGGATTTGTCGTCGTGTCGGTTAGGATCGAATTTTACAGGGTAATTAAGTTTACAATTCACCATACGAGATCGTACGAAAATCTTAAAAAATAATTTTAATAATCAGATTAATATGTAACATGTAAGTAAACTTGTGTACAAAATACGTAAAGAGTAAAAACTCACATAAAATATACATTGTAAAAAAATTGTCCACATATTGAGAAAGTTTACGACTAACGCATGCGATTAGGAACAATGATTAAAATATTCAGAGAAACTGACCGTTTATTTTTACGGTGCAATTCATATGCGTCTAATAAAGAGGGTGCCTTATTTGACTACTTAATGCCTTTCGGACAATACGTCCACCATGGATTTTATATCATAAGGTGACCCAGTGGCATCAAGAAAATGTTCTCACAAAAACACAATGGGCTATAAAAGGATGCTATTATTCACACAGTTAACTCTTTATTATATTAGAGATTAGACTATTTCATTGCCAATGTGGACAACGCTTTATAACCTACAGTATGTTCACATAAAATAAAGTGTGTTTTATATTTTTAAAGCCTCGGTATGTCAGCCTAGGTATTACCTATGTTCATTCTTGATAATTCATCTACTTAGCTAAAATATTTATGTATGTAAGTAAGTTAATATAAATATGAAGTCATGGTGGCCTATAGTAACATAAAAGAGTGTAAAAATTTAGTGTTTACAAACCAAGTCAAACATAATAATCTGTACTTTTTCAGTTTATTTTAGTCAATATTGACCTATTGTAAGGTGAGTACTTCAAGGCATTTATATCGTATGGTAAACCTGGACAACAACATCACGATTCACGAAGAAGAAGCATAGGTATCGAAGCGAAATAAAGTTTATGTGAATATCGTAACTTCCGTAGTTCCTTAACAAGCGCGTTCATCAAGCGAATTCAAGTCACGGACCGGACCTTAATAACACAGGGTATTATTACTTTTATGTCGTCATCGGTATGCAGTATTCAATACAGAAATAATATGGGTCAAGGTAATATTAAAAGCAATCATCGCTGCAATGTAGGCCCTCCGAGTATTGAGAGATGAGAGAAAATATACCTCGATCAAAGTTGCGATGTTGACATTCTACGTTAGCCGTGTTTGAAAAATTATAGCGTATTGAAAGCGAAACGAGTCCGGAGATGTATTGAAAAATTGTTCATTGGGAAGCAATTCCTTCAGTGGAAAGAGTAGTGGAATGAGAATTGTCATCATAATAAGGTATCATGGCTTCAGTTGAAAGACATCCACTACTAGACAAAAACCTAAAGCGGAATCGAAAGTATTTTTGCAATAATCGCCATATAAGGCAGAAATAGCTAGGCCCATCTATGTTATTAATTACTTAAGTAATATAGGGTAATAAATAAAAATAATTCACCAACCATTTCTAATATATTAAGTCACATTGCCACTATTTTAGTTATTTCGTTCGAAAAGCACATTGTTACAAAGGGACTTTAACCACTGATAAAACAACGTCCTGTAGCTACTAAAATCGGGTACAGAATAAGGTGTAAAGGGTTACAAGTGTGTAACAAAGCTTATAAAGGGGACAAAGATGAAAACAACGACGTGACGAAACCACCCCTATGTCTCAGGAAGGTCACTGACCCAACTATTGTTTACAACCTGTCTTTGGTACAATTTCTTTTTTTATGCCAGCAATTGTGGTTTGAATATTGATTAGTATTTATTGTAAGCATGAGAGATAAATAAACAAAATAATTGCATATCGGCATGAAATTTAACTACGAGTAATATTTTGTGAAAGGGAAAATTTATTGAAGACGTATAATAGTTCTCTTTACGTGATCTAGCAGGTAAAATAATATATATCTACCACAACACAGTAAAGTATAGTCCGCCACAGATTTGCTTTACCACTATTAACAAAAAAATTCATTAAAATTAAAATTCAATAAGACTCATTGACTACTATCACTATACTCATGAAACTTGCAAGCAAAAATAGACAATAATGTGTTGTGATATGCAAATGACATTAACCATAAGGGTGATAAAGCAATTTTATGGTCGACTACCATATACCTATACCTTATCAAAGGCCGTGGGACCGATTCTCGAAACATTGCCGAAACACCATGGTCCGTGTTCAACAGGAAGATCAGTTTACAGAAGAGAACAGAGAAGTGACACTACATGGCACGTTGTTTTTTTAGAAACCCTAGGGTGTAAGTTCTATGTCAAGGAAGACTTGATCACACCTAGCCGCTTGCACAACAGTCTATTGTATGGTTAGTGAATAGAGTCGTCAGATTTCTTTGGAGCTGCATTGTTCAGGCAAAAGGACCTTTGTCTATGAATACAGCTATTACTTTTTTATAAATCTACGCGTTAGTGATGTTTTTGGCATTAGATACAAGTGTATAGTTTACGTTAACCGTTTACTATTTATTATCCGAGCCGTATAGTTACGGAATATAGAAAAATCTCTGGAAAAAGAAACTGAAATTTTAAGACTCAAATTCATCTGATGATAAATGTTATCACAATCTTACGATTCCAAATCTATGGACTTCTGCACTCGTTAAACACAACCACAGAAAAAAACCGGTGTGCGACAAAGTCGTATTCAAATAGTAAGTATAGATGCACTCTACGCTGACAAGAGCTGTATGTAGCAATAGACTATGGCACTCTATCAAACAGTTTCTAAAAGCACTCATTACTAATTAATATTCTTTAATCTACTTAACGTTTTGTAAATATCTCTATAAACATTGAACATCAACCCGAAGCAACGCGACATCCAATAAAACTGTCTGAACACGATGCATTAGCCATCATAACTTAAGCAATTACCTGCTCTAGTTCAAAACTTATGAAAGACATTCCTTCTTCACAAAGAGAGGTGAAAATCGAAGGTATTAAACTAGAGATGATTCCACAATGGCTCTTTTAAGCTCTTTGTCTGACTACGAGATGAATGGGAATTTAGTTACGTGGTTAGGCGATATGTATTTTTTTCGTTTTGCAATGATTTATGGGTTTCTTGTAAGTCTTAATCTTAAATGTTAATAGAGTTTAAGTATAAGGATAGTGTGACGTATGACGTATGCTGAATCAATTGGAGCTGATATAGAACACTTTCAGTAAATATATCGAGCTAAGCAATATTCTGCTTCTTAATACGAAGAAAAACGTACTGAATACGAAAGTTCGAATAAAATTTGGAATAACAGAAATTATTTCATAAAAAAATTAATAGACTAAACTTATTTCATAATTTATTAAGTTAGTTATTAATTATTATATTATGATTTATTTATAAAATTTGAATTCTAAACAGTAACCTATGTACTTGTTTACATGAAATATTATATTGCACTTAATACTTACCTAGTTGTAGATATATTCATGTCGAATGCACAGATGCAAGCAGGAAATCAGCTAGTTCTCCTTATTATATCCAACGTAATGTAGGTATGTGTGATGGGATGCGGTGAACCTATTGTTAACCAGAAACCACGTAGTAAATAGATTTCTCTCAAGTAGGTTACGGCTTGAATAGATTAAAGCCACTAAAGAATTCTATAGAACTAAATATATCGCAATCTAGAATCTATCACGTCGTTCTGATTACATTGATTTTTTAAATTTTAGATTGTGTTTGTATTTGAGCAGTTTGTTCACAAAGATAAAATTATCTAACATTTTTAAGTCAAAAATGTTGCTAAGAAATCTTAAAATAATTATTGAAATTATATATTATCGCTTGGCGTAGTAAGTAGGTTATTTTAACACTAAAATTAAAACATACTTTGGTTTCGCTTATTAATGCAGGTGCATTCTGTTTCATCAGCATCACAGTAATTTACAAAAAGCAGTTTATAAGATATTTAGTTATTATGATTAATTTTACATGACACAAGTTTTGGAATGAGATTGAACAAATATGGTTATTGGCGGCAAATGACGATAGTGTCAGAATACTTTGACAGTGTTTAAGTTTTAAGTATGACACTACTTAATTCTACTTTAATTAAGTCTGTAAGTTGCAATGCAAGTAATAACTGCATCCGCTTTACGTTCTTATTAAAATGTCGGACAATAAATAAAACGTCAAAAACATTATGAATCACAATCACGAGACAGTTTTACTGTTGTTCTCTTATAAGAAGTAAACAATTAGCATTTGAATCTGAACTTTTGTTTATTTCTTACAAAGGCGGCAAACTTCTGGGCAATAACAACAAGGCTTAATTAAAATGTTGGCGGAATAATAATAACAATACTCATAATTATTTAGGAAAGGCAGAAAACAGGTTTCAAGGTTTGTTGAGTTTTAGGGTCGGAATATAAAATGAAAGAAATGTACTGAAAAGAGTCTATCATTGTACTTAATTGAAAAGATATGTCAACAAAATGCATATTATTGCGTGTGTTTTTTAATTTTTTTTAATGCATTGCCACATTAGTTACCAAATATTTTTACGCCCTAGCGGTATGTGAGATGGTTACGGCTACTCTGTAGTTACGGCAAAGTTGTGTTTAGTTAAATGATTATTAAGCCATATCCCACTACAAGCTGCTAAATCTGACTAATTTAAACTCTATTAAACAGGGCTGTTTAGGTCCCAATTATATTGTTATTAAATGGTTTGCTGTCTTCTGCTTACGCTAATGATTCCTGTAAAAAGGCCTACCTATTTTTATTTCACTTCACTCAAAACCGTAACAGCTTATATTCTCTCACATAATATATTCATAATTTTTTAAGACTAAAGTAAACCGTACCGTCCCGCGGCTTGGTTCTATAAAAAGGTAACACTTTCTCTAGTAAGTAAATGACTGAAATAAAACCATTTGTTTGTCGGTAAGTACAATTTATTGAGGGTAGTAGGTTAAGCTAAACAGAGGTTAAATTCTCTCAGGCTGATTTTCAAATTAATACAGCTGGGCTGGCCTTGTCTTGTCTGTTGTCTGGCTGGTATAGTCTTCGGATCGGGTCGCTGACGTTTCGGACACAATATGTTCGGACACAGTGGCCGAATTGACACTTTTAGATTTTATTTTATTTTCTCTGTCGTTTCGGACACTACCTATTGATAGTAGCTGCTTAGTACAGCCAGACAAAAAGGTTTAAATAAAATGTGCATAAAAATCTTTTTAAAGCGGCGTTTAAGTTGTAATAGGTATAGTAGTATATATGTATATGTATACGTGTTGGAAAAATAAAACTAAAATTTCATTTAAAACGTTCATTAATGTAAAAATCAACATCATAATCACAAAAAATAAGTTTTTTTTACATTTTTTTACCTGTATAAAATATGTCGCATGCTTTAAAATATATTAGGCGGAAGAAAAGGATTTCAACATTAAGGTATAGCTGAATGTTTTTGTCTAACCGTACAAAACAGGACATTTTATTAGTGTCCGAAACGTCAGTAAAAACATTTAAAAAAAAATAATTTGTCGATTGGGTCAAAGTGTCCGAACATTTTGTGTCCGAAACGTCACCCACCCTTCGGCTCGCATGGTGCCACGAGCCTCATCTTTCATCCCGAAAGCACTGCAATTAATGCATGGGACCTTCCTACATATTATTGGAAGTGTGTCGTTTTGTGAGATTATGTTAAAGTATTACAAACCCTTGAGATATTTTGTTACAGTTGATAATTCCTTTCTACCAAAATATTGTGAAGGAAAATAAAATTTATATAAAAGAATAATATACTTTATTGTAATGTGTAAACTCTACCTCGCTATGTAAATCATAGTGATTTACACAGTTGTAGGAATAGGCACTACCACCAATTATTCATTAACGCCTGTATAAAAATAGAAAATGCTGAACAAAATATTCAAAATAAAATCGTATGTTTGTTTTGCAAAAAATATTCGCCAGAGGCCATATATTAATGAGTTGCATTTTGCATTCAACTAACAGAAATTGATTGAATCTCTTCATTTTCCCCACGGGACCGAGCGCTCGACGAGACGGTTTGATTCGATTTCCAAATGCAGGTCATACTAAATTGCGCATCTGGAGTTTCTTCAAATGAATTTATTTTCGAAACATGGTGAAGATACTAAATAATATTAAAAAACTTTAGCGCCAACATACTTCTTTAATGTTTTTGAATTAGAGATGACGATGACGTCTAAACTAATATTGAAAATCAATGTAAATGGTTTAAATCTACACTATTAGGCGATCCACACACTGCACTACGTTGCGGGGTGCGTGGCGAAGGAACATCTACACTGCGCATGAATGCATTTTCAGTGTGTTGCACACCACGTGTGATTTATATACAATAGCTGTTGCCAGCAGCTCCGCCCGCGTATTTGTCGGTTACATCGCATATTATTATTATTTATAAAAGATTTTTCTAAAATAAACGTAGCTTAAGTTACTCTTTATTACATCAGCTACCTGCCAATAAGAGTCCCGTCAAAATCGGTCCAGACATTTCAAAGATTAGCCGGAACAAACAGACAGACAGACAGACAGACAAAAATAGTAAAATATGTTATTATGGTGTATGTACCGTATATATATTCATGTACATATAGAAAATAACGGTTATTTCAATATTACAAACAGACACTCCAATTTTATTATATGTATAGAGATATTACGCTCCGTGATGCGCATCCTTCTCATCTTTCTCTCATTTTCCCCTCACTTCCCCCTCGCTTTATCCTCACTTCCCCCTTACTTCCTCCGCACTTCCCCTCGCTTCTTCTTCTCTACCCCTCACTTCTCTTTTACCCCCCCCCCCTCCTCTTTTCAATTTTCAAGTCGCTAACTTCAAAAGCAAATATCTTTCCATATAATATTTCATCCCTAATTCCGTCCTTCTAAATTCACCCCAATTAAAAAAAAATTAGAAGTATTCCAAAACAAAATTTCAAAACTATAAAGAAGATTCATACAATCGTTTTCATCCCTTTTCAGACCACCCTTAACATTTAGGGGGATGAAAAATAGATGTTGTCCGATTCTCAACCCTAGCCGATATGCATACAAAATTTCACGAAAATCGGTCGAGCCGTTTCGGAGGAGTTCAATAACGTACACCGTGACACGAGACTTTTATATACATATTAGATTTTATTTCATTAGAAGTCTCATTAGCAAAAATAAACATAGGTGGTCGTTTATAGGGTTTTATTGTAATGTAAGCTGCTGACCGTTTATACACGTCTAGGGATAGGAACGTATTATTTCACGGTATTTTTAACGTTACATAAAGTATTATGTTACTGGTCATAGCTTACCTTTCGAGGGCTCTTCAATCGCAATACGAATTAGAATTAGGGTGACGCCACCCTTTACTTTCCGAACAATAGAACATACCTATATAATAAGTTTAAGCCCGGATTACACGGTTTTAAGTGTAAACTCAAAAAAGCCCATGTTAAAAATATGCAAAATGCAGAAAATGTATTTTGCAATTGTAATTTATCTTTTGTACAATTAAATTATTTATTCAGAGGTTTATGGAAATATTAGTAGCTACAGTGTACTCTTTCATTATTTTTTGCTTGATAACTGAAGTGTTAAGATAACTAGAGAAATTTATTAATTAGGTATTTGTTATTCTATTACCTATTTAGTAGTTAAAATATTGGGACAGTGTCATTATTACACACACTTTAAAAAATATTAACATACACAAACACATTGTTTATTTAAGCTACACGATGATCCAACAAAACTTATTATCTACCTACTCGCAAAAGAAGCAATTAATAACAAAGTATAGTATAAGTAATTAATATACTTTTATTTATTACCGCATAAGCTTCTTTACGGTAGGTATACACTTTATTGTGTAACTAATTAATTATACACGAAGATTAATAGGGGAGATAATATAAACAAGTGTTTTTGACGTAATGAAGTATGTAAACCTCAGAACAGTGAAGTGAACCTCCTTATAGTGTTCTGTGATGTAAACGCACTCATTTATTTTTTTAGGCATAAAAGTGGCATTCGTACGTTCTTTATGATCGTAGGGACTGGTTGTGATTCGCTAAATATTAAAGAATGTATCCAATTATCGGTTTCTTAGAATTAAGTATTAGTCTATTACCTACCTATTCTCTCATTGCTTTCGGTCTTAGCATGATGCATACGACTACTGAAAAAGGACAAGGAGAGAGTAACTTATCATCAGGCAGAGTTGAGTCAGTTTGGTAGGCTAATATAAAAAAGTACCTAGGTTTGTTTGTTTATTGCTCAAGATACAACCCTCAAGAGACACCAGAGAGTGACGACCTCAGTCTACCTTAAATCAAATCTTTTACATGTACAAAAACAATAGTCGCATGATAACTACAACATGTTTCACATTATTTGAATAAAAGATAATTTAAGAATTTCTGAAGCAGTGAAGTAAATTGCGAACATCGACGTTCAATGGGCTATTGTCCGAATATTTGTTAATTCAAAATGTTATTACGAAAATTACCATAATCGAAGCAACCAGCCGTAAAGACATTGTGCAAGGCCCAATGGTGGTAAGTAATCAACAATTCAAATAATTTAAAATTCAAACAATTTCGGACCTTATCACAAAACCTTAAAAATTAATTTTGTGTGCAATATTTGTAATGCATGTCGATATTTTTTAGACAATGTAAATATGCGAAATTTGAAGGGTTAGTTCATCGACCCGATTGAAGTGTCGAGATAACGATTTAAGGTGTTAATTTGTGTTTGTTGCTTTATCAAAGTTTTGTATCAATTTTTCGTAATGAATACTCCCCTACTTGAATTTGGGGCTTGTTCATCTTATTAACTTTGATTTACAGAGGCAGTGAGTTGCTTTCAAATTTTACAACTGACAAATATTTAAGCTTGTAAAATATATTTGACGTATTTTTTATGTCTAAAATACGATTGGCTTTCTTTAGAGAAATATCCATATTTTGCGTTTTGTGTTGTTTTTGCGTTAATTGCGACTAGGTAACTTGAAGATTTATAATTATAAGAATTTGTACAATATATACGAGTAATTCGCCATCCATGTGTACAATCAATTTCCTCATACAAGTTCTGGCCTCGCAAAAAAACATACTTATACCTTATAAAATATCGTCCGAAATGGTGCGTGATGTGGCAATAAAAATAGCAATAATTTTCCTGTATATAATAAAACAACTGTGTCCAAATTGAAAGAGGGCGACACTTTTATAGGCCGATAAAATATGAACAACTACACTTCATAGGGTTATGATATCATTAATTTGTGCAATTTTAATTTTTTGTTATTTATTGGCTATTGTATGTTGAAAGCATGTTTCAGTCAGTAGCATAGTACGTAGGAACTATTTAAAGACTAGCCCCCAGTTTCTGAAAGGCTGATCAACAAAAAATTAACTATTCACCTGTTAAATCTCTCATCTCATGTGAAGTACCAAATGGGTTGCTAAAAGCATAAATAATTATCCATGCTTTTAGCATGCTTTCATGTTTAGGTACTTCACATGAGATAATAATATATCAGGTGATTAGTTAATTTTTCATTGATCAGCCCTTCAGAAATTGGGGGTAGGTTTAGTTCAGTTAGTTTTATCTTTAGCAGGTATTTATTCTGAATTCTAATTCTTTAGGAAGCAAATGAAATCATTTATAATAGTGTTCTATAGAAATATAATCAAGTGTCAGAGCCGTGAAAGGAAAAATAATGAATGTTAACAAGAAAAATGAAAGTAAAGATAGTACCTATGAAAGCGTCAAATGAAGGCTGTTACTCTGGAATAAAACATGCAAATGTTGGCAGAGATATAATTTATTCTAAAGACTTCTGTGAAAAGACTTTTCGGTGCTGCTGAGAGACTCAATAAAACCAGAAACAGAGGGTAAGCCTGTTCATACAGTGCACAATTCAATACTTCAGGCCAATAGAAACCAAAAATTTATCGAAGAAAAACAAAGTAAGTATCACTTACCCGACCGAAGTTGGAACCCGATAAGTCTGTATGGCAGTCAATTAATAAAATGAATTACCCACATTAAATTAGAAAGTCATTATAACGGCCCATTATTATCCATGCAGAGGAAGGCCCCTTCTCATACAGAGAAGGCATGAGTAATAATCGCCACGCTTGCTTAAGGTGGATTGGTGATTTCAGACTTCCTCAGAAATCCAGGTTTCCTCACGATGTTTTCCGTCAGTCAATAATGTTTAGATAAACTTAGAAAGTACTACATATGATTTGAAATATCACATTGAAACTCCGACCTCGTGTTTACTAAGCGGGTGAGTTTACCACTGGACAATTACGACTTTAATTAATACGACGAATTAGGAAGTAACTGCGTATAATTGAACCAAAACTCAATCAATTATAAGGCTTTCCTCTAAATTTATTTTTGAAGTGATGTTGAAGTCAATAACTGCTCTCGTTTTAAATTTGTTTTGAGTGTTGCTCATTAAGTCATTACATGCTAAAAATATACCCATTCATTTGGACAATATGTAAGAATTATACCTACATGTTTATTTGTAATACTCCCGTCAATGTGTCCAGGAATACCAGTTACACCAGAATTTGTTTGCACAAATCTTTGTATTTAATATGAGGTGTACAAAAATGATATTTTTGTTCAAGAGGGTCGTTATTGTAACACGAGTATCCCACTTCAAATTTAAAGCTATTGTCATCGTGGCTTTTATTATCTGCGACCTTTTTGCAATGTTAGAAAAACAAACTTTTTGTTTGTCTGTCGTTAGCAAACTTGTATATTACACTTTTGTCAGAGTACCAATTGGTTTGATACCATTTTGCACCCTAAGTTTAAACATGAAAGATCAAAATTTCTTGTCAAGTTATCTGCAACATATTTAGTAATTCAATATACGAGTAAAACAAAAATACAGTCTCTGTAACTGACTACGGGATTAGTGGTGAACAGATGGTTGCCCTACCATTAGTGCATTATCTTATCGATTCGTTGATTATTGTATCGATACACGAACCCTCTAATTGATTTCTTCATTAACGATCAATTTATTAAACACTCGTTAAAGACCGCCATCTGTGTTTTATCTAACAATGTTCGAAAAATTATGTTTAAAGCCGATTATCTTTTTCCAACATATTTCTTCCATTAAATTTTATAGGTAATTTTAAGTATGTACATTTTTTATTATAGTTTCTAATATATTTGTTTACTGAGTACTCTTTCATATAATCAGATCATGAAAAATTTACGACTTGCCTTAATAGAAATAGATTTATTACTATTGTTTGTAAAGGATTGTATAGAAAGTAAATAAGTAAGTTTGATTATTATAAGCCTTTGCTATTTTCAGAGCCTTTGTCAGAGCTAATACATAGTTCATTAGATGGCAGGCTTCCACACGGTTACCGTTCCCTTAAAAAATAGGGTCTCCAAAATTTTCGCTTTCTTTATTTGTTACCAGCAAGTATCAATTAGCTGTAGACTAACAAAAGAATTTGTCCTATTTCGTTTCTATGACATGTTATTACGATTGCATTGGTCAAATGTTTAAAGATATTGCTACAATGTTGCTCTGCATCTGCTTCCGTGGTTTCAAAGAAAGCAATAAACGTATTGCATATTTTGATTGTATCGCTAAAGTGACCGGATGTCCATTTTTATTATCCCTTTCTATTTAAATGTCTTATGGAATTCTTTATAAGGCACACTTAAACTAGTTTAAACCAACCCTATTTTCAAACGAGACTATAGCTACTAAATATTTACGAGTGTTTTTTATTTGCGGTGTATTTTTTCGTAAACCTAGATAGTTTTTCAATTACGAAGGTTCAGTAAAAAGTAAAATTACTTTGTTATTCTTGACTCTTATTATGTGTTAGCCAAAGTAATAAAGTCGCGGTTTATTTCTATTTGCTTAAGATAAATAATGGGCCCTTTGGAATTAATAACACTTAGGTAAGCTTAATGACTTCGTACTAAAAAAGCTTTTAAATCACTGCTATAACTACCTATCTGTTTGAGAATTTTATTCACTTCAACTGACATCTAACTACATACATCAGAAATTAGTAAAAAAAAACAATTGAAAAGATAGTTAATTTTCGTTTCAAATTTGAAAGTGGTAATTGAAACGAGTACGAGGATAAGGACGGAAACAATTAAAAATGTTGAAAAATTCGTTACCGTTTAATTAAATCAAAAAAGGTCCAGGTAACGAACCGTGAAGTCACGCGCCGGTAATGCGAGGATACGAACTAACCCTCTGTCTATTATCATTATCAATCACTGCCTATCTCTGTTCTGATGCCACGCGCACAGTGGGAATCCATGCGACTGTTGTGAAAAAAGTTGTGGTTTAAATTACGACATGTTTGGTGTGTCTACTTCTAATTGTGTTTGTAAAATCCACTACGACCTAGTTTTAGTCGTCAAATAAAATATTCATAATATACTTCCTTTATAATAAAACTATTCTATACGTACCGAATCAATAAAGTTTTTATTTGAAATCTAGAATTCGGAGTGTCAATACTTCACATTACATAATACCTACCAATGAACCGAGTCTGTCACTTTTATTTATTCCTATTTAGGTATTTCATTTCAGCCTTAGCTAAGAAATTTAATGGATGGCCTATTTTTAATGGTATAAATAAATAGCTATTATCGGCACCGACCTGCATTTTAAATCGAGATAACAGTGATGGATACTATTAATATACAAAATGTCCTTTTATTCATGTTCATCGGGTTAAAATTAAACCTACATATATGTGGTCGCACACCCTGAAAGATAAAAGAACTAACTATACATAATCTAATATATAACTAATATTAAAAAGCGAAGAGTTTTTGTATGTTTGTTGCGATTCAACTCAAGATCTACGTAACCGATTTCAAAAATTTTTTCACCTTTAGAAAGCCTTTAAAAACATAAGACAGGTAAGATAATTATGCTTACCTATATTTTATTATGTTTAATATATTTTTCAGTCATTTTTTAAATTTCAATATTAGAAGAGTTTTTAAATTTGAATGATGCAAAACGACACTATTGCAATGATATTTTCAGTAGGCGTAGACCGAATAAAACTTTTGATACCAAAGGGAAGCGAGGGCCGACGTCTAGTATTAATATACATAATTATGAATATTCTTATGAAGCGTTGTCTATCTACATTGCCTTTCATCCTTCACTGATTTAAATTAAGTTTGCTCTAAGTGCATTCTGCTTATATCTCATAGCGTTTAGACCACTACGTTCTCTGAGCATTTTTTTTTAAATAGCTGAATTTGTCTAACTAGAACCATACGGACTTCTTTTTACGGTTCCTTACACAAAGGGTAAAATGTGACCCTATTATTATAAAGCCCTATTATATAAAATTGTTATTAAAAAGCTAAATAAAATATGAAAAACATTTTCTATTCTAAGCTCGTTGTGGACAATCAGAATGAACGTAAATTGACATTACTGGCGTACCTAATGCACGTTTTCCACCTACGAACACAGTAACATTTTGAACTTTATTTCCGATACAATATAGCACTGTGTGATAACCGTGTTGAACGTGTGTATACTGTGTATACCCTACAATACGGCCACTAACAAAGCTATACGACACTGCGGTCGATTTGTCGCAATTTACGCCGTGGTGGTGTCCCTGTATTGAAAAATATAGATGTATTTTGTACATCGCAAACGATAAACTGCAAACGATACAAATTGACGCCTTTGACGGTGTGAAGTGCTATTAGAGTTTTGGTAATTTTAAGTGAGGCGCTCTCCACTTGTCAATTGATCTTGACTATGCGACATGGACGCCAAGTAATAAAAAAATCAACAAGTGCACGCTGAAATTTAGAATTCCACGCTGCTGTCGACGCATAGCAATGTTAATTTTACATCGTTCACAATCTGGTAGATACTACAATTTATTGTATTGCAGAATCGAAAATGCGACACGGTACGTAAAAATGATTCAAAATTAAAAACTCAAACCCTCTGTCGTAACTACAATGGACGTATTTTTTTTTTAATTTTGAATTCAAGTATCTAAGTTCATTGACAAATACAACACGCGGACGTATACGACGAAATTAATTAGTTCCATCAATCATTGTGTGAATAGTGTCAGTTGGGACACCGGCCCACTGGTTTGAAAAAGACCAACTATCAAAAAAAAATTGTAACGTGATTCTACCATTGTGTGTTAACCCTTCCATTAGAGGATTGATAAAAAGTCCCGAGTTGTGACTTGTGACGCCTGCGCCGGGCGTGCTAGCGCTTGGGCGGAGATATAGTGGGACAATATTTTGAATGCGTTCCGATAATGATAAGTGAAGATTTATTTTTTCTGTCCGTACTGTCATTTGTGCCAGTGATTCGAAATGTTTTGTATGGCTGACAAATAATAGTGACCAATATGAACAAAAGGATTGAACCAGATCTCTCTGACTTAAAGTATATGTAATAAAGTATAAAGATACTAATATTAAAAACCTATTAATTCCATACTTTATAAAGTACAAACTTGTAATGTAATGATCCGTTTATTTTAGGTAATGGTAGATTTTGAGAGTTTCCCTATTTTGTGGCATGAGTATATTTAGGTATAACTTTTAGTTCGGACGTACTTATTAATAATACCAGCCTATTTACTGTCCCACTGCAGGGCAAAGGCCTCTTCTCATATAGAGAAGGTATGAGCATTAATCACCACGCTTGCTCAAGGCGGATTGGCAATTTCAGACATTTAGTCCAGGTTTCCTCACGATGTTTTCCTTCACCGTTAGTCAGAAATGTCTAAGATAAACTTAGAAAATACATATGATTTGAAAAATCACATCGGTACTTGCCCGGATTCGAACCCACTACCTCGTATTTACGAAGCGGGTGCCTTATCCACTGGACCATTTGACTTTTTTGACGTACTTATTACTTACTTCTTAATCATTTTGCTATTTATGGATACTTAGTTAGTATAAAATTACATTTCAGGCAAAACCAAAGGATGTAACTACTTACATATTTATATAGGTACTTTAAGTACATAACGCTGTCTAAATAACGCAAAAACGTGTAAACGTGTATTGTTTAGTTATTGCAACACCAATTGGTTAAATAATTGCGGAAGCTTGTCATTAGCAACTTAAGTTATTTTATACTTACTACTATAAAATGTATTATTAGTCTGTAAGCTTTCCAAAAAAAAAAAAAACATTTTATTTTCTTATAATGTACAGTTTTTTTTGTTGTAGAATATACTTATAGGTTTCCTTGCCATACTTTTGTTCATTCTACTAATATTATAAATGTGAAAGTTTGTGTGTTTGTTACCACTCAGCGCCTAAATGGCAGAACCGATTTCGATAAAAATTGGTAGGTAGAGATAGATTCTGTGCCGAAGACGGACATAGGCTATTTTTCATCCCGAAAATCGGTCTGGTTCCCGCGGGAGATGAAACACATTTTAGTCGAAGCCGTGGGGTACAGCTTATTATTTATACTATCAGTAGGTACTGTCTAAGGTAAACTTCACTTTCACCTTCTACATGACGTAACGATACCTATAGGTTATTTCTACTTGTATCTAAATAAAACGTTATTAATATTATTACTTTGAGTGCACACGCCCCTTAAATATGCTTTAGTGACAATAAGACACAATACAGATACGCGCACTGATAATTTACATATGTATGGTGATACCTTGAATATGACAGCAATCTATCATGCTCGGTGACAAAGCGCATGCGCCCTACGCGACCTTTCCACGTATTCCATTTTCAAAATTAAATGTAAGTTCGTTTTAGTAATTTCAGGGGTAGCCTGTCGTATTATTATTTGCAAAAAATATTAAAAATGATTTTATTTTTGTAATGTTTTTGAAGAGGGTGTTTCGTTTGTTACTTTGAGGGCTTGTTATTTAACACCATTTCAATAGGTAGTTGCACATTTATCCTGCAAGATGTCTGATGTTTATCCTCCTAATGATATTTTATTATTCAGTAAAGAAATAATTTATAATAAAATGTTTACAAATTTAAGCCATACACTCACACACACACTTAATTTTATCTATTAGTTCCTTCGCCCAAACATGAGTAAATTACTCTATCAATGCCAATCCGTGTTGAAAGAAATGATTAATTATCCGTCATTGATGCGCTTGTGCAGCATTCACTGAAATATTATCCAGGATTATGTATTGTAGTGGTTCAAATATTTCGCAAATGTTCAGTGATGACACGTGATAATTAATAATAAAAATTATATTATAGTGGTACAGTAATAACAATCACTTTACTCACTTACCTAAGGATAATAATAGACTCATAGGCTTTAGGTGCTTTCAGCTAATGCTTTTTTCATTATTGATAATGGTGGCAGACAAGTAGGTCATTCACCAAATGCTACCTAAATGGCATATAGACCTTGGATGTGCCATAAATTTAATCGTTTGTGATCCTGGCACTTCGGCATGCCACTTACCATGTAAAAGATAGGAAAGTCCAAGACGTCCAAAGGCAACTTTCTCAGCTAGACTGTTTCTGTGAGAGGCAAGAATTCTAGGACAATAAATTCTCAATACCTCTGTTAGAAACATCCAAGAAAAAGTAATTAACACTAAACGGTTTTAACTAACAATGAGACCAAATTACCTGACATAAAAGTATTTACATTTTATTTAGAATGTAAGCAACTGTGAATACTGAAATATAATTTAAAACAATATTTTGGTCGTATATGAGTAATAGCGTCATAAACAGGAATAATATAAACATTTGTGGGCTTAGTTTATTATCATTCGTTGTCGGGCGCGTACGCTATTCGCATAACAATAACGCCGGCGCATCTTTCACTAATAAAAAAAAACTTCATTTGCATTATGACATTTGTTGTTGGCATGAGTGACACCCCTAGTGCCAAAGTCAAAAATATTAGTTAACTGTCAAAATTTACACAAACCCAAAATGAAGGGTCTCATTGATTGACTTGGTGGCTTTAACTATTATTAATAATTGCACGATGATTTATTTCACAATAGTAATAGTAACGTATTTTATTAAGAAAGGTTATCCTGGGAATTCAAAAGAAAGCCATAATACTTATTTTTAAGAAACGAAACAATGCTTAACATACCTATGTCAACACTATTTTTAATTATATCGTCAATTAACAACAGGTTATAAGAAAGAATAACTGTTAAACAATATTCAACCATTTCAACCCTTTATGGTATTGTGCTAACCTTTGTTTACACTGTGAGAAAAAAAGCCCTAAATTAAAGGTTCTTTTAATTTGTAATCATTTGCATAACTGCTGTGCTCGTTTTGTAATACTTATTGTTTCTAACAAAAAAGTAACGCGTATGGTCCTTTTAATTGCGTCGCACCCTTAATGGAATAAAATCTGAAGACGAAATACAATTTTCGGAAATTTTTATCTTATGATAATTGTCCTAAATTTAATTATTAATTAATGACATTCTACTTTTTTGCATAATACACCGTTATTTGCCTTTGTACCTCTTTATACATGACATGTTTTATTAATTTTCATTGTAAATAACTTTTGGAGACTCCACGCAATTTGCACAATTTTGTTGTCTCTCGTCTTGCAAAATTGATGTTGTAATTTTAATTAGTTTTCACGTTTAGCAACGTATGTTATAATTAGGGGTTATTATATTATTGCACGCGGTGACTTTAATAGTCTAGAGTCATCGTGGTCATGGTTATCTACATAATTTTACGAGGAACATTTTGTGTTCATAAAATAGTTAGGTATCTATCTTAATCATCATTTAAACAGTTATGCCAACGAATTGCCAAAATATTTGTGAAATACGATGATGTTGCTTGATTGATTGATTTGATAGACAAATACACAATATATTTTTATTTATACATACTTGTTGTATGTAGCAATTAAGTTAATTTAGTCAATACTCAATACTCAATATTTTATTTGCGTTCCACAATGTAGATAAGATGTTACAGATATATTGCATGGCATCATTATGGATCCTGTCGGGCACAGCAAAGTTAGAAGAGAGGAAGAGGGCTTTCATTTAATAAAAATACTAGATTTATGTAATATACTACCATATTATTATAATTATATTCATCTATTGTTTTCTACTTTTTAATGTCTGAAATAGTGTCATAATATCATCTAGGTTCTTTACTTAAATGTTTTTATTTCTAATATTATTACCCATTTAAATAGTTTAAACCAAATAATTAAGTTTTTAACACAGTCGAAATTTGCTACTTTCACACTACCACAAATTTTACGAAAAGTGGCAAGGTTTTTATATTTATACCTATGTAGGTACTTACATATACTTATAATAAATCACACGATAGAAGAATGCTCAAACGCAATAGATTTGTGGTCGCTAAATCTATTGATGTTTGCTAAACATCTATACATATAATAAAAATGTAACCGATCGCTGTCTGTACATGGAAGATATATGAGAAAAAATACTATTGGGACCTATATCAACGCAAATAGAACCCAAAACAATGATTTTTAAAATTTTTGTCTGTTTGTCTGTTTGTCTGTTTGTCTGTTTGTCTGTGCGTTTGTGCACGCTAATCTCAGAAACGGCTTATCCGATTTAAAAATGGTTTTCACTAATATATTGTGGTAAGCTTCACTTAACATTTAGTGTTTGTTTCATGTCAATCGGTTCATAAATAAAAAAGTTATGCCAATTTAAAGAATCACATCGAACATTCGTTAATTTACTACGAAATCTTATAGAAGCAGATATTTTAACAGGTTGCGGAATAGCTGATAGTGTTTTTATTCCTCGGATTCCTGTCATTCTAAACAGTCTTTCATTTAGTTTTAAACGAGTCCAGTTTCCAGTGAGCCTATGTTTTGCAATGACTAATTAAAGTAATTAATTAATTAAGTAATTAAAGTAAAGGTAAGACACTAAAAGTTGTGGGTGTGGATCTAAGTATTAGCTGTTTTTCGGTCAGCTTTATGTGGCTCTATCACGAGTTAGCATTACTAGCAGCCTGTATGCTCTGATCCCTGATGGCTATACGTCTAATCCATACATCCATACATATTATAAAAGGCTTTGTCCTGACTGACTGACTGACTGACAGACAACGTAAAGCCTAAACCGCTGGTCGTAGCGACTTGAAATTTGGAGGGTGTGTTTGTCTTAATGTCTAGAAGTGTACAAAGAAAGGGTTATTAAAAATTCAACCCTTAAGTGTATGAAAAGGGATGAAATCGATTGTATGAAACGTCTTCATTTTTTAAGTTACAGCTTTGAAATTTTGTTTTGGAATACTTTTATTTAAATAAAAAATACGCCTATAATTTTTTTTTACTGGGGTGGATTTATAGGAGTGAAATAAGGGATGAAATATTTTATGGAAAGATCTTTGCTTTTGAAGTTGGCGAGTTGAAATTTGGAGGGAGGGGGAAGGGAGGGGGAGGAAGAGGAAAGGAAGGGAGAAGTGAGAAGTGAGGGAAAAGTGCGGGGGTAGTTAGGGAGAAGTCAGGGGAAAGGGAGGGGAAAGTCAGGGGGAAATCGACTGCCTCTGTATTTCGGTGGTACTGTGTATGGACTGTGAGGTCGCGGGTTCGATTTCCGCTCAGTGCAAATATTTGTAGCATGAACATGTCTATTTGCATTGGTCTGGGTGTTTATATGTATAATATGTATCTATTTACAAAAATAAAAGTATTTAAGTATGTTTATCCGTATTCTAGAACCCATAATACAAGCATATAATATGCTTACTTTGGGTCTAGACGGCGTTGACCTCGCAGCATGTGTGGGACCAGCTGAGTATCCGCGGAGTCATTGTGTGGGTGGTGTGGGTCAACTCGCCGGCCAGGGAGACCCGTATAAACGGTGGTGCCGCTGGCCGCCCGCGGCATTGTACAAGGGCCCAATTAGACCTAACCAAAAAAAAAGAGACTGCCCCACCAGGTTGCGCATAATCTCGGAGTGGTTCGTCGTGCAGGTTGGTGACCGGATAGTGGGACCCGGCGACCATTTTCGAGACGGTACGGCGGCCTTTTGCGAGCAGTCCGTATCGTGAAAGCCCGGAGGCCTAAGACCCTTGAGCCTTTACAGCTGCGAAGAGACATCGCCTCCTCAACGGCCGTCTTTTATCGCCTTTACCACGGAGAGTCTTCTCAACAGCTCTTTAAATTAATTCTACCCTCTCCCTTTTTATCCAGAACGACACGTGCGGGACTGAAGTGCCACCCTTTCACAGTGGAATCTAAAGGGTCTCGAACCAAACGGTTCAGCACTTTATACTTTTGTCGCTCAATTAAAGCCTGGAACTCTTTACCAGCGCATGTGTTCCCACCTAACTTTCATCCTGGGACTTTTAAGCGAGGCATGAAGAAGCATCTCACTAAGCCGCCATAGTGGAGGCCACCATACCAGTAGTTTGGCTTTTGGAATGGTGTCCACTACTTCTAAATTCCACTGACTGCTTACCATCAGCCAGAGTAGAGGCACTTTGGCAGGCTAATATAAAAAAAAAACTTATAGCGTTTTTATTCCTCGGATTCCTTTCATTCCAAACAATTTCCCGTTTAGTTTTAAACGAGTTCAGTTTCCAGTGAGCCTATGTTTCGCGATGACAATTAATGAGTGTGGATCTAAATATTAACTGTTTTTCGCATGGTCAGCTTTATGTGGATTTGCCACGTGTAAGTAATCCTAGCAGCCTGTATGGCTTTGATCCGCGATGGCTATACGTCTAACTAATATCGTAGATAGAGAAGCATTTACTGTAAAGATTTTTCTTATTCACCTAAACGAAGATGTTTATAATTCAAAACAAACCAAAAGATATATCCAAAAAATGCTGCCCAAAATCACTATTCCATGCGGACGAAGTCGCGGGCACAGCTAGTTGTAAATAAATATATTTTTTATTCGCCTTCGAACTAGCCGCTCATGAAAGGCGTACGTGAGCCGGCAAATCAAACAGAGCTTTGTTTTGTATATCTATTGTTTCCCTCCAAATATTTTAGCACAAATATTCGCAAAGATCAAAAACGCTTTAAAAAGGTTGTTTCGTAAAAGGTTTTCCTACTAGATTTCAATGAAATAGATAGGTATATTGTGTAACTATACCGAAAAAATTTTTAACAAAATAGTGTAATTTTCAATATGTATTGACTTTATATAAATGTATAAAAGAAAAATCCCTAGAGGACCTGCATGACCAAAACCATAATTAATTAAAACGTGGAATAATGTTATTTACCCGACAATCGGGAAACAATGCCTTGGCGCAAGTCGTTGGTTCTTAGAGATGTAACAAAATTGAATTGAAGTTTTATAAATTATGTTTGGGGCTTAATAGACCCATATCAAAAATATTCATTTGAACTTTGTGTAGTTAGGATTTTAGTCAATTTTTTTTGGTGACTAAAGCCGCACAATTTTTGCCGCGCGGTTAAGACCTACTATCTAAATGGCAACTCTATTTTCCGTTTGAATTAAATTTAGGCGTTCAATTTTCGCCGCGCTTCCCGTGCGGCGGAAATCGACTCGGGTAAATCCCACTTTACTGTCAGCCCGAATTATCCCACTACTGGGCAAAAGACTCTTCCCGCGACTTCCATTCTCCTGGATACATAGCAAGCAACTTTTATAAAACAATTGTTTAAGTATGTAGGTAGGTACCTACTTTCCTTTAATCCACGATAAACTACTTATTTTGCAAAACCAACAAAAAAATAATACCTATAGGTAGGTGTTAGTAAAACTTTAAATCAAACACACAATACATGATTGCGTTTACTATAACGCGTTAAACCGATAGTAAAATCCAAATCGTCCGTGAAAATTGCGCATTATCGTAAATAAAGAAGATAGTGCAGACAACAAAGGTGCTCTTCATTCAACAATAATAGACCATTTTGAAACCCTTCCATACTTTGAATTAAAAGCAATAAATCTTACTCCATATCTGACATGATTTTATTCCGCTTCCGATGTAAAAACGATAAAAAATATAATAGAACTTAAACTTGTGATTTGATTTATAAAAAAGTAGTTTCTCTAAAATATAGTTTTAACTTATATTTTACTAGCTGCGCCTCGTGGCTTTCTCCACGCGTAATATGAATTTTGTCTCCCTCGGTAACCAGGCCGATTTTTGAGATAAAAAGAATCCTACGCCCCTTTCCTTTTTTATTTATTTTCTTTCAGTAGGATTACCAATAGTAAAAATGAACAACGAGTCTTAACTGATATAAGTAATTTAAGTAATATCTAGCAGACGCGCTGTTCATGGATCTTAAAAAATTAAAAACTATTAAAAAATTACAAATGCAATTACAATTGCAGTGGAACCATAGTGAGTTGGTATTTATTTAATTATTTGGGTTGTTCCTACTCGTTTTTTATGATTAGTAATTATATTTCAATTATGTAATAAGCTACGAACCATTTTTTCACTGGTCAGCCAGTGACGGTCTACGGAGTTACAAATGTCAGACTCAGAGAAAGAGACAGGATTTATCTGTCACTTCACTTAAAATATACTGGTGACGAGAATGTCTAATGACTGCATCGTCGGATTCAACTTCATGCAATTGAAGGAATGCGTTTTCGTCATCGTTAAAATATTTTTTTTTCTTTTATTTAGGTACCCGAGACACATTACAATCGTAAAATTACAAAATATACTAAACAATATTGTCTGTTAGCTATGGAATATTTCTGTTGCTAAGGTTTTATAAAAAGACAATTGTAACAATCTTAGTGTTTAAGACTATTTAAAACTAATTAAACAAGAATAATGTTTTCTTTAAACAAGGAACATCTGTCAACCAGTTCCAACAAACATAATTCACCGTCAGTACAATATTATTTCAAAACAACAAAAACTTGTTATAACAACGTTACAGTGCATGGGCACATACAATCGGACATCCGACACGCGCTCCTTATTAAATTATAAAGAAAATAAACCGGTAAAGTTGAAACTCAAACAATTTAAAGAGTCTGTTATTATTCGTACTATCTACTATTGTTGAATCCTTTTAAAACTCATCGATTTATATCTAGGGGAAGTTACCGGAAAGGGCCGACACGCGTCTAACCAGGTGGGTGTGATTTTTTTTAACTGTGCCGTATTGTAAAAGGAAATGACTTTTAAAGCTAATTTCTTTTAAGGGTCTTGTAAATGTAGACTTTGAACAAAAAATTTAAGATATTAATTCTTGAAGCATTAAGTTGAAGGAAGTCGTTATTAATTTAATTTATGTTATAAAGAAGGAATTCGACTAGCTCCAGTGGTGTTTACTGTGATTTTAGACCCGTGCGGGTATTAAAGAGAAATGAAGTAATTAGAACTTACCCCATAAAAATATAGTACTAATTGGCTTTTCTTGAGATTTTGTCGTAAAAATATGCTTTATTCACTGTTAATTATACAATATCTTTTTATATGACAATACGGAGAACTACTGCCATAACCCTCATGCTCCTTCAATGGAAGTGAGAAATGACATTTTATGCTTTGGAAGTTTTTGACTTTTTTTATTTTTATTTTTGCACTTGATTTTCGCGGCGCAGTTTCACCCGCGTCTTTGCTTACTGCTCTGCTCCCGTCGCCATAAGCGTGATGTTACATAGCCTATGACCTTCCTCGAGAGCTAGGCTATCACATGAATAATATAAGAATATTTCAAATTCGACTGGTACCTAATTCCAGAAATTAGCGCGTTCGAGCAAACAAACAAACTTTTCCGCTTTATAACTAGTCTAGGTAGATAAAGTGGGTTAAGTGTTCTACTGCAATCAAACAAAATTCTGTTTGAGCTTTTGTTCATCACCTACATTTAAAAGGTAACAATGAATAATTTGTATAATAATTACCAACCATACGTGTCTCGTTTAATCAATTCATCTATTGCTATATCCACTATCCCTTTACCATTAATTAAATAAATAACCCATTGAATGATTGTCGTAATTTAATTGTTATAATAAGCTAACAAAAAAAAATATTCGAAGCTACGATTAGATTAAATACTTATCTTTGGTTTATTGGTGACACTGTAAGGATATTTAGGTTAATTTTTACTTTCTATTGGTAGGTGATCCTTGATCCTTAATGTAATAAAATGTTTAACTACCCCAGTTTCTTAAAATTAAAAACTAACAAAAACGCAACATCTATTAAATCAAGTGTTGTTGCAGCAGATGCCTGAGAAAGGCTGGCGCTATGACGGTCCAAAAAACGGTATCGGAATGATCTGAATCTAAACACGCACCACGAGGACTTGGTTTGAGGTAGCACAAGAAAAGAGGGGTTATTCCCAGAGGTCCATGATTCCATTGTTTCCAAAAAATTTAGTTTCATTTATAAACATACGGGAATTAACGCGATCATGCATTAGGTATTTACTTCCTTATTTTGCTTGACGTTTCGACCAGGTTACACCGGCCGTGGTCACAAGCAGACTGGTGAGGCGATGTCACGGCTCCGTATGTGAAGTAGATTCTAGACCTACCCTCACATTTTTGTCTTGCCGAACATATTCTTCAAACGGACACCAATCACTGGATTGAATTTCATCGTACGCAAGTCCTCTCCACTGATTGTACCTATTACTCTCGGGTTGTACGAGAAGCTATTAAAATTAAGAAACACACAAATTTCAATAGGGAAGACGGCTTCAAGCTCTCGGCTACGTGGAATTCAGTGATTCAAATTACGCAACCTCGCTTTGCGCAGTCGGTTAACGCTCGGAATACGGACAACATACTCAGTGTGTTTTGTGATAGTGCGTGGAAAGACAAAAGTGTGAGGGTTGGTTTAGAATTTACTTCACATACGGAGCCACTCTTTTTAATTACTTAATGTTAATATTCATAAATAATAAAATTCAAAAGCGTCAATATAAGGATCTTAAGAAAGTTGCGCAGATGTTTGTTCCTTAACTATCCGAAACGAATTGCCTACGACCGCGACGGGCATATGTAATTTTACCTATAAATATTTTTTTTCTAACTAAATGAGGCAGAACGTGTGAATTTGTTTGTTCCGTTACATTGACTTGACCTATTGAGTACAGAAATAAACAAATAAATTACATTGTGTATTATGGTAATACTACTTATTACAGTTGTTACTTATTTATAATCAATCTGAGTTAAACAGAGTAACTAATAGCAATTAAATGTTAATGACCGTGGAGGAGCTCAGTGCAATGCTCGATGACCTCAGTAGAGTCTCTCGACAAGTGGGCCTAAAAATGAACATGGACAAGACTAAAGTCATGACCAATGTCCATGTTACACCCACTCCTATTACGGTCGGAGGCTCGATGCTCGAATTCGTTGACGAGTACACATACCTGGGACAAACAGTCCGATTAGGTAAGTCCGATTTCGAGAAAGAGGTCACTCGTCGAATCCAGCTCGGCTGGGCAGCGTTCGGGAAGCTACAACATATCTTCTCGTCCGCACTACCGCAGTGTCTTAAGACCAAGGTCTTTGACCAGTGTGTGTTGCCAGTGATGACATACGGAGCAGAGACGTGGTCGCTAATTATGGCTCTTATCCGAAGGCTCAAAGTCGCTCAGAGGGCGATGGAGCGGGCTATGTTAGTCGTCTCCCTGCGCGATCGTTTGAGAAACGAAGAAATCCGCAGGCGAACCAAAGTGATGACGTGGCTCGCAGAGTTGCTTCTCTGAAGTGGCAATGGGCAGGACACATAGCTCGCAGAACTGACGGCCGCTGGGGCAGAAAGGTTCTAGAGTGGCGACCACGTACCGGAAGACGCAGCGTGGGCAGACCCCTCACAAGGTGGACCTACGACCTTATAAGGGTGGCGGGCAACCGATGGATGAGGGCGGCGAACGACCGGCTACGATGGCGAAAATTGGGGGAGGCCTATATCCAGCAGTCTTTTGGCTGATATGATGATGATGATGATGAATGG
Source organism: Parascotia fuliginaria (assembly GCA_963082885.1). Lineage (NCBI taxonomy): Eukaryota > Metazoa > Arthropoda > Insecta > Lepidoptera > Erebidae > Parascotia > Parascotia fuliginaria. The sequence goes on from OY720187.1 coordinate 9,800,099, forward strand.
AATAATGAAATTAAGCGTCCTTGCTTGTAGGATTCAACATCGTCATCATTACAGTCGAAAGATGCAGGTAGGTAAGTAGGTACAGTTCTAGACCTCCAAGAGAATACGTTTGGGAAGTTATGGCCATACTCGTCACGATGCCCAGATGAATTGAACATTGCAGTGGCGGTAGTCTAATTACAATACGTTCCTCGTCCCGTGTTAAATGATTTCCCTATCCACTTTCTCGTTTGATGATTTCTTTGACCGGCACTTCAGTTTCTCTTTCGAAATTCATGGTAATAGATAGTGTTGCGTTTATTTTGGACAATATGGTTTTTTCTTTATTAGCTGAAAAATCACCGTAGTTACTGTGACGTCGTAGCAGGATTTATTTGTATTATTCTATCCGCAGAACTGATGGCCGCTCAGCAGAAAAGAAAGACACAGCGAGAGCCGTTCTAGTCACTTTCCTACCGACCCAGCCAAGGCCTCTCCCAAGGTGGATTGATGACCTGGTAAAGCTGGCGAGCAAAAAATGGGTTAGGAAGACCAGTCACAGTGCGGCTTTGATGGAGGAGACATTATATTCAGCATACAGCAGTGCAAGTCTAATCAACTGAAATTATGATTACCTATACAATTACTATACGACTTCCGTTTAATTGTTAAAATAATAGGTACTTTTAGGGTTCGATTTCTTCAAACCAATTAAGTAAAGCTAAGTTTAGCGTTCGAAAGAAACCTCGAAACATTTTTGTAGTTATAAAAAATCAAACCAAGTAAATTTAGTTGAGAGGCAAATTAATTTATTGTGTATGTATACAAAGTCGGGCGCTTACGAAACAAAACATGTTAATTAATTAAAGCGTTACCCTCAGTTGACTTTTACGAGACAATACGCAAGAGAACTGTGTATTTTCCCTTCAATAAATGTTCAGTGACTAGGTCCATCTTTTAGTAAAAAGTAGCAAACAGCACAAAGTAGGAAGTACGAATAGCTTTCGAAACGTTATTGTAAAAAAGGCTAAAAGTATGAAAATAGTTTATTTATAGAATTAGGCTGTGGAAATAATTCCTTAATCCCTGTATCGTAAAGATTTTCACACATTTAACATTTATTTAAATAATCGACTCTTTATTGATTGAATCTGCACCATAACGCAGAGATAAATGTAGATACCTATGTCAGAGCCCAGATAAGAAAAGTCAGTGTGTGTGTATGTCCGTGTGCGACATGACTACGTAAATTACCTATTTAATTGCTAATTACGTTCATCAGTCTATTTTGTAAAGAAAGTAATAAAAACGGTAGGATAGGATACTATTCAATCTAACAGAACCGGAATTAAAATTGGAAGGAAATGAGCGAAGCAACGATTTATAGATTTAATTCAGCGACAGTGTTTTGTTGTTTTAATTGATCACTGCTTAACTTACTCATATGGTGGGTACGAAAATCTACAACTTGTGCAAGCACAAAGCGGTGCATGTAAAGTATCTCATAAATAAGTCGAAAGTTTAAGCGCGCGGATCGTTTCACAGTTCACACAAATCCACTAAAATACCCAAACTCAAGCAAACTTCCAAGCATTATCTTTAGTCCCTTGTTGGCAATTAAACAGAACCTAATACATGATTAAACATTTTAATTGGTGGCGATAATGTAGTCACCAAACATTGCATATGTACCAAACGGCGATGGATAAAAGATACAAAGAATATTCTTCGCATTGTGGTGGACTTTGAAAATGGATTTCTGGATAATTAGAGCAGTACCTACGATTATCATCGTCATAGTCGAGAGGACTTATCCTGGCGTTACAGTGCAGTGCTCTCCCCACGCTGTACGCTGCACCTACTGTGTACAGCCCGGATATCAAGCTGAGGCTAGCCTGCACGTGTAAAGTACAATTGATACACAAGTGATCAGGATGTACTGAATGAATAAATACAATGCAGGTGAGGCGGTCGAACTAGTGTCTGAACTGAACTACATGAACGAAGACAGAAATATGCGCGTTCACTGAGAAGGATTTTTATATACCTTGTCCTAATATCAAAGCCTCAGTATCGTAATGGGCGACTACAACAGTACTGAGTGGGAGGCCGAAATACATACTTACCTATTTCATGCCTTTTCAACGACATTGGCCAAGCTGCATAAAACGAGGCGCCATCGCCTGTCCAGCCACACATGGATTTAGCACCCCAAAAGTCAAAAGTCCCTAAATACCAGTTCATTCACTTGACCTACTCCAAAGACGATCCCAATCGCATAGAGAGGCTGCGTCCTAGTCGTTAGAATAGCACTCGACAATTTAGAAGAAATGCGTATTTCACATTTTTTTATTCTTAAAAGTAAACATTTCTTTCTTATTATTAAATCTCTAACAATACATATAAAATTAGCGTTTTACCTAAGTATATGAAAAAAGTTAAACGATATGATTTTATTAAATTATTTACTTGACAAATCAAAATATGTACCATTATTATCTATGGAATTTCGCCATTCTATGGATAATAGGTAGGTAATTCCAATGCTTAAAATTTGGAAGCGCGTTGGTATCAATAAAATCTTTGAAAGCGCTTTGGACGGCCTCAGATTGGATTTTTTTCCTTGCAAGAAGTTATCCAAATTCCGAAAAACTCATATTCGTAAAGAACACAATATTTATTTTTTTCTATTTTGTGAATAGTACGATGTCAAAGAAATAACAAAAGACGCGAGTACTAATAAATCACTACATGCAAAACACAGTTATTTAGTTTACACAAGCTTCGATTTGAAATAGGTAGGTATATACATAGTGAATTTGGTATCCCTAACCAAACTCCAGATATTTGATTGAGCTCAAATAGGCCAGTCCAACAAAACGCTAATTTTATATTAAGGACCTAATATTAAATAAAATAATATATTAATATTTATTATGTTAAAAGTAAGAATTTCGAATAATACCAACTTAATACTGCATAGTATTTTGGATAAAATATTCATATTTTGTTTTTGTGTATTTTAATGTCATCTAGCGGTGAATACCTGAACTAGATGATAGAGTACAAATGAATAACATTGATTTGTAGTGGTTGATGATTTGAATTACTAGATGGCACTGTACATATTACTAAATTGTAATCGATTTATTTCTTAAATGGTGTTGCTTTGTAAAAATAGGTATAATAATAACTAACATTTATTATTATGTTATTACAATTGTACCAAAAATCAGTAATAAATTAACAATTATCGTACTTACATAATTTTTTTAATAATTATATAATTTAATGAGTCGTACTTACATAATTTTTTTAATAATTATAAAAGTTAATGAGTAAGTACCTAATTTCTAATTATTTAGGTTGGTAACATTTATTCCTATGAGGCTTTTGCATCTAGTCTAATTCAACTGGGATTTTAAATCTAGGCCAGACACTGTTAATAGATAACTGAGCCTAATAAAATAAGGGCGCCGAGGCTTGTTAGTAATGTTCTGATTTCGTTGCCTCTCGCGGTTAAAAAACATTAGACTGAAACTGAAAGTAATTAGCTAAGCTGCGGTTAAACGTAGCGTAATTTTTAAATAAATTAGCATGAAAATGAAATTTTACATTAAAAATGTAATATTAAATTAGAAATTAACAAACACAGAAACAAGTTTTGTGAGAAAACATAGTATACGTTTTGTAAACTTTTGTTATTAAAGTTTAGGCTGTTAATTTAAATAAGTGTGTTGATGCGGTTGGTAAATTGGAAGGGTCACAGAATAATGTTTTAGAGGTAAATTTTTGCGTTTTACGGGTAAGCCCATTAGAATTTATTTTGCGCTCAAAGGGTTGTTAATACTTGTAATGTTGTGACTTGCTATGTGACTGTTGTTGTGTGTCAGCCACAGAACAAGTAACTTGTTCTGTGGTGTCAGCCTTCTTTAAGAGAGAGAGAGAGAGAGAGAGAGAGAGAGAGAGCTTTGTGCACAGATTGTAAGAATATAGGTAACTAATGATGTATGTATATTCATAACAAAATTGTGATTAATTATTACACAGACGCAAAAAAAACGTAAAAATTGCTGACCATCAATGACCTCAATCAAAATTCGAGAACACACCCGTCGTATTTAGTATCTCATGGACCGCCTCTACACGGTTCGGTGGTACTGTGTACGGACTACCACACTTCTTGAGGATCTTGGATTCGATCCTTGGAATATCCCGTCAAAATAAATACAAACCTTAGGTTATTCTCTGAGTACCCTGATCCCCGAGGCCTCCGTCCCGGAGGATAGGTATAGCCAGGTTTATGATATCGACAAGAGTTATGAGCACGTTAAAATTGCTTTTATTTTAAAAATACATATATTTTAACGAAACGAAAGGTGTAATAAATAAGTATTGTTATTTTTTAGGAAAGAACAATATAATCATACTTAAATATAAACTTTAAATCTGATGTTATATGTTCTACATTGTTACCACAAATATTTAGCAAAGACTGTGCGTTTTATTAAAGGCTTATTAAAAATATTGTTAACTTATTACGTACAACCTTCAATAAACTGCTCAATTAACTGCAAACAAACTATTGGTTTGATTGAATAATGATATATTATTAAGTTAGAATTTGCTCAGAAGTTACTAGAATCTTATTGGAAGTTACGTAACATCGTAAAAACAGGAACTTAAGAATCATGAATTCGAATTTTTATTTATATACAGTTTATCAAATTATTTTAAAAATATAGGTACCTTATACTAAGAACCATTAGATACAGGTTCGCTAGATGTGTTATTCATAATCACCTGTCTTGTTACCGGGGCGTTCGAAAGCATCTCGTCGTAGTGGGTGTCACCATGTAAGCAGCTATTTAATCATAAGTATATTATAGACACGATAGCTTTTGGCATGATGTCCATCACTCGTCAACTGACTGGTAAGCAGTCAGTTGACCAGAGACCAGGCAAGAAGGAGATGAAGGATGATGACTCGCTCGACACCAAATATAGGTTCACCAACAAATTATTCTAAGAAAATGTAACTTTCCTCAGTGGAAATGTTTGTTCCTATAGAGTAATTGTGATTTACTTAATACCGTGGGTATTTCCATCGGGTTAACTCTTCCCTAGTTCCACGTTTGTTTCCAACCTCAATAGATTTGCGGCCATTGACCTTTGAGCGTACCTCCACTCCGTGATCCAGATTAATTAAATTATGTGGGTCGCGGCTTCATATATAGCAGTCTGCATAGTACGTGTATAAGTATATAATGGTATAATATATACCTTCCTTAACCTGTGGGGTATTAATAAGTATAAGTGCTGGCACTAATGCAACTATCTGTATAGAAAGATTAGTTTAAAAAGTCTGTACCTATGCCATTTTGAATTTTCTTAAAATTCAGGTTTTCTTCTGCTTAACTCAGTAATGGTAAAAGCTTAGAAAGTCTATCATTGGTGCTTGCTCGATTTCGAATGCACACAATACGTAGGTGCCTCTCTAGAAAAAAATACTAAACTACATTTTTAAACTATTTGTTATTCTATTTTTATTCTATAAATTTTGTGTTTCTCTCCTGTAGAATCATTATACATTAGTGCACATACACGTAACAACTCTCACTGACTTATTGCCACATCTGCACACGTCTAACCCTCGCCACAACTAACTTCTAATTACCGGCATGACAAATGTCAACAGTGTGACCAACTTTAAATTAGAGATCATGCCCAGCCTAGGCATAAAAACTGACAAATCCTGCCAAAAATCTCCTATACACAAAATGCCGAAATAATGTCGATATTATTTTAAAATTCTTTTAGCCTTTTTAGTTATCTTCAAGCAAAGAAGTTTAAATAATTTTTGCACCTAAAATTATAAGAAAAATAATAATACCTACTTACAAATACTTTCTACAATTTTCCTGTTAAAATGTTAAAAAAAGTATAGCCATCGATGACTGCCCACTGTATCCGAATATGTTCTTCTTATGCTTAGTAGGTAGTAATTGCATGTTCTTTTATATTAGACAACGTAAGCACAAACGTAATGTGTGCTTTACACCATGAAACATCTTCAATCTGTTTCTTTCGCTTATGCTAATCAGGAGCAGAACGAATGTGATGAATCCTGCTCCCACTCTAGGCGATATAATCGTTCATATTTACGTTTCATGATAAATTAGGAATTAAAACATTCACACCGCACGAAATCCGAATGAAAATTTTGCATCTCTTACAGTTTTTCTAGTCCGACTAATTAGAAAAACAACTGAAAACTTTACTAAAGACACAATTATTATAAATATTTTGCTCAGCACTTTAAGGCTCACAATGAAATGAACTACAAATTCAATTAGAGATGTTAGGGGACATCCCCGAACTAAAGGTCTTACTCTTATTGTTGCTAATGTTGCCATTGTCATTTAAAATTCCTCCCTAATGCTATTTCTTTTGTCGATACTGCACCAAACTTCTTTTAATAAACTGTGCTGCTAAGTCTGCCAGCTTAAATTCTTTAAACTGCCAAATAATGCCAGATTTCTAAAACGTCAAACATATATGCCAGAGAGTAAAATAAAGGGCTAATCCTGCCGACAAGGCAGGATCCTGCCACATATCGTCACACTGAATGTCAACTACCATCGCCTGTGGCTGTGGATAGCAGTGCGCTTTTCTGACATATATGACGCATGCAATGGGCTCAGTTAAACGGCACTTAAATTGTAGTCTTTATTTCGTTTAATGTAAACATATCGGTAGATAGCTGGCATGACGTAAAAAAAATATTGGTAATTTCGTTACCTAGTATAAAAAATATTACGTTTTATTTTCATACACACGTCGTTTACGGGTGCTTGTAATTGTGACCTTTGTCAACACATCACCTATCTAGTCCGCGTATGTCTACTACCAACTTTCCCATTCATTTCCGCTCCATAAATCTCTTTCGTTATCCGATTTCCATCCATCCTTTCCACACCACCTTAACACACTCCTTTCAATTTTAATCACTAAATCATCATTAAATTCACATTCTTTTCTTATCACGCTATTTCTTACTCTATCTGACAGATTAATTGACAACTTCGTTTAAACTAAGAAAGTCCAAACCAAAGTCTGCTATGTCGTGTTAGTCTACAAAAATGGTCCAACTCGATACTTCCGCGAAACAGTCCTTCAAAATTGAAAACTGTTCGATATAGGTTAGAGGTTGTCTTTTGTAAGAACTTTTAATTAAAACTTCTAACGAACTTGCGGCCAACGTTGCTATTATTCACCAATGAGAAATAGTCGATAGTTTTAAACTTTAATTTCAGCCCGGCAAATCAAGTGGTGAAGTAGAAGATCGCGCAGACATATTTTAATACATCTATTTTAAATACACTGGTTACAATTTCAAATTGCATGTAAATATAACAAAAGAAATTAAGATATTGATATCATAATCTCAGAGTTGTCATGCACGTTTGTGACTTAATTTAGTAAGCTGCTTCCGAAGAAGCTAACATAACTCTTCATATATCAAACGGATAGGTAAACTTATTTCGTTGTAATAGGACCGAAATACCTTGAGCCGCCTAGTACCCACTATTTGGAAGCAATTTTTGAAAGTATTTAGCTGATCAGAGGTCTATTTAATGTGGACGTTTTAGGATGTATTTTCTTGTAAGCGATATTTTCATCGACCTTGGTAGTGGGATAAAGTGACGTTGTAACGTGGCTTTGACAGGTTATACCTTTGTCACACGCGACAAAGGAAAATTATTGGCGTGTACACAAAATATGGTATTAGAACGGACATTAAGTTTGATGCTTGATATATAGAAGTATTATTTTCTCTTTGATGGCGACGTGATTGAATTTACATAAGGAACAAGGTATATAGAGTTTTGTTCGCTTAATTGTTTTGTTAAAATAATAAAATTGAATCCTGATTGGATATTTTAGGCGTCAAGCAAATAGTAATGTTTTTGTTCGCAGAGAATTCTAGAATTCTGTTTCTTTCTTTTTTTTTATTTACCATATAAACAGTTTTTACAGATTATACTTATGCTAATAACATTAATAAACCTGGTAAGGTTTCTCTAAATGCTATTGTGATTCTTCGTCAACAATCACATACAAACAAAAAAAAAACAACAAACGGCAAAAACTTCATCCTAATGTGTATACAAGCCAAAAGAACATACTAAATCAATAATAATACACTCATAGATTCAACACATTACTAGCGAAAAAAGTTTTTAACTTATTCCTAATGTTTATCATAGTTAAACTATTTCGTAGTTCTGAGGGTAGATTATTAATTAGTCGCGGCACAAGGTAACCAGTTGTCCGCTCACCGTAGACATTGTTTGCGCGTAGGGTATATAGTTTACTTTTTGAAATAGCTCGAGTATAGACAGGGTGTTCAATTAATGTTTTCAAGTTATCATTAAAATATTGTTCCTTTAGCAAAACATTTTGTGTCTGAGAATGTACAGGTAAAACATTGCAATATTTAAACAAATCAGCGTCATTGTTATAAAAAAGATTTTTATTTTGGGTGGTACTATGATTTTTAATATTCTTAATAGTAGTTTGTAAATGTCATCCACGTAAGTTTTATACGAACGGCCGTAGCTGCTGAGACCATATTGTATGTACGATTCAGCCATTGCGTTATATAACATTAATTTAATTTTATATGGGATACGTGTATTAAGAATCACGATGTTAGCTAAAAACTGTCTCAATTTACTACAAACGTCTACAAAAGTCTAATGTTGTACATATTATTATAATAGTATGTAATAGATTATGATTCCGTTTGTAAGGTTCGCTATCACTCTGTCACGCGTAGACCGTAGATTTGGATGAAACTTGGCACTAAGATAGATCATGATTTAAATAAAGACATAAAGTTTCTTTTACTTACTTGAAAATTTACTTACACACTTTTAACACTTAAATTTAGAAATAACTAGGCGCTGCTAATAGCTAATGCAATATATTCAAGTAAAAACATTTGCCTATTTTGTATTCTAATAATATAATAAGCTGTTCAAAATTGCATTTACACGATGTTTAATCACGTTATTTCCTAAACTATATAAAGCTTTCACAAATGAAATTAGGCACGTAGGAGTTTCATATGGAATTAAGAAGCTTTTAGCAGTAGTTAAGAAAACAGTATTTTCTTTAGAGATTTAGTTATACGTAAATGCTAAATAAAAATTTATTTGTGTACCAATTATCTTTTACATAAACAGGTAGCACTTCGCAAACAAGGAGGGGCTATTACCATCTTGTATCTAGGAAGGCGAAGCAGGTAGGTACTGTAATCTGTGGCGGAGCGTCGCCTGCAAAAAGAACTATTTTGAGACTCTCGTGTCTAAAGTCTACCAATCTCGTATCGAATCTTAGGAACTTAGAAATACGGGATGAGTAAAATAGAAGGGCAAAGGCACAGACAACTTCAACAATTGTCAATTAAATATGGTAATATGTCTATCCTACCGAGGTGTAATCAATTTAAAGATGACTGACAATCATTATCCGATAATCACTATATTGTTATTATCACAAAAGTAATACGAACAAGGTGCAAATGATGTGTACATGCAATTTTATCGGTGTATCATTCCTCCATTCATCATTCATCTTCCAGCTTTTCCTTTTTCGTTTCTATTGAGGTCAGTTTTCTGTCTACACATGGTTTTTTTCGTGTACACATTTGTTTTTATACCTTTTGTTTTTCGGCTGAAATGATAATGATCAGAGTTTTCTTTTTTGATGCTCTTGCTTGTTTTCACAATCCAGTTACTATGCTACACCGATTAAAACAGTGTATTGCAATTACGTTTGCACAGGCTAAACTAAAGCTTGGTGGTAACTCCAATATTCAAAGTTGTCAGTCAGGCTTTTGACTAACTAAACAACTTCATAATATCTATCAAAAGAAGTCCGTATAGAAGAAGTGAAAAACAAGTGAGAATGACGGCCTGTTCCAAATGCTTGTTTCAGAATACGGGCACCCATCCTCGGGCTAAGAGATGTAACGTAAATGTATCGATCTGCGCAGCCGTTATTTAGCTACGCGTCTCACCTATATCTTTTCCAAAGTAACCACCTTTTGACAACACACCTGTAGGTACAATAATTATATTCATATAATATATCACTTATCCAAAACTGTGATATTTAGGTGTTGACATACACCTGCTCCGTCATGTAATGTGAAGATTAACCTAATCCTAAGGTACCCGGGAGAGAACCCAAACTTTGAAGAAATAAGAAAATACAATAATATATGTTACGTTTGTTGCAGCTGGGGCCTTTTTGTGGTGTTTGTACTTGAACAACAAGCGATCTCTACGGTACACCTGTAGAGATCGCTTGTTGTAAGTCCTTTGTTTTTGGGCGTTGTATTCGTATGAAAGTGATATCCATTTCTGTGATTCTTTAAAGTATTTTTGTCTTTCTGGTTTGGTACAGGATTGCACCCTTTTTTTTTTCAAAATATTAAGTAGGGTAAATATTTTTAAGTTTTTATCTACCCTACAAATATGAATTTTTCTTGTTACCCTGTAAAGTTAACAAAATCATGGTTACATTTACATGGACGACTAATGAAGTATCCAAGATAATTTTCTTGGAAAATAACGAGTTTCATATTACATTCATGTTTTCTGATAATTATAATTGGACACAATGAAGTAGGTACACGACTGTATAACCTAGATTATTACCTTTACACAAAATATAATACCTAGCACAGTAAAGAATATAACGATATTCTATATCTTAAGAATTTGGAATTTATGTTATTAATTAATGGGCTTATTGTATAATGATAATGAGGTATAAATTGTTCTTAATTATGTACTGTATGATTTACCTGCGTCATACTAGCGATTACTGAATTCTTAACTATAAAATATTTTATAGAAGTTACTTTCTGAGACTGATTTATATTATTCATAAGTAGTCAGAAAGAAGAATCTGGTGCGTTCACCACTGGGACATCAAGACTTGATCAATAATAATAATAATAAATAATAATAATAATAAAGCTTTATTTAATTCCACATTAATTAAATTAAATTACAAAAATCAAATGTTGATTCTATACATTTCTATAAATTCATTAGTTATGTAATAAAATTATTTGACATAATAAATTCGTATGTAATATAATAATAAATAATAAAAATTAAAACAATAATTAATTCATTCATGTTAATTATTTTGATAATGTGGACCCCCTTAGGGTAAAAGCCACCTCCAAAGAATTCCATTTAATTCTGTCCCTGGCGGTGGACATCCAGTCTCTTCCTGCGGTGGCTACAATCTCATCCTGCCACCGGCCACACGGACGACCTCTACCTCGCCTGCCTAGTGGGCCTTTCCAGTTGGTGATATTTATTGTCCAACGATTGTCCGTGTATCTCGCAACATGACCGGCCCACCTCCATTTTAAGCTTTTAGCGAAGTTTAGAGCATCATTAAATTTGGTAATTTTCCGAATTTCCGTATTTCTTACTCTATCTCTCAGCTTTAAGTTTAAGCAGCTTCTTTCCATTGCTCTCTGAGTTGTCTGGATTTTTTTAGAAAATCCAGACTTGATCAATAGTATTGGTATATAAGGTATCACTTCTTCTCTTTTAAGTACCTTTACACTATACAGAATATACGTAACCAACATCAAAGTATAGGGGTTCAGAGGTCAGAGCATGGCATAAATTTGTCAAGCCTTGTTGTACATGACAACTGAGAGAAATATGGCAGGGATATACCGATGTATTTTAACGCAATCATACTTGTTCCAGAACGATGTCGTTTCTTTGAAGAGATGGTTCGAGCACTCGATTTACTAGTCGGTACTCTCTACTACATAAATTTGAAACGAGGAACGTGGAAACTTCTCATTTCTTCTCGTGGGTGTCGTAAGGAAATACCAGGTGAAATACCACCATACTGTGATTACTCCATTTACTATAATAACTTCTAACGGAAATGCGTTTGAATCTCACTTAATAGAACATATTTTTGTAAATTAAAAATATTTGTTTCTATAGAGTGTACTTTGTATTAATAATATTTGAAAAGTTCTCCGAGATATTGTTAAGTATAAGTTCCCTGGTGCGAGAATTGCTTCTTTTTATTAGAAACGATTAACTAGTGCGTCGTGTCAATAGTTAAGTGTTGATAGACGCAATGTCATTTTATTATATATTATCCATGTATCTCCGCGGGTTGTGACTTAAGACATGACTTGTATCAGGTACTTTAACTTTACCGACTTCTTATTGAAAGCGTTTAGTTTTCATCCTGTATAATGAATTATTTACAAGAATACTTATAAATATAATACCCTATTCTGCTCCATAATCAAAATAATTAATTCAATACTATCATCTACTACAAAAATACCTACTGAGTCTTGTATATCAAAAGAAATCACAACTAAAACAAATTTATAGATAAAACTACCTTCCTATACTTAGGAACTTAGAACATCGTAAAATAGAAAATAGAATTAAGTAAGTCTCATCAAGAACGTGTGGTTTTATTTTCCTTTCTCACCATTAGAAAACAGATTTCCCTCTATTTGCTTTGTGGAAATCATTACCCGTGTGTTTTGCAACAAACTGTTATTTAACGTTATAGCAGACTATACCAGCTCATTATTTTATGCCCAGTATTGCTATCCCCGGGTATAGGTACTGAGCTTAGTTTTGGGTAACCCTGGACTAAATTGAACACAGTTATGTTTGAAGTTCAGTTATTATGTGTGCTGCGGAGTGTACTTCCTTGGTTTTGGCGTTTAACATGGCCCTATATTAAATCCAAGATTAAGGGATTGTTCCACTACGCACTCGGGTAATCACGGAATGAAGAATAGTTGCAATAGCTTTAGTGAAGTTGTCCGGGTTGATCACAATCAGTATATTAAGAATATTTTCTATAGGTAACGTATTTTTCGAGAAAGGTATAATTTTACCTTATTACCGTATTAACTGCACCGTTGGTCTAGTGGTTAGTGTAACTGACTGCGACGCCGGGTGTCGTGGGTTCGATTCCCGCGGAAGGCAAATATTTGTGTGATGATGATGTGGGTGTTTCCTATGTATTATAAGTATGTATTTACAAAAAAAAAAAGTATGTATATGTATTATATTTCAGTTATCTAGTACCCATAACACAAGCACTGCTTAGCTTGGGACTAGACGACAGTGTGTGATAGTGTCCACATATTATTTATTTTATTATTTATTATTTATTAGTAGTACATGTAGTGGTATTCGGTTTTAGATTTTAGTTGGCAGAGTAGGAGCAGCAGTGTTATGGCGAATATTGGGTGGTTGATTGAATTGAAATTGACTATTCTGTCTTGTTCTTGCACTTGCACGAAAATGGAAAATATGTACTCAGAATTTCGATTGTTTTACTTAATTTTTGGTCGGCTGGTGTTTAAATAGAAATACATTTTCGTATGTAAGGATGCGACAAGTTTTGTTTGAAATGGTTACATTATCATTTGCGCAACCCATTTAGAGTTGTCGTCGCCGCACTTTATATTCAGACATAATTACAGTAATAAGAAGAAGTTTACTATAGTAATTATGCTTGCATATAAAGTGTCAGTGATACAGATTACATTGTGAATATTGTGTATTAATATAACATAACATAACATAAAAAGTCGAAATGGTCCAGTGGATAAAGTACCCGCTTCGTAAATACGAGGTAGTGGGTTCGAATCCGGGTAAGTACCAAAGTGATTTTTCAAATCATATGTACTTTCTAAGTTTATCTTGGACATTTCTGACTGACGGCGAAGGCAAACATCGCGAGGAAACCTGGACTTAATCGTCTGAAATTGCCAATCTGCCTTGAGCAAACGTGGCGATTAATGCTCATACCTTCTCTTTATAAGAAGAGGCCTTTGCCCTGGCAGTGGGACAGTAAAAACAGGCTGGTATTATATATAACATAACATCACGCCATTTTTCTTCGAAGAGATAGACAGCGGGATCCGTCTATACAAGACTTACATTACGCTAACTAGCTACGTTAGTTTTCGTATACCTAGTACTGGGCACAATTCCAGACTCCGGACGGGCTTACACTGGTTGTTTCGATGTCTGTCTGTGTGAATGTCCGATAGAAAAATCCAATATAAATTTACTTAACCCGGAGTTCGAACACCAATCTGTGGCAGTCCATACACATTACACACTACCACTGAACCGCAGATAATCTATACTATTATACATAAAAAGCTGAAGAGTTTGTTTGTTTATTTGTATGGTTTAAACGCGCTAATCTCGGGCACCACTAGTCGGATTTAAATAATTCTTTTTGCGTATGATAGTCCAGTTACTGAGGAAGGTTATAGGTTATGTACCATAACGCTACTACAGCAGAACAGAAAGCAAAGATGCGGGTGAAACCACACGGCGGAAAGCTAGTGCTATTATATAGTGAGTGGAGGTAAGTTTAGAATAACCGTTTCAATACAATTTACCTATAGTATTATATAAAGCGGAAGAGTTCGTTTGTTTGTTTGTTTGTTTGTTTGTTTGTTTGTTTGAACGCGCTAATCTCTGGAACTACCAGTCGGATAAGAATAATTATTTGCGTTGGATATCCCAGTTCCCAAAGAAGGGTATAGGCTATGTAACATAACGCTACCGGCGACGGGGACAGAGCAGTAAGCAAAGACGCGAGTGAAACCGCGTCGCGGAAAGTGTGTGCTTTTTATAGGTACCGAAAATCGTTCTGGTTCCCGAGAGATACAAACATATTTTACGCGCGGGCGAAGCCATGAGAGTATGAGACGCAGCTGTATAATATTATCGAACTTTTTAAAAACAAAAATTACTGTTGACTTACTTATTGAACAAATCTGTCGATAATTTACACATTAGTGTATTGGTGACAGTAGCCTATTAAAAAAAACATTGCTTTATAAACTGTTTTTTTAGTTAGGTTAGGTTAGTTAATAGGTGGCTTGTACTTTTTACATTTTTTAAATGATATTCCGTAGCACAGAAATTTCGAAGTGTATAGCATAAAATTATGTATGCTCAATGATTGTATGATACAGTTACATAGACGCTTAGACATTACATTTCTAAACTGATAATATTTTCAAACCATATTCTTCGTTCAATTTGTAAATATCAATTAAGTATATGTATACACTATCGGTTTTTCTAGCATCATATTTCACGCTCTGTGCTCCGAACGGAATATCGGTGGCACACCGTTGTGTAACAGCGGTAACTGTGGAATTAATTGCTACTGGTGTACAACTGACTTAATTGTGTGAATGGAACATACCGGTTGTAATGAATCGTTCGATAATTGAAAATTAAATGCGTTCGGGTGGAACATTGTCCCAACGTTGTGATTATTACTCACCTATTATTTGCCTTCATAAATTATTGTTGTTGTGTAAAAGGTTATGAGTTAACATTGATTTTATAACAACCACGAATACCACGTAGTAGTAGATCGTCCGGGGAAGTACTACCCTCTCATAGAAGATCGACGTAAGAGTAGTAGTATTCGTACTACTGCGTGTCATTCGGTGCGTGATAGCGCCCGAGGCCCAGTTTTCTCCTTTCCTCTTTCCTCTTTCCTCACCTCCCTCATTCCCTTCCCCTAACCCCATTCCCAACCGCATAGTGGAGGCCACCATACCAGCAGTTTAAGACGATGGCTTTTGGTATGGTGGCTACCACTTCTGGATTCCACTGACTGCCTACTGTGAGGCTGGGTGAAGTCACTTTGGTAGTCTAATATTAAAAAAATAACACTACCAAGCCGTTGCTGACTATTTAGAGTGATAGCAAATCTTCACCTGCAATAAAGGTCTAACATATTCGTAATATTAAACGTAATATTTTCAGTATCATGTTATCCCATGATGTAAAACATAAAGCATGGCAGAATTTGTTGTTACCGAGAGTGAGCAGGCGCCATCGAATGTCCCCGTCCGTCGGCGTCGCCACAACCGCTCTGTTTTCATTTAGTTTTTACGAGCGTAAACAATGTTCAATGTTCCTTCTTGCTGTGAGGGTGAGGTCGAACAAAATGTATGAGATGAAAGTTATGATGTCACCTTTGTGTGTTTAGAACTTTCGAGAAAGGTGTAGATATCTCAGTCAAATTGAACAGCGAAGTTACATCTTATAGAACATCATAGCTGAAGTTATTTAGTGTAACTACAGTAAAAGTGCATACCTACCTAAAGTAAAAAACGTATATGTATTACATGTTTTACTATCTTGCATTGAATGAAACCATATAGCTACTTACTCATACATATTCTAATTATATTTTTATTAAAACATACAAGGCTAGTAAATGGTAAATAACTAAGTATTACTTAAATAAATTTTTTTAGCCACTTTTTTAATTTATATAAAAATGCAAACAAATATTGTAGTAAGTATACCTGCTACTTACTTAGCGAAAAAGCACAGTAGTCTATTTTAAATGAATTAAGAATTTCGGAATGTAAATTGCATTCAGCTAAATTAAGCTTTTACTTATTTTAAAGAAATTTTTAATTAGAACAATTTTTTTTTAATTTTAATCATATATATTAAGTATGATGAAATCGAGTTACCTAATAAATTAGTTAGTTAGTTATACTAATAAATAAAGTAAAAGAGTTTGTTTGCTTGTATGTTTGATTGTTTGAACGCGCTTATCTCTAGGACTACCTGTCCGATTTGAATAATTCTTGGAGCAGTAACCAAGGATACATGTAACTTTGCGCGGGTAACCACGCTGCAGAAACCTATTTATGTAAATAAAATTTCCTTTACTTAATTTTATAACCATAAAAGGCCAAAGACTAATTATTTATTTTTCAATGTACTTAAATAAAAATATTAAAAGTCTCGTTACAAGAACTTTATAAAAATACAAATACTAAAATACCAGCAGCAGTAATTCGGTTTGTTAATTAAACAATACATTTTTTTTATTACTGCCATTCCAAAGTTAGGTAGGCTCTCTAAAAGTTAGAGGCATTTATGAAAACATTTTATTAATTTGTTTGTCGTGCTCCAACCTGTCACACTGGGACGGAAAACAACGATCTGTGATGTCCCAATAAAAAAATATTTGCAAAATTATCCCGGCGCCAGTCGGACGTTTAATACGCTCGAGATCGATATGAAAGCATAATGTAAGTACGATCGAAAGTATCAAGTTGAATTTATATAACGTTGAGTTTAGTTAAAAAAACGTATTGCTACAGATTTTGCTTTCTAGTTCTATATAACTTATACTATTGACTAACCGCGTTGTTAAGTTAAAATCCCTACATTTTCTATTAATTACCAGATTAGCTCCCTAGGATCCTGCGTAAACTACCTTATTCAGGTAATTCATATTCGGGTCCCGTATTCTACTAAGTAGTTGTCTTCTACATCCATAAAAATGTAACTGTAACTTACAACTAAGCTAAAACATCAACTATGCTAAAATAAACGACTTTTGACGGTAGTAGATCCACGCTGGTTTCAGCATGAATGTGCTGGATCGTCCGGGGAAGTACCTACTACCCTCTCATAGAAGATCGACTTAAGAGTAGTAGTATCCTTACTACTGCGTTTCGTTCGGTGAGTGAGAGTACCGAAGGCCCAATTGCCCCCTTTCCTCTTTCCTCACCTCCCTCATTCCCTTCCCCTAACCCCATTCCCAGCCGCCATAGTGGAGGCCACCATACCAGCAGTTTAAGACGATAGCTTTTGGTATGGTGGCCACTACTTCTGGATTCCACTGACTGCTTACCATCAGGCGGGGTGGAGTCACTTTGGTAGGCTAATAAATATATATAAAAAAAAGCTTAAACAATACACATTATCATCGTATTTCAAATAAATGACTTACCCGTTCGGTTGCTGCTCCTGGCTTTCTTCAGCTTCATTACTGACAATGGACTCTAACATCTGTATCTTGAGCATTTTAGTGCGTCACATGACAATGAACTGGCACTGCACTTGACCGCTCACTACACACTACGTCATTCATTCAATTAACTTGTGCACTGTTGAAACTCTTCCTGGTGTTCTTTGTTGATGACCTGTAAGAAATGAAAAATAGGTACCTATTAGATTACAGAGAAACAATTTATGTTCAGGGATTATGAGGCATACTCTGGGTTTGAGTTTGTTGCCAATTATTATCTAAAAATTTTAGTACCTAGGTAGTTCAGCTTTGAGCGCAACAGTGGGACACGACCAAAGAGTAAAGCTGATGACAATAGTAATACAGTATCTTTATCTTTCTGTCTTCAACGCTTCTCATCAAAACAGAGTTTACGTATTCTGCCTGGATATAACATTGTTCAGCGCGATTCGGCTCCAACTTGTATTTCTTCCGCGTATGTACTTGTATATTCTGTAATATGAGTTACTCTTCGTTGTATTTTGTAAGTTCTATGACATGTCCTCTTGCAAGCGAAGTTAATAATAATAATATAATAATATTCTACCACATTCACACAGCGCCATCTACTAAACAACTGATAAACTACTTATGTATTTTTTTTTGTAAATACAAACATATTATAGATAAATTACACCCAGGCACAGAACAAATAATCATGCTCATCACACAAAGGTTTGTCCTGGGTGGGAATCGAACCCACGACCTCCGGCTTAGCAGTCAGGGTCACTAACCACTAGACCAACAGGCCAGTCAAAAAGTTAAAGAACACTTTGCATTGCAGAAGTCTATGAGCTGAATATACCATTTATCATTAGGTAGAACGAACATTAGCCATGGTCAGTAATAAAAAAAATTATTATATTCATAATATTTAAGTAACAAAAGTACCTACTGGAACAAGAAATACGAAACTACTACCATACAAAACTTTTAATATACTATATCAAGTAATGCAAAAAGTTATTCATTATACGAGAATGCGATAACAGTAATAATAGGCATCATTCATTACATACAATACAAAACAACTTTTGATAAGAGTTATAATGCATCTGAAACTTTGGAGCACCAAAGGTATTATAGTTGTAGTTTTACATGTTTGTTTATTATACGTAGGCACAGATAAGGTAATACGTAGATATTGTGCTTGTAACGCTCCGCTAGCCAGCCGCACAACGCTCGTTCCCTAGTGTTTATTTCGGTAATTAATTACCTTTCTTTAATTAGAGAAAAGAGACGATTCATATGTTTAATGGACTTTATTTAAATAAGAACTCATTGTATCTACCTTAAAATTATAATTTCACTTTGTACTGAAAGTTATCACGTGTCATCTCAAAAAGGATAAGTTACACTCATATTTTACCAACTATATTAGGCCTATTGAGCTATATTGCCAGTACATAATTTCAAAAGACTGGAGTATTATTATTACCAATATTTGTGTACATATAATGCCGTGTACGAAACCCACAAACTGAAAGAGTCAGCACAATCCCGAAACAAAAAAAACACTCTTGGTATTTTCTGTTCTGTGAGGACAATTCTTACTCGACCACCACAAAGGGAATATTTCACTTTATTACAAACAATACAAACCACTAATACATCGAGTCTCCTGGCAAGCTATTTATGGATACGCAAACATCAATAAATTGTATGAGGGAATAATGCATTGCACACTTTGCAGTGTAAACAGTCGGTCAGCATGAGGGCGGGTGATATAGGAAGGTAGGTATTCATGCATATTTTTCGTAAGCAAGTGAGGAATTGACCGCCACATCGAGTGAACGATTGCTGGTTCATAAATTTTCATCTAACTCTTCGTGAGTACATAATATCTAAACGTAGAGGTAAACCTTAAACAATTGAGTAAATCTTGAATATTGATTATATTGATCCCACCCGGTTATAAATATGTAGTCGTCCCAGCCCATTATATTTCCACTGCAGAGCGAAGGCCACTTCACATAGAGAGAAAGCATCTATAGAATAAATTTGTGCTAGACCATTATTATCTACTATCTTTTCCTCAAGACGGATATCGCGCATTTTTTGAAGTTGCCCACAATGTTTTTCTCATTGTACTATGTGAGTAAAGGCCATTACCTGGTTCCACAGATAAAATAATACCTGGTTCTAAACTCATGCATATGAGGTGGTCATCACGACGTTTAATTATATTGGAGATACTTTTGTTCATGTTAAGCTAAGCACTAATAAGTTATTACGTTATTAGGTACCTACTTAGTTATTCCTTTTTATATACAAGGAAGTAAATATTGAGTATCGTGCCGGTAAAAGTGGCTCGTAACAATATTGTCACGGCAATGTTTATCTGTGGTCACAGTTTCAATAAGTTGTAAATCATGTTTGTTAGTAATTTAGTCGTGACATTATCATAAAAACGGTAAACTGATTGTTTTCCTTTACATGATTATAAATTATGTTTTAAAAAGTAATAAATTGTTTGTGTACATTAATGTGGATGAAATTCATTGATGTTTCTACTTTGGTTGATAACATTTGTGTAAAAATTCTAAAAATAATTTGGTCATAAGCAAGAATATGTGTTACTTGATGGTATGTGGTGACCATAGCCTAGCTAATGACTTTATCACTTACCTTGTATAAGCATAAAATCAAGAATTCCTTCCAACATTGAAATGATCCCAGGAGTATTGTTAAGGCTGTGGTAAAGAAAAGAAAGAAAATAAGTAATCAAATATCTAATCGCTTATTGCTAATCTATGCAGAAAAGAATACAATTATTTATTGTTAACCAAATAAATTATCCAATAATGGAATAAGAAAATTTTGATGTGTTGCTGGACAATGGGCGCTTTTGTAATTATAATAGCTTTCTCTTAAAAACAATTCATTACACTTAATTAAACTAAATTAATTACACTAGCGGGACAGCCCGACTACTATCAAGTAATGTATCTGTCAAATGATGATAATTTCAATAGATAGTTCCAGAGATAACTTACGATCACATACAAACTCACAAAATAAAATTCACTATTATATTAAGCTTCATCAATCAATCAATCATCATCAATGTTGTAAAATATTTGAAAGGCTGTTCGACTTCTCTCGCAGACAGTTGCAAGCGAAATGCAATATCATCCCAACGACGTAGATGTTACCTACCTAATTTTTTGTCACTCGCCTCCCTGCACCCCCGCAATTCTTATATGTTATTTCGAAAACTGCAAGAAATGGACCTTTTCTTTACCTGTCCTAAATCGCGCAAGTGAAGTTTTTGGACTGTTTAGCTATATATACGAAGTTTTGGCTTGTTCTTGTAGAGTGGTCCGTTTCTACGCGGTAAATGTGACCTTGATGGCTCATCACCTATTGGCTTGGACGTGAAGTACTTGTAGTATGGATCAGTTGCATTGGATGGCGAATTGCTATTTAATGAGGAAAGGGAGGTGCGTAGCACTCAACACCACCGATGTAGAAATTTTGACTTCTCTTTTTAAGGTTGATTACGTTTTTATTACTAGAGGCGCCAGGCGCTTACCTGATAATAAGTGATAACCTTCGTTTATGAAACTCAGATCTACTCATGTGACTCAGGAGCGTCAGAAGCGCAGCGGACCTGATGTTATTACCTACTTGCTTTGCTGCTTGTTCTATACAATATGTAATGGCGGACTTAATGCCTGTGACATTCTCTACAAGTCTACCATAGAGTGGTGTTTATTTGTGTATACTTGACACCAATTTACCTATAGTTATGTTTTGGTACAGCAATTTATTATGACGATAGATTGCATTGCCATGAAAGTCTGTAATATCTTAAAATAAATGAATAAGCCCATATTAAATGAAATTTGTACAATATTCATACTGAGACCTAAGACAGAAATAACTACGTAGTACATATATTATTTTTCTAGACTCCAAAATAACTGATTAAAAACTATGTATAAATAGTAAAGTATTATAGGTATAAGGATTGCGTTGATTCCCCTTTAATGTTCTTTGCTATGAAGTAATTAAAATATTATTTTCTACTTTTTAGTTAAGGGTTGAACATGTAGGTATTGTTTGAAGTCGGTTTTAATTTTTTTAGTGTACTTGTTACTTTTAGTGGTAATTAATTGTGTATAAATATATTCAATATGGGTAGACCTACTAAACGTGCTGCGCAAATGAGACAGCGCCGTGCCGTTTGAAAGAAAGTAGAGACGAGAGGTAAGATTGTAAATAGAGATATAAAGTCCTTGTCAACACTTTTGCTGATCGCTAAACCCTGAATCCCAGAAAACACAAATCAAAACAAAAAAGTGATGATCTACTAACAATGAAGAATTATCAAAAATCATAATTTAACTGACCGAGCCATCGCTTAACAGATATACAAAAATAAACAGTGTGTAAAGGCAGGTTTCAGGCCGCCCATTGCTGTTGTAATTTCTCACGACCATAAGACCTCTAACTTGGCTTTAACGACTACCAAATTATATTGATAACCATAGTCCCCTGCTTCTAAAGAATGAAGACGCTAAAAATGAAATGACACAAATGGTCACCCATCCAGGGCCACTTCGTTTCTAACAAAAAATATATTTTGAAAATCACTTCGCACTTGTAGCATGGACATGTCAATGTCAGAAAATTCGTCGCAAAAGACATCGTGTTGCTTTACACGTCTTCACTTCTTGCATACGTTTTGTTACAAAATATAAAATTGAAGCCAAACCACTAAACCATTCTTTATAAAAAAATCAAATAAAAGAAGATTTTTCAAATTGGTTTATAAATGACCGAGTTCTGTTGTAACAAACATACAACTACTGAACCATTTCTTATAATAAAAAAATGAGACCAATTTCAGAGTATACCCTTTCAAATAAAAACAGAATTTTTCAAATCGGATTATAAATGACCGAGATATGAGGTAACAAACATACAAAAAAAAACATACGACCCGAATTGATAACCTCCTCCTTTTTGAAGTCGGTTAATAAATAAAAAGTAAAGACGAATTTGTAAATGGTTGGCTCAGGTGCACACTGTAATAATTCTTGAATACAAGCACTCTTATCTACCAAAAGTAAGGCGAAGATAACGAATGTTTCACACAAAGTATCTTTGCAGACTTGTCGGCGTTAACAAAGTACCTAAAAGCTGAGTATCTGCTATTGTACCTCATATTTTATTTTATGGGTTACTGCTAAAGAGTGAATACGAACATACTATTTTAAATTTAGGTTTTTTGGTTAATGTTTTTTTTAGTGTTTTTTTATTATTTTTAGCTACAATATATTTTTTTGTAGCCGGTGATGCTTCAGTCAGAGATGAAGTTACCTACTGAGGTACTTCTGCGACAGAGCGGCAGCTTTCACTTTATTTTTATCATAACGATAATATTCTTCTTCTTCTCTGTTAATGGTTATTTCTTAAATACAAACAAAAGAGATGACTGTTATTTTTACCAGTGTGAACAGTTAATGTTTCTTCTAACTACTTATTATAAAAATATTTTCCATGAAAACCAAATATTAAAATCGTACGGTGTCCTATGTGTATTTCGTATATCTAATTTATGATAATATCTACCTTTTGTAGGTAACGTAAGTACAAGAAAATTAAAGCAATACATTATAGAAGTTTACTTGAAATATAAGGTACTGTTTGGGTATATTCTACAAGTTTTCAAACCAATGAGAAAAGTTTTGCAGACTGAACGTAGTGGGTAGGTATTAGAATATATGAGTTTATTTAGGATTAAGCTCTGGTTAAAATTACAAAAATACGGGTAACGAACAGAATTGAAACTGTTTTCTACTTTTCTTTGGTAAAATAGCTTGAGGTAGGTAGGTATAGTTTTGTATTTGAAAGGCGCCCAGAACTTAAATTTCATTGAAAATATTATCATATTTTTTGTGTTATTTTCCTAACTACTGTAAAAGTAGCCGAATGCATTTAAAAATATGAAAATATACGTAATTACTACTCATAAGTATTATCTTAACCAATATTATAAAGAGAAAATATTAGACTTTTTGTATGTTGTTTGTTTGATCCGATTTAACGGATTTAACTCGAGATATACGTGTAACCGATTTAAAAAATTCTTTCATTTTTAGAAAGCTACAAATAGGACGGGTAAAATAGACTATATTTTATTTTGATATTAGGGTCAACATTTTTCAGCCATTTACAATATTTCAATATTTTATGGGCTTTTGTGAATCTGAATGGTATTTTCCGTAGGTAGGCAGGCGTTTGTTGTGAGACCGAACGAATCTTTTGATACCGAAACGAAATGGGTAGGTAGCGTAAAAATATGCGTGTTATTTGTATAGAAAAACGAAATGCAAAAAGGTGTCAATCATACTCTTCTGCGGTGATGTAGAGAACAGAACACTGAACTCCGACCACTCGGACCATGGGAGAGAGTCCGGCGCTAACCTCTCTCACAGCCCTCTTAAATCTGCCATGGCAGCGCACAAACAAGTCTGTGTACAAATTTTGAACTGCACTAGGGGCACAGTATTGGCTCGGGAACTATCAAACATCTTAGTCTCATGTCACATGAATGTAACTCCCCGAGAAGAGCCAGACACCCGACTATTGCAATCAAATAATCTTATTTATGCTTAAAAAACAAATAATGTTGTTGTCGCGAGTCAGAACTTTTTTAATTTCATCACAGAAAAAGTATAATCTAAAACTTAAAGTTTTTGAATATAACAACATTGATTGTCAGCTATATTTTAAATTTAGAAAAATATTATTTTCATAAATTGAATAAACTCCTTTGAAGTATTTTTAATAAAAAAAAATATGTAGACAGTTTGCAGCGACATCTATTTGAAATATTCTGAATTCAAATGTATATTTTTAATTTGTGGGTACAATGAATAAATAATACGGAACAACCCAATATTCCATCAGTTAATTTAAAAGTATCTACCCACATTTTGATTTATCTAACTGTTCTGTTTTGACAAAGATTAGATTTTTTATGTTCTTTTATTAATTTTGTAAAAGCTGTGTTACTAAGTGATACCACTACCTATAATATTATGTTCTGGTAAGTAAATACCATTAAAATTTTATAGCAGTCCGTGTTCATGTAACGTTATTGATTTTAATTGTGTTAGTACAGAAGTTGCTAAGCAAAATGAAATGAGGTTAACTTTGGCTTTATTAGGAGGGAAGGCTTTATTAGACACAGGAGTTCGTGGGAGTGACGGTTGATATCATTTATCACTTGTAAATTAGCCGATTGTAGGATACAATTTTGTTCACATGACTTAATATTATTATCAAAGTTTCCTTTGTTTGTTAGAAATTGTTATATTTCTGTCAGATGTTGAACATGGAAGTAGGAACATTAATATAACGTAACTCGTAAACTCGTAAGTAATAATAAGCTTGATAATAATAATTGATATCAATTATTTGAAGCTTGAACCTAAATGAGAAAAATACGTCCAAAGATGAAAGAAATGTTTGATATGACTGTTAGTGTTATATCTATAATATAAAAATGAATTGCTGAATGTGTTGCTTAGCGCAAATCTCGAGAGCAGCTGAACCGATTTCGCTAATTATTTCTTTATAATATTTCTAGAAGTAAGAGAAAAATTAAAAATTGCCTGAAAAAAAAACACTTTTTTATATTCCCATACAAAAGTTTATTTATTTATTCCAAAATGTTTTAAAAAATGTCTACCCATGCGAAGCCAGGGCGGGCCGCTAGTTTATAATATTTATGTCCGAGATTATACAGAATAAATATAAATAAAGTATTTATGACAGTAACCACAGTTTTCAGTTCTAAACATCGATATGTAAATAGGGTACTTACAGTGATGCAAATAGTAATAATAAGTAGGCACGCTGCCTGACCTGAGGCCCTAGACAAGTGTCAAACATTTCTATTCTATTCATAGAATAGATAAAACAATGTATGAGATTGACATAAGCGCTGGCGTTAGCTTATGTCAATCCAATACATTTTTTAATCTATTCTATGAATAGAATAGAAATGTTTGACACTTGTCTAGGGCCTCTGACTAGATCTCAAGAGTCCAAGTGAATACGAATGCAATACCTACTGTGTTCTGATTAGTTTCCTAGCAATTTATATTGTGTGTAAAAGTTGCTTATTATCACATATACTCGTATGAGTATATCTTCAGCTTTTATCAAAGAATTTGAATATTGGATCTCCTATGCCTAAATAATCAGTCGCCAGTGCAAAGTGTAAGAAAATTGCAAATTGCAATGCAATGTCAAAAACACGCTTGACTGAGTGAGACTATTGACAAAAATGTTAGGCCTATTTTTCATGAAAAAAATTTGAATTGTCCGCTGCTCTGGTATAAAATTCCAAAACAAAAAGGCTGTCAAAAATTCTTCGTCATTGATGTTGAGACTCCAGTACGCACTCTGTGCCAAATACCAGATGATCATCTATAGAGGTAGATTTCACTGGGAGGTCGAGGTCAAGGTCACAAGCCGAAAGGCCAAACCTTGGAGATAACAGGACTTTGGTCAGCTCCCGGGGGACTGATTTAATGCGAAGAAACGGACGCCCATCATGGCTGCTAACTATTTTATATATACAGTTAAGTTTTAGAAAACTTCAATATCGCGATTCAGCACTTTACCTGCTTTTTTTGGGACAATAGAATAGTTTTGGGTTTGCTATTGTACTATTATCTGTTCCCTTGCCCCACCACAAATGGTTTCGAGTCACTGCATTGTTGCTAAGGACTCTGTCAGGACGCAAGCGCCGAATGCTTGCGTTCAAAGAGTCACAGAGTTAAAGATATTATTTTATACATCCTACTTTAAAATTGACAACTTATATTTTAGATCAGAGGTCTTCTGTGGGGCATAAGCCTTTCCGAATTTTCGCCACCTTTAGCTAAATTAAGTTAAAAGGGCACTACGACTAATTTTAATCTTAACGCCGCCGCGCCGTTGCACAAAATTGTTCTGTATTCTGAGGCACAAAATAAATAATAGTAGGTACTTAGAAGATCGTTACCCCGCAACTCAGAATACAGTTGTTCTGTATTCTAAGCCCCGCAAATAACCTTGTTGCTGATTTAATTTTTAGATTACTTTTGAGGAGAAGACTAGTTTGATACCTACTCTAATCCTAATTTTTTTATAATCCGACTGGTAGTTTTGGAGATTAACGCGTTCAAAGAGACTTCATTCGATTTACAATTCAAACCACGGCACATAAGTAATCAAAATGTGCTCATAACTATTTGTAATTTATCATCACAAATTTAAGATTTCTAATTTTATTTGAAAAAACAAAGCACGTCACATATTATACGCTACGCAACTGTTTAAACATCACACAAAAGCATGACGTAACTTCCAAATACACATTAAACATTATTCGCTATAAAATGCGGTTAGAGCACAAAGTAAGGGAGCTCGTTGAAAATTTTATGACGTCATTTAACAACGTTATTGCAATGTCTGGCTGA
The DNA here is from genome assembly GCA_963082885.1 of Parascotia fuliginaria. NCBI lineage: Eukaryota > Metazoa > Arthropoda > Insecta > Lepidoptera > Erebidae > Parascotia > Parascotia fuliginaria. The sequence goes on from OY720187.1 coordinate 9,827,518, forward strand.
AGAGGTAACAAGCGCAGGAAATCAGCTCTTATAACAATACATTCAGTTAGTTATATTTAATTCTAGGTTTAAAATTATTATGTTCGTACTGTGAGGATGATTCCTGGTCGCTGTCCCCTAGTTTCGTAGAAATTCAATTTGACGTCCATCAAATTCAATTTGATCTAATTATAAAAAAATGTCAGCTAATTTCATCATTATCGACTTGGTAAAATTCATACAGCTAAGTATATTTGATCCAATAACTAATGCTACAACAACCAAACAACCAAATGGCCTTATACAAACTTAATATTAATCTGCGTATAACGTAACATACCCTCTCTCTCTTACTCACAAATATTTTCTCTATGTGTGAAAGAGAAGAGACGATAAGCACTTACATATCATTTCAATAATATAACATTAATGTTAATTATAATCCCTTGGTACAATGCGAACGTGTTATATGATTGTCTTACTACTGAAACTTCCTGAAGGTTTACAGATAGCAAAGTTTAAGCCTCAACTAAGGTACCAAATGGATTTATTAATCGCTGTAGTATCGAACGTGAGCAGATTTCTCTTAGGGTTAATCACATTAAGACTAAATAACATTACCGAAATAATAATGGTAAATGGTTTTAATTTTTGGGAGGGATTTGGAATTGCAGTTTGCGTAGTAGCATTAGTATTTATTCTATACATTTTACTAACTTTGTGTTAGTTTCTACCCTAGATAGTTTACACAATTATATTCCTAAAACCCGTAGAATCAAAACAATAGGTATTTAGATAAAGTTTTGGTACCCTTTAGGACATATAGACTAAATTCGTTGTTGGATCAAAGACTGATGATCTTAGCAACCGATGGACGTGGGCAACGAACAACCGGCCCAGGTGGCGAAAATTGGAGGAGGCCTATGTCCAGCAGTGGACGTCTTTTGGCTGATATGATGATGATGAAACTGCAACAGGATTTCCTGATGGATGGATTACAGAAGTCAGTCTTGGGTATTTAGTAGTATTACAATTTCAATGTTTCTGTGACTTTTAAAAATCTGGTATATGCGCCTGTAGGTGGAAGGTACCTATTCATGTAAAGTTTTAGGAACACCGAGCTTTTGTCTTCGGGGTTCATAAACTTGAAGCATAGTAATTAACAAAGTATGAATATGCATATAATGAGTGAGAATTGCAATAGGTATAAAAATAGCAGTTATTTTTTTATTTGCATTATAAGCAAAAACACTAGATAAAAAAAACTGTCTAATTACCAAGTAGGTGTATTAAGTTCTTTCCAGCCTACAATTAATACATGAGCTATTTGTTAACATTAAATGATCCGACAGCAATGCTATTGTTTGTTTTTAGCTAAGATCAATCAATTGTAATTGAGTTACACGAATTTTCAAGGTAATAAGTTTGTTTGCATAGTGTATGACGGAAAATAACAACAATCACTGCTTACTCCCACACAAATATTATGTTCTGGTATGGTCATGTAAATGTCACAGGCAAATTGAATGATTACGCCGTTTCCAAATTTACCCGTTTATATCTATACTATTTTATAAGGCGGAAGAGTTTGTTTGTTTGAACGCGCTAATCTCTGGATCTACAAGTCGGATTTAAAAAATCTTTTTGCGTATGATAGCCCAGTTCTCGAGGGAGGAAAGTTAAAAGGGAGGAGGTTATAGACTATGTAAATTCATGCTACTGGCGATGGGAGCAGAGCAGTAAGCAAAGATGCGGGTGAAACCGCGCCGCGAAAATCTTGTCATTTTGTAAAATGGCAAATTATGTAACCATCAATGTGTATATTTAATTGGCGCCGTTTAACTAATTTGAAAACAAATATAATTTATTTATAGCACAGAGGGTCACAGTTCTGATCTAACCTAACCTAATATGCCTACGGCATTATATATAATGCCAGGAACTGCAAATTGCCTAGGCATTTTGTAAACGGCAGCATCATACAATTTGCCTGCGACATAAACATGACATCATTGCATATAACCTGTCATGTGATTAATGACTTATTGTAAAGATATAAATGGTTGTAACATCTGAATACTATTATTTTTATAGTTTTAATATTGGATTGGTAATATTTCGACTGCTTTGTAGTAATTACTTCACAGATCAGATTAGTAAGCTAACGCCATCTAGGCAAAACTCAAATTGCCTTTTACTTTTAACCGACTTCAAAAAGGAGGAGGTTGTCAATCGTATTTTTTTTGTCTGTTACTACATAACTCGGTTATTTATAAGCCGATTTGAAAAAATCTTTTTTTATTTGAAACGGTATTCTTTGAAATTGGTCCCATATTTTTATTATAAAAATGGTAGTAGCAGTTTGGCTTTAATTTATATTTTGTAATAAAAACGTATTCCAGGACACTGGGTGGCTGGCACCAATTCCAAAATAACTGATTATGAATTGTAAATAGTAAAATATTGTATAGGAACAATGATTTCGTTTATTCCCCATTAATGTTCTTTGCTTTGAAGTAATTAAAATATTATTTTCTATTTTTTGTTAAGGATTGAACATTAAGGTATTGTTTTGAAGTCGGTTATCGCTTTATTTCCCAAAAATAATTTTAACCGTAACCGTAACCGTACTTGTATATTTTTGTTATCAATTAATTGAGAGACATTTATAATTAGAATTTTTTTCTAATATAGGACCATTATGTAGTGGGTACGTCTATAAAAAATAGGTATCACATTCATATGTGTAAAATCCGAACATAAAACACAACAATAAAAATTTGCTATGTAAAAATAAGAAATTGTATCGCCATAAAATGTCTAGCGAGTTTTTTTAATACATATTTCTTTTTTAGTAAGAAGCATCACAATGCAATTTTAACTCCTGCACGTAACATAGTTGACATAAAATCCAGTTTTATTAAAATCAAAATAAATAAATTAAAAGGCTTTACTTGTTTTCTAAGGCTCCTGGGGTTTTACTTGACAGAATGACCATTAGCGGCATAAAATAGGTTATACAACATGAGCTTATTGGCTTTACGTGTAAAATGTAACTGACACGTGTTATTTTCTGTTATGATGTTTATAAATTAACAAAAGGTTTAAGGAAATACTAGATTTCTAGATAAAAAATAGCTTTGTCAGTTATTTAATCATATTTTATTGTCATAATTACAGATGCGGATTCAAGGGGAGTACTAAGAAAAATATTTAAGCCCAATTGGAATTCACATCCACTCCATTTTATTCTAGTAAATCATATACCTCAAGCAACTCGTTCACATCAAGAACATGGATACTCCTACAAAAACAGACAATCACTTACACGATCCCGACTTTCCGAACATTCCGTGTCCTCGAAACTTATTCATATCACTGCTAAACAAAAGATATTTGATCGCACTTTATTTAGTTGAACCGTCGATATTTTCAAAGAACTGGCATACATTAATAAAGGAAAGTCCTATTGGAGCCTGGAACGCTTTAAATCAAGCTGTGGTACAGTATTTAAACACAAGATACTCAAAACAAGGTCTCCATATAGGAAAGAGTGAGACAGCGATACTCAACTTGGCTCAGAAAATTTCAGAGAACGTTTCAAAAGATATTATGGAGGACGAAGGAAGAAGCACCTTACGCACTGAACAAATGGCAGCAATAGAGGGAGGATTTGATCTTCTCATTGAGAAACTACAAATTGTTTTTGATCTTGTGTCGAGCCAAGTGACTCAACTGACTGGTAGGGAGGTATTTATTCATATTTCTACTGAGCGTGCAGCTGGGCCAAAGAGAAGACTGTCCAAACAAGCCTCTTTAGAACAATAATTGGGTCTCTTGGCAAAGTATATATCTGTTGAATCTTAGACTTTTCAAACTCCAAGAGTGTGACATTCATGGCTTCACACTCTTAGGGTAGGACAGGAATTAATATAATTTGTATTTAATTGCTTAACGTAGTAGGTAAGTATATGAAGTTTCTGTGAGGTTTATATTCAAAAATGATTAAATTAAAGATTTTAAATTATATGAATTAGACTTTTAGCCTAGTTTAAGATAGTATAATATAATGAAGGGTTTAAAGAACCTTAATACTAAATATAGATATAAGACAATTTCAACAAGCCGTTCGCCACTTGTTAAATATTGTAATCTTCATCCTCCATGAAAATAATATTGTAAAACATGCATGATTTAGGCAAGAGCAGTTTCTAGTAGTAATAGTTCATGTTTTTAATATTTGTCTTCTACATCTCAAGTGTTCTAATGAAGCTATTTTCTCTATGTACTCGAAAAAGACATTAACCTTGACTTAATTGCTAAATCCCGTGACTAACGATCGTCCTTTCACCGAGACAATATGCTTTGAAAATAATGAGTATTGGAGAAAAATTATCAATGTATTTTATGTGTATTGATAACCTTATATTATTAATGATCCAACTGATACAATATTAGATATGTAAAAACAATAAACTCCCATACTATATAGTTTTGTTATAAATTATTGATATTATATTGTAATACCGATGGCACCCAACATACCTACAAGCACTAATTGCACGCACTATTTATTAATTAAATTTAATTGAATCCCTACTTTAAACATAGGTACTTAAGATTCAACTTATTTAAGACTCGTGTAGTCTAGTTATGAAACGTAATCATTGTCTAGAAAATTTTAGTTAGGTATAAATTTATTATTGGTTTCAATTTTCTTATTAGGAACAGTCTTATTAATGCCACACTTCTCTAGTATTTTTTAGTTCATCTGTCTGTATAATAGTGTTATTAAAATTAAATTTCGAGTGGTTAGTGGTTAACCTAGTGTCACGATTTGTTTAGGTCGCCCATAATTTATTATAGAGGCATCCGACTTGACCTAACGACTGTTATCAACTTGGTAACAACCGAGACTGACTTTTAACGTGTCCTCCGAAGCACGGAGACGCTCAGATCAAATACCACTATGCTGTTAATGATTATTTTATCGCTACATACATTAAGAAGCTACTAACAACAGTAAGGTGTAGGTATTCTTACTTTTTTGTTCTTCATACACACTTGTTCAGTTAAATATTCCCTTGACAGCTATAACTTTTGAACAAAGAAAATGAATAACTAACATTGTTTCTAAGTAATAAGTTTTATGTCCCATATGAGCTAGTTTTATTTTGAAGTATTTTTTTGTTTTTCTCTTATCGTTTCTTTCTTACAAATAATTGCGATTCTTGAAAATGTTTTTGAAACATACGTGTCACTTGCTTTTACCTAGCAGTATTTTTTATTTATACAGTGAAGTCCAGGGGCATAACATCACCTCTTAGAGCAATCTTGTTATAACCTTACTTAGTCTCTATCCTTGTTTTTAATGGTACAAAAGAAAAAGACAAAACAGAAAGTAACATTAAAATAACACTGCCTTTTGACGTGGTGGTAGGCATCCAGGAGTAGTGGCATTCTTTTTAGCACTTTCTCTATTTATGAGCTGGAGAAAATTAAAATGTTTATCATAACTATAACTTTGTCATTAATTGCTCGTAGATGCTCGACAAATGAAAAGTTTTTGGGATTACTTGTTAAGAATATTATCGTGTTTATAGTTGTCATATTTTTGATTGTATTATTTTTGTTTTGAATTAAATAAAAGAAAGTGATCAGAATCGAGACGCTGGTGACGCTTCTAGCTCCTATCAAATATAAATGGGAACACTGTATGTTGGTACGAGTATAATATAATGAAAAATTCTGTACAAGTCCAAATTTCCTCCTTCTTAAATCAACAAAATTCACGGTTGAGTGATATCGATGATTAAAAATGAAAACTCGATGCACCGATGTGTGGCCAAACGGAACGGGCCGTTCGATATCACGAGGTTACTTCATAGATAATTTATATGTTTGAATTATATGAACGTATCTTTTAAAAGTACTACTTATGTGATTAAATGCTTTTTAATATTAGATTTCACACTTATATGTATGTAGTCCAATAGAATTGCAATCCTAGACATGATGCGAGAAGGGTCAGGCCTCCGCTTTAGGTCGGTCGCTTTTGGCCTTTTGGAATGGTATCACTTCTGGATCCCCAGACTGCTTACTATCAGGCAGAGTTTAGTCAGTTTAGTAGGCTGATATAAAAAAATAACGTACTTGTTGTGCTTAAATACTAGCAACTGCCAAATTTGGTGCTGCTATTGAGATAATATCGCCCTATACATTCATTAAAGGAAACGCTATGGCGGATAATCATTATGAAGCTGCCGGTAATCTACGAGTACCTAACGGATACGACTCGACGACGAAAGATTGAGATATCTTGACTTATGCTGGCTTTCTATATACAACCTTCAATCTAAGATTCTTGAAAATTAAAATTAACGATATACATATTGACATAATATATTATTGTAAAAGCGATCCAACGCTGAACGATCCATTGCATAAAATCGGGTTTTCAAATAAAGATTGTAAATATACTATTATGCGGCGTAAACAGGTAGTTATAGCCAAAGCTAAGGCGTAGAGTAAACTTTGTTAGTAAGTATAAGTATAGTACCTACTTATTTAATATCCTATAAATATTATAAATGCGAAAGTTATAATATTTATAGGTATGTGAGTATGTGTGTGTGGGTGTTTGTTACCACTCAGCGCCTAAATGGTTGGTGTGTAGATAGATCCGGTGCCGAAGACGGACTTGAAAATGGGTCAGGTTCCTGAAGGATACAACAAAACATTTTACGCGCGAGCGAAGCCAAGGGGCGCAGCTAGTTGTTGATAAGTTTAGGCTACGGCACTCTTATTGGAATCAAGCCAGCTACGCAGAATATAATATAGTACGCAATGAATTCAGTACATTGCTACCTAAAATAAAGTTACTCCGCGCTTCCATTATTTAGTATGTAACACACTCGTATTATATTACATCTTAATTGAGAGTAATATTGTTAATTTTTAAAAACCATTTCGAATTGTTTATCTATGATATTAATCTTAGGGTGTCTCGATATGTTCACCCCTGTTTACATCTCTCCCATTCATTTTCTGCAGTTAGATATCAGTTAACATTGCATTAGGAAGTATATGTTATAGATCGATAAAAAAGGAATTTAATTTAAAACTGCTTGTTGTGTTTGTACGTCACTGGTAGGTATACTGAAAGGGTTTGGTTTTGGGTTTAATAAGGTACTATTTCATCATTATTGCAGTTAAATTATATTTTATATACCCCTCTTTATTTATTTTTATTACTTAAGACATAAATAATGGACGGTCACCAGTGGAAATCACCAGTACAACTTTATGTAACCACGAGGGAAAAGCATAAATAAAATCGCACTGCGTAAAAACTTCAGTAATGTAGAAAACTATGTTAACCTCCTTTGCAAAGAAAAACATGTGAACCATCTGTTTGTAACCGCGGCACGTACACTTCATAAGTGGCTACTTGCTAGCTAGTTTTAAATGCTAACATTGTTTCTTAAATAACGGACAGTGAAGAGGACAAATTGTGTTTTTCTGTCGATAGTTCAGCGTTAGGACTTTTGTATTTGAAGAAATAACTTTTGTTTAATATATACAAATATCATTGCTTCATGTTAAACAAAGGAGTAGGTATATTAATAAATTTCACGGGTTATAAAATATTAGGGGTCGTATACACTGAAGCTAGCCGACATTAATCCGTTTTAAACAGGAAGTGGTAAAATGTGGGATGTCCGTGAAATATTCATGTATATAACTTTTTCGTTGAGTTTCTTGATTCAATTTTGTTTATACACCCGTTTTCTAAGAAATGTCATTTAGAAATTCCATTCCCGAATTGTTGTATGACTTTCAAATAGGATTTTCGTATATATGCGTAATATTATAGCTACTATACATAGTATTACTAACCTTCATTTGTGGCTTTGGCGTATTTCATATACAAGGGTTCAGCGGTCTAAAATATGGTAACCAAACCAAATTTTACCCATTAAAATTTGGTTTAGCTGTGGAGGTAACCGTGTTACATGACTTTCGCAGAAACAATAATATTAGTCAGCAGCAGCATCTTACTCCGTTGAAAGAGTAAGCAAATATTGTATAACCACAGCCGAGTACCAAGCTACGTAATTGCCATAAGCCCACCGAGCAAGAACCTAAATGAACAGAACTTAAATTATTATTTTATACTTATACATCTAGGATTGGATGGTTCCTTTGAATACTTCTGTGCTTGTCAATCGACCGTGTTACATGACTTTCGCAGAAACAATAATATTAGTCAGCAGCAACATCTTACTCCGTTGAAAGAGTAAGCAAATATTGTATAACCACAGCCGAGTACCAAGCTACGTAATTGCCATAAGCCCACCAAGCAAGAACCTAAATGATTAGAACTTAAATTATTATTTTATACTTATACATCTAGGATGGGATGGTTTCTTTGAATACTTCTGTACTTCTCAATCGACCAAATAAATGTTCGGATCATTTATTATTAACACAAATATTTCGTCGATTTTATAATACTAATAACCGCGTCATACCCTTGGGTAAGTAATAACGATCGAGGTTTAGCACCACCAATAATAACCAATATCATAAATGTATGCAAATATATTATAAGTGTAATTATGTTTGCTTGTTAATTTTATGTTTGTAAGTAAATTAAATTGACACGTATGGTTCAAGTTCATTGTAAGCTTTGTACTCATGCGTATAGTAACTACGTTGAAGGCTTATCTTAACCATTAATACTATTCATAATTATTTGTCCCAAGAGCATACCCAGCTTTGGCTTAATGTAGAATATCGTGGAGGTTTCAGGCAGTCTAATTAACAGAAATAGCTCACTTGAATGAATAATTCAATTAAGATCATAAGAACATCTACTTTCGGTAGGTTCTTCTATGAGGTATACCCCAAATAGTGCTTTTTCAATAAAATTAGAGTACTAACTAGCCGTGCTTAATTTATGATCAAAATAGAGATTTCTGGTCTAATTTTTAAGTCTTCCGTCAGCATTTAGACAGATAATAAATAGACCAAAATTTTATCGATTCTACTTAGGTATATTATAGTCTTTATCATAAGAGTCTGCGTGTGATCACTGACAGAGACCTTATTCAAATCAAATCAAATCAAATCAAATCATTTAATCAGTTTAAATAAAAGTACAATTTTTAGTGGCCTTATATTAATACAAAACAGGTATAATAATGTTAGGTGCCTGTACTAGGAGTATTCCTGTATCACAGACAGTTTATGTGCTAATTTTATAGTAACAGATACATGTACACTTAAATTGTTTAGCAATGAAATATATATTATACATCATAACATCACAATGAAATTACAGATATATATTAACTTAATTATCTATTGTAAATAAGTCTATGTCTGATTATTTTGGCAAGTCTTATAATATTAAACTTGTGTCAGTCTTATACTAAATTATCTTACAAAATAAAAATAATTAGGATCTTATTATAAATTTTAAAAGTAAGAGTTATTTAAATTTATTGCTTGCGAATTATTATTTACATAAGTGAGATATGGAAGTGTAGTCATCATCAGTATTTTATAATCTAGGTTAAAGCCAATAATGTGTATGTCACGTCTGAGGCTACTCATGTTTATTTTAGTATTTTTGCTGTGAAAGCATTCTATTCTTAATTAGAGAATAACTAGAACAGTGTCATGGTCAATTTTAATAATAACTTAGTAACAAGTGTCATCCATCAGTAATTATAGTCATAAGTATTTAATACAAAAAGTATAAATTAATAGAATAAAACAAGTGTGTAAGTGCTTATAAGGTAATAATAAAACAGGTAGTACACTTAGTCACCTTTATAGTCTACCGAGTTTATATATCTATCTTCGGCGAATTTACGTGCGGGACAAGATTCGTCCCCCGTTCTGTGATCACATTTCTTTTTGAACCGTTTACACGTCGCACAGATGGATGGGGTGGGCATCCTTCTTATTACAGTCCTTAAACACATGACCAGTTTCACCACAATGATTACACGTAGGGCTTGTTTCTCTACAGAATTTTGCAGCATGACCAAATTGTTGGCAATTATAACATCTCGTTACCAGCGTGAAGTCCCGAACTGGGCATGACGTCCAATTGATAAAAATGCGACCTTGAGTAATCAAGCATTTTCTAACATTAGGGGGACTTCAATTATATAATTGCAAAAGGAATGTGTTCTCTTACCCGATTTATGGCTAAGTTTTACCGCCGCCATAAAGGAATCTCGGGTAGTATTTGGAAATTTATCGGCAAGATTTTGCTCGTAAATACATTCCATAACATCTTTCTCAATTCTCGACAATCCTGGGACGGCGTTTGGGTGGCTCCTCCAGAGTGAGAGCTGAAGATTTAAGTTTCTCCGAATTCTTTATTATCTCTATATCGCCTTTGGATTCGGTGCTAATTAGGACCCCTCCTTTTCCTACTTTTCTTAATCCACGTACACGTAATTTTAGTTCTTCGGGCGAGATGATTTTTTGTACCAAAGACTTAGTGTCGTCACTTGTTTTGCTTTTATCTTTTGGATAAATCGCAACAGAACTCAGGCTAATAGGACGAATAAAATTTTGAGCGCCTTTTTCCACCATATCGGCAAAAGAAGTATTTTCATTAGGTATCAGCTTTTCCTCTACTACGTCTTTGAAGTCTTTAAAAGAGTCTGATAGATCCTGCTGTCTTCGAAGGTCATCAATTGTGCTATGGGCTTCAATAGCTTTTTGTTTCAGAGCTTGATACAAAACAGCCATCTGAGATGTGCCATTCGTCACCTTGCGACATAGGCTTGAGACCCGAAGCTTCTGTTCAGAGTTCATTTTTCCATCGCTTACAATAGAACATATGTCATCTAAAAATTCATCAATGGTCGCTACCCATCTCTGGATCTCTGATGTGGGCAACATTCCACGGTTAGAAGGACTAGATCCTGTGTTAGCCATTATAACACAGAAACACTATTTATGAATAAGAATAATTTATCTCATACTTGCAGTTTGAAGATAGACATAGAACACTCGCGACACAGTTTAATTAATTGCTCACACCGCAAAAATTGTTTTTAATAATTTTATATAAAATGATCACTATTTAAAATTTCATTGTAAACAAAAAACACGTCCGCATTGTACAAAAGGCAAGAGTATCTCTAAAAATCTATATCTCTAAATATCTGCATCGTAACTAGTTCTGAGCCTTCATTCATCGGTTCCTTGCCGTCTCGTCTTCTTGTCATTTTGCTACTTAGTGAGAGTAGTAGTAATGTCATCTTTTTTATATTTGTCTTTCTAAATAAACTCCCAGAACAAATTAATATAAAGCACAATTTAAAAATTTATGTCGCCAGCAGCGAGCGAGACCACTTTAATATGTATGACTGAACCCTATACTATATGTGCACACGATCTGTATGCGAATGTGTCCTGTGTCGTGCTTCCTGGTAAGTGAAAGCTGACCTCGAACATTTTAAGGACAAGGTCATTATTTGACTTTCATTCGATGACTCAGATAGTCCAAGTTCGCAGTTTGTTTGTGTTTTAGACCAGGAATAAATGCGCATGTATTGTGTTGGAAAATCAGTCGTATAAGAACGGATAGCTACAGTTATTATGCAGTATGAGCACGTAATTCATTACATGCTTATAATATTTTAGGAGTTATACATGGCTTTGAAAAATCCGAATAAAGTATCGACGTCACAGAACCTGACTAGCATTATCCAATTTTTTGTACTGCCTATATAGAAAACAAGCATAACCAACCTAAAGTTAGCATTGCTTACGAAATTAAGGTGTTCAGAGGAGAGCTAGAAATGTTAAGTTCAAGCCTTTTCTGCCTGTCAGTGTAGTAGAAGGTAACTAAGGATAAATAGGTAAAGTTGTGAAACATATATTATTCTTTGCAATTGTGCAAAAAATAAAATGGCAATAGACTTGCCCTTGTTACATGGCCTCTAAGTGACGTTTAGTAGTTTCATTGAAAAGTTTTACTTTAGAGGTAGAAGTGGATATTTAGGTACTACTTGTTTGTAACTACACTTTGAAGGGGAAATATTATATAAAACCTATATTTATGACGTAAGGAGCTTGAAGAAATGCTTTAGAATTGAACTTTCAAGATGAAGTATAATAGGACAAAAGCATTAGTGAGGTACTCATTAATGTGCTTAGTTATGCATAGGTATAGTATTCTAGTAAGTCTCAAATTTCTTACAAGATTCAGTTCTTGTTCCTAAGCAGTAGTGTGCATATAAATCTGCAACCTTAGTAAATTTAAAAGTATTTATTAGGTAATGAACTGAAAGGATAGACCTTTCATAGTCCAAAACTTAAATTTAATCATTGTTTTCATTATTTTGGCCGTTTACTGTTGGACTCAGGCCTATCCCTTCGGCAGTGGAGGCAATCTTATCATAGAACGCTGCTGTTAATTTTTTGAGTTTACATGTGACATGTGGCCATCATCATCGATTGAATGACTACGATAGTTTATTAGTGGATGGCGTAGAGTATCACCATTTGCTGACGCTTTTATAATCAGACTAAATGAGCAAACCTTCTGATATTTGAGACCTTGAAAGGCATATACCGAAATTAAAGTAGGTATGAAACAGTTATTAGGCAGTTCCAGAATCCTAAACAAACATTCTAAAATTTAAAATTCCAAACTAATTAGTAAACGTCACCTTGGTATACGTGGATTTTGAGTGCATGAATTAATTATTATTTAAGACCGCGCATTTCGGGTGGTTCTCCCCTGCGGCATGGGGCTTGGCTCTTTGATCGTTAGGTGTCGCACGTGTAATGTGTACCTTACCTCAGTTGAGTACAGTAATGTACTAAATTTATGCGAGTACAAACATTATTTTAGGAAGATTATTTTAAAGCGAATATTCTACGCGTTTGGGAAATTTCTTGCTTTTATGCTTCTTGATATAGATAATATAGCGTCACCTATAACATAATTCACCTATAAGATGGAGCGATGATCTGAATGATAAGAGTGGCGAACATTTGATATAAGACCGGCTCGGTGGATACCGTTTACAGTGAAATGCCTCAGTGAAATCTATGTAGCTAACGATAATGATACTTTCTTATTAGAATAGTTCTGAACATCATAACAACATATACTTAATAATAAAGATGTGTTCATTTATACATTTTAAACACTTTAATACTTAAAAAAAAATAATGAAAAGTGCAAATTATTTATCTTGCCCCTATAAAAGAGACTGCAAAGGTACTTTTTAGGAATTAAAAACATTAAAAGAGGAGCTATATTTTGATTTGATTTTACCCAGACTAACCAGAATACATATAATTTATCGATTGTACATATAATGCACATTCAAAAAAAGCAACATCAAATAACCCTATGATTTGAAAAAATACTCCTTTAAGATTTTTCTTTTTTCCACAGTAATTTTTTTCGGTTCAAATACCTTTGCCCTTTAAAAAAATGTATAAAAGGTTTTAGAAAACCTCTTTGTTCGAAACGTTGCTTTACTTAGATCTTGTAAAAAGCATTTTGTCTAATTGAATCATATTTTAATGACCTAATTTCAACCAGCTAAAACAAATGACTTCGGACGACTTGAGTTAAAAAAAACCCCGTATTTTATTTTTAACCAGCAAGCGCGAGTGTAGTAATTAATGTTTTTATCTTTATAATACTACATAGGTATAAATTTGCCAAAAGAAATTCTCTGATTGATTGTGAAATCCACATCAAAATCCGACGTAGTCCACCGGTCGGAAAAGCATCTGCGCGTTAAGCACCTACCTTGTTGTCAGGTGCTGTCCGTAGTAAAAATATTTATAGGTGCTCAACGTGGACTAAGCTAGGTGCTCAATGCGCAGGTGCTCTTCGGACAGATGCTCTAAGTGGACTACGTCCAAAATCCGTTATGTTAAAAGAAACGAAGAAACAAAAAGAAAATACAGCGTCTTAGCTTTATATTAATTCAGAGAAGTTGTGTTTTACTTCAAGTAAGTAAGAAATATACGTGAATTTGTCAGGTTCTAACCAAATTCATTTACTTAACATACTCCTAAGTATAATTCGGGGATAGATGAAAAGCATTAACCTTGATTTCCCAAAAGTAACTTTATATGTTCGTCAAAGAAATATTAATATTTTCTTAAAGGTGAATTAATTTCATAGCGCTTTAATTTAGCGTATTTTTGTTAGTCGTTTTAAAGAGAAGATTACATTAGCCAAAAACTTTTGTTTTAATTTAAATATTACTTTAACTTTCTTAAGTTTTTTCTATTTTTTTACGGCACTATGAATATAATAATATAGACACAAAATTTTACAATAAAATTCATATATTTATTTTTATTTCTTAATTGTGTTTTTGTATATTCTAATAATAAAATATTTTTTCCTGAATTCTTGATACATTTTCTTACTGGAATATCTTTTTTGTGCAAGAATTTTGTGAAAATTCACCATAAGAGTGATGCAGTGATCCGAAATCTTGTCAAATTTCAAAGAAAAATCACCTTCAAAGTAGCATTTTTACTAGATTTCCTAGGTAATAAAAAATGATATAGGTTATGATGCACACATACCTTTACCTTAAGTCTTGTAAAATTTTTATTGTCTGTTCTCTTATTTATTGTTCTGACCTATTGTCTTTTTTATTATTGTCGTAGACTTATTCGTGTCAATTTCGTTATCTAATTTTCTGTAACGAGAAAGTATAGAAAGTTACATGTTTATTAATTAACCAGATATCGTCTGAAATTAAAGAATAGTTATGAAAAAAAAAACAATTTACTTTGCATGCATTGATAATATAACTGATCACAACTCTGACCGAGTTTCCACGAATATATTGCACAAGATATAAAGTTTTCAATTTGTGGTTTTGTTTTCTTCGTGTTTCAAAACATGTTGACTTACTATCTATTGCTTAAAATGTTGTACAATTTAATGGGGTCGTGTTTTTGCATGTTTTCTATGGTGTGCATCTCACCTGGCAAAGAAATAAAAATATTTAAAGATCAAAATTAAAGTAGTAGGTACGTAGCAAAAGGATTTTATAAAAAAATCATTTTTAACAAGAAAGACAATATCCTACAATGATAAATAATAAAAAAACTATGATTATATTGTGGAAAATGGATCATGAAATAACTTTATTCAAATCAGAGCTGGAGTAGAACAATAAATGAAAAAAGGTAATAAAATAGGCAATGATTGATATTTTTCTTTGTATATTGAAAGTCATCACAAACTCATTGCCATTTGAGCTGATTCTAACTCTATTCTTGCATTTTGGAGGAAGAATATAGTCGAGCAATAAATCTCTATACCTCAGAACCTCACTAATACTGATACTGATATAATAAGATGTTCTACATTTATAAGTTTGCATATTAACAAGTACGTACCTACTACAATAATTTCAAATCAACGTCATTAATACATAAAGAAGAAACCAAATGAACTAGATTCGTTTGAATGAAATAAAGGTTTATTTAAACACGACTACGGTTTTGCTGCATCCCTAGGGTGCGTTTCTACTGACGAAGAGCTGGGCGCAGTGGAAAGAAGCGGACCGTAACCGTGAATTGGCCAATCACAATGCTCGAAATCTTCACTCCCCGCGGAGTGAAGATTTCACTGTTTTCACTAACGCGCGTCAGAGCAGATTTTCAAATAAAATATGTAAATACGCGGCCCCGAGCTGGACGGAGCAGAGTCAAGCGGACTATGATGCCCTCGCTCGGTACAACAGTTCTGACAGTGTTACAGTGTTCAATTCTGGTTCTCCTCTCCACTCTGCCGAGCTCCGCATGAATGGAAACACTTGTCATTATTCACTGCTCTTCTCCTCCTCTTCGTTCCGTTCAGCTACGCATCAGTGGAACACACCCTTAGACGCGGTAACATCTTAAATGTAAATTTTAATTATGCAGACAGCCTTGAAACTGGTAGCTTTAAATTGCAGGGAAGAAAGACTTATTTGAATTATTAAACAATAAGAACAAGAAAGTGAGATTTATGTTAGACAAATAGTTAAAGAAATTGTATAAGAATGACAAGTAACAGCCAGTTATCACTGCAGGGTAAAGGCCGCTCCTCATACAGAGAAGACATGAGTATTAATCACTATTCTTCCTTAAGGATCGGCAATTTTAGAAATATTTTTTTTAGTCCAGGTTCCCTTACCTACTAAGTTTTTTTAACAAAATTATATTTGCAATTTTTTGAATATTATTTCGTGTCACGCGAAAGTGCTACGCAACAATAAATAGTACATATTTATTGAAACCTTTTAACAAAAATAAATACACATTTCATAAAATTATTTCGATTTCCTTTCTACAAGGAAAAGATGAATAAGAAATTATGGAATTGGTCCCAATATTTGAATGATTGATAAGAATCGAGTTGATGATTCATTACGCATTTGAAATTAAAATTAATGGAGCATCGTTTGATTTTTTTTCCTGCGTGACTCATTTTAGTATTCTGAGTTTAATTTTATCGATATATTTATTATTTACAACCCAATCGTTAGGTGCTTCGTTTCGGTCGCGTGATGAAATATCAATGAAAAATATTGTGTATAAAATGTAGGGATTCTATGACATTTACGGACTATACTTACTGAAAGTCTTATGCTGTTGCACAAAGGTACCTTGCACAATAGGTTAATACTGTTTTGTTTTAATTTAAAACTTTTATTTGATAGTATAAAACAAGTAAGCGTTTTGGTGTACTGCTGTAAGTTTGTAATGTTTATAAATAAACAGAACTGCAACAGAGCTACGATGATCTACGATGATCGATCTTAATACTTTAAGTTTGTGTTACTAGGTTTACTTATCATGTTTCTATTTTATTTCTTCGTTTGAAAGACAACACCAATAACAAATTTCCAACAAATTACTAAGTTAACTAAGTTATCCTCAAAAATACCAAAATACACTTTGTGCTAATCGTGCTAATGGAGTTACGCGTTTGTGCAAATAACATTTTTTGGAGATAGCGCAGACAATGGCATATAAATGATGATGGAGAGTATAGATATTTTTACAGAAAAATAGTAGAAAATTTAGGAAGGTCAATCGAAGAAATTTCGGCAAGTCAAGGTAAGTGATAGGATATTTATAAGAAATCTCATATCCGCTACTTTGCGTCGTATTGTTAATGGTAGAATGTGAATATTTCCTTGACTTACGAATATCATTCTTATCAACATTAGTATTTCATATATTTCATCGTCAATCTAAAATGATAATCGCTGCCGAACGTAGGTCTCTCCTAAAGGTGTTCATCATACTCTATGCAAGGTGATATTTAGAACGCAATAAAACTGCTGTCAGTTACTTGGATATATTTTAGTCGCCTCTGACACCCACGAAAAGAGATGCGATAAGTTCCATGTACATTGGAGACCACATGTACAATTTCACGTTATTTTTCTCCATTTGGAATACATATATGACACCAGATCTATCCAAGTATACTTGAAAGACAAGCCTTTGATACATTAATAGTAGGTAAAAATGTATCCAGCCAGTGTTACGACGTCATAAAAATACCGCATTTATACGTGCGTATTAAAACTGTTCTTATGTCGAATAAAAAGAATCGTAATAGTGATAACCACAAGAACCTAATACCTATTGATTTCACTGTTACGTAATATTTGCCTTCATTCTGTTCTCCATTCTATTAATATTAGCCTCCCTCCCAAATTATACGCGTTGATTACATTAGGACCCCTGATTATACAATAGTGGTATTATCTAACACTATCGAACTGATTAACCAATTTGTACTGTAGAGGTTCACTTTTCTCTTAGAACCGAGTTTAGTTATGTATCTTTGATGCGAAGAGTACGGAAATACATAAAAAGTGTATGACAAGACCATAATATTATTCCGTAATTCTAACCGCATGTTGCGGTTTAATAAAATTAAATAAGTACAATAATTCTTAACGCCTCTTTTTATATAGAGAAGGCATGAGCTTTAATTTTCAATCAAGGCAATTTCAGAGCTTAAAGTCCAGGTTTTGTCACGATGTTTTCCTTCACCGTCAGTCAGAAATGTCCAAGATAAACTTAGAAAGTAGGTACATATGATTTGAAAATTACATTGGTACTTGCCCAGATTCGAACCCACTACCTCGTGTTTACGAAGCGGGTGCCTGATTAACTAAGCCATTTCGACTACATATACCGCCAGTTTCTGAAAGGCTGATCAATTTACTAATTAGATCAAATTCAACTAATTATTCATGCTTTTAGCAACCCAATTGGTATTTCAGTAAATTTTTCGTTGATTAGCCTTTCGGGAACTGGGGGATAATTTAATAATAGTCTATTCTACTTATACTTAGATATTATATACATTTAGTAAATAGTTTTTGGTGATTAAATTAGTAACTATACAATTTTGAAACTGTTTGAGGTGGTTTCAACTAAGCATGTTTCGATACAGACATTTAATTAATCTGACATGAAAAGGAAAGTGTTTTGTGACTAGTGACGGATGATTAATGGTTGAATTTGCACTGTATATGAAATTTCTACGAAATATCTTTATCAAAATATATTTATATTAAATAAAGAAAACCGCCTTCAAACAGGAATTAAACTAGAAATTTAAAAATAAATTTACATGGAACAAAGTAATTCGTATTTAATGATTAGATAAGTATTATATAATTTTGAAGTCGATGCCAGTCGGTAAATTAGCAAGCAAGCATTCATTCCACTCACATCTACACATACACTACCTGTTGCAAAGCAAATCTAAACTAATATTTTAAAGAGAAAAGATTTAATTTTTTGTATGTTTGTTTCGATTTAACTTAAGATCTAAGTAAACGATTTAAAAAAAATATTTCACCTTTAGAAAGTTACAAATAAAACGGATAATATTTTATTATGTATAACATATTTTTTTATGCTTTCTTCTATCGCAACTGGTTGCAAATCACAGTTGCGATGGCGTGCGGAATTTTTTTTCAGTTATTTACAATATTCAATATTTTAAGCGGTTTTGTAAATCTGAACGATGCACTACGTCACTATTGCTATGATATTTTCCGTAGGCGTTTGTTGTGAAACCGAATTAAACTTTTCATACCGAAACGAAGCGAGGACGGACGTCTAGTATTTAATACTCGTAAAGAAATGGCATGAACATTAATGGATCTTACTTATTTTTACCGCATTTATAATTTTTGACATATTTAGTATTATAAGTCTATGTTTCATCATGTTTTTCTTCACTAAAAGAAAAACAACGCTGTATATACATTGATATTTGTTGACTGTTGATTTCAAACCTTCGAAGCTACAACTATTACATCACAATTGTTTACCCTTAGCTTAACTTATTTAAGCACTGAGTTATAATAGAAACTACGTAAATAACATGAGACCCTTCATTATTTCATTGATGATAATAATTCCAGGGGATTTTATAGGATGTCCCCATTGTAGCCCACCATTCAATTGTTTCAAGGTGAACAATAAAGGTGAAGGTCACTTAATTTTATATTCACTGGCTTCGATAACTCAGACTAGGTATTGAGAGTAGCGGAGTTGGGAAGCGTGTAGCGGGTGAATAAAAAAGTTATGTTCCTTTATGTCGAGTCCCTTAACGTCGAGTCTTTGTTTCGAGTATTATATACAGAGTCTATGGTTCTAGAACAATAAATTTTAAGACTCGACGTATAGGGACTAGACATAAAGGTAACATACCATAAAAAGGAGTTAGGTTTTTATACAACGTAGGTAGCAAACAAGCACTACCCATCTCGTATCATTATAAAGAATGATAAACAGTTGCCGACTGTGAAGGAAGAAAAGAATGACAGAGGAAAAGAAAAAGAAAGTAGACTCAGAAGGAAATTCGTCCGACGGGTACTTCTTTAACCAAACGAAATATCAAGACTAATATTATAAATGCGAAAGTAACTCTGTCTGTCTGTTTGTTACGGTTTTACGCCTAAACCACTGAACCAGTTTTGATGAAATATGGTATAGAGATAGAATAGACATTGGGGAACAACATAGGTTATCTTTTATTGCAATAAAATGGTTTGAAGATGTTAAAATAGGGATTAAAGTTTGTATGGAAAATGCGATATAACCGACTTACACGCGGGCGGAGCTGCGGGCAACAGCTAGTAACGAATAACTAAATAATAATAATAATAATAATAACAACCATTTATTTCAGGCATTTAGAGCCCATAAAATTTCAATACATAAATAACAAAATAAAAACTATAAACTAATACATATTTTATATAATTTAAAATTAAAAACTACTGTACACGAGAGGTCGGCGTCGTGTTACGCTGCGGGGTTTCAAGTAGCCGGCCGCGGAAACGGCGATATAAGACGACCAGAACTCCTCCTTGAGGAAGGTCTCTAACTGTGGAGTTGGAGCCTGCACCGCGAACGATGTAAAATTGGATTTGTGGCGCGCCTCTAACTTCTCCACTCTCAAGGTCAGGTATTGTCTTCACCTTGATGTACTCCACGATCTCCTCGGCCTTCGTAGAGTGGTGTAGGCGGGACACATTCAGCTGCGTCGTTGGTGTTGCAGCACGTAGCAGCATGCTGGGTCCTGTCAGACCTGTACCACACAGGTTGTGACGAGTAGGGTTCCTTTCCTCTTTTCCACAAAAACCTTGTACTATTATTTAATCTGTGCTAATTGCTACCTACTTGACACCGATGCTCTGTGAACTCAAACTCTAAGCATTTATTTCATTTTGATTAATTCAATTGATAATGCTTATGAAAAGTCAACCTGAACTTTACATGAAGTCAGCCAGTTGATCTACAGCCAATTCGCTGACGAGGTAGAGCTGTGAGAAGAACTGGTAAGAAACTCACGCCACTCTTTTCAATCGCCAGATAATTACAGTTTTTTGTATGAGTTACAATTTAAACACCCAACGCAACCAACTAACCATACAAAGTAATTATTACAAATCAACCAATTAATACAATTACTAAGATTAAAGAAAGAAAAGAGAGGATTTTAATTATTTAGTTTCATCTAGTATGGTAATTTGTCTGTATTTTAATTAAAATGGTAAATGCAACTTCTGGTCACATTATACGACAAGGTAATACTAGATTTAATGTTAAATGCCATCCCAAGATTGACCAATCATGCTTGCGAACGGGTGCTACTTGGGATGACCAAGTACCTAGCACCCGTTCACGAGCATGACGCACAGACCAGCCATCATCACCCTCGCCATATTAGAGGAAAGGTGATGATGAGCGGGTAGTACCTATATCTCTAGCTAATACGATCCAATACATATGGAACTATCTACTAGTGTATAAATTACTAACAGTATGTAAACAAGGCACAAGAGTTTTCGATTTTATCATGTAAACAAATAGTATGCTTATGGGATTCTTCTCTGTTATGAAAGTATCCTACTGGGTAATCCCGTATTTGTGAATGAAAAAACAGCAAAGTGACAGTAAAAATAATAATGTTCTACATTCGCTTCGCTTATTCCTAATGCGGAGTCTAAAACGTTACGATATTCCATTTTATTGTTTCATTATGGGTGGTCGATATAAAATAGGGCAAAATGAATAGTATTCCAAACGTCATTAATCGAACAGTAAACTTCATGTTTAATAGTAACTCGTGCAATTTTATGGGTGGAAGTAAAATCATTTTAATTAACAAGTATTGGTTGGCGATAAAATTCCAGAGAAGGGTAAATGTAATAAAAATCTCACTAAATGGTAACTAATAGTATCTTTAAAATTCAAATTCTATTTAAATATTATCTACTTTACAGTATTTTGACATTATTCCTTGTAACCCACATCAGAATTTATCTATGTAAATTAATGTACTGACTAAAAACTAAACAATAAAATTTGGGTACCTACTTAGGTAGTAGGTAGGTATTATTAATGGCCGCAATTATGGAATTCTGAATGGTAATCCCAGCATTACACGTACTCGCAATCAAATTAACCAACCGACTTAAATAATGTGATAAAACTAATAATTAATGGTAAAAATATATAGATAACAAATATTAAAAAATTGCAATACTATTCGATGAAGCCGATTATAATAAAGCCAAGTCATAATACCTCAAGATATACCTAATTACATTATATACGTATATTAAAAAATATTGATATGGAGCGTAATAATTACGATGTTCCTTAGAAAAACCACTCATTAGATGATACAATCACTCCTACGAGCCCTTTACTGGGGCTCTGTCACGATCAATAATGGAAAACCCGTACGAGAACAAAATCACAAGAAAAATGGAAGAGATAAAAATATAGAATACATAATATTATGTCTGATTAATTAATTTAATATAAAACACATTTTTAATTTTGATGAAAATAGCCTAAAATAGCCCATTTAGCTTGCAAAATAAAAGGGATAATAGCTTTAACTTACCTTCATAAGGTTTAAGTAAACAAAGTTAAACTTAAACCTGTATATAGGTATAATAAACCTTAATACGGTACTCACACGAAACAAATGGAGCGAGAAGCCGTCACCATAAAACGATTTGGTAAAAATGTACGTAAAAGCTAAGGTTTTAGGATGATGTGCAACTAAGCAAATAGTTTGCTGCAATCTTTATACAATGTAGTCGCATTTATATGAATTATAATTAAGGTGAAACTAGTATGACTTTCATTCAAAAAAGTGCTGAGTACCTATACGTCAGCGACCGATTGTCTCATGCAGTATTTTTAAAAGTGCTAAATTTTACCACCAGTTTTGTATCTGTAGGCGTTTCTTATTCACTAACTGTCTTACTAATGTACATTTACACACTACTTATAACAGGGTTATAACAAAAACGTTACAAATAAACGCGCTCTAGCTTTACGCATGTTTTAACGGCTGTGTAAGTAGTACGCCATTTCGTACAACCCATATACAGACGGCAGACCTCGTATAGCACGCCCATAACCTACAAAGTTGTGTTGTTTTGTGTGAAGTTTTTTGAAATAGTTATGGATTATTTACAATTTTTTGATATATTTGACGAGTTAGAGAATGAAGAACCACCAAGAAAAAAAAAAGACTTACACATCTAGGTATAATCCCTATTTTTAGAAGACGGCAAGTTTAAAAGTAAATATAGATTTACGAAGGCGTATGCCTTTGCAGTTGCAAAAATTTTTGCGCTGACCAGCAAACAATCATCTTAAACAGTTTGTTTAACAAAGACGCAGACTTAGGATGAGGTAAAACACTTATCGTCCAAAAACCGACAGTACCTAACTTTTTAGCAGATTTTTGTTAGCGAGATAATGGTACAAGAAAAGGTGGTTTGGGATTGGTGGGAATACCGTTAAATGTAGGTCAGTCATGTTCGTGTATATATCTTTGTCTGATAGATATCTATAAAAAAATTACTACGACGGTTTAATTAAAAAATAGAATAAGTTTTAATAGTTTAAAGAATTTATACGGTTTCTGCTGCAGTACAACTTCAACGAGCTGTAAAGCTGATTACAATGGTATTCAAAGATGCAGGTCTTAATTATTGCAACAGTGATTATCATGATATTCATCACTAAAAAAATGGCAATGAATAGGCCACCCCGTTAGTAGAATAAACGGAAAAGTACGAAAAGTACGGTTTCCGAATAGCGACTGCTCACTATAACACTAAAAGTTGTAATAAAGACCTATTCGTGACTGTGTCCTTCTGGATGCCTATGTTTAGGTTATTTGAAATAAGGTAGATTATTCTTTAAAACACGCCACATATTCCAAAAAATAATAATAGACCAACACAACATTAGGTAGGTGTACTGACAATGGGTAAGTCTTATTGCTAAAAGTGATCTCTCATAAAAACCTTTGGATGAACCTAAAATAAATTTAAGATGTTAGTTGAGTTTAATTTCGGTAATTATTTGCAAATTGGTCTCATTAAATAAAAGCATAGTTTAAATGGTAACGAATTTGTAAAAATATTCTTTACAAATTGTTATAGAAGTTATGCAGTTATGCACCTGCTTTGGTAAGCAGATGCATAATATCTGCATAAGAACAGACCAATATGAAACAATTGTAATGTAACCCATTGTATTTTATATGTATAAACATTACAAGATGATTCAAAAGCGCAGATAAATATCCGTTACTTTTAAAAACAATCTTGTGAAGTGATTATTAACAAAGACGATTTATTCCCAGTAGTTCCATGCCGAGCCAAGTACAATTTTGTTTGCCCTGACATATTTAGAAAGAAAGAAACATTATAGCCACAATAAAAAACATTTCAATTATTAATTTCAAATAAATAGCTATAGTTTGACCTAGATACTTTATATTACTAGTTATTTACTGATTGTCATTTATTTAATGTTTCTTGATTATTTGCAGAAATTTACTTAATATTTATACTGAACTGATATTTTTAAGTTGCAAGCAAGCAACACGTAAGTTTAATCTTTGTATCCGTAAATCATTGTTTTACACACTGTTATTTTTTTAGCCGATCAAGAACTCGACATTATTATTCCAAAGAAAATAATTACTCCATGTAATAGAGTTTTAGCAATTTTCAAAGCCCTTCTTTATTAGAATGGAAATTGGTTTTCCTATGAAGGATGTAACGCGATAAGTTTTTCAACCATTCACTGTGCCGCCCAAGAATTTATTCATATAAATTCTTTGGAGATTCTGTTAGCACGGCGATTGTCACCTGACGAAAACTTTGTCGGCCGGCTCGTTGTAACATTTACCAGTCAAAGATCAAAATTGACGTAATTTGTGGTTGCTATAACTTAGCGTTTTAGCTTGATATTCAAATTGATTTATTATTTAATTCAACTGTAGCAGACTATGCATTTGAATTTTCGTTTCAAACATCAATGGAAAGGTATTCAATTCAATAATATTTCTCTACCTATAATTCGAAAGTATGTTAGTTGAATAGGCAGCAGCGTGTAATTTTATTTGATATGAAACGCAATCAACTGCAGTTCATACTAAATGAAACACGTTAACGCGTTCATTCACAAAATGCTTCCAAGGAGAAGAGCGTTTACGCATTATGAATGGCAACGTCGAAATTTACCCCCAGTTTCTGAAAGGTCGATCAACGAAAAATTAACTAATCAACTGTTAAATCTCATGTGAAGTACCTAAAATCATGCAAAAAGCATAGATATTTGGCTTAATTTTATCTAATTAGTTACGAATTAGATCTTAGATAGCCTTTCAGAAACTGGGGGTATGTGTCATATTTCGTGGTTTTAAATTTTTTACTTTAATCGAAGCTATATATTAAAAATACGTTCCGCTAACATTTTAGTATCACCATATAATGCGTATAGTTATTTTACTATGAAAATATAGCAACTTAAGTTTCAAATGGGTATAATTTGCATATAAATAGAACTGTTAACGCAATGATTTGTTACTTTTTTACCGCTTTCACCTAATTCTAAAATGTTAGCAGAACATATTTTCAAAATATAGGTGATTAAATGATAAAAATTTAAAAGCATGAAATATGACTAATGACATCAAATTACAACGTTGCCACTCATAACGCGTAACGGCTCTTAATACCATACAATACTGCGCTTTAACTTCAAACAAGTTCAAAGTTAGAACGCAGTAAAACGTCTCATTACACTCTTTATAGGCAATGACCCGTACATACCCACCTATAATAAATAAAATGTATTGACAAATTCATTTTATTTTTCGATTGTAAAAATCTGAGTTGAGCTACCACCATAAGGTATTTTATGGTCGTCGTAAAAACCATATATAAATGTTAGACTATCAATTTCGATGTAAGTAACCAATCATTGAGATTTCACCTTTCGGTTTACTTTGCTTTGAAATGCACGTCATTAGAAATTTTGTGAAATTTATATTATATGACTAATTGCAGTCAATGATGCAGTAAACAATGTTTTGAAATTGAAACTAGCTCAAATCTCAATCTATTTATTATCACTAGTTATTTGTTACTTTTTGAAAAGAAGTGGGACCAGCTTTCTTTATGTTTTTGGGCCGGGGACAAGTAATAAATCTCTTCCTGGCATTTGATTATGTGTTAAACTTTTAGCGTGTGGCGATAACAGGATCAGTTTTTTTTTCTATATACCCTGCCAAATTGTTTAAACTCATTAAAATGATAAATTGATATGACGGTGACCGTCTGAATGATTTTGCACGACCTGCATAAAAAACTCGGGATTAAAATTAGATGAAAGCTTTATGAGCTTGGTTTGACACTGACTCTTTCGTAACTCAGTGAAGATGAAAATGCTTGTAAATCGCACTTATCTCCTACTGCTGCCTGTAAGTGGGGCGAGATATATAACTAAATTTAGAAACATTATCTCTAGATATAGCTTAGACAATACTTGTAAGATCACTTCCTCAAATTCCTTCGTATACCTGATACTTATTTCTGTTATCTATATCTACTATGTTAGCGCTTTTACTGCATTCTTGTGAATACGTAATCAGTACAGTAACCAACGCAATAATAATAATAATAATAAATAATTTATTTCAGGCATCATGGCCCATACAATAAATACCTTAACTTAAAATACATAATAAAACTTATATCTAAAAACACAATTACTTTTTCGGCGTAGTTAATAAAATACGACTAGTTTACTTAGATGTGTGGTCTATGGTTTAGAATGTGAAATCATATGTGGGTAAGTCTTGTAAAAGGCCACTAGAGAAATTATATACCTGTCTACTAAGCGCGGTTACCATTCTGCCTGCTAAGTGTAGTGAGGTTTACGTACAGCCGTGGTATTCGTTTTTTGCAATATTTGGAGAGTCCATCCTGGTTCATAGACTACAGTAACCACTTATCATCAGATATGTTTTATACTTGTTTATCACGTAAAAACCTATAAACAACATGTTTTCTAAAAGTGCCGAATATACTTATTTTGGCAAAAGTTTTGAAAATTGTCTTGATCAATATTCTATAGCAATAACTCACACTAGATAACTAATACTTCAATGCTTACATCTCATAAAACATACATTACTTTCATTTCAAACGGAACGCTATTTGCTATCGCTACGATTTATATTAATATTTATTGGACTACGTCGACAAACAATATTTCGGTGTGCGAAGATTGAATTGTGTTACTGAAAGTCAGAGAACAAAATAATATTTAGGGATTTATTGAATTATTGTAACTCAAGTATTAAACGTGACTAGGTAACTGAATATTTTGGTGAAATACCTACCGCTGAGATTTTAGACGACTTTGACATGATGTTCGGCATATAGTTCAACGAAATCAATTTTGAATTACACTGTGGAATAAAACGGATGAGTATATTTAGTAAAAGATATAAAATAATAGCACCCAGCAATTGTACAATACTAACAAATACAACCTGGCCGTGTGGGATAGGTAGGTAGGTATATCAAAGTGCAGATAAAATGTAGTGTGTTAGCTGAATCGGTTCTTATTTACTACTGCCGCTTTAGGAAAGCTCTTTTCGATTTTATAAACATAAAATTATCGAACTCAAAGTATATTCGGCTCATATAAGTTTTATTCCGTGGACACACGCACTTTCACTGCGCCTTCCAGTCAATCATTAATCAATATTGTATACTTATTTATAACCTACAAATTATTCTATTATCCGTGTGACCTTTTACAGATTATGTCATATTATATCTAAACTTATTTCCACTCAGAAGATATTAAGGCTAACGCCTGATAATAGATAGTAATAAAAAAACAATATTATAGATTTTGTCCCCAACATCGCTCATCCTTTTGCCATTATTACGAAATGCCTAAGTTCTCTTAGAAATGTTTGGAATCCGTGATAGTCGTAATATATCATTTTGATATCTATGGCTGGTGGAAACGTTCCGTGATTTATACAAGTGGTTGAACCGTATATGCTAGTAAAAATATTAGAACTCTTAGATGAAGCATTTACTAAAACTATATGAGAACATTTGCTACATATAAACGCTGCATGTACACAACCTATATGGTTGTGTACATGCAGGACGTATATGCCATGTATATATCCGTAAATAGTAAGAATAATGCTCCTAAATTAGGTGAGTTTAGTTCATTGGCAGTGATTGCAACATTTTAAATTGTGTTTCCTTATTGACGTTTTGAAAAAGATAGACTTCTTACTTTCTTAATAACGATGACGAGAAGAACGAGAAAGAAGGTTTCAATTACGGTACATTTTTGATGTAAAGCGGTAAATAAAGCCCAGGATTAGTTGACACTCAAACTTCACTTAAAAGACCTAGTGGATCAAGAGAAGGAACTGAAAGGCAACATGTGTCCTGGTAAAGGGTTGTCGTCTGTTGTAATGTTTGTCTGGTTAGACATGAGCACTACGAAGATAATAGTAAAGATTTCGGAGAAGCAGTGTCTAAAATTTGCATATTTCTTATCGTTGATGTCGTACGTCAACATAACCAGTGTTATTTGCGATGTTTTGTATATAAACACTCGACAATAAATCGTTGCCGAGTAGTTGTCTATCAGTTACATACAGTAAATTTGCAGAACAACGTAACCCTTTCCCGAGGCTTTTACGACATGCGTGACGAGATAAGCGCATTGCTGTAGAAGAAAATATACAGGAAAACATTTTCTCTATGTTAACATTCATACTTATACATATAAATAACTAAGTAATTGAACGCTTCTTTATCTCTCCAAGATTTACGTATTACTTTTGTGCTCACTTTTCGTCAGTTTCATTAAAATCTCAGTAAAGGGTGTAATAAAAACTTTTTGTTATCTAGATTAAGGTTATTTACTAAGTATTCTTTACAGAAAATGATCATAAGTGCTCTACGCCAATTAGAATTTATGAGATCAATAACAATATAAGAAAATTATAGCGGTTTCAATTAGGCTCCAATCACTCTCAAGTTAATGACGCACAGTGAAATTCTAATTGCAGTTTACTCTTCTAAGTTTTATCATACTAGCGAACTTCAATATCGGCAATTATGCATATAATATAAGCTTCTTCCAAGTGACTGTCTAAACGCTTTTAATGGAATTATTTAACATAAACAAAGGTCGCCTTTGTAACTTTGATTAATTTTGTAGTTAATTTGGATTTATACAGTGTAGGACCTCAGAAGAAGGCTTGAATAATACAATTAACATATAAGTAAAAAAGGCAAGTCTTAACATATTCTTATTAAAAGTTCTCTTGCTCAAATTGATCTGCCTGACTGGAGCAAAACATAAAAATAATAGGTAAGGTGCTACTCGCAAGTAGAGAATTTCAGTGCTCTTAAAAATGTGCAGTCGCTGCATAGTAGGAAAAGTGCAGTGTTTAATGTTTTATTGGTAATAATTGCAGTAGCTGGTGAACATGCCAGTAATGTCGAACTATGCTCCTGACACTTTGAGGTTAGGTATAAATGATACTCATTTTCGGTTTTAACTCAACTGCCACTTTCGGTTGTAAAAAAATATATATTTCTACTTTTGTCCTAAGAATATAACAAATCAAAATACAAATTAGACTTCAAAGCAATATTTATTTGAAATCGAGTATATCACAACAAAAGCACAAACAATTTGTATTCAATCACCGCGGCACACTACAGAATGACAATAGCTGTCAACAGGAATGCTCCAAAATTATAGCCGAGACAACCATTGTGTTCCCGATGAGTATTCAAGGCGCGTGCGCATGACGTATTAAATATTTCGTTAGAAAGTCTCAAGAGCCCTTTACGTTTCAATTGACAGTATAAAGTGGTGTTTATAAGTTCGGGTTTCAATGTTCAAGGGATTCTAATTATGTTAGAACGGATCTGTACGTTATTATTTTGGCGATTAGACAAAATGTATGGTTATTTTAGATTTGAAAATTGTTGGTGGAAGGGTATCTCAGGCTTTTGATAATAGTGTTAGTACCTACTAATGATTTGAAGCAATGAAATAAAAAAATATAATATAGAATATAGGTAGAAATTTACTTTGTGTACATTATTGCTGAGAATAACAAAAACTTTGTTACCTAATTGAGTTAAATGAGGTCACATTGCTAAGTAACTACGCACCAGGGGCAAAAATTTTTATTTCGAAAACTGCTCTCTTCTTCTATACATTAACAAAAAACCAAACCTACTAATACCTACAAAACAATAAACATCTCTCTATTTCTGTCCCTTGTTTGTTTAATCAGATCGTTACGCAAAGTAAACACTTAGCCCGTGTAAATATTTTTATTGATAGAAGCGATGTGTGCGATCCTTTAGTGGTGTTCAAATTATGCTTTCATTTGTTTTCTAGGTGTCAATTTGGCAGTAAAATTTAGTGTTTAATTATTCAGACCGCGTTCAATCGTCTTGAGACTGTGCGGCGACTTGACGCGACGTTATTCCAAAGATTGGATTTTTAGTGGTCACGTATTAATTAGATATTTGATCATAAATTTTATGAGTTGTTTGGAAGCAAAAATAAATAAAGCAAAGTTTTATGTGTATATTATTATGGAGGAATAACATGTCTTAATAAACATTATTCTTTACGTATACGTGTCTTATTTTATCATGAATAAAAAAGGAAGATGATAGAGGATAGG
Organism: Parascotia fuliginaria; assembly: GCA_963082885.1. Classification (NCBI taxonomy): domain Eukaryota; kingdom Metazoa; phylum Arthropoda; class Insecta; order Lepidoptera; family Erebidae; genus Parascotia; species Parascotia fuliginaria. Next base: position 9,858,137 of record OY720187.1, read on the forward strand.
ATTTTTAAATAGAATAAAATAGGTAGAAATAACAAGATAATTTTTTAATAAATTTTCACAGTTATGGTAGGTACGCTGAGAGTACAATCGTGTTTGTAATCTGACTATAAGGTAAGGTGATCCACTTATTGATAGCTTTTTTTATACGTCTAAGGTGATAAAAAAGCATAAATCCTAATGGTAAGCAGTTTTGGACACTTGCAACACCAGGAATATCACTAGCGCGATGCCGATCCTGTGGAAAACGTTTTAACTCTTTTCTTGAAAAACTCCATGTTGTAGTCTCTCGAGAAATCCTCAACGGGGAGTTAATTTCACAACCTTATCGTACGAGGGAAAAAGTTTCTCTAAAACCTCACTGTACGGACCTAATAGGTTTTAAGGTGTTTGTTACTAATAAAAAAAAAAAAATAATCTCTTGAAAAGGTCCAAGTATTGAATTTTTCCTAAATCGGTAACGTAGATTTTGCAAACAAAACAAACAAATGTACGAAAATTCAAATCTATTCTCTTTAGAATAATAGTATAAGATAATAAAATTATGAGAGGAGAAAATATTTCGTCTTTGTAGAAAATTACAGAATCAAAGCTCAAAGAATGTCGCTTGAAAGAATCTTTTTGTTTCTTTCATGCGGCGACGATTGGCCGACATCCAAGTCCCGGCCTGCAATAAAGACCGTCTTTAATATGTCTTACAGATTGTTATTGTCTGGTTTCATAGTGATTCCGAAGGTTATAAAACATTGAACTCTAGTCTGAGTAGTAGAGTATTGTAGCTTCGTATTTGACCTTATCTTTTCTTAATAAATATGTAATGTTTAAAACTAGAAGATTGAAAGAACAGCCTAGCAAAGTATAATACAATATCGTTAGATCTAAAACTTTATCCATCTATTCATAAAACTGGTAATTCTTTGAAAGTCTGAGACTTAAACAGAATCTGAGAATATATAATTATGATATGACAAATAATTCTAATTTTATTTGTTTACTACAATCACACCTGATAATAGGTTGTCAGTGGGATAGAAGAGTAGGTACCTGCTTTTTTAAGTGATGTCTAATTGCACTTTTGCATAATAAGAGGTAGAACAATTTGGCAGCTTCGTGGCTGCGACGCGAGATACTTTTACGCGCGGGATTTTTAGGAAGCCATCCAGATCATAAATCAGAGATATATCAGAGATAAAAAAAAAATATTTAACTAATTTATCACACCCTCTTTACAAAAGAAGAAGAATTTTGCTATCTGCTAATGAAAGTTAGTTGTTATTAGTCACTACCTGTGACTAATAACAACTAACTTTCATTAGCAGATAGCAAAATTGCAGATTCTGGAATGATCAGAGCACCAAAGTATTCAAAGTATTTATAGGATGGAGTATTCAAGAACATCCATGGCCAATATTATAACAGACAACTTGTTTTTTATTACTTGACAGTTACACAAGACACAGTAACGTTATCGTTTTATTAAGAAAACATAACACGTTATATTTTTCCACAATTCTCTACTATTGTGTTGATAAAAGTCGATTGAAGTATCTTCTCACGTTCCAGTAGAAACTATTGTTCGTATCACAAGTATTGTCTTAGTGGCATTCTACCATTCACAAATCTTCAAAAATTTATCTGAATTGAACTAAGTAATCTGAATATAAAAATAGAATAGGTACCTATTACCTACTCGTATTTATCTTCCTTACTCAACAATTATATAGTAACCTAAGATAACTTCTAAGAAAATATCATGCAAGCGACGAAGACAACCTAAAGGCCTGAAGCGACCTCTAGATGATATTATTTCTACGAGAGGCCCAAATATAATAAACAAGCCAAGTTGAGGTTGGGTATGCATAGGAATATTTATTCTAATGTTTAATTAAGAGAAGGCGTACGTTACGTAATTTTAAGTTCATTAAAATCAATGTACCGATAAAAACGATGTACCTATTATTTAATTATTTTAATAAGCTTATTAAAATCAGTTAATTGGTTAATTGTTTTGCATATATTTTTATATAACGCATAATCTATAGATAGTTTATAGCCATAGTCTCTATGTTCTTCCGTTTGTTTTTCCGTTAACTTCATAAAAACCACACATAGGACTAAAGGATAGCGAAAACTGTAGTATTAGTACAATTTTCAGTATCCGTTAGAAAATGAAAAATAAATTAAATATTGCATACATATTATGTTAGAGTAAAGCTGAGAAACATTTAACAGTACCCACGTGCAAAGAGTTAGACAAATACTGCAGCAAGCAGGTTAGATTCAAACCGTTAGTAATATCGATCTGGAAACAAAGCTAATGTAAACAAAGAAAACTAGGATATAAATTAAAATAAAATAATTTACAGCTCCTTAACATGTCACTACAGAGGGCAATTAAACAAAAATTGAAAAAGATTCATGAATAAACTAAAAACTTGTAACAATTGTACTCGCGGAAATTCAAATTGGATGTTGTTCGCAGCAAGACCTAATTATTTTATGGTAAATGCCCTTATTTCCCCGCTTACAGTGTTTGTGTTTCTGTTCGTTTATTTGTACTGTGTTCTACATTAAAATATAAAAGCGTAATACACTTATTATTTTTAGTTATTGGTTGTAAAAAACAGACATACAGATGACCTGATGATAAATGAACGAAGAATGTACAGTTGTAGAAAATAATCCTTGTTATTTATGGCGGATAAACACGTATATTGAATGTGTTAACCTACCCTGCACATTGAACATCAAACTTTTTTTTAACTTACTATGAGTATCATTGCCTACTGGAATAAACATTGTTGGTCTTCTTCTTTGTCCTTCTCTTATTTCATTATTTGGGGACGGGTCTCCTCACTATCCTACGCCAAGACAATCTGTCTTGGGATGTCGATTCTGGAAATTGAGGTTGCTTGAGGTTTCTTCTGATAATTGACCACCAATTTGAAGAGCGGCGGAATAAATAATGTAGGTATGTAATATTATCGTTTAAGATTTTTGTTTAAATAGGTCCAATAAACAATGTCTTTTTACTTAAGTCTTAAGTCTATAGCTAATCTTAGCTTGGTATTTAGGTAAAGAAAACCTGTTACAATTGATACTTTCTCGTATTTGGGCTCTAGTCTAGAATATAGGACCCTAAACCGCAATAGAAAATATTATAAATAATAAGGGATCCGACCGGAATAACTCCTATTTTCTGCCAGTGAATGTCGTAGGAGGCGGCTAATGTTATGAAACTGACAGAGATAACTGTGTACAAAATATTTCAGGGTGCCGTCGTTGACATTCGCATATGCGTAATATCGCCTTTATCATAAGGTCTCATTTTCTAATACCTGATTGTAATTTAATTATATTTATGCTTACCATTTTTTTTGGCCAGAATGTTTCTATAATAAATAAATTGAGACACAATTGCGATATATTCATCTAGAGTATTAAAGAAGATTATTTAATCAATATACATTAATCATATAGCAGTATTAATATCTACGATTGCGCGGGTAACCCTTTCCCTCTGTAAATTGTTATGTTATAAGACTTAATACGTGATCCCAGACGGCAATGATGTTGGATACCTATATAACGTGGTTTTCTTTGCTGTGCCGCGGTGTTGAGATTTTGCCTAGACCGTTTGTTCAGTTCCTCTACAATACAATGTTGAGCCTCGTTCGGAGAAAAGCCTTGTGGTCCTCATACCGACATAAAAATATTTTATAAAAATGTCAAAAATCATTGAACTTACCTAATTTCCGTAATAGCAGTCTCGAAAAATCATCCAGTTTGATTTCAAAAGTTAGGCACTCGGTATAAATAAAACAGAAGTTTCTAAACAAATCTGGTTCTTTATTTATTCTAGCGTATATGTTTGACGTAATTTATTCAACTTGGTCTCAATATGTTTGTCGCCAAGATCCAAGTTTAGTTTTTGGGAAGTTGTTTTCTCTTCGTAAGTATATGTACCTAAGACTTCTATTTGTACTTATATAATCAGATTCCTGATAAAATTATGTATTTGCTATACCTAATTCTGAACTTGCATACTTTTGTTATGAAATAAATCGCACAGATCTTATATAGAGTCTGAAACTGGCTGTGTATTTCGTCAGCGCTGTTCTGACGAAGTACCATTTTCTGATTGAGATAAACGAGCATGATCAAAGCTGGTTTTAGCTTTAGATCAAATCTTGTGATTTTTAACAAAAACTTACAAAGTATAATTGTTTTATCAGAATTTAAATTTTTAGTCTAAAACTTTAAAGCAGACTGCAATTTACACCATTAAACAAGAAACAGAACTCCTATCCATTCCAGTATAGACTCATAATGTTCTTTCACTATTCGGCTAAATGAATACACCAACACGACACGACAGACGAATACAAGCTTATAAATTAATCAGATGACAGATTGAAAACAATTTTTTTTTTATATTATGGCCTACCAAAGTGACTCCACCCCGCCTGATGGTAAGCAGTCAGTGGAATCCAGAAGTGGCGGCCACTATACCAAAAGCCATCTTCTTAAGCTACTGGTATGGTGGCCTTCACTATGACGGCTGGGAATGGGGTTAGGGGTAGAGAATGAGGGAGGTGAGGAAAGTGGAAAGGGGGAAGTTGGGCCTCCGGCGCTCTCACTCACCGAACGAAACGCAGTAGTACGGATACTACTACTCTTAAGTCGATCTTCTATGAGAGGGTAGTACTTCCCCGGGCGAAATGTATTTAAAGAAATATTTGAATAGTATTCAAAGAGTTGTTGGTATGCTGAACCCGTTTTTATGCAGAAATGAGGCCAAAAGCATACTTTAAAGTCAACGAATTTCAGTTATCTGGTGAAATCTGTTTATTAGTGTTTGAAAAGTCGAGTAGAGCAGGCTATCTTATTAAGATAGTGCTTACAAAAACAATACTTAAAATTGTACTTTCCTTACCTACGTCATGTTGTTTTATCGTTTACGTAAGTTAGGTAGACACTTATGGTGAGCAATAAAAGATATTCTATTCGACCTACCCAGCTGTTTTATTGACGTATAAAAATAATTACTTCATGTTACTTCTTCAAATATAATTTCAAATTCAGACCTTTAATCTTAAGGAGGTAAGTACCTATAAGTAAAATCAGCTCAAATAAAATAATACCAAAATTAAACCTTGTCAGATAAGTATTTCGGTTACAATACTTTCGGAAATAAGAAAAGCAACGCCCTAGAATTGAAGTACCAAGACAAATAGGCTTTTCCTCATTTACTGTGAAGAAGGGCACGCACTTGTGTTTTTGTGGGACTGACAGGAACTAAGTTAACACTCCATTTCAAAGCTGGCTTGAAAGAGCGCCCTTAACTTCAGATACAAGTTGCGACTGTCCGTACGGTACTGTGTTCTAAGATTCATCTTGATGACTTGTGTCTTTTTGATATAGATTCATGGATTGGAATTTTATGTTCATCCAAAGAAAGAGATCTATATATATATATATATATATATATATAAGATCGCACATTGTCACTACTTGTGCTGTTCTATTTTATTTTAAATTATAATATAGGTAATCTATTCAATAAACTTCGAATAAAACTTAATTTTGAATATAATCTTACCACATAGAAAAAAATTGTTAAATAAATGATAAGATAAATTTTATATACCTGCTAGTCCGTTCCGTGCAGTTGCCGTATTAGTTATGTGTTCCAAATATTCTATTTACTGAATCAAAATGAACACGTCAAAAACAGTTGCGACGTCGGTCGTAGGTGTGTGTTGTATAACTGTTCATGACGTACGTGTTGTGTTACTGTTAAAGTAATTAATTTAGATTTAAAACAAATAACTACGTTGAAACTTTGGATGAAAATTAATATTTTATATAAGCTCGAATTTTGTTACGGTTTAATTAAACTCAGCGTAATGTATTGCTTATTATTTTAATGCGGGTAGTCAAGGGCACTTGCTCTAATTAATTTTTAGTAGTATAACCAATTTGGTATTATAATTTTATTATAATATTATTGGTTGCAAGCAATAATTATATTTGAAGAAGTAACATGAAGTAATTATTTTTATACGTCAATAAAACAGCTGGGTAGGTCGAATAGAATATCTTTTATTGCTCACCATAAGTGTCTACCTAACTTACGTAAACGATAAAACAACATGACGTAGGTAAGGAAAGTACAATTTTAAGTATTGTTTTTGTAAGCACTATCTTAATAAGATAGCCTGCTCTACTCGACTTTTCAAACACTAATAAACAGATTTCACCAGATAACTGAAATTCGTTGACTTTAAAGTATGCTTTTGGCCTCATTTCTGCATAAAAACGGGTTCAGCATACCAACAACTCTTTGAATACTATTCAAATATTTCTTTAAATACATTTCGCCCGGGGAAGTACTACCCTCTCATAGAAGATCGACTTAAGAGTAGTAGTATCCGTACTACTGCGTTTCGTTCGGTGAGTGAGAGCGCCGGAGGCCCAACTTCCCCCTTTCCACTTTCCTCACCTCCCTCATTCTCTACCCCTAACCCCATTCCCAGCCGTCATAGTGAAGGCCACCATACCAGTAGCTTAAGAAGATGGCTTTTGGTATAGTGGCCGCCACTTCTGGATTCCACTGACTGCTTACCATCAGGCGGGGTGGAGTCACTTTGGTAGGCCATAATATAAAAAAAAAATTGTTTTCAATCTGTCATCTGATTAATTTATAAGCTTGTATTCGTCTGTCGTGTCGTGTTGGTGTATTCATTTAGCCGAATAGTGAAAGAACATTATGAGTCTATACTGGAATGGATAGGAGTTCTGTTTCTTGTTTAATGGTGTAAATTGCAGTCTGCTTTAAAGTTTTAGACTAAAAATTTAAATTCTGATAAAACAATTATACTTTGTAAGTTTTTGTTAAAAATCACAAGATTTGATCTAAAGCTAAAACCAGCTTTGATCATGCTCGTTTATCTCAATCAGAAAATGGTACTTCGTCAGAACAGCGCTGACGAAATACACAGCCAGTTTCAGACTCTATATAAGATCTGTGCGATTTATTTCATAACAAAAGTATGCAAGTTCAGAATTAGGTATAGCAAATACATAATTTTATCAGGAATCTGATTATATAAGTACAAATAGAAGTCTTAGGTACATATACTTACGAAGAGAAAACAACTTCCCAAAAACTAAACTTGGATCTTGGCGACAAACATATTGAGACCAAGTTGAATAAATTACGTCAAACATATACGCTAGAATAAATAAAGAACCAGATTTGTTTAGAAACTTCTGTTTTATTTATACCGAGTGCCTAACTTTTGAAATCAAACTGGATGATTTTTCGAGACTGCTATTACGGAAATTAGGTAAGTTCAATGATTTTTGACATTTTTATAAAATATTTTTATGTCGGTATGAGGACCACAAGGCTTTTCTCCGAACGAGGCTCAACATTGTATTGTAGAGGAACTGAACAAACGGTCTAGGCAAAATCTCAACACCGCGGCACAGCAAAGAAAACCACGTTATATAGGTATCCAACATCATTGCCGTCTGGGATCACGTATTAAGTCTTATAACATAACAATTTACAGAGGGAAAGGGTTACCCGCGCAATCGTAGATATTAATACTGCTATATGATTAATGTATATTGATTAAATAATCTTCTTTAATACTCTAGATGAATATATCGCAATTGTGTCTCAATTTATTTATTATAGAAACATTCTGGCCAAAAAAAATGGTAAGCATAAATATAATTAAATTACAATCAGGTATTAGAAAATGAGACCTTATGATAAAGGCGATATTACGCATATGCGAATGTCAACGACGGCACCCTGAAATATTTTGTACACAGTTATCTCTGTCAGTTTCATAACATTAGCCGCCTCCTACGACATTCACTGGCAGAAAATAGGAGTTATTCCGGTCGGATCCCTTATTATTTATAATATTTTCTATTGCGGTTTAGGGTCCTATATTCTAGACTAGAGCCCAAATACGAGAAAGTATCAATTGTAACAGGTTTTCTTTACCTAAATACCAAGCTAAGATTAGCTATAGACTTAAGACTTAAGTAAAAAGACATTGTTTATTGGACCTATTTAAACAAAAATCTTAAACGATAATATTACATACCTACATTATTTATTCCGCCGCTCTTCAAATTGGTGGTCAATTATCAGAAGAAACCTCAAGCAACCTCAATTTCCAGAATCGACATCCCAAGACAGATTGTCTTGGCGTAGGATAGTGAGGAGACCCGTCCCCAAATAATGAAATAAGAGAAGGACAAAGAAGAAGACCAACAATGTTTATTCCAGTAGGCAATGATACTCATAGTAAGTTAAAAAAAAGTTTGATGTTCAATGTGCAGGGTAGGTTAACACATTCAATATACGTGTTTATCCGCCATAAATAACAAGGATTATTTTCTACAACTGTACATTCTTCGTTCATTTATCATCAGGTCATCTGTATGTCTGTTTTTTACAACCAATAACTAAAAATAATAAGTGTATTACGCTTTTATATTTTAATGTAGAACACAGTACAAATAAACGAACAGAAACACAAACACTGTAAGCGGGGAAATAAGGGCATTTACCATAAAATAATTAGGTCTTGCTGCGAACAACATCCAATTTGAATTTCCGCGAGTACAATTGTTACAAGTTTTTAGTTTATTCATGAATCTTTTTCAATTTTTGTTTAATTGCCCTCTGTAGTGACATGTTAAGGAGCTGTAAATTATTTTATTTTAATTTATATCCTAGTTTTCTTTGTTTACATTAGCTTTGTTTCCAGATCGATATTACTAACGGTTTGAATCTAACCTGCTTGCTGCAGTATTTGTCTAACTCTTTGCACGTGGGTACTGTTAAATGTTTCTCAGCTTTACTCTAACATAATATGTATGCAATATTTAATTTATTTTTCATTTTCTAACGGATACTGAAAATTGTACTAATACTACAGTTTTCGCTATCCTTTAGTCCTATGTGTGGTTTTTATGAAGTTAACGGAAAAACAAACGGAAGAACATAGAGACTATGGCTATAAACTATCTATAGATTATGCGTTATATAAAAATATATGCAAAACAATTAACCAATTAACTGATTTTAATAAGCTTATTAAAATAATTAAATAATAGGTACATCGTTTTTATCGGTACATTGATTTTAATGAACTTAAAATTACGTAACGTACGCCTTCTCTTAATTAAACATTAGAATAAATATTCCTATGCATACCCAACCTCAACTTGGCTTGTTTATTATATTTGGGCCTCTCGTAGAAATAATATCATCTAGAGGTCGCTTCAGGCCTTTAGGTTGTCTTCGTCGCTTGCATGATATTTTCTTAGAAGTTATCTTAGGTTACTATATAATTGTTGAGTAAGGAAGATAAATACGAGTAGGTAATAGGTACCTATTCTATTTTTATATTCAGATTACTTAGTTCAATTCAGATAAATTTTTGAAGATTTGTGAATAAATAGTAAGTCCGAGGTCACTTTCATGAAGAACTAAATGAGGTAGGGAACATGTGTCGCTGGGGAAACGACAATAATAATAACAATAAAATTTGGTAGTGTTATGTTCTTGCCGAAACAGATACCTACCTCGCCGGACTCACAGAGTTTTGAATATTTTACATAATAATAATAAAAGTTTATTTCAGGCAAGCCTATATTGTGTCAGTAACAATTGCCTTATTGTACTAGTGTTAGTAAAACCCACAGTTTTACATAATAGCTATTTACAGTATTAACGTTATATACTAGTCTCAATTTCAAAGTATTATTGACGTAGACAGCGAGATATAGAGTGTAGTAACCCTTTAAACTAAACATTGCACTTTCGTCCAAGCACAAAATATGTCTGAAATATTTTACAAACTGTTTTAGAATTCTGTTTGAAATTTTACATTATAATAAATATTGCAGCTTAAATTAACACTAGTTTCAACGATATAGTACTTTGTAACTATACTTGTACTTTGACATTTAAATTAGTTAATAAAAATTCATTAGCTACCGGGACAGTAGACGGATAAAGCCGTGATGACAATAAAACATCTATTGGTCTACAGTAGTGTCCATGAAAGGGTTAAGACAGGTATAGGTGCGTTTGTAGGCCGCTGATGTAGTATCAAGTTCCGGCGGCCTATCCGTTACGGCGAAAGCAGGTGCACAGGGGGGTTTTAGTCGGTATTTCGGCCACCTACCATCTTAGGCCAGCGAGTCCGACATAGCCGCCTCGTTTCCCCGAGGAGGTATGCGTAAATGCATTTCCCCTCTATAAAAAAAAAGGTATAGGTGCGTTTACCGTGTTGTCTGGAACATGGAACCACCATATCTCTTGCCGTGGTTGATGTAAGAGGCGACTAAAAGAATCCTACCAGGTACCTACTTATGAGACATCAGCGTTAACTGCTTAAGAAATACCTTACTGTGATCACTACATGGTATTTGATATCGTGTTTGTAAGGTATTACGTAATACTAATTATCGTAATCATTATCGTAATACGGTAAATCATAAATAATTAATACGGTAAAGAATAGACTCAGGGTAAAAGTAATTTTAAATTTGTGGCAATCATCACAAGATACATTGTTGAACAAGTTAATTTTTACATAAACGTCTTTTCTATTACACAATACTAAATAATATAATCAGGTCACTAAAATACGACTGTTTGTGATAATCATGGACTAGAAAGTGCTATCTAGGTCACTTACTAACAAGATGGACAGACGTTTTGCTAAAAGCGGTCGGAAAATGCTGAATACAGACTAAGCGGTCTCTTTGAAAATCAATATGGTAGGAGTATATTTAGGGAACGACTTACTGCTGTAATCATGTGTGTTTATCGTGTGTACGATTCTGTGTAAATAGGATGTTAGTGGTTATGATTAGTAAGAAAACCTTTACTATCTGTAGGTACATAACACTGTATGTTTATAACGCTAAACTATGCAACTACTAATCGGATTTGAATAATCAGTTTTTGCAATATTCTTGAGGAAGGTTGAAATCTATCTATACATATAATAAAACCGATCGCTTTCTGTACATGGAAGATATATGACAAAAAAAAATAATTGGGACCTTTATCAACGCAAATAGAACCCAAAACAATGATTTTTACAATTTTTGTCTGTTTGTCTGTTTATCTGTTTGTCTGTTTGTCTGTGCGTTTGTTCACGCTAATCTCAGAAACGGCTAATCTGATTTAAATATTGTTTCACTAATACATTGTGGTAAGCAACACTTAACATTTAGTGTTTGTTTCATGTCAATCGGTTCATAAATAAAAAAGTTATGCCAATTTAAAGAAACACATCGAACATTCGTTAATTTACTACGAAATCTTATAGAAGCAGAGACTTTAACAGGTTACGGAATAGCTGATAGCGTTTTTATTTTTCGGATTCCTCTTATTCTAAACAATCTTCCGTTTAATTTTAAATGAGTCCAGTTTCCAGTGAGTAGGCTCACTGGAAACTGTTTCGCGATGACAATTAATAAAGCCCAAGGTCAGACACAACTAAAAGTTGTGGGTGTGGATCTAAGTATTAGCTGTTTTTCGCACGGTCAGCTTTATGTGGCTCTATCACGTGTTAGCATTCCTAGCAGCCTGTATGCTTTGATACCCGATGGCTATACGTCTAATCCATACATCCATACACCCAAACATAATAATATATAATATAAGGCTTTGTCCTGACTGACTGACTGACTAACAGACAACGCACAGCCTAAACTGCTATTGAAATTTGGAGGGTGTGTTTGTCTAAATGTCTAGAGGTTGTACTAAGAAAGGGATTTTTTAAATTTAATTCCTAAGTGTGTGAAATGGGATGAAAACGATTGTATGAATCTTCTTTATTTTTAACTTACAGTTTTGAAATTTTGTTTTGGAATACTTCTATTTAAATAAAAAATATCCTTATAATTTTATTTTAACAGGGGTGGATTTAGAGGGGTGAAATTAAGGATGAAATATTCTATACAAAGATCTTTAGCTTTTGAAGCTAGCGACTTGAAATTTGCAGGGAGGGGGAGGGAGGGAAAGGAGGTAGGAAAAGGAGGAATTGAGGGAAAGGAGGAAGGGAGGGAAAAGTGAGAGGGAAGTGATGGGGAAGTAAGAGGAAAGTGATGGGGAAGTGAGGGGGAAGTGAAGAGGAAGTGTGGGGGAAATGCGGGAGAAGTGAGGGGAAAGTCAGGGAGAAGTCAGGGGGAAGTCAGGGGAAAGCCAGGGAGAAGTGAGGAAGAAGTGAGGGGAAAGTGAAGGGAATGTTAGAGGAAAGTGGGAAGAAAGTGAGGGGAAGTGAGGGGAAGTGTCGGAGAAGTGACGGGAAAGTGAGAGGGAAGTGATGGAAAAGTGAGGGGGAAGCGAGGGGGAGAGTGAGAGGGTAGTGAGGAGGAAGTGAGAGGGAAGTGAGGGTGGAGTGAGGGGGAAATGAGGAAGAAGTGAGGGAGACGGGAGAGGAAGGGAGGGGGAAGGGACAAGGAAAGAAAGGAGTTCTCGAATGGTGAAAAAAGGGAGAGGAAGGGATAGGAAGCGATAGGAAGGGAGAGGAAAGGAGGAAAAGGAAGGGGGAAGAGAGGGGAAAGCGAGGAGGCAAGGTAGAGGGAAGTGGAGGAACGGGCAGGAAATGCTGGAAGAGGGGCAAGGGATGCTGAAGGAGGTGAAGAGGAGAAGGGGGAGGAGAGAAGAGGAAGGAGGAAACTGTGGAGAGAGGAGAAAAAGGGCGATAGGGAAGAAGGGGTAGGGTAAAGTTAATGTAGTAAAAATTTGCCTTTGTGTATTGTATATTGTTTTTACGTGGGATATTTTAGGTACGTAAAAGAGAATTTGTATGAAGGGGAGATTAAAAAAAGTATAAAAAACAGTATTTAAACAATATAAAAATGTCTATTGGAAACAACGACATTCACGCGAGCGAAGCCGCGGGCAAAAGCTATCTATATACATAAAAGCAAAAGGTCATCTCACTCATCACGAAATCTCAGAAACAACAAGTGCTAGGAATCTCAAACTTTGCATGGTCGTTCCTATTAGGATATAGGTGCTCACTTAGACGGAATTTTGCGAAATCCATTCCCTAAGGGGTGGCAAAGTTTGTATGAAACTTCTATAGTTTTTATAGTAGGATTACAAAATTACTAGAAAATACTCTTTTTTTAATATTCAGAAACCACCCTTATTAAGTGGGCAAATAAGAGTCGCAAGGTTGTGTAAAAGTGGTTTGTCAGTTTTAGCGGTAGCGGGTTTAAACTGGATTCGCCATAGAGACGCATAATACTGATATTTATTACTGATACAATGTACGATTGCCATAAAATCAGGCACGCAAATATTCTCATAGAGGCACCCCAGTAGCGAAAAGTCACTTTTCCGAGGAGGGAAGCCGGTGGGACTAAAATATTTTGAGTTTCGGAATGCTAGTTAGTCTTTGAGTAAATACGCAAGCAGTGATAGGTTCAAGGAGGTCAGGATATATTTTAAAAGGGAAGCCGGCAGGAATCGTGTTATATGGACGCTTCGCCACTGAGGCACCCATTTGAATTTTCACGCGAACGAAGTCGCGGGCAACAGCTAGTGATATATAAATTTGTATATTATATTGAAATGTAACTTAACACGTGTGAATCCGCGCTGCGAACAGGTAGTAATAAATGAAGCACTTAAAGGTTCCCAGAATAAAGCATTTATTAAGCATTATGAAAGCCTTAATTTATAAGATACGGTAATAGGTAATAGATATAGAATAGATTATTGTTTTATAATATATTATTAATTTACACATTTAGATTTATTTTTACACTTTAATTTCGGTCAGCCATCATGTAAGTTTTAGATATAAATCTAGTTGCTGCGTGAATCTAAAGTCCATACATAATCCATACATAATAATATCGACGTAAAGTATTAGTAGGTATCCATACTATTGTCTTACCGCACATAAAGGTAAAGGTAATAAGAAATAAAAATGAAAAGAAAAAGGCTTGGTCTTGTTTTTTAGCATTGTTTCTGTACCTAATACTTACTTAAGCTGGCTTTCTATATACAAACTTTAATCCAAGATTCTTTAAAACCCCGATTTTATTTCGGTGCCAAAGCTCTTTTGCAAAACAAACATTGTGAAGCGATTCAGTGCTGAATGAGCAATTGCATAAAATCGGATTTTCAAATAAAGATCGTATATAGAAAGCTACTGACTACAGCCTACTAGAGAACAGCCATGTGCGAGCTGTAGGTATACTTTGTCATCTAAATGCTATAAAACGCAAAGAAAAGATTATAAGTAATAATAGCGTATCGTACACAATACTAACACATAACTCACGTAATTATTATAGTTATGAATGGAACTATACGGAAGCTAAATTGTATTACTGTTAATTCGCTTTCGTGTCGCCAACTTAACTCACGCTATTAAATATAGGATATACGCGTAGTGGTTTATTAAATAACTCTATTTATGTAGAGGAAGAGAACAATGTTGAACAGAAAGTATGAAGGCATGAACATAAAAGTAAAGTCCGTTAGACAGCCTCAGATATTTACATCGATTATTTCAAGTTTAGTGTTTCTCATTTTTAGACAGTTCACTGTACTGTTCCATACAAAATAACATAAAAATTAAATAGACACGCCCGACATAGTGTACGTACATAATTATACCTGTGAAGCCTTTTCATTTGATACCAATATCGAGATATTAAGAGAGTTGTGAAAAATATGAAATCCGCCACTTTGTAGCGCCGGCAATTTTAGACCGATTTTCATCAAACATAGCTAAGAACACCTTCCGACTAATTCACCTTTCAAACAAAAAAAAAACAAAATCAAAATCGGTTCATTCCTTCGGAAGCTACGATGCCACAGACACACACACACAGACACGTCAAACTTATAACACACCATCATTTTTCGCATCGGAGGGTAAAAATAGAAAAGAAGAAGAATAATTTAACTTATTTTGTTTAAGTTTCAATGTACTTATAAGTATACAAAAAGATGTCATCAATAAAAACTTACAACAAAACGCTACTGAAATAGATCCTTGGATCTCGTCGAATATCAATTTGCTTTTAAAACAAAACTTAATCAAACTTAAAAAGCTGACAGAATTATTTCTCAAACTTTGTAATTACTTGACTGTAGTTGTGAAATAAATTTTGTTTGTTTTATTTAGTTGAGAGGGTTGTCGTAGTTACAATCGCGAACAAAAATGAGGCAGGTACTTTGAAAGCGTTTAAGCTTTAAACATAAAATAAGGTTACATTAGGCTATGTAATGTATGTCACGCTACTGGCGACGGGAGCAGTAAGTAAAGATGCGGGTGAAACCGCGCGACGGAAAGATAGTAATATATATAAACCATAGAAATAATTATGCGAATCATCCAATTTAGAGTCAGAAGTCAACAAATATTGATAATTTAGGTATGGTTAAATAGATAATTTAATAGGCAGTGGATAAGGCACCTGCTTCATAAACACGAGTTGGTGAGTTCGAATCCGGGCGAGTACCAATGTGATTATTCAAACCATATTATGTACTTTCTAAATTTTACCTGGACATTTCTGACTGTCGGTTTAGGAAACATCGTAAGGAAGGAAACATCGTTAAATATGGCAGTGGATAAGGCACCTGCTTCATAAACACGAGTTGGTGAGTTCGAATCCGGGCGAGTACCAATGTGATTTTTCAAATCATATTATGTACTTTCTAAATTTTACCTGGACATTTCTGACTGTCGGTGAAGGAAACATCGTAAGGAAGGAAACATCGTTAAATATGGCAGTGGATAAGGCACCTGCTTCATAAACACGAGTTGGTGAGTTCGAATCCGGGCGAGTAATAATGTGATTTTTCAAATCATATTATGTACTTTCTAAATTTTACCTGGACATTTCTGACTGTCGGTGAAGGAAACATCGTAAGGAAACCTGGACTTAAAAGTCTGAAACTGCCAAGCCGCCTTGAGCAAGCATGGTAATTAATGCTCATGCCTACTTAATATATGAGAAGAGGTCTTTGCCCGGCAGTGGGACAGTAAACAGGCTGGTATTATAGGTATGGTTTTTGTCTACAAGCATGCATTGTACATCTAAACGTTTCAAAAGTACTTCTTTGAACGATTAGAGGTTAGAGGAGAAATAGATTAAAGAAAACAATGACTTTTTTAAACTATGTAGAGATGTCTATTTAACTCGAGATTTGAGATAATTGTAAATTAAATAATGTACTGCGACATTCGTGCTCTTATTACGTACTTGAGTCACATTTTGTCAAACCTTATACCTACTCCACTGATGATTAAAGAAGGTATATTGATTCGGGCAGTTATGTACGCAACCGTATTTCGAAGCGACATCTTTAAACTTTATTAATATGGACATTAAAATATACATAGAAAGTATGAAAAGGTAAAAACAAAATAAGCTATCAAAGTTTTATAAGCTGCTGTAAGGGCCACGACACATTGACCGACACACGACTGTTTACGGTGTCGATTAAACACATTATTAATATACTAGTACGTATTGCACCCATCAACAGTTTACCAACCTGTAGTAAGTATATAATATGCTATTATTTGCTGCGGTACTATAGTACCTACTCAGGCGTCAAATCACGTCATGTGCGTCGACAACTATTCGTGTTACGGGTCTATCAACCGTTGAAGCATCTGCGTAGTCATAACATACAACAGTCTTGACAGCACCAATACGGTAATCTAGCATACCTAGGTGTGTGCTACTGTTTGCTATAATGCCGCCCATTGCTATCTGTTCGACGACCTGTAACATTACAAATCAGCCAGCAGGCGGAGCGTCGTCGTAACATCTCCTATTAATCGTGCTTTCAACTCGTATTATTAAAATGCTGTCGTTCAATGTGCCGTAACCCTTAAACCCTTATCGTGTGTTGCTGAATTAATAATAATCTTGTTTGACGTTTTGGATATTTTTAGAACCCTACACGCACTTACTTTTCATGGAATTAAAGTTTGATAACAAAAAGTATAGGCGCTCCTTTATGAAGGTTACATAGCCAATTTTACGTCAGTTCAATTCGACTTTGATCAAAATCAAATTGATGACGGTTTTATAGAGCAATGTTACGAGTTACACGATCAATTTAATGTCAATCTGGGTTCAATCATGGTTGGGAATAATGGTAAATTTAATGTTTATGCCTGCTTCATAGTAGAATGAAAAATACTATATACTATAGAATAAGTATTATAATATTAGGCCGTGTAATGCAATCTTAAATATGTAAGCAATATTAATATTATGAATATGCGTCTTTTTGTGATATTTTTAATCTAAGGGTTGAATATAATAATTATGACAATGCGACTGCCATTTATCCTTTTAATTATAGGATGATAGAATAATTAAAAAAAAACTAAACTAGTAAGAATTAGTTTCTTAATTGGAAAATAGTTCCCAACAAAAATCGTTTCAGATATCCATCATTCTGAAAATTAGTACAACGTCTTGAAAACAAAACAATTTCCCAGTAGACGAAACAGTCCCTATTCAGTTCAACAGAACTTCTAAGAACTTGGCTGTACCACTAGCGGTGGCCAAGGCCTCAGGGATCGTCGACAAACTAACTACCAATCAATCCGCAATTTCAAGGGCTCTTCTTACTGGCTCAATAGGTCCATCTGGTCTCAGCAAACATCGAGACGCAATCAATTCGGGACTTGGCTAAACATCATTAAATCGACAAGGCACCGTCATTAGTTCACGGCAAATAAGGGTGTAGTCAAAAGTTGGGTAAATATTTTCGTAGATTTATTAATTGTATGAAATCAATTTTATTGACCTAAATTATAAGGCGCAAGAAAATATAATATTGATTTAAGTTTTTAATACATTCTCTCTTAAATCATTTTCAAATCTCGGCGATTATGAATATAGGTTTAGTAGGTCTTTTAGGACACCCTTAGGAAGAGATAGGGTGGTTCTATATTCTAAATCAGAAAATACTTAGTAACAATAAAGCTACACGTTTCTAATCGTAAAAAAAACTTTGAAATGATAACACCCAATGACGGGATCCAATAAAACAAAAATTTTGTTATCTTAATTGGACACTGTTTGATATTAAAAAAAAAAACAAGCTTCTAAAAACAGCTTATAAATACTAATAACACTATTATACTTACACATAATTAGTGTTCATGATGCAATATAACAAATTTCGGTAGTCATTTACCTGTAACAAAATTAATTATTTTATCAATATATTTTATGTCAAGTTAAAATTACCTAAACATTCAAGAATACATTTTCAATTTATACTCTGCAAATGAGAAAAATATATACATTTAATATTAAGATTGTAAGGTGAAGATTAGGCCGACTCAATATCAAGGGAGTTTCGCTGACGAAACCTCAGGGATTTATGTAATCCCGATTCAATCAAGACGCTCCTACTTCCTTACATTAACCAATGACGTGACTTGTGTTACTAAGTTATGCATAAGGCCGTTGTTTGATGTCTCAATATGATCTAAGTATCGTGGTCAATGGCTCTCTTGGGATTACGCTGGCAAATTACGGTTCAGTGTTAATGAATTTTGTAGGGTTTGTGTAAGTAATGAGAAAAGATAAAATAAATTTTGGGGTTTTAACAGAAGGTTCGTAAGATTGGACACAGAAAACGGGTTTTTATTTATCCTAAAAATTAGAAATTGTTTTGCATTTTTTATTTGCACCATAAATAGTTGATTCTGTACCTTATCCATTCGGGTAAGGAGGCAACTGGACCCATTCCAAAAGTGGGACCGTAGGGTCAGTTACCCAATTGAATATTCTTATTAATATTCTTTGGGCGACTGGCACCACTTAAAATATGATTAAAAAATATATTGTTTAAATTCAATTCTTGTACAGTCAGCAGCAAAAGCATTCGAAATTAAACTTAAAGATTGGTATTGAAATCATTATTTTTTTATAACAGAAAGTATAGTAAATAATTAACAGAAATCATAAAATCAAACCACAAAATGACAACGCTTTTCAAGAATCACAAAAAAAATGGATCACAATAATATTTAAAAGTAAACATTATAAAATATATTATGTTAAGACATAATATTTTTAATGATTATTAAGATCTACATCTTAATAATGAGAAACTATTATGTCCTTATGTAATTAGGTTTTATATTCAAAAGCTATAATATAATAAAATTTTGTATTTTAATTCACAGTCATAAGAATATTAAAGGCTATAAAATTTGGTATTTAAAATCACAGTCTGAAAAGTATTAAATGCTAAGATATAATAAATTTGTCTATTTTAAATCACAGTCTTAAAAGTATTAAAAAGTAAAATATAATAAACTTCTGAATTTAAGATCACAGTCTTAAGAGTATTGAAAGCTATAAAATTTGGTATTTAAAATCACAGTTTCAAGAGTATTAAAAGCTAAAATATAATAAGTTCTGAATATTGTACCTATCGAAAATATATAATTTGTATAACATTGTAAAAAAAACAACGAGTCTTAAGATTAATTTAGCACAATTTTTTCTGGCGACGGTACATTTTACGTCACATGGTTGGTGGTCCCAGTCGACACATTCAAAAATGTTATTGGGCGACTAGGACCGCGGTTCCAGTTCCTTGCGGTCCCAGTCGCCCAATTACCCTCCATTCGTTATATTCGTTGTAAATATGTTTATTATTTCATTAATTTTTTAAATAATTCAAACCACATTTTTGTAAACTATTTTTGAGGCATTAAAGCAATTCACACTGTCAAAATCAGTTAGATAAATAACTTGTTTATGATAAACGCATTTTTAACATATACGTTATTTTTAACACTAATGATAATGACTCATCAGACTCATCACTAATCACCGTCAGCTACGCGTTTAAATGCATTGCTTGTACCTACGCACTACCGTTGTGTGATCTCTGTATTGCATCCACAAGAATCTTCCATCCATTTTTAGTCTTTGACAGCAATGCATGTGAGACAAAGGTCTTTGTACGTCAAAAGTTGCAAAAATAACAGCGTTACATAGTAGTTAAAGCTACACTCCAGTACAAAAGCTAAGTTTCTTTGCTAACAAAGAAATAATTTTCAACTTATGGATCCGCAGTACAGAAAGTTTATACTTAGTCTGTCTTAAAAGAACGCATAATTTTACTTTGTACTGCGACGTGGCTGTAGTAAGCTTAGTTTATTTATAATGGACAAAAAATCTTGGCAAGAAACTTTTTTTTTTTTTTTATATTAGCCTACCAAAGTGACTCCCCACCCCGCCTGATGGTAAGCAGTCAGTGGAATCTAGAAGTGGTAACCACCATACCATCTTCTTAAACTGCTGGTATGGTGGCCTCCACTATGGCGGCTGGGAATGGGGTTAGGGGAAGGGAATGAGGGAGGTGAGGAAAGAGGAAAGAGGGGAAATTGGGCCTCCGGCGCTCTCCTCACTCACCGAGCGTAACGCAGTAGTACGGATACTACTACTCTTACGTCGATCTTCTAAACTCTAGTATTTTCATATTAATAAATCCTGTGACGAAATTTAAAATTAAGTGTGTAGACTTTGTTGATAGATGCAATCTGTGAATCTAAACTATTATCTATATAAAGCGGAAGAGTTTGTTTGTTTGTTTGAACGCGCTAATCTCTGATTTGAAAATTTTATTTTTCGTATGATAGCCCAATTCTCGATGAAGGTTATGTAACATCACGCTACTGGCGACGGGAGCAGAGCAGTAAGCAAAGACGCGAATGAAACCGCGCCGCAGAAAACTGGTGTGTTATAATGTTGAAAGTATGGAACAAAGATGTTTAATAGTGACATTCTCTATAAAAATATATACATTATAGTATACAATTACAGTACTAATGCCGCACCTATGAAACTCGAAGTTATATAGGTATACCAAGTCTTTATAGGTAGAGATAGATAGACAGGTGCAGAACGACTTTTCCGTCGAAAATCAAGAATTAGCAAAACACACAATTTCTAGAGTCGCTAGATAAATTATGAACTTGCCATTAAATATACGCCATAGCTCAAAAGATACTCATATATCATATAATAACAATTACTTAATAAGTAAATGGTTAAGACGTTTCAAATGTAAAATATAATATTATAGTCGAGATAAAAGAATTGCTCGAATAATATAAAAGAAAAAAAAACCTTTCCAAAAGCCTTAGATGTGTGCTGTAGGCAGGTTTTTATTAGGAATACTTAATTTAATTACATAGTTAATTAACGTTTTCTGAATACCCAATGTTTTTATTAAATTATGTGGATTTTTGTAATTAATTGTTCTAATAATACAATACAATAACATAATGTGTACAAATTAAAATGTGTTCCAATGATCATGAAAATATATACTCATTTGTGGTGTTGTCACTAGCAGAAATGATATTTTAAAGTCCATAATCCTATAGGTTAGTGATTTTGACACTTGAAAACATGAAATATAACAGAAGCGTTGTTTTTTTTTATTTTGTTTAATACGAGATGGCTGGTTTTTATAGAAATGGTGAGACTAATGAACTTAGACATAATTATGATAGACCTACACATATAAAATTTCGGCAATATTTAAGCAAACTATGGTGCAAGCACGTGAACCAAGCCTAAAACATAATTGTAAACAATGCTTTGGTTGTGTATTTTTGTCTATGTTAAATATAATAATTACATATTTTAACAGCATTTGTACATTCATTAGCATCCAAATTTAGAGCTGAAATCAAAAAAATTGCGAGGCGAAAGAGATTCAATAAGAGCTTAAACAAAACTTTTTCCATCTCGGTCAAAATATCATTTTCCTCCCTTAAAACGGGCTCAAACGATAACTCTGCGGCAGTAAATAAATTATTTGGAAAAAGTTATCCAGAGAGATAGGATTATGCAAATCTGGTATACAGACGACTTCACTGGATCATGCCGACAACGCTCGCGCGAATTGTTAAACGTTTTCAAGGCCTGAATATTCTTTTAAATCCTGTTTTAGATGTACAGGTGTTTATGTCAGATTATTGATTGTCTTTTATTGCCACTAATCTTTCGTCATCATCGTCTTATCAGCCAACGGATGTACACTGTAGACATCGGATAATATATTGGCGAAACAGTGACTGTAAAGGTTTGTACGTTTTTGTAAGTAGATACACGATAGTAAGTAATTTTTTTTTTAATTCCTCTAAAAAAATTAGTCTTATTAGAAATCCGTATTTTATATTTATTTTTACGAAATTTACGAAATCAGCCTGTTAACTTGGTTCTTCTAAATCTAAACTAATATAATAAAGAGAAAAGATTTGATTTCTTATGTTTGTTTGTTTGTTTGTTTGCAACGATTTAACTAAAATTCTACGTTACCGATATGAAAATTCTTTCATCTTTAGAAATCAATAAATTCAGCGGGTAACATAGGCTATGTTTTAGTATGTTTTAATTAGGCTATATTTTAGTATGTTTTAATTAATCTCATCTGCACCATTGATGGTGCAGGTCAATGGTGCATACGGTACGACGGGTTATTTTCAGTTATTTTTTTGAAATTCAATATTTATTCGTAAATCTGAATGATGCAATACGACACTATTGCTATGATATTATACGTAGAAGTTTACCAAATGAAACGTTTGATTCCGAAGCGAAGCAACGGCGGATCCCTTGTTATTGAATAAACTCGTTACAAATTTTTGTATAAAAGTAATAAAGAGTAATAAGTATAATTCGCATTATAGCATGTGACGTTATATTTGTGAAACCCTTTAAATCCGATCCATATGCCCACAAACATCATAGGTCAGAGCAGGTAAGACGCATTAGTTGTAGACTTTGATCTTCGAGCATTGCGGTTAAGGTTAGGAGAAAAAAGGGTACACAAGCTACTTGTATTTCTCGATATGGTACAAACCTTTTTCGTGTTTTACCGACTAATACTAGTTGGGGTTATTGCCAGGTTTATGATTATAAACATCATTTAAAGATCTTCAAACATCTGAAAATTATAAAATATATAATAAAAAAAATTTACGACTAGTGAATGATTAAAATATTTTTTATTGACTTCTAATCTGTGATTTATAATTTTTTAATTTTCATAATATCTTATATAAGTATTATACACTATACTACTTACTATTATTCGAGTGAGTCTCCTTAATGCCTAAATTTTCCCCATCTGCATGCTTCATAGAAGAGTTGAAGTCGCTAGTATTAAACTGTTGGTTTATTTGTCTTTTCAGTTTTAGGGTTCTCAGCATTCTAATGTTGGTTTCCATTTAAGGGAAAACATTTTAAAATGAAATGAAATTAAAATATTTTTATTCATATAGGTTAATTAAATTAACACTTATGACTAACCTTTTTTCTGGATGGTTTTTTTATTGAAGTAAGTTTAAATTTGTCTATTTCATTTATTGCCGAAGTTCTCTTTACCAAAAATTAATTACATTACTACGCAAATAGAATAAAAAGCTTTAAGGAAAATGTAAAAAATAATACAGAATTGAAATAAATCTAAGTGGTTTATAAATTCCCTTTACTTTTAAGAGGAAAATTCAGCTTCAGGTAGCTGCGGCTCATTTTTATTCCAAACGGCTACTCTATCGGAACTCAATAACTGTATCGTGAAATATCATGTTTCTGATAATATACGAGTAGGTACGTACAGCTATGTATATGTACGTAATATTCAATATTGTTTTTGTGTTTGCAAATACGATCATTGACGATTCGTACCTGAAATTCCAGAAGAAAACCCGTTAAGAAATGTTTCTTCATCCCTATAAAATTTTTCGGTGCCTTTTAAGTTCGATTTTGTATTTTTTTAATCAGTTTATGTCATTTACTAATGGTTGACTAGTTGAGGTGGAACCTCTTGTGCAAGAGATTCTGGATTCGAATCCTGGCAAGTTTCAAAGTGATGAATAGAACTTTATAAAATTCATTTGTGCTTGCTAAATCCACCTTAGACTCTACAAAATGTGGTAGTCTACAGGTGTCGTTTAAAATCTATTAAATCTAATCGGTAATCTGTTGCCATTCCAATTTGGGCTACTCATACTGGTAACTTCTACCAAATAATTATACTCGTAATAAAATAAATACTAAACAACAAATATTAGCATTTAGTACATAAATAAACACTATACTACTAAAGGAGCTGTAAAAATAAACAAAAATGTCGTAATGTTTACATAATATCTTAACGTAAAAGAAACTGTTTACAGGAAGTATATTTCGTTAATATTTTAGACGCGCCAAATGTCTCTTATTTTGTTTAAGATGGCATCGGGGATCGTCCATGCGTCATCGTAAAGTGGTTTTACTGCATCTGTGTAATACATAAAGTAGGCAATATGCCTTACAAAGCAGCCATTCAGCTACTATCTGGTCATTTATAGCAAGAGATGAAACAAGGCGCTTTAGTGAGGGCACAGTAATGTATCGATAGATTATATAATATCGTACGATAAACGAGTCTTGTAAATTGATTAACTGAGTTACATGTTATGTAATTTAATGGATAACGTTTGTAAAATTTATTAAATATGTCTTCCCTAACAAGAGTATATTTATAAGAGTGACGGATAATAACCACATATGTCTGCTCATTAGCCATGTAATAACTTAAACCTGTTTCAGTCAAAATAATCATACAGTTAAAAAATGGTTGCAATGCAGCTCATTTCTCAACGCTATTATGGCATGTCCGTGTACAAAAATAAAATAAAGTGTACACATTAATCAGCAATAATAGTCTTACTGAATTTTTGTTTCATTTTACTCGACATTAATGTTTGATTAAGAATTACTTATCTACCTACTGATACAAACATAATTTTGTCAAAAAACGGTGGAATGTGGTGCGGTTGTTGTTTTATTTCGTTGTGTGTGTACAAATTGTCGTAAGTTAATGCTTTTCATAATTGCTTTCGCTCATGATTTTTGCTAGTGTGTTGCAGTCTTCATATCAAATGCTATCAAATTTAAGACAAGTACTTACTAATTTCCAGTCTACGGCTATACTTAATAACGTTTTTCATACATTTTTGTTAACACTTTAACCCGTTAATTAATAACGGAGTACAATAAATATCTATAGATTGATTTTTTTCTTTTTTATACGAATGTAAGTTTACAGTAGCCACTTACATTATATTCTATCAATGATGAATTGTTCTTTATAAATATTAAAATATAGTTTTTGAAAGAATGCTCTCTAACATTTTTATTTATCGATAACAGACTAAACTTATCGACACTATAGCGATCTCATCACTCGTCGCGTCGGTGCCGCAGTGTCGAAAGGGTGCAGTGCTTCAGTGACGGCGACGCGCTGACATCTGACTCAAGAGGGGTCAACGACTGCCTTTCTTTCACATATTACACGTCTAACCCAAAGCTGTTAATCGTTATCAATGAAGTTTGTTAGAACGTGTTGTGTGATCAAACGAGCCGCTTAAATGTTTGCACGCTCGTATTTTGGTTGGCGAGACATTGATATTGAATAGTTGAAATGTTGGTGAATGTAGTCAAATATGTATAAAATAGGTATTAAATACCTACTCTTTTTAATACGTGAATATAAAGGTATCCCAGACGACTGAAAAGAGTTTGTATTCATGTTGTAAATACGTATCCGAGTTCTTTCATTGCATTTACTGAGTACTCTTTACATGTTAGGTAGACAGGTACTTGAAAATGAAAATTATATTTTAAATATATTTATATTTTATTTAATTGAAATGAGTAAGGATTATTTAGTAGTTATATGAAGAGTGAAATTTATGAACACATGCTTTGAAGTTTTAAATACGAAGATGGCATAAACGTATCTAATGGTGACTGTTTGATTTTTGTTGGTTGCTTGAATTTTACTAGTGCACTGTATTATATACACATTACTTTTTCTTCTCTGTTCTAACATTGAAGTTTCTTCTTTATCGCACGCAAGTTTCTTTATACGTCACAACTCACACCGACTCTTAAACCCATCGTTGCTATGTCGTTCTTCGTTTTCATCCTCATAGTAGATTTTAATAACATTGATATTTAATACCTCGGCGAATGCAAAAACAAGTTAAATTTATTTCTATATTTTTTTATTTTCACGTGAATAAAAACTAAAATATAGTTAACTAGCTGTTGCCCACAGCTCCGCCCGCATGAATGTCGGTTATGTCTCTGTTTACATTGACGATTTTTCAAACAAACTTTCATCCACTTTTTTTTTTTTTTTTTCCGTGGGAAACTCATTACGAGTACGCACCCGCCTGGGCGAGGCGGGGGTTATGTCGGACTCTCCGGCCACAATGAGACAGCGACCGGCATACCGACTAAAACCCACGGTGTTCCTCCAGACGGCCAGAGTGTCGGGGCCACGGGAAACGCTCGCGCATTCATCCGCGACCCCGACGGGCCACGGCCCGCTCAACGTGAGCGAGCCCCGTCTGATTTGGGGGGCCTAGCCCCCCTTCCTCCATCGAGAGGCGTTCGTGGAACACGTGGACTTCGCGGGCCTGTGCTGTTCGAGCGGCGATTGCCCAATCGCCGCCCGCAGGCATCCTCCTACGGTGGCTGGAGATCCCGGAGCGCCCCACGGCGACGTCCGGGGCGGGCGCGACGGGCGGGGAGCAAGGTGGTCAGCTCCCTCTCCCGCTCGGCCGCCTCCTTAGCGAGCATCACCTCCTCGCAAAAGGAGGCGACTCCTTCCCAAGCCCTCTCGCTGCGGACCATGGACAGAACCACGGCCGGCAGCGAGAGTTGGGCTGTCGCGAGCGCCGCAACCAAGTCGCGGCGCGCTGGTCCGCCCACGCTGGACACTACACGAGCGTGTGGAGCGCCGTGTCGCGCGGGCAGACCCCGCAATGATGGCAGACGGACGTCTGCTCCCGGCCTATGAGACACAGGTACGTGCCGAAGCACCCGTGACCTGTGAGTACCTGTGTCAGCCGGAACGTGAGGACGCCGTGCCTCCTCTCCAGCCACTCCTCGAGGATGGGACTTACCGCCACCACCGTGGCGTGCCCTAAACTTTCATCCCCTATTTCAACCCCTTTAAGCCATTTTTTTTGTTCCCCGAGGTGTAATCTATCTCTGTACCAAATTTCATCAAAATCGGTTAAGTGGTTTAGGCGTGAAAGCGTAACAGACAGACAGACAGGCAGAGTTACTTTCGTCTTTATAATATTAGTATGGATAAAAACTGTTGAAAGTCAAGTTGAAGTGATGATTTATACCATTTTAGGTTCCTTTCGCCAGTAATAATTGGTATAATTGCCTCCGTCAGCCCGTCAGTCCATCCATCTCTGTCAGTCATAGATTTAATAAACCTCCACTAGGTATTTTTTGAGATTTCTTGTAAATAACAATAAGCAAAACAATGCATACAGTTTAAGTCACATTTATATTTGTTTAAGATATGATTTTAATTGAATAAGTAGGCATTATGAAATATGCGTAAGGTTGAAAAAGTATAACTTGTCTTCAGAGTAATCTGTTTTAGTGTAATGTATACTTGATATCGTAATGTAAAAATTAAGTTATAGCATTACTGAAACTTGAGTCTAAATGGTCCAGTGGATAAGGCACTCGCTTCGTAAACACGAGGTAGTGGGTTCGAATGCGGGCAAGTACCAATGTGATATTTCAAATCATATGTACTTTCTAAGTTTATCTTGGACATTTCTGACCGACGGTGAAGGAAAACATCGTGAGGAAACTTGGACTTAAAAGTCTGAAATTGCCAATCCGCCTTGAGCAAGCGTGGTGATTAATGCTCATGCCTTCTCTCTATGAGAAGAGGCTTTTGCCCTGCAGTGGGACAGTAAACAGGCTGGTATTATTATTTATTATTATTACTGAAAGATTTTAAGGACGTCTGGATTACTTCAAAAGCAGTGCGGCAATCAATACTGCCGCTTAGCAATAGACTGCGGATTGTGTACTGTTTTAGTTTAATGGCTACTGTAGCTCATAAAATTCGTTTGTACGTGTCTACTTAAAATGTCTTAGATTCGGCCAAGTGTTAGCGATTTTTCTGGCTATGTCAGCTTCCATAGTATTAGCTTATCTGTTGCTACAGGAACCATTATGGGCTTTCGTACTTTTGAGAAATTTTCAAAATATTTCCTTTGCTGAATACTCTGAATAGTGGCAATTGTATACGCGGGTTAAACATTGTGTACGTATGTACACAAACGCGAATTTAAAACTAGACTTTTATTTTCAGAAGCCTATCAATCAGCGTACCGCTACTAGACAATTAATTCAAAAATCCTTTACGTACGTAAGTTGCGATCTGTACAGAATACACACAGTAGGTACATTTAATTTTACATGTAAAACCGTTTACCCTCGGTCCTTTATGGTAATAAGTTAAAAAGGTAGCCATATAAATTATATTAATCAAATTGTGTTTGTTGGCTGATTTGTTTTTAGAACCCTTTTGCATTTTATGTCAACAACAGAACTGGCTGTATTGTATATTTTTGTTAATGAACCGTGAGGCGATATTTTTTTATTGTTAGCATTTGTTTTCAAAATGGAACGTGAAAAATATATAAAAATATTTTCAGACAGCTTTTCAATAATTGATTAAAGGCAGAGGAAATTGCAGAGGCAATATCTTCCTTTTCTCAAACTAAGTACAATCACTCAATAGTTCTCATAGAAAATGTTGCAGGTGCATCTCTATGTTGTACAAAGATGCCTTTGTTTGAATAGTTGTTGTTAAATTCATACCTCGTTTTATTATTAAAATAGCATATTATATACAAATATAAGAATATTATTTTTTTTTTGTGTACTTATCTATTGTTTTACGTGTACAATGAAAACTGTCAGCACGATGTATTTTCTACAACATAATATAGTTTTATAACCAAGCAAATACCTAAATTAAATACTGCTATAAATAAGCTACTTTTTAATTGAATCAGCAAAGTTGAACTTTAGCATTTTCTAATTATAAAAAAACTGTAAAAATTATACTACGAATTTCGGCCATGGGCTGCCTATTTGTTTTTGCATTCGCCGAGGTATTGAATATCAACGTTATTAAAATCTACTATGAGGATGAAAACGAAGAACGACATAGCGGCGATGAGTTTAAGAGTCGGTGTGAGTTGTGACGAATAAGAAGTTTAAGAAACTTGCGTGCGATAAAGAAGTAACTTCAATGTTAGAACAAAGAAGAAAAAGTAATGTGTATAAAATACAGTGCACTAGGAAAATTCAAGCAACCAACAAAAATCAAACAGTCACCATTAGATACGTTTATGCCATCTTCGTATTTAAAACTTCAAAGCATGTGTTCATAAATTATCCATTCAGAGTATTACTGAAGTGTTTATACACGTCACTGACACTATCCACTCGTGATAGTTCGGCTAAACAAATACAATACTGTCACTTGTATAGCCAACTAACAGTAAACATATATCACTCCAACATGACAAGTTAATTATGTAGGAGTATGTGAACAGCTAATAAATTTTCATCAATTAAGAAATAAACGCGACCATTTTGGTACCGTGAAACTATGTTTGTAGTATTGTTGTTTCAACTTGAAGATGTTCCACTGTGTCCAGACGTCTACTACTGATAATGATCATGTTTAGCAAGCAGATTAGTTCTGGTGATTACAGTAAGGTGATTTTTAAATAAGCAGGTAACGTTGCTACCCCTTACGTGGTATTCCCAATCACCTTTAATCATGAACGGGAAGAAAATGGCGGTTAAATATTTTACAACGGAGATCACACGGACTATACTAGGTACTTGTACTTCACGTCTATTTACGAATAATAGTTTTTAAAATATACCTGGTCTTGTCAAGTATGAGATGGTCTATTCCAACGTCTATAGTAAGCTAAAAACCTGAATGTGCAGAAGTAGGAACGACCCTTGTAATTTGAAATGAACTTAATTATAAATTCAAAGAAAATTAATAATATGATTGTAATCAGGACTGTCCTGTTCTTATTTCTAAAAGTTATGCACAAGCAGTGTTAGATCCTTGAATTCACAGTGGCAACACCCGTACAATCTGTTAGTTTAGTAAAACAAATGTAAAACAATCTTTCACAATGTATGCTACACGGTTTGTTTCTTACATAAATCATTTGTACAAGCAAGCCGTTTGTTCTTAGTTTTACTTATTAGTTTTACTTATCTAAGTACAGCAGTCAAAAACGTTATAAGATTGTAACTTGGACCATAACAAACCTTAGTAATGTGAAGCAAAAAACTACTAGTATACATAAAAATGAAATAATCGTTTTTGTTTTATTAACTTTTTTTTTACTACTATCCGCACTGGGTTACTGATAAACAATATATTTTTGTTATTTTCATGTAAGTGACAAATTGTCTGAATGAAAATAAAGTTCTTTAAACCGAAGTACCTATGAGCGAGTTAAAATGTCTTAGTAATTAAATTCTTATATGACGTTAGATGTGCGCGGTGAGCCCTAAGATCTCTATATTTAACCACCAAAATTTATAAGCTTATTTCAACATATTCGTTTTATTAACTAAACATGAGAAAAGCAAATCAAATATTTGAAATTACAAATACCTACAATATACAATACAAGCAGTGTTTTAGCTATATATGAAAGTTTATTATCTTAGATTCGCATGAAACTTTCTCAGTCAGACATATTCTAATACCCTTCACAACATCAGAATCCCTAGAGATATTAGTAATTTTCCATTTTCTTATTCACTGACCTCAAGATCAACGTTTGAGGAAAACAGAAAGCCAAATCTTCGAAGTTGTTTAATGATTTTATTTCGTCAAACCCGACATACAATGACCTATATTTGAGCTGAAGTTTACCACACTACGTGTGAAAATAATCCCTCGTACTGATTTCCCATGAGGGTGGGCACCTGCTACAGTTTGATTTTAGCTAAACTATTGAATTTCAGATCTGAGTATGCAGTTTCAAAAGCTTGGTAGCTTAGACGTCATAAGTTATCTCCAAAATTTGTGTTTGCATCGTTATCAGTCGGCAACGATTCTTTGATACTTTCGCATTACTTAGGCAATAACAGTTAAATGTTAGAGGCCTATGTCCAGTAGTGAACTATGATATTTTGGTTGATATTGAGAACAACATACATATTAAAATACAAATTTTTGACTGATATCTCTTTGGTTATCAATTTCATAGTATCGTGATACTATAATCTAAAAAATTAAATTGAAAATTAAAAAACCGACACATGTAATTCGCCAATTTGTGATGGCGACCATCTTGGATTTGAAATTTATTATAGTGTATAGTATTCTACTAGTCAAGCCCTTTCATTTGATATCCATATTAAGGGGGTTTTGAAAAATATTTAATACGCCATTTTGTGTCGGCAGCCATCTTGGATCGATTTTCACCAAACATAGCTAAGAACACTACCGACTAATTTAGAACAAAAAAATCAAAATCATAATCGGTTCACAGACACACACTCACAGACACGTCAAGCTTATAACACCTTGTCGTTTTTGCGTCGGGTTTTGCATATAAATGAGTTAAACATTTAATTTATTTAAAAGCCACGTGCGAATTTAGTGAATAAGTTCTAATTCCTATGAGATGCCGAGTCGTGAGCACTTAAGTATTATTGCACAAATTTTCAGTTGCTCAGTGACTTGTGAGACGAGTAATGCTTGAAATTTTGAAGTATCTCAATGAAGTCAAGACAAAGAACAAAGTTACTGTTGCGTCTAGCAGGATAAGTAAAATTTTACTTATTTTATATTTGAGACCACCTGCTACCAAGGCTGCCTGAGACAAAACCAAATATTCGTGTGATGTATAAATATTTTTTTCGAAAGTGTAGTCCATGTAGTTGTTCTTTGTGCCGCTAAATTGTATGTTTTTACCGACACACAGAGAGTGTATTTTTTTTAAAGTAGTTTATGTAAATCGTGGTCTAGCCAAATGTGTCTTGTCCTGATTGGAGTATGAGAAAATGCTGACAATAGGAGGATGGATCGAGGATCTAAGAAACTGGCTGATCAGTTTGACACTTCGTGTCGACCAGGTTTCGTAAAGTTAACAGCCATGGACTGCAGTGGCGTCTTAATTAAAAAGCTGATAGATAAGCGTGATATTAACTCAAATCAATACAAAAAAATAAAGATATTCTATAACAAATTGAGCAGGATTGAGTAGGTTTTAAAATGAACATAAATCAACATAGAAACTTAGTAAATAGTTACTTGTATCTGTTTATGTGAAGTAAGCTGATGATCAAATATAAACGGCGTGTTTAGCCAAGCTTCCATATAATCTCTGTGCTTCGAATAGTTGCTGTGACCCCAAGGTTAAGGGCTCTAGCATAGGTCTGAACATGTTCACCGCACATAGCTTAGGCTTTGAGTTAATTGCTAACATAGGATACTGAACACGTATTAAACTTGACTTTACTAATGCATACCTAGATACAAACTTTACATAAAATTTAATAAAAATTCTTATTTATTCTTACAAAAAATCCTTTTTCTTTTAGCTATAGGTAGATAGACTCAAACATTATATAATTTGATAAAACAAAACAAGTCATAAACACTCGAAATAAGAGCTCTATAGAAAAGACTGCGTGCATTATGATGCTTTTACCAAAATTGCGAAACGAAATTTCTGTAACTTTTGTAGCGAGTATATTAGCACAGTTTGGAGTTGCACGGGGAACAAAAACTGCGAATAGCTCTCGTGCCTCAACGCACGCAGAATTTTATATCGCAGTTTCATGCAAATGCATGAAAACATTTCCTTTTTCCACCATCAAATCTTTATTTGGAAAAAAACAAATCTATAATTCGGAAACACTGCTAGTGTAAGCTTCGAGCCCTGGTACTAAAAATATTTTATGTTTTTATGGGGTTACGAAAAACTAATTCTAAGGGAATTCGCAACAATGTAAGTATGTCACGTTTGATTCCTTAGAGGTTTTATTGGACATAAAAAAGTTTTGTATTGTCATTGCTTTATTGGGATTGCCTTCTATGCTTAGGTAATATATGGAAAACTGCAAAAATTTGTTTGTTTGAACGTGCGTAATGTCTGAATATACTGGATTTAAAAAAACTTGCATTTTGATAGCTCAATTTTTAAGGAAGTCTATAATAGTAGATCTGTAGGAGATTTATTATCTCCTGACTTTTAATGAAATAATATCCTCAGTAAAATAAAACATTAGTTTTATTATATAAACTAGAAGGAAAAATTACATGGAATCTTAATTTTAAATTCATGTCCAACTGACATCTCAGTGATGTGTCGTAGCACGATATTTTATTTATGGTCAGTAGGCACGTGCCTAATCGCCACACCACCCCCCCACGGAGACAACAAACCAAGCCCAAAATGACAAAAAAAACTTATCAATAAACCAATTACTTACAACTTATTAATGTAACAAAATTAAACATACAACCAAAATTAATCTAAATTCTTAAATTTAACCTGCCTGCCCGAGCGTGTGGTATATTGTTTAACTGGAGGGTCAACCTGTATTGGCTGTTGTGGAATTGAAGGCTTAGACAAAACAACTGGTCGTGGTGGTGAAACAGCAGGAACAGGTTCAATTGGTTTAGGCTGCTCATTCGAATGATCAATAAAAGCAGGCTTAAGTCTGTCAACACTGACAACAACCTTGTTTCCCTTAATCAAAAGAGTGAATGTCTTACCATCGGTTGAGCGCTCCAGGACCTTGAACGGCCCTGAATACGGTGGCTGCAGTGAACGACGAATAGTATCATCCCTTAGGAAAACATGAGAGGAAGTCAAAATATCCTTGAAAATAAATGATGATCGCTCACCATGTCTAGGTGCCGGAAGTGGTCGTACCGCTGACATTTTGTGTCGCAGCTGTACAACGAAATCAGCAGGGTCTTCAAAACTTTTAGAGTTGGAAGAAGGACATAACATTTCTCCAGGGAGCCTCAGTGGCTCACCGTAAAGGAACTCTGCTGCCGAAGCTTCAAGATCTTCTTTATAAGCCGACCGCATTCCTAGAAGAACCATCGGCAGTGACCTTACCCAAGAGTCGGTGTGACACATTAAAGCGGCTTTCAGTTGACGGTGGACCCTCTCAATCATCCCGTTAGCACAAGGATGGTATGACGTGGTCCTAATGCGCTTAGTAGAAAATTGATTTAACAGCCTGTGAAACAAATCAGACTCAAATTGAGAACCCTGGTCTGTAGTAATAACAGACGGAACACCAAAACGAGAAATCCATTCTCTGGTAAAAGTCTCGGCTACTTCTTCTGCACTGATGGATCGCATTGGCCAAACTTCTGGCCACCTGGACACTCTGTCTATTGCCGTCAAACAATAACGATACTCGTTACAGAAGGGTAATGGTCCGATAATGTCGATATGAACATGCAAGAAACGACCTGATGGTAAATCAAAATGACCAGTAGGAACAGAATTGTGCCTTGAAACCTTGCTGCGTTGACACGCTTGACAAGACCGAGACCAAACACGACAGTCCTTTTTCACCGAAGGCCAGACAAAACGCTCAGTCACAAGACGTGTTGTTGCTTGAGCGCCAGGATGGCTTAAATTGTGCAACTTATCAAAAGCTGCGCGGCGAAAAGAAGGGGTCAAATAGAGACGCGTTTTACCCGTCGAAATGTCGCAATAAATATTAGTATTCGTACCAGGTAGGCATATTTTAGTTAGCTTTAAGCTAGAACCATTACGCAATAGGCATGCGAGTTCATGGTCTGAGGTTTGTGACTCAGCAAGAGCTTTGTAATCTTCTTGTAAAGATATGGCGTCAATGTCGATACGCGACATTGCATCAGCAACAACGTTATTCTCACCCTTAATGTACTGAATATCAGTAGTAAACTGGCTTATAAATGACAGCTGATTTAATTGCGGCGGAGGAAGTTTTTCACGCCTCTGTAAAAAGGCATACAAAAGAGGCTTGTGGTCTGTAAAAATTGTGACCTGTTGAACCTCTAAGATGTAACGAAAATGTTGAACACTTTCATATACTGCTAGTAACTCCCTATAATAAGCTGGCCACTGAGTTTGCAGTGGTGACAGCTTTTTGCTAAAAAAAGAAATGGGAAACCATTGACCATTTATTTGTTGCTGTAAACAAGAACCAATATGAACACCAGATGCATCAGTAAACAAGCCTAACCTTGCGTTGCTAACCGGATGTTGCAAAAGGGTTGCGTTGGCGAGGCTCTTCTTGCAAGCCTCAAATTGTTGCAGAAGCTCAGGCGACCAAGGAAATGGTTTAGCGCCTTTACTGTTCGTTGAAACCAACGCAACAATCAAGGGAGCCTGGAATTGCGCAGCACGAGGTACAAAACGACGGTAATAATTAAGCATGCCGAGAAAACGGCGCATACCTTGTACCGTTTTGGGAGGTGGAAAATCTAAAAGTGCCTGAATACGCTCATGAGGTGGTCGAGTACCATCGCTACTTACGTTATAACCCAGAAAAACTACTTCTTTAACACCCAGAACACATTTAGATGGATTCAAAACTACTCCGTACTCTTGCAAGCGTTTAAAAAGGGTGCACAAATGATGTAAATGGGTAGATTCGTCTTTAGAGAAAACAAGAATGTCATCCACGTACGGAAAACAGAAATCTAAACCTCTTGTGACCTCATCACTAAATCGTTGGAAGGTTTGTCCAGCGTTTCTCAAACCAAATGTCATATAAGGAAATTCGAAGAGGCCAAACGGGGTCACAATAGATGTTTTGGCAATATCCCCATCGAAAACCGGAATTTGGTGATAGGCTTTTACGAGATCTAAAGTGCTAAATACTTTGGCACCAGCGAGATTATGCGCAAAATCATTTATGTGCCGAACCGGATACCGGTCTGGCACAGTCCTAGCGTTCAGGGCGCGATAATCGCCGCAAGGACGCCAGGTGTTATCTTTTTTATTGGTCATGTGTAATGGTGAAGACCAAGCACTTTTAGACGGCCTAGCGGTTCCACATCTTACCATTTCCTCGAACTCTTTTTTAGCCGAAATAAGCTTCTGCGGCGCCAAGCGACGAGGGCGGCATGAAACGGGAGGTCCTTCAGTAGTGGTAATGTAATGTACGGTGTCGTGCTTAATGATCCTTGGAAGGCCAGGCGGTTTCGCAATATCTGGAAAATCCGCCAAAAGATTTGTAAAAATTGAATTACCAGAGGCTACTGCGCGAATGCTAGGCTGATTAATACAAGCAGCTGTAGCGGCAGAAGTAAGCCCAGTAGTGCCATCAACTAATTTATTATTTCGGCAATCAGGTAATAAATGATAAAATGCCAAAAAATCTGAACCGATAATGGCTGTGCTAACATCAGCAATCACGAATTGCCAGACAAAATTGCGCCGAAGACCAAAATTCAATTTAAGGTTGACTGTACCAAAGGTTTGTATACAGCTCCCATTTGCTGCAGTCAGGTCAAAATCTGTAGCTTTTCTGCGTGATGGCAGCCAACGATGTGGAAAACAACATAAGTCTGACCCCGTATCGATTAAAAACCGGCGCTTGGTCACATGATCTGTGATAAAAAGACGGCGGCTCGTATTATAACAGCCAGATGCCGCCGCTACTGACTGCTTGTTGAGTTTTCCGACTTCCAGTTACATGGGGAAATGCATCGGGCAGCTTTTAAACCCCATCTCCTGTGGTACCAGCAATGCTTGGAAGAAACGGATCGATCGCGTGGAGGGCGACGCTGCTGTTTTGACAGTGCAGCTACTTGATTACCTACCTCTTTTAATTGTTCGGCCAATGTAGTTAATGAAAGGCCTGATGAAGATGCAGGTGATGTATCTAATGAATGGCCTGATGAAGATGTAGCTCTAGTAGAACAAATGGCTTGTTCTGGCGCTAACTCAAAAATCTTGTCCGCCAATTCCGCAACCTTATCTAATTTTAAATCAGACTGTGCCACCAATATTGCCTGAACTTGTTGAGGCAGGCGGCGCAGCCATAAATGGCGGATGATGTTATCGTCTGAAAAGGCCGTAGTAGCAAGCGAACGTAAATGACGAAGAAATTGTGATGGTTTCCTAACACCAAGTTCTTCATCATTTAAGAGCTGATTTACCCTTTTACTCTCGGAGATAGACAGGCGTTGAATAAGAATTTCTTTCAATTTTTCGTACTTTCCTTCTTCAGGAGGGTTAATTATGACATCTTCAACCTCACCTGCCAGTTTCTGATCTAATTGACTGACTACATAATTGTATTTGGTATTATCAACGACAATATTAGCGATATGAAATTGGGCCTCCACTTGAGCAAACCAAATGGCTGGCTTATCAGCCCAAAACGCGGGAAGTTTCACTGCAACTCTACATACCTGATTTTGACCCAATGTTTTTTGTAGTTCTGTATTTTCTGCCAACAATGCGTCAAGTTGGGTCTGCAACTGTTCATAAGCCATAATGTAATAAAAACTGTAAAAACAATAAAATACCACACACGCGAGCAGAAAAATACATAAAAATACAATAGTAATAATATTAAGCATTGGTTAACACCATTTAGAAAATAAACACCAAGTATACTTGCAAAGAAAAAAAAGTAAGTAGGTAAGTATGCAAGAAAACATACAATATGCGCAACACAAGGTGTAAATGCAGATGTTTAAACTTCTAGTTAGATGGCAATGCATTTGTCCGAGAGATAAAAGAGAAAGTCAAGTACGTCTTGTAAGGCAAAGATGTTCAAGTAACTCATAGATTAACCCCGTTACTCATAGATACGACGACTATACCGGCGCCGAAGCAGACTGGAACGTTATTCAGCGAGATATCGCGCAGTTGGCAGATCCACGCCCTGTGCTTGCAGTGAATGTAGTTTCTCGAATCGAATGCTCAGGACGTTGGTAAAAGACTTCATAAGTTTCAGAAAAAAATATTCTGTTGACAGCAGTCGAAGCATAACTTGCCGTAAGTAATCCATAGGTAAGCGTAGTTTCGTTTTAAGTCGCGGGTCACCAATGTAGGCGATTTATTATCTCCTGACTTTTAATGAAATAATATCCTCAGTAAAATAAAACATTAGTTTTATTATATAAACTAGAAGGAAAAATTACATGGAATCTTAATTTTAAATTCATGTCCAACTGACATCTCAGTGATGTGTCGTAGCACGATATTTTATTTATGGTCAGTAGGCACGTGCCTAATCGCCACAGATCTATTGCTGTTGCCCGCAGCTCCGTCTGCGTGAAAGTCAGTTGTATCGCATTTTCAACCCTTTTAAGCCATTTTTTCGCGATAAAAGCCTATGTTGATCCCCAAGGTCTATTCTATCTCTATATCAATTTTATCAAAATCGGTTCAGTAGTTTAGGCATGAAAGCTTAATAGACAGTCAACAGATAGAGTGACTTTTGCATTTATAATGTTAGTTAGTCCATCTAACTATGTAAGGCGTCTCATTGAAGTAATTAACAACAAAAGCATAAATTGAACAAGCAACAAACCGCAAATCACCTTATACTCCTATTTATTAAAATGCAAATTTATTAAATGAGACACTAACAAAATGTGAGGGAAGCGTTCGTTGTGAAATGAGTATTTATTCGAGAATTTAGGCCGTATTCTCACTAAGCAAAGACTTTGTTACAAATTGTATACCGATAGACAGTAAAAATATTTTAAAATAATAGTGCGTATCTATTAACTTGTGCAGTGCAGTGTTATGGTGAAAATATATACATAACTATTTTAATATAAGAATGTGTATTGATTTCCTTACGGCTATCCCTAAAAAAAGGTACACGCAATTGTGTATACACTTATTAGTTTATGCCATAGAAGTTTACTTTTTACTCTTCAATTGGATAGAACAATAAAATTATCCACAAATTATTTGCCTAGAGAGTACCTAAGCTTACGCATGAATTTTCCTTACCTGATATAATCGAGTGTGGTAATTGAACCCGTTAATAATGTCGCCTAATACAATTTTATGAATAATGAAAATTCTCTTATTTAACCTCTTTGGTGCCATATTAATTATAATTATTCATAATTACGTGCTATTTTATAATTATTTACGTTTAATTCTTTAATTACAGTGTTTGCATGCTCGTGCGTGTCTAAAATACGTTGCAGTTAATGAGGTGATAATATATGCTACAGATAATCACATCTTAGATGCAGAAAAATTTTAGTTATGTTTTCATTTACCCATAAAAAGTTAATAATCTGCGAAAAGAGTAATTAAAAGCAATGAATTTATGTGTGAATTATAAACTTGTGTTAGTCTATGGTAGAAATACGATGTCTTTTCTGTATCTACATAGGGACAATACGTCTACGATGACGTATATTTTAAGTAAGTACGTAACGTGGGCGCACACACAGCCGAATTAATATAACTGTTACTACATTGTTAAAAGTGTCTTGGTTTAAATACAGCAGGTGACAGTAATATGCTGATGCCTATAAGCCATTTTTGTTCAAATTGATATATATATTAGTCGTTAATGTATTGGTGTAGATGGCACAATGACATCGCTTATATGAGCATGTATTTTTTTGGTGACAGGTCGAGCCACAAGAGGCACGGTCAACTGTTCTCTGATGCTGCCGCACATGAGCTACTGGTAGAATCCGTGGTATTCTTACGTAAAAAATCTGGAGAATACAAACGTTTGCAGCCATTGACTGACTGTTGTTGTGTTTGATTGAATGACATGACTGGCCTGTTGGTCTAGTGGTTAGTGACCCTGACTGCTAAGCCGGAGGTCGTGGGTTCGATTCCCACCCAGGACAAAACATGTGTGATGAGCATGATTGTTTGTTCTGTGTCTGGGTGTAATTTATCTATAATATGTATGTATTTACAAAAAAAAAGAAGTATTTAAGTATGTATATCCGTATTCTAGAACCATAATACAAGCATATGCTTACTTTGGGTCTAGATGGCGTTGTGTGTAGTTGTTGAAATATTATTATTATTATTAAATATTATTGACATTAAAAAAGTTAAAGCAGTATGTCCATTTTAAATCTTTTACCGGAATTGTCATTATAATTATTCGTTCATGTCTATCATAAATTATTCAACGTTAAAATGTTCATTAGCTCAATAAAAAGAAAGTTCGTAACATGCAAATAAAAGGGCCAATAACCTGGTATGTAAATCAAAATTTCATTGTTAGTTATGATTACAATTTAACTAGTGATTTATGTTTTCTCTGTCGTGAAGTCTAATCTAGTCTCGTTTAAGTCGTGATGGCCTAGCGATTAAGGCACGCGCTCCTATACCTTGAGGTTAAGGGTCGAAAACAGAAAAAGCCAATGTCACATTAATAAATATTAGCTTTCCACAGTGTGGCTTTACTCGCGCTAGGTTACATCTTTGATTACTGCTCTGCTCCCGTCGCTCGTAGCGTGATGTTTAATAGCCTATACTTAGTGTACCTCGAGAACTGGATTCTCGCACGAAAAAAATTTTCAAAATCGGTTCAGTAGATCCAGAGATTACTCCCCACTATCTTACAAACTTTACCCCCTTATAATATTAGTATTGACAATTGAGGTTTACCTTGGATAGTCTTCAAAACAATTTTTTTTCAGTTTTCAGAGACATACATCTTTGTTCATATACCTACTATCATCACACCTCTCGACTTGACACAACCTACATAAAACAGATTTAGCACAAGTTAAAAATTAAAAATAAATCGCATCGTTGGTTTCACACTTAAATACTATGTGGGTTACGTCAACATTGAAACTCTTTCAACAAAGTAATCTTTTTATTCATAACAGATAAAAACTAATTAATATTGTTCCACTTTAATTATTAAACTAGATCAGACAATAGGTACTTAATTAATATTAAAATGTCTAGGAGAAAACTTTTCGAAGCCTATGTTTGGCGGTATTCTATATAAGGTAAAGCTTACCAAATTCTGAACCAATTATGTTTCAGAATTTGGTAATTTGTTTCTTTAGGATATTAATCCTAAAGTAAACAAATTACAAGTATAAACAAGATTTCTCTTTCAAAACAAGTCAAATCACTATATTAAGAAGTTTTTTATAGATATTTGATCGAATTACTGATAACGAAGCTATTCTTACATGAAAGGATTTATTTTGTCCCATCTAATCTTACCTTCGTATTGCGTCATTTTGTACCGTTCTAAAATAGCGTAATTTATACCATTCAATGTGTTTCAGTATTCGACCTTTGACATATTTGCGTCCATGTTACAGCTTCATATTACCATAATCTTTTTTCATTTAAATCGTTCTTGAACAAATTTCAATTGCTGAACATCACTGTGAACTAAATATATAGTGAGCCCTATTTTACTGCTGTACAATTAAGAGACTAATTATCATCAATATTTAAAAAAAATCG
Organism: Parascotia fuliginaria; assembly: GCA_963082885.1. Lineage (NCBI taxonomy): Eukaryota > Metazoa > Arthropoda > Insecta > Lepidoptera > Erebidae > Parascotia > Parascotia fuliginaria. Next base: position 9,899,557 of record OY720187.1, read on the forward strand.
GTTCATGCGTTGGACCTAGATAGCTGTATTCAATCCTATCGTTAGAGATGGATTATAAACTCATTATTTTTGTATTAATGTCATTTACTTAAAATAATTCCAGTCCAAAACAGAGTCCATATGATGACAGCGCGGCTGGCTTAGGAGAGGGCTGATGGCAGAACGAGCTGAACTCCTTTAAAAAGAATTGGCACCAACTAGCGCAGACTACGTAGAGCTCGAAGTAGGATAGGAGGGTAGGACTTTGTCCTGCAATGGGACACATCAGGCTTATGATACTAATAATTTAATAATTATCGCATATACAATAGCAGTTTCCTACACCGCCAGTACTTAATATGATTTGAAATTCAACATCAAAATTGAAAGTGAGGCAATTTATTTCATCGAATAAACTGACTTTTGATTAATAAAATAATGTCTAGTTTTGTGAACCTATTAAAGTTGTCGACCATAAAATTGATTTAATTAAAAAACATTAACAAATCCCTCACGTACTTTATTAGTGACAAGTCAACCCCGTTTCGTTATTGTCCACATTGAATTGTTAAGCACTAATTAATTTCGACCGGACGCGAAATTGACCTATGTCAACAACACAATCGTTTCATTCAGCCCTAAGTATAATACCGTTCAATAGAAATTCAACTTTTATGCAAAGTAATAAAGTTATATATTGTTTGTCAATTAATTTTATACTAGCATGTTTTGTATTGTGATGTAGCAATTGTTACATAATTATACAAAAGTGTACTACAATAAGGTCGCTACGTCCGGCGCGGCGTCTGTATTGCCAGAGGAGAAATTAATGGTGCGAGATGATTTTATTGCACGAAGGAAAATTTTAGTAACAAAGGATCCGTTTTGAAGCAATTTACTTTAGCAAATGTAGTGTAATTTATTTTGAGAATGTTATCTTAACGGGTCACCTAACATAACAACATTTAATAAAGCCTAGAGCAGTTAGACTAGTTAGAGTGTACATATGGTCTATCTTACTTGCATTCTGTATTATGGTGCGAGAAGAAATTATTGTAAAGTATTGTTCTTTGTAATACACATAGTGATGTTTGCTATAAACTAGGTACAATTCTAGAGTCGAATCAAAGAAAATAATTTACACAAATATTTTGATCGTTCTAAATTAAGTAAATAATCGGTTAACTCTATTTAATAATGAAATTGGATATAGAATAAATTAAATTTACTTTGCAAAGTTAACAATTTCAGGAAATTAATCAAGAAATAAAAGCAAGGTTTAACAAGGAAGCAAACTTAAAGTTAAATATTTACAGCGGAACTTAAAAACCAAGGTAATACAAAAAATCTTTTATTTTCTTCATTTTCCCATGTAAATAATAGGTATATACTTCAACTTCCCTATTCAAGTTTAACCATTGAATCTGACAGTGATGTACTGGCTTTGAATGATTCAACAACCTGCGTTGTTGACCTTTCAAGTTGCCCTTTGTGCCCTATATCTGATTTGTATTGAATTTACAGATACACATCGCGACAAGACACATTGCGGTCAGCGTAGCTCTTTTTCGGCTGATAAGAAAATGATAAACTCTAAATTTATTTAATTTAGTCCCTTGGATAAGGTTAAAGCAGGTATCCTTACAAATATTTCTTTTTATAAAGCACTTCGATGGCAAATAAACGTAGGACGTCATCTACCTATACCCCAAGTAGCGTTTCTAGCTAATAACCTATGCATTAGATATCCTGTATCTATACTAATCTACACTCTATTCTTATTATTATAAAGCAGAAGAGTTTGTTCGTTTCTTTGTTTGTTTAAACGCGCTTATCTTTGGAATTACGGGTCGGATTTTGAAAATTCTTTTTCCGTTTGATAGCCCAGTTCTTGAGGAAGGTTAAATTATATGAGGAAGGTTATAACATCACGCTATTGGCGACGGGAGCGGAACAGTAACCAAAGATGTAACTTAACGCGCCGTGAAAGGCTAGTACGAGTATATGAAGCGGAAGAGTTTGGTTGAATGCGCTAATCTATGGAACTACTAGTCGGATTTGAATAGCTCTTTTTGCGTTTGATAGCCCAGTTCTTGAGGAAGGTTATAGGCTACAAAACATCGCGATACTGGTGCCGGGAGTGGATCAGTAACCAAAAATCTAACTTAAAGCAGGTGAAATCGCACCGCGGAAGGCATGTATAATACTTGTTACAGTTCAGGTACTTACACTCACTAAATCATTTACAACAGTTTTGTAACGGGTTTGTCCTTATGATTCACAATAAAAAAGTTAGGAAGGTATAATGACTTTTACCAAAAATACTTAATTTAAGAACAAAACTCTTAAAAAGGTTAAAAGGAAAAGCAATCCAAATAAGTATCGCAGAGGGAAATTAAGTTTGAATTGCTTTGCTGGTACAACTCGTAGAAAAACATGAATATTTTGTGAAGCTTTTTATTTTCAGGAGATAGGAGATTATAATGAATTTTCCCTCTCACCTATCTACACTTTTCTAAATAATATTATTATAAAGTCGTAGTTTTCTTCTGTCGTTTCTCTGCTACGAATCAAAGGATTTTGATACAGTTTACATAACAGAACGCGTTTTATTATTATTAGTTCTGTGGTGTACACTTTCGTTTAGAGATTTTCTTTTGAAACGTTTACGTATAACTAGCTGTCTTTTCAAACATACATTTAACAAATACAAAGTACCTGACTCTGCGTATAAAATAATGTATACGTCAAAGAATTAGTGAAATATTGTATTGTATTGATATAGGTTAGTTTTAGTGGCCACATATTATTCTAACAGCGGGTTCAGCGACAGCGGTAGTTTATAAACTGTTTGTTTTTCTACATCGATAAAGACATAGATTTAGCCAATGTAAAATATTAGAATAATATAAGGTTTATATCCAAACAATGGTTGAAACAAGGCTGTGTGCGACAAGTAAGAAAAACAACAGGATTATCTTAGGTTCTAAGGTTTTAGCTCGTTTATCACTGTAGTGATTTATCTTGACTTTAATATTTAGGTTTAGCAGTAACTCAAGATCTCTTAGGTAGAGATTAGGAAAAGTACGAGAGTTAAACAACAAATAAATAAAATGAAGCTATGATACAAACCGTGGCCATTCTCAGAATTTTATTACTTGTGTTAAAGTTAAGTCAATATGAAAGTTGGTATCTGTTTCTATAAGTTAGGATATAATAAATGTATCAAACGCCATAAAAATATTTAGGACTTTAGTCGTATTTGAACGAGATTCATCAAGATTCTTTTATAGTATTAATAACTCAAATTCATTGATTCATTCACTTATTTCAGATCCTCAAAATAACAAACACAAAATGTCCACCAGTTACATCATGAGATACACGTACTATAATACTTAAGGCGAGGATTTCCTGGAGATAGGCACTCGAAGGTAGATAAAGCTAGCTCAGCCTTCGCCAATACAGTACGACGATTTATCTACGATCATCATACGATGACAGCGGCGGACCCGGCGCGACGTCACGCGTTGACAGTTTGCGCACCGCAAGCTCCGTACGTAAGAAAACTTATGAAACTAATAAAATAAACCAAATAATAAACACTTGTTTTAATAACCATTGACATACTAACAACTAGACGTCGAGTCTACTACAAAAATCATTAAAAAAGAAAAATCATGATAACTCTTTAACTGAGGAAACGGAAGAGAGGACGTTCTAAATTTTACTTTTTGATTACCCAAAAAACTTACATTTTCAACGACAATTCATTTGATATAAAAGTTACATTACACAAAAACTAATACAAAGTAAATGAAACGGGTTTTAAAATTAGTTTAAACTTATCTTTGAGACTAAATTCGATTGAGCCAAATAGCAGACATTGCGTAACTTATAATATACCGAATAATATAATATAACCGAAATTTATACACTAAAGAATGAATAATGAAATATATGATTTTTAGAGTGTAATTCCATCTCGTATAGGAAAAAAACACAAAAGTAAGAACCTGTTTTTAAGCATTTGTGGGAAAAACTCGCCTTAATATATTTATTCGTAGCAGTTCGCTGACGAAGTACACTAATTACGAGAAGAACTAGCAAGTAACTGCCACTCTTTTATATGATAAATTTAGCTACTACCCACACTTAAACTGACTATGAGTTGTAATTTAACCTGACATGCATTGCATACTTTGTAATTTTAATTTATTTTGTAAAATGTGTCGGTACTAACATAGGATAAGTTGTATCTATTACTAACAATTATGAGCCATGGTTACTGGAATAAATTAATTTAATTATTATTATTCTACTTACTATAACTATATAATCTTCTATTGTTTCTACCGTATGAATACCTTACACGAAGAAAAACAACTAATTTTATAACTCATTTTCTTATTTTACGTAGGTACCTAATACATTCTTCAATATAAGTACGATTATGCGGCTGCTTAATTCGCTTCCACATCCTATACGACCCGGCTGCTGACTGGATGATTTATGCTAAAATGAATGTAAAATAATTACAAATTATTTTAATTCATCTGCCTGTGCGATTACAAATTAATTACGTTATTACATACTTTTCGATATATTTTAAGGTAAGTATACGTCAGATTTATATCATCATTTCATTGGTCATTATTATCTATGTGAAACGGTTCTAATAATTAATGATATTACTTTGATTAGGATTAAATTTTTGTATTGGGTCAAAATACTTTGAGATTGACCTATAATAGTACAACGCATAATAGTGCGCTGGCGGCTAACTATTTCGGTTTAATATGATCGTTACTGGCTCGGCTCCTACATGTGATAGGTTGATGTATTCTTGATGTATAGTGCATCTATATTGATAGTGAAAGCTTGAGTAATCCACAATGTAATAGTGAAACCCACATCCAAATCCATTGAGTAGTTCTCATGATTAGCGCGTACCAACAGAGAGACAGATGCTTTCTAGCGACTTCCGTTTATACTATGAATAGATGATGCCTCACTAATTTCAGTAAAGAGTATGAGTTTTGAGGCGATAGCCTTAAAAATAAAACATTTTCCATACAAACTCATACATAACCTCTATTTCACCCCTTTGTAAGGGTTGTTTAGAAAATTAATTAACTTAATTAAATAATTAGTATTTGGCACATTGATTATCGTGCACTGCGTGCACTGTCACCTGTACACGCATGGACCCGTACAACGCTACAGACAATGGCAGCTTACTGGTCATCACAGATTTAATTCGCCCGTGTCAACACGATAAGAAGGAAAAACCTTCAAGATAGCGGCCCGCCCTGGCTTTGCACGGGTGAACATTTTTTTAAACATTTTGGGATAAATAAAGATAGTTTAACTTATAGTTATTGTAATTAAAACTTCCATTACTTTCATAGATGTGCACGCACGCCTCTGCCCCGCAAAAAAAGGCATCTTCGTTGCCCGTCCTCTCTCACGCCGCGTTTCTCACTGCACTCGGCGGCGAGTATTTTTTGTTAATGTTGATATTTTTAATATCGTAATATCTTTTGAATGGAATGTTCGATTTCAATAATTCAAAAAGTAGTCAACAGGTATTGAAACAGTCTTAAATACGAAATAATTTATTTGGATAAGAATTAATAAAATGGTGAGAATAACATCGTCTGATTTTGATCGGAATTTCTATCCACTTTTAAAATGTAAAAACGTAGTTATAGTGACAGAACTACAATAGTTGGACATATGGTCTCGCAAAATTTTTTGTAGATAATGATATGTCCTTTAATATTGTAGAACATTTTTTTGTTCTATCATCAATACTTTCCGCAGCGCATGCGATGAAAGACATTTTTAGCTAATTTTTTTACACCTTGGGTTAGTTTTCGTAGGAATTTCTAAGGATTTCTAAATTTTTCTAGTAACAAATATAGCCTATGTTACTCACTGAGAATGTAGCTTTCTAATGGTAAAAGAATTTTTAAAATGTTAAAAAGCGTCTGCTTGTTTGAAATCGGTCATCTCGAGAACCACCTAAAGATTTATATGCAGTTTTCACTATTGTATTGTAGGTTTTCGAGGAAGGTTAAGGTTATAATACATCAATCTATCACCTATCGGAGCCAAGCAGTAACGATAATAGTAAACCTGGCAGTAAATGGGCAACATCTTTTAGTACCGATGCAAAGCGAGGCGGGGCGCTAGTTATGAATAAGTATCAATTAATCAAAAAACGAAAAATTATTTGAATTAGACTCAGCAATGTGATATTGCAAGTTGTAGCTTCAATCTACTATAATAGATATAGATTATGAAAAAGTATTCCTTCCTAGTTCTGCAGTGATTAATCTATTTTTCTCGAGTTGTCTCTTAACTTGATAAGAGGACACTGTTGATAAGAAAGTTAGAAGACGCTTACAAGTTTATAACTTGTGCAGGGACTATAAAATTCGGTTTTGTTCGAGCCATCTTAGTTTTATTGAGTGTGCTATTATATTGCTGGCTTCTTAATAAAATTAGTGATTACGGCGACTGGGTCGTAAATGGTTATTACAAACGATGGAATTAATTCTGTTGCAAGATGGCTTCTAAGTTTATGTATACTTATTCCTATATCGGCCTTCTACGATGCAGTGCCATTCAAAGTTTTTATGGATTTCAATCTGATACAGCTTGGTTAATTAATCATGTTCGATATCTTTATTTTATATTAGTCGAAATACTGCTGATCCAAGAGCTCAGATTGCTTGGCAACTAATTTAGATGGTTGTGGCAAAATCGACTTGCCTTTTAAATTGTCCATCGTAGTGGCGCATGGCGGCAGACTTATCACAGGACCCTGATGTCCGTTTTGTTACATATTTTTTTACAGCTTTCTCTTGTAATGGCTTCACTTGTAATCTGCGCTTTAACCGCTACCATTCGATTGACAATAGGTACCTTTGTTAAACCTGAATTATTCATGTTCATACATAATATCATTTATACGGTAGTAGGTCCACGCTGGTTTCAGCATGAATGGGCCGGATCGTCTGGGGAAGTACTACCCTCTCATAGAAGATCGACGTAAGAGTAGTAGTATCCGTACTACTGCGTTTCGCTCGGTGAGTGAGAGCGCCGGAGGCCCAATTGCCCCCCTTTCCTCTTTCCTCACCTCACTCATTTCCTTCGATTTATTGATTGATATTGATCATTTATATTCAAAAAAATGTACCTACATTATATAGCTTTAAAAACTGTTTTTATGCTACATAATTAAACTTTATGAATAATAAAAGTATAATCCTTATGTTCGTCAACAAGATTTTTTTAGTGTTAATAACCGTAAAAAGATTAAAGTAGCGTTGATGGAAAATTTATTGTCAATCTTAAAGTTAAGATCGTAGCTCCACTACTTAGGTTTGTTCCTCTTTGATCTTTTGTATCTCATTGCAAGAAAATACAAAGTTTTCTTTTTATTATTAGAACTTTACAAAGGATTAATTCTACGACTACTCGTATTAGGAGGAACTTTCTGTTCGAAGGCTTTATCTTCAATAAAAAGTCCAGCTAAAAAAGTAACTTCGTCCTATCATTATCATGATTGCAACCAAACGTCGACTTAGGCCTTCCTTAAGTAATGTTATCGAATCAGAGAACCGATGGGTAAATTGAGATTCCAACATTCTCACTTATAGAATAAAACGCTATACAGATATGACAATATTCTATGTCAGGATACCTTCCCGGTCGATCGAACTATTACTAAAACCAAGAAGAATCTACTATCGTAAACTAACCTACGCTACGTGTGTACTTAGGTCATAGATTTTTGTTTATCAATGACTTAGGTGTATAAATAAAACAATTAATATTGCACTAGTAACATTTTATTCAACATCTGATATCGGCAATACAGCATTATTTTTAAATTACTGACAAGTACATCACGTAGCACCTTTTATTTTGTAGAAACTAATTTTAGCGTTAGTGGTTAATAAATAATATGTAACCGAGTACGTTAGGCGGATCCGTTTAGAAAATTACTGTGAATTATTGTTTCCGTTCAGTTTTATAACCCACTGCAATAAATTATTGCTTTGTCAAAGATTATTTTACATCCGAAGTTTCATCTATAATTTTACTAATTACTTAGGTACTTACGTGCCTATGTAATCGGAAAGGATAATATTAAAAGTACATAAGTTATTTTGCCTTACTTTTTAAGCTAAATATTGTTAAAGTATTTAATACTGGAAATAGTAATTCAATTATAGTAGAAACGAAAATCACTATCTTCGAGTTTGAGTCATATTATTATGTTCTGCCTTTTTCCAATATTACCGCGAGACTTACAACAGTTTCATTTCATTAATTTTATTTCAACGCTCGCTGCTGAAATGTATGTTTTAATATTTATTTATGAGTATATTTAAACTCTTGGAAAGTTTAAACTACTTAGGGATGACACTAAACTTTTGAATTGATTTTTAAAACAGACTATTATGTAAGCACAGAATTCAAAACGGACATTATTCATGAGATAATCAAAAGCTTTACCAATAACTAAGATCTTTCATTACCGTACCAGGAATTAGAAATAGTTATGCTAAGGAAATACTTTTACAGTTTCTTACTGCAGGTTTAATAATTAATGTGTTAATGAATTTCAAAATAATAACACGAGAGTAACATTAGTTTAATCAAATATTTCGTTGTATGGTTTTTACAGTTTCTGATTGCTGGACGTGCGTTGTGCATATTTGTTACCCAGCAAGGCAGACTTTATTGAAACTCAATTAGTGCCAGGTAGGTATTCGTATTCGTAAATAAGTAAAATACTCATACAAGCTAGTAAATGAAATTTAATTTAAATGTTTACTGTGTGGATGTTTTATAATGTTTTTTATTGTTGGTTACATATATACACAACAGTAATAAAATATTGATACATTATACAATTCAAATTTACAAATATAATTCAAATTTAGATTTCGTGTAGATATTTGTTTTGTATTATTGTTTTATTTTAGTGGCTAATTTAAAATTTAAAATTAAATGAAATCTATAGGTCAATCGTTTTAAAGAAGAAGTAGGTACTGGAAATAATTTACGTTTAAGAAGATTATAGGGAACTGCTACTCATGATGAAGATACTTATGCTTTACATAAAGTTGTAAAAGAATTTGCTAATATGAATTTTATAAAGATTATTATCCCTTTTATAGAGATTTCTGTTACCGTAAGAGCATACTCCATTAAACTATATTATGTGTGTAATGCAAGCAAATGATTTAAAGTTATACTCGGGCACAGGTTGCCCAAATTGTCCAGGTGGGTATTCTCTGATAGTTCCGAGCTAGAGTGCAAGTGTGGTGCCAATCCTCAAACGATACCTGATTTAGTGCCATTCGTGCCCAAACAACTGCACGCAGAAGGATCTTATAAACGCTGACAATCAGTAGTCGTAGCTGAGTTTAGATTGACACCGTGTTAAAAGGAACTGCTGTTGACAAGAAAAGAAGAAGTGTAAAGCGGAATAAACCTGTCGCGCTACCGTCGAGCCCAAGAGAAGACACGACTGACTTTAACCCGATGTAATAACAGTAACATCGACGTAACTCGAACAGCAGCCTATATCTTGGTATATAGGTGGTATACCTATATACCAAGATATAGACATATATGAAGCTATAGCCAGCTGTTGTAGCTAGTGTAAATCGTACGTTGTACCTAATAGCTGACTGACATTGTTGACAGACTTGAGTAGGTTTAATGACCTTGTTAATGGCGACATGAACGACAGCTGGGTTGAATGAAGTTTGTTTATTAATTTGTTTTGCTTGAAAATTGCTTTAGAATAATGGTATATAGAAATGTTCGATTTTAATTAAACTATGTATATACGTGTATTAACTATATCAAAATATTAATTGTTGGCTGACCTTGTTGCCTATTAGTAGAATTTTATATGAGAACCTTATAGGGCTTATAATTATGGTATGTTGATAAACTAGGTGTACAGTACGTAGGTACTCAATTTTACTAGAAAGTGGTCTTTAAGTTTCATGGTACCTCAGTCATTTTCATACCTACTAATTTTAAGAACAGAAATTAGTTTTAAAGTCAAGAAGGGCTTGTTTATAAAATGTATCTATATATATATATATATATATATATATATATATATATTTATATACTATATATAATCTCTCGTGGAACTACTTAAAATGAGATCTAAAGTTATTTTAAATAATGTATATATTTAAGTACTAAAAATAACTTACATAGTAAGTCTTATCTAAATCCCAAGGAACAAAACGACGTAGCAGACACGGTTTATTCAAATGGACTATTTTTTTACACAGAAGTTTTGGATCACGGCGATAAATGTTATATTCGACGTTATGACAAGGTCTAAAGTTAGATTAGATACTTGTTTCAAAAAGGATCTACTTAAATATTCTTAAAAAAGTAACAAAATGCCGGCAGGATTCGACTTCTCAAAGGAACTAGAAAAATAAAGTCAAATACGTATACGTATTCGTCTCGCTGTGACATGGGTAGATAGATAGATATTATAATAATACAGTACAATACTAATGTATAGTGACAATAAGTGGTCTTACCGCTAAAAGCAATCGCTTCTAGACAACATTTGTATGGACTTAAAAAAAAGAATATTTGAAGTCACAATGAAAAGTCTAATTTCCATTGTCAACCTATGACCGCATTCTTTGTGTACCTAATATAAAAATGTATATTAGTATATTAGTAGTTATTTAGAAAATGAATTAATCTAATTTCTAAATGATAAGGAAATGACAAGAGACCGGTTGCGATATAGCCCATTTAGTGAACGACATATTTACTATTCCTATCTAAACAGGTAGGGTAATATCCGATCCCCGAGGAGATATTTGTCGCGATAGACCAGTCGAATCTATATTTTAGCTTCCTATATGTAAAAAGGTTATTGAAAGGTGTAGGCATCATTACCTTGAGTTCTCTACGTGAATGCTAGTAGGTATAAATAATGAAGTCACAAATTAATATTGTCCGGTATTTGGGTGGAAAATAAATCAATCTAAGACTGTTTAGTCTGTGTAATTCATTTGAGCCACTAAATACTACTTTGGGTGAACTTCGGGTTCGTTAATTGTACTTTTGTGAAGTTCTTCGCGACGATAAAATGTGGATAGAATGACTTAAATTGAAAGGAGTAAAATATTGTGTAAATATTGTATTGTGGAAAGGATGGATGGAAGTAGGATAATGAAAGAGATTTATGGAGCGGAAATGACTGGTAAAATAGGTAGACATACGCGGACCCAATAGGTGTTGTGTTGACAGGACACAATTACAAGCACCCGTAACCGACGTGTTTGTATAAAAAGATTGACGAATGTTTAAGAGGCAAAGGAGGTATGTTCGGATCGCAGCGAATGGCATTCTATAGTCTCTGCTTACTCCATTAATGGAAGAAGGCGTGAAGTTATAGATGTATGTCTTCGACGACACGCAGGCGCAGAGCTTGTTACCAAGCGTGAGATTCACTTTAAAGTCAACTGGTTTCAACTACATACCTCAAAAGGTCAATATATAGTTAGGTACAATATGAAACATTCTATTTTATAAGTAGGTAAAAAATAGATGCAGTTCTTTGTTTTTGCAAAACGACGCCTCCCCTAAATAGCGCCGACAAACTTGCCGAACATCATTAAAGTTTGGTCTCTAAAATACCCTACCGATTAATATTTAAGCTTTTAATCAACGGTGATTCAACTTAAAGTCAATCTAGTCAATTATTTGCTCTGAATTCGTGTCAAAGCTGCCGCTGAATTAATGTTCTATTCCACCTGCAACTGACGAGCTAAACTCAACTGAATTCGAACAGTTTGGGAGGAAATGTCCTAAAGTTTGGGCATCTATCTCTGCTTCGCTGAATCTTGTAGAATAGTTCAGTGTAGTTCGAGGATAAATAGAAAGCGTTGGTCGTAGTGGCAATGATATTATTTTATTAGTAAAATAAATATATGGTACTAATACTGATTTTAAAGCCTTTTCAGATACAATTTCTCTAGAAGTTTTAGAAGCACCATGGCGTTTTTAGAGGGAAAAAGGATGGTATAATTAACAGTTTTTGTGAAAAGCCCATGAAGTTAATAATACTAACTAGCTTAGCTCGGTTGTTTTTGCTCTACCAAGAATTATCGGCGTCTGTCTCATCTAGTCTCTCTTGTGACAACGATGTTCGCAGACAAACACAGATTTTGCGTTATTACATTTTCTGTTATTACAGTTTAGATTAATTTACAACGGAACTACTTACATTAAAGAAACCGCATCGCGAAATTGAAGTTAGATTTTAATGGCTATAACTTTTTTATCGCAATCTTGATGTTAAAAGTAAATTTTGAATGTTAGTTTTAGACAAAACGTACATTGCCAACATAATACCTTACTATTCATATTTCTTCACGGCGCGGCACCGCAACGTTCCGCATTCGTGGATAACGTCGAAAGTGAACGCGTACAATTAAAGATCTAACTTCTATTGTTTTATTACATCATTACTTCATTGAATAAAGCGATAACTTGCTTAATAGTAATTAGAAGTGTTGTGACCTTAATTAAAAGTGGCTCACTCTAAACAATATCTAGGTACTATTAAAGTACGAATAAATTTCAATAATTTGTTTGACAGTTTGCAATAAAGTTTTATTATTTAGTCTATAAACACGAATATGCAGGTACACGTCAAACGTACAGTTTCAAGTAAAATTCACGTTGATCAACTTAAGTAAACAAGGACAGTTATTTCAATAGGATAAAAATATAGGCGTCATTTGTATCGCATCAAAAAGCTTCGAATTATAGTGGTATAACACGATATCAAATATAATCGATTGATTCGATTTTTTTATGCACTCACGTTTTATTGATGTTTGGTCGATGATTAATACCTTCTCTATAAGAGAAGAGGCCTTTCCCTGCAGTGGAATAATATCGGGCCTATATTATGATGATAAGGCATCGATGATCTGTGATCAAACAGGTACGTTGCAATGTGGTTTGTGGTGTTTATATGACCATCACTTATTGATTTATCAATTGGCAGACGTCAATCAACCAGAGTAACTACTCTAAAAGTGAAATAAACAATAATTGTTTATTTTATAGCCAAGCTACACTTATGGTGCTAGTGTCCTAAAGAGTGGAGACTGAATGGTACTAAACAACACGAAGAAACTGATTGGAATACCAATACTTGTAGGCTTGGAATGTAATAGGAATCTGACACCAGGACCCCGGACCACGCTCGAAATGGTGGATGTGTAGAGAAAAGGACTTATTTATATTTATGCTTTTCTTCGTCATAATTATATCAGCCTAAAGATGTCCACTGGCCTTGACCTTGGCCGGTCGTAAGCCGTCCTTATCCATCAGTTGCCTGAAACTCTTATAAGGTCGTTCGTCCGTATTTGAGAGGAATGCCTACGCTGTGCCTGTGAACGACTTTTTTTATTGGCGACAGTGACAGACGAGCGAACAGTCCACGTGATGGTAAGTGGTAACTGTTGCTCATGGACGACTCAGAGTCCTTATTGTTGCTCCTGCAATACCAGGGACTCTGCAAAGCCGCTGCCTACCGTGAAGGGAATGGGGTAGGTGGAAGAATTGTGGGAGGTGAGAAAAAGGAAAGGAGGGAAATTAGGCCTCCAGCACTCTCACTTACCGAACGAAACGCAATAGTACGGATACTATTACTCTTACGTCGATCATCTATACGAGGTTAGTACCTAGTAGTACCCGGTCGATCCGACCCATTCATGCTGAAACCAGCGTGGATCTTCTACCGCTGTTTATTTCAAGGTACTTGTAAAAAGAATGAGCCTTCCAGAATTGCATATCCAGATTTTTAGGAAGACAGACATAAGTAGAAGGCTTGACGCACATTTTTCAATAAAGTGCCTAAACATTAAAAGTCAGTAGCTGTAAACGGTTAAATATCCTAGTATTTTTTAGTTAAGTAGTTTTTAAATTCATTAACAAACCAACCTTCTTAAAGCAATTAAGTTGTTTGTTATTGTCTTTAAATAGTTCAATTTTAGATGCTTAAAAACAGTAGATTTCTATGCGTTCACTAATAAAACCTACACGTAATAAAGCGAAGGTTATGTACATTACATAAATGCTTATTAAAGTAGACAGCTGCATATATTTAGGCTCAAATAAGGCTATATACACAATATACATTTGTCCGTATGTTCGTTACTACCTACTCAAAGAAATTGCATATTTCTAAACCAGTGTTGATAAGTTTTGTAAACACACAGTAGGTACTGTCCAAATATAAACTTACTTTAGAGCTTTCTGTTGGCCTCGTTTCCGGTCAAAAATCAGAAAAATAATAAACCCCATAGTAGTCAATAGAACTGTTGGTTTGCATAGACTTTATAGCTCATATAATTAAGAATGTTTAAATTTGCTAAATCAATTAAGAAAAAGGGAATATTAATGAGTACTTCTTATTTTATTTTATGATAAGAACTGTTGTCAATGGGTCAGTATACTTACTTGCTTACTTTTATTATAGTTGAGGTTACCTCACGATATTTTCTTTCATGTTGAAAAAAAAAACATTGAGGGGTTCAAAATATCAGGAGTGTTACAAATCAACTTGTTATTTATTACTTCTTATCACCACATACCCGCACACTCATACACAACTTATTCACAAAATGATCAATATACGCGTAATAATAACCAATGCGTATTTTATTTTTGTACCGTATCTAATAAATTGGGTCTTCATATTGTTAGGTCATTTTAAAAACTGACCCATATGGTAAAACGACAATGCGCGAATGTATCAATTAGGAGATGGCTATTTATAAAAAAAATATAATGTAAAAATAGGATTTTGATTCAAAAGTAACCAAAAATAAATATGTTATACTCTTCTCAGCCGTTTACTCTTGACAAAGTAGTCGTGGTCTCGCGTGTTTCCCGGTAGCGTCTCACTACTGTTCTCTATCTGTCTCTGGAGGAAGCTTGTTTTGCGCATTCATTGTGAGGTTTTTGGGTTAGAACCTTGGTCCAACGCAAAGGGGATCGTCCTCTGGATCTGCAGCCATCGACTCGGCCCTGTACGACTACGTTACACTATTTCGTTAAATATTAATAAAGTACAAAAACTACCTACAACATTAACTAGTATAGTAAATGTGTGCCATGAATAACCAACCATGACGAGCGGATCGCTATTTTATACAACTCGTAGTAAAGTAGAATAAGTACAATACTGGAGGTGAGTAAACTTATAATGTACTATTTCAACACACTACGTATTTGATTATTATACTCTCATCAGGAAATGCTAGGTAAAATCTTATTTTACATTTATTAATTAGGTAAGTACGTAATTTAAATGAAACTTCGTAATTTTTAACCAACGAAAAGAAACACTGAGGAGGTTCACAAGTCGACGCGTATATTTGTTTTTTTTATTTATGACCACGGATAACTTTTTACAAAGTATTTCAATTTTAATAACTCTTTTTTTATTGGAAAGAGTATACCCCAAAGTTAGTCACATATAAATTTGAAAATAAAAAATCTATCCCCTTAGGGATATATTTTTTTTTAGGAAAACGGGATGATTCTTGATTATTAGTAAAAGTAGGATTATATAACAGTTTATACGTAAAGTAAGGTAGATACGTATTTTATAAGTAATCAAAAATTAAGCATGTAGTCAAAAAAAAATTAAAACAAAAACATTTTAACTAAAAAGTTAAACCGCCGAGAAAGAAGTCTTTATTTTATTAACCTTAATAACTAATGGTATTCTATTTAAATAGAATATCATTGTTAATAACTAAGTTCTACAACTAATGTAAGTATACCTAAGTAATTTTGTGTCAGCGCCAAACAAGCAATACGCCCGTCGCTGTTACTTTTTTTTCTCTACTTTATCGTTTGCGTTCCCCTAAATTAAGATTATCGATTTAAAATTATGCATACAGCATATTTTGTAGTTAAAATAATCAGCAAAGGCTGCTTTTCAAGACAACAATTAGACTGGTTAGCAAAGTTTGGGTCTACACAGGTAAATATTAAAAGTCCAGGTTTCCTCACGATGTTTTCCTTCATCATGCGTCAGTAATGTCCAAGATAATCTTAATAATTACATATGAATCTAAATATTACATTGGTACTTATCCGATTTCGAGCCCACAACCTCGTGTTTACGAATCGGGTGCCTAAACCACTGGACCATCACGACTATTATTAGAATAGTTCAATGAATATTAAAGAAAATATTCTAGCTGCTTTCTGTATCACACTTAAATTCATATAATACTCTTTCTGTCTAAAGATAACATGAAACTTAAGAGCCGCTTAAATTTGACTATTCGTTCCGTATTTGAGACTATTAATTTATTATTTAAACCTTTCAAATATTTTGGCTACCATCTACGCCATTATCGTAATACTCTACATTAAACTAAATTGTAACAAACATTACAAACAAAACGCAATTTCCTTTAAATTTAAAAGTCATCACCTATGCGTGTACCGAAAATGTCAACGAACCCTATAATTATGTGAGTTTGTAACTGTGAATGGTCTTAATATTAGACGGCAATGAGGGACAAGCTACTCATACACAAATACAGAAAGTCAACTAAGAACACAGTACCGTTTTGTTGACGGGAGACGGTCGCGACGGTCTGCGGTGACACATGCAAATGACAATTTCGGACATTATGTTCCGTCAGTCTTGTTTACCTTTAGGAATTCGCTTTAGAATGTATTCACTTCTAGTTTCTTTAGTATGCAATGCATAGCAATGAATCCGTTAACGCTCGAACTCCAGTTTAGCATGCACGTGAAACAACCTGTAATAAATTGCTATTGTGTACAAAGGTACCGCTAATAATCGATCACTTTCAACACACGTTTTGAACAGGTAAGTTGATAAAAAACAAATTCTATTCGATTAAAAGAAAAAAGGTAACGCGTGAAATAAATTTTTCGCAGCAGGCCAGACGGGGTCACTGCGTTCATTGCGCCAAGTAAAATATAACCGAAATAGCCGACTTTATTTGAATATCATTGCAGAATTGTTTGCGGTTAATCCCTTTAATTTATTACTGACCCGTGCTCAGTTCTAATTTCATTCTTAAAGTTATGTTCGGGTTGCTTGACGTAGATATTTAAAATTTCACTTAAATGATCATCTTATTAAGCAGTTCATGGGGATTTATGTAGATGGTTTATTTTTTTATAATTTAATTTTTCTTTGCATTTAATTCTAACAACAACTGAGAACAACAATCAAATAATGTGATAGATCTATGATGGAGGTTTACAAACAATAGAAGTTTATCTTGACGTCATAACACGAGAAATTAAAAAAAAATACATATGAATCGTAGAAACCTCAATTAAAAGTCTAGCCAAACAAGCCAATTTAAACAAACATAAATAATTATAATATTTGATTGCTCTAAAATAAGTACTTGAATCAAACAGTCAATAATTCAAAAGATTCTAATTAAAAACGTTCGAGAACAATTAAACGCAAATGTTTTAAGATCAAGATTTTAAATTAAAATCATATTCAAACGAAATCTGTAATTAGATATTTATAGATTGCAGTAGCGAAGAGTCACTTTTCCGAGGAGGGAAGCCGGTGAGACTAAAATATTTTGAGTTTCGGAAGGCTAGTTAGTCTTTGAGTAGACACGCAAGCAGTGATACGTAAATAAGGAGGTCAGGACATATTTTAAAAGGTAAGCCGACAGGAATCGTGTTATATGGACGCTTCGCCACTGATAGATTGACTTCAAACAATTTTCCCAAAACGTTATACATTATGTTTTTAAATGCTCTGTAGTTGTCGACACTGAGATACAAAATATGTATATCAAGCTTAACTTGTTAACATGAAAATGCAGCAACGAACTGAAGAGCCAGTTTTACACGCAGTGAGGCATGTGCTAACAGAACACCAGCTCACTGAGGGACAGTAGAAATTTTGTGAAAGTACGAAATGCACACTCCGAACAAAGGACCAACATAACAAGGATGTGGAAACATTCCATTGTGTGTCCAGATGATATCTTTATTGTTTACTCTGTCCGGAATAGAAGTAAAAAGACTAAACTTTTAATTCCTGCTTTCGCATAGGCTAGGTTTTAAAAATTGTATAGAATCTATAATTTAATAGGCGGAACAATTTGTAACTCTTTAGAAGTTAGTTCATTAAACTTACCGATAGCGATGACAGTGTAAAATATTAGTGTTGGAATATTTAGTACTGAGCGCTAATACCAGAGTAAATTTATACATAAAATAGGTAAGTACAGCAGAGCTACTGACTTATGTCAGAGTACCTAAACATTCGTATAATAATTATCATTTCAACAGCTGTTGGCACTAAACATACCCTGAGACAAAAAAAGCTTAGGGGGACATCGCTACTTGAACTAAATTTATAGCATTTATAAACAATGACATCAAATCAAAATCAAATCATTTAATCAGTTTAAATAGAAGGGGCAAATCAATAGGTACTAAAAATCTAGTTTTTACTTTGGTAGAAGTCGATATATTTTCTATCAAACGATTCTCAAAATTATGATTTAGCTACATTTCAAAAGCTTTACCCATTCTGGTTATGGAATATAGCGGTACCACCTTAATTTTCAAGTTACGTAGGTTCTTGAGTAACTCGTGTCCCTTGAATAGCCAAAGCGTGCCTTATCAGTCTTATCACAAGTGCTATACCACTTGATTAGGGCAAAAATGGCTATTATCATTGTCTACTCCTGAGCACGCAATTCATGCTTGAATTGGCTACTTGACAATTCAAGCATGAATTGCATGAACAAAGCCTTGCCGCTGCTTTGGTATAAAAAGATAATAAACGTCGATTACTTTCTTAACTTTTAAGTATAAAGTAAAATTTGAACATAAAATTGATAAATCAGGCAGTTTATAAAAAAATAATATCTACAAATTCTCTGAGTTTGAGTTTCGACGAGACAACGAATCGAGCTAACGCCGCGGCAGACCATGAAAAATATGGCGGATTGAGTTGGACTCGAAGAGTATGAAGATCTAGGTGTCCTTTGTCCAATATTGTCCAGCAATGAGATAGTGCAGGCTAACAATAACAGTAGTAGCAGTGGCGTGCACTCCATATAGGCAGAAAGGCACTGCTTACCCTAATAATTAATTGCTTGAAATCACAATTTTAGCAACATAATTTAATTATGCCTACCCTGTTAAAAATCTATAATGCCTACCCTGTCTAAAATCTCTGTGCACGCCACTGAGTAGTAGGTACCAGTTAGGTTTTTTTTCCTTTAATGGCATTCACATCTCTTGTGTGTGAGACGTATTATTACGATGTTATATAAAAGTTACGCACAGGGAAAATGTTCGGTGTTTAATTTTGAAAAATGTCAGAATTTTGGTCCAGGACACCCACGCAATACCTCAAACGTACGAGTCCTAAACCATACTCCTAATGATCGTTAGTTACGTTTTGACTATAAAATTTTGCGCTTTTATCTATTTTTGCTGCTAAGTACTTCAAACAATTGCTCAATTTACAACTAAATTTTGACAATTTTGATTGATCATTGCACAACAAAGACAAAGTGGCCAGAGCCCAACACAATCAGCGCTGTTTTTATAACTTTTTGTCATTTCAACAATCTTTGTGCGATTTTAAATAACTATAATCTAGTGATTTTACGAGTTACCTTCGAACTAAAACTTAAGTAATTTACTTATAAGACAACTGATCGTTATCGCCTACTTAGGTATGGCTGGGTAATTAAACATAATAATATTTATTATACCTCTAACTTGATACCTACTATGCAGTTACGATAGACAAAGGGTAGTAAATAGGTATAATTATTTAACTGACTAAATAATATTTGTGTACAGTTTAGGGTGACAGCACATGTACACTATACCTAACTGTATTTTGTATGAAATGTCTAAGTTTCGCGTTAATCTAAATTTAAATTTAACGGTTACTATCGCAGAACATTTTACTCAAACTACGTAATATACGGTTACAAATTACTATGTCTATAAAAACGGGTATCGCGTTGATTCGGTCATGGATACGTAAGATATATAGTGACGTAATTACTGTAATTTGCACGTGAGTTTTACGCGGCGTGGATGTAGATTTATAAGCTTTTATACTTATACTATTGTACTCACTTGATACTGATGATTCCTTAGAAAGATTCCGAAGCAAGTTTCTTTTGGTTTTTAAAGCATTATTTAATGAGTTTAAAGATAAGTACACTACATATTCTTTACAGCTTAAGCTTAGCCATAGCCACCAAAAAGCATGAAAAATAATAGACGTGTAAAAGTATGTCAAAAAATACCTTTAAAATATGAAGTTTAGGGAATCTGTTTTTGTTTGTTGTTAGTCCTTACTTTTCTCAAACATACATAACTCTTAGAAGTTAGATTTTATTTTGATGTAGATTGATAAATCTGAGAAAAGATATATACTCTGATAGCTTTTAAGTGTTTTCTTTATATCATATTTTCATGTCATATTTAGAATTTAGTCCTATTTTTGCCCGAGTGCCGCAATCAAGAACGCGAATGTTTTTCGAGCATATGTATCTATGTAAGTATGAGGGTTGTATGTCTATTTCTTTGGCCCGCTCTTACAGCTTAAATGGCTTGATAGGTTTTAACCTAAGAGGTGTCATTAGATTCGTATTGATTGTGGGAGTGTCATAGGATACATAATATTCCTTTAAATGTAGCGTTAGCACTAGAAAATAAATTGGTTACTTCATTTTCAATTTGTTTTAGGCAGACGGGCTTATATATTTTGCTTGTTCGCAATCTTGACGAAATAGGAATTGTCTATAAAAAAAGAAAAGTAATTATAAATTGTTTATCAATGCACAGCTGACTCAAAACTTTCTTTTTATCAAGTTCTTTAAGGCATCCGTCTTAAACTTTGTTGACAAACAACTTGTTCCTTATTACTTAGGACAAGTTAAAAAATGCGTCCCAGTTTCTAAAGTTAATACATCATCCGATCTTGTTTTAGCAATTGGTCACGTTCCCACAGCGCAAAAAAGTCGCAGCAGATTATCCAATATAATAATATCAATATCACAACATCTACCCACAACGCAATCTAGACCCAAACTACGTAAACATATATTATAGCTTGTGTTAAGGATTCTAGAATGCTATTCTAAAATATTATTAATTAAATCTATTAATACCAACAAGAAAAAAAAAATTCATTTATTAATCATACTGTCATTGCTTGGCTTAGCTGTCTAAAATGCTGCTTACAGTTTTATAACCAAAAGCATCTGTAGAGTCATACATTGAACGGTAGTAATGGTATATTTATACAATTATTTTATTAATGTTAATAATAGTAATTTATAACCAACTAGTAACCTGCCCCGGCTTGGCTCTTGTACAATTATCTATAGATATAATTTGCATGTATTATACATATAATCAGGAAGAAATTCTCTGTATGATAGTTAAAACCACAAAATTCGTTAAGTAGCTTAGAAGATCTAAGCGCAGACAGCAGGACCGACTTTGTTTTAATACTACATAAGTGTATGTATATATTTTTTGATTGGGGAAATCATCGTAAGAAATCCAGAATAATGATGAAATGATGAACTTAATGTGTCATGAGAAAAATGTGTAGTGCTCATGGTTTCCATATTGAGAAGAAGTCCTTTACTGCTATTTTAAAAGTCAAGAAAAATCTTAGTAAATGTAGATAAAGTAATAGACTTAGTAGGAGTAAACGACACACTCATATTGATTAGCTGCAAAGAGATTTATTTATTTAAATATAAGGATCTCCAACAAAGGCTGTACACAGGTACAGGCACTGTAACAGGGCACATATAAATATATAGTATTTAAATGTCTTTGTTTAGTTGCAATTTTGTGTAATTTGCAAAGAACATCCAACCAAAACACTTAACTCAAATACTTACCAAATTAAATCTGTGATCATCAATTCTCTTGTACAGTATAAATTCTACATAGCCCAGTCGGTACGCGCCCTTAACAACATTTCCCAGTGAAATTGATTTTAGCTAGCTTCATTAAGTCGACGGCTCGACTAGGCAATTTTAGTTGGAAGTTATTTAGTTCGTGTTGTTATTTTAAATAACGCTTGAGATAGTGCGACTATGCCAGAGCTCGGCTGGACATGACCGTGCATATCATTTGATGTTGGGATAAATTTACGTTTTACACAAATGTTTATGAAACTTTTATGAAGAAATACATAAAAGTGAGAGACTCTCTTGAAAATCTGATGAATACGTTAAAATTTTTTATGATGTATTTTTGTCTTTGCCACGGGTATAGGGGAAACCATTATTGAGTGCGCTAGTAATATAGGGGCCTAGATATCACATAATTAGAAAAATATACACGCTTATTAATATGCAATGGATCTTTCAATGCTGAATCGCTTTTACAATATTAATAATGTAATTTATGTATAATATGTATGTACGTACAAAAAAAAAATGTTTATAAGTAGTTTATCAGATGTTTAGTACCCATATCACGAGCAAATATAATTGCTTAATTTAGGATTAGATGGCGCTGTGTGAATGTGGTAGAATATTATTATTTCCTTTATTTACATCATTTCATATTATTTAAATTTTTAAATACATATTTATAAAAAGTGAAGAATATACATTTAAAAATATAAAATAGTTTACCACCAGCATCGAGACTAGAGTCCAAGCTACCGGCAGTTAGGCTTCCAGAGATAGGAACCTCCTCACAATACGTGCCGTGTCAAGCAGCACTGCCTTCTGAATCTGGCTCTTGACCTATCCACCTAATGCGAGCCTCTTTAGGTGTTGGTCGAGGCTCTTTGCTATTAAGCCATTTACAGTAACAACTATCGGTACAACGACAGCTGAATCCACCTCCCACATGTCGACAATCTCATGGGCTGAGTCGAGATATTTTATCTGTTTATCTTTCTCAGCTTTCATGTGATTCTCGTCATGAGGGACAGTAATATCGACTATCATTGCAAGGCGCTCGGAACGATTCACCACTACGATATCAGGCTTGTTTGCTATAATAGTCCTGTCTGTGATGATGGAGCGATCCCAGTACAATGTCGCACGACCATTCTCGAGAACCGGCTCAGGGTTATATCTGTAGTACGGCACTTCGATGTCCACAAGTTTGTATCGCAAAGCAAGTTGCTGGTGGATAATCTTGGCCACTTGGTTATGTCTGTGCAAGTACTCTCCGTTAGCAAGACGCGAACAGCCGGAAACAATATGCCTGAGAGACTCATCGGGGCGATGACATGCTCGACATATGTCAATAGTGCCGTCTTTCAGGATATATTTCCGGTAGTTGTTCGTCATGATAACTTCATCAGCAATTGCACAAACAAACCCTTCGGTTTCTCCAAAAAGATCACCGAAGCGTAGCCAGGCCACGGAAGCAGAGTGGTCCACACCAGAACTTTGTAAAGCTCGAAAGAACCTTCCGTGGAGCTCCTTGCTTTGCCATACCACGCGGCGATCATCAACACCGAGTACTACAGGCCTGCGCCAGTTCTCTTTAGCCAAGGCAAGCGGGGTAAGTCCAATATCCACTGCACAACACGATGCACATTCTCGCCCATCTTAAGAACGTAGTCTCTAAGGTTGCATATCTCGCGATTGTGGAGGCTTTTGGCATTTAGAAAGCCTCGGCCGCCACATTTTTGCGGAATATACAACCTCATGACGGATGAACGCGGATGATGCATACGGTATGAGGTTAACAATGTGCGAACTCGTCTATCCAGGGCATCCAATTCAGTCTGTGTCCACTTGAGTATGCCGAAAGAGTACAGAAGCAGAGGACTCAACCATTACAAGCGCACACCTTGTTGCCGCCTGACAAGTTAATTTTCAATGCTTTTTTAAGGTGGCTGAAAAAACGCTCCTGTAATGATTGTTTCACATCTGTCTCTTTAATGCCCAACGACTGCGACATACCCAAGTATTTATAGGTGTCTGTGATTAGAAATAGCCTGAGATGAGTAGAATCAGATAGCTGAATTCCATCAGATTCCACTACCCTGCCTCGCTTTACATGCATAACTGCACACTTGTCCGCTCCGAAAGCCATGCTAATAGAATTACTAAAGTTTTCCGTTATCTTTAGTTACTCTTTGAGCTGGGTTTCAGTTGGTGCAAATATTTTCAGATCATCCATGAATAGCAAGTGGGATATTATCTGACCGCCTCTACGCAATCTATAACCTAGCCCTGAACTTTCTAGTATTGAACTAAGAGGGTTCAGTGCTAGGCAAAACCATAAGGGACTCAGACTGTCTCCCTGGAAGATACCCCGCTTAATCCATAACGGTTCACCAATACCCTGAATTCGACGACACTCCGGATAGGCAAGGACCGTTTTCCATTGCCGCATGCATGCCCCCAAGAAGGTGCGTAAGATTGTAACTTAAGTACTTTATATAATTCCAAACCGTGTCACAAATTACCGTCCCATTTCGATCTTAACATCACTATCTAAGATCTTGGAGAGAGTAATTAATTTTAGACTTTCTAATTATTTAGAGAATTATAACCTTTTGTCAAATGGTCAATTTGGATTCCGTACTGGAAAATCTACTGCAGATGCCTTAAACGAATTTACAGAACATATTGTGAAAATTCTAGATGGCAAAAAGAAGTGTCTTACCATATTTTTGGACCTTGCAAAGGCCTTTGACACGGTTTCTATTCCCATTCTTACCAAAAAGCTACATCTACTGGGTATAAGAGATGTTCAACTCAAATTATTTACTGATTACCTAACAGGTAGAACCCAAAGGGTCAAAGTGGCTAATTATATTAGTGATAGTTTGCCTGTTTGTCATGGTGTTCCGCAGGGCAGCATCTTAGGTCCAACACTCTTCATTGCATATATAAATGAGTTAACACAACTTAAAATCGACTACTGCAAAATAATATCATATGCAGATGATACGACCCTGACATTCCATGGTGATACCTGGAGTGAGGTTTACGAAAAGGCCCAAAATGGGTTTAATATTGTTACCCATTGGCTTGCTCTTAACAGCCTTTCTCTAAACACGGAGAAAACTAAGTATATTCCATTTGCAATCAGAAATTCTGTTCATTCTACAAATATTAAAGTTAAAATTATAAGTCATAAGTGTTATAGTAATTCAAATAACACCCTAACAAGTCCATGCGCATGTTTAACTCTCTCCGCTGTGGACTCTATAAAGTATTTAGGAGTAATATTCGACAAAAACCTTACCTTTAAAAACCATATTATTAATGTATCCAATAGAATTAGGAAACTTACTTATATATTTAAACAACTAAGACATGTTGCCACTCGTGATATTATTAAAATAATTTATTATGGGTTACGTCAATCTGTAATATCATACTGTATCACTTGCTGGGGTGGTGCGGCCAAAACTTACAATATAATAGTCGAGAGGGCTCAAAGAGCACTTCTAAAGATTGGTTATCTGAAACCCAAATATTATCCCACCACAAAGTTGTATACAGAATGCGAGGTACTTACAGTACGCCAACTTTTTGTGCAGTCATTAATCATAAAATTACATTGTAATATCTCACTAAATACAACAATTAATCCCACAGCGGATAAGAGAAGAAACCAACCCTGTAAACCAGTACTATGTAGAACATCCTTTGCCCAGAGATTCTATTTATTTTTGGGACCTCGTTTGTATAATATTCTGAATAAAAAAGTGAATACAACTGAAATGACAACGCGAGTTCTTAAGAGTACTGTGAACACCTGGCTGCTAACGCTATCCTATGATGATACGGAAAAATTGTTATTAATAGTATCATAGACAGAGACACGACATGCACTCAAATAATTTAGTAAGCATATTTACATACACACACACACGCATACACGCATACACGCACGCACACCCATACACACATACACACATACACACACATACACACATACACACACACACACACACACACACACAAACACACACACACACACAAACACACACACACACACACACACACATACATACACACACACACACACACACACACACACACACACAGACACACACACACACACACACAGACACAAACACAGACACACACACACACACACACAGACACATATATACACACACACATATTGCATGACAACATTATTTTCTTTTCAATTCATATTGTGTAATTTTTCTTTATCTTTGTTGTTTTTTTTTTTTTTTGTGCCTTTGTAAGAATTTAATTACAGCGGCTGTAACGATACTGAGGATGAGCGCTAATGCCTATAACACAAGATATTTATTTATCTTAGCTTAGGCATTAGTTGTTACACTAATACATACATGTTAATACCTATAAGCCTTTGTGTACAACTGTATTTTTGTAATTTTTTTGGTGCAAATAAACAATTATTATTATTATTATTATTATTATTAACACCCTCAGAAGCCATGAATGCGGCACGGAATCGAATGCCTTCTTATAATCTATCCAGCATGTCGTCAAATCCTTGCGGTTGCGGCAAACCTGCTGGTTAATGGTCATGTCGATAAGGAGGAGCTCCTTAGTACCACGGGCCCCTTTCCTACACCCGTTCTGAGAAATAGAAATGACCGAATTTTTCTCAACATGTTTGGTAATTTGGATTCGAAGAATATAAGAAGTTTATAGACGGATGGTAAACATGTAATCGGCCTATAGTTACTGGGTTCCATAGTACTACCTGCCTTATGGAGCAGATGGGTATTTCCTGTCGTTAGGAACTCTGGTAGCGAACCACACTCTATAGCGGACTGAAATTGAAATGCCAGTAGAACATGTGAGCTACGTAGCCATCCCAGCCAAAAATTGTGCAGTCCGTCCATCCCTGGTGACTTCCAATTAGCAATAGGACGGACCGCATTTGTTACGTCTTTAGCGAAAGTCTTTTATTATTATTATTATAATATGTCAATTAGTGAGTGACAGTGCTTCAGTACCGAACGAAAACTCGAAAATATAAAGAAACTTGGATTGAAGTTTAATAAAGAAAGTTAAAAGCGCACCTGGTATTTATTCTGGTAACTAAATTACAGGTGAAGCTGTCAGCGTTGTTGTGATACAAACGTACTGCCACCTATTAGCTATAGCTACAATAATAATCTTCTATATTACTTGTAAGTATTACACATAATAATAGTTCTGAGAAATCGATTGTTATCAATGTTAGCAATAATTAGCTGTGAAATACACGCGATCGGAAAAAGTAGGTAATTTCAGTTAATGTGAGTAAACATCAGTTTTCTTACCAGATTTTGCGTTGCAAACCAAAGGAACACGTATATTGAAGCTGTACTCTGAATACTAAAGTAAGTTAGCTAAGTAATTACTGGCACTAGTTTTAGAATTAAACCATTAGCATATTTGTTTTATATCATTTTCATTAGTGTGATTACAGGAGAAATAGTAAAATTAAATTTAACAAACTACAGCTATTTTCCGTAACAAGTATTTCTAGTGTTTTACGAATACGCGAAGATACAATAAGAGTTAAGTATCATATTAATAGTGTAGTACAGTTCACCGCCTTCATAAACAAACCCATCTTGATTAATTGCTGAACCAGATGCGTTAGTATAAACAACAGCACGGCCCACGGCCAGATATCAAAGGATTATGGAACCATCTGTTAGATCACAATTGCCAAATTAAGCTGTGATTTGTACCCGTTGGATAAAATGGAAACACGATGCGTCCATTGCAAGGATTTCTACCGAACATGTTCTAAACGTTACATAGATAATTTCTCGTGAAATTGAAGCTGTATATTTGATTTTATGAGAAAAGAATTAACAATTATCGGGTACTATAATAAAATTAAATTATATATCTAGTTAAACTTTCAACAACCAGTAAAGACTGTAAAACCTTGTTAGCTTGACCACAAGGTGAACGATTTACTTACATAATATTGACGTAAAGCAACATTAGCAGAGCGTACGAACTACAGACACCCAATTACCTCATCAATTACCTTCCTTTACCTACTCCTTCTCAATACGTTCTTTTTCACGATCGGCAACGCCTTCCCATATATGTTGACAATATATATGCGGATATTGACTGCAGCAATCTTTTTTGCCATCAAAGCGTGTAAAATATTATATAAGATTTTTTTTCGATGAAGTTTCAAACAATTCTTACATTTAGAAACTATACACAAGACATACAGGACAAAGAAAGTCTTCACAGCACAACATCGTTACGAAAGGTAGAGCACCAAATAAAGGTAATTGATGAGCGGGTGCCCGCATTCTCTCATGAAATTTAGATGAGAAACCACGCCTGCTCGTGACAAATCGGGTACGGGAGATCCATTGCACTCCTAACGAGTACGTTATGTTATATATCATATCAAATTAATAGTAACTTAATATAGTTATGGAATTCACGAATCGATTGCCGGAATTAAAGATCTTTATTTTGCAGATGTATGAAATGTATTATGCTCGAAATTACTGCTCAAATCAAAAAAATAAAATTAAATAAACAATACAAAACAAAGTATACATCTATAAAAAGTTTTTAACAGCGCGAGTCAGTTATTTGCTCGTTTTTTTATATATTGGATACTACATATAACATAAATTAAGTGTACTTAATTGAAACCATCTACTATGACTCGATTGGTGTATCACTTATCAAATCAATCCATAATCCAATTGTTTTAGATTGGTTTCATCATTAACGACTTGGGACTGACTATTTAACCTAATTTGCATAGAACTTATGCGATAATCTATCCCGTGATTGGCAGTCCGGTGGGTTGTTTAACTGCAAAATCGATCAGTAAACAACTAGTTCACGACCTCATTTTCATAGAAATAATTAATCAAATCGGCCGAAACAAAGACGGATTCTTGTTAAAGTTGAAGTTAAATTTGGATAAGTTCAGATCGAACCAATGAATTTCTAAGTGATATGTTTAATCAAAGCTTTTAAATTAACCCTAAAAGCGAAGGCATTAGAAGAAAACATCTAAACAACAAAACAGATTAGATATGTTCAGAATTTCAGAAGCACCAAAATTTTGTTAACAATTAAAAAAATAAAATTATTAAGTAGGTATACAAACTTTTTAGCGAAGACCTTGAATTTAAAATTCCAAAGTTTTACAAAGAGACCATTATTTATTTATTCCACAAAAAACTAAGGGCCGCTTCATTAATTTCAAATTCCATTTCTACATCATTAACAGGAGTAAAAGTTTGTTAACAGTCTAATTAAAAATGTTAGGCTCGTGAGTCTCGTGACCAAATATTTATTAATTAATTTATACCTACTTAATCCATCTTAAATATTAGGTTTGTTCGTGCTATTATGGATGAAGTTGTAATGACGAAGATATTCTGAGTGCCAGAACAGCTTACTGTTGCCTAGCCTGATAAATCTTTCAACGACTCATTCAAGTGAAGACCAATATGACTGTGAGGGTAGTAAAACTGGAGTCGCGTCACAATGTAAACTTTGCTTCATTCGTGGTTCGAGTTCCAACTGAACAGCTGAAAACCTTCACACGAGAGGACTTATGGCCGAGCGGTCTCAGGTTTAGACGGTTCCGCGGAACGCTACATGATACCTTGCAACAGCGCAGCACGTCGCCGACGTAACGTGCAAACTAAGTATTAGGTTTTTAAATCGTGTTTAGTTTATAATTATAAAATATGTATGATAGCCTCTAAGATATATATATATATTAAAATTGTAATCCCGGTGGTGTCCAAGCCACAAGCACTAGCTTAGTTTGGGACCAAAGGAAAACTGTCTATATTCTATGTAATTTATGTTTATTAAATAAATCAATAAATAAATTTACGGCGAATCTACGACTCTCTCAACTGTCTTTAGAGCACTGACCTATCTTGGTTTACTAACTCCGGGGATCTCATAACAAAAATTATCATAGTACATATTTCACCACAATCTCTCATAAAAATATCAATTTACAGACTAGCATACGTAATATAAACTAGTCTTAGTATATACATAAGTAGGTACTATCGAACCTAGTGAATCATGACCCTATCATAAGCTCATTTTGTCGATTCATCAAAATGCAAGTAGGTCAAAAATTCTCCTGAAAACAGATTTCCTTGGCAACGAGCTAGTTATCATTTTATTAGACACTGACATTTAATTTTTACCAAGTAGACTATTGATAAGATGTTAAAAACGTTCTAAGTGCTAACACGATAGATCAAGTTGTCATCTTTAAACGAATTATCAGTAGAGTAGATCATGATGCACTTAGTTCGATTGTACTTATATGAGGTAGGTTCGCGTATCAATAATCTAATATAGTAGTTATTGCGTGTACCTACATATTCGTATATGCAGGGCGTGTGAAATTAAGCACTTTTTAGCGCCACCTCGCTACTCAAATTGAGTCGTTATTGCATTATTGTGCTCTGATATATTTTTGTGTACGACGTGAAACAATGTTTAAAGTAATATCGCGTGCATCCCACGACACTAACTCTGGCGGACTAATTAACAACAAAAACAGTTGTTAAATATGTAACATGTCAATAAAGTATAAACTCATCTCTTATTCCGTAGACTTGGTCTTTAGATGAAGTCCATATTAAATCACGGTCAATTGATTTGCAGAAGAAATACAATGAAACCAATCCTTTACTCAATGTAACTGTATTTATAGTTCGTATCGATAATTTTGGCAGGCCCAGCGGAGAAAATTAACGGGAACGTACCCCAAATTGGGACTGACGGATTGACACAAAGGGGCGTGAAATCGTTGACAAGAACCAAATAAATGTCAAAGGGCTGTCGGAAGATTGATGTTCAAATTCCATTGCGGGTTTGAGCAAGGTGGCAGAAAATTTATTAGTTTGACGGTCATATGTATAACACGACTGATTTTGTTATGTTATCGCTACTATGTAAGGCGTTATATTATGAGAATTCAACAGTATGTTTCGGAAGGAATTTGTTGAATCTGAAGTAGATTGTTAATTTAAATTAAGCTCTGGAATGATGTGAATTTCAAAATCATTATAAGGTATACATTATAATAGTGTATTCGTAGGTTGATATGTATTAAAGCTGACAAAAGAAAAAGCGGCAAAGAATAATAAAATTGGGAAAAAATACGTCAACCCTTGCCCGAAATATAGCAATAAGCTCGTTTCTTATTAAATTGAACGTAATATAACCGGCATTGTAATGTGTAATTTGTGTCATACCCATGTTTGGTATCACATAAATTACACGTTACAAACTACACATAAACTAATAAATATTACTCAGAGCTAAGTAGTGAGACATAAAGATGAAGGGTATAAACTCGGGTTAGGTGATGATATAATATATAAAATCTTCATCTCTATTTCAGCTAAAAGAAATCCGCAGTAACCACTAGCAAGCTTCTCTACCTAACCGCTCCTAAGCTCTGATCTATAAGTTGTCCATCATAATTATTCAAAGTATTGTAAAACTAGCAGCGCGCTACGACTTCGCCCGCGTTTAAAATATGTTTTGTAACCTACGTAAAAATTAGCCTACGTCCGTCTCCGGCATCGAATTTATCTACATACTAATTTTCATCGAAATCGGTTAGCCGTGTCTTCGGCGCTTAGTGGTAACAAACACACACACATACACCCACACACTGTGTGTAATAATATAAATGTAAAATCACACTGTGTGTGCGTGTGTGTTTCGCATTCATATTATATGTAAGATAGACTAAGGTATATACTAATAATAGTCAAAGTCAAAGTCAAAGTCAAAGCATTTATTTCATTTAGATCATAAAGTATGATGCTTATGAAAAGTCAACATTACATTTTGTCAGCCAATTGACCTACAGCCAGTTCGCTGACGAGGTAGAGCTGTGAGAAGAACTGGCAAGAAACTCACGCCACTCTTTTCAATCGCCAGATAATTACAGTTATTTGAATGAGTTACAATTTAAACACTCAACGCAACCAAAGAACCATACAAAGTAATTATTACAAATTAACTAATTAATATAATGCTAAGATTAAAGAAAGAAAACAAGGAATTCAATTATTTAGTTTCAACTAGTATGGTAATTTGACTACGTATTTTAATTAAACTGGTAAATGCACCCCCTGGTCACATTGAACGACAAGGTAATACTGGATTGAATATTAAATGTAAGCCATGCCAAGATTGACCAGTCATCCCAAGTAGCACCCGTTCACGAGCATGACGCACGGGCCAGCCATCATCACTCTCGCCATATTAGAGGGAAGGTGATGACCCGGCCAATACGACACCACAAGCAATGACATTTTAGTGAGCATGACAATGCAGGGCATGGGTAATAATAATACCATCCTGTTTACTTTCCCATTGAATAAAGAGAAGTCATAAGCATTAATCACTACGATTGCTCAAGGCGGATTGGCAATTTCAGACTTTTAGATCCAGGTTTCCTCACGATGTGTTCCTTCACCGTCAATCAGAAATGTCCAAGATAAACTTAGAAAGTACCTATTATGATTTAAAAAATCACATTGGTACTTGCACGGATTCGGATCCACTACCTCGTGTATACGAAGCGGGTTATCCACTAGGTCATTTCGACTTTTTTAAAAGGTCAAATATATATCTTTCAAAAAAGTAGTTAGAAGGTTTAAACTACACTAAACTTATTTTTAAGAGCGGGAGTCGTTTTAAAAAACTTACGCGGTCATTGACCTTAGCTTTCAAACGTTGTTTCAAAGTGCTAAGTAAGTGATTTGATTTCAGTTGATTAGAAAATGTAATCCAATTCAAATATCTCGGAAGCCTTATTGTACAAGATGCTAGATGTATACAAGACATAAAAACCAGAATAGCAATAGCAAAACAAACATTTCATAAAAACAGAAATATATATTATTTACATCTAAAATATCAAAACAAGTGAAGAAGAAATTTATAAAAACTTATGTTTGGAGTATAGCACTGTGTGGGTGTGAAACGTGGACAATGACACAAAGAGAAAGGGATATGTTGGAGGCATTTGAGATGTGGTGCTGGAGGAGGATGGAGAAAATAAGTTGGACAGAGAGGATCACAAACGAAGATGTGTTGAGAAGAGTGAAAGAAAAGCGGACCTTGCTCAGGACAATAGAAAGTAGAAGAGGAAAGATGATTGGCCACATTATACGACATGACAGCTTTATAAGAAACATCATAGAAGGGAAAATAGAAGGAAAGCGAGGTAGGGGAAGACCACGGATAAACTATATGAGTCAAATAAAGAAAAGTGCTGGTGCCATGTCGTATAAGGAGGTAAAAGAGATGGTTCTGGACAGGGAGAAGTGGCAGGAATTGCATCAGTTCCACCGACAAGAGTCTAACTCATAAATTATGGATGGATGGAAGTAAGTGATACCCTTAGAGGTTCATGGTATTGTCTTGAGCATCAAGGTATTTCTCTCCCTCACGTTCTGATAGTGAAATTTTGAATGCTAGGGGCAATGAGGTTTGTCGTTAGGGATTCAATTTTTGTTATGTTAGCAGTAGGTATATTGCATATCCTTTAAGAAAATAGAACAACGGTTTATGTCACATTTTTATGTGCGACAGGAAAGGATTTATGACAAATAACTTGGTCAGATTATTTTTAATGTAATAAATGTTCCTAAGTACTATTATATTTCTTTACAAAGGGTTAAGTCAAGCAAAAATATAATCTGTATCTGACTAAATAAAGTCAATTTAATCAAACTGTCACAAAATTTCAATTCAACTTTTATACCAATCTTACAAATTAAAATAATTTATTCATTTTAGTATTCACAGAGTAATAAAAAAATTAAATTACTTATCTAAAAGTCTGTTCTTGTCTAAAATTGACGTCGTGGATGAGATAATTTCGATAAAATCATTGCTAAATTAAATTGTTCGCCGATAGAAATGAAATTTGAAATACATAATGAACAATCAAACAAATTAGTTTTTATTGTCCTAAATTCCAGCATCTTTGACTTATGTAACTGAAAAAGTATTACCTACTTAGTTACTTACATTATTTAGAGTTAGGATAAAACCACAAAAACTTTGTTTTAATATGTTTTTAAATTTTAATTTTATTGCTATAATCAACGGTAGTATTAATAGTTCTGGAGGCTAAGGCACACACGTTTCTGTGCAAGTATCTAATGTGTCTATTACAAATTCATATTTACTTTCTAAGTTTACTTTTAAATACCTAATATTGAAATACGTTGAATTGTATCGTATGGAAAACTGGTTTATGTAAGCAAGCAAGAGTGGTGATTTCTGTCGAGTAGAGGCTCTAGCCCCGCCTTGGTAGAATCTAATAATGCTTTAGGTACCTTTACGATAATCAACGTCCAATAATTAATTACTTAGTAAACAAATAACATTAATATTTCCATTGTAAAAGATATTTGGTATTACTATCACCACACACATTCTGGCTAAAGTTAAGTTAGTTGGTTAAACTTTTGTATCGATTAAGTGGTTCTCTAAGATTTTCATTAGTACACTCAAGTTGTTCCCCGATGTGGGTTTTTGAATTTGAGTTAACTATTTAGGGATGTGACCTTATTCAATTTTGTAGTGAAGATTACTAAAAATAAACGTCTAATTTTGAATATTTTTGTTCTATATTTAAAGATGCATATATGTTAGTGCATTATAATAATAATAATAATAATTTATTTTTCAAAAAAAGTAAGTACAGATGTGAATATAACCTAAGTTTTACAATTTCATATTGTTGTATGATTCAAAAACTGTACAATAAATTTAACCCTGCCTCTCAAACTAGGATAACCTGTATCTTGAGAGACAGTGTTCAGCCTTAATAGTATCTACACAACAAATACAAATGGTAGACTGTGTCGTTCTATGACTACACATTAATTTGAACTGTCGTAAACAAACATTTTATCAAAAATTTTATTTATAAATTAAAAGAGCAAAATAAAAAAAAAAAAAAAGAGTAGAGACTGTCTGCGTGCGTAGGAACGTGTATGTGTATAT
Source organism: Parascotia fuliginaria (assembly GCA_963082885.1). NCBI lineage: Eukaryota > Metazoa > Arthropoda > Insecta > Lepidoptera > Erebidae > Parascotia > Parascotia fuliginaria. The sequence continues at coordinate 9,934,650 of OY720187.1, forward strand.
AATTATGTGTGTGTGTGTGTGTGTGTTTTAGTGTGTGTGTGTTTTCCATATTTGAGTATATTTTATTTTGGCGACGTGAGTAAGGACTCTGTCTGAGCATAATCCTGTTGTAATAGCCACTCTGTGACTTTAGACTTAAGTTTGAATGTGTTTAGGTTCGAGATGGATATCGTGTTGTGGATTTTTTGATATATGCGTGTACTTAATGTATGGTATTGATGTGCTGCGAATGTTGTATTATGTCGTGCGCGTTTGAGGCGCAAAGTTCTCTTTTTTGGGTCTGATGACGGGACACTTGAATGCCCTCTCAGTACAGATCGTAGCACAAAGAGTTGGCGGACTGATAGAATTTTGCAGTCTGAGTACAACCTAGTTGTCGGGTATCTGCGGGGCCTTTTAGTCATTACTTTAAGAATTGCTCTTTGTGCTCTCTCCACTCTGAGAAGGCGAGTCTTTGTTGCACCACCCCAGGCTGGAATGCAATATCCCAGTACGGATTGGCACAGAGCAAGATATACCATCCTCAAGGTATCGGCACTAGCCGATTCCCTGAGAGACTTGAAGATGTGTATGAGACGCATTGTCCTCGTAGTGAGAGTGTCTATCTGTTTGTCCCATTTCAAGCAAGCATCTATCTGTACTCCTAGATATTTTACGCTATCAGTTCTAGCAATTACAGGGCAATGGCAAAGGGTTTCAGGGTTAGGGCAAGAGTGTGCTGTTATGAAATAATTTTGAGCCGGCGCAAGATTTTGACGAATGGCGAAGGGAACAAAAGAAGTTTTGTTTAAGTTAAGTGTGAGCAGGTTTGAATCAAGCCACTCCATTAGTTTTGACAGGGCAGCTTCTGCTTTGTTTTTGACAATATCCCAAGTAGTGCCATACACCAAAACCACTGTGTCGTCAGCGTATGCGTAGATTTTACAATTAGGGAGGTCCATTTTGCAAAGGTCATTGACGTATACCTGGAATAGCGTCGGGCCTAGAATACTGCCCTGAGGTATTCCGTACGTCACTACATTCTCCTCGCTAAGGTGTGTTAACATTAGGTTGACTTTGTCAAATTATAACTGTTACGAATAGTAGGTAATTTTTTTTGGCGAGAATGGCAGACGAGCATACAGTCCACGTGATGATGGTAAGTGTCGCTCATGAATGAACGACTCAGACTCTCTTAAGGATACTAGTCTTACGTCGATTTTCTATGAGAGGGTATTACTTGCCCGGTCGATCCGACCCTTTCATGCTGAAACCAGCGTGGATCTACTACCGTACATTGGTAGTTCCATATTTTCAGTTCTTTTTAAAGAAAATCTCGTCAAGTCGTATCTGTCTTCACGTTATAATATATTATCTTACCCCTTACCACGAGTAGTCTGTTGTCTCGTTGCCTCTAAAGAAAATAAAACAGGTATATTACGCAAATGAAGTCACCGGATATCAAATCAAAGTTTTTTTTTTGAATTAAGAATCAGAATATCATACAATATAAACTAGTCTTATTAGCTACCTATCCAAATAGGTAAGACAAGTAGGTATAGACAGACAAGTATGTGTATAGGTATACTTCTGTATATTCATAATTTATGCTCAGCGCCGGCAGCATGTAGGTGATATTCTTTCAAAAATACAACAAAAATGAAATAATCATTATCGGAGAACTGTTAGTTTGCCATAAAGTAAATAATGGGCTATTTGTTATACTAATATATACTACATAATATATACTTCTTTTTAGAATGTTAGCATAACAAAAATCATGACTATAATGTGTGAATCAAGTGTTTGACAGGCCTTGAGCACCTTACCAAATGCAGACCTACACATAACTTTTATGTATAGATGCGTAATCGTTGTACACAAAAATAAAATATTGTTTAACAAAAAGAAAACCGACTTCAAACAGGAAGGAAACTAAAAAGTAAAAAATAAATTTACATAGCACAAAGTCATGCGTATTTTGATTTAGTTAATCAGAAATAATTAAATAAGTATTTTATAATTTTCAAGGTTGGTGCGGTTATCTTTTGTTAAAAATTATTTTATTTTATAATTTTTATTGATCATTAGAAATGAATTAAGTCCAAACACCAAGTAATTACTGTAAATCGTTGAGAAGTGCCCTCGACTGTCTTTGTGCTCCATCATCAGATCGACTCCAAACCTTCACTAAATAGTAGAGTCTAAAATACTTAATGAAAAACATAACAAATGCACTAGTCGTCACTACGATTTTCGAAAGTTTCCCTCGATTTCTCTTAGATGCCATCATCGGATCCTGGTTTCCTTATCATGGTACCACCCTTGGGATATCTCATTTCCAATAAAAAAAGAATCATCTAAATCGGTTCATAAACGAATAAATTATCCGCGAACATACATAAAAAAAAATATATATATAAGGTCGAATTGAGAAACCTCTTCCTTTTTTTGAAGTCGGTTAAAAACTATACCGATTGAATTATGATTTTGTAGATTTTGAGCAGCTTATGAAATGCTAACCCACTTCTTAATATACGAAGGTTTGATTTTATGCACATCTGTGAATGGTATTTTTGCATTTTTTTAGAAAATAATAACATATGTTTTTGTGCATATAAAATGAAGCAGAACAAGGTTATTTAGCATTGATATACAAAAAAAATTGTTATAGTTTGAAATGAATTTCCTAAACATGACTGTTCATTGTATGATACATAGGAACAATTTCTAAAGCCGTTGGCCATTTGAAGCAAACTAGTGGCGCATAATTGTATTGGTAAGGTACGGTGTAGTACAATAGTAGGTACGGACATCAATCCTTCGGGATTTCAGGACAAATTGGGCGGTGGGAGCGTATTTATAGCTTTCCATATGATTAATCGTATAGTTTATCTGTTTTGCTTGTTAGGATCAAATCCGAGTTATAAGAAATTTGGATGTTAGTTGTCGGACTTGGGATTACTGATACCTACGAGTATTTATTAGATACCTACGTAAATATGTTGTACTGCATATTTTGAGTAAAAAAACTAATATGATTTTTTATATATAGGTAAGTAAATGTAGATAGGCATTAGACATAGACTATTAATTTTACAATGAAACGTTTCCAAAACTGAGTAACTCTTGCTCATGCAATAGATGATATACATTTCATTACCACCAAATCTACGAGACCGTTACTAGGTGAAGACCAGCACCTAAAACAACATGATGTTCGTCTTTCCAAAAAAGAGTAAAGTTCACTCCTGCGTACCGTTGAAGACACAGAAAAACAGAAAAAGATTAAACTGACAAAACCTACATGAATTTCATACAAATTGTTTAACCTTTTCATATTAAAATTACCAATTTAAAAGATATATGACAGTACTTTGTAAGCTAACAAAGATTTTAGTAAAATTAGTTAGCTAACCTTGTAAGTTACAGTAAACAGGATACTTACCATCAATAGTTCGCAAGTCAAGGGCGTAACACAACGCAATAAATATCACATCACACGATTACATAACATCGTTCCTTTGAAAAACAATTTTATTTTATCGAAAGAAATCTTGCACGAAATTTACTATCTTGCGCCCGAAGTAACAGTAAATGAACCATAAAAGAAGTAAGTATATAGGCACGATATTATTATGCGTATATATATTAGCCTACCAAAGTGACTCCACCCTGCCTAATGGTAAGCAGTCAGTGGAATCCAGAAGTGGTAGCCACCATACCAAAAGCTATCGTCTTAAACTGCTAGTATGGTGGCCTCCACTATGGCGGTTGGGAATGGGGTTAGGAAAAAGGAATGAGGGAGGTCACTCACCGAGCGAAACGCAGTAGTAAGGATACTACTACTCTTAAGTCGATCTTCTATGAGAGGGTAGTACTTCCTCGGACGATCCGGTTCATTCATGCTGAAACCAGCGTGGATCTACTACCGTTAAATGCTGTATTCAAAACACACGCTATGTATCAGGCAAGTTGAGGATGCATTATTACACGTGTTAACAATAAGCAAGGAATTTTAAGACAATCAGATATATACAGATAAGAAGAAAATTAGGTATTTTTAAATAAGCTAAATTCTTTAGTTTATTGTTTGCCCTAAGAACATTAAAATTTCATTAAATTCCAGCATTTGAATGAAAACAATAGGTACTATCAAAGGCCTAGTTGTCAAACAATAGTGTCAAAAGCTCTTCAGTAGCAGACGCGTCATTGAGTATCACGTATTATTCTCTGAGATGAAACAAAAATACCTACTTCTCTGTCGTGAGTAATAAATGAGTATGTCCGAATCGGGTCATAATGTAAGAGTGAGACGTTTGTCACGTTCGAGATTAGGTATTTTTAAATAAGCTAAATTTTTTAGTTTATTGTGTGCCCTTAGAATATTAAAATTTCATTAAATTCCAGCATTTGAATGAAAACAATAGGTACTATCAAAGGCCTAGTTGTCAAAAGCTCTTCAGTAGCAGACGCGTCATTGAGTATCACGTATTATTCTCTGAGATGAAACAAAAATACCTACTTCTCTGTCGTGAGTAATAATTTAATAAATGATTATGTCCGAATCGGGTCATAATGTAGGAGTGAGACGTTTGTCACGTTCGAGATGTTTTGCCACGTCGTATATTCATAGAATAAACATACACGATCTTAAAGCCGCTCGATACGAGCTTACTCCTGGCTGTTCAATAAAATTTATCCAAATATTTACAATCTAAATTGTTACAGCTGCTAACTGCCTTAGGCTTTATTCTAGTTTGTGTTAACGAATTATATCAAATCTGAGCAGCTGCGGTTATTCTCTATTAGCACCAAGCAATTAGGCTTATTGTTGAGCGTAGATCTCTATAAACTAATGTTACGCCTGGTACTTCTGCATGTTAGCCTGTACCAGCTCCCTGTTCTTCGGCTTCTCCACCCCAATGTGTCGTCTCGTAGGGTCGCAACTTTGTATGGTTTTTACTGAACTGCTCAGAATTCCTTAAATTTATTTTGTTGGTCCTTCAATGAAAGTTAATTTGGAAGTTCGTTATTCTTCTTCGACTTTCTTGTCATTCCTGTATAGGTTAGTAGTCATAAAAGTAGAAAATATAACTTGTTATATTTTAAGCCGAATATCAACTGATCCCGCTCGCTTCCCTAGCGGTTAAGTTTGCGGGCCTTTGAATAGCATTGGAATTTCTATACGAGCAATTTTATTTAGGATCACAGGAAGATATAAATAGATGCCAAGTAAGTTTCAAAATTTGCTTTCCGTCGTACTATTTATTATCAACATTTTAAATTTAAGTTTAAAACATTTTGCTTAATAGAATTTAATTAACTAAATAAATTGAATGACAAAAGCCTTTGAGCAAAATAAATTTGTTGAAACCTTAGTTCGCATAGGTACCTATTGCCTCCGGAAAATGAAGTTTGTAATTTAGAAAATTGTTTTCGTTAATTTTAAAGATTATTAAGAAACCAATGAAATACACCTTTTTAATAGAGAATATGTTGTTTTCGTTAGAGTACGTACTTTATTTGCCAAAAATGAATACTTATTGAGAACTCAAATGACCTTGAACCTACGCCTAGGGCCTTTGATAGAGAGTATTTTTATACAACTTCGATATAATAAATTTCTTAAAAAAAATCAGGTAAGCACGTGGGTAATTTTGTATAAAAAATGTGAAATCGTTTATTTATAATCAATCGTGTAGTTGAATATTGCATGATGTGAATGATTTTTATTGCATTAAGGCGTATTATATCACTGTAACTCGTCGACGTGCGTAGCAACGGTGCCCGTACGGTGACGCTATAGCACTATCACTGTATTTTAATATTCGCTTCTTGTTACAAGCGCAGTTACTTGCAAAACTCTAAAACCTCGCATCACATTAAGGTGTGCCTGCGTAGCGCGTTTTAGTGCGCCTACTTGCTGTGTGGTCAACAAAACGAGATATTTTGCGATTTTGATGACTAATATAGATTGAAATCGAATCTGATTATCGCTATTGGAATTCAAATTAGATTGAGAAAGTGTTGAGACGTGTCTACATTTTCTAGAGTAGGTAGGTACAACTATCATAAAATTTATACCTCGGATTAATTTGCCAAGTTCCAAATCATGTTTATTCTTTGAATTAGGCCTGATCTTTATTATATTAAACCGAACAGAACGAAGCGGAGGTGTACAAGACGTGATTGTTATTATACTGTTTACCCCTTAGTGCATTTTAGCAAAATATTATTAACTAAATTTGAAAATGCAACTAGCCTATTATAATTAGATTCGTTCAACATGCCAGTTATATTAGTACGAGTACATAATTTATAACCGTAATAAAACAGTAGGTTACACTACGCGTTGTTTCAACTGCCAACATTCGTTTAATGGCCGTCCGACCAACACGGTATCAAAATAAAATGCCGAGGATTTATTGATCTGAGATAAATAAATAAAACAATAAAAGGCTTAAACAACTTCAGTTGAAGACTTTTGCGGCTCGAGATGTATTACGTTCAAGGAAGCAGTAAATTCCTTTAAAATATTTTATGTAGTTTGAGTTGAACAGCTTACTTAACTAGTGTTAACACTAGTTAAGTAACATTAACATAACAGTAACGTTTTCATCTTAATTTCATGCTTATCCCGAACACAAAAGAACATCCTGGTTTACAAAAAGCTATAGGAAAAAAGGCAAATTTCTACCTATCTCACTAATAAAATTTTAGTAAATAACCGTGTATGCCGTAATTATAATTTATCAATACTACGAACACCTTGTGCCTCCCGCCAAATTAAATTGAAAATATCAGTATTTGATTTTAATTTGTCGGAAATTTAAAAAAAACGTCATACTTTGATAGATCGATGACTTTTGTTCATGGTCAAATAAAATGAATTGCTAACATGTAAAAAACTGATTCTTACTTTAATTCTACAAGATATGTCCATCACTGGTTCCTTGTTATTTGGTGCATTTACCTTAGGTACGTAGGTATATATGTTTTTACCTTCCACAGCGCACCGTTTGATATCGCTATAATAGCCTTTGAAATCAATTTCTGATTAAGAAAGGTTTACTTATAACGGTAAAACCTATCTAAACTCAACTTATTCGTGATATCAAACCTTACTTTAATGTCTGCTTATCTACCTACCAAAAAAAATATTCATATTTTGGTAGGTAGGTAAGCAGATAAAAGATAAATCCACCTTCATCTTTTATCTTATAATTTGGACTATAAAGCCAGCACTTTGACCCAAGATCTTTTATTACGCTTTTTTATTATAATCCAGGTTTTCTCTGTTTAAGTTAATCTTAGAAAAGGCGTAGTCCACTTTGAAATGTTAAAATATATTCACTAAGTAAATATATATCTGCGTTCACTGTATGAAAATAAGTCTTTACCCAGCAGAAGAATAATGACTTACTGGTATTATTATTGTTACTATTATATATTCTATATCTACTAGTAGCTAGGACAGTAAAATATCTTACTTTATCTACGGACTAAATAAACAAATGAATAACTAAATAACGCTGAAATCTCTCGAGTCTCGTTGACCTTAACAAATTACCCGTTGTGTATATTAAATTAGGATAATGTATCTTATAAATAATAAACAGTAATATACAACGTATACCTGTTACTGATACAAAAAGAATGATTACAACTATATCAGTACACTAAATACTCTTTATAAATTGTCAAATCACTTTTTTTGCCCGACTGCAGAAGTCAAGGAGGGTAATGTTTTTCGAGCGTAATTATGCATGAATGTGGGTATGTATATCTCTGGAGCACTTTACAGCCTAAATGTGTTACTGGTTTACATTGAAGTCTCATTAGATTTCTAATAATTGTGGGAGTGACATAGGGTTACTATATAATATTGCAATGTAGCTTACGCGCAATATAATGGGTTTCTTACTTTTTAGTTTGTTTCGGATAGGCGGGTTTTTTGTTTTTCAATAATATATTCGTAGTTCGTATAAAAATATTAGGTTGTGACGTCATATTTTTTTAGAGACAAATGACGTGTGCCACGGAGCTTTTAATCGCAATAAATCTACTTTTAAAATTAAATGGTCGCATAATCAAACATCCAGATACCGAGCTCGTGGGTTTGAATCCAGGTAGGAATATGATGATAATGCTGATGATTAAATATTTCTGTAAAATGATAAAAGATTTTTAACGAAAATCACATTTTTCTAACTTTGTCATAACTCATTGCCCCTATTTTTTAACATTGTAAATAAGCTTTTATTTGATATTCAAAATTACTAGATGAATTTTAACAAAAGCAGCCAGTCACCATCAATCTTGATTTTTGCGGGAAAAATATATTTAGGCTTTGACAGTAATGTATCTTGTAGCGAAATATTTTAGATAGGCAGTTCATTTTGTATAGTCTCATCGACAAGGGTTGACATCTCTATTATAAGTAAGGATATCGTTTCACAATCACGGTTGTCGCTTCACCTGGATGTAAATATCGCGCATTGCAATCGATACTGTTGTCGCATTAGGTTTGTGGTTCAGGATTATCTACTAGGTACCAAACAGTACGGTCTGTAAAGAATAATATACTTAAAGAAAACTTTTTTATTGAATGTCTAAATATTCGATAACATTATTATTAGATCGTTTATTATTCGTATTAATAATAAATATGGCCAATGGCCAAATATTGGGCCGTCAGTCAATATCATACACATAGTCTCATGCTTTATTTGTGATATGTGTTAATTACACGACAGAAAGACTTTAAGTTTATTGGTATTTAAGTACTTTGGATATGCAATTATGACAGCTTTATTTGTCTACTCAGTTGATAAACTTATTGAATAACAGATTGATGTCGATAGAAGGCAAACACATTTTTTTTAACAGCCTGATAATACTTCGCAGCTTTTTTTTTATTGCCGACAGTGGGAGACCAGCAAACTGCTCACGTGATAGTAAGTGGTAACTGTCGCTCATGAACGACAAACCCCCAGTTGCTGAAAGGCTGATCAACGGAAAATTAACTAATCACCTGTTAACTAATCTCATGTAAAGTGCCAATTGGATTGCTAAAAGCATGAATAATTAGTTGAATTTGATCTAATTAGATCCAAATAATTAAATTATCCATGCTTTTAGGTACTTGACATGAGATTTAACAGGTGATTAGTTAATTTTCCGTTGATCAGCCTTTCAGAAACTGGGGGTCAGAGTCTCTGACATTGCTACCGCAATGCTAGGGACTCAGCGAAGCTGCTGCCTACCGTGAAGGGAGTGGGGTAGGTGACGGGATTGAGGAAAGTGAAGAAAAAGGAAAGAGGTGGAAATTGAGCCTTTGTCGAAGTGCTTAAATAGAAACTAACAAGTGTAATTTAGAAGCTTGCTATATAATTGTGCTCGCTCGTACTTACCTGTTATTAACAAACATTTAAGAAAATAATAAACGAGTAACTCCAACAATATGTGCTAACGAACTGTTATTCCATTGACTTTGTAAAATACAAAAAATATTCTGTTATTGCCAGAAACAATTTCCCTAAATTGCCTCACAAGGCCACAAAAGAATAATAATTTTAAAGGTACATACATTAGCTTTATATGAAGGTAATGCTAATGATAACCTTTACTTTTTTTGCGTTTATAATGAGGCTCAATCTATACTTATAATAAATCTCTAGCGAGATAAAATCTGTACATTGAATATATTTAAAAAAATACTATTGGGGGATAATATTTATTCGATACTGATGCCAAAAATGTAATTTAGAATTTTTTTGTCTGTCTGTCTGTCTGTCTGTCTGTATGTGCAGGCATGAATCAAAAACCACTGAACGAATTTTGAAAAAACCATGAATCAAAAACTCGCTAAATAGCTAGTTTATAATGAAATATCTATTGAGAAGTATGAATGCGATTATGTCAATTTATTTATTGTTTTTATGTTATTTTTGTTCGGTTATTTTATAGAGATTAGATACAAAGATTTATTTCTTCTTAAATTGGTGCAGCATGCCTGGTACAGCGACTCTACCCGGCAGAAAGACACAGTTATATCAACACTAGCCCAGAAGTACCTATAGTGTTCCTGCTGGTAAATAACAGTCTCCGTACCAGCACGAGAAAGCAGTAAGTAGAAAGCAGCTTGATCTACAAAGCAGTGTTAGTGGTAGTAATAAAAGAAAAATCAGATATTTTTTTACTAACGGCCGTTGGGGCACAAAGGTTCTAGAGTGGCGACCACGAACCGGCAGACGCTGTGTGGGCAGACTCCTCAAGGTGGACCGACGACCTTATAAGGGTGGCGGGCAACCGATGGATGAAGGCGGCTCACGATAGGCTAAGGTAGCAAAAATTTGGGGAGGCCTATGTCCAGCAGTGGAGAGTGATGATGATGATGATCTTATTTAAAATATGATACACAAAGCAGAATGAGTGAAATAAGCTCATGACGACAATCTGCTGATCTTCATATCATACTATACACACATATATAGCATTGCAAATAAATCTATGCAATAAACTATACTTAAAACGAGTTTTCAAAGTATAGATTTAAAGCATGCCGACAGAAGGCCTAAAACAAATTTGCTGACGCTACATTGCCAAATTATACAATACCTTATGACACTCTCACAATTACATAATACGAATCTAATGACACCTCAGTTAAAATTTATGAAGCCATAAAGAAATAGACATACATACTCACATACATATATAGATACATACATGCGCTCGAAAAACATTACCCTCCTTGACTTCGGCAGTCGGGCAAAAACATAAACCAACTTCATATGAAATTCAATAATTTTCTACTCTAATTGTCTCTACGGAGATAATATTGTTTAATTTGAAATGGAGTATTGTTAAAATACATATAGACTATTTAATAAGAAAAGATTAATTAAAATGGGTTTACAATCAGCAAAGATATCGCAAACATATACATCGAATTGATCTTATCCTCAGTATGGAAGCAGGTTTATAAGGAATACGATATATAGCAGTAGTTTTATTTCATTACATATATTTTTTTTTTATATTAGCCTACCAAAGTGACTCTATCCCGCCTGATGGTAAGCAGTCAGTGGAATCCAGAAGTGGTGGCTACCATACCAAAAGCCATCGTCTTAAACTACTGGTATGGTGGCCTCCACTATGGTGGCCTCCACTATGGTGGCTGAGAATGGGGTTAGGGTAACGGGATGAGGGAGGTGAGCAAAAAGGAAAAGGGGGAAATTGGGCCTCCGGCACTCTCACTCATTGAACGAAACGCAGTAGTACGGATACTACTCCTCTTACGTCGATCTTCTATGAGAGGGTAGTACTTCCCCGGACGATCCGGCCCATTCATGCTGAAACCAGCGTGGATCTACTACCGACAACTTACAACTTACTTACATAGCAAAAATATGTTTTAATGGCTATTAATATGTGGTTAAAAATCGCAATGGCTAAAATATTTACAATAAAAATGCTCAAATATTTACAATTTACAAGTGATTTATTTATTTATTTATTGAGATAAAAACGAATAAAAATAAAAATGATAGTTACAACATCATGATGTAATAGCAAATCAAAGTGTAATCATAAGAAATGCATTACAATATGTATTCTAAGTAGATGTTATAGTGCATTTTTTTAATATTTAGTTCTCTATATACGCAGTTTAAGTTCTGGTAAATAGAATAAAGTTATTCTAATTCTAACAGTCAACAAAGAACTTATAATATCTTCACTGTCTTTTAAATAATTCTAACGAAACGATCTTTATTTTCCTGCAAGTTCGGATTTTTAATATTACTACTATATTGCTCGAGGACAGAGACTAGAACTTTGCAATCCATAGGATTCTAGTCACTGAGCAAACAATATTATTTTACAATCTTTTCGTGTTTAAGCATATGTTGAAATGAATCGATATGTTATATCTAATTGATAAAACGACGATTATTAGAGAAAAGCTGGTAAGGTTTTTTTTTAAAAACCGTTTGTCTTAGTATGGCGAATTTGATTCAAAATGATAAAACTTTTGTGAATGAAAGAGTTAGTTAGGACAGATATGAAAAGTAAATTAATTATTAGATAACGACTTATTAGAAAGACGAAAGAAACAATTTGGTTCAATCCCAATTCACATAGGATCAGAGCATACTCTTCTGCTTTGTATAATGGTATGGATTTACAATTAAAGTCATGAACGTATTGAAATTTTTGGGTGCCGTGGTTTTAGCCATAGTTAGTAAGTATCTTTTTAGTTAGGAAAAGTTTATCATTGGACTTTTGTATAATTGGTCAATTTTATCATTGTAAACACCAGTCGTTTGTACTTTTGTTTTTTTTGACAATTTTATCATTGGCTATATTTTTCATTCGACATTTCTAAGGTTGGGCTATATTATTACCGGTCATTTTTGAGTTAGATCAGTTTTATTACTGGATATTTTTATAGTTGGACTATATTAATTGTAATAATTTTTATATTTTGGCGATATTATCATTGGAGATTTTTATGGTTGGATATTTTTATCAGTTGGACATGCCTTTGGACATTTGTATTTTTGGACGTTATTCTTTTTGGACATAAGTCGTGCAAAGAAGAAAATCATTTTGCGTCCATCCCAACCCTACACAAAGAACTGATTCTTTGTAATATAAAAAAGTTCACGTTGTTAAAGTAATAAAAAACCGTATTTTTACACTTCAATAAATAAATATAACTAACCCTATTCCCCACAACTGTACCACTGAAAATATTGTTTACCCGCTAGTCCCCGATATTCCAATATCGAAAAATTCTTATAGATTTCTTATTTGATATTTAAAGTGTTCATAAATCCGGGATTATTTTGCGTTATACCGATAGAGTTGGTGGTGGCTATAGAATGGTTTTCTTATTTGGTCATTTCTTAACCCTTGAATATGATAATTCAATCAATGTTAGAAATATTCGTACCATATCGTTGTAATTCACTAGTAGTACAAGCTTATATTCACTACTGTACTATACATATATGTGTAATAAACATGCCCTAAGTCACAGAATATAACCTAAATTGGCTGAACGATACCAAAACTTGTATCAAAAAATAATTTGCGTGGTTTAGAGGAAGTTACCAGAAAAACAAATTGAATAATACAGCGACTTTTCTTTATTCTATTTAAAGATACAAACACAAAGTATAAAGAAAGAAACTAACTTTTTTTTCATGCTGACGCTACATATCAATATTATATACCCTATGTCACTCCCACAATTAATACGAATCTAATGACGACTTATTATATTAAAATCCATTAAGCCATTTAGGCTGTAGAGTGTGTCAAAGAAATAGACATACATACATAGATACAAACATACACCTTAAAAACATTACCCTCCTTGACTTTGGCAATCAGACAAAAACAGATTAATGATATCGATCTTATTGTAACCGTAATAAGAGTGTTGCATCATGAATCGGAAACAGACAATGCTTAAGAATACCAATGAGATTCTCCTTAATACGGCTTGATTAATATTTATTAGTAGTTAAGGCACAACTACAACATATAAGGTCATTATATCTATATTGGATTACGATAGCATCAGAAGCATGCTATCGTAATCAATACAAATAGCTTATCAAATAGCAAAGCTTTTCTTATACGCCATAGTTTTCCTCGTCAAGTCGGTAAATTTTAATGTAGAATTCATTATCTTCATAGCTGAGTTTGGCTGTAAAGTTGCGAGAAGTATATATAAAATATCAATATCGGTACTTGTTAAATTTATTAATAAATAAAATACAACATAGAGATGTTTTCTTTTACAAAGACCAGAAAGTAAAGTACTTAATATTGCAACTCTACCTTTCATTATAACATAGGTACGGTTAAACTTTTTCCACTCTTTGTTCCATCAATTGTAAAAATATTGGGCGTATAAATTGTGATTTTAACGAAAGTTTTGAAATTTTTACGATTTTCAATCTTGAATAAAGGAGTTCGAGAATTTACGAGACTGTTTAACTATCAAAACAAACCGTGACATCGCGTCACCAGTCTGCTTGTGAACACGGCCGGTGTAACCTGGTCAAAACGTCAAGCAAAATAAGGTATGTAAATACCTAATGCATATTCGCGTAAATTTTATAAATTATATCATGCAACGCGAAAGCTTAAAAGTAAATATCAAACAAAGATTTTATACGAGTTTGAAGTGTATTCCTATTATATTATCTATCATTCCGTGGTCGAGTCCTTATTTGACTGCAGTAGTTACCTAGAATCTTAAAAATATTATTTAGTTACGATGTTTTCCTTCAGATATGACTGTGATTAAAACCTCTAAACCTTTAAAATTTGTTGAAGAAATATTTTTGTTTATCTTTTATTTACCTCTTTTGTTCACCTTTATTCCTAATGAAAGATTTCAATTAAAAAACAAGTTCTATGTAAAGTACGAAGTATTCATAGAATGCCTAAATGTGTTTCAAAGTCGTTTACAACAACACAATACTACCATGTTTTTGCTATATTTCGATAATTTTGCGATAAATATCGCACTTATAGCCATTTTCATTCTTAATAGACTCATCTACCGTATTTGGGGAGCGAGCCGACTCATCTCGGAACCCGACTCGTTCGCTTCCGCTCGCGGCCTCGTCGAGCAATTTCCGTTGCAAGCGTACATAGATAGACGATTAGATTCGTAATCCGAACACGCATAGTCAGTGGTAAACTGACATAAAATAAGTAATACAGCTTGGTAATTCTAAGCCTTTGGCAGATGTAGGTACTTGTCGAAACGCATCAACATTAAAACGCACCAAAATTATTTCTTGAAACACCAGTTTGGTGCGCTAACATATTACTACTGGTGCGTTTCGAGGAATACTTTTGTTGCGTTTCTAATTTTCCACGATTTATAGTCTGTCGTAAAAAGCATAGGTAAGTATGGGTACTACCAATGCTTTTACGACAGATTACAAATCGTAGAACACATGGGCGTTGAATCAGGAAATAATTGCTAGTTAATATTGTAATTTTCTGACATTATACATACGCATATTATAAAAAAAAGAGGCAAGATGTCGAGACGGAGCGTGTTTATAAATGCGTATTCCGCAGGGAGAATTAGATTTATGATATATTTCAGCAGACCTGTCTTTCTTAATTTTACGACTGTAGGCACTCGTACGTCCCTTACATGATTCCTTTTAAACTGGAGTGCTGAGGTCCATTTGATATATTCTTTTTAAAGCTACATATTTTTTAATATATATATTTTCTGTGGCCTTTTGTCTTTGATATAAACTATGAAATCATCTCTTTCTTTCTTTCCCATCTCTTTAAAGACTAAGAAAATAACTGGTTATCTGCAACCGTTATGCCTGCGTATTGGATATCAGTTTGCTGCAGTCATCAAACTGTATGTTATCATACAGTTTATACATGTTTATACATGGGAACTAAAAAGCCAACAGCAATATTATAGCTACTAATTACTGTTCAATAATATAAATCCTTAAATAATTATCCAATGTAATCATACAACAGCCAGCAGCTAATAAATGGTTCTCTATGTGTTCAGAAAATGATTTATTCATAATGTCACAGACCGTTTACGTAACAGTTTATTAATGTCGTAATAACATGTTATGCAATGTTATTGTTTTTAATCAGAATGAGAAGTTCATTCAATGCACAGTTTCATTGATTAAACGTCCATTGAAATATAACCGTCGCCGTCGCCGCGCCGCTTATGAAATCCTTATGAAATCCCATACATTTTTTAAGTCTATGTCCTCAGGTAACGGATGGAAGTATTTTTTGCGAACCTACATCACATGATTACGGTCACTAACCCTCAATATGCCAAACTCTGGAAGACAAATCTGAAATCAAAAATCTGAAATCAAAATTTTGAAGAGACTATTTCCAACTATGAA
The DNA here is from genome assembly GCA_963082885.1 of Parascotia fuliginaria. NCBI lineage: Eukaryota > Metazoa > Arthropoda > Insecta > Lepidoptera > Erebidae > Parascotia > Parascotia fuliginaria. The sequence continues at coordinate 9,950,570 of OY720187.1, forward strand.
TGTTATGGAGCGATCTAAGCTGCAGTTCAATTTGACTTACATACCTAATTATCTGTTGAATGTAGGAAATTTTGTAATTATTTAGTTATGAGTTCTTGTTTACAAAATATAACAAACGTAACGTAGTGCCAGCTCATTAAAACAGTGTATTTCTTAATATTATAAATATGCTTATAATTTCGTAACGTACTTCAATTTCATCGTAGGTTAAAATTGCAAATAAAATTCTTAATGTGTTATTACGTGTATGTAAGCTTTAATTAATTGTTTTAAATTGGAAACAGGTTACTCGTACAGTTTATTTACATATTTTTATTATTATCTAATTCACCTTACAAATATAAACTTTACTTAAGTATATTTGTTTTTATTAATGTGAGTTTTGCTTCGAGTTAAGATTGATATATTTATTTACAGGTAATTGCTAATGTTGGATTAATTTAACTTAAATATTTGCTTTATTTTTATAAACCTTTGTAATTAGAAGCTAAATGACAACTGTGCTTATATCAACAAACTTACATTCTCCTAACGTCAGAAATTGTAAAGAACAGTAATCAGTAGCGAAAAAACCTTTTAATGAAGTTAAACTATAACATGAATCCTACCTGGAAAATTGAAGTCAATAACTACAAACGCTTATCACCAGTCAAAATCCCACAGTAAGAACCACACACCAAACCATTTATTTATCCACAGATTATATTGTATCACTTCATAAAACACTGATTAATAACTAATACAGTTACTAGATTTCCGAACGTTTCCGTTTTGTTTACATTCGATTCGTACATACGTATTTGAATTTCGAATTCAACCAGCGACGCGAGCGTCCTACCCGCGTGTGCGATTGGAACTGGCGTAGCAGTGTTCGCCGTAGCTAAGGTTAGGTTAGGAAAATTGTGGGAACTACACGCTCTACTGTGGAAAATGCTTTACTTACAGCATGTGTATACAGTTATGCTATTAGTATTTTCACTCGATCACTCAATAAGAGTCTGTATGTATTCATCTGTGTATTCATTATACAGATTAAGTAAAGATGCTAATTCATTACATCTCGCATCTTTGAACTATTGAGATATAAATAATTACGTTTCAATGTAATTTAGACTTAATACAACTGCAGATTTTTATCTTTTCTCGCGTCTTTTTAATTTGGAATAAATTAATGATTAGGACAGGCTTTACGGCGGCATAAAACTTTTTAGAAAATGCGATGTTCTCTTGAAGTTACGATGAAAATTTAGCTAAGCTAAGCTAATGTTAGTTTTAAACAAAATATTCTACAATGTCATTATGACCGCTTTAGTATGGTTCTATTTTCACCTAATTCTAGCATTTGTACAGAATATATTTTTAAAATATAGCTTCGATTAAATGATAAAAGTTGAAAACCACGAAATATGACACTACATTGCGACGTTACCACTCATGACGCGTAAACCCTCTTAACCCTTTTAAAGCGCTTTAAATATACGTTGTTCGTTTTGAAATCTATAACTTATTTAGGAGTGTCTAGCATACCATAACACGAGGTATTTACATAAAGGTAAGTAACACTGTATTGATCAAACTAATTAGATGTAGATATCTGGTATAGCTAGATTTTCAGCGTTTACCTATAAATTTAGCGTGTATCACACCAACGATAGGGGCCTGCATAAGGCTTCATGGAAGAAACTCAACCCGCTTAAGGTTAGCCGCACACCGAAATCAAACTTGTAAGAGCTTGTAGAGGTACTAAACTATAACTTTTGGACTAGTCGTAGCTAGAGTACATTCTGAGAAGATTAACTCTTTTTAGAAAAAGGTACTTAATTATAGAAAAAAAAGAAACAAAAATATTTATTCAGTGCTCACAAAATCGTAAGACACGTATAAAACGATAAAACAATAACAAAAGTGAGTCAGAAAAAAGACCTTTCTCAGCATTGAACTATGGTTGTTTTATCATAGCGCTGATATTCTGATCTAAGGCCCTTTACTGACAGCACTGAAGTTGAAACTGGTTGAGTTTAATTGCAGGCTTATTTTTATAAGGTGTTCGCAATATCTACACATTACTGTAACTGTGTATTCTTTTTTAATTAATGTCTCTAATTGAACTAGACTACTTAGTGACTTTGAAATCGGCTTGTTTAATTCAGACAATTTTATACAAGATCTATCGAATTTAGTTATGGAGTTATGTCTCTATGTTAATCAATTCTCATGCCTTCTCTATATGAGAACGGCCTTTCCTATACATAATTAATGATTGCCTTTTATTATCAATTTTTTTTTCTTTTTTTTTTTCAAATGAATATGAAGTATGTGTAAAATATTTTAAATTATAATCGTCTATTGTATATGAGTAATGAAATTGTTTAATTTGCGTATCTTGCATATTAAATGTATATTCACTATTTACAAATACGGCATGGAAAGTTTCGGTGTGTGTTGCGGCTAAATAGTGGATCAGCTGAAGACGACGTGACATCCTTCGATGAGGCTTCAATACGTCGGCAAATTACACATCAGTTTGTTTATCAGAAATTGAATGGTGCAATGTAGACCACCACGCTGTGAACTCGTGGTACCTATACATATATCTGCAGAATGAATGAGGAAATGTAAAGATATAATAATATAATATAGACATGTTTTCCTGGAAACTTGTACAAAGGAGAAATAAATATGAGCGACAAAAACATTTCTATTCTTACTACTTATTATCGCGATATCTGTCATCTCAAAAACAAAGGACTTTTTGGTTTAGGCATACATTTTTGCGAAAGCCTACACAACAAAAAGATGGTTAGGTTTAGTACACTATATAAAGTTATATGTATAATATAATGTATTTTTGTTTAATTCTTGTATCACAAGGACCACCTGAATTTATATATAAATTGTAAATTTTATATATTTCAAATTAATTGCCTACACAATGAAATGAACATGAAGTAATAATTATCATACCTACATCGAATTACACTTTACCGCCACCTTATTAAAATTAAATAAGTAAAATTTGAGTGAATAAATGCTATCAAACATGCGCAAACAGGCATTGTTTCCTCTTAAGTGACTATGTTTTTTATAAACCTGCAGGTAGTCAACTATAAATTGTATCGTATGTGGTCAAATAAACTACAATAAACGCCTCTCGTGGGTGCTGTATGAGGAACGAAAACAATACCTATTTATAAACAAATAGAACTTTCTTGTTTCTTTCTTTTGTCTAAATTAGAGAAAATTCTTTGTTAGAAATAATTACGAGGCAAGTCAACAGCTAGCGAAATACTGCACTTATAACCAATTTTGTCAGCTAATTCGTCAATAAAAAAGATCTCAATTGGATATTACAGGAAAATTGCCAAGTGTCTTCAAATTTAATGGTACACATATATGATTATTATTAAAAATGTCTTTATTTTATTTTTAATCGATTTTCAAAAGCAACTCTTACTGTATTGAGTGCCCACGAAATCGTGGTCGTTAGTGTGTTTTAATGGTTTCCTAGTAAATATTGAATTTGTAAGAATAAGGAGAAATTAGGAGATTATCCGTCTGTTTCTTTCTAATGATTAGATTAATATACTTGTAGTAAATTTTCGCTACTTTCAAATTTCCAAAGTGATTTTTTTTTATCATTATCGCACAAGTTTAAATATCTCGGCCATGTATTGACAACTGACCTCAAGGACGATGACGATATAGAAAGAGGAAAGAAGGGCACTGTCAGTTAGGGCTAACATGGTTGCCCGAAGGTTTGCACGTTGTTCTAGACAAGTTAAAATAACTTTATTTCGTGCATATTGTACAACCTTTTACACGTGCAACCTTTGGGCCAGTTATACCCAGAAAGCGTACAATGCCCTTCGAGTACAGTACAACAATGCGTTCCGGGTGTTGATGGGGCTGCCTCGGTATTGCAGCGCATCAGGGATGTTTGCAGAAGCACGGGTTGACTGCTTCTTTACCATAATTAGAAAACGAAGCGCATCCCTGGTGCGCCGTGTGCGGGCCAGCCCCAACAACATTCTGGAATGCATTGCGACGAGACTCGACTGTATGTATGTGAATCGCTGCTGCAGGCTCTCCACATCTGTGATTAGCCTGTAGCAGGGTTTCGCATGCTTACATTAGATAAAATATTTTTAATGTGTTATTAGAATAGGCTTACTAACATATTTTAAGTAAAATTGTTACTAACATAATGAGTCTTAGTTGCTTAATAAAGATTTATTTATTATTATTATTATTATAATTTTCACACTACTTCTTCTGTAGGTACATGATTATTGTATTCGATTTTTCATTTGAATTCTAGTGATCGACCACTCCATACGTTATATTCCCAGTTAAATTAGTTTTTATCAGTAGTGTAGTATTTTTAAAAGTTTGCCGAAGATTTTCATTCCCTTTTAATTTTGTGCATTCATCGTCGAAATCCTAAGGTAGGTATGTTTTGTGTGATTTATTATTTGGTTTAACAAATGTATGAGTTGTTGTAAATTCCTTTTACAAGATGGATTCACTATGATAAGTCTAAGAAATCATCTTAAGTACTCATTATATTAAACACAGAAATATCTGAACCTAATAAATTGTTATGTAGATATTTTCTTACATGTTTACCTGGTATCATTTTTTCTTTATATTATGTTGATACACGACTTCACAATGTTAACGCCTATTACGAGTATCCTTCTTACCAGTAAACGCAAAATAGTGACGGATAAATTACTCCGTTCTTTGCATCTTTGCGTAACACTGAATGGTCAATTGGTCAAAAATGGTCAATTCAGTCAGTTCTCTATATTTATAAGTAACTGTAAGTGACTGTATATACCTATGCACGCGTAAATTATTATTTTTAGGTTATAAAATTATTGCACTTTTGTTTTTTAACATTTATTAAAGTACCTATTTACTTTTAAACTTTCGCGTTGCATGATATAGTAAAACTAAATATACGGAAATTCACAATAGTGAACATATTCTGCAAACGGACACCAATCACTGAATTGAATTTCATCGTACGCAAGTCCTCTCCACTGATCGTACCTACTACTCTCGGGTGGTACGAGAAGCTATTGAAATTAAGAAACATACAAACTTCAATAGGGAAGACGGCTTCAAGCTCTCGGCTACGTGGAATCCAGTGATTCAAATTACACAACCTGGCTCTGCGTAGTCGGTTAACGCTCGGAATACGGACGGCATACAGAATAAGGACACTACTGTCAGTGTGTTTTGTTATAGTACGTGGAAAGACAAAAATGTGAGGGTAGATCTAGAATCTACTTTGCATATGAGTCGTGACATCGCCACATCAGTCTGCTTGTGACCACGGTGTAACCTGGTCGAAACGTCAAGTAAAATAAGGTATGTAAATACCTAATGCATGATCGCGTGAATTCCCGTATATTTAGTTTTATTAAGGTATCTATTATTATTTCAGCCGAAGGACGTTCTCTGCTGGACAAAGCTTGCGAGCATTTCCACCTTGACCCATCACATCGTGAGCAGCCTACATTCGTCGGTTGACCGTCACCGGATAGTGATCGGCGACTTGAGCACTCCTTACCATTCAAGCATTTACAGGTCAGTCAGGTTGTTTAATCATTAATTATGTGTTTTATGAAATTTCATTGCGGTCCCGTTAAAAAATAATAAACTACTTACTACGTTTAATATTTGAAAATATAAATATTAAAAAAACGTAAGACTGACCTATAATATTAGGTAGGTAAACCTAAAAAACAAACAAATAAATAAATTACTGTTTGATAGAACTTGTTATTTTGATGTAACTTGTAATTACCAGTATTTTAAAAACGAACTCGTATTAGGCAGCATATCCATAAATGGCAGAGTGTTGTTACATCCTTAAAACCACAAGGAAAGCATTTGATTGTCGGACGCACAGTGTTTTCTTCTTACAGAACAGCGCAATCTTTAAGGGTCTAGTGCCTGAAATAATATTTTGATTTTGATTTGATTTTTAAGCACATGTGAAACCATTACGCACCAGAAGACATTTATATAAAGCACTACATAATCAATAATGTTGCAATTTGGTTTTCTTTATGGAAAACTAAATTCTTTGTTTCCTATTACCTATTCTGTAGTAAAATATATTAGAACTCTGCCTATCTCTTCAAGGAAAAGACATGAGTCTATTCTATAATCTACGGAGTTGTTATAAAGTATTTGATCTCTTTTACATCTTTTTTTTAAATTATTGGTGTTAAGCACAGTTTTATGTGTATTTTAAGAAACTTTAGCAGTAAAGCTACTAGGTACCCACTGACTTGAATATAAATTATATTTTTATTTAAATAACATTGTATTTTAAAACAATTTTATAACATTACGATAACGCAAAATGCGTTGAAAATAATTCATATAATTCTAGCCGTTCAATGTCTGGATAATATGTTCAAAACTTTGTCGTTTATCTTTACGAATTCCTAGACTATCTATGTTAAATTTATGTAGCATAGATACTCAGTTGGGTATTGATTTGAATAAAGTAATAATAATGTTTCAAAATAATTATAATACACAATATATCTACACAAAGAAAAACAACAAAATTCAAATCAGTAAACATTAATTATTTTATTTTTGACAGTGTTTTTAATATTCTATCTAAATATTTACATAATTTATAATTTATCATTAATAAGCAACAAAGTACAAATCCATTAGTTATCGCGATATCTTTATAAATAATTAACATCTAACTCATGACATGATGAAAATGTAAATAACCTGTGAACCTGTCACCGTACATGAGTCGCGGAAAACTTCATGAAAATTAAATTACCGTAGCATGTGGTTTAAGTCAAGGCGAGATAGGGTTAACCCTTTCGTTTTAGTCGAGCTTGCAACATGCAGGCCTAGAGTTAACTACTACATTCTTGTTTTCAACCTAATTATTTTTCTATTTGGAAACTTTACTACGGTAAAACATAGGTTTATTTTTAGGATTTAGGGTTTAATTAATCAAGTCCGAAAATTGTTTCAACTCGTCAAGCAGTTCTTAATCACCCATTATTAATTAAATTCTTCTCATATTAAAGTTATATGTATGATTTACATATATTATTTATTGCCATAATATATCTTCTGATATTGCTAACCGATATTTCAGCTGCTGTTTATAGGACCTTCTCAATAATATTCATATTTTTTGGTCTGTACATAATAAAGATTAGTTTTCGTTTAGGTTTTTTTTTTTTGGTTAGTCTGCTGCATCGTTTATTTGCTGTCTTAGATTCAAATTCATCAGAAATAATTATTAATTAATAAGATATAATTAACGGTATCTCACTTCAAGGAAGACCTTTTCTCATACAGAGAAGGTATGAGCATTGATCGCCACGCTTGCTCAAGGCGAATTAGCGATTTCAGACTTACTCGAAAGTCCAGGTTTCCTCACGATGTTTTCCTTCAGATAAAATTATAAAGTACATATGATTTGAAAATCACATTGGTACTTGCCCGGATTTGAACCTCCGACCTCGTGTTTACGAAGCCTTCACCACTGATGGGCCATCACGACTTTTTAAATACAGACATTTACTACATACAGTATATTATTAACATATACTTGTATTACTGCCTATATACCATACCTACCTACGGTGATTATCATGTTAGTTAGAGAGTTAGCAGTTTCAGTTCAATTAGCTTCTTATTCCTCATCAGGTTGTGACTTCTGTAGAGGCAGATGTTATTCGCCTCACGATCATCCGCCATTTCTCTCTTGTGGCGGCCATCCTGTTGCACTCGTTCAAGGAGTCACCCACAGCAGACTTCACCTGGTCGGTCCATCTCATGGGTAACCTCCATCGCCCTCTGGTGCTCTCTACTTTGCCCTGAACGACAAGATGTTCGATAGAGTCGTTATCGCGTCGAGAAACATGTCCAAAGAACTTCAAAATGCGACTCTGCACAACTGCTGAAAGACGTTGCCTGATGCCGAGTTCTTCGAGTATAGAGATGTTGGTGATGAAATCGGTCGACGACACTCCCAGCATCCGTCTTCAGCACCACATCTCAAGAGCATCTACTTTCTTCTTTTCAACAATGTCCATGTTGCCGCGGCGTATAAAATATGGGAAAAACAAGTGATTGTACTGGACGGATCTTAGTTGCTTTCGTAACGTTTCGATTCTTCCATACTCTCTTCAACTTGTCCATTGCAGTTCTCGTTATTGCCATTCGTCGCTTTATCTCTCAGTGCATCCACCATTATTCGACGTTATAGAACGACTTCAAAGCTCGCTATTTTTGTAACTTCGGGCGAATTATTGTTGGCTCGATCGACAATCATCATCTTGGTTTTATTTCGGTTGATCTTTAATCCAAATTCTAGGCTTACTCGCTCCATTTTCAGTATTAAGTCTTCCATATGACGAGAGCTTGTCGCAAACAAGGTCATATCGTCAGCGTAGCGCAAATTTGATAATTTGTAGCCACCAACTGATACACCATCTGTACAGTCTTCTAGAGTGATGCGCATTATGAGTTCGGTGTAAGCGTTGAACAGGAGTGGTGATATTATGCATCCTTGACGAACGCCTACGCTGGGATGAAAATTATCTGAGAGGCCATCATCCGTTCGTACATATGCAGTTCCATCATCATAAAGGCGTCTGAGAAGATGAACCAAGTGACAATTAGCTTACAAAGTAGCTATTACGAACGACGCTTTTGATCAGTCACCCGGTTAATTTCAGTTCGTTCACATTAGTATTTGTCAATTTAATCCCATACTTTACTTAGAATCACGTTATGTAGTTCCTATTAAAACTAGCTCTTATCTTTACAATTATTATAATATTTTATATACCAATATATAATTAATTACTAGTTTATTGGCACTACATTGTCTAGAAATAAAAAGTAAAAAACGATGTTTCAGTACTCTCTGTGTAAAAATTTGTCTTCGTCAAATTCGTTTACAAAGGTAAAAGAGTTCTAACAAAAACTAAATACTTAGCTCATTATCAAAAATGTAATAAATAGATTATCACCATTAAACATAAGCACCAGATTGATCTGTAATTTTAAGTCTTCTCTTTCTTTTGAAAAGATGATTTTTCGTTCATGAGCATGATGAACATGTGCATGACCTAAAAATATGGTTTTATTTTTTAAAACAACTGTATTCCCGACACTGCGTATTCGCTAGACTAGACATGCAAGCAACTCTGTTTCAATTTTTATTATTAATTGTAAGAAGTGGATTGCTGTTGCGGCTTTGTAATTTGTAATTGTAAGTGATTGTGTCTTGAGTGATTCCGATAATGGCTATTATCGATCAATCTGTCAACGCCCGCTCGGTCACACTAAATTTGGCTGAAACAACACAATCAAAATGTTTACGTTCAAATCAGTAGGGAACTGTCAAAGGCCAATAGTAAAAGTAATCTGAATTGTATCTCTACCATGAGTTGACGTGTGTACCTATTACTGTGATATGATAAAATATTTGCATGTAAAAATAAACAACGCTCCTGGCGTTTATTCTTTATAGTAATTTTTCAAAAAAAAAAACACCACAAATATTGCAATTTTGCACCGTGTCGTCACCGGTTGGAAAGGTTATTAGTAGCTAGTGTTAATGAATCCCTAAAATTTATTTTGTTTGTGAGAACAGTCGTAACAGACAAAGTCGAACGCATCGTTCGAAGCTTAATTAAATTGTAACTGTCCAATATGTTCCAATAATTTTAAAAGTTTATTTTCTTTTCTACTGCATCACAATGAAGTTAGATTAATCTTTGAACCTTTTATTTGAGCACAAAAGCCGACGATCTCTAATCGTAATTGAACCACCGAGCTTTACCTGAGCTTCAATTCGGTCCAACGCGGTCTATCATTTTACCAAAATATACAATAACATTAAATACAAATTAATCAAGAGAACAGGGACGAGGTAAACTGATACTTATTTAGGAACACAATACTAAAATAATAAGAAACGTGACCTTTATTTTATTCGTATCATTTTGCCTACTTTCCTTATATTTTAGCATTTATATTTGTTATACCTGCATCAATGAGGGTCGCAACTTATAAAATTGGTAATGCGATTAGCTATTATCACAGTGTTTTGGTCGTAGTTCAGAGTTTTCCTGTCAAAAATAATTATTCAGGCCGTGTTTTTGGTAGCGGCAGGTACTCTATGGTATAGGTATACTACTGTGTTACGGTATTATAAACATCATGTGATTGAATAACACAGGGATAGTGACAATAAATGAACAAAACTGCTGATTTCGTAAGTTTTCGATATGCACGAGGTTGAGATTGCAAATAAGACTACTGACTATAATAAGTACTTTGTTTAAATGATTACTTGCGCCGAATACTTGACTTGAGTATCTACTCACAGTATAATGATTATGCGTACTCTAAGATACGCAGTAAATACGTCATACGCAGCAAAAACACAATTCCCGATACATCGTAGTTCTATTAGTTATAAGGCTTTTTGGAAATAAAGACTTTTGTATTTTGTATCGTTCACCAACTGTTATATCATCGTAATAAACCTAGCCTTTTAAAACCGTAGTAAATTTAAGCCCATTTAGCAGTTAATATCCCTTCGCTTGATTATTCTTTAGTACCACACTTTAAATTGACAGAACGCGTGTAAAATTATGTTGTTTAACACGCAGTTACCTTATATTCGTAGAAATTGCAATTGCAATGATTACAAAATAATTGCACGATTATCGCTGGCTGTAAATTGGTCATTATTTACACTGCCAGTTCCCGGTTGCACATGCTATGCCAGTTTTTGTGATGTGACCTAAGAGTAGCCGGAGTAGCGTTATTATATTATTATCAAAGTTGCCAATGGATAGGCCATAACGTATAGGTACGGACCAATTTACTAACATCACATTCTGTGCAAGCTTCTACCGTTATTAAAGTCAAAGTTAGGTTAGGTTACCTGCTTTGTTTGTATGACGAAAATGTTCCTATGTATTGTGTGAGCACATTTCTTTTATAATGTTTAAAAAGTTTTTAACGAAAATTTACTTCAAACGGTCAAGTTCTTCTCTGGCCACCATTCTTCTACTCGTAAATCGATACGCTCACAATCGATGCAAGCGGTTGTTACGACTTCTCAATAGGTAGGCTGCTGGTTAACCTGTCTATTACAATAATAAATAGTAAATATACGTATTAGTAAAGATCTCAAAATTATTTTTTCAAAAGAAATTTTACACATAGGAGATACACCTACGCATTAACTTTCGGCCGAAGTGAATCGATACATACTACGGCCGAAATTGTTACGAAGGTCCGAAAGAACGAAGTCAAGGTCAATGTATAAAGCTTGAGATAGTATTAGTAGTAACATTTGCGAAAAGAAAACGTACCAAAGGTAATTTCACGTTAAGTTGGTTGCGTAAACAAAACCTTTGTTTCTCCCCGATTACGAGGATCCGCCTTAATTACTACTCAGAGAAAACTTGACCAATATATGTATTTCGGTTTTCTTTTTAAAGAACAAAGGAAGCGCATTGTAAGTATATGTTTATTTGAAGCAAAATCGACTCTATTAATGGTAGTAAAGGAATTATTATTATCATTTAACCATGCGTTTGATTTACTAATGACAATGTAAAATGTCTTCTCATAACAAATACATGGAGCGCTGTTCAATTTACCAAATATTTACACTGATTCGTCGTGGTGAATTTTACTTGGTAATTCATCGCTGAGTTACATGCATAGTATTTATCTTAACAGTATAATATAATATGAGTAAATGTCTAACGGCTGAGATAACGATATCTGACTATATGTACGAAAAACCAACTTGTAATTCTTACCAGAGTAATTGAATATCGATCGACTGGTTAGGTTGTATGCCAGACCTCATACGTTAGAGAAAAAAATAACGTAAACAGATGTTCTGAAAGCTTTTATAATATTAAGACCGTAGCTAGTCGTATCTAGTTTGGTATCACAATTTTCACCAAGGTAATCGACAAGTTAATATAGTATCGTGCCTTAGTTTTATGATACTTTTGGTTCGATATTTAAAAAAAAATTGAATCCAAAAGCATTATAAATAAGCTGAACTTACCTACATTATAGAACAATTCTTCGGCTCTTAAAGAGAAGTGGTACCTACTTAAAATTTCATCTGACTGTATAACATTTAGTTGTTAGCTGCATTCGACATAACACTGCATTTCTCGGCTTTTGTAAGCAAGCAGGTTTAGTTTGGCCTCTCTGTATACAGCAGATGAGACTGACGGTGTAACAGATAGAAGTGCGTTTTGTTTGCAATTTGATTAGCAAAATACTGAAACATTATGCTGTCAAATATGAAAGTAGTTTTCCTTAACCAATTTTGAATTGCCAAATTGTAAATAAATTGTTTGACTTACTTGTTCGATATTGGCAAGAGTCGTAATAATCTTCTACTTCGAACCAAACCAAGTCATTCACAATCATAACATACCATTACGTGTGATTTACGAGTTAACTAACACGAAATTATAATTTTCATATTTTTGTAAGATATACATATATATGTTAACCATTGGCATATTTTACTCTTCTAAATGTTAACCTCTATATTTTGATTTACGAGTTAACTAACACGAAATTATAATTTTCATATTTTTGTAAGATATACATATATATGTTAACCATTGGCATATTTTACTCTTCTAAATGTTAACCTCTATATTTTGATTTACGAGTTAACTAACACGAAATTATAATTTTCATATTTTTGTAAGATATACATATATATGTTAACCATTGGCATATTTTACTCTTCTAAATGTTAACCTCTATATTTTGATTTACGAGTTAACTAACACGAAATTATAATTTTCATATTTTTGTAAGATATACATATATATGTTAACCATTGGCATATTTTACTCTTCTAAATGTTAACCTCTATATTTCTCTGAACCTCCTCTGTAACTAATAATAATATTGACATCTTTCAATGTTTAGATCGTCGATATTAAATTGGAATACTATTTATTTACAAAATTTTTGTTAATGTTGTTCTAAATCTCTTGAATTATTTAAAGTATTAAAGCTCTCTAAGGGCCACGTGAAGAAAAGAAGTACGAGAAATTTAAATAAACTTTATCTGGAATATCACAAAAGACAAACACAAAATTCAATCAATTGACCTAATTTCATGAGAGCAAACCAGAATCTGAAATTCCATTAGACAAACTTTGCAAATTGGTGTAAACTTCAAGTTAGGCGTCACGAAATTAAATAATGTTTGCCTTTGTTCACCGTTTGCTCTCTATTCTTAGTTAATCAAATAGGTACCTACATGAATACATAAATTATATCATAACTAGCTTTCCGCGGCGCGGTTTCACCCGCCTAGTGCTCTGCTCCCGTCGTCAGTAGCGTAATGTTACATAGACTATTACTTTCCCCAGAAACTGGGCTATCATACGCATTATTCAAATCCGACTGGTTGTTCTAGAGATTTGCGCGTTCAAACAAACAAAGGCTTCCGCTTTATATAATAGTATAGATAGTCTAGTGGTTTCTTAAGCACGATAATGTCTTTAAAATGAGCAAGTAGACACAGATGTGGCTTTTCCAAGTAATATTTTTCCAAGTACTTTTGAGTTATTCTTAGATGTTACTACCATAGCATGAAATAAAACTGACTAAACTAGTATGAAATTTGTAATTTCCTATATTTTTGTTAGATTTTGCGAAAGTATAACAGAAAAAAACCCAAGGATTAAATTAAGGGAGTTCTTTAACTACCTTAAATAACTAGTATATTCGATGGCTCGCTTTCTTTGCACGAAATTGCTATTGCAATATCATGCAGAGTTGACAATTTATTGATTCTACTCGTATACATATTGTAGGCTAAACTGTGATTTGTTTTTCAAGAGAGTTTTCATGAAGCTTCAATATATTACACAAACTTCGTTATCCCTTGTAATTTTAACTTTTCTACGCTTGCTAGAACTTTTAGCTAACATAAATCTACAAGATTACATTAAAGATTGTTCAATACCTTACGAAAAATTTAATAATACATACATAATACACACATACATATAGTTGGGTTATTCACCAACTCGACACGAGAGACTGGACACGCGTGTGTCCACTTGGTGAAACTCGAAATTAGTATTACTTATTAATTGTTTCGTCATCTGGACACGCCAAGATTTGTATGTGTATCCACTTATTGAAATTTAAATTTAATCATTTTTATGTTTTCGTCAAGTGGACACACGTTCACATTTTACTCGAATTCATGTTAAAGTATAGTTAGCAGATATTTTTTTTAAATCACAATCAACATTGTCCTTTGACTTTTGAGCTAACTGCTAAAGTATTATGATTCAGTTAGATTTTTATTTTTGTCTCTCTCTAATGAAAACATTGTCTATATTATCTACCACAGTACCTACCACAAAGGTCACACTATTTCCACAGTACCCAATCTTTTTTTTTTCTATACATTCAATCATTCATACCGATAGTGGAGGGTCCAGCCCCTGCACTGCGGAACCAAATTATCCCATTAGCCACAGGATTGAAGTGATCAACGCGCGAAAATGTAGTGCTTCCTTAGTACACGGTCCTTACAACCATTGTGAGAGCAATTAAGTTTAAAATTATTGTTATTATTTCAGAGATTATATTAGAATATTCTAATACAATAAAGATAATTTATTAATGTAGGTACGGTATGGTAGAGAAACTGATTGCGTGTAATAATTTGTTCTTCCCATTTAAGCCTGATTTAAGGTAAAGGACTTTTCTCATGTAGAGTCTCGTCTTTTCAACATGAGTAATAAATATCACGATTAATCAAGGTAAATTGACGATTGCAGACATACATATATTTTATACTTTGACGTATCGTCACCATGTTTTACATCACTGTTAGTCAGCAATTTGTAAGGTAAACTTAAAAAGTAGGTAGTATGTTATGATTTTGAAAAAGGCACGAGACATTTAAAAAAACTCCGTGATTAGGAACAAGTGCCTCAACATTTTGCTAATTTACTATTTACTGAAACAAATTCTTCAATTCAAATCTAAAATCAAGGGAACAAATAGGTAACAATAGGTACTCTGTTACTCTATATATCTACTGTTTAGTGCATATCCCTACTCTTCGATAAATCAATAACATAATAACATTTGCATAGCTGATGTATAGGTATGAAGCTATTTATGAAAAGCCGCGTCCAGTTTAAAATTGTGTCGCCACAACTTTATTGCGCGCAATTGTGGACAGGATAGGAAAGGACAACTTGGAGATAACGGGACCTCGTTGCGGAATTCCGGATCGGGATGCAGTTGGTGTTTGGTTTAAGCTATGGGCTTCTGTGGTTTTCACCGTGTATTTTTATGATTACAATTTGGCACGGCATGTGGAGCACGCTCAATTGCATCTAACCTTTCAGAAAACCGTATTACTTACCTAAATAGTAAAAATAGTGGTGTTGTGTTTGAGTTTAGTAGGTTCAAGTTCCAGTTCCTAAAAAAACACTCGATTGCCAGTACAATAATTATATAGATTGTGTTTTCATCTGCCAAAAAAGGCGATATAGTTTTAGGCTGTTACACAGCAAGTACCTGTAGTAGCTGTAAATACCTACGGATCAAAACATGATCAATTCAGTCAATAGATGTCCATTTCTGGTCATAGGTCTCTTCCAAGAAAGTAACTCTACTTTGATTATACATAATATACTTAATATTAATTGTATAATTTAAAGATATAAATTTATTTATGGCGTCGCAACTTGCACCACAGAAATTCACAAACCAACTGCGAAATGCCAAATGCAACTCCCGTAACTGTAGGTACCTACTTGTAAAATAATTTGATGCAGTTCAGCGTTAAGGCTACTGGCTAGGAGCTATCAGATTCAATTAATCAGAGATGCAAAGATTCAGTGTATCTAACTAGCACGTCGGTACGAAACATCAGTGTAATGGAAAATATATTAAATTAGGCGTCTTATAAGCGATTTCGCACGGTGCGACATGGAGATATATCCACATCAAATAAATGTTGCACCGCAAATTTCCGATTGCTCGTATTAGAAGAATACAGTAATAATTGTCTGTGAAAACAAAATGTATTATAAACAAAACAAAATATTCGTAGGTTTTTCATTCCTTTACCTACGTACATAATACCTTTCGTAACTTTAAAAAAAATCGTCATTATCGCGGTTATTTTTTGAGGTTCGTTAAATATATTCGAACGTTTGTTTTTTTAAAAAGATTATTTTCTGGATAACGTTTAACGTTTCTATTATTGAAAACTTTACTATATTGTATACTATGTAGTAGAAATAAGTAGCTGAATCAGGATTTCATTTTATTATGCTCAGCCTATGCTATTTCACTACTACATGCATATCAACGCCATTCTATCTACTCCTTAATCCGTCACGCCAGCGTTTCTTAAGGCTGCCTCTTCCGCAATTTCTCTCCCCAGACCCACTGCTACTAGTATACCTACCTAGTATTATTCCTATCTGTGCCACAACGTAACGATGTGTGACCATATGTCTAAATGCCTTCTAAAAATATGTCCCGTCCATTACCATTCAAGATTTGCTGACTTGAAGCTTACGCCAGCTATCCTAATATTAGCATTACTCAATCGGTCTTAAAACTTGATTTTTCTTTCAGACTTTCTTTGTTTTTAGCAAACTTTGAGCCTGATTTTGTATTATACTCGTATGTATGTACATAGATTGGGCGAGCGTCGCGATTAATGCTCATGCCTTCTCCATGAAGCCTTTTGCTGCAGTGCGATAATAATGTGCTGATTTTTTTTTTTTTTTTTTTTTATTCTTAATTTATTATTTGGGAGTTTTGTACAAACGACAATGTCAATGTGCTGATATGATGATGTTAATTACATAGATTTAAATTATATTTTTAATATTGTCTCTCCTTAACCCGCAGATTTAGTAGGATGTAGTGAACTATAATTATAAAAAAAAAATCTTATGCGTTCTTCTGTTCGTTCGGACTGCTACTCATGCGCGTCAAAAATTTATTTTGCCTAAGTTTCAAATGGGTTAGGTATAATAAAAAACAAAACAACAATGAATTCGTTGAAATAATGTATTTTTACAATTTAAAATATTTGTTTTAATCCTAGGGATTACAAAAATAAGTGTTCATAAAACATTTTTAGAAAAATATGTTTTTCATTACATAGCTTCCATTGCATCACCTTAACGAAATATTAATCATAGATACACATCGTTAAACTAAATAATTAATTTCCTAAAAGGATATTTACAATGATAGTAAGAATAGTATTGTTACATTTAAATGGAAGACTTATAATTAAATTGACTATTATAAATGAATTAAATGATAAGTCTTAAATTATGTCATGTTTGGAGATAGCTAGGTACCGAAGCCGAAAGCTGTTTAGTACATGACAAACTAAACGTATTAAAGTAACTATTAGTGGACTGTCGTATATCATGATTTTTACAATAATTTCTTAATAAATACAATTTATAATTGTACATAACATTCTGATTAAATTTTAATGTTACTAAATTAGGTAACTACTTATTTGAGAACAGATATTTTTGTTTGCATACATAGTTCTAATAGTTAGGTACAAATAAAACTGTTACAAAATAGGTATCTATAGATAATGTACACTGACTGCTAAACGAAGTTAATTAAAATGCAGCTAAAAGTGTTTCACTGTTATCCCTCTAATTATTATTTTAGTTGTATATAATGAGATAATTGCTGCTTTACCGCCATATTAAAACCCTATTTCAAAAAATTACGGAGGATAATTTATCTTTAACGCCAAAATGAAAATCAAAATTCATTTTCGATGCAAAATTAATAAGGATTACATAATTATGTTATGTCTTGCTAAGTTCAAGGGATAAATTAAAGATTATGAGTATATAGTTTACAAGTAATAATTGGAATCATCTGTGAATACAAATTTATTAGAAAACGAGATGAGTAGTGTTTTATAAAAGAAAAAGAGAGAAAAACAATAATGTCAATATTAATCTGGTAACACAATATTTTGGTATTCCGGTCACCTTGTCATAACTATGTTTAATGGTTTAATATAAAAGAAAAATATTGAAAAAAACTGTTTAAATTGGCACAAGGGTATTCGTGTAAATAAATAAAGATTCATCCTTTCCTAGATAGAGAAAATCATAGAATTATAATTATAGTAAAAATCGAGTTAATTTGTTTAAACAATAAATCTAAAATAGTACTGAGAGAATCGTGCATCAAGTTTGTTATGTTTGGTACAATTTTATCTCAGTTAATTAAAACAATCTATTCCTTTTAAAGTAAATAAATGTCAAGAGATTTCTCATTATTCCTTATGGAGGCAGCCTTCTGTACCATAAATAAAAAAACCTGTGGCACTCGGGGACTACCGCGGTAAAGCTATTGCATAGCATTTTTTATCAACTTATCCAATTATAATTATTTATTTATGTTTTATATGCAGTATTTTTTTCCCTTTGATATTATTTCAAGTTACACTTTTTGAGCGTGGTGACCGATAAGAAAACAAGTACAATATCGTGTAATATATTTTTATTATCTTACAATACATGTAGGTTATTCAGGAATTTTTATCATCCTACTAAGTATTTTTACTCCGAAAAAGAATAAAACTGGAATATTACAATACACTGATGCATTATTAGTTATTACACGTTTTTAAATGTGACAAAATATTTGGTTTATGTGTGGTAAAAATTAGCGCCACTAGGGTTTATCCTGAGAAATAAATTGTATGGTAGGCGGAGTGGGAGGTGTTAGGTTTTAATTTCGTTACGGAATTTCTTGATTCGGTCGCCTCGCTTAAAGCCCGCGATAAAAGCTATGCAAAAGCTTTTATTAATATTAATATTTATTTTATATAGGTATACGAATACAAATAAGTACAAAGTAATAGAACCAAAATAGTTATTGCACTATTATAAATGAAACGAGAAAGTAACGATCTACAAAAATGAAATAATAATAAAGTAATAGTTGAGACATTAAAATAGATTAATTATAATAATTTATTATATTTACAATTTCTAGTGATATTCAAAGTTTCATTTTAAACATATTTATGATGATATAAGAAACTTAAAATTTGAATATCAAAATTAAATTCTCTGAACCACACTATCAGTTGCTAAGCAACTGGCAAGATCTAACAACTAAACATTAATGGCATTAAAACTTTCAACTGTCAATAATTGCTTTCTTAATTAGAAAACAGTTTACTCGTTCAATAAGTTTTAGCACGTCACGCCATATTATTCAATTTGAAATTAAGTAAAATTATTTAAACAAATCGGTGTTACACTTTAGAAGAATTCAACTTCTTAGATAACATATTCAAACACATGAGTCATACGATCACTTGCATCTAGGCATCATATGAATTTTGACATAATTTTAAGAAATCATAATTTTAAGTTATTAGGTTTAGAAGTTGATGTCCCACCCGGAGAGGTCATCAGGCGGTGGTTCGTCAGCGTCGGGTGGGTATTGGTCGAAGTTGTGTGTGTCGATCGGGGATTTGACTACCGGGGTGATTGGAGGCTCCAAGGAACGCTGTGCTAGACCTTCCCAGTTAAATCCATCAAACCACCTATGAAAAAAAGAGATTAATTGATTTTAAAACATCACGTCATATTTTTGTATTTTATCGAGACACTTCTTCATTAGTTGCCAATATCTATTGATCGAACGATGTTTCTATAAATTCTTACTTGAGATACTGGGATAAAAATTAGAACTTAATGAGGGTGCATTAAGTGCCAGGTTGAGAGTCTAAACTTACTTTTTTCCTAGTTATTATGTATTTTCCATGTTTATTTTGAAGTTTGAACATTACTGTGGGCTAAATATACCCAAAAATCTTACAGTGCCCTCCGCGTCCAGTATAATAATGCTTTTAGGGTGCTGTTGCGGCTGCCACGGTTCTGCAGTGCTTTAGGGATGTTTGCAGATAACCACCTAGACTGTTTCTTTGCCCTGATGCGTAAGCGATGTGCATCCCTGGTGCGCAGAGTACGTAGCAGTGGCAACTGCATCTTCGGCATGATCGCAAGCCGTTTGGATTGTCCGTATATCAATCATTGTTGCGCAATTTCGCATGGGATTGCGCAACAATGAGTTTTTGAATATGTATGTATGTCGTCATTGTTGTGTGTGTAAAATATGTATTAGTGTGTATTTTGATTTGTACCTATACTAACACTAGATTAAGAAAAAAATGTTACTAACAAGTTGGACTCAATGGTCTGAAGTAAACGATTATTATTATTATTATTACTAACATACGGTAAAGAAATATCACCTTGAGGAAACCTTGATGACAAGAGTCGAAATGAATATAAGAATATCCAGCCAAGTCTAGTCAAGTTTAGTAATTAAGTCTGTAGCTCGAGTGACATTTGTATTTGTCTTCAGTCTGGGTGTTTCCTAACTTAGTATTCTAAGTATGTATTTAGAAAAAAAAGTATGTATAAGCATTATATATATCAGTTATCTAGTACCCATAACACAAGCTCTACTTAGCTTAGGACTAGGTGATGGTGTGTGATAGTGTCCACATATTATTATTATGTTATTATAATGAGCTATCTAGTTACTTACTTGTGTTTCTGTATTTCCGTGATACCACCACGTTGGTACCCGAGTCTCTCGGCAGGGTTGTCTCGGCACAGTTTCTTGATGAGATTGGCTGCGTTCCTCGTGATGCAGCGCGGAAACTCGACCGCGTCGATACCCTTCAAGATCTTGTTGTATGTCTTCATGGGGTCAGTGCCCGTGAACGGTGGTGAACCGGTGAGCAACTCAAACATGAGTACACCTGGAGTTGTAAGGTTCAATATTTGTTCAGTTAGTTCGAAATTGGTGATATAGATTTTGTTTATTTCTAAGATAATAAAAGAAGTCTCCCTTAGAAATTTTAGATTTTAGACACTTTCCTATAAGAGTTTAGTTTTAGTTAAATCAGATAATATTAATATTAAGTACAACTAAGTCTTCTGCGTAATCAAAAGTGAGGTAACCATAACAGTTAATATTATAGTTATAAAAATAAATTCTATCATCCTAGATAAATAAATAAACATAAGTTTCGTTATTTGGTTGTTGCACAAAGCTACGTACGTCAATGTTGGGCAAGTATGTCACGTGGCAGATACATGAAGGACGGGCAATGTTTGTATGTACTAGCAGATAAACATTGTACATGTTTGACTAACAAAAGCGTGACTGTTTTTTTGGCATAATGTAGTTAAAACGTATTTTAAAAAGAAAGCGAAACGAACTAAAACTTAAACTATTAATCATATTTCACTATTAACAAAATTTAATATAAATGAGCATAGAAACAAAACCGTAGATTTAAATTTGTGTCAAATAAATAACAAAGGAAACCAACTTGAAATAGAAAAAGTAATAACGAATTACTGTGACCATGACAACATGGCCGAACATTTTATTATTTCGGTA
The DNA here is from genome assembly GCA_963082885.1 of Parascotia fuliginaria. Taxonomy (NCBI): domain Eukaryota; kingdom Metazoa; phylum Arthropoda; class Insecta; order Lepidoptera; family Erebidae; genus Parascotia; species Parascotia fuliginaria. Next base: position 9,972,122 of record OY720187.1, read on the forward strand.
GTTGTGTAATTATTATGTTTATGATTGTATAATTTGAGCGAACTAAAACGTTAGATTGTAAACTTCACAGCGAATCAAAGTTTGGAAAGGCCTTGGTGGACACAATATTTACGAACTTTATTATCTCATAACAAAAGATTAATGCAAGTGCCTGACCACAAGAAGAGTGTATTAGCTCATAGATGCGTTTTTCTAGTCAGTTTGCCCGTGATCTCAACTCTCAAATCTCCGTGAATAATAATAAAAATAAAGTAGGTTGTATAGCTAACATTATCATCGTTATTGTTCCTATTGATTTTGGAATTCATCTCTTTTCGGCTTTATCAGTCATCTATTTATTGCTCTATGTGTCCTGTTACTGCCACTTCAGCTAGAATCAGCTGGACTATGTCAGTAATTTATTCCTATGTAGTTATCGTAAATGTATTTTTTATAGAACACCTACTGATTTGTCAACCTAGCAGTTTTAAAAAGAGTAATTAGAAGCAAAAAATAAATTAGCTTACCTAACGACCAATAATCTGCACTGATGTCATGTCCTCTATTCATGATGACTTCAGGCGCGACGTACTCTGGTGTGCCGCAGAATGTCCACGTTTTGCGGCTAGCTTGTAGTTTCTTCGAGAATCCAAAGTCCACCAATTTTACATAACCTTTGGAGTCTAGAAGTAAGTTCTCGGGCTTGAGATCCCTAAAATAAGAAATAAAGATTTATAGCACCTTTGTCGTATGGTTATCTATGTCAAGTTATCTATATTATAATCCTATAAAAACATAGGTACCTATAAATAATATTCCGTGAGTGTAGATAATGAAAGGCTTCTACCACACAAGCTGTGTAGAATCTAGTGGTGGCATCGTCGAATTGACCTGAAATAACAAAATGTCAGTTTAGAATTTGCCTCAGCATTATAATCCATACAGAGCTTATAACATGCCATATTTTAGTCTTTACCAATTCGCTGTCCCATGGGAAAGACAATATTACAGACAGACAGTACTTAAAACAATTGTTTTGTATCATATGTGCTACATCAATGTTAACTTTGTAAACAGTTTTATAATTACCTCGATCTCTTAAAATAGTCCACAATTCTCCACCAAGACAAGTTTCCATCAGCATATACAAGTATTTACGATCTTTGAACGTCTTATACAACTTGACGATAAACTCGCAGTTCATTTCGGACATTATCTCCTTTTCTGACATGATGTGTTGTTGCTGCCTCGTCTCAACGATCTGGGCCTTCTTCATCTGCTTTAGGGCGAAGGATCGGCTGGAATCGTTCTGTATTTGAACGAGTTCCACGCGGCCGAAGCCACCAATTCCGAGTGTTGCTATGATTCGTAGGTCTGATAGACGCAGGTTGACAAATTCTTCGTTCAATCTGTAATGCGACAGATTTGAATTATAAAAACAATTTTCAATCTTTAAAAATCTAAAAAATTTTTTTATATCTACACAATTTTGTTGAATATATTGGGCATTTAATGTGATACGTACTAATTACTAAAAGACTTTCTATACGATTGAGAATAAGATATATACCTACAGTATTAACGAGTATAGATAACGTGAAATCGCAAACACTGCGTGCTTTGGGGTTATCCAAGCACACAAACGAAAGAGATACTAGAAATACTTATCTTCACTGGACCAACAAAAAATAAAATCAGTTTCTTAAAAAGTCAAAAAATCAAGTTCAAGAACTCGATAATAACTTTCTTATCAAACCCAATTGAACTGTCTTTGTTTTTGCATCTAACAATTACTAAGTCACCGAGATGCCCCTATTGTGTTCATTTTAATTTCACGATCTTTGTTACAAAAACGCGGGAATAGTAATTGTTATCGCTGAATGCCGTAGCAGATAATATTTTCTACGTCAAAGAGGAAAGTTAATAACCGATTTGCTTCTACTGTTCAATTAATTTCGACATTGATGAGTAGAAAGTTAATTAAAATACTTATTTTTTAATTTACTAACACTTACCGAAGTACGAGATCCTTGTTGTATGCGTCAACAAAGAAATTATATGTATTATAGACAGTGAAACCGAGATAGTAATCGTTATTATTTCTAGTTATACAGCTAGTTATTGTTTGAATAAAAAGGTGAACAATGGTACTTGCATTTGTGATGTATTGTAATGTTGTGTTATGCTTAGTTTCGGTATGTGTGAACTTGACATAAGAAGCTCCCAGGCAATGAAGTCATACCAATTATGTTAAAACATGCGTAATTACATTAACAATGTAAGATTCGTTTTAACCTCGGCTCTTAGTGTAAGAGTAGCGTTACTTTAAGGTTGTTCTATTAGAATTATGTCTATTCCAGCTGGCAAATTTGTGGTGAGAACAATTTATTCAATTTCCCTTTCAGTAAAATTGTTTCAACAATATCGAAGGTACTTTCAGAGCTCATTGTTTTAATTCAGTCAGATCACACACATTTTATTTTTAAACTGAATGCTATTGTGATTTGAACGCAATAACATCGGATAGATTAGTATGAAACTGAAACATTGTATGTAACCAAGATTCTGCCAAGACGACTCTACCATTACTTAAGAGGACATTCCTATGTGAGATGTAGATGTTTGTAAGATATGACTCACAAGTGAGATGTAAAATTGGTACTTGTATGATATGACTCACCTTGCCCTGCTCTCACCCTCGTCCTTGTATTTGGTGCGAATCTCGTCAAGAGTGGAGATCAGCTGGTTGAAGGTCTCTCGATCGATGACAAGGCAGGTTGTACCCTCTGGTGTATCGCAGATAATATTCGCCGTTCGAAGATCGTCTCTGAAAGTTTCATACAAAACATTGTTAATTTTTTTTATTTAATACTGTATTTTAATTTCATTTTATATGTTTTTGTTTAACTTCTGTTGTTACATCCTTCTAAATCCGTGAAGTACTAACAACGTCTGCAAATTCCGTTTAAGATGAGTCATGTCTACTAAGAGCAGAATAAATATATGTGATGATGACAAAATCACCTTGGCTGTGATACATACGTACAAGTAGTCAGAATGTAGTTGTTGGACATAATTTTATAACATTATCTTAATAGTAGGTTTATTACAAACTACGGTTTCATTCGCGTCTTTGTTTACTGCTCCGCTCCCGTCACCAATAGCGTGATGTTACATAGCCTATAACTTTCCTCAAGAACTGGGCTATCAAACGCAAAAAGAACTAAGTATTCAAATCTGACTGGTAGTTCCTGAACAAACAAACAAACTCTTCCGCTTTTTATGTATATAATAGTATAGAGTATAGATAAATTAACAGTCAATGGAGACGGACGAAGAACGGATTATAGCATTAGACTCGCTTCTTATTACTATTTTTAATAGGTCGTAGTAATACTATAGAAAGCTTACCCTTGCAATGCCTTCTCACCGAAGAAATCGCCTTTCGTAAGAGTTCTTATAAACTTCTCATCGTTACTGTTGGGTTGTTTCTGAGTCACTTTCACCTGAAACACAAAGAAATATAACAATTAACCTCTATCATCGTTTAGAACAAACTATGTCTAAATACTGATAATGTAAGTTAAATGGTGTTTACATAACGAGTTTAATTATTGTTACTATAACCCGCATTTCTTGATTTGCCAAATCAACTATTGTAATCAAACGTGCCGCGTTCAAGAAAAATTGTCTATATAATAGGTACTTTATATGAATAAGCAAAGTAAGGCACCAATGGCCAGTGGATGAGTTTTATACAAAGGCCTTATAATACGTATATAGGCGATTTAGTCACAAGCATGTAAGTACCGGTTCCGTTACATAATTAGTAATTAGCTCAAGTACTGATAAGAGAAGCTATAAAACTGTTTATGCTCTCCATAAACCCTATTAAGATGAACGGATGATGTACGGTGATGATAGAAAATTATCAAATGACAAACTAAATGTCCTCACACGTAACGGTAATTATAAATAATGAACAGGAACTAAGGTAATGCCACAAAAAACTCGAATGTCATAAATGTTCAATGAAGCATCAAAACAATGAGCATTGAAGCCTAAAAATTTACACCTCGCAAAGAATTAAAAAGCTAAACATAAAACCGTTTTTTACATACAGTTATTTTTAGTGTATAGTATTTCCGAGAAAGCTTTGCATCAAAAAAATAATAAAGATTTTCTTTTGACGCATGATAAACACGATTTTATTTAAAGTAGGTAGCTACCGCTGTCACACTTTAAAGTCCGGAAACAGTTTAACAAATAAATTAAATTTAATATTTACTGATGTAGGTAAAGAGTTGCCCGAATACAAACACCGATGATATAACAACGGAAATAGAAGAGATAATGTAACTTGAGTAAGTCAATGATGATGAAGTCATCCGGATAATTTCACAAGATGAACAAAACGGGATCTTTTAACACAGTTGACTGCTTTTGAAGGTGGTCGCCTTATAATGTTTATTTCTTAGAACAACAAATTGAACAATCATTCGGCATGACGAGTAATTGAGGCTTTTAATTTGTTAGTTTGCAACAATATTTACAAGTTTTTATAACAATAGGGTAATAAAACAACTCTGTTTATATTTCCTTTTTAATTGCGGGACTAGTAAGGTTTATTTGTTAATTTATTATTATCCTTCTCTATCTAACTCATGCGCATTGGATCTAGATGACGTTGTGTGGTTGCTGTGGTATTATAATTATTATATGTCATGCCACATAACATGTTCAGTAGACCTGATCATAATTTCATTCCCACTAATTATGTTCAAACATATTATTTTTATTATTTAAATTAAGTGTGTGACTGTGCGTATATTGCATATTTCTTCACCCGTTACTTAATTTGTAATTACTTCACAGATTGAGAACATTTCGGTGTTACAACAATATATCAAACTTTGAATGGAATAGAAATATTACCTAAGTTCTTATAACTTTATTGTTGTACGGGCATTACACATATTTTAGAACAATGCGCTTTATGTCAAATTAACCTCGAAGATTTGCAAAACATAATAGGCGTATTTTAAGCGGGTGTCTTTCAATATGATGAGCATGTAAACATACTATTACAGTATCTATCTACAGCTATTATAGCAAGCGTAAACATAAAAGGATAGATAACAGAACGCAAATCAAGTTTTAATCAACCAAAGAAAGATTATTTCCGCATTCAAATATTTACACTTTAACAGGCAATAACTGCTATTAATAGTTTTGTGGTAACTTGCCTCAAATTTAGACATACTTGAACGGCACCACTGCTATTTAAAACTCAATTGCAGTTGAATAACTTGATTTACTTTCTCTCTTGTACCGCGATGCTGTTAATATAAAGATGAACGTAAAAAGAAATATGATTACAATTCTTATAATCCCGTGCAACCCATTCCGTGCGGTTTATAGAAAACAAAGAACAAGTTTGTTCATACAATGAGAGTACTGTGCTCTGACGATTTCCCACAAAACAGTACAAAAATCTGGCCTCAAAATACCATATACACATAATCCTCTCGCTTGCGTTTAGTGCACTGACCTTGTAGTCACAATAGCCCGGCTTTTGGCCTCTACCACCTCCGAGTTATATATAATTGAGTCATAGCGATTGTTTTGTGATGCTTTGATCAATGGCGATTAGTTAGAAATAATTTGAATCGACGACAATAAAGTATATTCGACACAATGTAAAATAGGAAGGTGAAAATGTATTGCCGGTTCCGTTGTTTCAAACTAAGGTAGTTTTATTCTCATTACCTTTGTTTCTTACAATGTCATAATTATGTATTTGAAAGGATTTAGCTGTATATTCTCAAATTAAGCATATATAAGTTATACTAAGTCCCAGCATTTACACTATTCAGATATCACGATTGTTAGCAGAGACGTAATTTTAAATGCCAAGGTGAACTTCCTGCACAGTCACCGTCTACGACTTAAATGTTATACAATTTGTTGTCTTTCAAGCATAAAGGAAACACTTTCGTAATATTATTAAAAACTTATTAGAAACGATAAAATATATTTCATGACTTATGTTAAAATGAATAAGATTCGAGATCGATTCGTCCAAAATCGTGAAGATTATAGAAATTCAATATTAGACTTCCAACAGTAAAGTAGTAGAGTTCGTAGAGTAATCCATTGAAACCGTTACTATAAAAACAACAAATCAAGTTTGGTGACGAAGTTCGCAGAAATCAGCTATTGTTCTTCTATTATCTCTTTTTTTATTGATATTGACACCTAAAATAGTTGTGTGTCATTTATTTAAAATAGCAAGTTATATAAAACGGTTGCTTAGGACCCATTTTGATTACTACGACCGTTGATATTAGGTATTAATTATATTGGGGCCTACAAGGAGCATAATACAAATCTTATGTAACTAAAACGGATACCTTTACACGATTTGCGAAGATTAAAAAATGTAATTTGCATAAAAGGTGAAGATTGATGAATAGTTATGTCATCCAAAGTAATATCTTGAAAGTTTACGGCTAGATGAAGCGGAGCATCAAATTAAAAAGAATAGAAACATGTTTACAACGGAGAGGCGTGGTCAAAGGTAAAGTCACGTTGTCGCTCAAAGCGTTGGATAGTTGAAAGTTATCAAAACGAAAGTGAAATTTTGTTTTGAACCCATCTTCACATACATATCCAATTTGTGCCATATCACTCTATGTCATCATAATAAATGACCATAATTGAACAACACTTAGACGAAATATCTATAATTTATAGCAAAGTGACTAACGTAACGCTGAGAAAACTTATTGATTTTATACTATATCGAATTAGAAAGTCGTTAAAATGTCAGCAGCTTAATCTACTAGCATTTTAGTAATAGCCTCATTATGATTAGGTATAAATAAAACGTTAAAGACTATTAGATAGAACTCGTTACTTGAATGTTTGTCTACTAATCTTCTGAGCTTTAAGTACTTATTTTTTACAAAGACATTCATCACTACACAATTGAAACTATTTGTCACACGAGTTATTAGTTAGAATTGTTTTCTGTTTCTATACGTTTTCTTGCGATTGTTACGTTGCTGAATCTTTTTACATTATAAAATTTGAACAGGATTAGACGATGCTGGAAAGTATGAATGTGCAATAAAATATCGTCATTTGCACTTAAAAGCCACACATTTTAACACGCATTTATAGTCACTATTGAAGTAATAATAAAGAATTTCTTACCTGGCCTTTAGATATGATGAAGAAAGTGTCTCCGCGAGCCCCTTGCCGGATGATGTAGTCGCCGTTCTGATAATGAGTCTCCTCCAATACATCGGAGATCTTGATCAGCGTATCTTCTGGCAAATCCTTGAAGATCGGCACGCTAAAAAAAGGTAAGCAATAAAGTTATTATAACGTTCTTATATCATAACGATAAAGTAGATACCTATATACTTTGTGTATTACGTTAGCCAATCGAAATTATTTATTTGCTATGGAATTTAGACTCAATAAAATCAACAAGCTTCGATGTTATGGTTCGTGAATTCTGTTGTCATATTACGGATGTTGTTGCTTGCTAATCTTGCAACTGACCTTATTACCTAATGCGAGATATTGGAACACAACAAGAAATTCGAAAATTACATAGCAATATTTTACACCTTAGCAGGCATTAATATTGCAAAACTAATTTAGGTTTATGTTAGACTGATTCTTTTTAATATTACCAACAAAATGTAAATAACATTTAATTGTGATCAATTTCTCTGTTTTACCTTCTTTCTTTATTATTGCGCCGAAGTAAACAACAGAAAACAAATCATTATTATCATCATTATCATCGCCGACGTTTTCGGTTTTTCTGACGACATTATCAAAATATTATATTTTTTTTAGCTATATTAAAGTCTAAATCTGTATAGGAAAGCGATCTAAATAGATTATAAAATAGTTTCTAATTTCTCGAACGGATTCTATAAAGTAGTCTCATTACATGCATGAATGCAAATCTCCTGCAATTACATTAGTTTAACTAAATTTTATAGATATTTAATGTATAAAATAAGGAATTCGTTATTGAAAGTAAACGCTTAAAAGTGGTAAATCATGTTAGAAAGTGTAGGGTTTACATTACCATCATTGATAAATGAAACAAATAAAATTGTTTCAGAGCTTAAAATTGTTAACTTTGAAGCCCATTTTGCGCTTGAAGGAGTATGAGATTTGGCATAGGTAATGTTCAAATCATTAGTAAAATAGAATTATGACTGATATCAATAGAAAAATCTCATCATAATAATGTAATATCAGCCAAAAGACGTCCATTGTTGGTCATAGGCAACGAAAAAACAGCAATTTAAGTATGCTTAATAAAAAAAAAGTGTATATAAGTAGTATATCAGTTGTTTAGTACCCATAACACAAGCAAACATAATTGCTTAATTTGGGACTAGATGGCGCTGTGTGAATGTGGTAGAATATTATTATTATTATTATTATATTATTATTACAATGTATTTCTGGTAAATAAAATTATTATTATTAATATTATTATAAAAGTACGATATTATAGAGATATATGATCGCAAACGTATTAAAAAAGAACAAAAACGTTTTAGCAATGCAGATGAATTTATTTAGATCTCTTAAGTGACCATTATTAGACGTAAAGAAATCTTCGCGTAAAGTTCTACACTGAGATCGATTTGTAATTTTAAACCTTTATACGCCATGGGGGTCATCGATGACCACTAGACAATGAATTAATTGTGTATTGTTTGTTCAGATTCAAGGTGTTACACAATATTAATAACATGCTTTTAGATTGAAGCTAAATAATGCTACTGTTACAGGAGCTGTGTATTGGTCGCGATCTCAGAAGGAATCAAAAATGTCATAACACTGATGCTATAGTATTGTTTTATTTGATGGATACTGTGCTGTTGACCTGACCCCGTAGAGTACAAAATAAGATAATTAGTTAAGTTAAATAATAGCAAACAAAACGTCATTATAACCGTGCTAGATTAAGTCATTAGTTATCTTTGTCCCGCTGCTTTAACAAGAACAATAACATTTCAAAAGTGTATTCTAACTTTAACACTTACGTTGATCAGTGACTGTGCATTGATGAGTTTATTCTCATAACATATTCTATTATTCTTTTTGTTACACTTTTTGAGTTTTAGGTTTTCTTTTATAGAAATAAGAAAGGCAACAATTACTCAAGACAAGCACAAAGTAGGTATACCTACAGATTGACTTTATATTTTTATAATACCATCTTGTTTAAATATATCATAATTATTTCAGCTACATGCAATCTATTACTGGTCATAGGATTCCCCCAAATACTTTTGGGGGAATTTTACCCGATTGTGACTGAGTCTGCCACCTAATCGTTACCACCTAAATTGTTTTGACTGTAATTATGTAATTAACATTCTTATAGTGTTTTTATCTTACTCATAACACTGTATTAATATTATTATTATGTATCTATGATTTAGTAATGTGTTTTACAAACAATAATTGTATCTCTTATTATGTTATGTAAATAGTCCACTAACACTTTTAGAAGTCGGAATAGACGATACAATTATTTTGGGTGAGCAGTAATGAGTAAATAAGACAAAAGACAAGTTTTAGAAAAAGGCATTAACAGTAAGTTTTTTAGAAGCGTTGTTCAGATAGGTAATTTTAAGAGCTTGCGTTGTTTTTTAGACTATTTATAATAATATTTGACTACTACATAGATTAAGGGATTAATTGCTATCCATATTCTACAAATACCTACTGATAAGTAACATAATTAAGTGGCCCGTAGATTTCATGCGATATCTTGTCATTAAAAATCTGTAATATGAAAAAGCTGGGGACAAAACACTTAAAATTCTTGCTCAAAAATATTAGACTTCAAGATCAAAAATCGTATTTTTTTATAATTAAGCTAAATTTTTAAACGTATATAACTTATTTATTCGTATTTATTACTGTTATAAAAACATGTCTCAAACCTTGTCCAATTAGCATTTGATCACTGAATAATAAATATAATTGCGGAAACGGTTACCGTCAAATTGAACGGGGCCACTGTCATAACCTTGCATTGAGAACGAAAAATGTCAAGTGGCTAAGTTGGTATCGACTAAAAACTAGGCTATCAAAACATTGTTTACATTTCGCTTTAGAGCAGTTTTGCACTACGTTCGATACGAACTCATGAAAATAGGTATCAAGAAAAAGCGAATGGAGATTCACGATAAGAAATCGGATGCAGTGCCTAAACTACTATAGAGTTTAGCTCCATGACTACTCTGGCCCGTGTTTTCACGGTTCGGATCGGATTCAAATTGGATGTAGTGCGACATTGCACTTAGTAGGTGAACGGTGGAAGTTGAAAAGTACCAAGTACGCAATAATTAATCGATATTACCGAACAGATTTAATTTGTCTGCCGTCTTTTCCTCTTAGGCTCAGCGCAGACAGAGAGGAGCGCAGCGGAGAGAATTTTATTAAGGCACTCAAAAATCAACTTTAAAACTATTTAAATAAAGTGGTGCGGTGCGCACGGGACTTCCAGCGTATTTTCGATGACGCGCGACTCGCAAGCAATATTTGTCAGGTTCATGCATATATGCACTTTATTTCAATATTATTAAAGTTGGTTTTCGAGTGCCTTAATAAAATCCTGTCCGCTGCGCTCCTCTCTGTCTGCGCTGACCCTTAGGATGCGATTTGTTATGGATACATTTCGCATGATTTATTATTAGCTTTGCAAAATATTTCACTTCTAGTTTTTATAATATGTGATTAAGCTGATGGTATACGATCTAATATCCAAACGACTCGAGCAAATTGTTACAAATATTAAATTACGATCATGACGTTTTCCTGGAAGAGGTAGACGAAAGATGCTTACAGCTACGTTTTCTCAGCTGTAGTCGAGACACTACTCAATAACTAGGTTAGGTAAAGAATTATGGTCGACTAGTTGTTGCCCGCAGCTCTGCCTGCGTGAATGTCGATTATATCTCTATCTATGCATTGACAATTTTTCATACAAACTTTCATCCCCAATTTCAACCTCTTTAAACCATTTAATCTATCTAATCTATCTCTATACCAAATTTCCTAAAAATCGTTTGAGTGGACAGACGGACAGGCAGAGTTACTTTCGCATTTATAATATTAGTATGGATTAGTTGTTTTCTACTCATAATATAATTGTGAGTGTTACGCAGGCATATTCAGTTCTCCGTTACTTAGACTTCTTCAGTGGTCACGAAATATTATAAATAAATATTTAGATGAAAAAATCATGTTACTTATAATGACATTTTGTGGTAAATTACTGATTATGTATCAGTATAATTCCGTCTCTATGCAAACTGATGACGTAAATAAAATAGAATATGTAGATACACATAAAATACATTAATACTAACACAATACGCTTTTGCTTGACAGTGTATTGACCGTGAAAAATTATAATGATTAAAGCAATTTTCGTTCGCGCACTGTGACGTACAGTTACAATAATATTGTACTAGTATGACTTGTTTTCTTTTATGTGGGTTTAATTTTCTGATAAGTTCACAGAGTACAGGCCCTCTGTGTGCAGCTGCACGCTCATTAAATTGTAATCAATATAGAACCTAATCGTTGCTATAACGTCACTTTTACGATTTGATAATGGAAGAGAAAATGATGTACTAATGTTTCTAGAAAAGGTATTTGAAAGGAGACAGTGAGTAACTGTTTTATTGATGAATACCTTATTTGTAAGGCGTAATGATTGGCCTTTATTTATGTGCAATACTACTTATTATCTTAACTTCATGGCAAACTATTTAACAGCCTTGGAAATTTTAAATCTGGGGGCACGGTAGCGCCTCCGCGAAGTCGAGCAAAAAAAAAAGCCGCACTGGTACCATCCTTTTCTCGAAGCATTTCGGGCCATTTATGACTACTAAGTATTACAAGTATTGGTTTATAAAAGTAAGATGCAATGCAATAGGTAAAGTATATTGTATTGCACAATGACTTTGAAATTAAATTCATTGTTATTATTTGTTAATACAGATGGATGACAAACATAAAAATAATTACATTTTACCTCCTTTTTACGATTTTATATATTGTAGAAGATTTTGTATAGTTCACATATTATTAAGAAATTTTTAAATTACACGTGTTTATACGACCGACTCAAATTTTAATGTCAACGCGTACGATGTGATTTCTTTTAATTACGCTCTTTCACTTTTTTGCAAAAATTGAAAGAGCGTATTTAAAAGAAATTTCATGTCATGTTTGACAAGTTCTCTTTCACACAAGCTATAAGTAGTGTTGAAGCTAGCATAAATAAGTTCATGTCACAATGTCATGTCCATAGGTCAATATTTTTCTATTTGATACAAGATTGAAAACCGGGCAGATTTATTTTGTCTTACATCTAAACTCCATAAAGGGTGTGATATGAATAATACTAATTAAAACTGTGTCTCTAAACAATGAATCTTAAACATGAATATATAGGTAGTACCTATAAATCAATACCTATTACGCCTACATAACAACGACGAGTAACTCGGTGTTAATGTATAAGGGTAATTAGCTAAAGTATGTCGAGGTAGAAGCTTATACTTCACGATCTTAGAGGCAATATCTATTGGTATTGAACGAACGACTCGCTAGTAGTTGCGAGGTGTTGCTTGACCTCGCAACCAGACTAGATGCAGTCAAATCGTAGATTGCACCAGCAGTTTATGAGGTGCGTATGTAGGGTTGCCACCCGTACTATATTTTGCTTAATTGTACTATATATTATAGAAAAATAGTACGCAACTAAAAATACTATATTATTTGCAATTTTTTGAAAATATACTACAATATTTCTGCCGAAAAGAGGAGGCAAGCCTATGTGTGTCATGTTGTCAGTAATGCTTGAAGGTTTTGTCATGTCTATTTTTATAAAAATTCCTTGAATTCGTAGTAATGACACAAACAATAAGTTTGTGTCATTACTACGTATTCAAGGAATTTTATTGGTCTAATGCGATTTGAGAAGAAGAATTTTATAGGTTGCCTGTACATTTCTAAAGGTTATATTTTTCATTTCTCTGAAAGTCTTACCCCCAGTTTTTGAAAGGCTGAACAACGAAAAATTAGCTTATCACCTGTTAAATCTCATGTGAAGTATCAATTGGGTTGCTAAAAGCATGAATAATTAATTATTAATTGATCTAATTAATAACAAATGATATCAAATTTATCTAATTATCCATGATTTGCATGCTTTTATGTACTTCACATGAGATTTAACAGATGATTAGTTAATTTTTAGTTGATCAGCCTTTCAGATACCGAGGGTTAAAAACCAATGCGAACTGATTATACCTATTGATACTTAAGTAAAATACTGTTAAATGATTCTATTTTCTTTAAATATTTACACAAGTGTGACTTTTACATAGGTTGTTAAGTACAAATTGTACCACAATAATGACACGTCCTATACTTAGTACTCTTGAAACTAATACAAAACGGTTAATAAATACTATTTAATTTACTATATCTACAAAAGATCACTCATTGATCGCAGAGATCTTCTACTTCTACTTCACGCCTGTCTCCCATTAATGGGGTAAGCAGAGACTAAAAACCGCCATTGCTGTGATCTAAACATACCTCCTTTGCCTCTTCAACATTCATTAATATCTTTTTATACACACACGTGTTGGTTACGGGTGCTTGTAATTGTGCCCTTTGTCAACACATCACCTATTCGGTACGTGTATGCTAGGGCGACCCCTACCAACTTTCCCAGTTATTTTCGCTCCATAAATCTCTTTCGTTACATGTCCAAAGCACGGTAATACTTTCTATACAGTAATCCATTTTCATAAAAACGGACGAAGCGCGAGCCATGCCTACGCGCCTCGAACTCGACATGCGCTCGGCATGCAGACAGTCGCGACTGTGCGCAGTGACGAACGGACGGTGTGTTGTTTTTTTAACAATAACCACGCAATTATTTTAATAAAAATAAGTTCAAGTACATATTTAATGCAAGTAGAAATGGTCCAGTGGATAAGGCACCCGCTTCGTAAACACGAGGTAGTGGGTTCGAATCCGGACAAGTACCAATGTGATTTTTCAAATCGTATGTATTTTCTAAGTTTATCTTGGACATTTCTGACTAACGGTGAAGGAAAACATCGTGAGGAAACCTGGACTTTGTCTGAAATTGCCAATCCGCCTTGAGCAAGCGTGGTGATTAATGCTCATACCTTTTCTATATGAGAAGAGGCCTTTGCCCTGCAGTGGGACAGTAAATAGGCTGGTATTATTATTATTTTACATATTTAATATGAAGCGTAGGATATATTGTGCTGTTTTTGGTTGCATGAATTCGTCAATAACGCATCCAGGGATAACTTTTTTTAGATTACCTGGAAACTTTGAAAGGTATGACTATAAAATGATTTTACTTAAGTACTAGTAGGTAGGTACATAATGTGTGTCTTTTTAATGGATAAGTATTTCCTTTTATCTCCCGAAAAAAATAATGTCTGGATTAATAAATAAAGTGAATAGAGAACGAAACGAGAAACGATTGACTCGAGTGAAATAGGTAATTATAGGTCGTTCATGAATCATGATACGGTAGGTACGCTTGTGTTAAAACCTCGGGGCATGTTTGTTTTTTTTTGTTATTTTGTATAATTCAAAGTAAAGACGTGGTATTTTATTATTAATAATATATGTTTATTGTACTGTGTGTATGAATAATACAAGAAAAAAATAATTTCCAGTCAAAAAACAACACGCATTTTTATTGAACACTTCCTATTAAATTCACAAAGTATTTTATTTGTTTATATAAAAAAAAAGTATATTCAAGACGCCAGGATGATTTGGACAAAACATATGAAAATTGGTGCACATTGTCTATAGAGCAAAGAATATGGAAATAAAAATAAGGTGAGAAGGTAATTCAACATATAACATAACTAATATAAAGAGCCCCTCTTTTGCAAGACTTTTATACTTTTTAGGACATAATCATAAATTGTCGTAATTCCCGCTTCTTTCTGATGGAAGTAAATATAATTGATGTAGTAAACTTATAAATCTTCAATACGATAGTCGAAACAGCATCAAAATCTGTTGCGTGGTTTAGGAGAAGTAAGCGGAGAAACACACAGGAAACAAAGACTTTACTTTTTATTAATAATATCAGCCTGTTTATTGATCCACTGCCGGCAAAGGCCTCTACTCATATAGAGAAGGCATAGCATTAATTACCACGCTTGCTCAAGGCGGATTGGCAATTTCAGACTTTTGATTCCAGGATTCCTCAAGATGTTTTCCTTCGCCGTCAGTCATAAATGTCCAAGAAAAACTTAGAAAGTACATAGGTATGATTTTAAAAATCACATTATATTTGCTCAGATTTGAACCCAATACCTCGTGCTTACTTTTCGGGTGCCTTATCTTCTGAGTCATTTCGACTTTTAATTACATTTAGTTTTCTAAAATAAACAATTAAAAAAAAAAACTAACATACGTTAGTATTTTTTTTAATTGTCATTGCACATTGTATATGCGCAATCCTGACTAAATATCCTTAAGTGCGTGGTCGCGTTTGGTTTGTAATCAACACAAAATTTTAACAATATAAATAGTTTCAAATGTTAATAAACTTGTTTACTTCAATTATTTTTTCTTTTGAATTTAGCCTAGCTGGTTCTTACTGTATTTTAAAATATATTTTGATAACTATAAAAAACTATATAGTTTAATTGAGTAGGTGACGTTTCGGACACAAAATGTTCGGACACTTTGACCCAATCGATAATTTTTTTTTTTTTTTTTTTTTTCTGGCGTTTCGGACACTAATAAAATATCCTGTTTTGTACGGTTAGACAAAAACATCCAGCGATACCTTAATGTTGAAATCCATTTCTTCCGCCTAATATATTTTAAAGCATGCGACATATTTTATACAGGTAAAAAAATTTAATAAAAACAATTGACAACTTTTAAAATTTTAAAGTGCCTAAAACAAAAAAATACATTTCTTTATTTTCCTGTCCTGATTATAAAACATATTTCAGTATTTTTGTGGAAAAAATAAAACCGAACAACGCGTTGTGACGTGACAATTATAGAAGAAATGAAGAACTTTCCTTGGACTAGTAACTGCTTATTAACCTGTAGTCTAAATCATCTCTAGTGACAAGAATCAGAATGACAAGTGACAAGACAAAGTCAAATTAATGTCAGTGCAGTTTTAAAAAGTTGTGATTTTACCGAAAACTACAAAATACAATTTTTTTTTCTTTAAAAAGGCACGTTTAGCCTTAGCAATCGGGTCTGAATAATGATTTGCTCAAATGCAGTAGCTAACCCAAATGCGGTAATAGACTCATAGCAAAGTCACTATCTCTTTTATTCGCATAGGTCTATCTTGCTCAATAGATATATACTACTATACCTATTACAGCTTAAACGCCGCCCGCTTTAAAAAGATTTTTATGCACATTTTATTTAAACCTTTTTTTCTGGCTGTACTAAGCAGCTACTATGAATAGGCAGTGTCCGAAACGACAGAGAAAATAAAATAAAATTTAAAAGTGTCAATTCGGCCACTGTGTCCGAACATATTGTGTCCGAAACGTCAGCGACCCGTTCAATTCGTTTGCATTAAATTTATGATTGTGTTTTATAAAGGCACCATGTTAAAATTTAACTTTATTTTCATAGTTCCGTTTCATTTTATGTTTTAACCATTATCAGAACGAACCCGAACGTGTGTTCTTGCTAAAACAAAGAACTACGATACCATATATGCTTCGTTTACCAAAAATCTGTTATTTATCAGACTACAAATAACAGCGATGTTTGTGTTAAATATTTACCATGAACGTATAAGTAAGAACGTTAACAAACTTCACTATCAGGTCTTAACAGAATACAAGTTAAACAAGTTAATAATATCAAACTTATGATGACAAATGAGGAGTACCTATTGCTGAACTAAGAAAAAGTAAATATTTATGACTACATTTTGTCAAGTGTATAAGTTGATAAGATAATACAATTCGATCGTTTTGTCTACAATAATGCTAAGCACTCCAATATACCTAATATATTTATTCATAACTCAAAATACAATGATTCCTCACACGGGTCAGTGGTTTTGTGGCCAGACAAAACTAATAAATCAGTCTAGTTATTACAACGGTAAATTCTTAACATCGTTTCACCAAAGTTACGTGCAATCTAGCAATAATCATACATGTCCTCGTGTTGTACCTTCATAGAATAGATATTACATCGTTGTAGTGAAAGGATTTCAGACTCCCAAATGTCAACTTACAAACGTGACAAGCTAGTAAGTGAGTTTCGTAAATTGTACGCGCGCCGGCATTGGCTTGAGCAACCCAGAGTTGGTTACGTCAACATGGCTTTGTTTTATTGTCAGTTTGATAGCTACAGTATAAACACTTTACACACGCAGTCGTATGTTAGCTGGATACCACTACGATATTTGAATCGGACATCACAAAAGAATTGTTTGATAAACATCGATTCTGTGTTACCGAATAAAACAAGGACTTCAGACGTTTCTTAATACAAGTGATACTGACATTACTGACCTGCAAGATAACCTCGTTTATTTTTATCATTCCAAACTATTGGTTAGGAGAGTCATTCATCTTAACACGAAAACCGACAAGTTTTAAAATAAGTCGGTAACGTATATTAACATCGCATTGAGGCATTAATTTAATTTTCAGTATGATGGATTCAACTAAGATAGATGACCTTGCTGCGAGCGAGCAATTCGCTAAGGATATAAAGTAACAGATAGCACGCATTCTTAGGTTCAGAGTTCTTAGCATTCTGTAACATAATACATTTAAATAGCAAGCGATCTAGTTACACTGTGCATGACTTACAAATATTTTTTATGTGCACGCGGTAGCCTCTTCCATTGTAAGTATTAATAAAATTCAGAGTACGCTCGCAGCCGTTGCGTCCTATCAATGAAACGATGTTTTATACATCTTTAAATAACTTTAAAGGTTCTGTTAGAGTATAGACGATGTTACTATGACGTGACGTATTGTTTAAACGCATGCTTCTGAGTTTTGAGAACACATGCAATTGCATGTCAGTTACACATTCATCAGAACATTTTGTGAATTTATTTGTTCTGTTGCGTTGATCGTTCTCATAGCTCCATTTCAATTAAACTACTGACATCGTTCACCTTGATATTGTTTAAGTAATGTTCGGTCATATTGTAATCTTGACACCATCTGATATGGTTTTTAGCTTTATTAATGAGCTATTCTTTGTTTATACAATAAAATATAAGGTTACCTAGTTAAGTTCACAACATACCGATTTAGCCTAATTTAAAATGATCTCAATCCTTAATAATGATTTTCTTATTTATCTTGTTACAGACTGGCTGCTGAATTCGATTTACTTATCTTATCTCAACACAGCAAGATGATGTATAAACAAGACACAGCTGCAAACAAGGGCCTATGATATAAATGCTCAACAGAGTTCGCAAATACTGAACTCGTTAAAATTATCGATGGAGTCATGGATTTTCTGTTTTGTACTAACTCTCTTTACCTTTTTCTCTATGTGTATTGTTTCATCATCAATTCATCACTTAAGACAGCGACCTTTCCTATTAATTTCTACTTCACTTTTACTAATTACAATTTGTTAACGCCCTACCTATAACTCTTTAACATTGCACGTATCAAGAACTGTTACCTACTACCTACATAAGTATGTATTATGTGTACTCACTATTGTAAAAGTGCAAGCTCGAAAGCAGAAGAATGGGCCCATTGCATTAGCATAAGTGTCCTGAGGTCAATATCCTTTCCTGTCATCGGTAATGCTCTTGGAGGCAAGTTTGTATTGTTGTGTAGGTACAATGACATGGAGTAAAGTATCTCTATTCAAAAGGAGTAATGGAGATGTTACCTTGATAGGTCGTTTACCTGTCTATATGAGGAATATAAAGAATTTGATACGCTTATAAGAATTTCGATTAACAGTTTGTTAATTCCTAATAGGTATGTTGACAATTAGTTTTGCAACATAAAACTAACCATAATTAAACATACTTTTATGTTTGTATGCCTGTACCTTTTGATAGTTTTGCGAAAGTGAACCACAAAGTTTTTCTTAAAATGGGATGAGTTCTGCGAAATATAAATTGTTTTAAATTTAGATAGAAGCGCGCTGGTTGAAAATGTATATCAAGAAATCAATATGTATTAAAATATTGCTAATTTAAAATTTAAAAATATACGTCTCTCATGGTCAGCTCAGCCGTGACATTATTTTCTAAATTTTACTAACTACTAAAATAAAATGTTTACTGAAACTAACCATTAGTATTTTAATAGAACGTGAACCTTGTATTCTATTAATAATTAGGACTAATTTAGAACCATCTTTTCACATAGTTAAAATTACCGAACTTTCGTTGGTCGAGCGAGTCATAGCAGTGGGGTCACTGTCCTCGTTACAGTCGTTACTGTAAACAACGCGTCTTATTAGGAAGGAAAGTCGAAATAGTTCATTAATATAAACATACACGAAAAAAACTGACGATCGTTTTCATTTCAGTGCCAAGTGCGATTCCCTTACTCGGGAGAACAGACCGGAATAGAAAATATAATAAAACTAAACCGATCCCCTAGGGATCAGATACAGGGGATCCGACCGGAATATCTCGCTAAGTTGCGTGTAAAGTCTATAGTATTAGTAAAGTCATTGTTTTTCCAGTCCGTTTATTCGCTAACTTCTAAACCATAACGAATTAATACGGTTTTCACTATCGTTTATAGCATTTCTTTAGAAGGTTTATAAGTACAATACGTAGCATACAGTGGCGAAGCGTCCATATAACACGATTACTACCGGCTTCCCTTTTAAAATATGTCCTGACCACCATAGACCTATCACTGCTTGCATGTCTACTCAAAGACTAACTAGCCTTCCCAAACTCAAAATATTTTAGTCCCACCGGCTTCCCTCCTCGGAAAAGTGACTCTTTGCTACTTGTAGCATATCATAATAGATAAAAGCCGAGAATTATACCGATTTGTAATTATATAAAGCATAAAAGTACCCACGTGGAAAACAATGGCGGATCATTAGTTCTTTTATAAGTATAGGACACATATTTTATGCGATGATGCGTGCTTCTTCGTGTACCTATTTATATTAATAGTGCTTCAAAACGAACGTAATGCCAATAATATTGCACTTAAGACTGCAAGTATCCAGGTTTTGTTTAAAACAAATGCTTTGAATTTCTTTGTTACCTACTATAATGAAATATGTGCTTACATTTAGTCCGTCTAATTCTTTTGTGACGCTATTATTTGATAATCTCTTTGCAAATTTATACTGCATTGATAAAATGCTTAGAAGCTAATAAAATATTAGTTCTATAAAGCAATATACTGAAGATAAAGTTTACGATTTATTTATTTTACACACAAATACCTATAGGTATAAGATTTTGTAATATTGGGCCATGTGGTGTTTGGCTTGAAATATGAATGAAGTCACCCTATTTCTTCCCTTAACTATTGTAAGAGGCGACTCGGCGAATACCAAGTGACAGAAACAGTATTATTTGCACACTATACTAATATATTGTATGTCACTTATTGCGGTCACCGACCTCTAAACGTGGTGACTATCGCAAATATTGCCCTAAATCCTGCAATGGACGTCGGACTGAGATGTGATTATTATCTTTTATAGTTTTCCTTAAAAAATTATCGCTATACTCTAGAACCAGTGCTGTATGTTACTTGAACTTCACACAATCATTTAAGGAACATTTCTAAGTGTTTAATACCTGTTTGGATTTTTGTAAGTATCGTATAATTATACATACACTAAGACATACATACCTCTTGAGGAAATCAGTGTATTCAGCCTGTCGAATGAGTCCAGTGCGCATCATGATCGTCTGGAAGCACTGGCGTTCGATGGCCCACAGACGACAATCTGTGGCTGCCTTGATGGTGGCCGTGCGTTTGCAGTTGTATAGGATGGCCAGCTCACCGAAGACCTTGCCCGGCGCCATCGTGCTGAGGTATTTGTTTTCGCGGGATACCTCCACTCGGCCCTCTGTGAAACAAACAAAGACATTGAATAAAATTGTAATGTGACAGTTATTTGAAGGATATTTTTATTACAATACATTTTTAAACTATAACTTTTGTAAGCCAGAATTGAACAATAAATAACTAATAACTAAATTGTATTTACATCTTAAAGTTAACCATTAGAACTTGGACGCCACGTCATTCCACGAGTCACACAATAAGGAATTTTCCATTAAATTTGTGTTTAAAATGTTAATTATTTTTCTTCCATAAATGCAATACGCGTAGCTAACCTTTTATTAAAAAAAAATTATCAGTGGGTAAACAAACAAACATTTTTTGTAAACGAAATAATCATCAAGCTATATACGGAGCAGATAATTTTAAATTGATTTCTAAAAATATGTGACAAAATTATATTCGTAATAGGCAGTAAATTATATTATTGGTATTGCCAGATTGTGCCCAAGATACAAGCACTAGCTTAGTTAGGGACTAAAGGGAAACTACATAAATTGTATGTAATTTATATACATAAATGAGTTGATTTAAATTTATTGGTAACAAATGGCATTTTAAGTCTTTTGATACATAAATCAAAATAAGAAATACCTTTAATAAAATTTAAAACAAAAAATTATAAATCTAATTGCAAGTTTTGATTTAAGGCGCCTACTAATAATACACGATCACTACACACTTAAACCATAGAATACATGATTAATAGTTAAATAAGCTGATAGTCATTTGTATAGGTACCTATATGGAGGCTAACTTGTCTCGTTACTTGTCAGTCTCACAGCAATACCTATCATGCCAATTTTAATGTACCTACACTTTCAACACTGCCCAGATTTTAAAATGTCGGCTAACATTGGTGATTCATACTAGACTGTCAATCTTATTATGGTTACCATACAGTTTTGAAGTTAAATAAATTTACCAATAGAATCAGTGTCAATAACGCTTTATCTACTCATTAGAACCTATCGTAAAATATACCGTAGTCGTTTAATTTAGGACGTTTTCCTAAAACGTAAGTCACGCAGATGCTTCAGTCTTTGTTATTACGGCATATTAGATAGTATCACAAATTTAAACATTTTTATTAATTTTGACAATTTGGAGATAGCTAGAATAAATTTACGTGTAAAATTGCAGATACCTACGTTCTACGCTCAACGAGTTCACAAACCTATACATTCCTAATCAAACAGACAGCCCTACAGTAGTGAATGGCCGTGACAGGGCAAGAAATCATTTACGAAATAAAAATGAAACACTCAATGCTTACGTTTATAGTTCTTATCGCTCAGGTAGTAAAGATTACAATGGCGCAGCTGTTATTATCGACCCTGAACAACTTCACGAGATAAGTGTGAGAATAAATCGAGAGGCATGTGAAAATATAAGCTTGTTTGACTATTATGAATACTTACTTATGTTTATGAAGCAATTATAAGTATTTATGACAAAGACTAGACAAAAAAATCGATTTATTGGTCTACTAGACTTGATTGCATAGTCAGTAATGAAACTAATATAGGTATGTACGATAATACAGAGTTCAAATCACATTTTAGTAAAAAAAAAGTAAGAAAATATACCAAAAGACAGGTAGAATTCATTTCCTCTTAATTGGAGCAATTCTTGATAGGCCAGAGCACATGTATAATGAATGTAACATGCGTACAAATTAAATAGAAGTTAATTTATTTATTTAATCTAACTAATGCAGTGAAACTTTATCGGCTGAATGCAGAATATAGTGGAACCCGAATAAAACGTTTTTATACGTTCTACTTCAAAGTTTTCAAGTCGAATATTAGGTACTAGCTGTTTCCCGCAGCTCCGCCCGCGTGAATGTCGGTTATATCTCTGTTTACATTGACGATTTTTCATACAAACTTTCATCCCATATTTCAACCCATTTTAAGTAATTTTTTCCGATGATTTTGATTCAATAGTTTTTCCTCTCTACCTACTCCAATATTCTGTTCATGCTAATAAGTAACCTAAATATTAAACTGATATCTACGAATAAATCAATGTTTTTTACTATTAGTGATGAATATTCAAATCTCTACGATAGCAGTTTGTAATGAATAGTGAATAGATTTACGTATCGTAAAAATAATACTTTCGTTTCCAACTTAATTTCTTCTTAGATATTCTATAAAAAGTTGTTTTTGATCTCAATATTATTGATCGTCGCTAATAATTTAAAAATAATTACCTAACTAATGACTTACATATTTCTTTATATCTTTGGAGTCATTGTTCTAAATCTGTGACAGCGCGATATTTACTCATTCCTCATTTCTGATTCGTGTTTCATATGTTAATATGACCCACTTTGGATTATGACAAACATTTAATATCTGAGAATGTCTTGTGTGGCTTTGACTAAGGACAATTATTACGAGCTAAACCCACACTCTTAAAATATAAGAATTATGAAGCTAAATAAGAATGGTTTCTTAAATTATACTCAGACAATTTTGCAAAACTAATTTGAACGCCTATTAGTCACACTTCATTTGAAAGACTTCTTTTGTTTTTAATATCTACATCTACAATGGCTTGTGGTTAATGCCCCAGGCTCTATTACAATACTAGCTTTCCGCGGCCCGGTTTGACTCGCTCCTTTGCTTATTGCTCGGCTCCCGTCGCCAGTAGCGTGATGTTACATAGCCTATAACCTGCCTCAAGAACTGGGCTATCATACGCAAACAGAATTATTTAAATCCAACTGGTAGTTCCAGAGGTTAGCGAGTACAAACAAACAAACTCTGCCACTTTATATAATATAATAGTATAGATCTCTAACCTAGCAGGTAGTCTTTTAAAAATCATGTACTTTGCACATTAATTAAATATTGATTGCAGAAAAACATGGCGTCGTAATAATAATATGAACAAATATAAGTTTGAAATCGATAATCCGCCTTGAGCAAGCGCGATGGTCAATGCTTATCCATTCTCTATCAGCCCCACTATACAGTAGGAATGTAATAGAACAAATATATATACAAAACAAAATAAACATAATAAACTAATAATAACATAAAAGTAAACTTTGGTGTAATAAACTAACCTGTTAAACAAATAAACGTGTTAGTCAATTTAAAGCGATTGTCGCGTTTACAGTTACCATCTATTGAACGATAAATGTTTTACACTATTGTCCTGACATGCCTCTATTGTCTAGTAAATACATATATCTCCGTTATCAACATGTACTCCTGTTGTACTGTTAAACTACCGTTATTTTAATATGATAGGACACGTAATTAAAAATAAAAATATACACGTGCATCAAAATATTGCTTAATTCTTTATTTTATCGGCCAGAAAATATTCACTTCGTGAGATTATAATTTCAAAGGTCGGCTAAGGGAATATCAGAAAACGAGCGCCAACGCAACGTCACCTACCTACTTACGAAAGCGTACGCCAAGCGTGATGATGATGACTACATTAAATCTTACCTTTGGAAAAGTCCCTCTCGGCATATAGCCAAAAGCAACGCCTTTTAGAAATAAAAGATAGAAAATAGTTAAATGTTTAAGTTACTTACTAAGTTTGTGAATAAATAAATTAACCTTCATAAAGCACAAAGATGGAAAGTTTTAGCAGCAATATGTAACACGTGTGGAATAAATATTCATTATAATGTCATTCATTTTGAAACCTCATCAATAGTGGCCTGCAGTCTGCATAGAAAGTGATTATGGCACAAAATTATATGTTACAGGTTTGTCTTCTGTAATTTTACTTTCGATATTAAATATTTGGCAGGATTTATTAAATAAATGAAAAGAACGCTATCTGAAACACAGGCTAGTGGTAGTGATGCTGTTTTCTAGTACAATACACTAGAATAGTATCTAGGTAATGAAACAGGTTCAAAAAATCTCCTAATAATTTAAAATAAGAACCGAAGAAATTCACTCCCGATGTGTAATCACAAAGGCTTTCCCCAAGTATTACTTTTGGGGCGTTTTGCCATATTAGCACGCTTGGCAAGCGGATCGGCGATAGCAGTGGCGTATGGCATGGCGTAGTTTTTTCATAAGACGGTGTTGAACACTACCTAGTAATTTTCCTGTCGCTTTCTATTTGGCCACTATTTATTTCAGTTGCGTCGCGACAACAGGCCACTTACATCGTTAGTTTATTAACACTTCCTGGCGCATTTAATTTTAAATTAAATTATACAATAACGTTAATATAAGTAGTCAATTACGCTTGTTAAGACAGCGGTTAACAGTTACACCAGTGGGTGGTCGCTAATGGAAGCCATACAACTTACTGAACATATCGGTGTCACTGATAATTTTGCTATTATAGGTTAAATAACTAACACCACCTATGTTGGTCACTCTTCTTCTTATCTTGTGGTTATTGTTCAACCTAATGTCAGAGTATGTTCAGATCGCCCATAATTTATTATAGAGGCATCCGACTTGACCTGACAACTACTGGTCGGTCGGTAACACTACGTACTATTGAACCAAGCGAATCATGACCCATCATGAGGTCATTTTGTCAATCCAAGTAAATACAAGTAGGTCGAAATTCGCCTGAAGAAAGATTTCCTTGGCAACGAGCTTGTTATAATTTTATTAGACTCTGTCATTTATTTTACTGAGTACACTTTTGTCATGTTAGTTTTAAAAACGTTCTAAATGCATTTAGCACGATATATCTTAGAAGCTTGACAGCTTTAAGCGATTTATCAGCAAAATGGGTCATGATGCAGTTGGTTCGATACCTACTGTATAAAAAATAAGAATAATACTGAGTAGTACTACCCAGTTTTTATCAACTAGGTACGTTTCTCTTCTACCTAACGTAGCCAACTAATAGTACACAAACATAATAGGTAGTATTTCTATCCTATGCACAAATGTCAAAGACAACACTCAATACACCGTAGCGCAAATATTTTTCGCTTTATCAAATTACGTTGTACATACATAATGCGTTTATGTACCATAGCATAGTCGTATATCATAATAACTTATAATATTTGCACACTCAACAAAGTCATGCGTCAAGGACATACTATTTGTTTACTGTCATGTGCTGTTTTGTACTTGCGTAATTATTTTTATAATGAATAAATATATAGTGCATAACGTTGATTGGAGTTAAAGCTAAATTAAAAAGACATTTTCATTATAAAGATGTTCACATGCTATAGGAGAAATTCTTACATATAATTCTAAATTACTAAGATGCGACGCTAGATGACGTGCATGTTGCACGTCGGTATGTAGGTAATTAGTTTTTAAATGATTGATGGATCGATTATAAAAAGATTGTCCAGTGAGCAAGTTAGAACTTGTGGCCTATGTTCTATTTATGTCATTAAGATACAAATAGCCTAATTTTATACTCGTTAAACTATACTAATAGTTAATGTTAACATAAGTAGAGAATTAACATGAACTTTAGCAAGACAATGATCATTTTGCAACTTTCATTGGCAAACTTGCAAGTTTCTAAATCGTGTGTGAAATAATTTCATCAACACAATATAGACGCTTCGGAAGCAGTACGATAGGGTAGATTAAGAAGTGAAGTTATTAGATATTAATAACGAAACTTTCTACCTGTGATTGTATATTTAAGAAGCAGAAAGTATCACAAGAAAGTGTGCGATATTCGTCATATTTATCCGGTACAGTTTTTTATCTCAAGTGTATAAATTATTTATT
This sequence comes from Parascotia fuliginaria, assembly GCA_963082885.1. Lineage (NCBI taxonomy): Eukaryota > Metazoa > Arthropoda > Insecta > Lepidoptera > Erebidae > Parascotia > Parascotia fuliginaria. The sequence continues at coordinate 9,998,982 of OY720187.1, forward strand.
TATTATAGATTTCGTGACAGATAAGCATTTTTGCATATCTATCACGAAATCTATGCGTCTAAGCTTTAACTATTAAGGGAATTGCAATATCTTGTAATATTGCGTTCTAATTCATAGAAAATCGTACACTTGTATAATGCTTAAAAAAAAAACAATCTAAACTAATATTATAAACAAATTTTATTTTTTGTATGTTTGTTTGTTTGTTTGCAACCATTTAACTAAAAATCTACGATACTATTTGAAAAATTCTTACACCATTAGTAATCAAATTAAGCAGATAACATAGGCTATATTTAATAATGTTAGACATATTTTCAGTCATTTTCAGAATTTTAATATTTTAACCATCTTTCTAAAAATAAATGATGCAGTATGTCACTATTACTATGATATTTTCCGTAGGAGTTTGTTGTGGGACTAAGTGAAACTTGATACCGAAGCGACGCGAGGCCGGACGTCTAGTTCATAATAAATAGATACATTGAATGTAAATAACTTTTGATTTAGTCTAGATATAATTGACGATAAATCACCAACACGCATGAAGCATGAACAAAGAATCTGTTGTGATGTTTACATAAATAGGAAATATCAATACATAGTCGTATACCAGTATGTACAATAGACATTACGTACTTACCTAATTAGTTGTGATAACATGGTGATGATTATATAACAATGGAAATTATGTTTTCAAAATGTAAATATTAAATGCTGGACACAATTTTTTTTATAATAGTACCTATTTTGTGTCCGCAGTAAAAACCTTTTATTTAAAAATTGTCTAAATATTTTTAGTTAAAACATAATAGGTACATAACACATAATACATAACATTACTAAAAGGCGTATGACTTTTTAGGGTTTAAGAAGTTTATCATACGTTACAACCCGTGTATTAATTGAGGTTACTTTACATTGCGTACACACATATTCTTAGAAAAACCTTTTAATGAACGAGAACACGCAACAGCTGATCGTGTGACCGCCTTCTGTTTACAGAATCATAAATGTGGTTAAAGATGTTTATTTCTCAAAAGATACATTACATATCACTTACAGAGAAAATGTACTTATATAATAACATGTTAAGTTAATAAGCCGATTAGTGTTAGGTATAAATACGCTTATTACCTCTATTCATAATTATTCTAAGGCTTATTAGATTTTATAACGACAATAATATAACAGTCGTTGTATAAGTCGAACTTGTTAGAAACTAAATAAACTCTAAACTTCGTCTCATAGCTCTCTTATCCGTTGGTAAATTGGCTGACGTAATGTTATTCATAAGTGTTGCTTTGTGATAAAATATACCTATGACTGCAAATTCTAAATATAAAATTCTTCAAATTGTGGGGAAATTCTAAAATCCTACCTCGGGATGGTAACATAAACTGTCGGAGAGAATTACGATGTAGAACAACAGCTTTTGAAGTTACAAAAATGGACCTTAACTTGCTAAGCAGTCTGAAGCTATTATATTTTTGACCGCATGTCAAAACATTTTTAATTTAAACTAAATAGCTGTTTTAGTTAGCAATGGCATACTCGTACTAGTAAGTATGTGACCAATAGACCAACAAAGCAGTCAATACCAACACGTATAACCCCATGACTCAAATATACAAATCGTAAAGCAGACATACGAAACGCAAGAGTCATAATCATAACGGGCTGACGCAAATTAGACGCCTGAACGAAAGTGTTTCAAGGCGACTCGCTTTGAACATGCGGGGTCAGAAGTTCGACGCCGCTCGTGTCCAGGTTTACGGTCGTTTTATTGTTACTTTACTATAATACTTAGATTACAATACTGATACTAACTTTCCATTGGAAGCTAGAAGGTCTATAGGCGTATTAAGTCTTTATTTGCTTATGTTCGAAACAGAAATTCGTACTGGAACCAATAAAGTTACGTTCATATTTGCTTATTGTATTACATAAGTTACCGTACATTATACTTCTCGGTATCTTGGTAAATTTGTATTTGTATTATAATTTACAGCCATTGAAAGCGTTATATACTGCCATTTACAGGTTTTTTACTATTTAACAGACATATGACGACCTCTGTGGTTCGGTGGTACTGTGTAGGGAGTGCCACGCAGAGGCCGCGGGTCCGAGTCCCGCTCAGTGCAAATATTTGTGTGCAAGAACATGTCTATTTGCATTGGTCTGGGTGTTTCTATGTAGTTATAATATGTATGTATTGACAAAAAAAAAATGTTTATGTATGTATATCCGCATTCTAGAACCCATAACATAAGCTATATAAATATGCTTACTTTGGGGTATGACGTTGCGTGTAGTTGTTGTGATATTATTATTATTATTATAATAAATATTCAAAACGCCCAGGGATTAGTAAAAAAGATTTGAAGGGATGAGAAACTTCCACATTATAAAGAACTTTCAGTGCTTAAAACATACAATAATGCATCTTTTTGAGCAACTGTGCTAGGTTCCTATCATATAACGACATCATTTTAAAATAAATATTAAAATTTAGAATGTTTAGTAGTAGAGTCAAGTACTCTACTGTCCTGTTATATCGATTAGTAAGGCAGTTTATAAGTATTGGGCAAGGCAAGCCCCACACAAGGTGGACCGGCTAACGATCAGATAAAGTAATGAGCAATCGATGTATGTGAGGTTTCATGAAATAAGAAAAATAATATTCAGGTACCGACATCATCAATTTGGGTTTATCATTTTTATATAATCAAAAACAATTTCAAAAATAGATTACACTATTATATCTGCATTAGAAAATATGCTTGTCGGCCGCATCAAATAGCTTTGTGGCTAAAATCAATTTGATTGAATTATTATTACACTCTCTAGGTGGGTGCTAATCGACAATTTGAGTATCCTCATCACATAGTTATTCGACCTACCATCAAACACCTACGAAAGAGATGAAATCATGTAATAGATATTATTATTTACTTTCGACTAGTAATGCTACAACCTATAATTATTATGCTTCACTATAATACAAAAAACAAAAAAGATTTGTCCTCTAAACTAACTAAGACTTATGAAAGTCATTATAACTGACATTAAATTGTTTTCATTCGCAAAGTATTATAATTATAATAGACTTATCTTGTGTTTTCAAATACATGTCACCGTCTCCAAAATCTAAGACTTAAAAGGTCAACAAATGTCTAGTAGTTTGTAAACAAAACCTACTTTCAGGTGCCGTAATATTTTATTCTTCGTAAAGAGGTTATTTCTATCAATCAGATTAAAACAAACAAACAACTTCATCGTTTAGTTTCTATAAAGGTTATTTCAAGCTCATTGTTATAGATAAACCTAGTAGCCCATTGTGTCTCAACTTATTCTTATCTTAACTTATTTTAGCACTTAGATCTAAAAGTTGCCGGCATTCAAAATTAGAACATGTAGTCAGTTTATAAAATAGTAAATAAAAATAATAGGCAATTGAAACGTCAAAACAACACTAAATCATAATATCGATTAAGCAGAATAAATTCAACACAAATTTAACACCTCTGTAACTATAACCTAACCAGAATACTAAGTTTTTAAATTATACTTTGCGATCTTAATGATTCGATTCAACAGCTATGTAAAATTAAATATTCGTACTTGAGTAGGCACAAAAAGTAGGGCAACATGAATTGTTTGAAGTTAAGTTTAATTGATATGCTAGTCTCGGTACGTTTAGCGTACCACGTCTAATACCTACGAGGTACTTACTCGAAACTTCTATACCAAATGAAACAGATACACACATGTTGTATAGTCCTGTTATAAACAATAAGGACAACCAAAATAAATATAGATCTTATAGGTCATATTATGACGCACATATCGTAGTTGGCAATGTTCTAATCTATTACAGACTTCGGTATGTTATTATTACTTAATTATACACTAACAAAGATAAAACATGGCATACATAGTTTCCATTATCTAAGACATAAAATTAATATGATCTATTGGAAATTAACACAGATTCAATTGCAGGTTAAGATATAACTGCAAAGCAACAGGCTGCTTAATGTAACATTGTATCATAATGTTTATAATTTTACAGCTAGCATTACGTCATCGATGTATCAACCACAAGGAGACCTCGAAATTGTCCCGTTGACATAACGCGTACATCAATCAACTGTTACAAGATCAAAATAACTTACCGATAACGACTACGATAACGCCTATAATTTAGGTAGGTAGGCTAATAATATTTAATATAGTAATAAAAGTTAGCACAAAATATATTTTTACCTGTATCAACATTTCGATGACTTTTGTCCACGGTGCTGACATTTGCGTCTTGTAAACGGGTCACGTCCAGTAATATGCCCGCATCCAGTGACGATTCAGTTGCATTACTGTCTCGTTGACAGAGATTGCCCGTCCTCCTCTTTCTGGTACCGTACGTATGAACAGGCACTATTAACTTAGGTCTAGGTATTGAGAAATCAGAGTCTGAACCACTCGACGAGCTTTTTGCACTTCTCGAATAAACAACACTACCGTTCGTAATACGTTCCTCACTAATACGTTCCTTTTGTGTCCCAAAAGACGTAATGTCATTGTACCTATTATACCTATCATCACTTTTCACTCTCACTGTATTATACATTTTTCCATATTTATCGCGTTTAATTTGTTTCGTAACACCATTAGTAATCCGATAGTCACTTTCTTTACTCAAATCAGTAGAGTGTAACCCATTAGCAATTTGCTGGGCTGGTTGACTTTGACTTTCGTTGAACATTTCGTACTGCATAAGCGTCAGCTGTTCGCTTGGTGACAGATTTCTTTTCGGTTGAGTGACTGTGACTCCATTATAGGGCTCCTCCGACTGAATAGTATCAAGGTACGCTCGAAGTGGCGCTCTCCCTTCGCTTTTAACTCTTAATGATTTAGAACGAAAGCTAGGTTTAATATCTTCAATACGTCCGATTCGTTCGTTCGCCGGTTGTATTGTGTGCTTAGGAAGTTGTTCGCATGTAGATAACGACTGGTTAATAGGCTGCATGTACAAGCCTAAGTCTTCCGCTTCGTAATCTATATCGAGGTTTTGTACTCCATTCCTGGACTTCATTGGACCCAAGTCCAAAGTGGCCATAGAGTTTATAATTTGATACATACTCGTAGTACTTCCATTTTGTGTTGACGTATCACTTTGGGAACTTTTGTCTCTTTTTGTATCTTTTTGCATCAGTTTTATCTTATCGCTATCGGTGTCATTACCTTGTTGGCTTACTCTCGAATAGTACTCATAGTATGATTCCGATGATGGATCAGGTGGCACCGGTCCTGGGTCGGGTAACTGGTAATAATTTTTTTTCGAATCAGCTTTCCTTTGTCGATGCGCATATTTTAAAGATTCTTTGCGTGGAGGAGGTACAGGTGGTTGTTTGCTGTTACTTGAAAACGATTCAATATCCCACTCTGTAAAATGCCTGCGTTTAACTCTTCTGAGTGTCGAAGGTCTATATCCATTTGGCATATCTTTAAAGCTATAACTATGTTTTAACTTGTTCTGAGTGATGAGATCATGATTGGCTCTTGCCTTCTCCTCTATATTCTGTTGGTATTTAGCTAATTGAGATATATTTTCATTAGGAACATCATTAGAGTAACCATATCCACTATCTTCTAATGAATAAGTTTTGCTACCGTAATCTTTATCTTTTTCGGTAGTACGACCAATGTCTCTACACGATTTACTTCTTGATATAGAGCTAAATTTACTAATACTATTGGTATCATCACTTTCATTTAACGTGTTTAGATTTTTTGCACCGACCCAATTAGCCGCGTACACTAGATCCATAGTTCTATCCGTGATGGACAGCCACGGGTCCTCCATGACCGCTTTGCCGGGATAATGTTTGATTTTCATAATGTGGCCGAAATCTGGCGTGTTGCATTATCTACACCACTGTGGAACCAAGAAGTTAAGAGCTGAATCTTCATGTATGATAATGTTAGTTCCATTTTCCCGTTGGGTATTATCGACCAGATAAATGTTACGGCAGTTTAATGTCAAGCTGGACAAGCTATATGAACAATTTCATGTACTTGATGATTTTGTTAGTTCATTTTAATAAACTTAAGTAAGTTGATGCAATCTGTGAAATCAATAATAATAATTGCATGCTGCAGCAAAATGTTAACACTACAATTGATTTGATTGGCCATATGGAAATTTCTCAATATTCCTACTCTAAAATTGCGTTAATAACAGCGCATTCGATTGATTAATATATAACAATGGAATGATTTTGCAACAACTATGTATTATACTTATCCATATCTAGAAACTTAATTGTTTTTACACAAGGTAAAACTACGAAGAAATGTTATCTTTCTTAGCTTGAATCCGTAGAGACACTAGAATATACATTGAGTACCTGTGTGAAATTTAGGTAATTACATAAAGAGCAGCCGATTCAAACAAAACACGACTTCTATTGACGTTTAAATTTACAGAAAATTCATCTAAGTTAACTTTTAGGAAATGGGTAATAAATACTATCTGTAGCAAGTAGACTACTTACATGCAAGTTCATCAATTGTATTTTTATAAATACATCGTACTAGATCTTTTATTATGTATCGATTTCGATCTTTTACTTCGTGTATTAATTGAGTTGTGATTAGATTGTCAACCACCCGCATTTATTATTTTTAAGTATTTTTCTGATAGCTGGACTAATACTAGTGCTTGAGCATGATACGCTAGAATGAACGCATCACAGGACATAGGCATGCTCGTTGCACAAGAACCTCTTTGGTCTAATACCTCTGCATCTAGGAAGTGCTAACTAGGCCTTAGAGTCCGTAAAGCAAATGCAAATAGAGTCATATTGCGTAATAATTAGATAATGGGCTAAGTGCAAGTGGCAGCTGGCATAGAAACTACTGCATACGGCCGTTTTATTGTTATTAATATTATACCACTTTCACTGCTACTTTTATGAGCGCATAAATATAAAGCAGATGGTTATGAAGAGCACAATCGAAAGTAGGGAAGTAAAATATTTACTATCAGTTTATCAGGTAAAGAATAAAGATAAAAGTGAATAAATATAATGTAGGTGAAGAAAACAATTACAAATGACTCGTGTAAAGTGTTAACAAATTAGCAACAATCATTAAACGGCTGATTGAGTTAATAGGAAACGATTTCTAAGACATCAACCGATAGACGAGTTGAAACAAGTTCATTGGTCCACATATGCAGTGGGCTGGTCAGCGATGATACGTGAGAAACATATCCAGGAACTTGGGAAATTGTGGCCGAAGCATACTTAATCATTATTTCATTACAAGATAAATAATCTTAGATGAAAATGACCGCAGATAAGACGACAAATCTACCTGACACTGATTACGACTAACAAGTTTTGTTTCTGCGTCTTGTTTGACTAATAAAAGACCAGAGAATTTGAAAGCACTAATAGGACATTTAAGGTAATGGCAAATATATATTAAAATTGGCTTCATAAACTAGTGCGCATATGTTGCGTTGGGCATGAACTTAAGCAGGTGCAATGCTTATCCCGGGAGCTTATAACATACCGTCATTAAACTAAACGTGTGTGGCAAAATTTTCAGACAAACCGGTATTGCTAACGTAGAGGATTTTACTATACAATTGACGGGCACAAAGAAGATCAGAACTTGGAATAACTATTTGTGAATTACACAATTATTTGACCTGTATGGAGTTCAAGTCTATTACAGTCGGCGTGATGGATTAGTGGTAAACTTTTAACCGCTATGCCATATAGATAGTCAGAACATAAAAGATTCTTAATTTCTAGTTGCAGATTAATAAACATTGTCATTTCGAAATTAATTATGAGGTTTATTAACTGTTATAATGGAGGAGCCTGGAAGATAACGGCATTTTAACGAGCATCTACTAGAAAACACATCGAATTTGGACTTATTTGCGGCGAGAGGTTTACACCTGTGCCAGAAGCAGTGTTTACAGTTTTTAAGCTATTTACAGTTAAGTTATACTCGTACCTAATGCATCTTGCCACCTACTGCAGTTATTTCATTGTAATCAATTTTAAAGTATTTGTTATCTACAGTGCCATTAACAATAGATAATAGTCAAAACAATGCAAGTTTATCGTCATCTATTTGGGGAATCTAATCTATTTTTATAACAACATTAAACACTCGGTAGGTAGTTGGTAAAAATATTGAGTCATAGATGAAGTCAAACTCTTTGACGGAATTACTTCAGTAGTTATTAGTCAATCACAAAAATATTTGCGCGTCTTTTATTTAAAAGCAACTGTGAGTTACCTGTATGTAAACAATAGGAACAACAGCTGAGTCTGCTAATTTAAATGACATTTAAGGAAGAATATACCTAACACAAGAAGATTAAGCATTAATGTAAAAGAATTACCGAATAAGACAATAACAAAGCAAGTATGCAAAGTGCAACGTGAAGATAATATGATGTTAAAATAATCAACAAAATAAACATTTCAAAATATCTGCACTGTTGTGGGCACTTTCTAGCCTCTGCTTGATGATAACCGTAGATAGTACGAATGGTTATTATATGATAACATCTCATGTACACTATTGTTAACACGCAAAGGAGACATCATACAACTATAGGATCTAAGATCTGTTCTGTTCAACTTTCTAATCTTTGTTTGAATATTGAAACGTGATAAGAGATCGTACTCGCATGTTAAATCAATTAATTTGGACCTATAAACAAGTTTATAAGTAGGTATTAGTGCAACTGTGATTTCAATATCTATCGAGCCGTATACGTATCGCAATATACCTTTACAGTAAGCATATCATTAATTATGAAACCGACACGTTATTGATTTAGTTCAATACATTAGCACTATCGAAAATAAAAAGCAAATTTAAAATAAAATGTCATCTTATGAAGAACACAAACTCAATGACAATGATGTCATACTGTTTGACCAAACACAGACATAGAAAGCTTGAGTCTCAAGCATTAATATGCTAAAATATCTACAATGTGAATACAATGTTCCAAAATACTTTCACGGCACACGGGTGGTGCACGCAAATACAAGAGGCTTGTAATAACCTCGTAGTGCATGAAAGCCTCGAAAATATTGCTTTCAAATAAAGAATCGGGAAAAAAGGACACTAAGAAGTAGGTGCACCTACATATTCATAGAGAGATAAAAAAAATCAACATATTGAAATATTTCCGTCACGAAATGGCCAATAAATCAAAATTTTGCATGGCATGGTATGATTAAATTATGATAACGAAATCCATTTTGATGTGCATGCATATTAAATCCGTCGAAACATCTCCATAACAGCGACAGCTGCATCTGCCGCAAAAACACTTTGTTCAAACACTGTATCACAACACAATAATTACCATTGCTCTGTAAAATAATCTGTTTTGTTTAATAATGTCAAAGACACTAAACTTCAAACCATAAGCACATCGCTTTTTGTATAGTAAAGTCGATCGCGACTATTTTAAATTCGGAACGCGAGACATTAGGGTCACGACAACCAATCACGTCAGCGCCGCTCCGCTTACTGCTCTACTCCGATCCGATCAACTCCTGCGCGAACGCAGCCGGCTAACGACGCGTGCGGGCGAGACCGACAGTGCGCGTGACAGAGATAAATGCATACTTACCTGAATAATAAAAGCTCCAAGCTCACAAAAGGTGGACGAGGTGGTGAACCTTTTAATTTTGATCCTAGAGATATTGTAGGTCGAGTTTACCGCTACTACTATAAAGGTTATTCAATTATGATAAAGAATAATAATGTTTTAATGTTGAAAATTCCAAAAAAAAAAACAACGAGCGTGCATTATTTTAAACATTTAAAATAATATTGAAACAAATGATGACATTAACAATAGGTTATAATGAACTGTTAGACCTGATTTAAATGTTGTCGCATAAACACAACAAAGTTTGTGTTGTAATGTCAATATTGAGAATCTGTTTCTTAATTTGTGTTTTTACAGTTAAATAAAGTGGTAAAATAACAGGCATGTAGACATTGTAGACATTAAAAGTGGAGCGACACTGCACACAAATTAGGTACGGTAATTTTGAGCAGTAATAATGAATGAAGTGAAGGTGAATAGAGTGTGGTGTATCGAGAAGGCATCGCCCGTGACCGAATAGTTATCAAAATGTAACGCAATAAAGGTAAGACCTTCAAATAGAACCAAAAAAGTGATGTTAGCATATATCATCAATGTTTCAATAACATGTTGTCTATTAGCAAGAATACGAGTAAGTACCTAGTACAAAGCATAAAACTGACTTGTCAAACTTGATGAAGTTATTTGTAAAATTTAAGTGAAACTTTTATTGAATTTCTAAATTTAATAGATGTAGCGATAAATACCCGCTAAAGCTTCACGTACTAAAGTCATAACATTCTGCAATAAACTGCAATAAGTTTACAATGTTGATACAGCGGAAAAAGCATTTAGTTACATCAATGTAAATAGAATTTGATTCTAAAGCGCGTGTGAGTTAAATTACAAACAAAACGATAATGTATTACCTATTTAGTCTCAATTTCAAATCGGTTAAATTCAATGAACGAAATAAAGAAACTATAGATACCAACTGTCCTACTGAGAATGATATACTAAAACACTTTTTGCGGATTGGTGAATTGTGATAACTACCGGTAACCGCTTGCAAAGGAAAGTCAGCTGGACATAAATCACGTAACACCTCTTTAAAACCAGTTATTATAATCTAAGATTTCAAAACAACTATAATTATTTATATCGCAATGAGCTCTACAGTTTTATTTCCTCGGTGTAACGTACAGTAATGGGTGCAGAACATAGCCGCTTGGTTGGACATCACAAAGATATCATCATAAGACTTTTATATTTTCGTCGTGATAATAAAACTTGTTTTGCGGGCGTCAAACTTGGATATTAAGTACTGTCATGATTTCATCTCTAGTCACATTTTGTTTGTTTATTTGGATCATCGTACCGACATAAATTTAGCGAATCAATTATTTGACATATCATAAATAAATTGTGAAAGTGTTTTAATTTTTTTTATGTTTGCTTTTATAATAAGTTTGTTCTAAATTTTCCGCTTAATTTTCATTTTGAACACAATCATTTTTGAACAGAAATTTCAATTAGTGCAATGCAATGATACTAATAGAATACAATGCTTGCCTAGACAACTTTACCAATTCGCTAGTGATTTTAAACATCTATATTAGAGACATCAAAATACACAGACGCTACGCAAAGTAAAGAAGATCAATAGTCATAAACAAAACCCCATGATCCGTGGTAAACCAGTAATAAACAGTAAAACACCATGTAATTATGGTCGAGTTCGAATCGAAAGTTCAAGTAAAAGTAGAAATGCTAATCATGAAGATGTTCAGACGGATTTCATTTGTGACGCAATTACTTTGCGGTCAAGGCTGAGAATATTGTGATGGTTTCACTTTCACGAATCGTAGTATTTTACAGAATAGGGGGGTTTAATGACCAAGTTTCTGTCAACAGCTGATATTTATCCGTATATATTATATATATATATATATATATATATATATATATATTATATCTTATATTTTATATAAACCTATGTGAATTTATCACTTATGATTACGATCTTTGAATAAATAATATCATTTAGTAATTTATGATCTCAATGAGTATACTTAAACAGGAATCAGTTATGAACGAAAATCTCGGCTCTTAGTATTAATTTCCTAGGAATAAGCCGCATTATTGTCTTGTTTTTTTACAATCGTCCAAACGGAACGACGTTGTTACGAACATTACCTCCAGTCGTTGCCTTGTCTAATTGAACAATGAAGCTAGGCATGCGGGCATTCTTTCCCCTCGTTTAAATACGGTACTTTCAATGAATGAAGTCACCACCCATTGCTGATATGAAAGGGTGTCCTTTAACTACACCATGCTAACGTTCACGGTAATCCGTTCAAAACGTTTCAAAGGGATCATTATGAGATTATTATTATAAACGGTATTTTTACTGCGTGAAGTCCTTATTCATTCTTTAATCTTAATATATTTTTGTGATGAATAGCTCCAATATAAAATTGGAATCAATTTTGTATAAAAATTTCAATTAAGAATTTAAAAAAAAAATTAATACTAAGTAAAGTATCATACATAACAATAAAACTGGATTATTATTATACGTCCATGTACTACGCATCTAATGCCGTTTTAAAATAATAAACTAGAAAGGAACACCGAAAATAGCATAGTGACATGATTTTAATTTCACAAACACTTTAGTGTTGTGAAACCAAATTGTAAGTACGTTACGTAACAAAAGAGACCAGCAACAAGTTTTAATAGAAGAATTGGGTTATAATAACGATACAGAGTAAAATGTTTGTAACGAGAAGTATTCAGATGGTCGAGAGAAATCTCCCGATACGGATGGTCACGCACCTAGAATGCATGCGTTGAGACAAATAACTGGGACTGATACTTTATACTGATTGATTAGAAATAAGAGAAAATTTAACGCTGTCGCCAATAATGACATCAATTGAAATTAAACTGTGCGTGACGAAATCAATCAAAAATTTTATTATAGTTGAATGAACACTTGGATAAAGTACAAAAATAATTATTTAAATATTAAAACGTGCGTATTTTAAAACGGGAGGAATTTCTTTAAATAATACAAATAAATCATTGGCCAACATTTAAAATAGTAATAGTTCTTTTTAAATGTTGCCTGGAAAAAAATGGATGAGGCCAAAATACAGAAACAATAAAATGGTTCATTTTAGATTTGTGCACTGTCACTATGTTCTGCGTCTGAATTACTGAATTAAAGAATAAGTAGAAGCCTTCAATAAATAAGCAACTGAGAAAACAAATGTCAGCTATTTTTGAGTATTGGATTTATTTTTGGACTAGCAAGTCACATTGTGATCTTCAGTACTGTTGGTTCTTATTATTAAACAGAAATAAAATCATTTTTTAAGCAATTAAAGTAAATTTAATGTACAATAAAATATAATAATATAATAATATAATAATATAATAATATAATAATATAATAATATAATAATATAATAATAATAATATAATATAATAATAATAATATAATATAATAATAATAATATTCTGATAGATGTAGGAATAATTCGACGAGTAGAGTAGAGTTGCAATACTGTCGAAATTGATTATACGTATAGGTATAATTTGTCACATTCAAATGTAATAGACGGTCAGTATAAAAACGTGATTCCATCACGATTTCGCACAATTTCGCAAATTTTTCTCAAATGTATCGAGGCATTAAGGTCGCGTTGGCCAACGGCCATCGGACTAAGCGAGTGGAACTTAAAGGAAAATTGCTTGTTACATCACCTTGATGTGTCTAGTTTTAGAAAATTTTAGAGTGCGCTATTTTATACGCACTTAATATAATCACGTTAATGTAATCTGTAAAGTTGAGAACAATTTATAAAATATCAGTTATATTATTTTGAGCATAATCATAGCTATTGTTTAGACAGGGTTTAAGAAATAAACATGCCACACAGCAAATAACAACAAATAGGTATACCGTGCAGTCCAACGGTACCTATTTCAGGCACATACACAGACATTATAACAATTTAAGTCTTTATAACATCCACTGTGATTGCTAATCTGTCTGCTTAACGTGTTTGCTAAGGCAATATCCGTTATACAAGGTTTCGTATGACGATGGAAACTTAACTGCAATCAAAGATAGTCAGACTCATGTATGACGAAATTGATCCGCAATGCAAACACGCCGCGAATTCCAAATTAAACAAATTTTATATGTTCTTTACAAAACTTCGATCGTGTTGTAACAGAATTGGTAAACAAACTATATTTTTATTTATTAAGATGTAACATAACATAAGTGAAATCTCCAGTTAACTTTTTAATCGGTGGTAATAAAATATTTAGTTAGATAAACTGACCGAGTTGGCAAATAAGCGTATGGACTAGGAGATGGACATAGACGTAATACCAGAGGTATTAGAGCCAGTTATTTTGCAACTATTTGAGTCTTAATAATATTCAGCACAGCTATTTATTTTTAGAAGATTATTCTGCTACAACCATTACAATTGTATCCACGTTGTTACTGTCCATATAACTAAACTGCAGCTTAGTTAATGAAATAATAGAAATACTACAAATAAAAAAATATATGTAATTAAGTGAATCAAACAGATGTCTCGGAACTTAAATTATTAATATTGTTAAATTTTACCCAATTTTATTATCTTGGAGAAACAAATAGGTAGCTTTATTTTTTAAACTTTAACACGAGGTACTTATAATTAACAGTAACATCACTCCTAAAACCAACTACGAAAAATTGCCACTGCCTTACTGCTAAGGAAAATTTATCGTGATCATTGTTAGGTAGTTAACCAATCATTGTCATGCCGCATACCATCTGCTAAACTCACGCTTGCGCGTGTTTCAGCAAAACAATGCCGTAACAAGTAGTGGGAAAGGAAATGGACATCTTTTAATAACTACTGTATTGTATTATCATCTTGTGATCAATTGAATTTGTTAATTTACTAGTCTCTGTTTCCCGTTTTATTTCCATAGTATAAAATTAAATACTCTATCAGCTACTTTTAATAAAATCATTTTTCAAAACATACAAATAATAATGTCAGGGCTTGAAAAGAGTTTACTATAATTACCTTTAGGCACCTTTTAAAATTTGAAAAAGCTTTCTAAATACAAACGACTAATCGAGCATAACAAGATTGTGAGCTACGAATTTAAAAGTTATAAGACATCTTTGAAAAGATAAACGAAACATCTGTATTTGAATAAAACAATATTATTATAAGAATTCAAACAGTTTATTATTAACCCCCAGTTTCTGAAAGGCTGATCAACAAAAAATAACTAATCAGCTGTTAAATCTCATGTAAAGTACCTGAAAGCATGCAAAAAGCATGGATAATTAGTTTGATTTTGATCTAATTAGTTACTAACTAATCAAATTTAAACTAATTATTCATGCTTTTAGCAACCCAACTGGCACTTCACATGAGATTTAACGGGTGATTAGTTAATTTTTCGTTGATCAGCCTTTCAGAAACCAGGGGTAACTGTCATTGATCAAATAAATTTTATCCAGGCTACACATATCGAAGTGTTACTTCTTTGAGCTTGAAATTAGCCAGCGATTCAATAGCCACCAAAATATTAATGTTGGTAGAAATGATGTTTATTCTATCACCTTCTTATGAACTAAGCAGTGCTACAGTTTGAGAAACAGGGTTCCTAGTTAAGCGAAATGCTGCTGAAGTTGTACTTCCATTACAGACTATAACGTACTATGCATCTGGCCTATTGGAAGACTATTAAAAGTGGTTACTATTAACTATCAGGAGGATAGCATACTTGGCTGTCACTTTTGCCGTGTGCATGCAACTCTCGACTGAACAACTACCAACACGCGTGTGGTCCTCGCGACATCGCATGTCTGTAGATTTGTCTGAAATCTGTGAATCATTAGACCTAAAACGCGGTCACAAGCTGGGCTCGGTAGACAACTTGTCTCCACGTTTAACAAATTTTTTATCCAATACCTACTGTTATTTAATAAAATATATTATTGGTGTTTAGCATTTGAAAAAAAAGTTATAATCATCCATAGGGTAACAAAAAGAAGTACTTTCACTGAGGCATTATTTACGCAAGCATCATAAGACTGTTTGAGAAAATGTCGACGCCACTGAGGAACAAAATATTATAAAGGAAAAATCAATACATTAAATATTATGAACAGTTGAAATACATTTTTTGGACACTCTCAACATACTCCAATGTAAATATTTATTCAATAAATAAATAAAAAAAATAAAAAATACTGTTAAAATAGAAGATAAATAAACAGTTTAAACACACAATGTACAGAATAAGTGAAAGGAAGCTCAAGGCAGAGCGCTCTGATGCAGAGACCTTTGAGAAGATCGGATATCACATTTCCGAACATAATATCCGTTTACGACCATTGGAATAATGTTACATAATGCCAAAACCTGCACACATCGTCAATGTGTTTCATTGACTGCCTCTATGGTTCGGTGGTACTATGTATGGACTGCCACGCAGAGGTCGCGAGTTCGATTCCCGCTCAGTGCAAATATTTGTGTGCATGAACATGTCTATTTGCATTGGTCTGGGTGTTTCTATGTATAATATGTATGTATTTACAAAAAAAAAAGTATTTAAGTATGTATATCCGCATTCTAGAACCCATAACACAAGCATATAATATGCTTACTTTGGGTCTAGATGACGTTGTGTGTAGTTGTTGAAATATTATTATTATTATTATTATTTGTGCCTGTTTTCGCTGATAATTTCATTTTTGTTATATCTATACGTTTTAATACGGTTTTAACTGCTTTTTAGTATGTAACATCATCAAGAGATCGCATTTTGTTCGTATGATGATCAAGTATGACAATGTGCACAATACTTAATGTAATGCTGTAGTATGATTACTAATATGCATTGCCAGAATTAAATGATAGATTTAAAACTAATACAGACTGAGTTTTAATGTCCTTGATTATAAAATTTGCTCTAAAACAATTTATGCTGTTTTATTAATGAATATGCTTAAACAATAAAGAAATCTTCAATGTTAGCAAATTGCATATTAACATATGACAAGAATTAGAATATAAATTGTGTTTAAAGTTAATAGTAGTATGTCCTTTTTAAAACGAGTTTAATTTGCATGAGTGAAGGATAAACTTGAAAAATAGAATACACAAAGTAGGCAAATTATACATGTTACAGTCTAGCTTGAGTTGAAAAAATATGAAAGCAGCTAAAGTTAAAATGTGGCTTATCATCAATGATAATGGGTTGACAGGACATCATGTTCGAGGTGAACATAGGATAATTGACAATCGAGGTCTAGCAAGGACAAGGGATAATAACACGCGTCACGAACGAATGGAAGTATTTATTCCAAGTATCGTGACGCTAGCTGCTAGATATTCATGTCAGTTTTTATTGAAGATTAAATCGTTTTTTCTTGAATTGTCAACGCCTTTGTTAGAGTGATATATTTATATACAGCTGATCCAACCATTGTACATTAACCTACTGGAATGGTCTGAACAATAGTGAAAATCGGATCAAAATACTTTACGTGGTTGCGATGAAGTTAGCGAAGATACAGACAGGCAAACATCATTTTTGTTTTAAACTATTTTCTAGAATTTTCTAATCTAAGATTTTAGTAAAAAAACAAATTCAAAACAGTTTTAAGAACTATTGCTAATAGTAAAGGAACTCGAATTGATTCATCAACTGATTGATGCATAACAAATTCATCGATTTATATTTATGGTTTTTTGATGTTTGCATTTGTCTCACTTAAAATTTAAATGTGGGTCTATGTTACGTAAGATCTTATTGTTCAATGAAGCTGGGAGTTGAATTATCTTGTTTAAACAACGTAATCATGTTAGTTCATAATAATATCTCTTATTAATATCCTTATCTTGGTCTTATGAGTGTTGTATTATTTTCATTACATAATTTTGTTCGTTATCTACTGTTTTTACTTTATAAATTTACATATGAAATATGCCTGGAATCATTATCGTTTACTGTACTAAAGACTAAAATATAAAAGAAATTTTTGAATATTTGACTTTTGATTTTAGTTTAACTTATGATAAACTGTGTAAGATTAAGCTGTCATTCATAATTAGGCGTCAATTACCATATTTCTATTTTTCGTATTTTTACCATGCCATTCTTCATTTGTATTTTAATACTTATACCTACGCAGAAATAAATTCAAGAAATGTAAATTTTTAGTTTTGACTAAATATTTAACGATATAGAGTGATTTAATATCATGCTATATTCTTAAGTTCTACGAATATAAGTGCCATTCTAGGAAATAAGTAGAAACGGAAATATTTTTTGTTAGAATTGTCCTTCATACGTTTTGCACCTTATTGTTTCACGTTTTATATTAAAATTAAATATTAATACCCATTTTATAAAGTATATCTTTAACCAAAAAATTACAATAGCGATGTCTAAAGTTTTCTATCTAATAAATATAACATTTTATTCCTGCAATTAATAATATAATTAAATATTAAAGAATATCCATTACAATTTCGAAATAAGCAGGTCGGAATTAGATCATTTTAAATTACCTTGTACTGTCAACTTTCAAAATATTCGTAATATAATCCTATGATAATCCTATGAAACAATGTTGCTTGTTGCCTAGGTAACCTAATACTGCATACGCTTTATTGATCCTGAAAGGCAATATCTCAAATCTAAAATACAGGCTATTTAATTCTATTGTTGCAAGGAACCTTCATAGAGAACTACTAGCAATTTCGAATTTTATTCTACAAGTGCTTACAATGTACAATCGAACCAACTAAATTATGACCTACTCTGCAGATAATACTCTTAAATTTGTTAAACTTGTAAGATCTATCATGTATAATGCACTTATGACGTTTTTAATACTAACATAACAACAGTGTACTCAGGAAAATGTCAGTGTCTAATATATTTTCGTTGCCAAGGAAATCAGTCTTCAGACGAATTTCGACCTAATTGCATTTAAAGGGCAAGCTAAAATGAGCTTATAGTGGGTCTGATTCACTTGGTTACATAGTTCCTACAGCTTTGACAGAACTCTATAAAGGAAATAAAGATATGTGAAGAAAAAGTCAAGGTTGAGGTGCGTAAAGCGGATGTATTAAAAATAGTTCTTTATAACATTAACACAAAGGATTGTTGATAAAGAGACTAACGATAACGGCTTAACAACTACCTATTAAGCTCTGACCCAAGTTTTGTTTTAAGAAAAACAGATAATAAATAGTCATCCTGTGACTGACGATATTCAAAACCAAATATAGCTTCTTCAAAAACAGAAATTGAGAGTCAGCCTCAAATCTGAAAATACTTCAAACTCAATCCTAAATCGGAATTCAGAGCATTCTAGTTTCATAGACTATATAAAAACTATTGAATTTCAAGCTTGATGTTTATTAGTCTTAAAATGTTTGGTTTTATCGTTACTAAACATCAACATCATATATTAATGTCTATGTAAGTGTTGATGCTACCGCCTAAACACTCGCCTACATGCCTGGTATGTAACGTATGTAACCCTTTTAAGGTAAATAATAAATATTACTTGCTCTCTCATTCAGGGCTGCCAAATAGACCCGTCGACTTGGTTCTAAATTATTCATGTATAATAATCAATAAAAAAAAAAAAAATTTCATCGTGTTTTACGTTTAATATCTATAGTATTTAAAGCGAAAAAGTTTGTTTGTTTTGTTTATTTGAACGTGCTTATTTCTAAAACTACCAATTGGATTTAAATAATTATTTTTGCGTATGATAGCCCAGTTCTTGACGAAGGTTAGGCTATGTAACATCACGCTACTGGCGATGGGAGCAGTAATGAGAAAGGCGGATGAAACCGCGCTGCGGGAAGCTAGTTACTAATAAAAGTGATTTAAGACAAAGTTATAACAATTTTGGACATCCACCTCATTTTATTATTTTTATGAGCATACAATTTTAAAATGTTTTCTAACACCAATCAAAACTTTTATAGATCTTTAGACTTTAGCAGATAAAAATGTTCTCACGATGGCGATGATATAAATAATTTCACTTAATTTTATTGAGGAAATTATCACATTGATGATATAAGATATTATTGAAGAAACACCTAACCAATGTCAACGATCTAATTGTACACTTTTATTAAACGTTTCTAATCACAACTTTGGAAATCGTGGCACTAACTAGGTGCGTAACGCAACGTTAACTGAGAACCCTGCAATCCATGCGTTGAGCTCTGTAAACATTGCAAATTACGCATGCCTTTACTAGACTTTACTTTCACTTCGAAAATGTTGACGTACCACTAAGCCCGGGGCGTTCAACGTCACCTATTATGACGGGCAAAAACTCGACAAGGTCTCAGATCTCTCGCCAAGGCCGCGGACCGATCACGCATTGTTTGTTCGACAACTTTTTGTACATTTCGTAATAATCACAATGGGGGCCAACAATGTTTTTAAACGTAGCAGTTCCGTTTTCGAACGAAAATTACTTTAGCATAGAGCAACTATTATTATTATCTATGGTAGTACACTCAAAGCGAAATTTAGAGCAGCTTTTGTTTTTGTCATTTTAAAAATAAATTGGTTTTTCTGTCTGTGACCGTAAATAATTATTTACGTATTGTTTCCTATTTCGAAAAATCACATTTTGTGTTCGTCACGTTTCTATATTAGACTGGTTTTTGCTCAATTGACCTTTAATTCATTTGAATAGGTATTAACTATTTTATTCGCAATAAATTATAGCAAAGTCAATGTTGTAAAACAGTTGTTATAATAACTAATAGTTGTTAAACTATTACATAGTGACATTAATTAAGTGCGGGATTTTTCCAAATATTAATCAATAGTTTGCCTTGTGTTTACACACAATAACATAGGTATTCATTAGCTACACAGAAAGTTATCTTAATTATGTATTGTAAGTACCTTTGTACACTTATTTCTATCTCGGGTACATAACAATGTGACTCTTTAAAAATTATATGATTTGTCATTCCGTCTTAAATTTTCACGACTAAACAACTAAATCGACTCCAATGAAATCGGTTAGGAAAATAGCTACCCTCATGAACAATAAAGTGCTTCAGTCGTTCTGCTTCGAATAATCTCCGAATTAAGTTGTAACAAAAACAAATAATTCTTTTGTAATTAAATGACTAATGTTCATTACAAGTAATTGCAATGTTATCTGTTTAAACTATAAACATGTTTGCAATACAAGGTTAGACTTTCAAAATGTAAATTAGTTGCACAATTTTTATACTAACTGCATACTTACTTCAAATGTGCAACGGGTGATTATGTAGAGTCTAAAATATGTCACAAAGACCACAACATTTTTTAAACATGATTATATCACATCATGACATCATCATTATCAGCCGAAAGAGGCATACCCTATCTACTACAAGTCAAAGGCATTCCCCAAGCTTTTATGAAGTTTTTGCTACAATCGCTATGTTTGACAGTTGATTAGCGATCGTAAGGTGATCTCTGCGTTCGCCAATCGTGATAAGCTGGCTTAGTACAGGACGCTGCTGTCCATCCTTTTTTGTATGTCCTCTTATTATAAAGAATATATTCGTCGGCCGCTAGGTTGTACCTATATTATATGCACCTTTCCGTAGTCGTCACTGCCCAACGTCTATTTCTTTTTATACCGTTTCTATCAAATAATATATAGCATGGCATCACTTTTATGAGGCAGACTCAAGTCTATAACATCTACGCTTCGTCAGCTAAGCCCTATGTAACAGGGGACTAGTCTGCCATTTATCGAGCTAAAATTTCCATGTCAGAAATACCTATCCGACCCATCACCAGTATTCTATCAAATATTTCATCATACAGCTACGTACTTAGCAACAAGGTTATGATCGCGTGCACACCAACCATGTAGAAACTCACTAACAGCACTTTTTTCATAGTCTGTTCCGTGACTGATTATTGTGGCGATGCGTTGTGTGCTACTGATTGTACCACATCGATTATGACCCGGTAAAGTTAAATAGCCATTTAATAGACATGTGGGTCACGGTGTTTTGAATTGAAATATTAATTGTAAAGTTATTATAAATATGGTTTAGGACTTCGCTTCAGGCGATATTTGTGAGCGAGGAAAGCACAAAGTTTGCATAATTATTATCATCCATCATGTTATGACTTTGATGGAAAATTGCCACATCGTGATGGACTATTAACCATGATGGTATTTTTATATAAGCCCACTTTTTTTTTATTTATATAAGCCTACCAAAGTGACTCCTCTCTGCCTGATGGTAAGCAGTCATTGAAATCCAGAAGTGGCGGACACTATTCCAAAAGCCAAACTACTGGTATGGTGGCTGTCACTATGGCGGCTTAGTCTTATGTCTGCCTGGCGGAAATCAGCCAGTACCATGACTAGTGGTCATAATCTCACTTACTATGGCAGCTCTGTACGAAGCTATTTCATGGCCCGTTTAAAGAAGGACTCTCTGGTTTTAATAGGACGGTACAAGTATGATATTTTTTTGCTTCTCGCTTACACCGTCTGGCAGAGTGGAATAATTTATTTAGTCAAATACACATACATCTGGCAGAGTGGAGTAATACTAGTAATAGTCAAATAAATATAATATTTGACTAAATAAAATAGAACACATATCCGGCAGATAAACTAACGGTCCACCTGATGTTAAATAATATGTTAAAGCAGAACAAGGTGTAAAGCAGTGTGAAGTTATATAGGTACTCGCAATATAAAAAATAATTACTTACACAAAAACGGCAAAACGTATTTTTGTCCGACTGCCGCAGCCAAGGAGGGAAATGTTTTTCGAGCGCACGTAGATATGTATGTATGTATGTATGTATATATGTATGTATGTCATTATGTATGTCTATTTCTTTGGCTCGCTCTACAGCCTAAGTGTCTTAATGGATTTTAACATAAATATGAGGTGTCATTAGATTCGTATTAATTGTGGGAGTGACATAGGGTACATAATATTTCAATGTAGCGTCAGCACGAGAAAGAAATTGATTTTCTTTCTTTTCACTTCTTTATAGGCACGCGGGTTTTTCGTTTTCTTTTTTTTATAAGATATATATTGCTTGTTTACTTTTATCAACATTGTGCATCATAGAATGCGTAAAACACATATATAGTATATCTACGTTTTTTTAGTCAAATTTTGACGTTGTATTTCTATTTTTTTTGTGCATGCGAACACTAATAATAGGTATCACGAGAAGAGATCTTTGCTCCACGTAGGTGATCTTGGTCTCACGTGATTGATTAAAGAAATTGTGTGTTTATTTAATAGCTATTCATAGCTCTGTACCAATAACTATTGTAGGTACCTATTCTTACTCAATAGGTAGACATCTTTATGTAGGTACTCAATGAATAAGGATTTTATTCTAGCTTTGGTTCAAGCTAGCTACAAGTTCAGATGTCGCCTTTTAATAATTACTCTTTGTGACTATATTTAGAGAATACAAAACTTAATCAGATGATTTAATTACAGTAATTGATATATACTTAGCTATTGGCTTCGTAAGACTATTGAAAAAAGTATGTTACTTAAAATTTACGACGGCGTTCTAATTAATGTTTTTTCTATAGAAAATCATTGCCAGAATCACTATTTACTAATGGAAATCAAACAAATACGCCTAACTTCATAAAATATAAGATATTATTGAAATTTTAAAAAGAAAATATTAATATTGCCAAAGACATGATAATTTGAATTATTATGAACGTGTGTAAAGTCCGAATATTAAGCAACACGCGCTTAGGTCACAGGCCACAGTGTCAATCTTAGCGTTCTATTTTATGAGTTTCACTAGTAAACAATTATATTATGCTAATCATATATGCAGCAGAATGTAAACCTCACAATTAATGGCTTTTTGAAAAAAAGTAGATAGGTTCTACAGACGTGACTTCGGGTGGAGAGTTGGAGACGATCATGTAAATGCGGCATCGATACACGGTACCTATTGATCGAATTTACAAATACCAATTGAACCACCAAATAGAAAGGTTTGCTACATAAGTACTTACCTTTTGGAAAACCTAGATTTTCGTGAAGAACTACCTTTCTAAAAGATTACCATATTACCTAATAAGTAACTTCATTTTTTTAAATATTACTTACGATTTCAAATCCACTATATACTACTTATTTCAAATCTTTTTAATATTATTTTTAATATTTAATACTTATTTTTTGTTCTAGATACGTTATGATCTAAATAACTGGGTTGATAATTTCACCACAATTAACGTTTTAGTTATTTAAGTTATATAATTTAATAGCCAGATTGACGTCCAATTAATTATATACTAATTAACGGTTAGAACTATATATTCAAACACTCGCCATTTTGTTCTTGGTTGGGAAACCGTTTGGTTGCCGACTTGCCGCAACTAGCACAAAACAGTAACTCAAGGATACCAAACGTCATAATCATAATTTATTATTACTTTAATGTGTGAATTTAAGTAGGCTACACATAAGAGTTGATAACTTTATAAGCATATTTATTTTGTTCCGATTTTTTAAACCATGCAAATCCTTTTTACAATATAATAATAAAATACTACACAACTAAAAGTAATAAATGTTCTTTATAATGTAATGAATGTTTTATCGTTTATAACAGGGATAATAAATACACGCATAAGTATGTTTAGTTAAAACAATGCTAGGGACTTTCATAAGCAATAAAATGCAAGATGTTAAAATAATAATAGGTACAGTATTATCGTTTCTCTAAACAAATTCAGTGATTTATCCACAAAATTTCTGCTTTTACATATTCCTATCACTTTCACTTTACATTAAACATTTTTATTGCAAGAGTTGGTCAAAAATATAGTAAAATATTGGCAACCCTAGCAACTGATGACCTTGTCAATATGTTTGTAACAACTTTTGCTAAGATCCTGTTATATTATAAAGATATCATTACGTAGTTTCTTAATTATAACAATTAAGTTTTGAACAGTGTGCTAACGGACATAGTTTATTGCGCTCAAATAAGTACCTACCCAGTTAACACTAGTGAGGTAGGTAGGTATCTAGTACTCACAACATCCATTAGTCGCAACGCAACATATTTTTGTGTAAGATTTAAAAACAACCATTGCACGGACAACGGATATAGCATTGCCAAATTGAGTACTTACATAAATCACCGTGATTATAACTATACCTACCTATGTTGCTACTCTAATTATGTAATAGACTTCCATCAGTTTCTGAAAGGCTAATCAACGAAAAATTTACTAATCACCTGTTAAATCACACATAAACAGGGACTGAAAGCGGTTACGGTAAGAGGTTAAATTACCTCAGTTATATCAGTACCGATTTAAGATAAAGGTTGATCTAAACCGATACCTTTTTAAATAAAGATTGGGGGCTATGTCGTTATTTAACTTTTAAATTTTTTCAGTACCGGAAATCATACGAGAAGGTGCAGCGTGGGGTGCAAGAGGTCGATGCAGCGGGGCGGGCGGCGCGCGCGGCGGCGCATCAAAGAAAACGGTTATTAATTAAGGTTTAGGTATTGCTACCGATATATTTATAAATGTTAAGATACTGCTACCGAAATATACCAGTATGCATTTACAACCTTAAAAAACCGCTACAGTAAAAAGAAATGCTATTAAAATATTTTAGTAATCCTTATTTAACGGTATGACGTCATATCGAAATTTAACGGTACCTTAATTTTTGGGTAATTCAGTCCCTGCATGAAACTGAGGGTTAGTCAAATATTTTTAAGAGTAGTTATTTACATGAAATCAAAACTGCCCAATATCATATACGTAGACATTTAAAATTATTAAATAGCTACCTAGTATATTATGTAATCCAAAGATTATAGATATCATTTTAAAACAACAATTATATTAAAATACCTATATAATTTATTTTACTAGTTAAGAAAAATGAAGGCAAGGTGACCATAATATACATATAAGTCGGTTTACTCTCTAAAAATGGATGCTAGAGGAATTTCTCGTACAAGTAGATTGTAGGTATGAAAAGTTAAGAGAAGGCAGGAAAAGTCGCTAGTGTCACGCAGCTGCTTTTCCGCTTTCTCTAGCGGCGCATAGGGGGAAAGTATCCATTTGTGAACATACTAGTATTGCTATGAATATGACTAGGTTTGTAAGTAAATAAACAAGAAATCTGTTGCAAAATCCGCCGGATGTGGTTAAATATGAATTTATAAACAAAGCATGTATTAAGTGGAGGATGATATTTGTGCAAATTTTGTTTGGACATAAAGCATAAATAAACGTGTCCAACTCCCCACTACTCTGGTAGGTACTAAATGTAGATGTTTTGTCTATAATTAGTTTTTCTTACCTGATTAATTTTGATACACCTACCTACCTAGCACCTACCTACTTGGCCTTTTCTAATATTTACTTCTACTGCAGACGTTAGAGCAACAACGACATTTTGCCAAGTGGACATTTCGCTCGTCACCCCTTCTAGCTTGTTTAAGTAATAATTATATCGAAGGTTAGATCTTATATAAGTATTCTACAATCTGAGAAGACACACTCAGTTAAAAACGATTTGTTTATATTATTCATTAATATATTTATAAAAGTATTTTATTTTCTTTGATGTTATGTTGAGTGCGCCATCTAGTAGACGGTAGCTATAACTATAAAATAGCTCCATCTAGTAAACAGTAGCTATAATTAATTATAAAATAGCGCCATCTATGAGTCATTTGTATAACTACGTTGTTATTAGCATATGGTTTTTCTAGTCATCAATAGATGGCAGTATATTCGTAAGGTATGGTTGGTTCTTCTACTACACAATAGAGGGAATTAGTTTTATAACTACAAACAAATATTAGCCTTAAACAAATTTTAGATTAGACAACGGACAACAATATTTTATAAGCACTTACCCTCCATGACGTATACAATACTGCCAACATCTCCTTCCTTGATGATAAGACTGCCGGCTGCATATTCGACTGGATACATGCAGTCCACGATCTCGCGGATCTGCGTCATCTCAAGATTCTTCATGAAATCATTGTCTAAGATGGCACTCTTTATCAGCTCCCGTGAACTGGAACAGAAAAATGATTTATAAGTCTAAGGGTACTCAAAATATAGTAAAGTTTAGGTACAAGTGGCTAATAAAACCACTCCATTTGAGAGCACCGGTCATGTTTTTTTGCTTTTTTCGGCTCTTTCACCCTACGTGGTCGTCTAGGGCTGGGTTGTGTTTTCTAAGCATTTATTTTGCCATGCTTAAAAACAAAGCCATGTCCATAGGTTAGGTACGGTTGCCACTTGTCATCAGGTGGAAACCACCCATTTTCTGCCTGTGGGTTTCGTAAGAGACGATTAATAAGAGCAATAGGCAACAGCATTAGGTACCTGCGCATCTACTAAATATTACCGAGATGAGCCTAAACCACTCAAACACCTCCTTTTGGAATAAGTTTATGTCCTGCAGTGGACTTCTCCAGGTGGATGATAATGAGTGCTTATTTAATTGAGTGCTTATTTAATAGATTAAAAGAATAAGTGTAAAGACATAGGTACATTTCAAAAGTTGTGAAACTATTTATTAGAAACAATACAATAACAATAGTCGCTACCTACATGAATCTATAATGGATTTTCCTAATAATACCTACTGAATTTCTAGGTATGACACTCGAGTAGTCATTTATTAGGGTAGGTACCTATATATAGGTAATGAATGAGTAATGGTAAACATTAAACTTTCTTCGTGCGTCACATTTGAGGTAAACTTATTATTATAGTAAACAAACGTAATACGATTAATCTGTATAGGTACTTAAATAGCTAGACTATCAGCATCGGCTTAGGATGTCTCACAAAAATGCAATGTTAAACTAGGTGTTGTTAAATATCCATGAGACGGTAGGTAAGTTTTTTTTTATCCTACCAAAGTGACTTCACTAAGTATTAGGTACTTAAATTATAAAAATGAAATCCACAAAGTTCCTACTTTATAATCTATACTAATTTATAAAGCGAAAGAGTTTGTTTGTTTGTTTGAAACCACCAGTCGAATTTAAAAAAATCTAGTTGTCGAGGTAGGTTTATAGGCTATGTAACATCACGATACTGGCGACGGGAGCAGAGCAGTAAGCAAAGACGCGGGTGAAAACGCGCGGAAAGCTAGTACGTAACTGTAATCCTCGTATTTGATTAGTTAAACTCGCTTTTTTGATCAATTGACGTAATCTAAACATAATCTAAATTAAGCTAATTTTAAATTGGCGCATTAATCAATGTCGAAATGAAATTAACAAATTACCTAGGCTTGAAGGTATTAATTAATATAATTACTTATAATTTTATACTTTCGCTATGCTTACTTTGTGCTTAATTAAGCTGGCTAAAAGCCTGTGACTACGACGAATTTAAGCTGTTCTAAATGTCAGGCAAAAATAGTAAAAAATTTAAGCCAATTAAGTATCTATTTAAACAAAGTTGTATGTTAAATTAACCAAAGATAGTCTCGCGTTAATAAGTACCTACTCGTGAGGTGTAAGTAACGTGTAGGCACCAAATGATTTGCCCACATAAGTACGAAACGTTAAGTTTATATAATGATGACTAAATTTTTTGGGTGCTAATTTATCAACAGCATAATGAAATGTCTTATTTTATTTTTGTCTTAAGGAAGTGACATTTTTATCGGCAAGGATATTTCAATAAGAACGCTATAAGCTGCAACAATAATGGCGATAACCTTTATTTAAAGTATTATTACAGTAAATTAGCGTGTAACAAACCTAGCGTACCTATGTTATCTATGATGGGACTAACGTGCATGGCCTGAGTCAGGAAGGCCGAGGATAATCATTGTTTACGACCAATATACAGGAAAGTAATAAAAAAGTAAATTGTCCACTTAAGTTATATTATCTCTATAAGGTTTGAATAAATCTTGCATGGATCTTATGAGAGGAAAATAATGTATTTTATTTCAAGACATCTATTGAATAAGCCATATGTCGCGGCAGATGTTACAACTTACAAACATACAATTAATGAAGACAAAGTACATCCCAAACAAATACTTTTATTATCGATCACTCAAAATATTGTATTGTATGATTATTATGCATACTCAGTCGCACGTACTTACTTCTACTTGCTTTACTGACATGCTTTGTTTTGTCACTTACATATTTATTTTACTTCAATTCAAAATGCAATTAAATTAAATTTGACATAATAGGAATTATTATAGTATATTATGTTTATTTTGTTCATAATTTATTAATTATTTCCTGTGTGATCGTAGTGCAACATCTATTGCACCTACTCTATTTTTTGTGAAGCAATAAATGGTTTGATTTGATCAGGTTACTTATATTATTTTTTTAGCAACCAATGTTTATTTTATAACTGCCTTTTTTATTAGCTACTGTTGCTGCTTATATTATTAATTACTTATCATAGGTTTTAAGTATTATCTTAATAATTTCTCATATATACAATATTCGCTCAAAATAATTTCTCCATCACTTCAACACCTCCTAGTGTTAGAGTAGTAAGTAGTAGTTATTTAGATTTACGATCGTGACTGGCAGGTGGCATGTCTGTTATGTTATCCAGAAGGTGGAATACATCAACGTGATGAGTTAATTTTAGCCATATGACGTAATTTGAAATCAAATTACAGGTAACAACATACATTGGATATTGTTCATTTTAAATAATTGAAAGTGATTTCAATAGTACTCTTTGATAGGTAGGTACGGCTAAGATGACAAACAAATATACTACCTCTCTGCAAGGACGCTTGTAACATCATAAATATCACTTGCGTGATGCCTTTCCTATATTGAGGTGCGTGAATAAAATAAACTTAAATAATTTGATCTCACAGGTATATATATTTACTGCAGCATTACTTTGACCATCAGCAATATACTTCTTCTTGAATTTAAAGCTTTGCTTTTGCAAGTTCTTTGACTTTCTTAGTACCAACACAATCCCAATCTTAAACTGTTCCAAAAATGTACCTAGATTAACTAAATGGAAAATTTTTAAACCTACTTGGTAAATCTTGGGCGTAACCAAAAGCTGATAGTCATAAATTTAAGTCTCAAGAGATCATACATCGTGACACAGCCATCGGCGAGGACACGTGTCACATAAAGTTCGAACGTAATTTTATTATACCAAATGGGAACGACGAAGGCACACCGGCTAACACACGTCGACCTCGAGGCAATACCTTAGATGCCTGTACTGAGAAGAAATTCAATCATTGTAAGTGATTTATTGTTGACTTGTGTACTCAACTGATGTCGCGATTACTTGATAGTTTACTGTTTGCTAATATTACCTACCACGAAATTCACGGGCTCTGTTATTTTTGCAAAGATATTAGTTAATTTGCATGGTACTTGTAAGACGCGACAGGGCATACAAGGTGGCATGTAGTATCTTTTTTTATACAACTTTGGTGGCAAACAAGCATACGGCCCAACTGATGGTAAGTGGTAACCGTACCTATAGAGATGGCTGTGTTTTCCAAGCATCGCAGAATTAATAATGCTTATAAAACACAACCAAGCCGTTGCCGACCACGGAGAAAGGGGTGAGGAAGAAAAAGGGAAATGGAAGAGGACCGAGGGGGTATTTCAGCTGCCGGCGCTCTCACTCACAGAGCGAAACATATTAGTGTGAAAACTAATATTCTGACGTCGATCTTCTATGAGAGGGTAGTACTTCCCCGGTCGATCTAGCCCATTCACGCTGAAACCAGTGTGGATCTACTACCGTATAATATCTTCAGCTGTATGGTCTAACAGCAGTCTCTAAACTTTCTGCCTTGTATACTATTTATAATGTAGTTCATCGACGATATTTATTTGTTATGTCGACGATAGTAATTTTGACCTATGAATTCTTGACACAATCCATAGTATCCAAGTAATCCAAGCATTAGTATGATGGAACGTTACATTCGAATTGCAACGACGTGACGAATTAATAACTAGATATTTTCTACATCGGCTCAGTCCATGCTTAGTAAACAATAGATTCATAGAAATATTCAACCTAATAATAATTTTATGAGTGCCTCGAATATTCCACTATTCGTTTCTACTCGGAACAAGAATATTTTTTGCCAAACAGTCATTAAGTTACGGTACAATAATATAAATATATTTTATTGCAAAATTTGATCTGTACAATGGTTTATAAAATTTACGAGAGCATTGTTGACGGATATTATGGTTATGGCTTCTTTAACGACTCGCATTAGCTTGAGTGTTTTAATTTTAGAGTTCCTAGTACAAATTCTAGAAAAGAATAATTGATATTAACTAAAGCATCAATATTTTATTATGTAAACAACAAGGAAAATTAAAAGAAAACGCGAGGACATAACAACAAATTTCAACTGCACAATTAGTAGTCAAAACACAATACCTACATGTTATATTATAGATTTCTATTAATTTAATCAGATTTATTAAATCATTAATAAAACAGACGCTTCTAAATAACAACCAGATTGTAGCAATTTATATTCGTACACCACGTAATGACGTAACACAAATATTTTGGACACGTAATCTTTTAAAGTATAAAACGCAGACCGCTTTACGTTTCAAAGTCACGGCCGATGTCTAGAGCAAGATAAATTAGACCTGTCAGCACATTTCCAAGGATGGTAAATAAAAGTAACATAATATTAATACTTAATAAATTCGTGACTACTAAAGCCATTAAATTATCTTAAACTTAAATAAAAGAACAATAGAAATATTTTGTTATAAAAAAATATTTAACAAATCTTCGCATACACTGCTATTGTATTTAATGTGATTGACCCGTAATTAACGTAAAATTTTGGCGCCATCAAGGCCATGAATATAATAAATCGTGACACCAATTTTAAACACACTGTAATAGAAGTAATAATGCATAATAATGATTCGCTACAAAAATTAAACAAGCAAATGTATTTTCGTGTGTTCATTTCAGTTGTATAAATATTTAAACAGATCGCGGCTACTAGACCAACTCAAAAGTTATATCAAGAATCCTGAATAAACGGTCATCATTTATCTGGCTATAAATTAAATTAGAAATACCCATCACACTCAAATGTTAGTATGTAAATGCAAATAGATGGATGTTTACTAAATAAAAGTGTGTGTAATGAGCGTGTTCATACTCACTTATGACTTTTTGGAATTTTCACGAGTTTCATTTCACTGTCTTGGTTCAATGAAGACAAGGGTTCCGCTGATATGGCTGTTCTCTTTAGTCTCGGCTCACCAAGATGGTAAACTCTAGTGTTCTCGATGCCAGGCGTCTTCATTACGAAGCATTCTTCTTCCTCTAAGCCATTACGTCGGCTGTCTATGATCTGTCTTGTTAGTGGCTGCACAACTTGTCGGAATTTATCAATTTCATTTTTAAGATACCGTATTGTCGCATCTTTTTCATCAATCTCATTTTCTAAGAGAGTAATTATCTTATCTCTTCTCTTTAGTTCTTCTGTTTTCTCGAGTACCAAACGTTTCATTTCCAAATACTTCTTCTCCAATTTGTAGTTATAGTCCATTTGACACTGTTTCGTGTGTGTCTGCGCCATATTTGTCACTGGCTATTACACTGTTTTATTAAAATTTAAAACTTAATTTTATAAATACCCACATCGCACTCGTCGAATATCTTAATTTATATATTGTTACTTCTAACTAAAATGTTCAATAAAAGGAATCAGCTTTTGACGTGTTATCGTTTTATCAATCGATTAATCATTGAAAAGATAAACATTGATGTGCTTATGTATGTATTTATAGTTTGCATTTTTTAATTTATATACTTCCGATTTACTTTGCTAGCCAGTCTCAAAGCCGTGTCAACGTTACGACTAGTAATATTGCTGTATTATGTCAATCACTTGTGTATAAAATATGGTGACGATTGATTGTTCGAGTTCGAAGCGAGCCAGCCTGACAGTGAGTGAGTCAACCGCTCATGACTTTGTAACTCGTGCAGTGAAATAATAACTACTGTAATGATACGTGTACCGTGTGTTGTCTGACGCCGCTTAATTGGTTTTCATTAAACACGATTAATGGTACAAGATTAGTGTGCATAGTTCAAGAATAAAAGTCAAATTGGTATTACAAGAAACGCCCATAGCAAGGCCATGTGTGGTAAAAATTTGTTTAATTTATAGGCTCCTTGAAGTTTATTTTATTATCAGGACAAGTCTTACACGTCAAATTTAATTAAGGCTCACAATTAAAATTCATTATTTTGCAAAGTATATTATAGTCTTTTAGTTTTAAGTAATGAATCATCATTTAAATTCAAGGTAAGTAATTGGTCTATTATTGTTTTAGAATTACAGGTTTTCATGTTTTAAATGTGTTTCAAAAAATCGTTCTTTTTTCATTTTAGTGAAACGCAATTTGTTGCACTTTAGATTATTTCATCAAAGATTAGCACCTAAATTTATAAACATGTGTGCGAGCATCTGGTAATTAACATAATTCTAAACATGGTTCATTCAGTTATTGTGTCTACTTGTTCATTAACACTTGAATAGTCAATGAGATTGAACAAGGGACTCAATGAGAGAGCATTCGGTAGTTGCAACGCGTAGGTGATATATTTAAGTAAAGGTCATTCAACTAATCACACCTTTCTAAGTACAGATAAGGTCAATGCAGTAGTAGCGATACAATTCGACATCAAGTATTTGGACCATGACATCAATGTAGCTGTATGAATTACTACTGCAGTAGAATTCAATAGATAATACATAAACGTTACTTTAAAGAAAATTAACTCAGATAACATTAGTTTGAGAATTTTTAGGCGATCATGTTAGACTTCACTAACATATAAACTAATAGTGTCAATATAAAGTGAAATAAAAAGCAACTCAAGAAACCACCATAAATTTGAGGATTAAAAATGATTTCATTGTGTCAAATGTTTCTTAAATCTATATCGTTTATAATATTCTAGCTGCTAGCTGCACCCCACGGCTTCGCCTGCGCGTAAAATAAATTTGGTTGTATCCCTCGGTTTATTCGGTATATATCCCACAATAAAGAATATTTTATCTATCTATTTATTTATTTATTTTATTTTATTTGATTAATACGGTACACATACCAATTACATTAATCAATCAATCAAAGCCGAAAAACTATTACAATAAACTAATCTAATCTATATCGACTTTTCCGAAAAAAAATTCTTTGAATGATGATGAAAACAGTATTTGAATATGTTGTGTGGTTAAGAAGTGTGCTCAAAAGCAGACAGCGAATTACCGATTTTTACTATTTTTTATTCGCTTTGTACTATTATCAGAAACCTTATCTTATAGCTTGGACTTTTTGTCTTGTAGTCTTTTACGCTAATATGATATTCCGCAAGAAGAACTATTGATTCTTTTTTAAAAATATTGTTTGTTGCAACCCAATTTATGTGAACATGAGACAACATTATAATCTTGCACAAAAGTCGACCTAGACCTGTTTCTTTAATTTGGATGGCAGCCCAACTTTCTGCCACATTAAGCTTCATGTCAATAAATATTTTTACTATAGCTCATCTTAATTGCTTATTATATAAGTGAAACGTACTTGCTGTTGTTGCAACGGTTTCAAATAGATTCTATCTTATAACAAATTACTTGATTAGTCTAATAATGAAATGAGCGAGAATTTATCTTTGTATATTATTCGAAACTAAATAACAACAAGTGCCAACAAAAAACATAGTGTTTGTATGACTGTCCTAGTTTTCATAATTTTCGTTCGACACAAACTAAATCACATTTTTGGCTTAGAAGTTATTAACATTAATCTTAGTCAAGTTTGTTTTGTGTATGTATTTCATATTTCTCTGTACACAGTGTACCTACATACTGTAATTACATTTGTTGTTAATGGGTCATTCATTGGGAATTCAATTAATTTCAATATCTCAATGTAGAAATGCAGTCTCCTGAGTTAGTCTCCTGATGTTAATAAATAGAGACCTACATTCATGCCACAAGTAAACATATTAACATATAATGATGTATTAATATATTATGTACTAATTTGTGATTTTACCAAAACAGTGTTTCTAAAGATTGGCTTTAATAACGTAAATGTTAAAAAAAGGGAAAAAAAAAAACAATTATATATGTCAAAAAATATCTCACTAATGACAAGAAATAGGTTAACTCAAAGATAGACCATTAACCGGTGTCATTTAAGACGAGTTTGTTTGAAAAGTAATATGTTTAAAAATTACATAAATCTTTTCGGGATATGGAAATAGATACGTCCTCATTACATGGGATCTAATATAGCTGGCGAAACGGGAGTGAAATGTGTTCTAGGCCCTTCGGGGAAAACTTCAAATAGTATTATCGTATTTGTTAGCAAAAGAGCAGATGTTTGAAAATGGCCAGCTGGAATGTCAGCAAGCAGATTGACAGCTACTGATGAGAGAGATAAGTAGAGAGCTACTGTAATGAATACAATTAAAAATCTGTTCGAACGTCATTGTCCAGTAAAAGTTATTTAATTTTATCTAAGGCTAGGTAATCTACAACGGCGTACGTCAGAGCAGTTACATTTAAGCCTGTTCAGCTAAAGTTGACAAACTACGGGTTAATGCTATTTACAGTGGTTGACGTTATCGTGACAGAATCGAAACTACCGAAACCATTAGATTAAAAGTGGCCTGATGGCGTAATTGTACTATATTTTACCATTACGCGATATGGCGAGCAATCTCATAGTTGATAATATCATAATGCTACAAGGAGTATGCATCTTTGTACAAATAATACGCCATGATCAAACGTTTAAGGCAACTTCAAAAATTCTAAAATAGATTTCCAAGATGCAAACAATAATAGTGAATGTATTTACGTCAGTCTACTTGTATATGTTAGTTTGAAAATCAGTTTTTATAGTGGTTCGAATTTCTAGGCATCGCCAAACCGCAAGATTTATTTGTCTGATAGAAATTTCCATTTATAATATACATATAAATCATACGTTTGAAATTGAACTAAAACTTCCAAGGTAAACATTAACAGATCTTATTGCTTCCTATATTTGGTTCGGCCTAAACAAATATTTACGTGGAACAGTCTAGAGATCTGGAGGATTTGTTGCAGAAATAATTTGAGGTCATACATCAACCACGTTCGTCACAGACTAGTATTTTTGTAGTATTTTTGAAGTGTAAAAAATCTCGATTTCTTATATGGTGATACCTAATTAAAAGAATTCAAAGAAACAATTTGCAAGACCTTGACATACATGTTGGTTTAAGAACCTCAGGGACAGATGTCCCAATCGTTAAAAATTACCACGGTCCCCAGGTTGATGTCACGAGTCACCACGGTAAAAAATAGTATGCGACAATATCTCTTAGCTATTTTCGTTTTCCAGATGTGACTTCAAAGTTGAAAGACAGTGGCAGGGCGCATTTGGGAAAGTTCATTTGTCAAGAACATTGGCCAAATGTATAAATATCTAAAATTAATACATTCTTGCCGATTCGTGCCAATTATTTTTTATGGTCAATGCCAGAAGAGTCAGTGGCCTAGCTGATACCTACTAATGATTCATAGACTAACTCGGTCATTAATTTAAGTTCTATTCCAGTTACTACCAACAAAGAAGCAACAAGAAAATGTATTAAGTGGGTATAACGAAAGTAAACAAATGAGAAAGGGATATGAGACAGAGAGACTATAAAATTTAAATTGGCCGTCGTTTGCATCATAAAAGCTAATTGAGATCAATTTTAAAGATCATGGAACATTGTAGTGGTTATACTTATTGTCGGCTTGATGCAATATCAACCAAAAGCTATAGATAGATATGGTCTGTCATCAATCAGACCTATTCTCAGCTCGATTTCACCCGCAAGTCTATTGTTATCATACTATTGTAGTATTGAATGCAAATTAACCGGAAACATTTGCGATTATCCTTTATTCTTGCCAAGGCATGTTCATTGCTTTGATGTTTATTAATATATTATCATATTGGTAAATATTCAGGAAAGGTTAAAATAAATTGCCGGGGCCCTTAAATTTCTATCGAAATCGCTTAATAATTATTTATTTTCGTTAGCTCTTTTCAGTCGGCAGCACGGAGGGATTCTATTGAAGGAAAAATGTGGTGGAAGCCAACATGAAGGTTAATGCTGTAAGAAACCGATAACAAGCTCTATTCCTGTAAGACCAAGAATTTGTCAACATATTATATTTTACACCAAAAGAAGAATATGCCTTAGTAACAATGTGTTAATTAGTCGATTCTTCAAAATCATGTCATTTTAGGACGTCTCACGTCATACGAGATTTGCACCTAAAATTACTTTACATTTTGATGCCATTTTTGATTTGAGTATCAGCCTTAATAGGATTGGAAATGCATTTCCAAAGGATTATAATATATCATTAGCCTTCTTTAGAGTATTATATAAATAATAAATAAGTAAGTAGCTTATTATAAGATAATAATAGACATTTAGTTAGTTACGCAATCATAATTATGTTTTAACGATCGCCACTGTACCTCTAAAATCGAAAAAACTCAGTAAAAATATGTATAAATGTTTTTAGAATTATTAAAAGACGTCTATAAATGTTACTCTTCCACTTATTTCTTGATTTACTTGTTTTACCTTCATGTTAACAAATGCTGTAGGCTGATGATTCGTGATTTGAATATTTCTGAAAGGAATTGTTTCTGTCTGTTTAATAAGCGTTTAACAAAAATCTAGAATCATCTATTATTATGTTAAACTTGTTCAAAATCAATTTTTGTATGAAATGAGGCGATTTTCGTGCAAGAATTTTAAACGAAAATAAAGAAAGTATTCGTTTTAAAAGTTAATTGTTCCTAAAATAAAACTAAGCTATCTAATCTCACGCAATAAATTAATAAATATGTTTTCAACACGATCAAGAATATGACCATATATGCCAAAGGCCGCCATATTTGCCATTATGTTGTTTTGCTGACAGGTATCGCTAAGTTTTTAAACAAATATAGACATTTACACTTTATATTCATAAAAATTAAACTGGTTTTTTATTCGATTTGATATTATTTGATACACTGGCTAGCATAGCACGGACAACACATCAAATTTAAAAAATATAAACAGTTCTAAAATTGAAATCTGGCGTTCGATGATCGATGTATGAAAATCACAGTGTCTCACGATCGGCCAGTGACGTGGTACCGGCGTGAACGTCGCGTTACTACTAGAGCTAACTTCGACGTGTGCTTCCATTTCAGTTCACAACAGCAACAGTCTCTCAACATTATCATTTCAAACTTGATTGTCAATGATGAACTTGATGACACAGAAATTGACCAGCTATTTCAGACAATTGTAATAATTGTGAATATTTACTAGTATTAATAGATAGAGGCAATAATTAAAATCTGACTCGAAGTAAATAATCTGGAGACGGACAACATAAAAACGAATTCTCATGAAATGAGTCTAGTTTTTTATTTATACCGTTCTAATCAGAGACGAAAATTTAGGTTAAGTAGTACAAATTTAGTATAAAATTTCACATGTTTTCTTTAGAATTGTTCGTAAAAACATTGTAAATTATCTAGTCAGTGTTCGATACAAATTAAATAAACATTAATATTATTATAAAAGCATTAGCACTCAATATTCGAGGCCTTCAGCTGCGGTAGGAATAATAATTATGACGGGCTATGGAGCGAATACTGTTTTTACTTATTACTTTTAGAGCCGATTAATGTTGCATCTTCAATATGACGCAAATATTTAATTGATGATAATTAATCACATAATATAAAATATTATTATAATAATATTAACCACGTTAATTTGCGCAAATTAGTAATTAATTTGTTT
This sequence comes from Parascotia fuliginaria, assembly GCA_963082885.1. Lineage (NCBI taxonomy): Eukaryota > Metazoa > Arthropoda > Insecta > Lepidoptera > Erebidae > Parascotia > Parascotia fuliginaria. The sequence goes on from OY720187.1 coordinate 10,037,624, forward strand.
AATAACAAATTTATTTATTTTTAGGTTCAGTTAGAGAAGAATAAGATGCAATTTTTATGTTATTGTGATTTTAAGAACAATTTAATTGACGTCTTGTCATTGACGTCATGCTTTGCTTATTTAGGAGTCGAAGTGCGAAATTGGCAATTTCAGATTTTACCTATATCTCACGATGGGTATAGAAAATAAATAACATTTTGAACTTTATACCTATTGAAATACGACATGACAGCTTTATGAAAAACTGTCAATGAGGGAAAGATAGACGAGAGTCGAGGTGAGACCACGGATAAGCTTTAAGATTCAGATCAACAAAAGTGCTGATGTCATGAAGCATAAGAGGTGGTTCTAGACCGAGAGAAGTGACGAGGATTGCATCAGTTTCACCGAAAAGAGTCTAACTCATAAATTTATTATGATGATGACTTATTGAAACAAGATGAGACTCTTGAATCGCCACATTTCATTTTGCACCTTCTATTTCAAGTTTTGCTAAATAAAAATTTGCATAAGTTGCTCAATTTAAACACCTGTCTATTATGCTACACAAAGTGTTTTGTTTGTTGATGATGTCATGATATCAACTACTGGACTCAAAATATTTTTTATATCCTTGTTTTAATGTATTAAATGCGTACGTACTGTGAATTTCAATCACAATCCATACTGACTACTTATATAATATTATAAGTGCGAAAGTAACTCTGTCTGTCTGTCTGTCTGTTACGCTTTCACGTCTAAACCACTGAACCGATATTGATGAAATTTGGTATAGAGATAAATTAAAACTTGGGGAACAACTTAGCCTATCTTTTATCGCGAAAAATGGCTTAAAGGGTTTGAAATAGGGGATGAAAGTTTGTGTGAAAAATCAATGTAAACAGAGATATCACCGACATTCACGCGGGCGGAGCTGCAGGCAATAGCTAGTTTTATATACATATAGTGAGACCTTTGCATGAGGGTACAAATATATTTTTCGACATAATTACAAATATTTGAAATTTTCGGTTATATCATAATATGCATTTATACTATAAAGCTTTCGTAAGATATCTCTGAACGATGATGAAAACTATATCAAAATTTGTCGTGTGGTTTACAAAAAAAGCGTGGAGTCCCTCCGCGCTGAAGAAATAAACCTTTATAATGTGGAAATGAAAATAGGAAGGACTAGAAATTGATTTTTGATCAAACTTTATTAACATTGCTTACAATTCACTATTCTCTTTCTCTCTCCTACTTTCTACCTTTGTGTATCTTTATTTCTCTCTCCCTCTTGTGTTTGAATATTTGACGCTACTGAACAGTGTTTTCGTAACCCCTCCATGGTAGCGTTAAACGTTTAACGCAACCTTGTTGGAAGTCGCATTAGAAGTTTTCCTTCAAAAATTTTGCTGAGAAACAGACATAACTACTCGTAAGAAAACAGCGACTGTTTCGTAGTATTTTGAAGTAATGTTGTTTTTGAATTGAAATATTTGGAATATTTGAATAAATAGTTGACAAACAGTCATGAGTTTTGTAAGTGTATCTTCTGAAGACGATATTACAATAATAAATATAAGGTGAGGCCATGATATTAAAATGGATAATACATTATGTAGGCCTACCTAACTTATATAACAGCGAAGGTAAACATTATAAGGAATTCAGCATGTTTCACAATGTTTTCAATGTGTTTGTAAACCTACATGAAGTCAGCGATAAGATACCTATTCTTTTCATTCTAAAATCAAATATCGAGTGGTTAATGGTCAAACTAGTTCAGGTCGCCCATAGAGGCACCCGACTAGACATAACGAACGACTTTTATCAACTCGGAAACAACAAGGACCGACTTTGAACGTGCCCTGTCTAAGCACGGAGACGCTTAGATCAAATTAATACCACTATGCGGTCACCCAGTGGCGAGGCGTCCATATAACACGATTCCTGCCGGCTTCCCTTTTAAAATATGCCCTGACCTCCTTATACCTATCACTGCTTAAGTGTCTACTCAAAGTCTAACTGGCCTTCCGAAACTCTAAAGTATTTTAGTCCCACCGGCTTCCCTTCTTGGAAAAGTGACTCTTCGCTACTGCGGTCACCCATCCATGGGTCAACCGCACTATATGTTGCTTTACCCGCTAATTGTTTACCTATCAGTGAGCGCAACGAGCTGTAAACGCCTAAACTCAAACTTATCATACTTACCATTTTCGTATACATTTTGTAGTTTCAGTTAGATCATTTTATGAGAGCATCTTCTTTTTCCTTTCCCATTCCTTCTGATTTTCGCTACACGGTCGGTTATTTCTTAGCATTGGTTGCCACTTACCAGATGGACCGTCGACGGCATCCTATATTTTTATAAGATGTATCAAAAATATAGTGAGGTGATTTTTTCAATACCGTGTCAAAATCACACGTTTTATATAAATTTTGTATTGTAACTAAAGTTATTATAACCTACGGCTGTAATATTAGATTTTTATATACTTACTTCTTTACAATCGAAGGTTAAATTTATACTACCTTTGACACGTTTTTCGCTTGAGGTTATTTTTGTAAAGCTCTCTATACTTATGTATATGGTATTAATAAATTTTCGCAAATAGCTATAATCAATAAAGATATGTAAATCACTAAATGTAATAACATCGTTATGAATAAATTCGCAATTTACAAAGTAGGTACCAAATGTTATGTTTTACAACGTAATATAACATTTTGTACTTAGTTATTGAATTATAGTGCTATTTAATTTGCGACCTCACTTGTATCTCTAAATAGTAAAAGGCAATCGTTGTTTTCTTCTGTCTGTTTGTTCGCTAGCATCTTCTAAACCAAACAACCGATTTTGTTACGGTTTTGACTGTTGTATAAAGATTTCTTTTCGAAAGGTTTCCATCTATAAAGCATGCATATTATACTAGAGAAAAGTCGAAAACTTCAAAGATTTGAATGATTTAAAAATATATTAGGACCCACATGCAAACCCGGGTTGGGTCGCTAGTTGGCAATAAAACTGTTTGCACAAACATAACCGTGGTTTGGTAAGGTTAGTAATTAAAATTATTAGTAATTTATGGCTCAATTAATCATAAATATCCGTCTGTACTGAGCAATCCATTGAGTACCTTGACCGTATGTTCGTCCAAGGTACACCCAGTGTGCAAAAACTCAATGTTTCCGTTACTCCAATTGCCTATTACAGATTCAGTATCTAAGTAACTACCTACACATAAAATTATTTTCAGCGCCCCAGGCTTAATTCTGAGAACAAAATTTTTCCGTTGTCATCGTGACCAAAACTCTAATCGCACGATGAACGCTACAGAAAATGTTTTAAATATTATGATAATATTTTCTATTTAACTGTTTTCAAGCTGCAGTACTATCAATAATGAAATAGAAAGAATAGAAGGTGCACACGGTGTTTGGAATATGAAGCACATTGAAAGCGATTACTGACAATTACCTACGTAAGCATTTCGATTCTAAATAACCAAAAAAATTCTAGTCAAAAATATTCTGACACTTCTTTTATTATCAGTTTAACCATTTTAGTTAAAAGATACTTGATACTTACGAAACAGACAAATTCAAACAGCTATTTTGGTTCAAAAACACGCATCTACTGATCTAATAATATAACTTCGGTATGACGAAACTGATTTTCCATGTCATGATAACACATTCACTACTTAAGAAATAGTGCCTATAAAGATAAATTGTGAACAACACGTGGAATGCATACACTTTAAAACGTCTGGTCACTTTGATAAAATTCTACTTGCCAAAAATATCAGAGATATTGCCAAATAAATTGATTCGTTCCAGTTCAACATGATTCAGGTGGCAGTTATTATTTTATTTTCTATAATAAGATCGCTTCTAGTTCAGATACGACGCTAATGCTTGAATTCTGTAACATCACTTTAATTTGACTTTATTTTGACTAGTCTTGAAAGTATTTCTGTCATCAATAAATACGTAAATAAAATAAATAAATAATAAAATAATCGTAATAATATATTCGACGTAAATACTTACTTTTAAAGGCAAGTAAACTGAATGATATTTTAATATTTTATTATCAAAAATGATAGTTTTAGTTTTTGTAATTAGGCACTAGTAGGTAATGTTGAAATAGAGTTTTGGATGCTGCCAATAATAATAATAATATATAATAATACCAGCCTGTTTACTGTCCCACTGCAGGGCAAAGGCGTCTTCTCATATAGAGAAGGTATGAGCATTAATTACCACGCTTGCTCAAGGCGGATTGGCAATTTCAGACTTTTAAGTCAAGGTTTCCTCAAGATGTTTTCCTTCACCGTCAGTCAGAAATGTCCAAGATAAACTTAGAAAGTACATGTGATTTGCAAAATCACATTGTTACTTGCCCGGATTCGAACCCACTACGTCGTGTTTACGAAGCGGTTGCCCTGCAGTGGGACAGTAAATAGGCTGATATTATTATTATTTTTATTACTATGGCTACGGTCCTCTATAGAACAAAAATACTTGTAACATGAGGATTACGACTATCCAATTTCAGCTTTAAAAAATAGCTAAATACGTAGGATGAGAGTGATTTTGTGAAATATTGATAAAATCAATCAGATAAGGCATCTTATGCACGAGATTGAGAGTTCGATATGAAAGAATGTGACTTATTTCCATGGAAATCGTTATTTTCTTTATTTTGCTTGGTAAATGCATTTAATCTCTTTTTTTTTCATCGCAATCGGCGACGAGGTAGTTGAGTTTTATTATTAAATATTTAGTGAACACATCACCATAGGCTAAGATAATTACATAACATCACAAGAATCCCGATGCTTGTTTGAAAAAACATCTTCAGGATCAAAGTGCTGACATTAACAACTGCCCAAATCATGGTTAAAACATTGAAATTTTCGCCAGTTAATAAATCAAAAAAGTGGAGTTCTTAAATAACCAAGCCTAATTTATTAGTCCAAATATAAAAGCGCTGATAAATATCTAAGCGCTGAAAGAATAACGACTTAGTAAAAAAAAAACGAAATAACTATTTAATCTTTTGTGCCTTTCCTATTGGTTCAAAACGAGAAAAAGAAAAAAGACAAAACATTAGATAAAGCTGAGTTTGCACGTTACTTGAAATTGTAACTTACAAGCTTGTAATAACCTGTCGATTAAAAGAATGGACGAAGTTTCTTGCCAGTTCTTCTCATGGTCCTATACTATCGTCAGCGAACTGTCTGTAGTTTAATTGGCTGACATTTTGTAATTTTTAACGTTCATATAAGTTAATTCAATTAATCTAAGTGAACAAAGATCTTTTGATTTTGATTTTAATCTGTTGCAATTTTACGTTTATTGTCAGGAGGGTTACTGTTAAACATAGTTATTCACGAAAGTAGGTTCTAAAGATTAATTTGTTATTTTGCATATTTAAATATTTATCCTTATATTTAGTTATACATATTAGAGTACACGTAATGCTGGTTTACCACATTACTCATTCAAAAATTAAACCAAAAGTTGTCGCTTTGAAGGAAAATAATAGTGAAATGATACCTACCTACAAGTTGACTTGGGTAGGTACTAGAATAATGTACATATACTGTAGCACTAATTATTTTTATGTTTTACCTGGTACCAGGCTAAACATGAAATTATGTGTTTTTATTATATTACCTACAGCACTGGTAAAGATTTAGTAAATAAGACTCTTTTGTATTATGGAAAAACGTGAATTCAGAGCGTTATATCTTATCGTACACGTATAGAACATTCACACTACATTATCAATGCATGTGACCCTTTTTTAATCTAGGATTTGCTTGAAAAGTTTGTATGGGCCGTTATTAAAGACGGCAATAAAGACGGTATTGCAATCTTATACAAGTAACAGTCATGATTACTTTTAGTTCTAAATTCAAATAACTTTATCAAATGAACTGTTGTTCAATATATTTAGCGAATTAAAAAAAATCGCACTAATGATGAAACCGGTGGGTTACTCACTACTAAATTATTTCTAAATATAAAGGTGTAAGATTGAGTTTAAGATGTTGAAGAATAAAAAAAATAATTTATTATTTAATTTTTATTTTATTTATTTATTCAAAATTGCAAAAGTTACTATGTACACTGTATTGTATAAAGAACTACCTAATAGGTATGTTTTTCTATTTCATTATGTTGTTCTATAACCTATGAGGTGAGTACAGGATTCTATTAAAATATTTAAAATCGTAAAATAACAATACGTAATTATATTAGGTATTTAGTGCGATAAAACAGCTAACTAATACAATTATTTGCAGAATAATACTAAATATGTTAATAAAAACCTATATTTTATTGAGTAGTTTAGCTGATATAAAAAATAATTTGTATAAAGCGTAATTAGTTATGATAATTTGGACATTTTAGCATCTAATTTATATTTTTATTTTTATAAAAAAAATAACAAAATGAAAAATAATTTGAATTGGATTTGAGTTTGATGTCTTTTGAAAATATAGGAAATTTGATTAGGTCATACATCATGAGTTGTTATCTAGTAACATTGATAGACTGATGCACTTCTTAAACATTCACGTCAATAAAGATAATCTCTATAGATTTCACGTTTTTAACTATACACGTGCAAATTCTTTATACCTATTACCTAATCCTTACACATTTACCTAGGTACCTACGTAAATTACGTAAGAAGGTAAATTGTGTTTGTTGATGCTGCATCCACAGGTTCAGTGTCTAAATTAGATTTTCCAAATTAAATATTTTGACATTGGAAATGTCTTTTCATTCGCTCCAGTGGTTACCACTATATCTCGGAGAGTTGTGAAGATAGATAAAAAAGGCTCAAAAGAAGCGTATTCACGAGAGCTGTAAGGTGCCAAAATAATTATTAGACAAAGTCATAAACGAAAAAGTCTTGACCGAAATAGTGAAAAATTGTTTGTCCGATTTTTTTATATTGGCGCTCGACAGTCATGTGAGGCACGAAAAATGTGTTTGTTTTTCATATGTAAGTACTTACCTAATTTACACAGTAGATACCTACCTATTACAGATCTTATAAATATCTAATTTATATTTAGATATTTATTTATTTATTTATATTTAATAATAATAATAATAATAATAATAATACGGCAATAGAAAGGCTCACCATCAAAAGACACAATGGAGGAAGAGGGTTAATAGATATCAATCACCTTTGGCAGAAACAAATTCATAGCCTAAAAACATTTTTCCACACAAAAGCCCTCACAAGTATTATACACGAAGCTATAGTCCACAATGATTTTAAGTACACACCACTTAACTTAAGCAATCACACACATTTACAAGAACATCAGAGTACTGATCCTCAAATACAAAAAATAGAGAACTGGAAAAATAAAACTCTTCATGGTAGACACGCACATGACTTAGAACAGATTCACATAAATAGACTAGCATCAAATAAGTGGCTTAAAATTGGTAACTTATTCCCAGAGACAGAAGGGTTTATGGTAGCTATACAAGACCAAATTGTTAACACAAGAAACTACAGAAAATATATAATTAAAGACCCAACCATTACTAACGATAAATGTCGTAGGTGCCACATCCAACCAGAAACCATTCAACACATAACCGGAGCATGCACAACCCTCACACAGACAGATTACACACATAGGCATAACCAAATAGCGAACATCATACACCAAAATTTAGCACGTAAGTCCAACCTCATACAAAACACAAACACACCCTACTACAATTATACACCACAAACTATATTAGAAAATAGCTTTTACAAACTTTATTACGATCGTGCCATACTTACAGATAAAACCATTCACTATAATAGACCGGATATAGTATTACAGGATAAAATTAATAAGACCACTTTTTTAATAGACATAGCTGTCCCTAATACACACAACCTACAGAAAACAATAACTGAAAAAATAAGCAAATACGCAGACCTAAAAGAAGAAATAGCTCGAATATGGAAACAGGATAAAGTTTACGTTGTACCCATAGTCCTTTCTACTACTGGTATCATTCCAAAACATCTTCATCGTAGCCTAAAATTACTAGAACTGTCAGCAAACCTCTACATAATATTACAAAAAACAGCCATTCTAAACACTTGTAGGATAGTTAGAAAGTTTATGCAAATTCAGGATAATGACACAACAGACCAAAACACAAGTTAACACTACACACCACACACTGCATTTACTTGGTTGCAAGCCCGTAAATGTAGTTATAACCAGCCCAGAAGCTGAGAAACACAAAGATCACCTATAATAATAATAATAATAATAATATATATTTAAGGATCTCCAATAAAGGATGTACCTACACATGACATGTATTAACTCAAATACGCGAAAATTATTAAAAACCTGATAACTATCATTAACAACAAATGATAATTAATATTTGGCAATAAACAATAGAATAATTAGGCACGTAACTTAATAATAATGAATTTCATTAGAATCTATATTTACCATCTAGCGAAATAACGAAGAACTGAAATGTTTAACTACTCGACAACAGATGGCGCGGTTTCGCCATTTCAATTGCTAAAAACTAGATGGCGCTTCTTATTTTTAAAACCAAAATTATTTTGTAAGATATCAACAAATTACACCATAGCTACTTCTTCAGTTCCCTATTTACTCTTATAGCCAGCTAGCTATAATTTACAGTACAACAATATGAGGAACGGGTCAAATTCATTGCGCAGTCGCTGTTGATGAGGAGTCAGAGCGAGTGCCTTGTTGTGTCGATCTAAAAATAGAGCGACCACTCAATGACAACTTATTGTGCTTTATTATTTGATGATCTTTAGAAGTTTCATGAATATTTCAATTGTGAAAGAGTCATGCGCTTCAATTACTTGCGTATAAATCATGTAATATTTAGACCATAATAAAATATGATATGAAATTATTTTCTATTATATTAACTATCTTAGATAACTGCGTTTAAATTAGGTATTTATATTTAACGTAGTTATTTGTTACATGTCTTTATTATGTCATCGTAAAAGCTAACCACCAAGCGGTCTACGTTTATTTAGGTATTTTCCAGTTGAGTTCCATAACAAATAATAAGAAAATAATCTGTCCAGACCTAAAAGGCAATAAGAGTTACTCACGTGCGACACCAATTCTTCGAAATACCCACTACAAGATCTACAGTTGTTTTACAGTGCAACATTCACACCCATCGGACCAAAAGTGAACCTCACTGATTTATGATATCACGCTTCATATATCTTGTACTCATTTATCGAATATCCACTTGCATGGACGCATAAAGCTGATAGTCTTTTATGTTAAACGCAACACCGATTATAAGTTATACAAAACTGGCGTTTCTTATTGCCAACGATCCACACCACTAATTATTATTCGTCTGCTATTATAGATAAAGCAGCAGGTAGTATATTTGGTGGTAAGTGGTAAGTATAGCTCTTATCATAAACCTGGTGACTGTTGTGTTAGCTCCGTCTACGTTCTACGTTTCCTATCTATGCTGTAAATACTTTCTTCTACCGCCGGCTACTTCAATTTAAGAGAGAATTGACATGAAAGAAATCTTGCTATTACCTAAGTCCTAAATCTTGCTCTTGCAATGAGAATGTTTAGGAAAATTTTTGTCATCTCAACTGTCACATTGGGCCAATCAAAGGTTATCTTTCAAGAAGCGCTTGACAGCTAGACCTGAGGCACCGGTGCTGCCCCCTTGTCGGCGCCATTTTAGGCAACACTCTCAGAAATTTTCTTTTGTCCTTATGCACGTGAATTATCCATTTTGTAAATTAAACATTAAAATTTGCCGAAATGAACACTGAAAAATATTTGTTTTGATTGCACTGTCAAAAGGAAAGACCTTTTACCAAAGTGGCGCCAACTGGTGGCGAAAATTTTCCTAAACACCCTCATTCATACAATCTACATAAATGGCTGCTTTATTGGCTTTAGTGGGAATACTACGATTGTTGTGCACGAGGTTGTGGATTCGTTTACTACACGAAACAAAACAATATTTTGTGCATTTAAAGTTAAATATGTAAATGTTACCATATTACAAAGAAATACTTTAAAATAAGGAAACATGGACATTGCGACAAGTTGAAAAGATGAAAGTAGATGCTCTGGAGATGTGGTGCTGGACACGGATGCTGGGAGTGTCGTGGACCGATTTCCGCACCAACATCTCTATACCCAAAGAACTCGGCATTAGGCAACGTCTTTCAGCAGTTGTGCAGAATCGCATTTTGAAGTTCTTTGGACATGTTTCTCGACGCGATAGCGACTCCATCGAACGGCTTGTCGTTCAGGGCAAAGTAGAGGGCATCAGAGAGCGAGGGAGGTCACCCATGAGATGGACCGACCAGGTGAAGTCTGCTGTGGGTGGCTCCTTGAACGAACGCAACAGGATGGCCGCCACAAGAGAGAAATGGCGGATGATCGTGAGGCGAATAACATCTGCCTCTACAGAAGTCACATTTCATTTTTTCATTTATTTTATTCAGAAACAATTTACATTGTATGCGAATGTTTACAGTTACAATTTACAATTCCTAAATGTTTTCTAAAAACAAGAATCTTGTTAAAAGTATAATTAATTTGAATTTGATTAATTACAATAAACATTGATGACACCACAATTATAGACATAAAAAAGAGATAAGAAGTCAATTAATTATATTAATAATATGTATAAAATATTAAATCAATTAAATGTCACACCAAGAAAAATAATAAAATCCTTAAAATGTCAAATGCAAACTAAAAACAACAAAATCGTAAAATGTCAATAAATAAACTAATAAATAATAAAATAAAGAAACTTAAAAAGTCATAAAACAAAAAATAAAAATAATAGCATTTTTCTAAGAGGAATTGCTTAAGTTCGCTTAAAAAATCCTTTTTACAAAATAATTCTTTAATTTCTAAAGGTAATTTATTAAATATTTTAACGGATCTGTAATATGCACTTTGTTTTACGACATCTAGATGTGGTATACATTGGGTATGTAGATCCTTTCTCCTCGTGCTCTCCCTTATTTGTTTTTCATCTTCAATTTCGTACTCATGAACATGTTTAGATATGAGAGAGTAATACTAATATATATAAACTAGGAACGGTTAATATTTTTAGTTCTTTGAAATGTGGTCTGCATGAATCTGGTATTTGAATTCTTACAAAGGTTCGAATGGCTCTTTTCTGTGCGACAAATGCCTTATTAATATTATATTCAAAGCTGCCTCCCCAAAACAGGATGCTATATCTTAGTTTTGACTCGACTAACGCAAAGTATACCATTCTTAGGTGCTCAATACTAACTTCATTCCTAAGACTCCTGAGTACCTAGCAGGCCGAACTAATCGAGTTCTCCACATGCTTTAACTCTGCGTTCCAACACAACCTGACGACCACGACCACTCTGTCAAGAGTCTCACGACGAAGAAGAAGACTTTAAAAATATCTTTTGTATCTAGAAATAAGTACAGACACACAATAATGTCCTTAAATGTTCTTTCTGCTGGATATCCTTAGTCTAAGACCCGTTCCATTACCGATTATGGTACGCGTGATAACGGTTATTATAATTTTTTCATATTATTTATTAGCGACGTAGGTTTTTAACATAAGATAATTATTGTGTTGTATATCACTTTTTCTACTGAAAATGACTTGATTGTCAAGGTAATTTAAGACTTTGCCATCGTCGCTAGTGTTTATACAAATCAAGCTCAGAGCTGATAATACCCATTACCTGTTCCAATAACATAAATCTATTGCCATATTGAGTTTATTGGTGCAATATAAGTATAATATTATTCGTTGCATTGTAAGTTACGACTTTACATACGCTTTATCTTTTTAATAAGAGAGTAATGGTTGATAAGGACCAAATATGGTTCGATTAGTGTCCATTCCGCTTCCATTTGATGTTAGTAGAAACAAAGATTTTATTATTAGATAAGTTCCCACTCTAAGCACTTCCCACTCTACTAAGCAAGGGTCAACCTTCATCTTTTTCTTGGTCTCAGTGTTGTGTTTTGAACGTAGGTATATTACAAAAAATATTTGGGATTTTCTCTAAGCACTACTCATTAAAACCACGCTTTTATTGAATTTTTTTGTTGCCTCCAGTTTGTGGTATTGTAAATATAACTTTCGCTTATGTACCTACTTCTATAATGCTATATAAGCTGAGCATAGCCACCTAACATGAAATACATGCTGTTTTTAAACCTAGTTTGAAGGACAATCATAGCGTTTGGGAAACACTACAACATAATTCGTTCCAGACTATGGTCAATGATCATATATATTGAGCTTACGTATTAGGACTTAACAACGTCGTTTACGAGTACAGCAATAAATATAATAAAAACAACTATTTAGCTACAGGTTTGACTAGTTATCTTAATGAATATCGCCAACAGTAGCAATGGATTCAATCGTACGGAATCAAATGGTACAACCTCTAATGAAGCAATATGCCTTAGGGCAAAAAATGCCATTCGTCTACAAAAGCACGACAAAAGCGAGTTCCCTTGAATGATTGGCGACTGATACTTATAAGATACTAGCGACCCGCCTCTACTTTGCACGTCCTAATATGTTTTATACATGATTACAAATCGTGGAAATTCTCAATTTTATACATACATAATAGTACTTATAAAAGGCAGTCGCTGGCAAGCGTTTCTCTGTTTGAACGCGCTAATCTCGAGAACCACCGAATGGATTTGGAAGTGGTTTTCATTGTTATGTTTTGGGTTTTTGAGGAAGGTTTAAGTATATAATACATCAACCTATCACTTATAGGAACCGAGTAGTAACGATAATAGCAAACCAAGCGAAAAACGGGCGACCACTTTTAATACCGACGCGAAGCGCTAGGGCGCTAGTCTACTATAATAAGTATGGGTGTATTATACTTATAAACCTTCGGGAAGAAATGCTGTAAACGATAACTGCATTAAAATCCGTCGTAAAGTTTAGAAGATATTAGCGGAGAAACAGACAGAAAAAACAGGGATTTCGCTTTGTACTATTAAGAGATAACAAGTCAAGATTGATTTCATCAATCGAAGTGTTAAGCCAGGTGTCAAACTGGCCACGTTAAGCCACGAATAGAAAGTGTTGAAGGTGATTGTTAAATAATATGAAAGGTGTGGACCGAATTGTATGTTTGATTAAATTATTCATACCTTTTGTTAAGTCGATATGTAGATAATACTTAATCAGAAATATTAGTAATAGCTTTCGATGACAAGTCACGGTCAGGATATCTAAACGACTCGTCTGTGAAATGTACCTACTAGCTGCTGTCGCCACAGACGTTAAATTATATTTTTCTCTAAAATTTGTGTTCATGGTTGCCTTGTGTTCTCAAAGCGTTGTAAATATGACTACAATGCTAAATAGCCACAACCAAGACTGTGCCTATGTCTAATTGCGTATTTCAGGCTGTGTGTCCAGGTTTCCTTGCGAGGTTTTCTTTCGTCGTAATTAATAATTAGAAAGTAGATAAATGCGTTTTTTTTTATTTGTACCTACAACATCGCGGGCAAATGTATTGTGTACAGGCACCGGATCATTAGGCCATTACGTTCATAGAAAAATAGTAACAACCGTTGCTCAAACAAAATTAAACAGAAGAAGAAAAAAAGTTTCTAAATGGCTGATCAACGAAAAATTAACTAATCACCTGTTTAATCCCATGTGATTTTTTTTTAATCAGCCTACCAAATTGACTCCACTCTGCTGATGGTAAGCAGTCAGTGGAATCTAGAAATGGCGGTATTCCAAAAGCCTAAAAGCATAGTAAAATACCTAAAAGCATGCTAAAAGCATAGATGTTTAGTTTAATTTGATCGAATTATTTACTAAATCTTTTAATTCCGTTCTCTTAAAACATGTATGTTTTGTTTAACAATAGCAATAAACTGTTTTACATAAATATAGTATGGTCTTACAAATTATACCCACTGTCAGCTGGAAGTAGTTGGGAAGGCAGTTTAATACACGAACACCACTTTGTAATGGAAAATAATGATTCGTGTTGAAATTTTGAATCATAATTCACTACACAATACACAACAATATCCCACAAAATGCAATTGATTTTTGATGTGATAAATAGCTTAGGTACTGAAACTGATGAACGATGGAAACAAGGTTACTATATAGAAAGCTTTTAATAAAGAATAAAACATCTTGACAGAGCCATGCTATAGTATAATGGTAGGTGGACTAAGTTTTACTAAAATATTACTGTACAGGACACTTGTGTCGGGAAGGTATATGACAGTAGTTGGAAGTGCGACGACGAGACTGTTTAGTGGACATCATACCAAACAATTTTTATATTTAGAAAGACAGGTTATGCGGTAGAAGAGACATAAGAATGCAATGTCGCTTCTTAAACACAATAACGCGATTCCGCTTGACAGCTTCGAAACGTCAAACAAAGCTTGACTTAGGATCAAGTTAAAAAAAAATTAAGCCGGTATCCAGTGGTCTTTTTGTCATAAATAATTGCATAAGTAATTTCTAGAGATTTGTATAGATACATTTACCCTAGAGTTTCAAAGGCGCACACAATATAACAATCCGATTACGTATCGATAACTGATCTGTTGACAAATTAAATAGCATTTAACTTGCGTTTTACATACTTACGTAATAAGTATGTCTACGATATATAATTATCATTATGATTAATAGTCATTATAATTATATTTATATATTTGTACCGTGATAAAAGAAATTATAATAGTCAGGTACTGATTTCAGTAAATGGCGTCTATGTAGGTATTGACATTTACGACTTATATTATAAATTAAAGCGATTAAAGTTTCTATTGCTTTCAAATGGCTTTGAATAAATAATTTTTAAAAATAGTGAATAAATTGTTTAAAGAATGTTGATAATTGTAAGTTTGCTTATGTCAATGTTTTAGTTTTAATTGCTAATGAATAATAAATAGTGTAAAATGTCTAAATGATACATTAAGTACATTTTTGGCATTGATATTTGTAAATCAATTTAAATTAAGTCGTACCAGATTTCATTTCACTATATCAAGAAAATAATAATATATTCTTATTCAAACGTAATTAGGCTAATATATTTTTATCCTAAACTAGATTTAAAACAAACTTTTTCTTTTTTTTAACCTTTTCGTAAATACTTAATGCATAATTTCAACGGCTAATAACTCTCCATACTATAAGTTGGTATTTTTAAATCACTAAATATTATTTTTTACTAAATAACGGCGCAATCAATTTTAAGCTCCTTTTCACTTTTTACTATCGTTGTGTGAATTTCTGCCGGAAGACATATAATTCAATTAGACTTTTATTTATAATTCAATTAGTTTTATATTTACAAGTTCACCCATGTATAAATAATTATGCTATCAATCAAGTTAATTTGACTGCTATTTTATTCGGTATCATCAATTCGTAGACTCAAAAAAAAAAAAAAACATACGACCCGAATTGATAACCTCCTCTTTTTTGAAGTCGGTTAAAAAGAAATTCTAAAGAGTGGAAATAGTTTTGAAAAATTACAAATAGGTACATACGGGTTTCTGACTGGTGCTAATGTTGTAGGTACTCTATTTAATTATTTCATTGAATTAGCTGCAAAGTAATATAGCATTCCAAACAAGTAACACATTTAATAACTACGTAATATACCCAACGGCTGTTGGAACATGCATCAATAACAATTTTATGGTCATTATGATCTGTGTATGTGTTCATGAGATAATTCTACTAATTTAAATATAATTATATATTACACAGAAGTTACTTGCTACTGCTACTTTCAAATCGTTTAATTTTAATGTATATTAGCTAAATTACATAACTTTTGAGGTTTTCAAAACCGTTTACTGTTCAAATCTACATAGTTTTAAAAAAGACTACTAGCATATCTTCGTTAAAAGTATGTACCAGACTGTATTTTATGTGTCGAGTAAGTAAATTGAATGCCATTTACTAAGAAATTGGTAAAAAATAGACGGTTCGTTCGTAAAATTTCGTAAAATTTGTTTATTTTATCCGTTTCAACAAACTTTGTGTGTGTGATGTGAAAGTGATGTTTGCTCTGATCACGTATCACAACATTGTCAGCAATTTTCCAACAACGATGTAATAACTATAATAACCTTTAAGATACCGAGGTGCCCTTTATTATTTTTGTCCAAATATCAGCGGAACAAACAGGTTAATTTTGGTTGTATCACAATAATTAAAGAATTCAATAAACCCGCTCTCGGGACCTGTGACTTTGCTTCTTGGAGCTTAACGTGGCATTTTTCCTGATAATTATATGTAATTTTATCTTGTAGAGTAATTGTCTCACGATGCATTTGGTGGTCCGAAATTTTTATACGATTTTTGGCAAAGAAGCATTTGCCAACTCGATAATTTTCCAATGTAATGATTTCTTTGAAAATAAGGCCGAGAACTGTGCAACATCACAATTTCAAGGAACGCCAATAAAATTGTTGGTTGTAGATTGTTATCGCTTTTATAAAGTTGTACAAGTTTGTCAGAAAGTGATTTATTTGTACACTATGTAACGAAGTTGTACGTTAATCTGTCAATGTAACCGTAATCATTAAGTGCAAAAGAGATTGGATTTAATAATTTGTGTAGTAAGATTATTTTTCATTTAAAAGTTACGCGATTCTGTGCCGCCCTTTTTTAAATGAAGTTAATTTAAAGTTACACTTACTTAAGTATCTATTTAATAAAAAAATATAAATGGCTAATGCTGCTTTATTGTGGTTGTATAAACTCGGGAAGCCTTTCGTAAGAGCCGGCGCTGTCGTCGATGTCTCCTATTTGTAAACTATCTATGTGCCAATTTACAGCTTCATTGGTCACAGTTTTCGAGTCAGTGAGTGATGGACTGACCTGTAGCTAGCTACCTTCTAGCTTCTACCTATACTATTAAATAAAGCGAAAGAGTTTGTTTGTTTGTTTGTTTGATCGCGCTAATCACTGGAACTACCAGTCGGATTTAAGTAATTCTTTTTGCGTATAGTGAAACGCTTTGCGGTAAGCTAGTTTTATGTAAATTTTCTTCGCCTGTCGAAATTATTTTTTACAAAGCATTAAAAGACCATTTTCTTAGAAAATCTCATTTAAACGCATTTTCTTGCTTACCGCTACAGATACTAGAAATAAATATTACAGTGACGTGTATTTATTTTTCTATTTACAGTACGAGTTGTATTTTCACCTTGATTGGTAGTAGAGAATACATTTATTCTAAAAATAACAATTCTTGAAAGAAATACACGAATTTTAATTTCATTAGGTGCGTAATTCTAAGAACCATATTGTTTGTAGGTAACTTTGATAAACCGGCTTGTTTCTTGTTTAGTTGAAAGCAGTCGTGGCCTTACGTGGTAATGTAAGAAGTCTAGCTCTCGAGTTACAAAAATGCAGATGATAAATATGAGAACGCTGTGATGCGACAAGAAGACAAGACTTGACCAAGACCAAGAATACCCACTTGGATTAGAAAGAAACTAGAAACTCAAGAAAGAACATTAATATTCTGTAAAAACTCTGCCTCTCCTCAAGCTAATTGTAAGGCTTGTACAGACGAGGAAGTGAACCGTAAAAAACAACCTAGAGAAATTCTAATTTTTACATAATTTATAATATATAGATACATATTAATAATTTAAAGCCTTCTAGTGTGCGTTTAAAATTGTATGCAGCGTGTTCTAAGAAAGTTATTAGAAATCATTGTACGGTTCAGCGACCCGACATTAAATGACCGCAAAGCCTAGGTACTCACCACAACATAGCTTGGGAATATGGGCTCTTAGGCCAGTATATTGTACGTCGTTAGGACATTACTGTTGGAATCTAAGAGTAAAAGGCCAAGGCACACAGGTAATGTAAATAGTTTGAGAATATTATTACATTAAAACTTAAAAACACATTTACATATTCAGAAAGCGCAATTCAGTTCTATTTCGTGTGTAAGTAATACATGTTTTTTAATTGTTTATTAGCGGTGTTCGTAAGTGTTTCCATAAAACTAGTAAACAAATGTAATAAGTTGTGTCTTACTTTATGTCTAATATATGGTAATAATTGCGCTAGGTATGCTTGTGAAGAAATTTTTTACTTAAAAAAATATAATAAATAAATGTCTAAATAAGTAATAAGTAGCCTAAAAAGGTAAATAAGGACTCTGCAAACGGGCAGCAGCGTTGCTTGTGTGCTAAATATTCAACAAAGCACCAGGTTCACCGAAGCAGATGCTAGTAGGTACGTAGGTACTCATCTGCTTCGGTACAAGTTAAAGGTAAAGGTAGTAGTTTGCCATGATCGAAGAAGTATGGCAAAATACTACTTTTTAACCTGAGTGCTGTTCAGTATTTAACTTCAGATTTATAGATCTGATTCATGAATCCGTCTTATCTCTACGATGTTTTTCTTATTTATCCAATTATTAAAAATATTACATAATAAGTTGATGTTACATAATAAGCAGACGTAGCGTCTGTGTTTTTAATAATGATAACCTGATAGTGGTTAGGTTCGGGATATTTAAATATTGATAAAACATTAATATGAAAACCAAGGAAAAATGATTACGTAAACAAAACAAGTAGTGAGATAAATGACTTTGTTTACAAATAAACTAATTAATTATTATTCTGACATATCAACTAAGCCAGACACTAAAGTCAAAATCAAAATTGTTTATTGGTAAATGAAGCTGATATAAATATCGTGACGTACAAGCAGATAGAGGAAAACTTGCCAAGTGAGAATTGAGACGTAAGCTAGTAGCCAAACTGGTTGGAATTGACGTTTAAGCCGAATTTGCGTATAATCAGAGATTTAAATCTCTGCGTATAATCTATATATATATATAAATGAATCTCTATTTATCTTGGTCATGCCATCACGCGTGAACGGCTAGATCAATTTCATTAATTCTTTTTTTGTTGTGTTTGTTATTGTCAGAAGAAGGTTCTTATGAGAGAAAAACTAAGAAAATTGCGCGGTGATTAAAGTTTAAGAATACTTAACCTATCATATTAAATTTAAACCGCTAAACCTATTTCGATGAAAATTGGTATGTAGATAGATTTGGTTTCGGGACATACGCTACTTTTTAACCCGAAAATCGCTCTGTTTGCCGAGTTACATGAAATAAACACATAGCAATATTCGCGCGAGCAAAGCTGCAGGGCGCAGCTAGTATCGAAATATTTTCTCCGTTATCAGTGACTTACTATATACCGCTCTTTATTTGAATATTTTGTGCAATGAACCATTCAGCGCTAAATCGCTTTTCAGCGCCGCATGAAAAATCGGATTTTAAAGTACCTACTTAGAGATTGTAGTAAGTTTAAAGAAAGTCACACTTGTAAAATACGCAACGGATTTTGATACTGTTTATAATAACAACATTAACATAGTACCTATAGCCGAGAATTTTAAAGATTTGTAATGGTGTAAAAACATAATTAGTTACCTTAAGCGTCGATATTTCTTTATTTCAGCTGTTATTATCCCACTGCGGAGCAAAGGCTTCTCTACCTTCCTTCCACTTCTCTCTGTTCAAAGCTTTGCGGCCAATCTTTCCAGTAGGAGTTACGTCGATAGTTAGATAAATAATTGTATGTTGAACAAATGAACGAGCATATTTTGTAGTCGGTAGGTAGCGATACCACTATTAAATTAAAATTACGGCGGGACGCACCGCATCGCATCGCTTAACAAAAATCCTTTCACATCACTATAATACATTTTATATGAACTATCGCACACTATATGCGAGCCGCATCGCATCACACTGCCACTTTGACGCAATTTTGCAATTCGGCGCGCTGCAGTCGTAGTATGCGCTAGCCCTTAGACAATACCGTCAAAATTGCAGGCAGCCATTAGAGCACTAAATTAATAATTATAATTTGTTTCGATAGCCCACTGTGCTATATTTAGTTCATTTTCTAACAACAGAAATGGCATATGTCGAGGACAATGAATTGGCAATATATTAGGCCATTACTCTTTGTCTAGAATCATACATTTTCTTTGTGTTGCGTTTATATATTATACATGTAATATTGAATAATAGCGTTTATATTATTGATATTTCTTTAAATCACTTTATGCTCTCTAATCACTTCCAGATCTTTTAGAATTCCTTATACAAGGGGTGCCAATATAAATTTTGAGCGTATAGTTCTGTTGCCGCTATAACAACAAATGGGTAACAAAAAATGTAAGAATGTAGAAAAGTTTATATTCGGTCCGAAATCCTTCGTATGTTAGTTAATTTCGTACTTGACCGTTTTAAAATTTAATAGCCTTTTTTTGAGATTGTAGCCGGTTTTTTAGAGATGTTTTTTTTTCCTTATTATTATAAATTTAACAAACGTCAGTATGTCGAGAAGCACTAACATTTGCGTCAATGACAAAATGTCATGTTAGAACATAATTTTATTTTAGTTAAGGTCCTTGCTATGAAATTGTACACTTGTAAAATAAATTTATATTTCTAAATCTAGTTGTTGTCTTTAAGCGCCTGACATAAAGATAGGAATAATATAGTTTTATTGAGTGTAAATACTTACGCATCATACAAGCTTTGTAAATACATGAACAAATTACTTAGTTTATAAAAGATAAAAGTCTTCATGTGAAAAAATTCTAAACTAATAAAACTGTTAGTCAATTATCTTTAGACCGACATGTCTTGCTAGTGATACTAAAATGAAAGTGGAAATTTAGTTTTCCGTTAATTAATAAAATAAAGTTTTAAGTCTGTACTACGTGGGAGAACGATTCAAATCTCCGGAGATATGGTGTTCAAAGACGCCCGCTTTCGTCCCGCCTCACGGTCGGAAGTAGCCAGATCAAGTCTACCGGCTCACTTCCGCTATTCAATAAAATGTTATTCGACACGAATTAGGGCTGCCACTAAACAATTGAAATTAATTGTAACACGAATGCAGTGGGTACAACTCAGATACCTGCATGAGGCAAAAAAGTGGAGTAATGTTTATAATATGCTCATCTACATTGATTTTTATTTTGTAGCCTATTTTATACCCATGCCTATTTTATACCCATTATGCAGATTGCTCTGATAATTTTAACTCGTGTTGACCATGTAAAAATTCTAAAAACTGCAACAAAAATCCACATTATGTACTTTGATGGATCGCATGTCAAGTTTGCAGATAAAGTTCGTCGCCATTTAAAGAATTTAATCACGCGTATAGTTAGTCAAAATAACAAGTCTGAAACACACAAAAATAGACTAAACAAAGTGTTTTGAGTCAACTTTATACTATTTTAACATTCTAATCTGATTAGTCTATTTTTAGAAACTGAACAAATGCGTCATGTTCATAGTCTAAAGTCAAAATAAAAACTCATTTATTATGCATCATAAACATAATATGGACATTATAACCATAAGAAGCATATCAGTCAATTAGATTACGATTCGATCAATGCACTTAAAAATAGAAAACATGAAAATGACCTGACGAGTTGACTCATACTGTTTAATCGCCAGATAAAATAATTTGGTTACAAGACAGGCACATGTAAACAAAATTTATGGTGAAAACAGTAACACGATACAAATTAATACACGATACAATTAGAACAAAGCTATGATAAATAATCTTTTAGCATCTGCAGCACCACTAAGCAACAGCAGAAACCAATTCAAAATCCTAAAACATGACGTATGAAACAAAGAATGCTGTAATTATTACGATTATAAAGTAACTGATACTAATCTAGTCTGCAATTATATAATGATGTTATAATAGTAAAAGAAAGATCATTCGTTATAAAACGATTACCAATTATTACGATCGTGAGTATTAATTGTAAGAACAACTTAAAGCGTTTAACTAGTAATGTTAAATTCTACTCATTCTATTGTTTTCAAGACTTTATGGGATAATAAAAAGATATATACGACTACAAATAGATATAAATCATTTTAAATTACAAGTTTAACTACTAAATCGCGTGTTCTGCTAACTGAATCGGTCACAAAACCTTTATTAGAGCTATTATTTACTTTTAAATTCATTTTGCACCTTGCTACACGCGAATGTTATCTTTAGAATTATCATCAACACCATCAATTTAGCTGTAAGACGCTCACTGCTGATATTCTGAGAAACGATGCCTATATCTTCCCTCAAATATCATAGAACCTTTTCCAGAACTTTTTTGCCTCAACGGTCATCAGTTACGCAAGCTTTCCGTCCTGCCTATTGCCACTTTGCGATTCTCCTGATTTTTATTTATTTATTTATTTATTATTGGAAAACCAACAGCTGTTCAAATTTAACAAACAGATAGGATAGGAAACATAAAGCCAATTACAGGTTTTCACGTATAGACATAGAATAAGCACGCTTACACTAATTTACATCGAAATTTAAAAATAAATAAATATTAATTTAATAAATTTACACAAATTATAATTTGAAAAAGTTACGGTTTAGCTCATTGCGCACCACAGAGCTTTTAGTATTGAAAGGGTCAAAGGAATATTCCTTACATAAGTTATTAAAATCGCTACTCGCTCGCACAATATATGAATTCTGCCTATAATTGGATGATGAAAAAGGCACAGATATCGGTGGGTAGTATCTTACAGATCTACTAGGGACTTTAAAGTGAAGTTTTTGCAAAAGGTCAGGGCAATCAATTTCATTAGATATTATTTTTAACAAAAAGGAACAGTCGGCTAATCGACGTCTATTTACAAGAGGCTGGATGTGAAATTTTTGAAGCATATTTCAAAACTATTTATAAAGTCGCGTCATACTCGTATTAAATAATATAACAATGACTAAAAGTCATATGATACAGTGTCATCAGGTTACTCTTAACTATTTTTAGTTACATCTAATTCATTGACTGTATACTTAATAACCTGACTAATATTCAATAAGCAGTTTTACTTGGATATTAAGTGCATGTCAACGTCTATATCTTAATTTAAAATGATGTGAATCGTAATAATGTAGAGAGTCAGAAGACAAATGACTGATAAAAATGCTCATGCACAAAGATACATACATTATGTATGTAACATTTCATCATCATTACTGACAGTTCTGATAAATTACAAGTGTAATTCACCTTATCCATGCGGTCTGTGATCTCTTGGCTATCTGATAAAAGTGAATTTGCATTATTTTATGAAAGAAAACTACAAGATCATCGAACAAATTCAGGTAGCAATATATTACCTTGTCATTGAACTACACAATCATAATTAAATATTATAGAATGCTGTCGCGAATCCATCCAATTAGTTATAGAGATATAAATGTAACATGACAATAATTATATTGTAACTAATAATTTAAAGCTTGTCATTTTATACTGACATCTCTAATTTTATTACTATGATGTCGTTTAAATAAGTGAGATACTTGAAATTTATTAATCGGTGAAGTCTCCTCCTATAAAGGTAGAAATACGACTCTATAGAGCAACCAGTTGAATAAATATGAACGTAAATGGTAACGATTGAGAGGTTACAAGCGATTGACATACGAACAACATAATATTGCAATTTTGTTTCATGTAAAAGCAGGTTACAGACTTAAGAAAAGACATTAAACTGCCAAAGATAAACACAATTTAAATTTTAAATGAATTTAACTTGGTAGATTTATCTGATATAAATCTTTAAAGTCAGAAATTGTCAGCTAATATTGTGTTTAATTCATAATTATAGCAATAAACGTATGACTGTATGTAAAATAAGATATATACATTAAGAAGAGTTGAAGGCAAGGCCATGTTTAATTGTTTGCTGAGGACAGAAACCGATAATGTTGTACTGCTTACTGAATTCATATAAAATACTTGTCAACTATAAACCATTCAAGTAACAAAATAAAAACCCTTAAACAATGTTTATTTTAATCAGATTAACGGTGACTGGGTAAAGTAAATTATCGAGTACTACGAAATCAGATATTTCCTGTGTTTTGTTGGATTGACAATATTCAGATTACTTACCTTAATTATGTAGGTAACATAATTATTCTGAATGAAGGTAAACTTGTAACGAAATTTCATTTATTTCGTAACAAAAGTTTACTTAGTTTTTATTGTATACAGCAGCAAAGCAAAGGCGAGCTTAACTTACCAGTACAGGAGAAGTGGAGAAGACAAAGGAGAGATAGAGAGAGTGCACGCTAAAGGCTTTATCGATATCTAATGCAAATTGAATTTCGTCACAGGCATTATATTTTATAGCTACGAGTAATTCACTGTACGTACGAGTCCATTGGATGTCATTGCAACCGTTAGTGTTTATTTAGGTAGTAATAGGTACTAAATGTTGGCAGGCTACACGAGAACCTAAAATTGATTCGTAAACTGTTTCGATAATTTCTAGCGTGAAATACAAATAAAAAAAAATATAATGTGCATATACATCTATATTATTATAATTGGAGCTGAAGAATTTATTTGTTTGTTTGAACGCGCTAATCTCTGGAACTAACTGTCGGATTTGAAAAATTATTTTAGCGTATGATAGCCCAGTTCTCGAGGAAGGTTTCATTACCATATTTTGTGGATTAACCACGCAGCGGGGGCTTATGGCTGGTGCCCCGCCACAACGTTATAGCTACGGACTTCCTTCTAGGCTTTGTTACATCACGCTACTGGCGACGAGAGCAGAGCAGTAAGCAAAGACGCAGGTGAAACCGCACCGCGGCAAGCTAGTGTATTTATAAACCTTCTGGAATACATTTTCTGTACAATAGTAAAAACTGTGTCAAAATCCGTTGCGTGGTTTAGAAGAAAGTTAGCTGAGAAACAGAGAGACATTCTGCTATGATTTATACTATTTAGAAATTTGTTTTCGCCTCTTCTATAAAACAACAAACACAAGTGCTAGAGCTTGTAAACAAGACTTCTTATCATGTAGACACTCAAAGTTCAAGATTTAGGTACTCTATCATAATTATGGAATCTTTCATTCACGTGTCTATCTCAAGATACCTACCCACGTCTATATAAAATTATGGTATTAATACTTTACTTCATTACATGAATAGGAAAATCAAAAGAACCTAGCAATCGACCAGGTACCAATATAAACAAATCGTAAATAGTACATATATATCATAATAATAAATGCACGACTAAAGACCGTGCTATATCCATAAATCACCATTTGTCAAGCTTTTAATACAACAGATTTACACGACCCTATTTTGCGTTTAGCAGGTAAAGCACACCTTGGCACTTCTCGCTGACAATTACTACTTGTGGATCAATTAAAAAGAGACAATCTGTTATCTTTTGAGGCCAGCTGTTAATAAATGAAACGTGACAATTACAGAAATAAATCAACTTTCATTTTTTTGTTCTTAATGTTTATGAGGTGTGTATTGGGTGATACCAGGTCCGCAGAGCTTTACCGACAGTTAATTTTTACAATTGCGTCTTGATAAGAATTGGGCATTAATTTAGGGTGTTTTTCTTAATTCTTCTCACTGTACCAGATGTACCTATACGATATTCTATAACTGCTAGTACTACTGGATTTTTTGACACTATTTTGTCGTTTAAAATTACATATATTAAAACTCTTGTCATAATCTTTTAAACGCTCATGTCTAAATATGTAACAAGTTGCTTTTGGTATAATAACTGACACAAAGTGACAGATAAAAATAAAAAAGCAAGCTGTATCGTGTCTGTGTACGTAACATAACATAAATATAGGTCACACCTCTGTGTGGTTACGTTAGCAAAAACAATCTGATAAAAACTAATAGCTGCCACATACAAAAAAAAAAAACAATTGGTTGGTTCGATGTTCTTGATTCAATAGCCTGTACCTATTGCATTAAGCGGCAAGATAAACGGCAGTCGAAGTCAACATTTTTCAATTATATATTTTCCGTATTTTTAAAAATAACTATTATGTATGTTAATTTTTTAAAATGGCGAATTTTATGTCAGCAATAAAATTACCCGTCAAGTGCTTTTCAACGATTCAACAGAACAACGTGGTATCATATTTAACGAATAATTAGGTTGGAGTTTTACGATTGAAAAAAATGAAACCAAAACCATTGCATAACATTCATCAGTATTATTTTACGAAACGAAGGTGAACTCGAAGCACCAGTTAACATCCAAAGGTTCGTAAGCTGCGGTTATGCACCACAACTTTATGTTGGAACTGGATTTTAATGTTTCCACATTACATGGAGAACTGATACCGTGCAGATCTTTATATACCATGGATATTAATAGATAGAAAACGGGTTTTAGAGGCTTTTTATGTATTTATTTCATACTTATAATAATATATTAGATAAAACACCGAGGACATCAATAAAAACCTTATTTAAAAGGCTTGCGAAAAACATTATTTGATTTACGACACATAAAGCAATGATACAAAACAGATATGATGTTATTAAACATTTTAAATTAGGCAATTCGCATAATTATAATACCATAAAATGTTTTAAAGGCGTTCACTAAATTCGGACTAATTTGCGTACTTTTAAAACTTAATTCGTTTATCTTCGACCTAATTTAGCCACAATTAGCCATGATACAACATCTGCAATAAAATCGTAATACTGTAGATATCCTTACAATTTCATTAAAAGTTACAGCCACGGTGTCCTTCTTTGGCACTTATGCGCAGTACTTGAACAATAAAATGAAGTCAGATAGTCGTTGAATCACTTGACACACATATGTGGCAAAAGAAACCATTATGACCACTAACAATATCGTCTGATTTGAAAATACATATAAGAATCTCAGATTTTGCATTTGCATAAAATTTCAACTCATGATTTAGAAATTTTATACCCAAGCCTAAGCAATACGTTAATATTTCTAGCATTTTATCTTAAAGCGTCGTTAAAGTATAAAAATACAAATGAAGTATGTAATAACTTAATGTTTAAGATGGATATTTATAGGATAATTGATCATGAAGAGACAATGTGAGATAAATAACAGACGCCGCGGGTTTTATACATGATTTTTGATTTGCATGCAATAAATACACTTACTTTATTTCAAGTGTTTTAGTATGAACCTTAAAAAGTCACGAATAAAAATTATTTTGCTGTTACAACGGCTTGCAAAGGTTGCAAAAGAAAAGTTTTATTAGATTTTGTTCTCAAACTATTGTCAAATTTTAAAATAGGTCTGCAGATGAGGGACTATAGTTGGCCGAGAAAATATTTATGTTCTATGAAATAATGTTTATTCTTTCACATTTATGTATCTTTAATCGAAGATTTTACAATTTTAGGAGCAAGTTAAATAATAATTCTTAACTCAGATTTAGAAAGTTACCCATGTATAAATTGTCTACTCTTGAGTAAAGCGTTCTTGTTTAGGTTAGCACTGTGATATTAATTTTATTAACAATGATATTTGTAGTTTATTTTGCTGTACGACATTAATTTTTTTTTATTTATTGAGCCTATTTACCTCAGTATTTATTTAGTTCAATGCTAAAACAATAGAATTGTAGTAGATATACTTATCAGAAACACTTATGCATAAACTATAAAAGGAGGAACAAAATTCATGTGTGTTAAACATGACAGGATTGAAAAGAAAACTGCGGTCTTTGTTTTAAAAGTTCTTTGTCTTCTTTTTCCTTCACCTCTCTGGTGTTATTTATATTACACACTTAGTCAGTATGTCAACAACATTATTTTTAGCGTAATGTAGCCTATATTATCATTTATCAATCTAATCTTTAATCATTTCAGACTTATTGCTCCTAAAACGGCAACAAATTATCGTATCTCCATTATCATTCCATGTCAAATCAAATAAAAGTAATTTATAGACTTGCTGTCTGCATATGAATGCAAATTTCCAGCAATCTCGATATGTTTGACAGGGACAAGTAGTACAGAAATGTTATTTACTATTAACTGAATAGATAACTATGTAAATGAAAGAACTCAGTCATAACTAGAATACACAGGCCTTTTAACAAACCCAGTTCTATAAAAGAGGGTATAGAACTAAGTGATAATACTGATAATATAAATGTTGCCTTTGGCAGATCTAAATTATTAATTAGTCCGAAATAGCATGACCTCAACCTTGGTTAGCTTAACCTTTTCAACACCATAGACTTAGGTAGGTATTAACTAAAAACAAAACATGCACGTTATATATACTCAAGCCTTGACATGGTAACAATGAGTCTCTAAAGTGCCATACGTGTTAAACATTTGAATACATTTTTACCGTTTTTAAATTAACCTTGCCACATAAAAGAGGTGCGTATTTTATTTAGAGTATCCCCATAACATAGGATATATAAAAAATAATTACGCCAACTTAAAATTAAATCTGGCCCTATTAGCACAAATGTATAATAATTTATTTTAATTCTTTTGCTTTTCGCAGAATACCTGTTCTTTTGTATGTTTACTCAGCCCTTGCGGTTAGTAAAAATCTGTCTCAGCAAATGTCAACCGTCATGGCGACTGCTTTACATTAAATGGTTAAAACATTTTACGTGAGTTTTAGAATAGAAAAATGTCGGAAAACTTCATTAAAATAATAGACAAAACAGTATAGTGATATTACGAAATACACGGCTTCTGTTAATGACATTGCGGGATGAGAACGTTTGAAGCATACAAGTGTGATGGGACAACGATAAGGACAATCAGAAAGGTTATCTAATCTCCTTGAACCGCCACTTTTTGACTGTATTTTTAAACTGCTAATAAATGCTAATGAAGAACCCGTAGGGTTTTTATCTAGATCGTCTGGTACCTATCTCAAGTACACGGACGTTCAGTAAAAATATGAGATCATATATTATTATTATGTTGTTGATTGCGGAAAATGAACTAAAACTGTGACAATTTGAGAAATTTCTAATTGAAACAAAATATCCTAAACTTGCGCCGTGCAAGCATTCAAAGAAGGAGAAACATGAAAAGTCAAATTATATAAATTAATTGCTATATTATGCATAATGGCAAATTAATTTGCAGTTTGTTTTTAAAACTTGGCTGTTTTTAATGAAGGTAAACATGAAGGATAAGCGACACGAGATATCGATTCCTTCCCACATGACGCCAAAGTGAATACTAATGGACATTATTTGAAATACATTGTATTATTCACACTATTATGTCCCATTAATAAGTTAAACAGTGTCAGCTTTAGAATACTAATATTGAAATAAAACCCATACATATGTTCTTGGTGAGAAAATTGTGCGTAAAGCAATTGTCAAGTAATATTGTAGTTTATGAAAACACTGTAGCGTTGAAAATTTACCACATCTTTGGTGAATTTTCTTTTATTTTATTTGATGTATTAATAAAAAAAGTAAGAATTGTATGTATATATTTCTACCTATCGTTATCCATCTATGTTCGATTGTCTTAGTTCTTTCTTTTGTTGTTAGTCAATTAATTTATACCTTTTTATATTACTTAAATTTTTTCGACAAACAAACTATCATCTCGATTTTTTCTGTAGCATTATCTTAATTTTTTTTTATTATCAACATTAGCTTGGTTGCTTGTGACCGTGCTACCTTATTACGTGGTTTTAACAACTACCTTCTATTTTTGTGTAACAAATCTCTAAACAAACGAGAAATGGTTTAAATTTGTAGTTATGTCACATATTTGTACATAATGCTGTGCTATAAAAAAATATATTTAGCTTTTATTTGCTTTGGCTATCTTCATTTTATATCATAAAAGTAGTAAAATTAAGCTAAGTACACATAAATTACGTAAAAATGAAAGTCTACGTAATAATGATCACATACACGACATAGATGCCTATAACCTTGCTGTAAAAAATCCCAATGGTAATTTGTTTTGAAGCAATGTTTGTTTTACAAATATTATTTCATCTATGGTCACACAACAAGGGCTTTCATACTTACTTCAGTGTTAATTTAATGTATTAATATTATATTTGACAGTCACGATATGTGAATTATCGCGGTCATTGCTAAGAGAGTCAAGAACTCAAGACGATGCAAATTAGCTCAGTAGCTTTGTACATATCTAAATAATTAAAAAATAAAAATAAAATAAATATTAAATTATTAGAAATATAAAATTAATGAGACGATCTGCTTTTATAAAATATGTATTAATGTTTGTATTAGTATTAGATAAGCTATCTAGATTTAAGACCCTGCTTTGCGACGCCTGAAAAGGGCGCTAAGTCATGTTCTAATATTATACATAAGACCTTTACTGTACACTTAGCTTGCAAATAAATATTCGAATTTGAATTTGAATTTGAATTACAAATGTGATTCATTTAAATAAACCTCACCCCATTTCTAATGTTTAAAATATAAAAAATTATAAAATAATCTTTATGGCATAGTACTATGCAGACTACGCTAACTAAAAAGAAAAACCCACGATCAAACATGGAGCACGACCACGTCAATTCCCATGTTTAGTTTGTTTGGCTGCTTTCAAACATGTCCCGTGTTAAATGCTGTACTGGGCTGTATTTTTCCAGATGACATTATAAAATAATGGTCACCAATTGATTACTTAAATAAGTACATCTGTGACGTAAAACAACGTATTTATTAATCATGAATTGAGATCAAACAAAAAAGCATATTTATTATGTTCCTGCAGATCCAGTGATCTGACATCATCTGACATGAGACCTGAGATTACGCAAGATTTTACGACTGTCGCGGGTTAATGTCAGGTATTATTTAAAGTATAGCTTTGCACGCAACAGGTGCAATTTAATTAACACTCAGTATATCTGCGTACGCTCACACCCGTCACAAATTGCATAAACTATTATATGCCAACTCAACTGTTACTGGTATAAATGACGGGCTGTCACAAATTCTGATTCTACTTTATACTAAAATGTATCAACAAAAACATTGCCTATATCTGACATATTGTTGGTAGGTTGATAACGTAAAGATACTCACATGTCACTCTTGTCATAGATGGGGAATGTCTGATGAGTCAGGTCCTGCAGAGAAGAGCTAGTCTGTGGCTCGGCAGAGATACCCTGAGCTCGCTGCTTCCTGGGAGCCCTCGATCCCCTGCCATACTGCTGATATGGGAACACGCTCTGCAACTTGTCAAGTTGCGTGCGCAGTTCTACCATTTCTTGGTCCCGCTGCTTCAGCAACGCCTCCAACTCCCTAATCCTATCTACAAATGGCTGCATATCATTTGTCATAGTTGCATTAGCAACACAATTTTCAGAATCCGCGTTCATCGCGCTAGGAGTCCCCATTATCCCGTTTAATTCGATCTCTCTATACGTTTCGTTTAAGGCACGCCTATCGCCGTTCACTGTGGGCGCCACCGTAAGCGCTCCTCCTCCTGTGTTCACTAAGGCCCTCGGCTCATCGTCACCAGCAGCTCGCTGTGACGATCCAAAGCAGAGGGTATCGAAACACACGCGCATTCACTCGGCTACCGAGCACCGAACGGAATCACTAGGGATTTCACTTGTTTAGTTAGAGTTAACGTTTAACTAGAGTCCACTGGCACTGTTGTTGTTTATCGGTCCGTGAGCACGTGAGCACTGTTGGGCTGGAGAGCGCAGGATGTGTATGGGCCGGGTGCGTACGAGTCGTGCGGCGCGGGCGCGGACGAGTGGAGTAGTGCAGATACGCGCGCGCCGCCAGGCCGCTGCCGAGGAGTCAGCCCCGCGTGCCTCGCCACCGCCCTGAAAATATTACATTACTCGTTTTACTATTGTACTTCTTATCACTAACTACTAATCACTCACAAACATCATTGATCATTAATCTTAACTGGTCAATATACTATTGAGTTGAGAACATTTACTAACATTCATAACTTTATGAAAACAGTTAATTGATAAAATGGGACTGAATAAATAAAATTCACAATTTCTCATTTTTATACTAAGTAGCTATAGTATTTTATAAACACAAATATTTGTCTTATTCATAAAAACATTTCAGACGCACTATAATAAAATTCACTGCAACGATTACAATAAAAGAAAAATAAATTTGAACACAAAATAAGCACGCTTGAATAGACGTGTTGTCAGGATAAGATTAAGATTATAAAAACATACTAACAAAAAATGAGAGAAATACTTTCTTTCCTAAAGTAATCTGTAACCATACAGTTAAATGATATGCATGTAACACATTTAATCAAAATAATTTCAATAACCCGCTACTTGAAGTGATTTTACAATGCGACTTACTGTAGGCAACTGCTTATCGACAAGATGCTGAGTTTAAAGGACGATAAACGCCGGTATCTGTTTACATCTGGTAAGAAGAACTGATCACCTGATGCACACGCAATATGTCTACCACATGACTGTCTGTATCTAATCGTCAATCTCATATTTGACATAGCACGAGGTCACGATTATCTGTGACTGTGTTATGATAGGAAAAAAGTAAAATATAATAACGAAGAAACTAGCGTTTATTTTAGCTTGAGCAATACCTAAGATCTAACAATACTAGCACACGAATGTTTAATGGAAAGCATAGTTGTGTTTGGTGAATATTTCCTTTGAAAGAGTGCATAAAATGTCATTGCTGACGTTGGGTTTACGAAGGCAACATGTGATTCAAGACAAATTTATCGTAACAGCAAGTGAGTATTATATATATTTAGTTATTAGTGGTATTGATAAACCTAAATCTATAAACAAACATGACAAGGGATAAGAAACCGGTTAATTACAAATGTGTACCACACATAGAAGCAAATCGAATGTGATAGTTATAGAGCAAGTCTACTCAAGCTCTATATTAAGAAATCAATCTTAAACACGACATGACGCAGACTAAAATCAACGCACATGAATTAAAAGATAGCGACACATTTTTTAATTAAACCTGGTTTATTCAAAAGTTTACAGGTTATTTGAAAGAAAGGGAAGATAAAAATAGTGCATACATTAAAAACTAAGGCAGATATTCTCAACTGAACAAATAAAACGATGTTAGCTAAAAAAATAAAGTGGATGCGACCGAGCTGGGCACGCCGCCAATAATAATGAATACTTAAAATCAAAGTAACATAAATATTTGAAAGCTAATTGTGAACGTTGATAAACCAAACATGGGATATTAATTAATTTTGTTAAAAATCAGTTTTGACTAAAAATCGTAAACATTTCTTCGACGTGACGTCAAAGACAATTTGATTTGAAATGCAACTTATTTGATTATCTTAATAACTATGCGGTTTTGTAATTTAATTTGGGTGTATTTCACGTCTGAATATTTGTATTAGATCTACATAATAATATATTGCATACGAAATGAATTAATACATTATTCAATTTACTTAAATTACTAAGGCGAATCAAGCCGCCGGCAAAAGCTTGTTTAAAATGATTATGAATTCAAATAATTTGAAAGGTACGTAATAATTATGATGCATTATGTCGTTAAGACGATTCTCAGGACATAAAAATTTGATTTATTTTATAAGGTGCTATTTACGAAATTGTGGTTCGTTCGACGTTATCCTCGACTTTCGATATCTCTCTTTTACAAATGTAGCTCTAGAAATGTTTTAATTAGCATTCTTAATTTTCCTTTAAGAACGAAGTGAAGACATTGACATAATGACATGATAATCACAAACGGCCTTGCTCCGGTTTAGTCGGGTGGGTGTTCCTGTTCCGTGAATAATTGTTGTTATCCGGTGGGTGTACATAAAATATCATCAAATATAAAGGGCGGCTCATATGCACACAATTATTCTACGCACTCATACAGCTCCAAATGTCAGGCCAGTCATGGCAACAAAGTGCACGTATACACAAGATGCAGTGCTATACGACGAGATGATAGTTGGTAATTTTCAAATAATTGCACGAAATGAAAGTTGGGATGTAATGTAAAGCTGCAATCGGCTTATTACCTCACTTTTTAATGATCGTGTTAAAGAAAATTAATGACATGAAATATCCAAACTTTTTGCAAATCCAATTACTACTAATAAGAGAGCAGAGGCAAATTACATTTGGTATATTTTTGCTAGGCACTAAAAGTGACAGCAGTCTCAGATGTAGGTACACCTGTTTTAGATATTTACCTATCAGCTAGTTTGACCACCATCACCATGCGGAAGGTTGTCTGCTTATGCTATTGAAGTATATACGACCGCTTAGTTGTTTATTACGTGGATGCCAAAATTAAATTTAAGGCTTTAGGTGTGTACTGTACCTAGGTTATTTG
This sequence comes from Parascotia fuliginaria, assembly GCA_963082885.1. Lineage (NCBI taxonomy): Eukaryota > Metazoa > Arthropoda > Insecta > Lepidoptera > Erebidae > Parascotia > Parascotia fuliginaria. Next base: position 10,071,930 of record OY720187.1, read on the forward strand.
ATTAACTTCTAAACACGTTTGCTGTAAAGTTCCATTGATAGCACCATCGATGTTATGTTCTAACCTTACAAACTATACGAGGTTATCTATATATTATTATCTTTTGAGATAGATATGCTTTGATGTAGTCCCTTTCTGTTATCTAAAAACCTGTTTCAACCAGCTATCAGCATCAGATTGAAGAATTTATGTTCTACCATAATTAACGAAATGCTTGGTATGCAAGTTTAATGAAGTTTTTGATGGCTATTAAGTTGCAAATAACGTCTTTTATTAAGGAAATAATACTAATTAACATTACAAGTTCTTCTTATTACATTATTTTGCCCAACTGCCGCAGTCAAGGAGAGTAATGTTTTCGAGCGTATGTATGTTTGTATGTATATGTATATGTTATATGAATGTGAGTATGTATGTCTATTTCTTTGGCATGCTATACAACCTAAATGTCATAATGAATTTTACCATATGAGGTGTCATTAGATTCGTATGAATTGTAAGACTGACATAGGGTACATAATATTTTAATGTAGCGTCAGCACGAGAAAAAAATGTATTGCTTGTTTATATACAACTAAGGTGGAAAACAAGCATACGGCCGGACTGATGGTAAGCGGTTACCGTAACCTCTGGACGCTTGTAACACTAGGAGAACAGAACCAGGACTATCACTAGCGCGTTGACGAAAATATTACATGTCCGTTACTAAATTGTGTTAAAATGAGACTATAAATACTGTTTTCTCGAAAAGATACTTTTGATACTTGAAAACTTGTACTTCAAATGCGTGATTTACAAGTCCTCGACGTTTAAGTGATGAAATAGTCCACGATATTTGTAATCTCACGTACCTATGTATATCCATACCCATATTGTACTTACACTTGTTAAGTTTTGGTTCACGATCTGTTTCTAATAATAGTGTCTAAACAACTAAGTAACATGTTATTTGTTGTCATATCATTGCGTAAATATTAGGTTATTTTTAAAACATATTATTTAACCTTATATTTTATACAGTCTATATTCGATAAAATACTAGTTTTAAATAACTAGTCTACTGCTTTAAGTCTAATGAATGATAAATGAATTTTATAATGCGCACAATTATGTACGCGACCGCTTTCTGAGTAATATATCATTGGTAGTTGTTTAAGTTGAAAGTAGACTTTAATTAAAAGCAATTAAAGTTTAAATTGGCGTGTTTAATAGCTGTTATTAATTTAATGTTTAGAAATTTACTAGCTTTTACGACAATATCCAAATTTTAACGATCAAAATAATTTTGCAAGGTTTTTTTAAATGTTATTTCTTCATGATTTATTAATATTATTAATATTAGACCTTAAATTTTGTTTTACGACTTGACCAATATTATAAGTACCTACCCAGCTAATTTATGTGTGCTAACTGCTGCTATTTATTAGAATTTTTGAATAGTGGACGTGCTATTCTATCATTAAGGGCTAAATAAATCTCATTAATGTGTGTGATGTAATAAGTTATATTCTTGTCTTCGAACTGTCAACATAACATACGGTTATTACAATACCAACAGCTATAAACTACATATTTCAATCGTATTAAATTCTACAGGTATTAACGGTAGTAGATCCACACTGGTTTCAGCATGAATGGGCCGGATCGACCGGGGTAGTACTACCCTCTTATGGAAGATGTAGGTACGTAAGAAAATTAGTTTTCATGCTAATGTGTTTTACTCGGTGAGTGAAAGCGCCGGCGGCCCAAATACCCCCTCGGTCCTGATCCTTTTCCCTTTTCCTTCCTCATCCCCTTCTCCTTGTTTTTTCGATTGATTTGGTTGTATTTTCTAAGCATTATTACTTTTGTAATGCTTGGAAAACACAGTATATTTTTTTTGACAACCTTCTTTATGTTTGCAGTACAACGTACAAACGTCGCGGTGTAGTAGACTTTTAGTAAGAATTTTTAGATAAGTACTTTATGTTAAGAAATATACTTAAATTGTATGTTTTATTTAAACATTTTTTATATAGCCTTGTATTAGACTGAACTAGAATATGACACATCTAATACGTACTTACAGAGTAAGAACAAATATGGCAGTAGGTAATAATGCACATTTCATAATCATAATGCAAGCCATTCATTTGAATTCAATTGTTACTAGCACTTAGAAATATTAAAATTATCTCTGCAAAACGTAGTCATAATGCGAACAAATTGGAATAAAATTCCTTTAATAGAGTCCTTACAAGACAATGCACTTAAGGGCCGGATCACGTATGGTTTGCGTGTTAACCCTAAGTCTCGCTGTGAAACTATTTTTAGAACAAGAGTCAATTAAATTCAATTCCGAGGAACTCGAGGGTTGTCACATACACAATTATGTGATTTACGATGAACGAAGCGGCTGCCTATGTGACGTGGCGTTTAGTGAAATCGCGCTTATTTGGAATTAAGAATAATTGATCTTCATCGTCTGGCGGGCTATTAAACTAAGTGTTTAAAAACAATTTAGTGGTTTTGTTTTGATCTGTAAATCGCTTGCGTCTTGTTGGAAACTGTATCAGAATTTGTGGCCAGAAATAAAACTATAACGAAAATATTTCTATAGTCTATGAGTTAATTTGCGCTAGCCATATTGTGTATTATAAATTGTGTAAGTGGGTGAAAGTAAAACTAGATTAATATCATCGACATCATTAGACGTTTGTAAATTGCTAGTTATATAAAAATAGTAATTCTATTTCTTACAATGTTCCCAAAATTTTCCTCTGACTAATCCGTCGTACATTTGTTACAAAGTCGTCTCGGGAGTCCGGCTGTGTGTCAATACGACTGTGAGATTATATTCGTCAGAATAAGGGACTTCCGTACCGGGCTACGATATTAAGTAATTGAGCGACAGGTTAGTATGCACTGACTTCACATCGAATCCAGCACAGTTAGGTACCTACCTACATGTTTTAGATGGGAATACTTAATTAATTTATTAAAGCAATTTATTTTTATTTTCGTTGGTAGGTACAATAAAAATTGTACATATTTCATTGTCAATGTTGGTAAACAGATCAGCAGCCAACTGACGGTAAGTGGTAACCGCCACACATGTAGGTATTTAAGGAATGCCAGTGACTCAATCAAACAGCTACCTACTGAAAATTGTTTCATCATGGTTGACACTACAGATAGTGTAATAAGTATAGTGAGAGGGCCCTACGTCTCTCTCAAATTGAACTGAACTGAGCAATGTTCTCTTGTGCCGTAAGAGTATCCAGAGGTCACTGCAAATGCATTGTTTTGCAGGAAGGCCTTTGAAAATTGGCAAATAAGGTAAATACGTCTGCTAAGTAGTAAATATAGTACATTCAAAATCAAATATGTAGGTATATAACAAAGGAACTCTACATGATGATTAGAATTAAGTATAAGAAAACTATAAATATAAATTAACTATTTAGAATCTACCTTTCATTTTATATGCCATTATTGAGAAGAACATCTATTGATTGACAAAGATTAACGACTCGTTTATGATTTCGAGAGCCGATTAAAATGTATTGATTGAACGCCTACAGCAAGTCAAAATACCTATCTTAACAAACTCGTCTTAATTCCTCTACTTAGACAAATGACTGACATATTTTGATTAATTGTTACAAGCATTTGTGTAAAGCGATCCGATAACATGCTAATCGATTAAAGTCTATTAATAACTCATAATATTTTGTGGTTTTTTTTGTAAGTATACGCAAGTATAATACCGGCCGATGTAAGTATTATGTTCAGTGCTGGACATAAACATTTCCCAATTTTCGCCATCTTGACCCGCTCTCATTTATCGGTTGCCCGCCACCCTTACCAAGTCATCGGTTCACACTCCACCTTTATCAATAGACGCATGATGAGTCATATTTGTTTAACATTTTCAATCTTAAACTTATTAACATAAAGCACACAACTGAAGTGACATTTGTGTCTTTGCTATGTCTTGCATGCACGTGTGCGCAAGTAGGTACTACCTAGCAACCGCCTAAATCGACATACATTGCTAAAATAGGTACCACGCTATATTTAAAAGAAAATACTTACATAATATGTTGTGTATTTTTAAATAATTACCCGACAATAAACACAACATATAAACCCACCTAAGTGGTTCTTTATCTAGATGATAACTAGACGCGCTAGGTATTTTTTAGGAGAAATAGCAAGACTCATAATTTAAACGTGAACGTAAATAGGTATATCCAATAAATTATAACTAAATACGCTATTCGCAAAGTATTATATAAAAGTACGTTCTTGTAGTACAGCGTACATTTACCAGCGTATAGTTATTTAGGGCAAACGTCGAGAGTTAACAATAGGTACAGTGCACACAATAGACAGTGTCTAAGCAAAGAGCATTAACGCGCGTGACCACTTCGCTTAATTGAACAATACACGATTTAGCCGAGGTACTAATGTTTACACTCAATTACTTTGTAAAGCTGAATCTATTAAATGGTCAAAGGCGAGAACTTCATATAAATATGGTGATTTTGTTTTGTATTCATCATAATCAAAAGACGTTCAAGCTGGATATGTGTGTATTCCACAGAACAGACATCCGTGTATGCATTATCCAAGTAACTGATCCTGAGTTCCTTCATCCATCGGTTGCCAGTTACCGTTGGCAGTACCTAAACCTTGTGAGTTGTTTCCTATAATACTCAAAATATTATTCTTATTAGTAATAATCTAAAACTGTGCATACCTAATCAGTAGATTAGCTATAAAAATAAATATATTTTAAACAACATGTTATCTTGTGATTTGCCTGTAAATTGACTCACAGTAATTTACGTGGAACGACTTTTTTTTTGTATTGACTTCGCCTTGCAGTTGCAGGACATTGTCAGTTGAAAAAAGAATTTAAAGCAAAATATTAGAACGGAATGTAAACAAACTGGTCAACTAGTTGTCAATTGTGATGGCCGTTACATTCGACTGATTTTGTTTAGATACCTATCAATAGTATCAATCGGTAGTGTACTCACAAAAGAGATCACGTACGACGATATTACTCTACTACTTTACCTGTGCCTACTCATGTAACTCTCGTTCAATATATAAAAAAATAGATATATAAAGAGACTAATAGTTATATAGAGCAGATCACTAAAGATTGCCGTGAAACTACAATGTCATAAGAGCTTGCTTACAATATATTGCACATGATAGGTATTCCGATGGCACATAACCCACATAATTTTCTTTTAGTACTTACTGAGCTACATCGGTCTAATTAAGACAGTTTGTTGCTTAGGTAGGTACTACCATCATTACCATCTTAATTATAGGACGTAGGACTTAACTAAATAATATTATAATAAATAATCTCTCTTAAAGGTATCGTAAGACACGGCTAAGGCAAAACCAAGAAAGCAGTATTACTTGCACTTAAATATCACCTTACTGTGGTCACTAACCGCCAAGCGAGTTCGCAAACCCGCCTTTATACAGGCCTACATCCGTCAAACATCTGCAGCAAATATTATTTGATCGATTCAATTTAAACTTGTTAAAATTTAAATGTCTAATGAATGTAATGAATGACAAGCGTGGAAATATTTTATAATTCTAGTACTGTGTTGACAATTATTTGAATGTTATTGATAAGATCTTATCTAATGTATATAGGGCGGCATCTTTCTGATATTGAGTAATGATAATCGGTGAGCCAAGGACAGATTGAGGATCCGAATCTGCACATTTGACATTAAACTACTAACTAATACAAGATCTAATGTCTCAAGAGCTACAGAATACATTAAAATACATAATATGAGTATAAAATTTGTAGGTAAGTAATGTGGACAATAAATAATAAGATTCTGACCTCTTAAATACATTTCCTGATCTTTTGCTACAAGGTCGTTCTATCTAGACGATTTTACTAAGTTTTTATTTGCCTAAAAAGATATTGACCAATATAAGAATATATAAGCCCTTATTGTACGTTTATTTTGTGCTTTTTAGGCATAAGATACACAGCGAAATGTGTAACTTTTGCCATCATCGTCTCTGCTTGAATGTTCCTTGTCATTACTTGACAGTTGGTTTTTAGAATTATTATTAAGGAACACCCTTAAAATCGGTCGAAGGTTTAATTAATGAAATCTAACGGTGATTAGTTTCCAAAATTGACGAAGTATGCATTACTTGTTTGCTTTTATGCAATGTAGACCACTGTCCACTCTGTACACGTAATGTAGTGGACAGAACAAAATACATAAAAATCTAAATAAAAAATCAAAAATATCAACTGACAGTAAACTTCACAATTTATAATTTAATTACACAAAAATATTAAATAAAGACATAAAATGTATCTGATAAATACGACGAATTTCCAAGAAACGATACGTCTACGGTGGCGTAAATTTAAGTAATGTTTTAAGAGTATCATGTATTTTGGTGCAAGTACCTGTTTTTATCGTAAATTGTAAAAGGTCGCAAGTGTTGATTGACAGTTATCATTGATTGAAGTGTCAGCAGTATACCGGCTGGTACAAAAAGGCGTGGTTAAATTTAATAACCAGACTTATTCTTATTACACACAGGTAATAAAATATTTAATAACACGAGTTGGTAGAGTAAATGGTTAATATCAAAAAGCCAAGTGTTAAATAACAGTACAGTACAGATGTATAATTACGAGTTATAGGTTATGAACTTGAATATAATAATCAATAACGTGACAAATGGTGAATTGCATACGTAAGCTACATTCATGTGCAACTTCTCTAATTTGATTTCACTGGACTTAGAAATAGAAATAGAAATTAGAAAGATGACGAGGCGAGTTATTCCGGGCGACGTCAGAGTAAAAGAATTTGTTTCTACAATTTTTTTTTATCTTTGTCTACCAAAATGATTCCACTTTGGCTGATAGTAGATAAGCCTTCAGTGAAATCCAGAACGATAGACACCATCCCAATTGCTATCCGAATTGATAGCCATCCAGTATGGTGGTTCTGTGAGACGCTTTTAATGACCCTTGATTGAAAATTAGGTCAACATAATTTTATTTAGTTTAGCAGTTTTATATTTAATATAGGGATGGGCGTCTGGCGTAATCACACTTCCATAAATACTTACTCATGGCTTAACATGGTAAAAGGCGGTAGGTGTAAAAAAGTTACAACACTTATAAAACTTTATAGCTTTTATTTTAATTATTTTAGTACACAATTATCTACTTTTTTTAGTTAAATTCGAGTGCAAACAATTTAAATATTAACTACTTACGTTTGTGGAAGTATAGACACATTTTTATGTAAGTTCTACATTTAACTTACACCACCTGCCAGCATACCAATATATCACTAATACACTTTTTGAGGATTAACTGACTGCCACTAAGTGTGCAATGTCTCACCTTGCTGAGATCAAGGCAGCACAGGACAACCTAGAGGAGAGCTTCTCGAAAAGGATGGATGAGTTGGAAGCACAATTGCAGACTGGTGGAACAGCAAAAGACACGGTCGCTAAAGTGGCTGAGGAGTTTCGCACCTTTCGAGAGATCTTGTTTTCAGTGCTCACTGTTCTTCGGATGCAGATAAACGAATGCTCTCGTACAATCGACGCAGCTGAGACGAGGCATAGACGTAAGGCGCTTATCTTTCTGGGAATGCCTGAAGCGGAAAAAGAAGACTGCAGGGCTGAGGTGATGAGCGTCGTCCAAAAAATGCAGGTGAAAGATGTTGCGGAGTCTGACATCAGCATCTGCCACAGGATTGGCATTCCGAGTAAAGATCGTCAGCGGCCGATTCTAGTAAGGTTCACTACCGTAAACACAAGGTCGGCAATTTGGAGGTCGAAATCGCGGCTAAAGGGCACATCAGTGTCAGTGCGAGAGTTCCTTACTCGTCCACGACAACTGATCTTCGCGAAAGCCAGGCAGCATTTCGGCATGCGTTCATGCTGGACTCAGGACGGCATAATTGTAGTCGAAGCCGGCGGTTCGCGCCACAAGATAACTACCGCTGACGAACTAAAGGCTCTGAAACAGAAACATCCTAAGCCCACGGATACGTCATCTTCACGAAGCGGGCAGCTTGGAGCCGGCAGTACAACTGCGTCTAGCGAAACTTCAAAGGCACGTAAATAGCCAATTTTATAGTGTATGGTTGATTTCTATTTGGTTTCATTCAAAAACTTCACTCCGATAATAATTTCTCTGTCACCCACATTTTATTTCACTTTTAAAACATTTACTTTTCAACTAGAACTTGAATTTTCTGTTTACCTTTAACTTTTACAATAGAATTTGAGGAATTTGATCTTGTCACTTGTCATTTCAATCTGATTTCTAAGTGTAATTAAGCTGTCAAAACGTTTAGTTAGTTTAATAATTCACATTGTTAACTACTCTGTTTTTTCATAACGTTTTATTAACTGTGTGTTAGCTGGCGGGTGGTGCAGAGGCAATTAGTTGCTACCACCAAAGTGCATAAGAATTTTATTTTATTTTTTAATATTTTTCATATTATATTTTATTTCATTATATTTTAATTATTTATATAATAAATATTTTAATGTTTACACAATCCGATGATGAGGTATATTTATCTGCCAATGACAGTAGTAATGATAATAGTTTTTCTTCTGTACTTGATACTCTGGGTGACACCGTGCGACAAAAATTTTCCAGTGGTTCTCGCTCCGAGCTAAATGTATGCCACATTAACGCACAAAGCATACCGAGTCACTATGGTGACTTCTTAGATACATTTTCTAATGTTAACGTTCATGCCGTCCTGATTTCAGAGAGTTGGTTGAAACCAAATCTTCCTTCTACTTATTATCCTCTTCCTGGCTTCATTCTGCTACGTAATGACCGGATCGGAAGAAGAGGAGGCGGCGTTGCTATTTATCTTCAAAGCCACTTTCCACATAAGATTCTCGCTTCCTCGGACTCTGAATCTTCGGTCACTGCGGAGTATCTATTTATTGAGGTTGATGTCAAAGGGGCTAAAACAGTACTCGGTGTTGTTTATTGCGCCCCATCTGTCGACTATTTCTCCAGTCTCGAAGTGATTCTGGAATCTTTAGGGTCCGAGTATCATCATCACATCATCATGGGCGATTTCAATACCGACCTCCTTTCCTCTAGCTCCCATCGTTCTCGTAAACTCCTAGAGATCGTTGAGTCAGCCAGCCTTCACGTCCTACCTTTACAAGCCACTCACCACAACATGACAGGGGAAGACACCTGGCTTGACTTAATACTCACTTCTGCTCCTAACCTAGTTCTGTCCCATGGTCAACTTCTTGCTCCTGGATTTTCCCATCACGACCTTATTTTCTTATCATACCTCCTTAGACCTCCCAAACCTCTGCCTAAAGTACTGCACATGCGTTGTTTTGGACGCATGGACATCGAGGAACTAAATAAAGACGCATCTGAGTTGAATTGGGACCACTTACTGGAGGCTTCTACAGTCGACGAAAAGGTGAGTGTACTAAACAAAAATATTTCAGCTCTCTACGATGTCCATGCTCCTGTAAGGAAAGTAAAATTGAAACGCCAGCCTGCACCCTGGATCACAACAGGTATAAGAATGGCGATGAGGCGCAGGGACCGAGCTTTTCGCAAGTATAGAAGAATTCGGTGTGATGACAACTGGGTTGCCTTTAAGACTGCAAGAAATCGGTGTAATCAGATGATACGAAACGCAAAACGCCGACACATTCTAAACAATATCACTTCCTCATCTCCCGCCGATATCTGGAAGTTCCTCAGGACCCTAGGTATCGGCAAACAGCATAGCGTAGACATCCATAAGACACTTAGTTTGGATGATATCAATAAATATTTCAGCACTAGTACTTCTTTGGATCACCAAACTAAGTGTAATACAATCAACTATTTAGCTGGTTTACCTCGATTCGACATTGAATCTTTTTCCTTTTCTCCGGTTCTTCAGGCAGAGATCAAAAAGTCAATCCTCGCTATTAAATCCAATGCGGTAGGTAGCGATGGTATTAGCCGCCGCATGATTGTCACCATTCTGGATCATCTCCTCCCAGCTATCACCCACATCATTAATTTCTCCCTCACTTCCGGTACCTTTCCGTCAACGTGGCGCCAAGCCTACGTTATCCCCTTACCTAAAATACAAAATCCTTCCTTACCCAGTCATTTCCGACCCATATCAATTCTTCCCTTCCTTTCCAAAGTGCTGGAGGCCTGCGCGCACAAGCAGTTGGCTAACTACATTTATCACCACAAACTGGTAAGCCCGTTTCAGTCCGGCTTCAAACCAGGCCACAGCACTGTTTCCGCACTCCTCAAAGTGACTGGCGATATCAGAGACGGTATGGAAAACACCCAAGTCACGATACTAGCTCTAATCGATTTTTCCAAGGCCTTTGATACCGTCAGTCACGATATCCTGTTATCCATCCTGTCCTATCTTATGATCTCTCCCGAGGCTCTGGATTGGTTCTCTGGCTATCTTCGAGGGCGTCAGCAGTCAGTTCGACTCGATGAGAAGTCGTCTAGTTGGTGTGACATAGACTCTGGCGTCCCTCAAGGCGGTATTCTCTCTCCTTTGTTATTCTCTATTTTCATTAATCTCATAACTAAAAATCTTCAGTGTTCGTATCATCTGTATGCTGATGACTTGCAGTTGTATACGCAGGCTAGTGTGGACAGTATATCCACAGCAGTTAACCTTATTAATATGGACCTCGCACATATTAAATGCTGGTCAGATAGGTTTGGTTTAACTGTAAACCCGTCAAAGTGTCAAGCAATCATCGTAGGGAGTCAACGCCTTACGTGCAAGTTGGACACGTCAAATCTTCCACTGATTATCTTTGACGGGACAGCAATAAATCTATCGACAACTGTAAAAGACCTCGGTCTAATAATTGACTCCACATTAAGGTGGCAAGCCCAAGTGACATATGTTTGTCAAAAGGTTACCGGTACTCTGCGTGCTCTGTATCGTCTCAAAAATTTTCTTCCATGCAGGACTAAGGCAATGCTTGTGCAGGCCATAATTTTTCCGCTGATCGACTATGGTGATGTATGCTACTACGACCTGAATGCAGATCTTCTCAACAAACTTGACCGTCTTCTTAATAACTGCATTCGATTCGTTTTTAATCTTCGCAAGTATGACCATGTGTCTACCTATCGTTCCGTTTTGATTTGGTTACCTATCGTCAAACGCCGTAGTTTGCGTGCACTCACTACACTCTTCTCCATCCTTACATCCCCAAACTCACCTCCCTACTTAACTCCTTACTTTCAATATCTCAGCTCTACCCATGATAGAAACCTTCGTTCATCTAATAATCTAACTCTTGCAAGTCTCTCACATACCAGTGGTTTTGTTCATTCTTCTTTCCCTGTCCAATCTATCCTTCTTTGGAATGCCCTCCCTCTTGAAATCAGGAAGTCCACCAACCGTTACACGTTTAAAGTCAAAGTTCGAGAACTATTATTAGCAAAATAATGTGGCAAAATCATCTCATACTGTTGTGTATTTTATATATGGTATATAGTGTATTATTTATATATATATATATATATATATATATATATATATATATATATATTTTTATATAGTATCTTTATATATAATATATGTACTCTATTATTAAGTATTTATTAATTATCGTATATATTTATTTATAACTTATTATTAAATTTACCTTACTTATTATGCACCTACTTCATTTATCTCTGCATCACCCCAAGGTAGACTGGTAGATAATGCCTTTGGCATTAAGTCCGCCTATACATGTGTTTTTGTGTATGAAGTATTAATAAATAAATAAATAAATAAACAGTCACAACTACATGCAATCCTAATCATTATTTATTTATTAAAATCAGAAACCTGCCTGTCACAAATCTGTTATTCTAATTTAAATAAATACATAATAATAATAAATAATCAGTGATCGCATATTTATAATTGTTAATTCCGACAAAAAGAAGTAGGTAGTTGATTAATGATTTAATTAAAGAAAGTTTAACAGATACACCCCCAGTTTCTGAAAGGCTGATCAACGAAAAATTAACTAATCATCTGTTACATCTCATGTGAAGTACCTAAAAGCATGATAAAAGCTTGGAAAATTAGTTTAATTTGATCTAGTTAGTAACTAATTAGATCAAATTAAATAAATATTCATGCTTTTAGCAACCCAAGTGGTACTTCACATGAGATTTAAGAGGTGGTTAGTTAATTTTTCGTTGATCAGCCTTTCAGAAACTGGGGGACAGTGTTTACTGTCAATAAAGGTATTTATAGATTTGTAAATTTAATAGATATGTAGTCTATGCCTAGCTTTTTTACTGGCAAGTATACCTACACAGATTTACATACTATAACTACAGAAAAACAGCGGTAAACACTTTTTAAAACTAGTCTATGAATTATGTTGATGACGACTATTCAAAGAATGAAGGACATAATCAGGAATTATAAAGCTAAGTCTAAATTAGAATGTTTAATGACATTAAACTTCTAGTTATTAATTTGTTTTTTGTCATCTTGTGTAACCGGTTTTTAGTAAGACGTCATAGGCCACCTATTATCAACCCTATTATTGATAAACAGCATAGTAGAGGTTCGTCATTGCACTCGAATAATTATAGCGCAGAGATTGTAATGTATCTTCTGATCTTGATTGAGCATGGGCGAAAATAATGCCAGATATCAGTAAAATTAACTTGACAATGTTGTTTCTATGTTTAGGTGAGCCTTGCTTTGGAGCCAAGTGGTAGATCGTGTGATGGTAGAAAAATAACATATGTCGTAGTACCATGTGTGCACAGACGATTGATAAAACACTCCAAAGAAATCAAAAAAGGGAAAAGAAACTTAAGAGCCTCTCTGCTGTTTTGTAGTCTGCCTTCAGTATAAAATACAATGAAATAAAATCAAACTGATTAATTATGGGAACACTAAAATTTACTGTTCTCTCTGTTCCTTCAACAGTTTAGTTTTCATTTTCAATGACCCCAAATTGGATTCTGATGAAAATGTCAACTCCAAGAATAGATATTATATCCACAATACGGAAAAGAATTCTGGGAACTGATAAATACTGAATCCCACTTCATATGAGAAGAAGCCTGCTGTCTTATCTGTGCTTAAATCGATAGATAGTACACATGAAATAATGATACTCATTTAAGTTCCAAGAACAAAAAATGCTACAAATCGGTTAACCAAATCAAACCGATTCATAGATATCGATAATAAAAATCGAGTTCAACTATCGTTGATTGTTTCTTGTAGGACTGTGATGACGTCACTGTTCGTTTAGCGAGTTGGCTGTAATTGAAACCTCGTGATACTGATACATTAATCGTACACACAATACTATATATACAATTATATGTTCTGTACGTTTTGTCAAGGAAAATTATTATTGTGTATGCATTTTATGAAATTATAGTCATTAGTTATGAAGAAACGGATGTTCTTTAAAAAAAATAATCCAAATGCGGATAAGTAAGTTAAAGAACTGAAGGATGAAAAATAAGTGTATAATAAAATAAAAGCCAAAGAAATTGGTACATTCCTTTTAACAAGGCAGCGTTTTAGTAACTAATCAGTAAATTTGTGAATACGCTGTTCAAAATTCAAATTCTAGTTATGAAGTTTCAAGTTCATAATACAAAAAAAGACTAAAGATATTCTTAGGACCAACAGAAATACCATTCATTAATTCATCTTCACGAGATTCAGATTTAATTCAGAAGTATTCCTTTTGTATATCATACCTATTATATTGTATTTATTATAAGTAATAATTTCTCACTCACACGGTTTTCTTTGCCATTTTGAATTTTGAAATCTTACTTTCTTTTTCACCCGTCTCATAAAGAAATACCTGAGTCGTCCCCGTCCGCAATGTTTCACATATTGTAAATTATATTAATTAGGTACCCATATCATCTGACATTGTACAATGCCCAAACATAAAAGATATGGCTTCAATAAGCGATAATATCAATAGAATTTAATATTAACATTTTAAATATTTTTATGTACCTAATAGTAAGCTAATTACAAACGCTGTTGCCTTGTATTGTGTATTTGGATTATTTGAAGTGTTAACAGTAGTCATCTCTTCGATAAAAGGAATTTTTTTTAAATACAAGGAAAAGTTTACGACCGAGACGTCTAGATTTCACATCCTTCAGACTAGTATACAAAGAACGTTTGTTTAGAATATTAGTGCACGCAATGGTATCAGTTTCCTACTAGGCGATGATACAATAAAACAGTTAACTTTATAGCTTAAAGCTAAGCTTATAGCTGAAAGACGTTCACTGCTGGACTGGAGTCCAGCAGTGAACGTCTTTCAGCTATATGTTGATGATGAAACTTTGCTGAGCAACTTGATAATTCTATGAAGTGTAGAAATTTTTTAGCTGTGTGTAACATCTCTTTGCTATATTTCAAAGCAAATATTTTGTATAAATTTTGATTAAACGTGTAAATGATAGGTCGGATATATCAATCAGAAATATTTAGACTACCGTGAAACTTGTACTACAATGAAACATTTTGAACAGATAGATTAACGAGGTATTAAGCATGAAAGAAGCAGAAATAGAAAGAGAGAATGACAGAGAAAAACGAATGATGAGTGATGACTGAATATGTGAGGCATATTGTTATTAAAGTTATATAAAGTTACTCTTGCTATAAAGAACAGTTTCGCTCCCAGTCAGTATTATTTGTTGCCCAAATCTTCACTACATAGTATAAAACAAAGTCGCTTCCCGCTGTCTGTCCCTATGTATGGTTTTTTTTAATAGATAGAGTGATTCAAGACGAAGATTTATATGTATAATACGTGCAAAATATAGTAGAGAAACACTGGTAATTTTAGAGGTTTCTAATGTAATGCAGGGACATAGCGGTTGCGGCGGTATATACCGGCTGGGAGCCACCGGCCTCTAAAGAAAACATGTTTGAAAAAGCTGTAAAGGTTGTTTAAAAAGACATTCTGCATATGCATTAGCATAATACCTGTGCGAAGCCGGGCGGGTCGCTAGTAAATTATAAATAACAACACTATTGTAAACCATATTACCACAGTCTACCAAAGTGACTCCGCTTTCATTATAGTGGCTGTAATGCTTTTTCACACCTCGCTTCAAAGATCCGGGATCGAAATTGAATTTAGTTGAAAATGACAAGCATACTTCTACTAATCATAAGTATGATTAGGTACGTAAAATTAGCTTACGTCATATGTTTATTACAACCTCAATACTGATTACAATAACACCACCTGTATTCCTAATTCTAGAACAATTCAATGTATCTAGACTTGACCATGTAGGGTGTAATTAGTTGTATTTATCTGAACATGTAATTAATACAGAGAAACGGTTCAATCATATTAACTGGAAATTTAGCCACAACTTTGTTGTTACAAACCTTACTGATAGAGAAGTACTAAATATGGTTTGATAAATGGATGTGAGTAATAACTAACAACTCGCCAGGGTTTTACTTGACCGTAATAAGTATGTAAGTAATGTAAAACCTAATACACATAATCAACTTTTCGGAACAAACTCTGTGAATGATAAGTACCTAGAAATCTTACCCAAAATCCGTTGTATAGTTAAAAAGAAGTTGGCGGCGAAACAGATACCTACAACTGTTTAAATATTTCTTTATTAGTTTTAATACTAAGTAGTTCGTGATTATCAATGAAGCTTAATGGAGAGCATTTAAGCTTTGATGAAGGAAGTACTTATTTGAAATTAATAATGTCAGTTAGATATTGTTGTGGTGGAAAAGATTGATTAATCAAAGCAATTACTATATATATAATTAAAGCAATTATACCTATTTACTTACCAAATGGTATGATTATTCTCATGTTAAAGATTGCTAGAGAACTTATTGGTAGAATGTTAAATTTTTAGATATACCATTAAAATTAGAATTTAGGAACAGGAACGTATTATCGCTGTACTATAGCTAGGTACCTACCAAAGACAATATACTCATTGGTACCTACCTAGTTTTACTTTAAGAACTACAGAAAGACCTTATAACCGTCAATTCATAAAGTTTAGTTATAATGAGTTCATTGTAGAGTTCATCAATTCTGGACAACAAATGCACAAGAGCCTAACTATTATATATAAGATACGTAGTAGATACCTAAATAACTGTATAGTTTGGTTACACTTGTTTAGCTTAGGTAAAATAATTAATCAGGAAAGAGTGACAGCACAATTACACCAGCAAGCGATAATATATTATAATCCAACTATACATACGAAGAAACATTATTCATATAAATATTCACAAGTAAAATGATTATAAAAAATATGGATTAATTACTAAGACACCCACCGCGCCTAAAGCGCCGCCAACTTTTAATGGTTGTAAATTGAAGATCTTGTCTAAACGAGTAATGATAATGCTAAAAAAACATTTACATGTTAAACTAGAGCATTACCTCGATAATTTAGTAGGTGAATATTTTGAAACAAACTTGTATTACATAGTGTAATTAATTGCCAAAGTTATATCTAATGCGCACATAAAAACGTCACACAAAAGCTATAAATATTTTCTAATTTAAAAACAATTAAATTTTTCACCACATGACGTCTTCTTTTTAAAATAATTACGATTTCAACGAAATTGTGTGCTTGTGAATTAGTGTAAAAGCGACTACATCTCGTCTTCACATAAGGTTTTTATGTAAGTATACATTCAAAAATAGTTAGGTACATAAGTGTTATTTTATCAATTAACCGCAAACGAATTAATGTTTATATAGTTACTACTTATCTATAAAGCAATAAGTATCTCTTATCAAAATATATTACAAAACATTTAAAATCTTACCAAGATACGAATTTATTCCCAAATTCCTAAGTTCTTCTAAACACAAATTTTTACGCACAAATTAAAATATTCACTGACACAATAACAAACGACATTCGTTATCTAAGCACTGATTTTCGATATACAAATAACAAACCGGCGTTTTGGAGTTGATAACCGACTATACGTAGCGATGGCACGTAAGGCAAGACGACAATAAAATAATAATAAAGGCGACAGCAAGTGCAGCTAGTGAACCTCACTAGTAATAACTACTCGGGACGAGCTAGTGGAGAACTCGAGCAAAGGATACCACGCCTACTCGATACAGCGAAAATGGCAATTGAACAACTGAACAACTCTATTCCTAGCTCTGCCTATAGTAATAAAACGACCAACGCCAGCGCACACACAACAATGACTACTGTGAATGGGTGATTATCTATTTTTCACAAGTGATTTATTTATAATGTTATCTCAAGTCATTGGGAGCACGATAATAATGTCATTTTAGTTACAAATCCAAGAATTATTGATAAACTTGATTAAGTATTGTTTGTTTAATTCTAATGCTAGTGTAATGCAGCTTTAAGGTCTAATTCTAATTTTGTTACATTCAATGTTACTACCTAAAAATATGTTATTGAATTGACTAAACTTACTTATTTGTTTATTTCTCACTAGAATTGGTTAAAGACTACTAACTATTGAACTATTGTACACAAAAAAAACGTTTTTTTATTTTGAAGTTATACTTCTTTTGGCGCTATTGGGAAAAATTATGAGAGTGAATTTTTACGATGCGTGCGCACACCGACAGAAAAAAGTAACACCCTGAAGTTAGTTGCGAACCTTTGTGTGTCGTATCAGTACAAATAATCAGTGTGAATAAAAAGAAATATATTGGCGTTTATATCAATTCAATAATATTTATGACGGTGATAGATATTTTTTATTGATCATTTATCAGTAAAAATATTTATTTTGAATATTAGTGGTAAAAGTGGTTTTAATATACTGTTTTAAGTGCATTTATAGATTTGAGGTTAACTGTTATGTATGTATGCGTTGTGTTATTATTTGGTATTTTTGGATTGTTACGCTAAAGAAGTATAACTTCTTACGTGCGTACATGAGTACACACACTCTTTTTTTTATAATAGCGTATAAAAATGATTCTGCATGATCCGTGATCCTGACTCTAAGTCCGTGGAAACCAAACTGATGTTGCAGAGCCCCTACCCTCACTATAAATACAAATTATTATCTTACATTTCTTAAAGATTGTTTAACTGTCTATTGTTTACGGGTTTACGGTTAACCGGTTATTCAACAATACCTACCAAAACCTACATATATCAATTTATTATTGATAGTTGTGACGCTAGTAGTCCATCTAGAACCAGGATAGAAGTCGACCTTTTCACGTTATATACAGATAATGACAATACATAAAAAGTTTACACTAGCAAAGAACTGTTTTTTACCTGCTTGCGCACTCGGTGAACCATTACAAGATTTCCGACATGACATTTCAATAGAGAATGCAGTTATTTAGTGTCAGTACGAGTTGTAGATTATTTATACTTAACTTATCCTTGTTATAGTTAAGCAACGAGGCATTTGTCTTTGTACTGTTATCTGTGTAAGGTGTTCTGTTTAACAAAATATTATTGCTAAGAAGCAAGGCTACATCGGCAATTCTGTGTTGTTATGTAGCTACTTGTTCCTGTTAAAATGGTAACTGCTTACTAAGTAGGTTTTAGGACCTTCCGGGTCATGGTTGTCCACATGACTAAACGTTGAAATGGTTTAAATGTGTAGGTGTCAAAATGTACAAAATGTTGCAGTGACAAAATGACAAATAAATTCACGTTGTCTCTATGATACATTAAGCTGATATATCTATCTCATCTATCGTTATCAAACAAATAACTATTTATGGTGTATATAAATACATTTATGAATACTTTTGGTGTATTTTTAATCTAAGGGAATTATTGACATTGGTTATGTAATTATGTATTTAATGATGAATTGATGATGCATGCTATCAATTTAAGTTTATATATTATAATGTTTCTACACCAAAAATGGTAGTATATGTGACACCATATAAAAATTGTAATACCTTAATGTACCTTAAGCTAAGAAATAAATAAATGATTAAATGATTAAGCGACAAAATATAAATAAATACAGTAACTGTTTATTAAAACTAATCGAAAATAACAAATAAAGTAGTTGTTTGAGCGCCATCTAGCGTCGAGTAGCAGCATCTATGCTCCAGTTCACCTTAACGCACTAGATGGCGCTTTGATAAAAACAATAAACAGATTTAACTCGCGTCATTAAAACTTAATTTACATTTTATTTATTTAGAGATACGTTTATTTGGGTAGGTATATGCTAAGGTTGTTGTTTTTCACGTCTATTTTTAGTATGAATAACTCAGTAAATACCTAAATCGCTCTACCTACGTCTGTTTAGTTTAGATGTGTCGATGAAAATTGACCGAGTTAAGGTAAAGTAGGTAGGCATAATTATCTAGATACCTACCTACGTAGTGAACAAGTTTAAATTAATAATAGAAACACGAATTTGGCATATCATAAGAAATAAACCATACTCAACAATGGTATCAGAATCTATTCGAACAACTTTCTTTCACAAGCTTTACCTACACTAGCTTACCAATTTTAATACTTATTGTATGATAAATAATAATTTTGTATAATAAGATTTTTGTACTTTATCCGTCATTGTGCATGAGAAATTGGCTAGTAAGTACCTAGTTACACATGTACCTAAATATATTTTGTACATTAGCAATTAAGTTACAAATAGGTATTTGTGTAAACAATCGTTGGTTAACCCAATAAATAAAGAAACCTAAAGGTAGGCCTTAGATACTTTCTTTAAATATTCTTTAGTTTATCTTTAAGTAGGTATACAGTCTACAAAATAGATCCGTATTTCACCATATTTTTACAAAACAACACAACAGACGTAGAAAATAATCCACGTGGAAATACTAGCTTAGACGTCAGTAGGTATTTTCTTCATCCACCGTCTTTTATGTTGCAAAACATCAAGCAAGTTGTTTTTGTTTAAATAATAGAAAAACTTTTGTTGTAATACGGCGCCAAGTCGCGTTTCCCGACTTATTATACGATAGACTTAAATTAGGCGTATCACCAGGCCATAGCTATCATGCTTGTTTGAATACAAATAAGTTTACTTAAACTAACACAGTCACGCTTGTTATGAATGTGCTCAACAGTATCGGTGTAAACATTTAAATGTTTGTCGGTCTACTTTTCTACAGGTTTTCCAAATTGTCAATATTGAATTGCAATTTCTTCAACAAACAAAACACCGTTCGCGGGAAATACATAAATGAAGGCCTTTGGTAAATTTTTTAAATTCACTAAGTCTACGCTTTGAGCAAACATGGTGTTTATGTCTTTTAAGTGTGAGAAGCTTAATCCTGCAATGTCACAATGTTACGGTTTCCTAGCTACTTATTTTTTTTCTTACGGGTTATTTTAAGTGATATGCCAGCGAAAAAGAAATGGTCCAAAGTCAAAAGTAAAAAAAAGAAACTTGTTAGTAAACAAAAGTCACTAAACGTATAATGAACAGCCTCTAGTAGAACTTTCAATGGGCAATCAAGTGCTGATAAGATCAGATATTACTTAGATGTAACAATGACAATAAGAGTTACATTATGCAAGTTTGTGCCTGATCGAGTTTGTGTTTCCTGTGTTTAGTAGAAACTTTCAAGAGTAAAGTATGAACTAGCAAAACATGAAATGCGACTACAACTAAGTGAATGAAACACGCAACGCGGTATATTCTAATTAAAATTTAACTTAAGAAGTCACGTCAGTCTAGAAAATATTTTAAATCGTACTAAAATTATACGGATCTAGATCTAGAGAACTCCTGCCAAACGAAGAATCGAGATTTTCAGGAATCTTAAATTTTTTTAATTACAATTGCTTCTTCTTTAGCAACGAGCCGACGATTGTGTCAGTTATTTTTTTATCGCCAAGTGTAAATTAATCTTTTTTGCACGTTTTAAATGTTATTTAAAACTGTTTTGATTTACAGACAACGATATTACATGAATAGGTACTAATGATGCGTTTTTGAGCTCTATTGACAAGTAAAATAATGACCATTTTTGACCACAGTGATGTTGTCAATATGTTCGGGTATCTGACATCTAAGGACGGATTAAAAGACATGTCACATGTCGCGTACACACGTGACGTAAATAATCATGATCGACTATTGCATGGTTTACGTTAGGTCTGTTGCTATACAAATATCTAATCTAACCGAAACTAATAAAATAGTCCATGACGCTTAACGAATAATAAATTGTCTAGGCAGTGCTCTACAAACTTTTCACATTATTGACTTACGGAGAATGACAACAACGTAAGGAAACCTGGACTTATAAAAAAAAGGTCTGATGAAGCGAGCAAGCGTGGCGATCAATGCTTGCCTTCTCTGGGATGGTGATGCACTACAAAAAATGAGTCGTTCGAATGAAGCCAGTGTAATTGTAGCAATTCATGCCAGTTTTTGTCTAGAGAATTAACATTAACATTCTTATTAGCTGCATATAATCCTGCTGTGATACGTCCGAATTGTTATTTATTATTATTACAGTATTATTAACTCTTAATAGGAAACCGGCTTTGATAAATACTTTTCATATATTAAATCTGTGTATGAGGAATAAGATACTTGCAACAATTTACATGCGTTTCAGGAAATACTAATTGTTGACTTATCGACAAAAATTGAACGCTCTAGAACGAGAATGCATACAATTATTTCTATAACTAAATACTTTCTTAATAAATAAATAAAGTTTTAACGACGAAGGTACTTTAATTGTATATGCTAACCTACACAAATGACAAAAGCCGATAGTAATGTTGCTGTATTATTAATGGTTTTAACTTGAAGTTTAGTTTAATATTTTAAAACTATTATAATATACGTCCACTTGTGCAATAGATTAAGTTTGGTTATAGAATTTTCATTGGTATTTAACGTTGTATCTCTGATAATAACAGGCAAATCTAAATATATATATTATATATATATATATAGATAATAAATGGCAAATCGCAATTGAGTCTCAAAATATAGAGAATTATTACTATCCTAACCCAAGAGAGTGCAAAAAGATTCCCATTTTTGATGAGATAATCTTTCATTATTTGCTTTTACAATTTGTGACAGTTTGACAAATGTGTCAGGGACATAGATCAATCTGTTGCGTAGAAATAAATATCGCAAATCTTATCGATTGTACGATATTTTACTTTCTTTAAGTAGCCTAGATTAGATTTACTACTACGTCGAATATAAGTATTTTATCGAATAATTTTATATGTTTCAGGCCAACTTCGAGAACACACTAATTGTTTACTTTCCTGTTATCATTGATTAAATTACACAAATATTTTTCAAATTTGAAATCATTATCAAGAATACCATCAATCATTATAATAAGAAAGTGCATGCTAATAATAAGTGTGTTATAATCAGCGATTTTTAACAAATGAATTTTAAAAAGTTTGAATGCAATTTACAAATACGTGCAAAAACTTGTTGTTTCCTCGAAACTGTACATCGTCTGAGGTCTATGAATAAACGTATATATAAACTATTATCTTTCATGCTTTCATATCTAGTTCTATTAATATCTATATTTATACATTAGTAAATGAATAGGTACTATAAAACACGATTATTCTGGTCATGTTTCATGTTTCCATTTCCATTTATATTGTATAATTTAAGTAAAGCACTTAAATAGCGAAATCAATCTCATTCATTCATAATTATACTAATGATATTAGGAACATTTAACGTTTAAAAGATGTCATTCAATGTACTTACAGTTAATTGAAACAAAATTTAGAGCCGAGAGAAGAACTGACAAAAACCCGACCAACGTTTTTAAATCGTCAGATAAATAATATTTTATTTTAAGTTATAATTTATGTTATTAAATATATAACAAAATAACATAGATACCAACAATATAATTTTAATCAATTAACCAAGCTTATAGTATTATTTAATAACAACACAACAACTATAAAAACGTCAATTTATATTTATTGAAACTTCTGATGGACGAACACAAAGCACATCACATTTTAAAATTACACGCATAAAACAGACTCTGTATAATCTATCTCAGTGATTTAAAGTGACCTAATTATAACACGGGAGCGGATTTCTTTCATATCTCAGGATGTTTGAGTCGTAAACTCATAAACCTAGGCTAACTGTACAACGTATACAACACACAAGGAGTAACCTACATTCATCGCATGATTGCATCTACATCTGTTAATGCATACTATCTCATACACTTATAAGTTATACACAGCGATAGCGGATAAATGAATGTGTATTAGGAATTATAGTAATAAATGAATACATTATTATCTGTCTTGTTAACAAATCATGTGATTCCAATAATAGGTAAGTCTTTGATAATCTAGACGCTATTTATTTCGAACCTCATGACTCCATTACTCACAAGATTAAATTAAATTGTACAAGTGTTCTCTGTAAAGACATATAGAATTTAACATATTATATTCCTACAAAATTATAATATCAAAACGTGTGTTGATGAGGTCTTGCTCATCCTTTTTT
Organism: Parascotia fuliginaria; assembly: GCA_963082885.1. Taxonomy (NCBI): domain Eukaryota; kingdom Metazoa; phylum Arthropoda; class Insecta; order Lepidoptera; family Erebidae; genus Parascotia; species Parascotia fuliginaria. The sequence goes on from OY720187.1 coordinate 10,095,500, forward strand.
ACAGCATTTTATAATGCAAGTTATATTTATAACAAATTTCCTATATTGTTAACTTTAATGTCAACATTTCCGTCTCCTTAACTAATGACATTTTTATATCCGATATTATAATAGATCAAGTTACAAATGTAAGCATTTGAACAATAAACACCTACTCAACTTTCTTGTTATTAATATCCTTTCTCAGTGGAAACTTTTAGGATTTTGTCTATTTCTTTGATAGGTGATTTTAGATTCAAAATAAATACACTAGCAACTGTGACCCAGATAATGCGATGCGATAGCTACACAAACTGATACTAGAACAACATTCTACAGACTTGGCACGAACATTTTGGGTATTTTATAACACAATAACAATTGTACTTTATTATACAACTCGCACTAGATAACATGCTCTGTGCCGCTGGACATTTAACAAATATACAATTTATTAAAAAGCTAGATTTAAAAGAGCTATTTGTGAGTCTCCGAAATAAATAAACCTTTGTAGGATCTGTAAGTATAATTACAATCATTGTGCACACGTGAACAAACCTTTGTACCATAATAAGATAGTAGTAAAGTTTTTATGCATTCCTCCAACATACTAGACAGACTTTTATAGGTCCCTACGAACATAACGGGATATCTAAATATAAACATAGGCAACTATAGTTATAGTAAAAGTTGAAACTATAAATACAAAAATAACAAGGTTTATAATCCTAATAAGAAAAAGGCGTTTCCTTTTCGAGGCGTATTCCCAAAACATCGAGCAATTGTTCATTAGTAGACCCTTCTTTAGTAAATTGGTACTCGACTCAGTGTAATTGATTTGTTTAACATTATTGCATTGAAGTTACCATGTTGTAAAAAGAAAGCCTCTTACATCATACAGATATGAGTAAAGGTAACTAATAAATTTGTCACTTTATGCTTAGTTTCTTGTCTTTTATCGGTTTGTCAATCTCATCTACTTTACAATAACTTATCTCAAGAAATAATCTGATAGGTGACTTTTGGAACGTTTATAGAAGTTATGCGTTTTATATACTTTACATACTTGGTGTAATGAGCTGGAACGAAGCAAAAAGATAAAGCTAAATTTCTTATCTTGAGATGGAAGAGCAAATATCTTAGAATCAGGAATGCATTGCAAGCAAGCATTACTTTTTTTTTCTAAATACATACATATTTCAAAAAGGGACAAAACAAATATCATTGGGACAAAATCAAAAGAACAATTTGAATTTAATGATATTCCTTGACTAGATATAAGCATTTATTATAGTCACGCCGAGAGCAGTAAAACATAACATATTGATTTAGGCGGAGTCTCCAGCGGCAAACCGGTCGCTAGTTGCTAAGGTAACTTTTGTTGATAACGCAACGTGCTCAAACGTTCAATAAACCTCGATATAATACAGAGGTGGAAACATGTACACATAGTTTAATACAATAGTTTTTTGAAATCCAAGCAAATTCAATGAACAAAATATATATAAAAAAAATATTTTAGTACCGCAGAATATTTTGTAGACAAATAGTATTGCATATTAAATCGGTACTCGCTATGTAATGTTTCTAACATAGCAAACTTACGAAAGTAAAGAATATTTTGTTTTGACTTTATGTGTGTTTGTTATCAGGAAACTGATGTAATCTTAGGACTGGTTTATCTTTTATCTTATGATTTAGGTTATTCTACGATCCGCCGATTTGCTCCAGTTGTTCTTTTTCACAGTATGATAATATTATGCGTCAATTGATCCAATAGTCACACTATTACTTCGGTGATCATTATTTATTGAACCTGCATGAGAAGTATAATAATAAACAATGTTCACAAATGGCACCATTGAATATAATATAATATGTTAAAATCTTTCAGTACAAATAGTTTTTAGACGTCAAATTCTAATATTATTATATTTTATACAATTGCAGCCTAACAAGGACAGTATAATATTTTATGCATCCACTAAAAAGACTATTAACGTTTAAATGATTTAGTTTCTAAGATTTACAAAGTATAATGAGCGATACATTAAATATATAGGATGTTAAAGTACGTCATTTCGAAGGACATGTGAAGTGAACGATGTAAGAAAAATGCATAAGTAATTGCTATTACGTATATTAACGCAGTTGGTAGAGTTAAAGCAGCGAGTAATGAATTTAATTACTTACAGTAGGTATTACTGGTTTCATGAGCTCTAAATATTATATGTGTTGGTAATTATGTTTAAATAGCTGTAACTGTACAATCTGTGCCCGATTTCTTTCAAACAAGTATAAATAAGAAAGGTAAGATTTTTTAAATTACAGTTACTGAAAATATTAATATTTCACTCTACTACTATCGTATCGATCCAATATTCATAATTATTAATCTCTCGGCACCTTGACGTTGACAGAATCATCGGGCCGATGATAATTATTATAAGACAACTTAATAGCATTAACAATGTTAAAATCAATTTTCTTGTTTAATTGTCCATAAAGTAAACTTGAATAAAAATTATTACAGAACGTCAAATGGTACAAATTATTTTTCGTGAGAAAGAACGGTGCGCTTTTAATTTAATCGTTAATGTTTAAATAAAAGAAATAAGAATTAAAGCGATTCTACCAATACTAAGTTGACATGCAAATTTGTTATTGTGAAATTCCAAGATATAGTCACAATAAATTTCAAAAAGGCCGCGATAACTTTGGTGCTTTGTAATATACTTAAGAAATTCCAAATGTGAAAGCAGTCCACCATTTAGTTGAATAATTTAACTATAGTTACCTTAATATTTTCCTTATATTTAAGTTCTAAGGCTCTCTATGCGTGCTCTATCGTATGTTCAACGGGGAGTGCTCTGAGGAACTGTTTGACTTGGTGCCATCGTCTCCTTTCTATCATCGCACCACTCGACATCGCAGCAAAGTTCATCCATACTACCTGGACACGATCTCGTCTAGCACGGTTCGTTTTCAGCGTTCATTTCTCCCACGTACGTGCAGGCTCTGGAACGAACTACCAGCTGCGGTGTTTCCCGAGCGCTATGACATGTCCTTCTTCAAACGAGGTTTAAAGAGAGCATTAATATCACGGTAGGCAGCGGCTTCGCAGAGCCCCTGGCATTGCAGAAGTCTATGAGCGACAGTTTCCACTTACCATCAGGTGGGCTGTTGGCTCGTCTGCCACTATAGGCAATAAAAAAAAAAAAAAAAAAAATAGTAATACAGAGGGTATTAAGATATATGAACTAATTTTAAATAGTTAATATTCAATCATAGAAGAAAACATAAAGGGAAAAAGAGAAGTAGGACGACTGAAACTAGTACAACATAGTATAGACAAAGGAAAAGAAAATTTTACCTACTACTTAAAGCAGGTTAAAGAAATAGCACATGACAGGAAAAATTGGATAGAAATGCATCGATAAGACTCTTGCTCGTAATGAAGAAGAATATGTAAGTACAATCAAGTTCAATAGACTACAACTAGCAAACTTTGAATCATCATTGAACGCCTAGTTTTATTACTGTTACAATTCGATGCAGCAAACCGTTAATTTGCAGGCAAAATGCAGCTGTATCGAGTCATCATATCGTCATGTTGTTGCCTAGCATTACAACTTTAACTGATGCTCCTGATAAGGTGAGGACTTTTATCTCTTTCGCACATCACGTTCGGCATGATCTCACTTCCGTTCGCATTACATCGAGACGAAGTTCTCTCGTGGACTCACTTGTAAAGCAATGTGCATGTTACCTTTTAAACAAACACTCCTTAGCACATAAAGATATAGGTTGTGTGCCCTTACATAATGACTAAAGTGCTTGGCAGGACAAATGAATCTGAACTTGACCAAAATATTTTAACTGCGCAACGGTTATGGTTTGAGTTTAATGCATTTTAACGATAACGGCACTCAATTGCTTTAAAACACATGAAATATTTGAGTGCGAATCTCGGCAAAATTTGTAATAATTTTCTTATCAAGACGCATAATACAAGTTTTGCGAAATCTTGAATGTCCACACAGATTATAAATATTTCATTATTGCATTAGGGATAGAAGACATTTAAGTAAATGTAGATAAATATTAATTATCTAAACTTAAATTCTAGGTCGAGAAATCAGTATAATGTTGTCTGGATGATAGGTGGCAGCCCTAAAATATGTCGACAGTTGAGTTTCGTAAACCGCACTTTTAGTCAGTATTTTGAACTTGATGAGTTAATGAGTCACAACCGGTTTATTGTGAAGATTTTTATAAACTTAATATTACAACGTATTTGTTTGTTTGCATGAAAACTTTGAGAAGTAGGTATCATAATCCTGCAGATATACATACTGGATTAGAATATGGGAATGTTGAACGTCGATATGATTAATTTAATGCCAGTGACGTTTGTTTATTTTAGAAGTTGCGTATGCTTAGATCATCCTACGTTTCAAACAGATATATGACTTTAAGTACCTGAACATTAGAATGAAGTAGCAATGTTTCTTTAGCAAAACGACTGTAACAACTTTATATTTAACCTCGTATTGGCAAATGTATAACTTTAAATATTGTCGCGTCTCATAAAAGCACCTGAGTCACTAAGTGTGAAATGTTGTGGCTAAACCAGTCCTACACACTACTTTGGTAAGAAATAATATTCTTAGATTGAAATATTGAATCTTCAATCTTTCAAGATGGCATTTGCAGTATTCAAACGAGGCAACCACGTAATATTACTTGCAGACTAAGGAGATAAAATGCATAGAAATTGCCGACTTCGCTGCTATATTTAACTGTAGGTAAGTAAATTTTAATTTATTCTTTCAAATAAGTTTTAATTTTTGAGCTGATTGGTGAAGAGACGTTAGTTTTAAGCGATTTAAGTGTTATCTTCCTTTATAAGACTTCTTAAAATACAGGAATATAAACTTAGTTTAGGAGTCAGAGACTAAATTATATGTATTAGTTTAAAAGTCATATTTTGTAATTTAAGAGATGTTTTCTTTACTTATTGTCATTAGGCTTTTTATAGTGTTAATAAACATTTTATTTATTTATTATAGGTAACCGACTGGTAAACACTAGATCAAAGATTGGATAGCTTCTCATTCTCATGTATTTACGTACAAAGTTGATCCTTAAATCAACTTTGCATGCAGCATGATAATGTAGCTTCTTGTCTGGTCATGTTTCTGATTATTGACAATAATGCTTAGAAATATAAAGTAGTCAGTTCTAGTCAAACTTGTAAATTTAGTTTTCTTTTCTATGGTACGAGTTGTTTTTTGAGTGTTAATTAACTTTACCTACATTTACGCCTAATTTATATATTTAATAAATATTGACTTAGTTTTAAGAGCATGAACAACTAATTACGTGATAACAAGAGTTTCATAAGAAAAATAGTACGTGATAGCTAAAATGTTTAAACCGTTTAATCTACTGCTAAAACAAGTTTTGAGTACGATCGTAATTATTTAAACGTCCTTCTATTTAAACAACCCGATAGTAAAACAGTACTAAATTAAACTGAAATAAATAGATATTATGTATTTATTGGCCATAAATTTGAATGTATGTCTGCAGTATATACTGATATGGAAAGTAATGATCACAAACAGCGACCAATAATGAATGTAGGTACAACTGACGATAATTTGTCATTCATTACAGAGTACCGACATCGAGTGAGCAAAGTCTAATAGGTAAAGGATGCGACATATTTATGCATATTCTTGTGCATTGCTACACAATTTATTTTACTTATTTATTTATTCTATTTTACAGAGAGCCTACAAACTAACATTAAAAACTAACATACAATGTGCATTCACAAATTGCCAATTAACAATTAAAATCCAAAATAAAAATTAACAATTATGTAAGATCAAAATTGTACACAAACATAACGATAATAGAAATTAATAAATATACATTTATTTTAATCAAAGCTGATCAAAGTGTGACAGCTAACAGTCGTCTCACGGTAGCTACACTAAAGCAGTACAGGTCGATGTTAAGATTCCGAGGAAGTCTATTGAAACATTGTGCGCTTCTTATGGAGAAGATGTTCTGCTTATAATTTGTGCAAGAAAAGGTAAGTTTAACCAACAATGGTCGTTGAGAAAGGAGACGTTATCTACCTGCTCCGGGCAATTAATTTTACCATTAACTATATTCAGAAGAAAGCTAATGTCAACAATGTGACGTCTCGCTTTAAGAGGCAAGAAGTGGTACCTTTTACATTGATGGCCATAGTTCACGGAGTAGGATGGATAGAGTTGGATACCCTGAATACGAGACTTATAAACCTTGTATTGAGGGTTTCAAACCTGGGATGCGTATTCCAAGTGACTGCGCACAAATGCACAGTGCAGTACTTTGACAGGCTTCAAAAATTAAAAATAGGCCGTCGTTCGCAGTAGAATAATATCAACGCGTTTAGAGAACCAAATGAAGCAATCCTTGAATGACTGTACTTGGAAGTACTTTGTTGTCTTCATAATGAGGTTTTCGTGTCCAGTCAATACCATACTAGGTGTGCACTCATAATATTTTAGGAAACATTAATATACTCTCTGTACAATAGTAAGGATAACACTAGGCTTTGCACGTGTTTTATATGTTTTTACGACATTATTACAAAAAAAAGCGAAAAAAGTAGGCGGAGAAACAAAAACAAGGACTTTGCTTTAAAATATAATATTTAAAGATACCAAACAACAGAGACTTTTCTGTCTGTTTGTTATTAACAACCTTTAACATTAAATTAATAATAATAATAAATTGACAAAAGCAAATTTCTTGAATAATTTAAATATTGTTTATGAGTACAACATCACTGTTTAAAGGATATAGTAACAGTAAAAAAACGAAAAATATAAAAACTTTCGAGGCAAACATGCTAATAAACATGAGTAGCGGATTAAGTGCAATACTATATAACACATACGTACATGCATAATAAACTTAATGTGCTTGCCCTTTTTAGTAATATGACTACGACAATGAAATTAATTTGTTCTGTTATTATTGTAAAGGCTAATAAAGGCAGAAATAGACAGCGGGTGGAGTAGGATATCGACGCGACGCGACGTAAGCGGTTGTAAATATACATACGGTTCTAATTTAATTGATTTCAAAACATCACGCTGCCTCCGAACGTGATTGCGCTGTTATGTCTTCTATATTAACTAGTATATTACAATTACTTCACGTCACGTAGCGTCTCCGTCGCGTTCTGCCCGCTGTCTGATCAAATCTTTACTGTGGCGTATGTCATCCATCCGATTTGAAACTACTGATTATATTATTCAAATGTAAACGCAGGTGCTCGTTTAACACTGCGTATATATTTATAGTAAATTGTTACGTTTTACTTCGGTCGAGTAATAACAATAAAATACACGCAAATATTATAACAATGTCCGTATGATATTAATTTTGCTCATTATTGAGTACATTTACACTAATTGAATTTGACGGAGATAATTTGTGTACAACATTTGTCATAATTTAAATCAATAGTAGAAAGAAATAGATGCAATTTTATACAAATATCTGAATATTTAATATCATACATTATTTACGACTGACAACAATGTTACAACTTTTATTAGTTGAAGTGGCGGCGACGGCCAACGCAACGCACCGCAGTGTCTCTGTGTACATGGTCATGCATGACTAAACTAATCTAAAAATAGACCCCGGCCTGGGATGTGTGGCGATAACTGGACTAAGTCGACCAAACTGGTCATATTTATGCTATGTTGCTTCCAAATATAGAACACATGTATGGAAATAGTTACGGAATATGTTTATGCCTTGTTGAAACTTGTTGGAATTATTTATAACTTACGAGCAAAGTTTATGTGGTCACAGACACTTCAAGTTAGTTTATGATCGTCTTAACAAGTATGACTTAATTACATACTCAATTGAGAGGTTTGAATTACGCAGTTCAGTATTAAGGCATATAGAGAAACATTTCAATTAAAATTATAATAATTTTTCATTAGTCTTTTGCATTATGTAGCTCAAGTTACGTTTACGTCTCACCGGTGACAGCGACTAAAATTTTAATTCTCAGAATAAATACTAGGATCGCTGTTCATTTTCACATACCATACTAATAATTTTACTCAGTCGCCAGTGAGACAAACACATGTTAATTTACGGTAGAGCTGCAAATTGTTTACAAAAGTCTACATTAATTAATTCGAAATGTTTCTTTATCGTATGCAATGTTTTAAGTAATTAACCGATATATTTTGCTTTTAGAGGTAGTTCCTCGAAAAACATATTAAGGGTTTTGTTTTATTAATTGAGATTGATTGAACTATAATTACTCATACCTAATAATTGAGGCCCAAGATTTTATTATTATTAGGTATCTACTTAACTTATGCACACATCTGTAAGATTATTATTTGTAATACTTAATTTATGTTGTAATAACCTAAAACAAAGATAAAATATATACCAATATACACAAGTGCGTACCTATACACATGGAACAACAAAAAACACCTGGTATCCTTAAATTTGAATAAAAGATTAAATAAGACTACTAACAACAAAATAATGCAAATTAAAATGACGTATACACATTTAAAACTAACAAGAGACTATCTAGAATATAATTAAACAGCACATTATCAGTCGTAATTTCGTAATGTGGGACAAAATTTAAATAATTATCGCAACGTCGTTGAACTTGTGGCTTCTGCTTGCTAAGTACATAAGGCGACGGTAATGTACGAGTATTATAATATGCATATTGTTACTGTTTATTCGTAGATACTTCGAGTTCAGATGTACCGTACTGCTGCTAAATGCCAAGATATTTTAATGCTGACCGCATTAAATGAGGTAACTTGGTTTCTGTGCATTGCTTTAAATTCCACTGCAACTAAATTTTAAGAGCACACGGCTGTAATTATAGCTATTGGCGACATATTAAACTTTCTTATTTTATTAAGGTAATGTTTTTTTTGTATTCTGTAAACAGTCAACGATCTGAAGTGGTGAACAACCCAATTGTTATAATAACAAGTGACATGGTGACGTTTAATATGCTAGCCTTATAAAATGCACAACCTATAGAAGACCTTGAGTCAAAATTATAAGAAAAGCAGCCAATGACAAAGAGTTTGAGGTTTTAAATGACCGCCATATGAACGAAGCACAAAACCTTTCTGTTCGAGTCTCTAAGATATAATATGATTGAGATGTTATAATGACCTAGAGCACGATTTACATGACGTAATTGTAGTGAAGCAACCTCTTTGTTTTTTACTGCAAGCAAGATAAAGACAGTACAAAACCTGCTTTGAATGTGACATAGTGAAAGAACCAAACCATAAATAAGGCATTTTATAAAATTTTGAGGTCTAAGTAATAAAAGTTTTTATGAGAAGGAAACAAAAATAAGATAAAATACAAAATCTAAATTTACATTTTATTGGCTTTGTATGACATGTAGACGAAATCGTTAAATTTATTAATAACCTATATTATTTAGACAAAATAGCATTTGAAATTAATTCGTATAACAATGAAAAACACTAGCATACGTATACACTTTGTTACATTTACAATTATTATATTTGCGATTGGCGATGGTAACCCGCGACTAGACCTACATATAAGAAGGCGGCAGGAAAATCAAAAACAGGGTACTGTGACAGCCAGGATTGTCGACGGTCGTTAACCCGCCTGACAAATGTAGCGGTTAAGATAAAAACATGTCATTACTTGGGTGAGTTCATGTGCTGAAGTGTAATTTCTATCCGTTATATTTAAGATTTCTACGCATTTATGAATAACCCAATTATACTTGCAATCATACAAATTTTGCTGCTTTATATGAGATAATAAAAAGTTTATGAATACAGGAAACAGAAAAAATATATTTTATTCAAATTGCAAGAATCTCACGGCGGGAATTCCAATCTCAAAGCTGTGAGGTAAAACGATAGTATTAATAATTATGTAGGTAGGTAGGTCATCCTCGAATGTAATATTTTCGTAGAAACTTTCTCTATAATGTACTTTGGTCTATAATTACAAAGCAGCGTTGTATAAATCAAAGTCAAAGTCAAAGTCAAAGTCAAGTGATCGCGCATGGGATATACGAACTAATAACTAGCCATTATATGATAGCGTGTAAATTATCAAGACGTGCACCTTTGCTTTTGCCTAAGCGATCCAAAAGTCATTTGGTTTTGACTGAGTAGCCCGAGTGACTATGCAATTATAAAATTAATATACGGTGATTTGATTACTTCCTAAAAAATTGCGTGATCTACTAAAACTAGCCATTTCGAGTAGCCAAATTATTGTAATGGATCATAAAACATCTGCATTAGACGGCCTATATGTGTTGAGTTACCTGCATATTCTGCATGGGAATTTATCATCGTAGACATGTAAAACTTTAAAACAAATATTTTAAGGTCGTATGGCCCCTATAGATATCTAAGCATCCATTGGGTACAACGATTGTTTATTATTACGCAGCCCGTATGTATCTGTGTCACGTAAATATTATAAGCATGCTATAATTAAATAAATAGTTTATGGTCCTTTTCTTATCAATGAAGTTAGCGAATATTTTATTCCACTTAGAATCACATTACTCATTAATTTTACATTAACAGCTAGTCAGATATACATGTTCAAACTTATTTATTCTTCAACGTTTAGTAATAAGACAGAACAAGGAGTCAGCTAATTTGCTTACAACCTAAAACCACCGCTATTTCGGTGATCATGGAATGATTAAAATTGCGCGTTACTTTGACTGTTAGTTCTTTTGTGGCATCAACGCAACATATGGCATGTAAAATCAACGACGTAGATATATGGATCAGATAGGTACCGTAAGTGAGACTACAGTACATTTTTGGATTTTGTTCGCTTCTGTTATTGACATTTTGCTCATAACGAGCCCTGTGGCGAACGAAAAAATAAGTTAATAGCAAACATGATAAACCCATGATTGAAGCAAATTCATTCGAAATTTAATAGTCATTTGATTACGACGCAAGTCGAAATGGTCCAGTGGATAAGGCACCCGCTTCGTAAACACGAGGTAGTGGGTTCGAATCCGGGCAAGTACCAATGTGATTTTTCAAATCATATGTACTTTCTAAGTTTATCTTGGATATTTCTGACTGACGGTGAAGGAAAACATCGTAAGGAAACCTGGACTTAAATGTCTGAAATTGCCAATCCGCCTTGAGCAAGCGTGGTGATTAATGCTCATACCTTCTCTATATGAGACGAGGCCTTTGCCCTGCAGTGGGACAGTAAATAGGCTGGTATTATTATTATTATTGGTTACGTCGAATAAAAATTATATTCAAGTAAAACTATGATAAAACCTACTTATACCGAATAGCAACGGAATTGATATCTAAACAAATTCTGATAAATAGGAAAGAACACCACCTGGTTACAGATCGAACGTATCTGATAAAAGGGATGTGGATCAAATTGGATAAAGTTATCGTAAAAGTGTAAGTGCCATTCAATATCAATACATTATACGTTGGACTGATAACAGCAAGATCTGTTACTTTTTAAGAAGTTTACATTCGATTCGAATAAATTCACCATGTCAATTACACATATAAATTTTGTTTATATATTAGTAGCAATTACACAGATTATGTTTCAAATAAAGTTGTTTGTGTTTGTATGATAGGCTATAAATCAACGGAAAGAAGAACGCGAGTTTATTTAACAGATGGCAAACGGTATTTTTATAGGTTTTGAGAATGTAAAATTGATCCTGATTCAGATTTTACTAACGTAAACAAGCTTCTTATTCCTCAATACTAATTTTGTAATGTAAATATTATCTATACTTTATACAGTTAAATATGCAGAATAGTTTGTTTGTTTGTTTGAACGTTTGCTAATCGCTGGAATTACCAGTCGGATTTGAAGAATTTCTTTTTGCGTATGAATGGTTCAGTTCTTGAGGAAGGTTATGCAACATCGCGCAACTGGCGACGGGAGCGAAGCAGTAACCAAAGACGCGGGTGAAACTGCGCTGCAGAAATCTAGTATATTATAAAATAGAAAATTCAAACTGTTCATTGACTTAAATAAACAAATCGCTACATGTAATGATCAAAGTCAAGGAGAATGTCAATATGTTTCGAGCAAACAGTTAATGTTTTCACAAGATAATTAATAATAATGTAATAATATGCTAGATACAATATTAACCATTCAACACAGTATGTCAAATGAATTTTAAGAGCTGACCTTATATTGTTTACGTTTTAGATAAAAGTCACAAAGAATGTTTAGATAAAGAACAGTTATTGTACGACAAATGTAGGTAATATGTCAAAACTAAATGTTTTATTCGTAAGAAGCTTTTCTAACAGGTAAATAGTTTTGGAAATAATACTGTTGCATTTCATTAGTAAATTTTAGCACTTCTTTTGACCTGTGATAAATTATATGATGATATGCAACGCCACTGTAGGAGACAATGCTGGGTGGCGACTGGGAGTAACCCAGATATAAAAGATCTTTAGGGTGAACGACCGAAATAGGAAATTTTAAAAACACGCCGACACATTTTATTTATACTTTATAGTACTATAATAACCTTCAAATAGTATAAAAAAACTCGCTGTTTTTCTTGTCTGTTTCACTGCTAACTTCCAAGCCAGGCAACAGACACATTTTGATACATAAGTATAACGATTTGTAATCATACCGTAAAAAGCATAAAAGTATTTAAATACACATTTGATATAAAGAAAATCAATTCTTTCGCTAAGTTATAAAATAAGATTATAAACAAAAGCTACAAATAAAATGAATCGACAGGCTGCGAATTGGAGACAGTGAATATCCCTATAAGCTTGCGTAGAAACGATCACCTGCGGACTAGTGAGATTGGCTCTACACTATGCTATTTCAATATGAAGTGCGAAATAAAACAACGTCAATTTTAATTACGTTCTTCAGCCAACCTAAGCTGGCGTTACATCTTAAAAATGAATAGGTTGATAGGAAGAGATGGGAGAGCCAAGAGTAACAGGTAGATAAACGAAATGTTGATTGGCATGATGCCACTGATGCACGTGTATAGACGTATGCCATTGCAAGACGAATTTGAATTCGTCATCGACATCTTCTTTATTTATTGTAATGTCATTATGTTATGCATTCAGTCATTTTTTTATAGCCTACCAAAGTGACTCCACCCCGCCTGATGGTAAGCAGTCAGTGGAATCCAGAAGTGGCGGCCACCATACCAAAAGCCATCGTCTTAAACTGCTCTTCTATGAGAGGGTAGTACTTCCCCGGACGATCCGGCCCATTCATGCTGAAATCAGCTTGGATCTACTACCGTGAAAAAGGTAGTTATTTATTGAAAGTCAATTTACCTAGCATTAGGTAATAAATTTACTGCGCCTATACTAATTTAACAAATTAAATAAATTACAAAAAACTTTTTTAGGAGGTTTAAGAGTTGTGATAGCAAATAATTCTGTAGTACCTAGGTATGTAATTAACACCAAACAAAGCACACCAAATGTAAGTAATCTTACTAATGTCCAAAACAAAATCCATAACAAAGTTGTTTATTTCGTAAGCTTTCCACAAAACGTTAAATTAGTGTTTTACCTTCAATGGAATCATAATGAGGTTTTCTAGAAAATGTTCACTTCTTTTGTATTTCTTGCGAGCTGGTTTCATTTCGTGAATTAAATTAGTTGTTATCTTGTATGTTATCTTTTTCATTACATGAACTGTATTTCACATTCTGGGCTGTATACACATACATATGTGTAATGAAATAATGCTCTAAAATTTAAAAGCCTACTATAACGCATCCTTCTAAAAAAAAGTCGCAACTTCAAAATTAATGGCATCAAGCGATAATTACCTTTATACTAATTGGTCAGAAGATCAAAATGCCAAACACGAATTTCGTCTTAAGACTTTTTAAACTAAAACTACGATAAACCTCATAAATTTTTTAAAACCACTAAAGATTATAAACTGTAGTAATGATTTACTGAAGTGTTTTATGATTGCAGAATGTTTGAAAAGTAAGTACTGGATTTCCATTAATTTTATTTAGTAGTACATACACTCAAATTTTATGTTTATAATGTTGATACTTTTCGTATTCAATATAGTTTTGGATCTGAGCCAAAAACTACAAAAGATAAAACGTCCGAAGGATTTGATTGTTTTCTTCGCTGTGTTAGTGTTTTAGTAAAATTCCACTCTTTTCGTAAACATCAACTGTTTATTTTTTCATTTCTATTCTATAAACATTTTTACACTTAGACAATTTTAAAGTACTTCATTTTGATTTTGTTGCCGTTCTCTGTCATGTACTACTTTTCAATAAGTACTTAATGTTCAACTTCTACTCATTCAGTCATAATACCAGAAATACCATTTTCTACGTCCATTCATAAATAATCATTATATTTTGTGAACAGATATTTGCAATTTTACACTTAGTAGTAGTAAAAGAAATATGATGTTAACAAGCCAACGCTTATGTGATAGGTTAGGTTAGGTTATCTAAGTAGCTGCCTACAGTGAAATCTGGGCTTTCTTTAACCACATTTGAAAAAGAACAATATCTAAAAATATTAGTTAAATAAAAACTTAAATAACATAAATTATTCTTTATATGCGCTAATGTATATCGTAAGTACTCATTTAATGCTAATCGCAAAACATGACTGCATATTAATATTCTATTAATGAATTGAATATCAATGCACATTAAGTTCTAATTTACTGATATCAATTAAAGCAACATACCATATGTGTTATCGCTAACTTAGTTACTTAAGATAAGAAACTCTGAACACGCCACTAGGGACTATTTTAATAAGCCTAATATCATTCATAAGTGGTTATTCCAGCGACGTTACTTACATAAATTTAAGACTTTCGTCTATTGAATGTAAATGTTATAGGTTTAAAATGGCCTAAGCCTAGCCGCCGAAATTTCGTACAGGTACGTGAGTGAAATTTTGTTATTGTGTAATGAATAGACGAAATTGGACTCGAAAAGGCCACATCAAATTGTACGTGTAGACATTGTATTCGTGATCATTGCAAATTGGGAAACTCGATACGTGACCTGGGTATATTTCAGACTTTTCATAATAAATTTGGTCGTCCTTAATCCATCTTTAACTGTAGCAAACAACTATTTTGAGAATAGTTCTCACGTAGATAATAACAGGTAGCTAATGTCAGCAGCAAGGTAACGTGTACCCTGCGCTCTCTTTATCGCTTAAAGAACTTTCTCTCACCTAAGACAAAATCTATGTTGGTGCAGACTTTGGTGTTTCCCGTCATCGACTATGGTGATGTGTGCTACTTCGACCTGAATGCAGATCTGCTCAATAAACTTGACCGACTTCTCAACAATTGCATTAGATTCATTTTTAACCTTCGTAAGTACGATCATGTATCCACACATCGCTCCAAGCTGCAATGGCTACCTATCCGCCAGCGGCGTAGTTGGCGAGCTTTAAGTACTCTTTACTCCATACTGAACTCCCCTAACGCTCCCACTTATTTAACTTCTCATTTCCAATACCTTTCTAGCACACATGACAAAAATCTTCGTTCATCTAATAATCTTCTTCTTTTTTGCCCTCTTCAAGGCTCAAGTCTTATACATTCATCTTTCAACATTCAGTCCATTCTTCTTTGGAATGCGCTCCCTCTCGAGATCAGGATGTCCACTACCCGTGACATCTTTAAGGCAAGAGTTCGTCAGCTTTACAGTAAGTTATTAGCGGAATCATCTTAGCGTTCATTATGTATATATTATATATTTATTGGTATATGTATGTATATATTTGTATACGTATGTATATATTGGTATGATATCTATGTATATATTGAGTATTTAATTTGTTTAATTTTGTATTTTTGTATTCATAAGTAAGTACTTATTCTAACTACTCACTACATAAAGCACCTACCTGGTTTCATCTCTGCATCACCCAAAGGTTGGCTGGTAGAGAATGCCTTTGGCATTAAGCTCGCCTTTGTACAGTGTTTTGTGCATAAAGAAAAAAAAAAAAAAATTTTAATACAGATTTTCGACACTTTCCTAGAACATTTACACGGTAATTTATATTAGCTAAGCGCTCAAATATTCTGTTAAATCATAACAGGCTTACATGAGCATCTATGACAGTATCGTTATCCAGAACGTGGTGGAACTTAAACGTAAATTGTTAAGTCTTTTCGTCAGTTGCTGCGACTCTAAGAAGATATCACCTCTGTTTTTTTTAAGGATGTCTTTTCTATTACTTTGTTCATAACAATCTAGCACTAGATTCAATATCAACAATAGCTTATTGACTAGATGTACCTAGCAAAGTTATTATATTCTAGCTTCAAAGGAATTTTATCTTGACTACGAATATAGCATATTATTACTACGTGGGTATGGTAATGATGAGTGGTTATGGGATAACATTAAAGAAACAGTTAGTGGGTACTTACGCGTACGACCGGAATAACAAATGATGCACTTGAAAATTGGCAAAATGCACAACACATTTTCTTTCTAAGTTACTATCTTACTTATTGGCACATTAATAATCGCTAATATCAACATTTTATTCTTAAGAAAACAACATCATTTTTAAAAAGTATAAAGTAAAGTCACTTATTTATTCGACGAAAAGACGGAGAAGGTTCTATAAGGGCAGTTTTTTTTTCTTCCGTCTGTTTCTCCAATACCTAACTTTTCAAAAACATTCAATGGTTTTCACTACCGTTCAGTTATCGTTTAATAGATATCGTTTTTATGTATCCTACATACATAAAAAGAGAGAATTTACTGTAGAGGAAAGCTGAAAATTTAATCGCAAAACGCAAAACCATATCAACTGACTATCCAAATCTATCTTATGATGACTTTAAATTAGTTGCAAATCATGATGCAATAAACGAAGATTCTTTTAAAAGTGATTACAAAATGTAGATTGTAATTGAAAATATTTTATCATTAAACATTTATTCAATACGCAGTGGCATGAACAACTGCTATTTACTCCAGTCACGTGTCCTGACGAAGTAATACATTACATATTTTGCATACTTGCATTATTCATTCCGCAAACTGACTTATGGGTACTATACGAAACAAAATTAGGTTGCTTTATTGCTTAGTACACTATAAAAACAGACATTGATGAATACCAAACAAATGTTACTAACGTACCTCGCTCTCTTTTTAATGGACGAATAAAATATGTAAATAGAGTAAGTAGTTTATTGTGAGTTAATTCACTAGGAGCATTTAAAGTAATTGTTTTAAGTGCTTGTGGCAAATACCATTGTAAAATACTAAAATTTTTATTTAGCATGAAACTAGTTAGTGGTTTGAGAGCGGTTAATTTTGTAACTTTTGATTTAGGTAATATGTAGATACCAAACTCTGTCAGAAATATTTTCTAAAATAAAATTTTATTATTAAATTTTATAAATTTAATAATAAAATCAATCAATTTAAAAACCTTGGGAGATTTCTTTATATCTACTAAGTTTATACTTTCGTAAATATGACAGTTTTCTTTGCCTCTAAAATTCTATGCTTAGATGTCAAAATAATTAGCGCCAACTTAAAAATATATACATAAAATACTTCCCCTTTGCAAATGGTACCTAAAGCAGTCTATAGATTAAAACTTAAAATAAATTGCACACAAACTGTTTAAAACCAACCTCTATACACTATACAAGTAAAACAAGTTAGTCATAGAAACGACATTTCACGACTGTCTGGTGTAGCTTTTTATGAAACTAGACGTGAGTTTTAGCAGACAACTTAAATAACGTGATGATTTGAAATTAATTTTGTGATTACGTTAATACTACCGCCAAATAATATCGATTTCATTGCATCTGATACTGCTGTCAAAGTAATGTCAGCAATATTGAAATCAGTTTCTATTTGCTATTTTTAAAATATTTCTTTATTGTTACTAATTACTTTTTAGTGGTCATTCATTACAAGAGGATAATGTTTCATGTCATATTACACTACTTTTGTGAATAGAATCCCTTCATCCAGTTTATTCCCCATTTATCCGTATAAGTTTTATTAAACGTTGTAACACCTACGACAATTCCAGAAAGTGGGAACATGTAATAAATATATCTGGATGAGTGGGCAATAAACCCTTCATCCACGGTAGTAAGCTAAATTTCGTAACAAGTTTAGTAATGGGAATTTTCTTTGCTGTTTCGTGTAAAATTGTAAACATGGGAGCTTTTGTTTTTGGTCCATTTGAATTAGATAACTGCACATTCTTTAAATCTGTTCGGAAACAAATCTTTATTTGATTAGAATTAAGTACTTAGTTACAATTTTAGTATACGCCACATAGTCTAAAGCAAGTTATTTTATCACAAAATAAAATGTTTTAGCTATTATTACAATTCAAGTTTATATTTTTGTGGACTCATCACATTTTTTGCAAGTCATCCATGTCTAAACTATATCTTATCAATTTATCATTTAAAGCTAATATGTTTTATATATACCTATTAATCTTTATTTATTTTTATAAACTACATTACCGTAGTAGCGTGCTAACTGAGTATCTAGTTACTCGTATTGCACATTTTGCTGACTACTAATTACGTAGTATAGTATCGTGGACGGTGAGAGAGATACCAATGTATGGATTTCGATATAGAATAATACTCAAATCTTTAAGACATTTCATTTCATAACACTTGCTTTATACACTTACATAGATCTGCCAAATTGTATGCCTACGCATTTGTTTTCTCTAAATTTTTCTGAGTCGTCTTAACCATGAATGTTACATGCTATGGTGTTCACTAGTCCTAGGCCTCACTGACATATTGCTATCAATTAGAATGAAATGATTTTGAGATAAATATGAAAAAAAGTACGGCAGTATAGTAGCTATATAGAATAATTCCTCACAATAGAATGTACTTGTGTTTGTTATTCATGTTCAACGTAATAAGAATGTTATCAACGTTCTCGGAGCATTATACACACTTGGAATGTATTATTAGCTCTTTGGTTTCCTCACTATATTTACCCCTTCTATTTAAAACTTGGCTAGCTTAATACACTTATATCTATCACGTACTATGTAATAAACAAATAAATCATTTTTATTTTTAGCTAGATTATGTAGCTCATATCTATACCTATATTAAAAAGAGATAAAATTGGTAGGAGTTTTAAGAAATATCTCGACCAATTTGACATAGGGTCATTTGGCATACTGGTAGAGTCTAAGCACCCTACAGAGAACTTAATAATTTTACTTTGACACCTCGAGCTGTTACCACACCAAGAAATTTATAAATAAAAAATAAAAATAGTATAAAATACTAAAGCTACCCGATCTAAAATACAAATTCTTGCAACTTTAAATCGCCATAGCTACAGCCGTTAAAAGACAAGCTTCAATCTATTTTTAACGCATCACTAACTAAACAACAGACCTTGGTACGAGATGGAAATGCTCAACTATTTTTAAAATCAATATCAGCGGTCAACGCAGCCACGATGACCTTTTACAATAAATAGATTTAGAAGCATTCTTTATACTTATTAGCCTTCTTTAAAAAAACTGTATTGCGATGCTTTTTATGTAAAGAAATCATTCAAGGAGGAAACATTTTAATGCAAAAGAGATATCGCTTGATAGAATTTTACAACAAATCTTTAAACAGGTTATTTAAATGAATTTAAATGTCTAGAATTTGATAAAAATGCGGTAGTTTCAATTAAGGGCTTAAGAGACATAGAATAATCTAACAGTTCTAACATTTTATTCGTATCTCATATCAATCTTTACGACACTGTGACAACCACAGCGACAATCAACGAGTTGTCTTTAGTCGATGCGCCTACATGATTTAATAATTACTTTCAATTTATCTTACTTCCTTTTGTTAAATATAGCTTTGAATATTTAATAGAATCGTAAACCAGTTTATAAACACATAACCGTACATTAACAGCTGTTAAACGAGCATATATTAAAATTACAGCGAGAATATTATTGCGAACAACATTAGCAAAGTATTGAAGTTTCTACATCTATCTAAATTATATTAGTTTAATGCAGAACATCTTTAATTTCATTAAAGATATTTCGGTTTTTATTTGGAAAATAGTCAGTGATATATCTACATCTTAACGTTTTAACAGTAAACCAAGTTTATGTTATGTTAACCCAGAACACAGCTACATTGACTGCATTGTCAGCAATCATCAAGACCTGCGTGTAAATGTCAGTTCACGAAAAGCACGATTATTTATTTTATTTATTTATTTATTTATTTATTTATTATTATTACGTATAACAGCAAAACATACATGTATTTGTAGTCCCCCAAAACCATGACAATGGTTTGAGTGAGGGATCTAGTCTCCGTACTGTTTACATTAAATTTTATAAGTATTTAATAATATTACATATTATTGTCCCTGAAAGAGTAAGCAGAGTTGTAAAAAATGTATGTTAATCACTAAATTATTATGGGATTATAAACTATCTAAGTAATACTTTTTGAGTTTTTTCTTAAATTTATTTAAATCTATTTCTTCTCGAATATCCTGCGGCAGACTATTCAGAAGGTAAGGCAGTCGAACGATGTAAATTATTATATATATATAATGTCAAACGATGTAAGTTATTTATAAATTAGGTTTAGTACGTATCCATAAAGTAGTCGTAAATTTAGAAGGACCTCAATTCCAGAATATTTCTTACTCATTAAGTACCGAGGTTACTTGGATGTCAGTTAAAATTGGAAGATGACGTACATTTTAATAGATTACTAAATAAAACAGTTATGTTGCATAAATATATAACATATTTGTAAAATTTTGAAATAATAGGTACTCCATGATGTAATAAAAAATAATTCAGTAGTAAATGCTAAATCTTGGTTTTTACAGCCAGTAAGAACATTTCATACGATTTCGTTCAGAAATTCTAATTTTTGCTATGAATAAAGCTAATACTAGAGCAATGCTATCCAAAATACATAATAGATGTGTGATTGTTATAATTGTTCCCAAGCGGATAACTACTGACAGCAAAATAACGCTATATTACACGAATTATTTTATGTCCATGAAGAAAATAGCGAACTGTGTACGAAATTAACATGTTTACAGTAACTTTGCATAGGTAGTTTATTTGTGAATAACGAATATAAAACTCCTAATTAAGTAAGTACAGAAATTAAAAAATATTAAATGCACTAACATTTTACACAGACAGATCGAATAGATAACCTTGTTTTTTAAAGTCTGTTAAAAATAGAACTCAAAATCAAGAAGTAGCAGATTGAAAACTATCCACCAGACTTAATAGTGCTTCCCAATATTTATTTGAGATTGCGGTGTAATTTACGTAAACACGGGTACTTTTATTACTACCACTTAAGATTTCTGATACTCATAAATTTAATAATCTGCCAGGAAACATTACTAGTATGTAAAGTAAATTTTAATAGATGTTTATCGTATGGTTTCCTGTATATATACCTTAAATCTTACCACGAAAAAAATAAGAAGGTACTTAGAAATTTCGTCAGATTTTTATTTGAATGCCAATATTTTGTACCTAATTCAAGTAATATGGGACGAGGGCATGCAGAACAAGGTCTACAGGAAAGAGGACAACCGGTTGGTGATGATGAATTTGGTAAAAATGAAAGTAATCAAGTCTAAAAGTGAAGTCATTGTATTCGCTGCATTAAAGAAAACAAAAAAATGTGTATAAAACTATAAAAAAAAAATCTGCTGGGGAAATACACACATACATTATTCTTGATAACTAAATGTAATTATTATGTAAAATGCAGTATGATGCATCGAATTTCAATTTCAATTATCGAGTTATTTTACAGTGTAATAATGTCGTATATCAAGTTATAGTATTTTTTAGCATCGTGTGTTGTTGTTTAAAATTCAAAAAGACAGTTTACTATGAGAACGACTTATAAGCATTAGGTATACAATCCGCAGTAATTTATGGTAATGAAATATATAGGTTTTATTTTTTATCATTTTCCAAAACATCCATAATGTCCTCACAATAAACGAAATATTTGTAATTATGAAAATGTGACAGAAATGGAACTTCCCTGACTAGGTTTTATTTAATACGGTAACTTCACTCTATTTGTTAAGTAGTTTACTTCGTCTACATCATACGACCTTTAACTTGTAATATTGTCAAAAAAGTTGTTTGTCTACAATCTATTTTTATACATATTGCACTTAAATAATAGACACGTTTGTTGTTAATGTCTCAGCAGTCATTGTTATGGACTGTTTGTCTTTTTAACCGACTAAAAAACGGAGGTGGTTCTCAAGTCGACGTGTTGACGACGATTTGTTTTTTTGTATGTATGATCACGCGATCTGTTTTACAGAGAAGTCTGATTTTGATAATTCTTTTTTTATTGGAAAATATACCGAAGTGGTACCCATATAATTTTGAAAAGTCAATCTAACACTAAGGGTTGGAAAACAGGAGATGATTGTAGCTATGGGCGTCCCACAGGGCTCAATTCTTGGTCCTATTTGGTGTAGGTATGTAAATGATCCCCCCCAAACGGGGTTCTCGCCTTGTCGCGGCGGGGGGGCTTAGTAGCCGTGGTTACCAAGGACCACGGTGAACCAAGAGGAACCCCAAGGAGGCGCCGCTCCTCTGGGCTTTGGCGGTAAGCCCACGATGGAGCGGCTCAGGAGGGTTGCGGTGCTGTTTGGGCGGCACCGCAACTGGGTCGGGCTGCAGTGTTGCTTCGGCGACACTGCGGCTGAGGAGTGGCAGGGCCGCGGCGGGAGAGGAGTGCCGGTATAACGGTGCGCCGCTCTCCCTACCTTCCGCGGCCTCGGCGGGGCCGCAACCGCCAGATTGCGGACGCGGTGGGGCCGCAGGGGAAGAGGAGTGTCGGTATTGCGATGCGCCGTTCTCCCTATCCTCTGCGGCCGAGTTGGCCTGCGAGCGGCGATCGGGCAGTCGCCGCCCGAACAGCACGGGCCCGAGATGGCAGTGCGCGTGTTCCGCACGCGCCTCTCGAAGAAGGGGGGGACTAGGCCCCTAAATCGGACGGGGCCCGCTCGCGGTGAGCGGGCCATGGCCCGTCGGGGTCGCGTATGAATGCGCAAGCGACTCCCGTGACCCCGACACTCTGGCCGTCTGGAGGAACACCGTGGGTTTTAGTCGGTATGCTGGCCGCGCTTTGAGTGCGGTCGGAGAGTCCGACATAACCCCCGCCTTGCCCGGGCGGGTGCGTATGCGTAATGCATTTCCCACGTAAAAAAAAAAAAAAAGGTATGTAAATGATGTGCCGCAATTTGTGCAGGATTTATGCGACATAGTGCTATTAGAAGATGATAATTAGGAGATTATGGCCAAGTAAAATTATAAAATAAAATTTTTGCCAAAAAAATTAAACCACCAAATAAAGTGAAAAGCATAATAAACTTTTATTTTATTAACCTTAATATGTAAGTTTTTCAACTAATGTAAGTAAACCTAAGTAATTTTGAGTCGGCCCCAAACAATTTGGTTATTTCTTTTAATTTAAGTTAAATTACCTTAAATTTAAAGAATTATCCAGCTTGTTTGAGGCCGATTTAAGGAAATTTAAGGTAAGTTACCTTAAATTTAAATAATTAACCAAATTGTTTGGGGCCGATTCAAAATTACTTAGGTTTACTTACATTAGTTGAAGAACTTAATAGTTATTAAGGTTAATAAAATAAAGGCTGATTATTTTCAGTTTTTTCGACGGTTTAATTTTTTTGTTAAAAAGTTTTATTGTTGTGTGCACCAACATTATTTTAGAAATTGTGTGGTTTTTGTATTTACAAATATCTGCGTAAATTTATTATGTGTTCTGTTTTCTCCAATCTAATTTTAATCTAACTTTGACGCCTAATCACTAAATTTACAAATTATTAGTACATGCACAAAAATTTAGTCTCAACAAAGATTTCTCTTATTAGCTTTAGGATTTGGCCTTAACGTACATAGAAACCTTCCCGCTAGGTAGGGACTGAATGATTGATTGATTAATACACATTTACAGTCTTTTCGTAGCCTTTATTAGTATAATATAATTATATTTATATATATTATACTAATAAATAATATTATAATAAATAATAGATTGCGGCGCTTTCGAGTCTTTGGTGCAAATTTGGAGACATCTAAGCCCAGGAGTAGATTGCAATCAACTGAGGGTTATGATTAATATTATCTCGTTAATGAAATTTAAGAAATTGTGTTATAAGCGGTAGGTATACCTGTGTGGTGGATATTATGCGATCACGGCATGTCCGCCTGTGGAGAATCCCATGGGTCTCGATTGACGACTACCGACTTTTAATGATATAACGGTTATTGATTCGTGCGTGCCTCTGATAGTCAAGTACGGTAAAAATCATTATACTACTTGATTAATTTTGATACGCGTTATTATCTAACCCATGCTTACGTATTTTCGGTTATCTTTCGGAAACATTTACGATTACATGTCCTTGAATACGTGTGATTAATTAAATATCAGTTTTAAGTAATACCCGTGTAACTTCTGGTGTCGAATAGTAGGGAAGTAAACATAGTAAAATACTTAACTGTTGTCATGAAATATCCTGCAATATCAGTAGTAATAAAAGAACATGCAAAGAGTGACAACCGACAGGTGCGTTCCGTTCTCGTTAATTGAATTCAGCGTCAGTTACAGCACAATAACAAATTAATGTCAATAGAAAGCGACAAATTCAAATTCACCAGTTTTAAATTCAAGCAATTTAATAAGTAATAGAACAAACAATTTGCAAGCTGTAAAACTTGAAGCCACTTAACATCGTTTATTTTACAATTAAAGTTATTTGTACAGATAATTAAAGCGGTTTGTTTACGATAACTGCCCAAGTTAGCAAGGAATTGTACCCGCTGCACAGGGCTTGTTCCTTAGTGCGGGAGTTGTCATTTAAAAAAAAAGTGATTATGATTGTAGGGAGGTACCTACACAAAAAAAACCGCTAGGTATACGAAATGTTAACGCTTGAGATTGAATCAAGAGTAAACTACTGATTAACCGCCATTACAGTGCGTGCTATTTTTAGAATCGCACAGAGATCACGTCTTTGTCTGCTGTAATGTAAATGATTACCAACCGCTCCATGTCTCGCGTAGAGGCGGTGTTCGCCGCCGATCAAAACAATACGTTACATAACCTTAAAACTTGAACAAAATATAACTCACCTAGTTTATCTTTCACAACGCTCGACATCCTGTCAACCTTCATATTACCACTAAAAAGTAAGATTCACACTACGAGGTTAGAAACACGATTGTCTGTTAACGTCACATCATTTTGACAGGTGACGCGCGTTGTCACCGCCGCTGCGGAGCGGCCAGTTAGGAACGCACAGGAGAGTTTCCCGAGCGGTGGTGTATTCTGTTGCCGAATGGCATAGTTTAGGGAGCAACCGGAGGAACGTAACTCGTCTTAGCTTCTCGCGGCCAATGAACGGCACGGCCCGATGCGCCAAGGTCACTGGAGGCAAAACCGGCAGCGCGGCTCCGATAGAGGGCAGCACGCGACGCGATTAACTACACGAGCGGCTGGTGCGCTGCCCGTATGGCAACTAACAACACTGTAGGTACAGCCCGGCATGATGCGCCGATAAGCGGTATTATGGAATAAATAAAAACGCGACGCCTTCTGAATGTGAATGAATGTGCAGACAAACTTTACGTCATTTTATTCATTGTATTTTTAATACTTACATACTTGCAGGTTATATATTTGAATGGTTACTAACGACTTAATTACAAAAGTTAATAAAAGCAGGCACGTTTTATGTAATTTATGCGTTAGTTTCCTAGTTTTATTATAATAAATGCAAGTAGACACCTATACTAACTGGGATATTGTCAATACGTACATCAAAAGTATTACGTAGGTACACCTAGTTATCCAGATATTTCAAAAAATATAAATCTACAAAAAGAACAATAAAGTTTACTGGACGAGCAAAGTAGATAAGGAGTTAAAAGTACTTTGATCACACTAAAAAGTATAAACTCTTTAATAATATTGCTTACACCTAGCAATCTATTCCTGATTCGATGACGTATACAAATTCACAAGAATGAGTTTTAAGCCGACGAGTTTATCATTATTATCTGCAACTACTAAACATTGTTTATATTTCAAACAACTCGAATCAAATGTAATAACATACATTTTTGATTATTTTTGTAGCAAAGAATATAAAACTAAAATGAACTATTGAAACTGTGTTGTGTCTATTGCATACTAGATGGCGCTACAACTATTTGTTTAAACTTTCCATTCAACATGAATTTCGATTTTGATAGTGATAGTGTCAAAGATATTAATCGAAAGAGATAAATTATAACACTATCGCTGTGTTATGTAATTCTTATGACAGTTAGATAGCTATTCTAAATAAGTCTAGTAGTCACGTACTTAGGTAGTAGCCTAGTAGCCTACGTACTATTTATTATTAGGTATATAGGTAAGCATCTACATATCTAATATCTCTATCAATGTCAAAATAATAAAATTATCTATCTTGCTTACATAGTGGTGAACTGTCTGATAGAACAGTAGGTTGAAATAAAATCCATAAATTTACCATCAGGTGGTCTGTTGGCTCGTCTGCCACTGTAGGCAATAAAAAAAAAATCACTAACAAAATGCAATCCTGTATTGTCAACGACACTATAGAACCACACGACTGTGGTGTCGTTGACAATACAGGAATGCAATAGGTACATTGCTACTAGATTTTGTTCCTAATAGGTAGATTTATAAAACAAATTCAACTTAGAAACTTATATTGATTTAATTTCGTACTTTTAATTTGGTTAAAACCCGGTTTCCACCGATGCAAAATACTTCGTAATGTTTCTGAGTCACCCAGTGAATGACTGGTAGTCTGCCTATGCATATTTATGTAATACTAGCTGACCCGGCGAACTTCGTTTCGCCTAACAGTTGATCAACATTACTTTGTTTTTCTAAAATAAAAGATTTTTTTTTTATTACATCAGCTACCTGCCAATAAAAGTCCCGTCAAAATCGGTCCAGCCATTTCAGAGATTAGCCGGAACAGACAGACAGACAAAAATTGAAAAAATGTTATTTTGGTGTATGTACCGTATATATTTATTCATATACCTACATGTAGTAAAAACGGTTATTTCAATATTACAAACAGACACTTCAATTTTATTATATGTATAGATTATAAGAATTAGCGTCCGCTGCTAGATATATCTACCTATAGGTTCTGAGCCGGCTTCATCTATTAATTGCCAGTGCCTTTATCTCGCCATTCCTTTTTGCTCCGTCTTGTTAGAGGCCAGCCCTTGCTACGTCTTTCGGTCTGTGGCCGCCATTTCAGAACTTTCTCACCATAACGACCATCAATTCTCGCCAGCCATATCGCCAGCAATGAATTTAGTTCTAACGTTTGGTCATTTAGATGTCGACACCCACCTACTTTAAAATTTAAAGTAGATTATTAATTCAAAAGGAAAAAAATAAAAATACGCTGCCCGGTGTCGGCGAACTTAAAGCACGTAGGCGTTGTCTGAAAATAGTCTATTATTAGTTATAAACGGTATGTCTGACTAAACTCGTTTATTGAATAGAATTCTCAATTATATCGTTCGTATAAGGAATGCTGACGTCAGCAATAAAGAAACAGCACGCTATTATTTGATTCTAGTGAAATATCTAGTCGATATTAAAGTAGACCTGTTTGCTACACATTTGTTAACACAGAATTATTAATATAAATTCTGTGTTTGTTACTCTTACAAGTAAAACGTTGAAATGTCAATTTTATTTTAGATTTCCGCGGCGCGGTTTTACCTGCATCTTTGCTTACTGCTATGCCCTCATCGCCAGTAGCGTGATGTTACATAGCCTATATATAACCTTCCTCGAGAACTGGGTTCTCATACGCAAAAAAAAATTTCAAAAACCGACTTGTAAGAATAATTCGCTTTGTAGGGATAACTGGCACAACTGGCTGGCGTGGCGAAGTATCATCTCATCTTCACCAGCCAAAGTCATCACTATCTAGGAAACTTGCGTATTTTCCTTTGAGTGTTATTTGAATAAAAAGTCTGTATGACGTTAGAAGGGATCGTGTGCAAGTCCAAAGATTTCATTTCCTTTGTGTGTTGGCAGCGGCTGGCGAAGGGATCTGGAACACTGCCAAGAGAGCTCCTTAGATTATAGTGGATATCAGCATAATAAATGAAGAAAGGGAATGTAGGTACATTTATCATTTTATCCTATTGTATCTTGTATCATACGCAGGCCATAAATCACATAATTGGTATCAGCGTTTTATTGGAATAATTCTAAACTTACCGTGTGGTAGGTGAAATTTCTCTTAATATGCCAAAGCATAGGTACAAATTATGTTGGGCCCCAGAATACTATTCTTGAGAATGTAAGCGATATTGTCCATAACACTGATCAAACAGTCCATAAACAGCCAATTCGGTCTAATTCCTGGAGTCTCATTCCAAATACTAAATACAAAATACTTGAGATATCTTTAAAGAATTATATAGCCTTAAGTTAAAGTTATCTGCCTGAAAAAGTACTCACCCCTTTGCTGTGTTTGACTTCAATATATACGACATAATTTTAACAAAAAAAATCGACTTTAGACAGGAAGGAAACCAAAAAGTAAAAAAAAATTGCATATTTAAGAATTATTTTGTTTTCTTCTCATGGATGCCATTGTCGGAACTAGACCAAGGACCACACGATAAGCACCAGCTTGCAAATAAAAAAAGAACTTCCAACTTTTTTTTGGAGTTGGTTATAAACTCCACAGCAATCATTATTCCTCGCTTGCTTGTGTTTTCTCTACATGATTCTTACCCATTGTTTAAAAAAAAATCTGTGTCAGGTGTTGTATATGAACAACTTACAAACAAGCAAAATATAGTTATTAATAAAAAACAAAAGCCCACCTGTCTAACAAACTGAAAAGGAAGAAACACATTTTTTTCTTGCCGAGCGTAACGAAAAAAATGTACTTTGCAATATTGTACACCTTTAGTCACTTCCAAAATTAATACGAATCTAATGACACCTCTTAAGTTAAAATCTATTAAGCCGTTTAGGCTGTATTTAGTATGGGTCCAGTTGCCTCCTTACCCTTAGAGTGTGCCAAAGAAATATATACATATATACCTATATACATATGCTCAAAAAACACTACCCTCCTTAACTTTGACAGTCGGGCATAAATAGTACGATGAAGAAACTGAGTGACACTGCGATCAATCATAATCATGTCTCCCTTGTTGGTTGATGTCCCTTAGGTTGTTATTGTTATAACCCTACACAACGTGAGGTCATTATAGATGACATCTACGAGGGCTGCTATTTATATATCTGAAATAAAATAAAATAACTATCATCGACTATCAAATATGGTTTTATTGCTTATCAAAATATTCGCCGTGATGATCGATGCACTTTTGCATTCGGTGAAACCAGTTTTCATAGCACTTTTCCAATCGGAACGCGGTATCTCCAAAACATGATTTTTGAATTGCTTCAATGGCTTTTTCTTGGGTTAAAAATCGTTGACTAAGTAATTTTTTCTTTACGGTTTGGATTAAAAAGAAGTCGTTGGGTGCCAAATCGGGGCTATATGGCGTACTAGCTTTCCGCAGCGCGGTTTCACCCGCGACTTTAGTTACTGCTCTGCTCTCGTCGCCAATAGCGTGATATTACATAACCTATTACATACCTTACCTATTACATATTTTCCTCGAGAACTGGGTTATCATACGCAAAAATTCAATTTCAAATCCGACTTTCATTTCGAACAAACAAACAAACAAACTCGTCCGCTTATATATCAGTATAGATGGCTCGTCCACCGTTTCACCCTCCAAATATCGGGTCATTTCACTCGAAGTGAGACAGCTGGCATTGTTGTGATGGAGAATGATTCTGCGTTGTGGATCGTTCTACCTAATTTCTGTAAAGACTTCTAACAAATGGTCGCGTGGTCCTTTCCGAATTAACAGATTTAGGATTTTTTAGTGGTACTGTAGCCACGTGTCCATCTATACCAAAAAACAGGCGACCATTTGTTTCAAAGTGCTTTTTGCACTACCAAAACCAAAACCAAAACCAAAAATTTTTTTATTTACTACAAGGATTTTTTTTTAGATAGTGTGGATCTATTCTTTTAAGTTTGAAAAAACCTGTATTAGAAAAGACCCCTCTCTTTTCTGTACATCACTATGACTGTAGTTATAAAATGTATCTTAATTAATAACAAAAGTACATGCTTTAAATACTAAGTAGGTATAAACTTATATCATTACTTACATACTGTAATTTTGCGAACATAACAAAAAATAAAATAAAGTCGCACAGATACAATTTACCTACAATGAACTTGTGTAAATAGTAGTGTTCTGCTGTAATATCAATAACCAATTATCTTTTCCTTTTCTATTATCTATTTATTTATTTATTTATTTATTTTTATTATATGTAGTTTTTTGCTAATATATTTAATAGTATTTAGTTGTTATATAATAGTTTTTCTATGGTTTCGTAATTTTGTAATTTTAACCAATTTGTTACTTTCTTTTTTCATGCCATGTAAGTTAGGAAAGAAATATTTAAAATGCACTAGCAACTTTGGCTTATTCCGTTTATCCACCCTAAAAAAGCCACCCTAAGGAGAATACTCGGAAACGCGTGTCCTTCTATCCACCCTGAACGGGGTGGATAACCGTAATTCATATAATATGTTTCTTCCGATTTTTTACCCCAAGTACAGTTGAATCAAATTATCTTTTAAGTTTTAATTTAATATTTATTGTTAAGCGAATAACATAAAATAGTCTTAAAATCTAAATTGTAGGTACATGGTACTATAAGATAGAAAGCCGAAGCGGGGCTGGTGGTTTTTTATAAATTTTGCAACATGTCCAGAAAATGACCAACGCTTATTTCATTATTGAGTAGACGTAGTTGCGTATCCTGGATAAATTCGTCCCTTTTAATGTATATTTGAGGTGAGAAAAAGGGAAGAAACATATTATATGAATTACGGTTATCCACCCCGTTCAGGGTGGATAGAAGACACGCGTTTCCGAGTATTCTCCTTAGGGTGGCTTTTTTAGGGTGGATAAACGGAATAAGCCGCAACTTTTGTTGGGTTCGGCTCATGTTGAAATACCCAAATATCATATATCAATACATAAATCCAGAATTCATCACCTGTGTAGATATTATAAAGAGCTTTTGATAAACCACGATTGTATTTTTTCATCATTTTATGCACTAATCGATACTAGCTTCATTTTGATCTATTGTCAAGTTGTGTGGAATCCATTTATCTAACGCAAACAAACTTTTTTTGCAGCCAAGTGTTCGTGTAATATCTTATGTATAGTCGTCATACTAATGCCAAAGGACGCCTCTATCTCTCGATATGTAACATAATGATCTTGCGTTATTAGTTCACACACTGCGTCAATGTTTCGTGGCACAACAATTGATTTAGGCCGACCATCTTTAATTTCGTCCGTGAGCATACGACGTCCACGACTAAACTTACTTAACTAGTGACATACAGTGGTCTTCTATGGTGCTTGATCCCCAAAAGTCAAACTAGTTGATCGATGTACTGTTGAGTTAGATAACTTCGAAAATCATAATTAATCATCGCACGAATTTTTTTGAAATCGCGTTGCACAATGAAAACAATTGACAGTCGGATGAAACAAACTGCATTCTACAGCCAAAGAGTTCCATTTTCAAATGTAATAATTACTTTTTAAATATTATTTATGTATTGGTCAGTTTCGGATTCTTAAATAGCAGCCTTATACGTATTTATTTATTAGATCATGCTACGTAATCACTTCGAGGCGAAAATAAGTATATTCACGGCATAGCTTGTAGTTTATTGTATAATTATATGTCCACACGTGTCGATTAGAAGGACAGGCATTTTTTAAACAAAGAAATACATAGGTCTATCTCGTGGTGTCATATTAATGAGACAAAATCCTGAGACCACCTCAAAGCAATGAACAAAGTTATTGACATCTAATATTATTGGTTCACCATTATCACGAACAAGACAAACAGAAGCACCGTGGAGTAAACAACTGTCAACTCCATCTTCGCTACAAAAAAAAATGCATTTATTTACAGCCAATGGCCCAGCGAATTGATTAATGGTACTACTGACAAAAAGGCATTCTCCTCTACTGCAAATGTTTTTTAACGGACTGTTTACCAATAGGAAATTACAAGCAATTACCAAAAACTGCTGTGACTGTGGTCTAGAGTAGAGAATCAGAATCTTCTTGCGCACTGGTTTCTTCTTACAACCTACCCAATCTGTCGAATAATATCAATCAGGTTTGGTAGGTAGTGAATTATGATATACGAGTACGTTGTCCAATACGAATAAGTCTATAATTATTTAAGGAAAATAGGCATATTTTCATCATTCATCATTCTAAATAAAATAAAGCACATAATTTTTTAAGTTTTTATTTAAAAATAAATTATCGTAGTACAACTTGCACCAATAACAACAAAATTTTGGTTTGAACAACTTGAAACCGTAACGTTCGCTCAAAGCATGTATCAACTAATTATTATTATATTGCGCTCTACAATTACAAAATTATATACTACAAGGTGCAATAATTTGACCTAGGATAAGTATTATTTTGTATTTTCGTCGTGTAAACCTCCACTTACATGTTCTAACATAAATTCATCCTCACTGATGTTACCAACCATACCAACTAATATAACCGCGGCTTTGTCGTGTTTAGCAACGTTATATGCAATGAAAGGCTTTCTATCTTGATAGATGGACCATCAACATTAAAGCATAAATCACACGTTATTAGATAAAATAAAATAAAACAGAGTAACACAATCCATGCGCCATGTTAACGCTATAACAAAATGAGTATTTCCGTACAATATTATTTGATTGTGTCAAAAATTATACAGGATAACTATAATACAATAGAAAACGTCCGTTTCTAATTGTCATGCTCAAAATTCAGTTAAGCGAAGCGTGGAAGTTTTGCAAAATGCGTTTTTTGTAAGAAAACGTTTTCAGTTTCAGTCGCTTTCTGAGTAGCAAAATGTATTACAACTATTAATATTTGCCTAAAATCACATAGCAGACACACAATAAAAAACAATTATAATTATTTCACCTAGGATCATCGTTACCTAACCTCTTTTCTCTAAGTAAAATTGTAAAGTAAACCGTATTGCTTACAATTTGACCTAATTCTATTTATTGTAGACGACATTCGCTTATAAAAATTTAATTATTATTGAAATATTTAAATATAAAAGGTTGGCTATAGGCAATTCCATAAAGGTTTACAAGTACCTAATAATTTACATTGACATTCAAAATTCACTGAAGATTAGGATACTGGAAAATTAAAGTATATTAATAGTATTGAATGTCATCAAGAATATTTCGCAAACATCGATTTCATCGACGTGCGACGCCAAACATCTTAACAAAGTAATAAATTATACATATAATATCGTGTATCAGATTTCACTCATCATTCACTTAACGATAGATTAAAATATACAAGATAGGGCCTGAAAAGGTTATCGGCAGATTACATTTTAATTGACTGCATAACGATAATTTCAGTATTCACTTATTTATTGCCGTGACAATAAAACTCTTTACCTACAAAATAGTCAATTTGGTTATATACAATTTAAAAGCCTACAGTTAAATATTGACAGTCAGGTGAACCCGTGAACCCAATATTGGGTACAATCCAAAATTAGGGCACGTGAGCTGCAACTGGGTTAATGGTAGTTTATGAATTTGAAATGATGATAAACAGTCTCTGAAAGGTTTGGCGTTGATAAAAGTGTGCATCTACTTTATTTCAATTATCTTTACTAAGATAACAGATTTGACAGTTATTTAGAGATTTTAAAATGTCGCTCTGTTTCAAACATCCATTTTGATGACACTGATAGTTGTATTAGATTCAGCTTTATTTTGTAAAACCAAGAGACTGGGTATCGTGGAAAATCATACACTATCATTGAAAATAGCTCAGTATCTTTATAATTAGAAAAGTAAAATGACTAAAATTATAGCGAACACATTGTACTATGATAGGAGGCTTAAGTTCATTATCACACGTCACTGCTCAGTTAAAATAATACTTCGTTGCTTTCATAAGTTGAAAGGCTAAGTTGAAGCAGAACTTGGTAATTCTGCCTTGATAAAGAATCACACATGTTTTAGGAAAATGGGTCTTAAGTTAGATACGTTTTCAACTGTTTTTCTGTAGCAAATTTCATAAACTTACTGCGTTCTTCAAACTCGACTAAACTGTTCTACAAAATTTTCCTACTAATGCTTTCAAAGACCTCGTGTATATTTATTTATGAATTAAATTTTACTACTACCCTTGAGGACCTTTTAAAGAGTCATAAACAAAAATTTAAGCGGATCAAAATATTATTCTAATCCCGTCGTTACGTTAATTGGTGGCGTGCGATATTATGTTTGGACCTACACCAATTTCCTTGAACTCGTAAATCATCATGTGTTTTTTTAGGTGTTGAACTTGGCTGTCATCCAATTTGGAAGTGGAAATTACGAAGTTCTCGTAAAATATTTGTAGCTGCCACAGGTTGACCGTAAATGATAATAATGTAGATCTATATATTGAAAGGGTATGTGGAAAATTCGAGAATGTCATTTGACATGATGAAAGATCAGTATCACGATCGTTTTGGCTTTTTTTCAATGAACAAAACAAGTATCGAGTTTCACAATCAAGACGAGGCAGGTCACCAATTTACTAGAAATTGCTTAAAATCTCTTTTAGCCATACTCAGTAAAATTTGCGTTCATAACTGATTCTAGACCTATGTATGAATATGGATATTGACCCCATATTCCTGTTTAACGCTGTCATGAGGAACATAAGCATATTGACTCTTACGCAATGAACCAATGATGTCTACATGTTTTGATCTTATCAAAGCAATAAAGTTCACCAAATAAAATATATCCGCACAGTTTCGCTTACATACATAGTCGACGTGAAACCTACATTTAAGCGCCACCTTGCATTATTCTAGCTGTTTGTACATGTCCTCTATCTGGGGTTTGAAGTAGCTTCTTATTTCTGGACGTTTCGCCTTCATTGTCGGTGTTAGTAGGCCGTTTTGTACTGAGAATGGGTCCGGGTGTAGGTAGATGTCTTTTACCTGTGCAGGAGAGATCATATTAATACAATAAAAGTAGTTCATCGCGTTATTTCTCGTTTGATTGTTCAAGCTGTTGGTTAAAATTTTATCGAAGTAATAAAATTAATCTACCATTTTTGAAAGTTAAAAGATAGAAAGCGAAATATTAAAACTTGGTGGTTTATCATCTTTATCGACATCTG
Source organism: Parascotia fuliginaria (assembly GCA_963082885.1). Taxonomy (NCBI): domain Eukaryota; kingdom Metazoa; phylum Arthropoda; class Insecta; order Lepidoptera; family Erebidae; genus Parascotia; species Parascotia fuliginaria. The sequence goes on from OY720187.1 coordinate 10,131,064, forward strand.
GTATAAGAATTCAGCTGCTAAAAATAGGCCTCTATATCCATTTCCAAAGGGACCGATAGTAAGTAAGAAGTATAAATATTACTTTTCAATAATATACTTACGAAATAAAAACAAGGAAAAAATATATTTGTTTTAGCTATTACTTATGATCGATAGAAGGTAAGGCCCGTTTCTATTTATAATCTTTTATCTATTTCCTATTTTGATTGTGAAAAATAAAAAGATTTATCTTGTCCCTGAACAGTTTTCAGTTTTTATAATGCTGTCAATGTATTTATTTTAAGAATCGATAAGATAAATATAGGTATTTCGAAAATGACTTCCTTGTTTTATTAATAAAATAGGTACCTATGTAACGTGCAATATTATTAGATAATAGGAAGTTAAGCGATAACCGAAGAAGAAGTAATTATCGTATTCGAAAACGTCAGCATTATTGTCACAACATATAATTGTGTCAAATGTCGTTAAAACAAACAGATGCAGATTTGATTATTGTGTAAATGTACCGTATACTACATTTACACAATAATCACATTTTACTATATCTATCATATCACTGACTTACTTCTGTTCTTCAGTCAATGATTGGCAGTTATTGGATTTATTAAAGCTGATAACATTTTTGATTATGTTAATACGTATTATCATGTTTTTGTGGAATCAGTGTTACAGCATCTAATTACACACACTCTTACGTAAAACTATAAAGCTTAGTGCTTAAATTTCTTATCAATTTGAAGAGTAGTTTTTAGCGATAATTTAAGATAACTATCATTTTATTTTAGAATTCTTTGTAAATTATCTAATATAAATATACTTCCAATACCGTATACAATAAAATATTATGTGTTATCGGACAGTCGGATAATTTCAGGAAATTCTGCATTTATAGACTTTTAGGTATCTACGAGTTTAAAAATACTGATTTAAACCTAACTAGTGAACAGTTTGTTTAAATTACTATATTTTAACATTATTTTACAACGCTACCAGAAAAATGCCCTGCTCAAGAGACGAACAAAAATATAAAGCAAACTTCTGTGTAATACAAATCTACCACTCCTGGCCTTCACTGACTTCCTACTATCAGCATGCAGTCACATTAACCCACATTGAGTAAGCGTGGCCAGCAATGCTCATTCAAGTAGACTTTTCTCTGCAGTTGGATAATAGCTGGCTGTTTATAATAAAAGCCTAATATGTATAATGTTACCTGTTCAAAAGTCTTAAGTCCCGCTGTCCGTCCCCACTGCTGCATGTCGTCCAGTATGATCTTCTTGATGCGAGGATCTTCGCAAAGAGCCGAGAACGTTCCCTTGATACCGTTCTCTAGCGCCCAACACTTTATAACGTCTACATCGGGAACTACTACCGCTACTACGCACGACTGGAATAAATAAAGGAAGCTCTTAAAAAAAGTAACCTAAAAGCTAAAACTAGATAGATTTTGAGGATTTTATATCATAAAACTACAGTCGTTATAAAATATATATAAGTAATAAATATTTATAATCTTTCGAATTGCTTAAACGGAAACTGCTTTTGCCGAAAAGATAAAACGATTAAAACTCTGAAGAAATATTATTTGTTATAAGTTTATAAATTAACTATATTATGAGCATGACACTTCAAAATAATTTCTCGACCTACTTACAACTGCTAAACAAAAATTATCCTTCAGTTGATCTTTACCACCAAATCATGGTTGAGATGTATATAAATATTTTTGTTTACTGTCAACCACATTTTTAGATCTTATTTGTCCTTCTACATTCTATTTGAATCTGTTCGTGTATTTACTTCTGTCATTTTAGTACGTTATGATGATAATACCTCCATATCGATTTCGATGACCAAATTCTACTTATTGGTGTGTCCTCACATGGCTGACAATATATCTGTTTCTTGCCATAAATGTTCGAGAGCAGTAATCACACGTTAGAATGCCATTTACGTAGTTGAATTTAATAGCGAAAGGAGGTTCACTTTCTTGATAAATTTACTTGTCTCAGCAGTTTGTATTATATTATGCTCATTGAAAACATAAATTATTGCCAATAAATAACACAAATAGAAGAGGTCCAAGGACCTTGAGCTACACTAATCAAATTTATTTCGAAACTTTGAAATAAATCATTTTACTAAATTAAAACGAAGAATGATTCAGACAAAGTGTACAAATATTAAGTTAATCTTTTTGTAAATATGTTAAAACTTTGTCACTTTGTCAAACAACACGTCAACGGAATTAAACATCCAGTGATGAATGAAAACATGCAACAAACATTTTACCTTCAAAGACTCGCCGTGCACGAAAACTTGTTCAACGTATTGACTTCTTATGTAAATGTTTTCTATTTTTTCAGGAACTATGTATTCGCCTTGTGATAACTTGAAGATGTGTTTTCTTCTGTCGATGATCTTTAAGGTGCCATTCTAGTAATAAAAGTACAATACATTATTTATTATGACACAAAAGATGATAAAGACTCAGGATCGGTCAAAGTGGAGATACTTAAGAAAGGGTTACGTTCAAAAATTTACGTCTTTTGGCTAAAACAACGGTGACAAAAAAAAAATGTATACGAAACTTGATAAAAAGACGCGAGGATCGGGTTAGGACTGTCATTATTTATGCTTTCTAATAATAAATGTCTAAGAAATGCGGTGTAATCATCTTATACCCAGTAAATTCTAAATTCTTTGTTCAGCATGTCATTATAAAACATTTCCATTATCATTCCACAGTTTGACAGGTACCATCTGTAAGAATGAGAAGAATGTCGTCCATTTTTATATCTGGTTCATGAAAATCAAGTAGATGCGTCAAGTAGATGCGTCAAGGACATATTTTTAGAAGACGTAAAATGTTACTAATAAAATTGTTTTATTGTGACCGCACTACATCTGCCAAGCGAGGTTATTACCACAGTAATATTTTTAAGAGGAAACTTCAGTTCCCACAAACAAAAATATCCAATATCCATTTGGCATGCGTGGTACTGAGAAGCATTTAAAAAGTTTTAGCGTTCATAAAGTCTACATAAGACGTTCTGGAGAAGATGGTCCACATTTTTAAAAGTAATCGTATTTTTTTAAAATGGGTCGAGCAATAAAATGGCTAGATAATTTGATAAATCTGTGATCAATCAGCAAACGAGTAACCGTTTTCTAAACCCATAGAATTTCATGCCTCAAAGAAAGTAAGTTAAACCGTTTATCGATCCCGGTTACCTTACTATCCTATCTATGAAAATCGACTTATTACAATTTAAGGCAGATTAGGAACTAGATCGACTGTTAATATCAATGTACATCAGTAGCGAAGAGGCACTTTTTCGAGGAGGGAAGCCGGTGGGACTAAAATACTTTGAGTTTCGGAAGGCCCGTTAGACTTTGAGTAGTAACTCAAGCAGTGATAGGTATAAGGAGGTCAGGGCATACTTTAAAAGGGAAGCCGGCAGGAATAGTGTTATATAGAAGCTTCGCCACTGATGTACATACTGATGGGTACATCAGTATGTAATAATTGATGACGACTGCAAAACCTAATTATTTTTTTTTTATTGCCTACAGTGGCAGACGAGCCAACAGCCCACCTGATGGTAAGTGGTAACTGTCGCTCATAGACTTCTGCAATGCCAGGGGCTCTGCGAAGCCGCTGCCTACCGTGATATTAATGCTCTCTTTAAACCTCGTTTGAAGAAGGACATGTCATAGCGCTCGGGAAACACCGCAGCTGGTAGTTCGTTCCAGAGCCTGCACGTACGTGGGAGAAATGAACGCTGAAAACGAACCGTGCTAGACGAGATCGTGTCCAGGTAGCATGGATGAACTTTGCTGCGATGTCGAGTGGTGCGATGATAGAAAGGAGACGATGGCACCAAGTCAAACAGTTCCTCAGAGCACTCCCCGTTGAACATACGATAGAGCACGCATAGAGAGCCAAAGTCCCTCCGCTGCTCCAGTGACTCCAATTTGTCTGTGAGATTGGGATCGTCGACGATTCGAACAGTTCGCCGTTGGAGGGAGTCAAGTGGGTCGAGCTGGTATTTGGGGGCTCCTGCCCACAGGTGAGAACAGTACTCCACGTGCGGTCGGACTTGTGCTTTGTATAGCACAAGCCGTTGAGATGACGTAAAGTACCGTCTGGCTCTGTTCAGGACGCCCAGCTTTTTGCTCGCCAGTTTGGCTTTGTCTTCCAAATGACTCCCGAATTGGACCTTGCTGGATATTTGAACGCCGAGGATCTCAATGTCATCGGAGATACGGAGAGAAACTCCTTGGAACTGAGGCGCTATAACAAAAGGGTCCTTCTTCGCAGTGAACGCGCATACTTGTGTCTTCGTGGGGTTGAAATGAACTAAGTTCTTCTCACCCCATTCGAGAGCCCGCCCGAGAGAGCCCTCAACTTCAGACACAAGTTGTAACCGTCTCTCATGCACGGAGCTCCGAGGGACATTCTGTTGGCTAGTGTACCGCGCGTCACCCGTGCTGTCATCTTACTTAAAGACTTTTTATATTTGACGCTTTATTTAGTTTAAAATAATTAACAAAACTCCTTATTACAATTTATATCTTCAACATTTCAACCAAAAGACATTCACTGCGGGATATAGGTTTTCCTCAAGCACCCCATTCACCTGTCTATACAGAGCAAATGTAGTAGCAAGAGAACATAATATTAACAATACTAGGTAATAAATACTGAGTACACTCACCGGCAACCATTTGCCGACGTCCCCGGTGTGATGCCATCCATCTTGATCGATGACTTCGCGAGTTTTCTCGGGTTCCTTGAAGTAACCCTTGAACACATTTGCACCCTGTACACACACCTCGCCCTGTCCTTGAGACGCGTAGTACTCCATTTCCGGCACGTCCACTAACTAGAACAAAATAAAGAAAATACTTTTTAAAGCGCCTAAAAGTTATTTAGAGCAATAGGATAGATTCTAGTGACAGCTAAAATATTTAGTTCTCGGAGTAAATACAAGAGGCACTGTACATTTGTCAAATATAATTACGCTATCATTGAAGAGACAAAGCTACTCGTAAGTCGTAACTTGAAAGACGACAATTTGTCGCGACGCCGTAAGTTTTGCACACAGAGATGCAAACGTAAAGCAGCGTAGTTAGACACAGTGCTTAAGTGTAAAACTTTTTTAGTATTCAAGTAGTTAAGTAAAGGCATAATATTAATTTAACCGCCGCGCTATTTAAGTCGGCATGTCGCGGAGACATATCACCCAAAATGTACGTGCTATGTGTAAATGCCGCAATCGACGTCGGCTGAAATCGTGCGGGACACAAGTTTCGTATCGGGCGACTGTCGAGGGACATAATCAGGACGCATGACGCTTTGTATTCCGGGGCTTTGTCGCTCGGGAGTCTCGGTAGTGTGATAAAAGTAGCAAAGACATAGCACGTAAATTTTAGCTGATATATCGCCGCGACATGTCGTCTAATGTCCTTTGCGCCTTTAAACATTATTCTCTCACAATGTTTTTCTTCAGTGAACCTTCGAACTTTAAAAATACACAGATATTGGAAATGAATGAATATCAACGTCAATGAAATCAACGATTAAAGCTGAGCAAAAATATCTTAACCCTTTCATTGACATTTATGTAGACACAATAGATGTTTTATTGTCATTACGGCCATATCTGTTTACTGTCCTGGCAAGTCTTAGAAAAAATAGTTACAGAAATCGGCAAAACTGATCTGTCTAAATTAGAGAAATATTATTACGTTTAACGAAATATAAATGTGGTTGTCATCGTTTATCGTAAGCGATGAAGATTGATTAATTTGTTAAGTGGCTTGAGATAAATTTAAATAAGAACACCACGCAAATGCATACAAATAAATACTAATTAAACGGCAATACTTAAAATGCCGTGTTTCTCGAGTTTCATGGTTGTTTGTTAGTGTTGAGTCAGACGTTTTGGCAGCTGCCAATAATTGCAATTGATGTTTCAACGAGCGACTAATGAATTGGCTTAATACTTCCTGTTACGTTGATTAAAATACCTATATCTAAACATAGATGTTATTTCCGGCTTACAGAAATATGATTATAAGCCGGAAAAAAGATAAAATGTTATTCTACGTTGGCACTAAAAATCAGAAATGAAATTGTTTTATTTTTGTAATTTCGCTCAATGTTTAGGATTTATAAAACCTCTCACATAATCATTCAAAATCATTTGTTTAACTGTATATACAGTACTTTCTTCACAAGAAGTATTAGAAGCTAGCTACTAATCACCAACATAACAACAGCTATAAACATTTCTTGAATAAGGCTCTGTTATCCTTAATTTAAGTAAGGCGCCTTAAAAACCTATCATTATTGGTAATATCGTGATCATATTTGAGTTCCTGTCTATTCTTATTTACACATAATCACAATTCTTTAAGTTTAAAAATTTCAATATTTTATCGTACCTTCAGCAGAAGGAGGCTAGAGACAAATACATCGGCAGAAAAATAAGATGCTCTGCTGTTGCCACAAAGTTTAAAATCACATAATAGTATTACTCATTTTATATCACTTTTTCCATCAACTGTGTGATACACTTACTCGTATTGTTTCAGCTTACCTTCACTTTACAACAAGCGACGGGAGGTCCGACATGTTCAGGCACGTGGTCGCCCTGAACTGTCAGGGTAACTGGCGCCGTACACTCTGTTTGACCATAGCCTTCTACGATCTGAAGCAAAACACATGTTAAATTAATTATAATTCGTTAAGAATTATAATCTGTTTTCATCGAAGAGATTTCTATGAGGATTTTTAGAAGTTGAAAAATACCTACTTTAGGAATGTGAAGAGTCAAGATTTTGCATAAAGTATTAAGGGACTTCGCTAATATTACACAAAGTGTCTACCAAATGTATGATTCTGTTATACATATTTAAAAACATGCATGCTAAATGTAGTTAAAAATAGTAAGAGGATCTTGGGGTAAAACAGCCAAAAAAAGATCGTTCAGTGATTCACCCCATGGGCCTAATATTTCGTGGTGTGAAAGAGGAACGACCTCTAATAGCAATACAGCAGGATATCTAAAATTACATCTATAAATAAAATCCTAATAAGCAGTTATTTACTTACGGATTAAGATTTTATAATTATAAATAAACAATGAAAACGTCCGTCAACATTTATGCGCATCATAATTTCAAAACGGTACTAAAAATAATAACTTCATAGTATTAAATTCGACAATGAGCTCAAATACGCTGTTAGTGAGAACCATTGACAGTTATAATAAGAGGACATTAACGCAAATCGTACCGTTATGCGGAAATAAGCTTATTTTAAATTAATTTAGTTAAACAAAAGATTAACTGCAAACTGAAAAATTTAGGGTCATTCACTTTAAAGTGGGCGTGGTTATTAAACCAAATCAAGAAGTGCCTCTCACTGTGACTCAGAATACAACAATAGAAGTAAATGAGTTTGTTATAAAGACTGAGATGATCTAGATAGATAACATAAACGCTTTGGCATCCAATGTATCTTTGGATGCAGTGAGCGTAATAAACTCTGAAACAAGCAACCAGCAAAGTAAGTACGTTCACCGAAGTAAATACGAAATATTGACTCCATTGTTATGTTTCAAATATAATATTATTCCGGCTCGTTGCTGATATCAAAGAGATATGATATAAAATAAAAGTAAAGCCGCTACCGAAATAACTGAGAGTGTTGGCGGTGTTCCATACGGCTGGATAGTATTTGATATGAGCAAACACATTGATATTATAATCTATGTTAAAATCTCACAGAAGACAAATGAATGAGAAGGCTGAATTTGAATGGAATTGTGGAGTGAAAATAAACTAGCGTAATCTCTGGGCGGATTTATTCTACGTCAAAGAGGACCGAAGAAATTTATTTAATGATTTTTGTATGAGTCTACTTCCTTCTTCTGTATTAACTATAGCAATACATCGTAAAATATAATATCTATAATTCACATTAAGGGAAGTAGGACAAAGCAACGAGACTTTCAAAAGCCGCCCAGTGATAACATTTTTCCGCTTAAGTTCTATTCAATTTCAGCAAGTTTGATTTTATATTACACTAATTGTTTGATTGAATTCTAGTAGTGCAATCCCGCAACCTATTGCAAGAAGTGGCTTCCATTACTAAGGAAAGTACAGCAAGTAGCATTTTAGTAAATAAATATTTTTTTAGGGTTAACTACCTAGTTGTTTCAAAAATGTTGTATTAGTATAATTTAAGCCAGAACACTATCCATTGTTATTCATTTTATTAAGCGTCTACTTTACTCAATTTTGAAACAGCCTTTTCGACCTTTAAATGTCGACGAAATTTGATATAAATAATTTGACGATGATGGTGCGCAAACGGTGGATGAAAAGTGACTACATCTGGGAATAGCATATGCTTAGCAGTGGACCGGTTTTTGGCTGAATGATAATGACAATTTTAAACAACAACAGATACATACCAAACATCCTAACGCGCATCTGGAGAAGGTGAGTACGTTGCCGGCGAGCGGGGCGGAACCAACCACCATGATCCTTAGGCGACCGCCCATGCCTTCACGTACTTTACGAAACACCAGCTTATCCCAGATGGAGTCACTGCGAACTATGCCTCTGAAAATATCCAGACATATCAATCAAATAGACGCATTTTGTTCCAACATAAAACAGAAGAAAGCAGCTGTCAAATTGAAACTTATAATGGGGTAGTTAGTAAAAAGATGTATGGTTTCGGGTCAAAGTAGAATTGGGAGTGTGGCTCACAAAAAATACAGTATTGTTACATTTTTTTAACGTCAACAGCAAAGCCAGCATTAACATTCATACAAATGAATCAAATAGGTAATTATAAAGTGGATTCCTGAATAAAATAAATTAAAAATAATTTTAAAAGCACATTATTTTGACAAAATGATAATGGATATAATGTATGTAAAATTACCTTTTTAGCTCAGATTCTTTGGCCGACAGCGCCATATTGAATAATAGCTTCTTTATCTTCGAGTTAGATATCTCTGACTGGGCTCTATCATAAAGTCTATTTAGCAGTCTTGGTACGGCGGGCATCATTGTCGGCTTTAATGCAACGAGGTCATCACCTAACCGTCGGATATCACCGCTATAGAATCCAACGGCTCCTCCTACCATATATAGAGCATTCTAGAATGGAAAAACGGTATATTTTATTAATGAAAAACATACTTTGAAACAATTGTACGTGGTTAAGGTAGGCAAAAATGACTGTCTAATATTATCGTCACATTAAATACCATAAAAAAATAATTAGTATCATAAAATAAAATCCAAAATTAGTTATCTATGCGTACATTATCACACATTTTTCAAAACAAAATAAAGTATTAATTACGCTTTTAATAGTTAGTGGACCGATTTTTAAATACTCTAATAAGACCATAATCATAATCAGCCCAATTTTTGCCATCTTGGCCGGTGGTGAGCTGCTCTCATCTATCGGTTGCCCGCCACCCTATGCATAGAACATGAATTAATCTTTATCGTAAATAGGTGGGTACGTACCTCGCAACACCGCTCCAGCATATGCGCGAGTGGCAGGAAGGAGATCATGACGTCACTCTTCATGGGCCGGTGCTCGCCGAGCTGCATGATCACGCTGCACATCGACGCGACCACGTTCTCGTGCGTCAGCATCACACCCTTAGGCATGCCTGTTGTACCAGATGTGTAGCAGATAGTGCATACACTGTCTGGTTTAGGAGGCTATAAATATAGAAAATAATTTCAGATTTACATTTTTCAAATTATACTTCAGTAATACGAAGTTATTTTAGACGAAATGTTTTAAAAGGCTGGTGAACTTGTGTAGGGTATTTAATTTATTAACGAGTAAGCAAGTCAATTGAGCACGGATTCAATCGACTGCTTGCCATCAGGGTAATAAGCCTGTGAGTATTGACGTGCATTCATAGCTAGACATAAGTGAAAGTTGGATTTAAACCGTATCCGTATTTGCAAGCAATAAAAAGATTTATAAATCAAATCACATATACAAAATAATAGTCCCGAATAATAATAAAGAACAAGAAACATCAAAAATAAAACTCACGAGACAAGGGTGGTCTTTTTGAGCGCCTTGTATTTCAACGTCGCTGAACTTAAGAATATCGACTCCCCGACTCTTTGCTCTTTGATGTGTGGAAGGCGAGACTTCCTTGATAGTGATCAGTTTCCTTAAGCACTTCGGTGACTGATCAAGAAGCAAATTCGCTTTTTTGTCATCCTCACAAATAACTACTGTCATTTCAGCTATAACAATAAACAGGAAATATTTCAGTCCATGTTCCATGCAAGAGTTCAGATAATAAATGATAACGTTATATTACATAAACACACTTACTTTGATTAACAATGAAGGCACATGCATTAGCTCCTAGAGTGTCGTACAAGGGGACAATAACCATTGAATAGCAGTAAGCAGCCTGCTCTGTCATTATCCATTCTGCGCAGTTCTGTGAATAAATACCTGAAAAAATAAAACAACATTTTTATTATAAGAAAAACTACCTGCTTTCAAAAAAACTTGTAAAGAAACTTACCGACAAATGTGTTTTGACCTGGGACTAAACCTTGGCATATAAGACCTGAACCGAAGTTTTTAGCTCGTAGCAACGTTTCATTGTACGTCTGCCACACATAAGGCTTGTTTGGTCCCTCGCGCCATCCAAGGCAGTTGCCATTATCTGCAACGAAATTAACATAATGGTTACAGTATTTGTATTTATTATGTAATTCGTCAATAAAATCTGTCTGAACGTTCAACTTAAGTGCGAAACATTCCATGCGAAAACTAGCTTAGGTACTTAATTAAACTTTTATTTTTAATGGGGCATTAGGTAAGTACAAACTTACAAAGTTCTAGTATCTTGCGAGGACAAAAAATAGGGAAAATAAAAAAGCTACTGTCCCGACTACTCCAGTGGCACAAATTACATTTAACTGTATCCTGGAAACCAGTTCGTGAATAACGTTAACAATATTTTGTAATACTCAGGTATTATCGTATTTATCGTTAACGAGCGGAAATGTGGAGTGAAATGAGGTGGGTCGTACAATTTGCACCTTGGGGCACTCCCAGGCTGGCAATTGCGTGCGTATCACTCTAGGACTATGAACGCACGCAATTCAAGCCATAAGTTATAAATAAATACTGCAGAGCCTTACAGGTACAATGAATAGTAAATTTACAACCATTTGACTTTCTCGGTTTCAACCGAGAAAGAATTCTAGGAATACATTTTGCAGTATGCAGGAAAAAGAGACAATAAAATTGTACACTTACTTGATTCCTTGACGCCCCTTCGGAACGTTTCAAAAAGTGTGCGTGTATCCTCATGAAGGTAACGAAGGTAACGACCATTTTTCGCGTCTTTGTAGAACTTTGATACACGAACCATTTCATGCCCCTGTAACAAAACATATTTATGATTTATTTGAGTCTCATTAATACACAAATAGCTCTAATATTATATTTAAATATATCAGTAGATCATCAGCATTATTGAATCATAGTGGAGGGCATTGCACTATATGATTATTAATGCAACTATTATCAAGTATTACGTCATTGAATAATGATGTAACTTTGAAGACAAAGAAATTTCTTCGTAGTATGAAGACAATCTGTTTGGTGTCATCGTACTGAATCCTTGCAACATACGACTAACTAATCATCTTTAATCTTATTAACAGAGGCACAACTATAGGATTATTACGACAGCACAGATATCTTAATGAGTAAAACATATCACTCTAAACAATAAACTAAACCTTAATACAAACATCGTAGGAAATTTCGTATACGAGTATAATACAGAGATTATTATAGTAATGTCGATTTAGATTCAAGAAGCTTGTGTATTTATCGTGTTTACTACAACTTCTGCGCACTGAATCTGTTAACTACAACTTTATGTTGTCGTATTTAGCCGTAAATTATTTCAATAATTCGATATTCTAGGTCAATATACACAGGTAAGTGCACTATGTCAAACTCACTAAACTTCTATGCAAATGCGACTCCGTTAACCTAATGACATAGTTGGCCCACTAACTCCGAATCTTGAATCTGTACGGAGCACTTTTACATGTTACGGTATATTATTATAACAGTTTGCACAATGATAAATGGAACACTGAACGGGTCAAAGACTCTTGTGAGAAAAACAGTTCGACAATTGAATTGAGAAGCCGTAAAATGTTATATCATTAAGTCAAATCGGTATGTAATTTGATTGAATTTTTAGGCCATAAATCTGATTTACCGTTTTGAAATTATTCTGCTAAATGTTTTAAAAATGGCTACTATTTTAGTTCCCACATTACGTTCATTGTATGATAAATAGCTACTGCTACTCACTTACTATAGATATATTAGTGCGTTGTGTTATCCCAAATTCTTATTATAAGCTGTTAACTGTACAGAATAGAACTATAAACCTGTGCGAATAAGTAGCAGACATAACGTTATTATTACTTTGAACTGTCACAAGAGGCCGGCAAAATTCGCGGCTTAATGAGAAGCGATTTGTATCTAGAAAACAAATAATAAGGTAGCGAAAATAATTCAAAGAGTAAGGATGATCCTTAAGTAAATGGAAATTATGAAAAATAAAACGTAAGTGTAAAAGACTTCAAGCAACTTGATCTTGAATTTAATATACAAGGTCAAAAGAAAATTGGTCGCGCGATGCTAACTGAAAAATGTGCCGGTTTTGTGACCGCGTATTTATAACAAAACGACGTGTGACACACACAACCGTTCTCTTTGCTATTTCACGGGATCGGTTTGTATGATGACAATTTTAGATATTAGACTTGTTGTACTCTCACATTCACAACTTATCGTAATTAAATTATGTAGGACTATAAATTGTTGTATTGGTAAGGTGACTTTAAAGATATTTAAAAGTACTTCTCTAACATTTTTCTAGAAAGAACTTCTGCATATTATGTTGATAAATTTACGCTACCTTATATTTAGAGACAGACTGATTGATTGCGAATGTCGTATATTTTTTTACGGAATGTTGCCAATTACTCTTACATAACAAATAGTTCTCTCGTTATAATTATCAAGTTTACCTCAGGGAAAATACGCGAACATTGTCTTGAACATTTATTTTTGATGTAGCATGACATTGACCAATAAAAAAGGTAATTCGTCACAAAAATATTCTATAAATAGTACAGGAAAGCCCTGATGAGGGCGTGACGGGACACTACCCGAGTTTTCTTGGCAAACATGACGTCTCCAAAATAGTTGACATTGTAGACAAGTATATATAGCTCGTAGGCATTTCCGCGTAAATCTTCTCTAGTAAAATGTCAGCGGTCTAGTGCAAAAACTGGGTAAATGCCGATTAATAAAATTATAATATAGGTACCTACCTATAATGTTGGTAGTGACATATGTTTTTCGAATGTGACGATATGCGCCGAGAGGGTAATTACGAGTACGTAGTCTTTTTATTTTTGTTGTATAACTAAATTGTTACAAATTTATTTACGGCTCGGCCAATTATATATAAATGTTAAAAACCTCGTTGTTTCACGTTTTCTTCAGTCTACCTACTAATGTTGTGATTGTAGCACATCACGACTATTACCTACATTTACTGCGGTCATATTTATCTACTTATTTAGACACATGTTTAAAGTATGTCATTAAACTCAAAGTAGTGAATATTTTGTTTGTAAAATCATGAAAGTAAAACCGTGACATGGTGTCATTCTGACACGTTGACTTATATATTATATGATTGTAGCTTTACCCAGCTACCTCATAATTTTAATTACCGCAGCTAAATTCAGTAAACAATCAATATTATGCAACCACTAAACAGCATATACCTACGTAATGTAAGACAACGAATGACTTCAATTACGACTCGTAACCATTTCTATCAAATATGTAAACAACTTAAATAGAAAGGGTAAATTTATACGACTGATATATATATTTGAGGTATTCCATTCGTATTCGTGAAACAATTGCGCGCTGGATTCAGAAGCGAGCAGTTTGCCAATTTTAAAGCTTTTAACACGTTAATTATAGATATACCACATATAAATAATTTTCGCTAATGCATCCACTTTACTAATCGTATATTATACAAAATCACTTTAATTAGCGATCAGTGTAACGTTACTCACTTAGTTGTAATAAGAAAAAAACAAAAACCTGGCACGCGACCAACCATGTCACGAGATAATAATGATTAATTACTTCTCAATACTTGTGAACTATGCCGTACTTCAATATACAATACTATGAATGTAACATTTGCATTGCACCCAAGCCCTATTTGTAGTTCCCGTGCCTTATGAAAAACTATTTTATTCTTATGAAAAACTATTTTATTCATATAGTAGGTACGATATCATAGTACAACAACGTTTGTCTACACACAGCAAGATCTATCAACCAAAAAGCAGAAGCTTATCGGTCCAAGTTTAAAACGAGTAAATATTATAGGGAGTCAGCATTATGAGTGCCTGTAGTTTTACAGATGTTGAAACATCTTATAGCATTTCATCATATTAATTGTTCATAATATAAACAAGCTAAGAATTAAACACATACGTACCATTGTACGTATGTGTTTAATTAAACTCGGAAACCAGACCGATTTTCGGGATAAAAAGTATATAATAGTATAATATCCTATGTCTGACTTTGGCATCAAATCTATCTATATACCAATTTTTATCGAAATGGTAGTAACAAACAAACTTACACACACACACATCCAGAAACTTTCGCATTTATACTATTAGTAGGTTTACTTAGTAGGATTTTATTCATTGCCTTTCCTAAATGATAATAATTTCAATCCAGTTCCGCAGTCATTTGGAGGCTAAAGCCAAGTTGGCATCCAATAAGCTCGGTGTGCTCAACAGGGCGAAGCGGTACTTCAGTGCGGGGCAAAGACTATTGCTTTACAAAGCTCAAGTTCGTCCCCACATGGTGTACTGCTGCCATCTTTGGGCGGAAGCACCCGGATGCCAGCTTGACCCCTTGACGCGGTCCAAGGGCGTGCTGTAAGAGTTGTCGACAATCCCAGGCTAACAGGCGGTATTGAATCACTAGGCTTAAGGAGAGACGTTGCCTCCTTATGTGTATTCTATCGCCTGTACAATGGGCTGTGTTCTGAGGAATTGTTTAGGATGGTGCCAACTGCAACTTTTTATCATCGCACCTCCCGCCATCGGCTAGGAGTTCATCCTCACACCTTAGAACCTCTTAGATCCCGTACAGTGAGGTTTCAGAGAAACTTTCTCCATCGTACGATAAGGTTGTGGAATGAGCTCCCCATCGAGGTTTTCTCGAGAGACTACAACATGGAGTTCTTCAAGAAAGGAGTTAAAAGGTTTTTAACACGGTCGGCAACGCGCTAGTGATGCTCCTGGTGTTGCAAGCGTCCATAGGCTACGGTAACTGCTTACCATCAGGCGGGCTTGCTGTTTGTCACCTTAGACGTATAAAAAAAAAAAAATCTGTAAAATCAAATTATAAAAGTGAATGTAGTAATTTTATGGTAGGTTATCATTGCGCTCGTTAACATGAATTTGGCGTTCTTTGAGAGTAATAGAGATTCTAGTTATAAGTACCAACATTTTATTAGTTCTACTGTTTAAATCATTCAGTAGAACTTTCCTGTTTCTTGTTCTATTTAAACCAGACAAAGAAGTGATAGATAATGTTCCTATAAATCAATAAAGAAACGACTTTGCTGTAACTACTGTTCTCTAAACAGAAACGCTTGAAATTCTTGCAAAATTGCTGTGATTGTAGAACGAATAATATGACTTGACGTGTATGCATTTGGAGGCATAGATTCTCAAGTTAATGCTCTCCTTATTGTAAAGAATAGACAGCAAGCATAATAACCATTCATTCTATGAATTGAGTTTGAAAGATAAACACGGGTCATCAATAAAGCTTTATACATGTAGTGTTTGTTAATTTACATGTGGTTACATGTGTTGTAGAGGTACGCTTTGTTAGGTTGGCAAATTCATTGCGTATTCATTGGGTGGGTACTGAATGTGTATGCGGTCAGACCTATCAGAAAACAAGAGTGCTTTTACACACAAAGCTATTCTTAGATACTTTATTAAATTTCATAAGTTTATGGCTGTATAAATTTTACAATATCGTATTTAAATGATGACGTCTGTCGTAAATTTGGCGGTAATACGAGAGAAACGTCAGGTGTTGAAAACGTAACAATCATTTTCGTAACAGAGACGTGACTTACTGGCTCGCTTGGCCCAACATAGAAAAAAGTTTTCTCGGTAAAGCTTTCACCAAACATATTCCACTAGTAAAATTATTATTATTATATTATATTATTAAATTCTTTCGAAAAGATTCTCTATTTTAGTTTTAAATGTTAAAAATTAAAAGCCTTAACGAAAATGTTATGTACTAGTATCTACGAGTATGTACTTACATTTTTACTTGCACTTGCACTCGACTGAATATTTTAATAGATATTTTATTTCCATTAAAATGTTGCGTATAGTGCAGTGCGTGCGTATTTATTGAACCAGTACAATTCACGGACAGTAAAATTCGGGTTATCTTAGTTTAGATACACATGAAAATAAACGTCGTACCATTACAATAACATCTCCGGCGCAATGAATCTTTGAGCAATAATACTAATGGGTTCTATTCATGTTGCAACGCATAAATAAAATCATAGGTGCATAATAATATAAATAATTGGACGACTCTATTCAACAAAGCTACTACGTACTAATAATTTTATGACATATTCATACCTTAGGTGAGGCATATACTTTGACTGAACCTAAAGTTGCAGTTAATAGACTATGACAAATACATTTAGTCATAAAAATATGTACTATATAGCTCTGCGCGAGTGAATGACGGTTATATCTCTGTTTACATTGACGATTTTTTATACAAACTTCCATTCCCTATTTCAACCCTTTTAAGCCATTTTTTCGCCTATATAATATAGCCTATACCCATTTTCATCAAAATCGGTTCAGTGGTTTAAGCGTAAAAGCGTAACGGACAGACAGACAGAGTTACTTTCGCATTTATAATATTGGTATAGATTATATGTCTGGTGCCCGAAACGAAACAATTATAGCATTAGGCAGGCATACATTTTAGTAGGTAACGTATATGTGAGAAATGTTATTTTATTAATACATGGCTTTGCCCGAGCGTAAAATATGTTTTGTCGTATCCCTCGGGAACCAAACCGATATTCGGGATAAAAAGTATCCTATGTCCGTCTCCGGCACCGAATCTAATAACATACCAGTTTTCATCGAAATCGGTCGGCAAACACACATACACATACATTAATATTATTACACAAACTTTCGCATGTATAATACTAATATATTAATATTATAACAGGATAGGTTTTTACACTCCTACCCACATTTTATGATAAGCCCTAAAACTGAATTTAAATAATATAAAAAAACTTCAATTAAAAAAAATGATGTGAAAAATAATATTATGTCCTCTAAAAACTGTTCTTAATATTTAGAATGGACTGAGGGAACACAAAAAAAATCAGGATTCGGGTAAAAAGTAAAATGCGTCTTACAATATTATGTTTTCTCACGATACAAAATGTCAACACATCAAAGAAATTGGTCGCCACTTCCTCGTGATTAATGTGCTATTTATTTCCCAGCATTAGTAAAACTATTTGTAAAGCCTAAGGTCACCTGTTTAGTGATTTTTTTACAAATTACTTCGATGTTTAGTTTTTATGTTTTAGTACCTACTTACTTTAATATTTCAGTGTGCTTATTTAAATGGACTATAAAAAATATAAATAACGGCGGCATTTGAGAATCCTTCCGGTTAAATAGGCCAGCGTCTTTATGTTTTTCATTGATAAAATTAATATGTGTTTTATATTGCTCTCAAATAAATATACAGCTCACCTATATTTTATTTAGGTAAAGGCCGCCGTAATAACTATCTTATATTTTTACTACAAGGACCGTAAAGTGTTTATGAAGATAGTAGTAGATTAGTTTCTGATTTTGTGACAAAATATTAGCTTGTAAACCATTTAATTTGGAGAAATAACACCTGTCGGCGTAAAATCTTATATTCGCAAACATATAGTCCGAAATAGGTCTACTACTGTAGGTACTAACGAGTAACTGAACTAAGAGTTGAAGTAGTAGTAATAATAACCCAAATGTCTTACTTATTATTATGTTTATCTTATTTAAATTCTAAATAGATTTTTTAAATTTTCTATTTCTAATTGTTAAGAAAAGTCCCAAAGAACTCTGAATATTCGATACATATGATTATAAACAAGACTTAATTTTTATTAGAATTTGTACTCTTAAATCTATCAATTTTATTACACCTCATTCAATTTATTCTACATAGGTATACGAAAATATTGATAACCTGAATAAACATATTTATTTAGGTCATTAAAATGACTATCAATGGTTTGTGTGTATGAGAAGATTAATGAATTTTGAAGTGGCAAAGGAGGTATGTCTGGATCGCAGAAAATGGTGTTCCATAGTCTCTGCTTACCCCATTAATGGGAAACAGGCGTGAAGTTATGTATGTATGTATTCAGTTAATCAATATTTTGCAGAGTAAACAAAATATATTCTTAATAATTTGAAATAGAATAGCACCCACCTCTTATAAAGTAAAAAGTTATTTCTACAATTCTACAGGAAGCCAATACTAATTATACGTTTTCTAGAATTTATTAGCTGCATTTATCTCGGCATTTTTTAGACTAATCTGATGTTTCTATTTTGAATCATATATTATCACACGTATCTGTGGTAGTGGGACTACAAAATGATCTGAATCTAAATGTTACGGAGCTTTGCCAACTGTCGGGGCGTGAGCAACATCTAACAATGTCCTGACCTTTACAGAACGTATTAATTTAACTTTACATTTTACTGATTTTTATTATTAATTGTATTTTAAATAATTAAAAATCTTATCAATTCCTATAATTTTTTAAAAATGTTTCTAATTTGTCATTGTTGTATAACACACAAAACTAGATAATAACAAACGAGCTTTCGTAAAACATTTTAACTTATTATAAATGCACGCGTAAGTAATGTAAAAACTCGGCAGAACTGAAAATATATTGAACACTCCACTCACTTTTATACAATCCGATTGATCAGAAACACTAATAGGAGGTCGTATGGGAGCAACACCGATGCAGCAATCACAGCACGCCATAGTTATAACTTAAATCACTTTATCACACAATAAAATGCACCGATTTAAAACGTTTTTAATTGCGCAATCATTGCCGATCTTTTAATAGGTTAAATCGGTTCACAAGTTTGCATTAAGTTCACTTCACTTTCCAAAGATTGTAGATATATCCTTGTAGAAATAGTTCCGGTTAAACGTCTTAGCCAAGACACTTTGACGCAGTTTGCGAGGTGTCTCGTCACTTTCGCTAGAATTTCGGGTACTGACAGCAGAGCAGCGGGCAGGACTGCTCGTGGTACAATGAGTTAAAAATATCGCTCGAAGATGCGCTCTGCCAACTCTAGACCGTCGACAGTTGGTATTAGGACAACTTGAACTTTGATACCGTAATATAAAGGAAAACCCTAACCCTATCGTCATCATTTTATATAGATTTTTCAATTTAGAGACTTTGTTCGTTAATCGACAGATCTCATATTTTTATTATTTAAAACTACTATTTTTAAAACAGATTTACTGAATTAATCATACTTTTCTATTTACAGGTGGGTTACGTAGTGTTTTATCATCGTTTGGTTACAAATTGATTATCGATCATCGACCTCATCAACAATTCATAACACCGAAACAAAGGTACAGGTTATCAGTGAAATTGTAATCTATATATATAATAATTTTAAACAAAAAAAACGACTTCAAACGGGAAGGAAACTTAAAAGTTAAAAACAAGTTTACTTAGCGGAAAGTCATTCGTATTTTGACATAGTTAATCAGAAATGATTAAATAAGTATTTTATAATTTTGAAGTTGGTGCCAAGTAAAACAATAACTAGGTAACTATAGGTATTATCAATCCTAATTTGCTATTGTAGTAAGGTTCTTATAGTATTGCCTCCATTACGGCGGCTGGGAATGGGGTTGGGGAAGGAAATGAGAGAAGTGAGGAAAGAGGACGGGGAAAATTGGGCTTCTAGCGCTCTCACTCACCGAACGAAACGCAGTAGTACGGATACTACTACTCTTACGTCGATCTTTTATAAGAGGGTAGTACTTTCCTGGTCGATCCGGGCCATTCATGCTGAAACCAGCGTGGATCTACTACCGTGGTAACAATATGATAAAGAAAGTTTCAAGATATCATTAAAAGGTGTGTTAGTAACAGCGTATTAAATAACATAACATGACATTGAAAATATAAAATACATTGCTATTTTAAATTTTCTGATTAACTAAATCAACATACGAATTACTTTGTGCTTAGTAAAATTCTGTTTTACTTTTTAGTTTCCTTCCTGTTTGAAGGCGGTTTTTTAATTAAAAATATTTTAACTTAACAAATAGAGCATTTTATTAGTTCATAAAAAGTTACTGTATTGATATGATACAGTTATAGTCATCCTTTTCTTTATGAAATCCGGTATAATTTGGAAACGCAATCTCAAGTGAAAATATAAAGGAACACATGTGCTATTTTCGTGTCATGTGTACGTGACCATAATTATCAGCAGCGAGAGCGTGTGCCGGTTATGTAGACGGTATTTGTTACGCAAACAATTGTCACTATGTTTCGTACTGTACCTAATGCCATTCCATCCTGAGCGTCACAAACATTTCTATGTTATAAGCTAGGTACTATTGCCAATAGAAACGGACGAGTGGAGCTGACTTACAAATACACGTAACAAACCGCTACTTGTGAACATCTAAAGCCGCCTGTTGCCATCATGTACTTAGAAATATCCAACATACAGGCTCGTATATATTTAGAAGCATCTCGGTAGCGAGTCCACATAGGATTCAAAAAATGAACTTTCTGCCAATTCACTCCAAATGTAAGTTCTGGTAATTTGTAGTCATTCATTGTGACCTAGTACAGAAGTTGTCTTATAACAAAATACAAACGGCAATATTACAAGACTAATCAGAGAAAGTCAGTATGGCAGTTGTCTTATGTCAGAAGCACCCCAGTCGGGCGTTTACCTCTTATTAGTTCTATGTGTAAAATGTCATACATTGCCATTAGATGTATTGTTGCTTACAAAGTAAGAATATTTTCTTCAACATTGTGATCATAAAGACTATTCAAAACTGCCACATGACAGACATATGGTAGACATTTATCAACATTTACTAATGTTTAAAGCAAGTTTAAAGGAACTTGAGTATTGACACATTATTCAGGCCTGCCAGTGTCTTATTGCTGCCAAATCGTGTCACGAAGCAGTGCATTGTAATGTACAATAATAAATGCATCGCAACTATTATACAATAGAATAGTAAATAGTAAAAGAATATAATTATTTTGAATGTTTTTGTCAATACGACATTCATAATACCTATCTATATTAAGAGCAATACAATACAAAAATGCATGAAAAATACGCAACATATAGGCAGTTTACAGATTTAACAGTACCTCCTTATTTTTTTTATTATTATATCGGTACTTTATATCGCTTTAACTACTCTTTTTAGTAGAGCTCGTTATAATACCTACCTACATTTAAATATTGCGAGTTTTCGGGTCGATTGCTTCATTATTTTATCGTTAATAAAACTGTCTCGTTAGAACTGTTACGTAAGTTATTTATTAATAAAAAGGCCAATTATGTACAAAAGAGTACAAAATGAGATCCTATACGCCATCAATTCTCTGGAATGTCGATCCGTCCGTCTGGCTGGAATCGATTTATTACATAGATGCAATCGGTCTGAAGACACAGACACTAGAGTGTTCCATAGAATAGGTACATAACACGTATACATATCCGTGAATATCTGTGACAAACTAATGGAGGTAACATTCATTTCCTAACAGGCCATGCAATCAGGCAGAATATTGAAAATAATAAATTAAACAAATTAGTCAAAAAGTACGATGGTTATTTTTCATCCACTTGGAAAGCCTCTTATGTGACCGAAAAACTCAAGAAATGTAGATATTGGACACCGTCTTTTACCACCATAAAGTTATTTTAGAAGAACTTGTCTTAATAATATGACAA
Organism: Parascotia fuliginaria; assembly: GCA_963082885.1. NCBI lineage: Eukaryota > Metazoa > Arthropoda > Insecta > Lepidoptera > Erebidae > Parascotia > Parascotia fuliginaria. The sequence continues at coordinate 10,153,360 of OY720187.1, forward strand.
TTACACATCCTATTGGTATAGTACGAAATACGATCACAATAATTTGTTGTCATACAGTACAGATAGATTAGTTTCCTATTAAACTCTCTTGATCTTTTCATACGCTTTGTAGGGTGCGCTCTGTTTATTATTCTATGGTTTTACCTAGTCCACAATGTAGGCTGCTTATTGTTTCAGACTATAGCTGTGCTTATAGCAAAAAGGACATTTGACGTCACGTCTATTACAATAAATCAAACTCACTGATTCAAGGAGACTCTGTTCGTGGAGTGTGACGAGAGGCTTCTCGGGCTTTGGCCTCGTACTGAGGTAGAATGCAGAGGCAGCCGCCACGCCAGTCAGCGCGAGCGCACCGGCAGAACCCCCAACCATCCATAGGTATTGATCGATCTCGCTTACTGAAATAACAAATAAAATAAAAATTAATATAATAGTTTGTATGTTTTTGCTGCACTTTATAAGACGTATATAGGTTCTTAAAAACATACGTAATTTAATTAATAATTTCTAATTTTGTTCTCAGGTAGGTATTATAACATGTGGTTTCGATTTAAATAATTATTATAACACTCAAAGAAGATATCAAAATCTGGACCCGACTTTTTATTCCTCTGGCAACATTTTCCTGTACAATTTCAGAATGACATTTTGATTGTAGCCAGTACCTATGTATATTAAATACCTATGTATTATACTTACTTAATATTTGCGTATAGTTAAAAAAAACTTTCGTGTTTTCTTAAAATAATTAGGTAAGTAATTTTTATGAACAACAATGACCCAGAGGCGTATGATTAATAAATCGTTAAAGCCAAGTAAGGATTGAATTATAGTGATGATAAAAGCAGTTCAATAAATCTTAACAAAAGAGCTATCTGTACGTCTGGTACTTTCGATAATGACCCACCTGGTTACGGCCTTACTTGTCAATCTCGACATCGCTAATGAAGATTGAACAATTTTTAAAAAATAAAAAAGATTTCTTTTGCGGAAGAAAGAAGCAGTCAGTAAAGGACGTTTTTAATTATAACCACACGACATTTAAAAAGTATGAGACTCTTTTTATTATGCGATGTAAGTACTACAATGATTTTTCTTAGATGATTATTGTTCGCTTATTTTTACCTTACGGCGGCATTATGATCCTCCACACAAGGAAATGTCAATAAAACAACTTTCATGCAACCAAGCCACTTGTAGTTCCTGAACTATAAACCGTGCGCAGTCTAGCCAGTTTAGAAAGTGGAAACTGGGGAGCGCGTGCGCACACATCGCATTAGCGCATAGATTTCTCGGGATTCTCTCGCGCTTTCCACTGACATACTTTTACGTCAATATTTACGGCGCAGTATAAACAAGTTGTTTGATGCATTTCAAGTAATCCTACAAATATTATAAATGCGAAAGTTTGTGTGTGTGTATGTGTATTCCCGAAAATCGGCCTAGTTCCCGAGGTATACAAAACGTATCTTACGTGCGGACGAAGCCGTAGGGCGCAGTTAGTAGTAACATATTTCGAGGACAGTAATAGGTATGTTTATATTTTATCAGTTTAAAATATTCGCATTTTATTACTGCGTTCAAAATACAAAATTAGGGACAGGGCTACACAAATCGCAAAAGTCAATGTCGTAATCAACGTTTCAATCATTAGAAGGGCTCAAATAATTTGAAGGCAACGTTTAAGGTCGCATTGTTGGCCTCGATACCGTGTCGCTTGTACAACTAAAGGTACTCGTCGATTTCAAAAGTTAGAACCTTGGTGATCTAATTTCCCCTCATTGAGCATTCAAAGGGCGTAACAAGCATGACGGCCCTTGAAGAGGCCCTTAGTCTTCCATTATATCAAACCTATAATCTGATTCCTTTATTCTATACAAAGGTAGTACCTTCAGATCAATGTTTTGCTAATCATGAAAAAATATAGGCAGCACTGGCAGACAATGCTTCACAGTACCTCAATCCTTTTGTACTTAATAAATATTCATTATATTATTATTATTATGATTAATAATGTAATATAGTAATCATCGTTTAAAAAACATATTATTTACATTTTAATTGAGTTGTACACCATTAATTTATTGAAATAATAAGCGGTTAAACTTACAACTGTTGCATTGGTTCCACCAGATAGTCTTTTCCCGTGTATTTGCTTCAGTCTTTTTATTTTCAGTCTTCTTTAGTTTTTTCTGTATTTTGTGACACTTTTCCTTAACACTAAACTCAGTCTTGGCAGCACTCATATTGTTCACTTTGTCTTTTTTAACTTGAAAACCAAATTTTCCGCTTCCCATATTTTTAGTTTATCACATAACGTTCACGGAACCACTGTGCGTCTCAGCACATTATCTTTTCCATTGACGCCTAGGGCATGATATGCGTCGGCTGAATTACTTAAAATGGTAAAATTATTACTCTACAATATAACTACACAGTCGCCACTCGAGTGTCGTAAAAATATTCGATATCGAATTATTTTGTTGCGGAATGAAACGGAATCCATAAAACTAAAAGGTTTTATAGAGTTATCTCGAGGAGGCTTTGGCCTTGTAGGGTTCATTAACTTTTCCCAGTCGATAACTGAAATGTAATCTAGCGTCTGATTCTATCAGGGGCTTATCTATTTTGAGTAACTCCCTTTGAACTGATTAGATGTACTGCGTACATAATTATTCATTACAAATGAGCGTTTATACATTACTAAGTATTATAGTATCGCGTTTACAAGATAGAGATACTGCAATGGTCATTTACGTATGCAATCATGTAAATGAGTGATATATATTTTCTAAATCATTGGAGCGTACGTGACCTCGTAAATATAATTAAATTGAAAATATAATCTGTAACTTGACATTAGATCGATAGTAAGTACCTACGTACTACGTAGTTAGGTTACGTCAATATAAAATGCATCATCGTGTCGTCACTGATTAAGTGCTTAGTGTTATTTGTACGAACCAACTTAATAGGTTATCAAGTAAAGTTGAAATAAATCAGTAAAATATTAAAAGCAAAGAAGTAATAAACTATAAGTGTTTATTTGCATTCACGAGTAATTGCTGATACATGGATGGAATACAGAAGAGGTTGTTAAACAGACCTAAGATTTTATCATGCACAATAAATTCGTCTTTAAACTGTAAAGAAAAACAAAGATAAAACAAATGTCGCTCATAAGGCTATTATTTAAAAGCCGGTATTATGAGTACCAGGCAATTAAACATCATCTCGGTGAATGCCTGCTCTCGCTATTAAACTGACGGTTCAATTACATAGAAGGATCAATGATACATAATCCGAGTGCATTTAAAACTTTATGATCATTACAGCGAAATAGTACACCTAATTGGTTTGAATATTACTCGAGAGGGCATTATGGTATGCAAAAATGCATGCGTAAAGCTCTTGAAATTAAAAACATTAAAATACGTGTTATTACGAATAATAAATAGATACCGCTTTAGCTTAGCCTTTTATCAGCGTAATATGTGAATACATTTTGTTGTAAAATCAACACTCATTATCGTCAGTTTAGGTCTGATCAAAGTGAATATGCTTGGGGAAAGCGTTTAACTAGGAGTGAGAATATCGGCCAAAACGTTAAGAATCTAAATTTATCATACTATCACAACTTTTCACATTTTTTAGAGAGTTTGTAGAAGTAGATTACGCCCACCATATATTAGCTCATCTGTAATCTCAATAAGGTTGGACATCTTCTGGCATTTACTAAGTTTAATTTCAGACTTCAAACTGAGTCAGAGTACCTATTTTGCGACAGAAAAAGAGAATATTATTTTTTATACAACTCAAGAGATTAAACCTGGAACCTGAGTAGCCAAGATTACCTACCAATTATACGTCATCGAAGCAATTCTTTTAATTATGGTTAAAATTATAGGTACTAAATAATAACATTATTATGTACCTACGTAAGTTAGTACCTGACCTACTAATTTATTGACAACAATCAATACACAATTATACCTAACTAGTTTGCTTACTGCTCAGCTCCCATCGCTAGTAGCGTAATGTTATGTAGCCTACCTTCCTGAAGACCTGGGTTATCATACGCAAAATTATTCGAATCCGACTGGTAGTTACAGAGATTAGCGCGTTCACAAACAAACAAACTCTGTCGATTTATATAATAGTATAGATATTAGAGACGCATCTAACGATCTGTTTTACATTCACATACAAATGCTTTTAATCACTGTATTGGATGCGAGAAGGCTCGCTGACCTAGTAATTCGACAGTAACTTCACAGAGATACACACATACCCACATACGTGTAGAAGATAGTACGCATTAGTACCGGCTGGATATGCATTCAACATGAGGGAGATAGTATATTGTTTCTAGATCAAAACAAACAAATATTTTAAATATTCTATGTGCATTACGAGTCAACATGTCGTAATAAATCAACCAAATTTAATTTATTGGTACGAGGGAGCACAAGTATTGAAATGCTACTTAAAATGCTGTAAGGATCACAAAATTATTTATTTACTAATCAAATGCAAGCACATCTTCAATTTTTATCTACAATTTATGGTTTTACTAAGAATGTAATAAATTGCAATAGCTCTCATATGCGAAAACAGATTTCAAAGTTGCAATAAATATTATTTTAAATCTATACTATTATATAAAGCGGACGCATTTGTTTGTTTATTTGTTTGTTTGAATGCGCTAATCTCTGGAACTACCAGTCGGATTAGAACAATTCTTTTTGCGTATGATAGGCTATGTAACATCAACACGACGAAAGCAGAGCAGTAAGCAAAGATGTAGGTAAAACCGCGCCGCGAAAAGCTAGTTATTGATATCTCGTTCCTCGCTTGCTACTTTTTACCCAGTAACAGATTCATTACAAAATCATAAAATATCAGAAACAAATATGTTATTGATTACTCCTTTGGCAACATAAATCATCAAATTATTATTTGGCATGTTGTTAAACGTTTGCCATACATCACTCGACTGAGAGCACACTAAACCAGTACTGAGACCCAAAATAGTGAAGCCAGTTTATATGCGAATTTCGCCACTGGTATTTGTCGCTTTCATGTGACGAATGTTTTGGAAATAATCTCTGTATATGATGACGGCTTTTGCGTCTATAATAACGAACTCACCCACTCAACACGAATAAGATTATATATTAATGTTTGGGTGTGAGAAAAGTCACTCATAAAATATAACACCGTTATAATAATGGTTCATTGTTTAATGTTATAGCTAAAATGATCTAATCTTGTCGTAAAGTTCAGTGCTTACATACCAATAATTCTGGGAATGCTAAGTAACAAATGTTGGAAGCTGTGACACATGATAGAGCGTTAACCCGTTATATAAAAGCAACATAACGGTGGAATAATCACAGTGATTTTAAACTATATACTAGGTCGTGTACTTATTTAGTTGATAACATCAAAAAGTTACACAAAAAATTGCATATATATATTTATCGGATCCTAAAGAGACATGTCATGCTCGATCGAATAAATAATAGATGCGGTTATAGTCAATCTAGGTTACATCTGCGAAAGACCAAATAAAGAAAAGGTAGGTTCTACATATCTTATGAATTTGTTGTTATATTTAAAGAAATATATATAACTGTCACATCTGTAATCAAGGTAAACGGAGGCATATTGTCTCACACCCACAATGGATGACGGTATTGAGTCGCAATGTGATTGGGGGCGAGCCTGTCACCGCTTCTCAGATACATTTCAACGTTGTGGACTATGTTCAGAAAACTTTACTAGAGAGAGAGACTATTCTTTGGAATATTAAAACCAATGAAAACAGGGTGAAATACAAATGGAGTATGGATTAAGAAACTATTAAAGAAAGAAAGAAATGATCTTGCAATTTGTATTGCAATTGTAAGCAGTCAGCGAAGTCCAATAGTAAAAGATACCGCAATATTATTACGGAAATAATTCATCTGATGCATTGACAACCTTTTTAAAAAGACCGGGAATCAAAAGAATGCAACGCGCTGGAAAAACGTTCCAGGGTCAATTTAAAAAGACCGGGCATCAAAAGAATGCAACGCGCTGGAAAAGCGTTCCAGGGTCAATATCGTACGCTCACGGGTTTGAGAGAATGTTGGCTTTGATAGATTACTACATAAGTTTGCTTATTTGAAACAACATTGTCTGCTAACTAGACCATTTTATATTATGCAAAACAATATCATTTATATTTAGAGATCTTGACTTGTAAACTATTTCGTACAATTTAGGCTTCGCTGAAGAAAAACAGCAAAACAAAACTTTAAGAAAAGAAAGAAAGAAAGAAAGAAAAAGTATTTATTTGTGCAAAACACGACGCACATAGAAAATAAAACACAATTTAAAAAAATTGTTACTTTATACCTATTATTTCTTAAATTTTCTTTAACGATCAGTTTTAAACCTTTTTGCTTTAATGAATTGCGTTGTGTACCTACGCGCCAATGAGCTACAGCAATTAACAATAAACTCGATACAACTAATAAAATTGCCAAGTATTGCCGCTATCGGCATATTTGCACCTAACGGTGACTCCCATTTGATCACATTTTGATCTGGTTGACGAAACAATGAAATTACTCGCCTGTCATCAAAACTTGTTATACCGGAGGCCTATTCAAGTGTCGTCCACCTCGTTTATATACTACATTAATAATCTGCACTACTGTCATCAACAGAAACGCCACCAGCCAATAAACTAATCAGAATGTGAGGACAACGGTGACGAACACAATTGCAGTAGGTACGGTACATACATGACACAATGATACGAACAATTTGATAGTGTATATCAGCCACCATTGTAGTATTAGATCGGGCAATAACAAAACCGTAGGTCGATGACCTCGCATCGCAGCGTATTTTGATAAGGTCGCCAATTCGCCATCCGCCTATTTTTTCCGAGAGAATCGCAGTTACAGTTAAAAAGCGCCAAGCGGTCAAACGCGGACCGTTTTAATTACTTCATAGTCACGTACTTGTAGTAAAATTTTACCGTTAATGGAAAGTGATATGACAAACCGGATAATGTTTGATATTGAATCCACATTTTTTACCGACAATCCATGTACAAACAGAGCCAATCGGTTTTTAATTATTTTTGTATTGAGTGATGTGGCTGACTTTAACTTTAACTAAATCAAAATAATCACGTCCTGGTGAAATAAGTTAATAATGTGATTCCTATTTTTATTGCCGTCGTTACAACTAATCAGAATCGAAGTTTAATCGGCACTGCAAATGCACTAGGTACCTATCGCCATTCTATTCGCAATTTGAATCGTGTACTTTCTTTCGCGTACAAATAACATAAATGTTTAACAAACAAAACTACTGACAAGAAAAGCAGGTAATTAATATTATAAATGCGATAGTTTGTGTGTATTATGTATGTGTGTGTGTGTTTGTTACCACTCAGCGCCTTAACGACTGAACCGAAGCCGCAGGGCGCAGCTAGTTGTTTATAATAACGTTTCAGTATTACCTATGTGACTAGACCGTGTTGTGTTCAAGCATCTACTAATTTAAATAACGCGAATATACGGTATATAAAAACTAATTTCATTTGATCTAACCTGGTAGGCCAAATATCCGGAACTATTGAAAAGTCAATGACTGCATTAGTTTTTTTTATCTTGTAAATACCTGCCTTTAACTACGTTATTAATTGAAATATGATTCAAATTTTAAGTTAAGTTCCTACTTCAATATGATATTAGTCCTATCATCATAAAATATGATATAAAAGTGAAATATGTATAACAAACAATTCGCACAAAACATTACGCAAGCAAGTACCAATGTATGTACGAGTACGTAAATGAATGCACTTCCTAGGCGTTGCGGCTGCGCATACAAAATGAGACACCCACGATAAGGTGAGTCACGTCCACACGCGCGCCTCGATCCTACTTTACTATTGTTCATTATGTACGGCTAAACAAAATCATAATACTCTTGTAAAGACTTCATCACTCAAATGACAGAATTCAATGTCTACAGGATGTGTTTACTACTTCTTAGAACGATTGGGACTAATATTAGCATGGCTGAAATGTTGCATCAACTTTGTTAGCCATGGCAACTTAATAATGATTTAATCCTCATCTGTAGGTACTAGGGATTACGACACAGATATTAATTAATCCGTTTATGATTACGAGTAAAATCCTATCAGTTGTAAAAGACCGATGAATTAAAAAGACTGCAGATAAAAAAGCATACAATATTTTGAAGGGTTCGTCAAGCGACGAATGTAATACAGCGTTTAAAAGTTTAAGGCCAAACGTTTCTGTCAGGGGCATGCTTGAACATGAAAAGGGTTTGATGCCTTTTTATACATACTTGTTATACACGTAGTAGTTCCCTTAAATTTGTATACAATAACCTTCGGAATCTAACAAAGTGACACCGGTTCATTTATCATTTATCGTAGTTGGGCCATTGCGATGACTGAACACGATGCAATTTCTTTGGCAGTGCTCAAGGACTATGATATGAATACAATTTAATGGTAATGTAAAAACTTGTTTTTAGTGATTATAATGTGCAATGGCCTATGCAATTATTATATTATCTTGATTTATAGGTGGTTATTAAGTCATTACCAATAATACTGATTTAAAATTGATATGAGTAATTAAGTTTACAAACATGCATTGTAGGGAGACCGTGTATGTTCCTAAGAGACTAGTGGTGCGATTTAAATGTAGAACTCGATGTCTTCTAATATGGCTTCCTAATTGTAACTCACTATTATTAGGTCAAAAACGCATCAGTCAAGTCATGACTATTCCCCCAAAAGTAGTTGAAAATTTCTGTTCCTTTTTCCTCAAATATTGCACGAGTGGGTAGATGTATTCCTTTTTGCCTCCATGAAAGCAGGTGTTACTAACGATCCGACCTCATTTGGCCCTAATGTTGAGCGACCTTTTTCTTTCTCGCTTTAACTTAAGGCGAAGTTTCTAGATATATCTATTAGAGAACAAATCAATCTTCAAGTTCACAGTCATTGTCAAAGGGTTTTATAACTTTTCCACAAAATTCAGAGTTGTTGTAGGTTACACACGTAGGTATATATCAAGTTCGTGGAATATACATGTTAAGTTATATCTACGAGTTTGTATGTATATGTGAACTAAATTATTGCATGAACAGAACAAAGATTCCCTTCAGAGCGTTGGTGACCCACAAACGCACAATGGCTATCAAATTTCTGCCACAGTTAGAGCAAGTCGTGATCACCTCGGGCACGACTACCTATTACTTATTATAATTTTATAGAGAAGCACTCATTTTATATGGCATTAAGTATTTTGGTAGCTTTTTGAACAAAAGTATATTGTATTGGTTAAACTTCAATAAAGTAGAAATTCATGTATGAATGTATGTGGGACATTTTAAGTAGGTAGATATAAAAAATAATAGTGTTTAAAAATTTACATTTGAAGTCATTTTAAAAGTTTATATCGGTATGTTGAGATATTAAGTAAATACAATACCTAAAAAATATGTAAGCACTTAAAACATGTTAAGTTAAAATCAAAATTTGTGTATGGATTCCGTAATCACAGAAACGGCATTTTATTAGTTACAATAAAACTAATCAAGATAACGTAGATGCAATAGATCGCTATATCTTAATTTCATCTGAATACAGTGACCATTTAAGGATACATGAAAAAAGAAAACACAAACAGAATAACACGGCAACAAACATTGCGATAATCGAGCGGCGATAACATACACACTGTCTCCCGGCAAATGTACACTTTACCTATAAAATGTGTAAACACTTTGTATAGTTTCGGATAACGCGAGTCGGTAATCGTTACTTGTATCGTGTGCGTCGTCAAAGCTACCAGGCGAGGCGGTATCGCGGTAAACGCGTGCGCAGGCTTATACGCGCGGCCGTTGCGCCAGCCGTCCGTTGCGACAATGCGCTTCCATGTTGCCGTGTGCTGCCTCCCCCAGTCTCTCCAATTGCCTAGCCACCTCTCTCTTTTGAGCTGTCACGGGTCGGCCCAACGGTAAGCACTCCAGCCGGTCCGCACTTTGCTATCTTTCATCAGTGTTGAAAGCGGTTCATGATTTTACAGGGATGATATTTAAAGTTTACTGGTTTTGAATATTATTATTCGACACAAAACCACTATCGACAATATTGGCATAATATATTGTAATAATTTATAGCCGCTTCAGAAATTTATAATATAAATCGTGTTCTTGCATAAAAATAATAGTCAAGAATATACACGGTATTTAATAAACTGGAATCAGAAACGAAATCGAGTGGATATTGAGTGTAAGTATAATAAAATTGTTATTCAAATCAACTGATTAAATGTGTTCACAGCAACTGAGCTGATGAAAAAAGACTCATTTTATTTGGACATTAAAATCAAATTATTATTAATTGATCAATCAATATCCTATGTACTTAGTAGAATCTTCAACCGACTGAGTTTCGAGTGAGTACTGATAGATTATGCAATTTGCTACATTTCTATACTATATATAAATTAGATTACATTATACCTCATCCTAAGTAATTCAACTGTTTTATTGAAAGTCTAAACTGATTTCCTGAATGTGAAACAGCTAACATAGGAAGATGGAACACATCTACTGTGGACGCAATCACCGAGCAAGTTGTAAAGCCGCTTTATACATTTTGTTTGTTTAGTTTGGGCTAACCACAAGTCTTTAACCGCTATTCAACGTCGTATAACCACGGCACACGGCTAGTTCCAAGTAGTGTTATATATTGTACCTACGTATAGACAATTTGTAGTACCTACAGTAGTAGATATAATGGAGTATTTACGATATTTGCAGAACGCCCCTGAAGAATACGGAAGAGACGTAATGAACAATTAACGTTGACAAGTGCAGCCAATTGATAAACTGACCTTCGTGCAATATAACGTTTTATTATGATAGCTCTATCATAAATTAATATCAAACAGATCTTGAACCAATTTAAAGTGCAATTTTTTCTTTATGCGACTAAGGTGATAAACAAGCATACAGCCCGCCTGATGGTAAGCAGTTACCTTTAGCCTATGAACGCTTGCAACACCAGAAGCTTATCTAGCGCGTTGCCGACCCTGTTAAAAATCTTTTAAGTCCCCCCTGTCTTAAAGAACTCCATGTTGAAGCCTCTCGACAAAAGCCTCGACAGGGAGCTCATTCCACAACCTCATTGTATACACATTTCTTAACTTTAAAGGTACTTCATGGTTTTGTTAGATTTAACTAAACTCTATTACAAAAACTTCCCTTGAAATTAGGTATAATTTCCGATACATTGCATGGAAAACATTAAATACATATCTAACACTTCTTGGTTGCGATTATTATGATTTGCGTACAAACGTGGATCTATTGTGTACTAGCAGTATTTTTTCTAGAGGCGTTGACAAATTAGATGACAAAAGCAGGCTTTCTTTGTGAAACGTAAGTTGTTCTCTTGGGTGTTGTAATACAGGCACCCCTATAATAACTGTTAAAGTTATTGATGAAAAATTGCCAATACTTCTGGTTTTTTGACACCTTTTTTTGCAAAAAGAAAACAAACCTCACCATCATCATTTCAACCGACAAAGAGTCACTGCTAAGTCCCATAAACCTCCTTAAACATCTTCACTTGAAACGGTTTGGAACCGCCCATTTGTGCGAAGGTTTTATATTCTCTATTTACATGGCAAATAGAGCACGAAAGGGCGAATCTAAAGCGAACTTATCAGCTCCAGTGTGTATCTTACAAAAAGTCTCTTCCTATATATAAAACCTTTTGTTATTCCTTAATAAGTCGCACACATCGTCCTACAGATGACCCAAAATTCACAAAAATGCATTAGTTTTGTATTTGTTTACTTTGATCTACCTAAATTAGTGGTAGTTTTGATGGAAAGAATAGCATAGAACAGCAATGAAAATATAAAAAAAAAGAATATAAGTACATCATGGCATAGATAACATCCTGCTATATAGCGATGGTCTAAGTATTATTATTATGGTAGGTACTGAGATTTAACACATTTTTTTTATAAACTTGGACGTCTACGGGACCCTACAAATAAATATGAAATTACATTAAAATAAATAGTTAAGTTACATATTAATTGTAAAATTGTTACATAACGAACATTTGGTGTCTGATAATCATACTTACCTGCAAGATGATTCGCTAATATTTAATCCAAGTTCAGCGGACGATAACATACATTTAAATCAACCTTGTTTAATTTTTTCTTTTTTAATCTTTGAGCATAAAAACAGCAGGTGTGGAACAATAATAGTTTATCTAAACTAATATTATAAAGATAAATGATTAGATTTTCTATATGTTTGTTTGTTTGTTTGTATGTTCCTATTTAACCTAAGATCGAAGTAACCAATTAAAAAAATCTTTTACCTTTAGAAAGCTGCAAATAGAACGGGTAACCAATATATTTTATTTTGTTTAACATATTTTCAATCATAAATTTATAATCATACGGGAATTAACGCGATCATGCATTAGGTATTTACATACCTTATTTTGCTTGACGTTTCGACCAGGTTACACCGGCCGTGGTCACAAGCAGACTGGTGAGGCGATGTCTTATAAATTTATATCATGCAACGCGAAAGTTTAAAAGTAAATATTTTCAATCATTTTTAAAATTTCAATTTTTAAGCGTCTTTGTAAATCTGAATGATGCAATACGATACTATTGCAATGATATTTTCGGTAGCCTCCTGACAATAACAAACACAACAAAAAAAGAATTAACGGAATCGGTCCAGTCGTTCACGCGTGATGCCGTGCCCAAAGGAAATAGTGATTTATTTTTATATAAATAGATATTTCTAATCTCCCATTCTACAAACCCTCTTTCACCTACCTACAGATATCCTCCGTAAACTTTTCACTACTTTCTCCTATTCCCCTCTCCCTTCTTCCCCACTCCTCCAATTCCGCTTCTTCCCTTCCTCCCCCCTCCCCCTACCTCCCCTCTCCTTTCCCCGTCATTTCATTCTCCCTTTTGCTGGCTTCTCCCTCATTTCCGCCTTGCTTCCCCCTCACTTACATCTCCCTTCCCCTACCGTGCCCCATACTTCCCACTCACTTCCTTCTCATCTTTCTCTCATTTTCCCCTCACTACCCCCTCACTTCCCCCTCGCTTTACCCTCACTTCCCCCTCACTTTCCTTTCACTTCCTCCGCACTTCCCCTCACTTCTTCTTCCCTACCCCTCACTGCTCTTTCACACCCCCTCCCTTCCCCCTCTTTTCAATTTTCAAGTCGCTAACTTCAAAAGCAAATATCTTTCCATATAATATTTCATCCCTAATTACGTCCCTCTAAATCCACCCAAATTAAAAAAAAATTAGAAATATTCCAAAACAAAATTTCAAAACTATGAAGAAGTTTCATACAATCGTTTTCATCCCTTTTCAGACCACCCTTAACATTTAGGGGGATGAAAAATAGATGTTGTCCGATTCTCAACTCTAGCCGATATGCACACAAAATTTCACGAAAATCGGTCGAGCCGTTTCGGAGGAGTTCAATAACGTACACCGTGACACGAGAATTTTATATATTAGATATAAGTTTTTCTGATACCAAAAGAATGCAAAAAGAACATATGCAAATAAATATTTGCATATGTTCTTTTTAATGTGACGAACTTTGTCTTTCTATAAGTACGTGGAAGATAACACAATTATACGTGTAAAGCAAACTAAACTAATTGACACTTTTTTATTTGTGCCTGCAATTTCCAACCAAAGGACTCCACGCTCCTGGATGGTAAACAGTTAGTGTGGTCAAGATGTATTGGACACTATTCTACAAGCTATCTCGTCTCAAAGTGCAGACATCATAGACCATTAATACAGATCAGACATGGTGGCCCCCTCTAGTATTTTAGTAGTAGTTATTTTATGTATTTTATGAGAGATAGGGTTTTGTGAGATGCTTTTTCACGCCCCGCTAAAAGACACAGGGTCAAAATTAGAAGAGAACGCATGTGCGTAAAGAGTTCCAGGCTTTAATTGAGCGGCAAAAGTATTAAGTTTAGTTCGAGATCCTTTAGATTCGATTATGAAGGGAAGGCACTTTAGTCACTTACATTTATGTTAAGATTCTTGGAAATAGAGTAAATGAATACACAGTGTAGAAAATTGTGTAACAATAGTAATATTTCTCACCCCATTCAAGTCGTTTGTGGTCAGCAAACACTTTAGTACCTAAGTTAATTAGCAGAAGTCAGAAATGTGTAAATGCGATACCAAATTCTTCATTGCTTTTACTGCGTAATTTGCTAACACCAAAAATTTACCTTATACATAAAACTACATGTTTAACTTATATTTTGTGTTGCAATATAACCAATTTGCGACGTCAACACTAATGCACAATTTCACAATTCTTACGAAACACATAAATATTGACATAAGCATAAACAGTGTCAGTGCAAGTCATATAGACATAGCATAGACTTCGCAAGGGCGTCGAAATAGACCGAACATATTGACAGAATGGACGTTAATTCTTAAAATAATAATACTAAGAGTTTGTCTCATTAGGATTAACATTCTCTGACAAAATTAATATCTCAACGGACAAACTAATAAATAAGCTTTTAAACTGCCTATAAAACAAAACATAAGCCATTATACTTAAATTGTAACGATCTAATATATTGGATTAGCATTTCAGCATCTATCTCACTATTCTATTATCTAGCTAGTAGTGCCTTCAAAATATCTTGAATCACTTTAATTCTCTTGTTGCTAGACCGATGTGTATATTTACTGTATTTTATTTATTTAATGAAAAGGAAACATACAGTACAATAGCTATCTATGTTACAAACTTAACATTAGCATACAAATTAATAAAAGTTTAAGAAATAAAGCGTTATTAAATACATACAGCCAGTTGCAGGAAAGGGCATTAATTACTAATGACATCATTAAAGTGTTAATGTTCCTTTAAACTGTTGCAAGATCAGACATTAACGAAAGATAGTTAATGATCCATTAACTTTAATTGACAATCTGTGAAAACATCCCCTTGCAAGGAATATCTGTTGCACGAAACGTCATTAGGGTCTAATGCGGCATTAGATTTGACATTTGGTTCTTTAAATTTTAATTGGTCGCCGGTGTGGCATTAGTGGTACACATTAAGTATTTTTTTGAGGTTTATTTGTTAACTAACTTGTGTTTATTTGTTAATTAACTAACTAACTGTTACTAGGGAATAAAGAACCGGTGCTCTTCTTGCGTCCCGGGATATTCGGGATTAGTTGTTGAAGGAACTTGTACTTTCGGGACTTTTGGGTATTTTTTCACCCACTGCTGGTATGATTATTTTAATAGGTCTTTCTAAAGATAAAATCAACGTACAACTTTATAAAATATTCTTCGCGGGCGAATGCTCAGTTGAATCGCGCGCACGTATTTTGATTTTTTATTACTTAAAGACATTAATGGTTTGCCGGTAGATACTATTATTTTAATGAGGAAAGTATGTTTGTATGTGAATGTTGGTTTCTAAATAGTCAAACATCTGTGGTTTATCTGCGTAAACACGGGACTTCTAATATCTCCAAAGAAAGTAGGTAATACAATATCACGCCATCGTAGAAGTCAGCTCACAGGTCCACCCCTAAACAGGCAACCGTCCATTTTCGGGACGATTGTCATCACAGAACAAGTACTAAAGCACGACACACATTTAAACAAATGAGGGTGTATGTGTTAAATATATACTTATCTTACTCGAACCTATTTTAATCTGTTCGGGACAGAATGAGCTAGCAAATAAGCCAAAAAAAATTGTTTATCAAAAATTTAATCTAAACAAGTTGACATAAATGCTTGACAGCTATAGATGAGTTTCGTTTCGTTGCTTATCTACATATTTACATTTCGGTTAAATACTAGATGAATTACAACATTTTTTAATATGTGTATACAAAATATTACACACAATAAAAAAATAATTAATTTTATGAGTTTCTTTATAGAATATTTAGTTATAATATTAGTAGTTTATAGAGGTAGGGCATACCGTGATCTAAACAGATCTCGACCGAATTGAGCAGCCCGACTGGGGAAGTACCTCCACCTTATAGAAGACCGCAGTCATAATAACTTTATGTTGTGTTCCTGCGAGTGAGTAAGGTGTCCAGAGCTCATAGGAGGGTTATTGGGTTGACAGTGGGGGGACCGGCGAGTGTTTGAGCCGTCTCCGATCGATATAGGCGCGGCATGTAGGCGCGGCGGTCAGGGAGACCCAGTGAAACGGCTTACCGCTGGCCGCCCGCAGGTTGTAGGATTCCCGAACCTGGGGATCACTTAATCTCCACCCCAGGAGGCTGAATCACCGCCTGTGTAAAGTGCTCAGCGCAGTCGACGTGCCGGAGCAGGAGACCGGGGTGGACCCGTTTGCTGCGCTGGGAGGGGACTGGGGGCCCTTCCGTGCGCCGTGCCTACAAGCCACACAACCTATACTATCGGGGCGGTAAACATCGCGCATTGTTCCTCATACTGTCAGTCCAGCGACCTTCCCCAACCTTGAAACCCCTTTTACCATCATGGCCAGAAAACGTAAAGTAAAATTTTACACAGCGGCTCCCCCATCCACATTAGAAGTGGACTTTTGCAACATCAGGGGTCTCCACTCCAACATCAATGCAGTTCACCAACACCTTGAAACTGCACAGCCGACCTTGCTATTTCTCACGGAGACGCAAATATCTTGCCCTGCCGATACATCTTATCTTCTTTACCCCGGGTACAAACTCGAGCACGTATTTGTGCGTCGTGCCGGGGTATGCATGTACGTACGGGAGGATATTTGTTATCGTCGTCTCCAAGGCCTTGAAGACAGAGACCTGTCTATTATTTGGGTACGCATGGATTATGGTGGCCACACCTACATCTATGCGTGCCTGTACAGGTCTCATAGCGGTGATCATGACACGGCCAGGTTGTTTGAACACCTGCAAGTGACGACTGACAAAGTCATCGAGCAGTACCCTTCCGCAGAGTTGGTGATTTTAGGAGACTTTAACGCTCACCACGTCGAGTGGCTCAGTTCTCGGTCCACCGACTACGCGGGTAGGGCTGCTCACGAATTCTCCCTGGCGTATGGTCTCTCACAACTTGTACATTCTCCAACGAGAATACCTGATGTTGAGGATCATACAAGCTCTTTACTGGACCTTCTGCTGACTTCACGCCCGGATGGATATACCATCACAGTGGAAGCACCTCTGGGCTCATCGGACCACTGTCTTATCCGGGCCCACGTACCCTGCGTGTTGCCTAACACACCTCGGGCAACCGCATGGCGACGCATGTGGCTTTATAAGTCAGCAGACTGGGATGGACTGCGTGAGTTCTACGCGTCATACCCATGGAAGCAGCTGTGTTTCAAGTCAGGCGACATTGAAACTTGCACGGCCGCTGTGACAGACACGATCCTAGCGGGCATGGAATGCTACATTCCAAACCCGCTGGTGCCTGTTGCAGGGGTAAAGAAACGACCGTGGTTTAATCGGCCCTGTAAGGAAGCTAGGCTTCTCAAGCAGGCTACTTACAGGGCTTGGACTACGGCTCGAAATCGTGAGGATCTCTGTGCGCCTGATTTGAAGCGCAAATTAAATGCTGCTTCGAGGTCCAGTAAAAAGGAAATTGCCAGGGCTAAATCCGAATTCGTCGGCAGAATTGGCGAGCGACTTGCGAGCCTTCCCTCTGGGACTCGCGCCTTCTGGTCGCTTGCTAAAGCTGCCGAGGGAAATTTTTGTCAGTCGTCTTTGCCACCACTTCGTAAGCCGGATAATAACTTGGCCCAAAGTGCAAAAGCGAAAGCCGATCTCTTGGGCGCTCTATTTGCCTCTAACTCGACTATGGACGACGGAGAGGCCACACCACCTACCATCCCCTGGTGTGGCGTTACAATGCCAGAAATCTGTTTTACACAGAAAGAGGTCCGGCGGGCATTGCTTTCTCTAGACGTCCATAAATCGAGTGGGCCAGACGGCATATCCGCAGTGGTGCTTAAGCAGTGTGCCCCTGAGCTATGTCCGGTATTGACGCGTCTTTTCGAACTTTCATATTCCACTAGGAGAGTTCCGTCTTCGTGGAAGGCTGCCAATGTGCATCCGGTGCCCAAAAAGGGCGATAGTTCAGACCCATCGAATTACAGGCCTATTGCTATAACCTCCCTTCTCTCAAAAGTGATGGAGCGCATTATCAATAAGCGGCTTTTGGGATACCTAGAGGATCACGATCTGGTTAGCGATCGTCAGTACGGCTTTCGCCGTAATCGCTCAACTGGTGATCTTCTAGTGTATCTCACGCACCGCTGGGCGTTAGCCATCGAGAGTCAAGGAGAGGCACTGGCTACTAGCCTGGATATAGCGAAGGCGTTCGATAGGGTCTGGCACCGGAGCCTTCTGTCGAAGTTACCATCTTACGGACTCCCCGAGGGGTTGTGCCAATGGGTTGCCAGCTTTTTGACCAGCAGAAGCATAAGAGCTGTCGTCGACGGTTGTTGCTCGGATAGCCTGGTCATAAATGCTGGCGTCCCGCAAGGCTCCGTGCTATCCCCGACGCTGTTTTTGCTGCATATCAATGATATGTTGTCCATCGACAATGTTCATTGCTATGCAGACGACAGCACTGGGGATACGTATTACACGGGCCGGGCGAACACCTCTCGTTCCATTGTGGAGGAAAGTCGAAAAAGACTTGTGTCTGAAATCGAGAGCACTCTTAACAGAGTCTCTGATTGGGGACGACTAAATCTAGTCCAATTTAACCCCACCAAGACACAAGTCTGCGCGTTCACCGCTAAAAAAGCTCCATTTGTAGATACTCCGCAATTCCAAGACACAGCCCTTACAACATCTGAAAGCCTTGAGATCCTTGGAATCGACATCTCCAGCAGCGTCCAGTTCCGCAGTCATCTGGAGGCTAAAGCCAAGTTGGCCTCCAAAAAGCTCGGTGTGCTCAACAGGGCGAAACGGTACTTCAGTGCGGGGCAAAGACTATTGCTTTACAAAGCTCAAGTTCGTCCCCACATGGAGTACTGCTGCCATCTTTGGGCGGGAGCACCCGGATACCAGCTTGGGCCGCTTGACGCGGTCCAAAGGCGTGCTGTAAGAGTTGTCGACAATCCCAAGCTAACAGGCGGTATTGAATCACTAGGCTTAAGGAGAGACGTTGCCTCCTTATGTGTATTCTATCGCCTGTATAATGGGCTGTGTTCTGAGGAATTGTTTAGGATGGTGCCAACGGCCACTTTTTATCATCGCACCTCCCGCCATCGGCTGGGAGTTCATCCACACACCTTAGAACCTCTTAGGTCCCGTACAGTGAGGTTTCAGAGAAACTTTCTCCCTCGTACGATAAGGTTGTGGAATGAGCTCCCCGTCGAGGTTTTCCCGAGAGACTACAACATGGAGTTCTTCAAGAAAGGAGTTAAAAGGTTTTTAACAGGGTCGACAACGCGCTAGTGATGCTCCTGGTGTTGCAAGCGTCCATAGGCTACGGTAACTGCTTACCATCAGGCGGGCCGTATGCTTGTTTGTCACCTTAGTCGTATAAAAAAAAAAAAAAAAAAAAAATAGTATATTTTTAAAATATTTAAGAAATATTAAACGAAACTTGCAAATACGAAACGCACTCGATCATTCAGTCACTTCTCATTCATTGTTCATTTAAAGACGTCATTACTTAATTAATGATACTAGCACATTTAATGGATGTTCTTGCAACGGATTAAATTTAATGATGTCATCAGTTTTAATGTTCGATTAACTAATTCGTCATTAAATATGATATTCTTGCAACTGGGTGATAGTCTAACTTATTTTGATTAGACCATTCTACAAATTAATTCTTCATTGATGTCAAAACATTACTGCAAAGCTTCTTAATTTTTTTCATTAAAACAGTGCGCGGTATTACGGGTTTAAGTAGAATTAGAAATTTATACTATTCTGCACTGAACATACATAACGCGCCATTCATAATAAATAAATAAATAACGAAGAAACTCATAGAATGTGCCAGACCATTATGTAAGTAATAAAACAAAATATATATTTTTTTGTCAATCATGTCGTGTCTACCTAAACTAGTGTTTGAAACGTCATTTGGACTCATTAAGCGGAACTCCCAATATTTTGGCACCAGCCAATCTTAATTTGTACTGTTTATCTCTATACAAAATAAATTAAGGCAAAACGCCAACGATATACGTTATAAAATAAAGGGACAATTTGCTTGTTTACTTGACTATTTATTGCATTTTCGTACGCATGACCGAGTAGTAAGTAGTCGCAGAGTTGGCAACGCCGAATTCAACTCGTAACATGAAACTTATTAATTTGTTTACTGGTTGTACTAATTGCTTGTTCGAATCGGAGCTATGATAAATAAATTACAGTAACTACCTACCTACTTATTTATGTATAAGTACAATTTAGATGTTTGGTTCGATTAAACAAGTCCTATTCAAGAAATTTTGTCGCAACTTAAATTGACGATGGCTTTTGGTATGGTGGCTACCACTTCTGAATTCCACTAACTGCTTACCATCAGGCAGGGTAGAGTCATTTTGAGAGGTAAAAAATTGTATACGATATAAATGCATACAAATATTATTTAGCATCAAAGATAATACACAACATGTTGTAGGATATTGCTTAACATCGACAAAGTCATTAAACAAACAGGAGACGCAACGTAAGCAACTTAATATATAGCCCTCAGGCGCTACTCGCTAACTTACTAATTCACAATTTCCCATTCTGACTACTTTTCAAAGTGCCTATTCATAACTTAGGCTTAGCAAACAATCTATTTCTTAGAGGAAACTATTACCTATGTGTTCGCTTTTAGACATTTGTACTGCAAAAGCCTTCAAATCAGAATCCAGTAGAAAAGACTTGCACACTTCTATTATAGACTGAAATATTAAGAGGATTACAATTTATTGTAACCGCGTATAAATTGTTATGGAAATATTATATTATGTGTGCTACTTTATACATTAACTTAATAATTTTTATGGCATTAATCTAAGGCCTGCTAGTAAACAATTACGATTAGCTATGCTGGCAATGCTATTAGGAGCAATCGCGTGTAAATAAAGGGACTCTGTGTTAGTAGCAAGAAACAATGTCCCTTCTGTTTGCGCAACGCATGCCTAACGATATTTGGATTTGAAAGCCTACCTAAGAGAAATATTTAGTTCTGCAATAGTCTGCGATTCTATTTAATGTTCCAGTCAAGCTATTTAAATTAAACATTCGCTCTTTTTAACTTTGGGATTTCCTTGACCAATTATTAGGAAAGCATAATGTGATGAGGCGAAGCAGCGCACCAATTTATGTCTTATAAATAATATCGGGCACCAACAAATACTATTTCAAGATAGCCCTTATATTAAGGTCGTAAAGAGAAAACGCCGAAAATTCAGTAGGTGTGTTAACTGTTTGGCGCAACGCCGGACACTATCTAATTAACAAGGTTAAAGTTTCAATGATTTTATTTAGGCCCTGTTTTCACCACTTGTTGATAAAGTGCGTAATAACCTATTCAAAACTTAACTGACAGATAGTACTCAAAAATCAGTTCCACAAGTTCCTGATATCCTTAATTGACAAAATAAACTCTTTAAAAATATTAGACAGGTTTAACTAAAAGATGTTTTATCTGTTACAATAGTTGTCAGACACTTTAGCAGCTAGTGGTGGAACAGGGCCTAAGTCTTACATTATGCAAAGTATCTACATTTTTAGCTAAGTGTCTAATTTAAAATCTTACGACTGATTTCCTTGTTTAACTGATGTTTATGGATTTTTTGGTTCTTGTACACATTGATAATCTACAAAATAATTTTAACAACCAATAATTTTACCTAAATATAAATTTACTATCTACATAAATATAAAGTTCACAAATACGGTGGATAAACTGTTATTGTTTTAATATATCTATATTGTATGTACCTACTTAGTAATTTATTATTGTACTATTTAGTTGACTATCGTCAGACCTGTAATAGCACTTATAATCCATATGGGTACACAGTTTTCATCAATAGAAATTAATTAAGTCCAAACACCAAGTAATTGCTGTAAATCGTTGGGGAATTCCCTTGACTGTCTATGGTCTCCATCGTCAGACCTGTAATGGCACTTATAACCCTTAAGGGAGTAAATTTTTATCATTATAAATGAATTAAGTCCAAACACGTGATTGCTGTTCGTTGAGGACTTTTCTCGACTGACTTACGGCTCCATTATCAGATCGACTCCAAACCTTCATTAAGTAGTAGTAGTAGTAAAATACCTAATGAAAAAAAAAACAATGCACTAGTCGCCACTACAATTCGGAAGGTTCCTCTCGATTTCTGGGATACATTCATCAGGTTCTGGTTTTCTTATCATGATACCATCCTTGCAAAACCTCCTTTCTAACAAAACAAAAATTGTCAAAATCGGTTCGTAAACGACAAAGTTATCCGCAAACACACATAAAAAAATATTTGAATACGCGTGCGATCGAATTTGGAAACCTCTTCCTTTTTTGAAGTCGGTTAAAAAAACATTGTAATGACTAGTTATGGCACGATATTTATACAGAGTGTATACGACGGTATGACATTAAATGTAATTACGTATTGTATGTGACATTATAAAGCGAGACAAAAAAAAATCTACTAAATATCTTCAATAGTTTAGACACAGGACAAATTTTTTAATTTCTTTAATTCTAAATTAACACTATGTAAGTACGTCAAACGGTCACTGACTTAAGTCATAGTCCACGTCGAAGGATAAACGTTGCCGTTCATTACAGTTCAGTGAACTTGTCATAATAAAATGGTGTATTACTTCGTTACTATTAAAATATTATTTATTTTGTTAGAAAATTTCAAATTTTTGTTTTTCGTCAAATTACTTTTGTGATTAATTAGAAATCATTATATGGGCTAGTAACACCTGCCTTTTCATTTAATGTCAAACCGTCGTATACACTCTGTATATACCAGTTTACCAGTAGAACCGCTCATTTCTCATTGTCTACATACACTTCGCTTACCTACCTCAACATGTTTTGCGTCCATATGGTGTAATTTATATATCCGAGAGTACAAGGTCTATGCAGCTTTAAATAGCTAGCCTCCTTCTCTCGACTACTATCCAATGACTGTCTAACTACGTTACACGATTTCTGTGCGTAGTAGTAAATAGGTATGATAGCCTCGACACGATCGTAATAAATTATCCTATACATCTCGGTCACGAGCGGGTTTCAGAAATTTCATTTAAATGTTGAGAAGAGAATTTCATCTCAAAACCCGCACTTAACTGAAATGAAATTACAGTTTAGCAATAAAAGTCTCGTACCGCGGGAAATAAGCCTACCCACAAGTGGTAGCAGAAAAATGAAAGACACGATTATAACTCCCCACAATAGTGTCATTAATCCTTTATGGGTTCCTCGACCCCGGTTCTCGAGTGATAGACAATGGTAGTAGTCGGTTTGTGCGCAGAATTAATGCGTATGCACATGCAATGGGAAGCGGGACTTGACCAGCCTTGAACTTGTACATGCACTTCTATTCGAGCGATGAATGCGAAAGCAGTATCCATTTCTAGTCGGCACGTCATGTAACGCGTACCTACGTAAAAGTAACGACGCAACTTGTTTTCCAACTAGACTAGCACTGGCGAGCGTCGCGCCTATAGCCTCGTGCACACTACGTAGAACTTTGCAGACATCATCTGTGCGAATACGTTTATGCTGGCCGATAACACACAAATATGTTAATTTAGCATTAACGATGCCGTATCTAAGTGCGCTCGTCAATTTAATATATTCCGCTGCTATTTTTTTATTCAAAAGAACAGATCATAGTTTCGATATATGTTCAGACCATTGACACATGACATAAAATTTTAGATTAAACTTTTTTTTTTTTTTTTTTTAATGGCATTCACGATTAAACTTTTAGTAATTCAGATAGATTTTTCTAATGTCAACAACAATAAAGAATAAATAAAATATATTTTCACGTATGTACCACCATGTATAAATTAAATTCACATTTTATTGGAATTTAAATTGAGTATAAGAATGTCTAATTCATTACGAACAATTTTGTTAAAATCTCTACATCTATTATGATTATGACTCACCAGAACAAATTGGTAGTAGGAGTCGAAACTTGTGCATTCAAATGTTTCGTGTTTTATACTGTTGCCGTGTACTCGTAAATGACAAAGATGTAAATTGATAGCCGATTTGCTTGCTTGCGATTTTCACTCTTATTACCAAAGGCAAAAGATAGTCTTGGGACGTGGTTATATTTATTAGTATATCGTATTTATTTCTATTCATTATTTATCGTAGTAATCGTATAAAATAGCAATAATACAACAACAACAATTTAACCTGAATTTTGGCTACCTATTTTCAAGAAGTAGTATTATTTTAGTAGCAAATAAATCCATACTTTGTGCTGTGTCTTAAGTAAAGCATAGTTTAGTAATTTTGCAGCAATCTTGCGAATTGTACGGGGTAAACAGCCAGTAGGTTGGCAGGTCAACGACCCGCCAACCGGTCGAGCTTTAAGCTTTGTCGAGTCACAACATGGTGAGACAAACTTGGCCCACATTTCAAAACTATTACAACTAGTATGAAATGAATAGTAGAGAACATAAACGATCAACCGTACCTTACTTCTAAAAAAATCGTCAGACAATCACGCTGTATCACTAACAACTCATAAAGAAAATAATTTACGTTCTTTTAAAAGATGAGCCTCTTAATATCGTACAATTAAAAACAAACTTTTATAACATCGTTTAGTACTAGCAATAATAATTCAATACATTTTCACGTTTAAAATGTTTTTATTAAACTACATGCAGAATGTCAGAGTTGTTGACGTCATAAACACATGACATTCTATTAAAATAGCCCTCTCCGGTGTGAAACGTAATGAAACTATTTTCTCGTCACCGGTAGGTACGCAAATACGTAGACGTCCTCGACATAAAACAATAAATTATAAAAGGCGGCGCTTTTCATAATGTTTCCTCATGTGCGCAACATTGAAAAACTTCCAAAGAGGATTCAGAGCATCATAATAATGTTTTAACTGTACTTCACACTAAAGTACTTGAGCATTCTGTTTAAGCCTTTTTATTAATTGACTAGCTGTTGCCCGCGACTTCGTTCGCGTGAAAATTCAGATGGGTGCCTCTATGAGAATATTGCGTGCCTGATTTTATGGCAATCGTACATTGTATCAGTATTATCCGTCTCTATGGCGAATCCAGTTTAAACTCGCTACCGCTAAAACTGACAAACCACTTTCACACAAACTTGTGACTCTTATTTGCCCATTTAGTAAGGGTGGTTGCTGAATAATAAAAAAAGAGTATTTTCTAGTAATTTGGTAATCCTACTATAAAAACTATAAAAATTTTATACAAACTTTGCCACCCCTTTATACCCCCTTAGGGGATGGATTTCGCAAAATTCTGTCTGTGAGCACCTATATCCTAATAGGAACGACTATGCAAAGTTTGAGATTCCTAGCACTTGTTGTTTCTGAGATTTCGTGAGTGAAGTGAGTGAGTGACCTTTTGCTTTTATGTATATAGATAGCATTTTTATATTGTTTAAATACTGTTTTTCATACTATTTTTAATCTCCCATTCATACAAATCCTCTTTCACCTACCTAAAGATATCCCTCGTAAAAACAATACACAAAGGCAAATTTTCACTACAATAACTTTCCCCTTCCCCTTCTTCCCTATTGCACTTTTTCTCCATTCTCCACAGTTTCCTCCTTCCTCTCCTCCCCTCTCCCTTCTCCTCTTCACTTCCTTCAGCATCCCTTGCCCCTCCTCCAGCATCTCTTGCTCTTTCCTCCACTTCCCTCTACCTTGCCTCCTCGTTTTCCCCTCTCTTCTCCCTTCCTTCTCCTTTCTTTTCCTCCTTTCCTCTCCCTTCCTATCTCTCCCCGTCCCTTTTTCCACCATTCGAGGACTCCTTTTTTCCGCGTTCCTTCTCCCTCCCTTCCCTCTCCCTTCCTCTACTCTCTCCCTCACTTCTCCCTCACTTACCCCTCACTTTCCTCTCATTTTTCCCTCATTCACCCCTCACTCGACCCTCACTCCCTCTCACTTCCCCTCACTTTCCCCTCACTTCTCTCTCACTTCCCCTCACTGCCCTCGCACCCACCTTACTTCCCCCTCAATTCCCTCTCACTTCCCCCTTACTTCCTCGTTTCTTCTCCGTCACTTTCCCCTCACTTCTTCTCACTTTCCTCTTACTTTCCTCTAACATTCCCCTCACTTTCCCATCACTTCTCCCTGGCTTTCCCCTGACTTCCCTCTGACTTCTTCCTGACTTTCCCCTCACTTCTCCCGCATTTCCCCCACACTTCCTCTTCACTTCCCCCTCACTTCCCCATCTCTTTCCTCTCACTCCCCCATCACTTCCCTCTCACTTTCCCCTCCCTTTCTCCTTCTCCTCAATTCCTCCTTTTCCTCCCTCATTTTCTTCCCTCCTTTCCCTCCCTCCCCCTCCCTGTAAATTTCAAGTCGCTAGCTTCAAAAGCTAAAGATTTTTGTATAGAATATTTCATCCCTAATTTCAAAAATTTCTAAATCCACCCCTGTTAAAATAAAATTATAAGGATATTTTTTATTTAAATAGAAGTATTCCAAAACAAAATTACAAAACGGTAAGTTAAAAAATGAAGAAGTTTCATACAATCGATTTCATCCCTTTTCACACACTTAGGAATTAAATTTTAAAAAACCCTTTTTTAGTACAATCTCTAGACATTTAGACAAACACACCCTCCAAATTTCAAGTCACTACAACCAGCAGTTTAGACTGTGCGTTGTCTGTTAGTCAGTAAGTCAGTCAGGACAAAGCCTTATATAATATGTATGGGTGTATGGATGTATGGATTAGACGTATAGCCATCGGGGATCAAAGCATACAGGCTGCTAGGAATGCTAACACGTGATAGAGCCACATAAAGCTGACCGTGCGAAACACAGCTAATACTTAGATCCACGCCCACAACTTTTAGTTGTGTCTGACCTTGGGCTTTATTAATTGTCATCGCGAAACATAGGCTCACTGGAAACTGGACTCTTTAAAACTAAACGGAAGATTGTTTGTGAATCCGAAAAATAAAAACGCTATCAGCTATTCCGTAACCTGTTAAAGTCTCTGTTTCTATCAGGTTTCGTAGTAAAATAACAAATGTTCGACGTGATTCTTTAAATTGGCATAACTTTTTTATTTATGAACCGATTGACTTGAAACAAACACTAAATGTTAAGTGAAGTTTACCACAATGTATTAGTGAAAACCATATCTAAAGCCGTTTCTGAGATTAGCGTGAACAAACGCACAGACAAACAGACAAACAGACAAACAGACAAACAGACAAAAATTGTAATAATCATTGTTTTGGGTTCTATTTGCGTTGATAAAGGCCCCAGTAATTTTTTTTCTCATATATCTTCCATGTACAGACAGCGATCGGTTACATTTTTATTATATGTATAGATAAGTTATTGTGAAGTCACAATCATTGTATACTTTGTAGAATATACTGTGTAAAATTTAATTTTATTTTATTTAACATATTGCGACATTTCATATTTTTATTCTAAGTTGTTAATAGTTATAAATATAATATGTACTTTTATTTATATTTATGGCACAAATTTCATATTGTATTTGATTTGACATATTTGATATGGTATTTTATTTTCGTTAATTATTTTCTATTTTAAAATTGTTAGTTTTTTTATTATTTGTCTTTGCTTTTTTGCTTTGATTATGAGCATTTGGAAATTTCTTAAGGATTTTATTATATAAATTTATTTGTATATTATATGCAATCGCTTTTTGTTAATATTTTACTCGATAGTTTAGTTTCATTTTTTTTAATTTTAACATTAAGGCTTTGTGTGTAAACTTCCACTAGCAGCTTGTAGCTAAAGCAGCACTATATAATGTGAACATAGTGTAGATAATTTTAATGTTTTTGCCGTGTGTTTCGTTGGTCGTCCATACATTAATAAGCTCTATTTCTCGAGTCCCGGTAACTTTGTAAACATAAACATAGTGGATTAGGTCGGCTCATGACCGGTCAAAGTGGCGAAACTTGGGGAAGGTCTATTTCCAGCAGTGGACGTCTTTCTGATGAAAAATGCAGCGGATCCTTAATGAATCATATGTCAGTGATCGAAATAATATTGCTATTTATGGATAACACGCATAAACCTGTAGTAGAAAATCATCATTTTTACATACTAACTAGCAGACCCGACAGACGTTGTCCTGTCTTAATTATTATCTAATTTTTCGTAGAACCTTCTCCTGATAATAACAAACACAACAAAAAAAGAATTAACGGAATCGTCTCCCATACTACAAACCCTCTTTCACCTACCTACAGACATCCCCCGTAAACTTTTCACTACTTTCCCCTGTTCCCCTCTCCCTTGATCCCCACTCCTTCTATTCCACTTCATCCCTTCCTCCCCCTCACCCTACCTCCCCTCTTCTTTCCCAGTCATTTCACTCTCCCTTTCCCTGGCTTCTCCTCATTTCCCCCTTGCTTCCCCCTCACTTACATCTCCCTTCCCCTACCTTGCCCCATACTTTCCACTCACTGCCTTCTCATCTTTCTCTCATTTTCCCCTCACTACCCCCTCACTTCTCCCTCGCTTTACCCTCTCTTCCCCCTCACTTCCTCCGCTCTTCCCTTCACTTCTTCTTCCCTACCTTTCACTTCTCTTTCATCCCCCCTCCTTTCCCCCTCTTTTCAATTTTCAAGTCGCTAACTTCAAAAGCAAATATCTTTCCATATAATATTTCATTCCTAATTCCGTCCCTCTAAATCCAACCCAATTAAAAAAAAATTAATTCCAAAACAAAATTTCAAAACTATGAAGAATTTTCATACAATCGTTTTTATCCCTTTTCAGACCACCCTTAACATTTAGGGGGATGAAATGCATACAAAATTTCACGAAAATCGGTCGAGCCGTTTCGGAGGACTTCAATAACGTACACCGTGACACGAGAATTTTATATATTAGATATTATAAAAATACCAAAATAACTCTATCTGTCTGTCTGTTACGCTTTCACGCCTAAGCCACTGAACTAATGATTGACTGACATTGACAATGACTAAATTGATGAAACTTAATATAGAGATAGATTAGACCTCTTTAAATGATTTTTTAAATAACATAGATCACCTTTTATCGCGATAAAATGGCTTAAATGAGTTGAAATAGAAGATGAAAGTTTGTATGAAAAATTGACAATATCATATATTTGAGATATAACCGTCATTCACGCGGGCGGAGCTGCGGAAAACAGCTAGTTTATCATAATTATGTTGTCGCCGTTTTACGACCCCAATATCCCGCGGCTATTGTGTAACAGTTTCGGTTAGCTAGTGATACAATAAGCACATTTATAAACGGAACGAATTATTACAAATGTTATGACATAAAGCTAGAAATCGTATTAATAATAATTATTTTTTGTATCTAGGAGATATATCGAGCATTAAATAATTTCCGACTTCACAATCTACAATGTGCATATCAAACCGAAAGCTTGGAGTTCTGATCATGACGAGATAGAGACAGATCCAGCTCCGCTCGTCACTTAGTGACAAGCCGATCTGAACGAGCTTTAGAAAAGCAAGAAGCAAAGCTTGAAACGAATCGATACGCCTGCAGATTGTGTACTTGCTACAATCTGCAAGTGAATGGAGATTTAAAAGCAGAGTGATTACATAATATATTAGGAATTGAACAAGTAGCTTGGTTAATAGTTGGTTAAGATATCTAACAACAAATTCTTAAGTAAAACCATACATTTTTAAATTCAGGAAATACAACAGTTTTTTATATTAGACTACCAAAGTGACTTCACTCTGCTCGATGGTAAGCCGTCAGTGGAATTCAGAAGTGGTGGCTACCGTTCCTGTGCCTCATTAAGACGCTATGGCAACGTCACTAGGGGCGCTGGCCTGGCTACCTTTGGCGTCCGGCAGCCGGCTGGCGACTAAGTGAGGGAAGTGCAGTTAACATATGTACCTACATTATAGTAACGTTGCCCAGTCGCCAGAGAATCTAGAATCCAGATGCCATGAAGGGAGTCGAAGCTCGTAGCTTAAGTGTTAAGGATCAATAGTACACTGTCGGTGGCAATTACAGATATCATGGAGTCTGTAAGATTGTACAAGATGATTTCTGATAACGGAGGTAAAGCTACGACACACGAGGAACCATTCGGTCAAAATGACAGCTCTAACATAAGTATTGCTGTTCATTGACTTTTCGTTGAATTGTTAGAGGTCTAGCCCTGCGCTCCAGCTTCTAATTTTATTAAATCTGAACTTCTTTCTGAATAACTACTAACTACTTATGCAACTAACTTATGCACTTCACTCTATAAATATTATTTATTATACTCGTACGCAGTTATATAGTACCTAATACTTATTCCATGGCAAATGAAAGACATGTCCCATAATATCTATAGCTATGCTGATCAAAATGACGTGTAACAAGAACCTATCCTAACTCAATCTTCATCTATGTTAAAAATTTGCCAAAACGCCAGCTTCATCTCCGCATTTATTAATAAGTAGGTATTAAGTATGTTTTAAACATTATAAGGTGATTGGCTTAGTTTAAAGTTTGATGACCTCCAGCTAAAATATTTATATACAGGATAAGAGTTTTTAAATCCAACTTTTTAATCAATTTGCTATAGTATTACAGCGTAGATACTTGACCTACGTTGTTAAATCTGATTACGGAAGGCGTTGCGGACTATGCCCTTAATAACTTATGTTTGGTGCCCATCTAAACAAATTGCTTGGGAATTGAGTTCACCTCTGAAAATGCTTCTGTCCTAAAAGGTTCAGTAGTGAGACAATAGTAATAATTTTTTCACAGATCTTAGGAGAAGTTGCCTACGTAAGAGGTCGTTGGAGGTCGACAATTTAATACGTTACCGGTGTATCATTATATATTATGAATACGAACTGGCTATAAAATATAGTAGGAATAAACAATATTATTCTATCTTTTACAAAATCTTAACTAACTAAACAGTTTGAGGCAATTAAAATTGATTTTACACCAAATGCCGATATTTTTACCGTTAAATATTCGGCATTATGTTTGCGTGTATCATAAATTTTAGAAAATGTCGACAGTCTTTTCAGAATTTTGTGTAAGTTCTACGATTTATTACTAAAACATTTATTTTATTGCTATCACAACGTGTTCTCATAGCTATGAGAGCTTTCAAAATCGAGTAAGTACTATCAAGCTAGAAAACAGAGTATCTGTTCCAAATTAAAGACAAAACAAAATTAAGCTTTTGTTATAATCAACTATTGGTGTTTAAACTATCCAAGCCAGTACTTAATAAGCGTTAAGGCTTTTCACTTGTGGTTAATTGTCTCGAAAGAGATGAGATAAAGCAATCATTTCACCGGCAAAGGGAACCTCGTGAATTGTAAAGTTTTATTGCATTACAACTGTACTTCGCACTTAAAATAACTATTCACCTTTGTTTTTAAATAAATCAACGCTATGCCTATTTACACTTCAAAAATAACAGAGTCAGAATTTGTAAATTTCAAGATCAAACTATAATCTGATAATCAGTATCTATAGTTGGTCGATGTATAGACAGTGTGATCTCTAAATATCGTAATTTATCCTCGACCTACTTAGTAGTATTGTGGAAGTTTGTACCTTCCTGTGGCCGCCCTGTATGCGGCTGCGCAGACTGGTTACATTAATCTCTCGCTTTGCGGTTACTGTGTCGAATAACGGTATAACAGCAGATGGAGCCAAGCGCGCCTACACCGAAACATAGAGCATCATACTTACAGAAACGATCATTATCTACAAGGCAGGTAGTTGGAGTCGAAATTGCTGCCTAGTATCAATCAGTAGCTGTTGTTTAACAAATACAAACCAGCTACGTATTGAAATATCTGATTATCTGGGTCTTTAGGCAACAAGTGAATGATGTCTAAATAATCCAATTCGTTTATTTTATTTCTGCGTCAACAACCATTGGTGGCGATGTATACCATATAGCTATAAAGCAGTACATCAGCTTCTTTGTTAATCTTAATGGTTTCTTATATGTAGGGACGGTTGTGCAGGAAGACACTGACATAGGTCGCTCTTATCGTTCTATCGCCCTTGCGTGACTTAGAACTTTCTAAAAAGAACCATATTGGTTTGGAACTACGTCCCGTATATACTAGCAACAAATCTTTGGTATAGAGACACTCTTATAACACACTGCGATATGTGTTTAATTTAAAACTATTATATTAAATTATTAATATTTCATACCTAACATCGTGTCTGTCAACAGATAATTAAAAACTCTATGTACGTACATTCGATGCCAAAGTATTGAACTTGCGCGAGTTGTATTGTGTCATGAGCAGTTATGTGATGCCTGTGACCCACTTCTATGTTTGATCATGA
Source organism: Parascotia fuliginaria (assembly GCA_963082885.1). Lineage (NCBI taxonomy): Eukaryota > Metazoa > Arthropoda > Insecta > Lepidoptera > Erebidae > Parascotia > Parascotia fuliginaria. The sequence goes on from OY720187.1 coordinate 10,186,018, forward strand.
TCACACAAAAACCATTATTGACCATTGTTCGCACTGTCAGTTTGTATGCATACATTTATTATACCTACAGTCTGATTATATTTTATTGGCTAGTCAGCTTTTGTTCATGATATTAATAGTTAAATAGCGTAATACAAGCAGTAACAGTGACGAATAGAGCATGGCGATATTGATCGAATACAACACAAAGTTTTTTGTGTCTGTTAATAAGTGATGTATACAATTCGCGTGCTATGATTAATATACATTGGTAGTACGATAAGCGTCACGTAAAATATATGATTAAACCTTTATATACATGCACGTCACGGATAGGTACTCATAAACTTTGTAATGCTAACTTCATATATAACTAAATCGCAGTTATAACTGGAATAGACAAGCACTGGACCGTAAGGACTACTAGGTACCTATACCTACATATTCAGCGTTGATTATATTAACGATATTAATGAACTTTGTGCTGTTAAAAAAGTAAGCATAACAATTTCACAATTTGGGTAAAATTATAAAAGAAACTCGCGGCGCCCCACGGCTTCGTCCACGCGTAAAATATGTTTTGTATCTCTCGGGAACTACACCGATTATCGAGATAAAAAGCCTATGTCCGTCTCTGGCACAGAATCTATCTACATACCAATTTTCATCGAAATCGGTTTAGTCGTTTAGGCACTGAGTGGTAACATACACACATACACATACATACAAACTTTCGCCTTTATATCTAATATTAAAACTTTCCTGGACAGTAAACGTATGACAATAAAAATCTATTGTGTCTACAGAAGTGTCCACGAAAGGGTTAATAAGATTATTCATAATCTATACCTAGTAATTTAAGCAGTATCCAATTCTAGAAGATGACACGTAGTTTTACACTACACTACAAAAACGATCAGCTATAAAATTACAAAGTTCGACGTCACATATCTATGTATACAGTTACTATGTATAGAGACTATTAAATTCGTGAACAAAAAAATTATCACGAATCAAATGTATAACCTAGATTTGGAAGCAATAAAAAATCTATACAGTTATCTATCGAATCATATTATCTGTGAGGCAGGACCGGGTGCTTAGGTCGACGACCGCTGCAACTCGTGTTTTTAGGTTGACGATTTTGTTTTATAGAATTAATGCTTAAAATGTTAAATAAATATGTACTGAACAAGTTTTCATTGAACACCAAATCTAAAGTGTTAGAGTTATGATAAATGAGAAGAAAGTCGATTGCAATCACAACGATGTAAATATGGATGCAATTTATCATACTTACCAGACAAATTACCACATGATTTATCAAATGAGAAAGAGGGATATTTTAATATAAGAAATGAATTTGCAAACAGTATTACATTATTTAAATAATGCATTAGATTGAGCAATTGATGAAGCAGAGCGCTTAGTAGCCGGAATAATCATTGTGTATGCAATCCTCCGTTATGAATGAGAAGTCGTCGCATTAAATAAGTCTAAACTTCGCTACGAGATACCTAATTAGCATTAATTTAAAATGGCAATTATCTACTATGCCGAAGACATTTTAATGTTCTCATAAAGTTGGATGATCGCAATAATTATCACCTGTTTCGTCCGATATAATTATGTCAATTTATGCTATAACGAATGATGTATCGGTTGCAGCGAGCCAGCATGTTGCAGGTCCGGTTGGCGTGACACAGAAACCCGGTGCACGGGTCGTAGTGACCGACAACCGCGCTCTCACTATAATTGCACCGAGGGCAATGACCGCCAATCGTAGTCGATCGCGAAAACAAACATAGACCACGAATTACTTCAACGCTTACTGTCGCTTACGCGTTACATTTCAAATAGGAAGAATGATTCGTAGTATTTTTGTGTTTTACGTATCGATGCCAGTATTAATTCAAAAATGAGGAGCGTGACAGTTAGCATTGCTTCAGTCTTCAAGAGTGTTTTGTGTTTAGCAGAGAGAATGGAAAGCGCTAGGCAGATTGATGATGACGAAGTAGGTACTTAAACATAAAATATGATAGAAATTGCGTCTACGTTAAATTTAAAATTAAATAAATAGATTTAATAATCGCATAAAAATCGTGTTGGCATGATTGTTACCTTCACCACAAAATACTTATTAGTACCTAGTTACCTACTCCTTTACAAAATTATTGGTTAAATAAAAGTCCATTTAGTAACAACAGATGAAATTTATGACATGTGATTTTTCTAGTTTACCATTGGGACATTGCTGACTTCCGATAAAGAAAAATACTATATATACTAAACCTGGACCTTAGGCCCCGCGAGCTTCGTATCTGACCGTTTCTTGTGTATAAAACTTGTAGGAGGCCCGTTTCTCCATTCGTAGGCCTTAAAAATAAAATAAAATAAATCCTGTATTAATTATATTTATTATGTTTATTAAGTGTTAATTGTGTATACTTAAACTAAAAACGTGCGGATTAGCATCCGCTTTTGTAATTTATAATGGTAGCTCTGACGGAACTTTACCGTTAAAAATCGTCAATACCTACTATTTTTTGTCTATACTTACTAATATTATAAAGAGAAAGGATTTGATTTTTTGATGTTTGCAACGATTTATCATAAAATTTACTTTACTTATTTCAAAAATTCTTTCACCTTTAGAAATCAATAATTTGACTGGGTAACTAACATAGGCATTAGTTTATTGTGTTAAAAAAAAATTCCAGACATTTTCAGAATTGCAATATTTTAAGCGCCTTCGAAAATCTGAATGATGCAACACGACACTATTGATACTTTACATAGGAGTTTCTTGTGAGATCGAATAAAACTTTTGATACCAAAGCGAGGACGGATCTCTAGTATTCTATTAAACCAAAAACAAAACTAATATAGGTACGAACGAATCGTTTCCCCTTTTTTAATTTAAACAGGTGACTAATAATGTTTCCCTTTTCTCTAATCAAACCCCACCTTAGCTTTAACCAAATGAAAAGGGGCAATAAACCACAAAATGAACGAAACCATGACTCAACATTACGCTTTAGTTCAACGCTAGTAATATGTGAATAAACTACGTTATACAATACCTAAAAAAAGCATCTGTAATATTCTGTTTTGTAATTTTATTGCTTCTTTATTCTGTTGTAGTAGTGGTTAGTAAGCAAGCAATATCTATCTAGTGATTGGTAATAGTTGTTCATGGTTTCTTTGGAAGCTACTGAGGCAGAGCAATCTGTGTCCCTGATACACAATACAGGGTAGGTAGTTCATTTCAGAGCCAACTGACTTTTAGAGTCTTAGACGGTCAACAACGGAGTGGTTGTGTTTTCATAGCATTGTTTTACGTGTGCGTAGAAAACACAGCATATTCATAGGCTTAGGTTACCACTTAAAACTTTGATGGTTTTAATATAGTAGGTACCTGTCAGCTAATTATTAATTTATATTTAGTTGCTCTACACCTCAGAATAAAGTCATAAAAATCATATCGCAGGAAGATTTTCTAGCGGTACAAACAAAGATGTTTCTAAATGTTTTTTACAAAAATGTCCAAGGAAACATTACATCAGACATTTAGCCAATATTTTTTTTTTTTTGATATCAAACCAATTTACTGATTTCACAAAAAAATCTATAAAAGATATATTTGTATTTCGAGAATAGCCCTTCTGATACGTTTCAAGTTTAATAACGTAATTATAAACAGTTCTCTGTCGTACAGATTTATAACAATCGTTAGGTGGTGGTTAGGTAGGTACATTGTGTTATGGATAGGAAAATAAATTCCTATCCTGTCATAATTAATAGTGTATGGTGTTCATAGAGCTGGTTTTTTTATACAACTTTGGTGGCAAACAAGCATACGGTCCACAACCGTAATCTATAGACATGGCTTTGTTTTTCAAGCATCGCAAAAGTACTAAGAAATGCTTAGAACTAAACCATTGCGACCACGGAGAAAGGGATGAGAAAGGAAAAGGAAAACGGATGAGGACCGACGGGGTATTTCGGCTGTCGGCGCTCTCAACGAGTGAAACACTTCAACATGAAGACTACTACTCTAACGTCGATCTTCTATGAGAGGTTAGTACTTCCCCGGTCGATCCGGCCTATTCATGCTGAAACCAGCATGGATCTACTACCGTGAACTATAAAGAAGATTCAATGTATACCTATACAGGTTTCCTACCAATAATTCGGTTCATTGTACTTACTACGATACAAGGAAAATCTAGTAAGCTTTAATCGCAAACCAGAGCAAAACGCAAAATAACTGACTAATCGAACAAAAACGCGATTCGATTTGTCGGTTGACTCGGCTCAACTTGTGACGGCGACTTCGAATGAACAGCTGTTATGCGAGGTGGCCATAAGGATAAGCAGCGAAGTAAAATGTATGAACAATAATTGGGTGATCGACATCATCGTGTCACATAGTAAATGAGGTAGAAACAAAATGGGAATGTTTGAAACATGTTTTTATTTTTTGATGTTCATCAACTGTTTTATTTGCAAACCGTTATTGCCAAACAGGTGTGCTTTTAATATTAACTAAAATTCTGTAAGTATAAATATTATTTTTAAGTAGTACAAGGAAAATTGCATTTACCGATATAATTAGTTTTTAAGAAAAATTAACGGTTTCACCGCAATACCTAATTGTTTTTTTTTATACGAGTATAATGACCTACCAAAATAACGTTACTCTGCTGATAGAAGCAATCTAAGGTATCATGATATATTGGCAGTATCGGCACCGTGGTCGGCCCCACTATGTCAGATTGGCAGCCTTATAATAGGTAGCTTTCTTGGCCACAATGGGAAACTACCAGCAAAATTAATATTTATAAGGTAAGGTACCTAACTAACTAAGCTAGCTAACTTAATTAAATAAATGAGGACATATCTCTTACTAGATAGGTCCTTAGTTAGCTAGGTTAGTAACAAATGAATAGACGCTAATTTAATTATTTAAACTAGCTATCCGCGGCGCGGTTTCACCTGCGTATTTACTTACTGCTCTGCTACTGTCGCCAGTAGCGTGATGTTACATAGCCTCTAACCTTCATCGAGAACATAGCTATCATACGCAAAAGGAATTTTTCATATCTGACTGGTAGTTCCTGAGATTAGCGCGTTCAAACAAACAAACAAACTCTTTCGCTTTATATAATAGTATAGATAAAGGGCAAACTTTTTAGTAACGTGAGCTTTCACGATAGCATTAGGTTCCCAAATTTATACTATTATATAAAGCGGTAATCTCTAAAACCACCAGTCGGATTTGGATAATTCTCTGACGGTAGTAGATCCACGCTGGTTTCAGCATGAATGGGCCGTATCGTCCGGGGAAGTACTACCCTCTCATAGAAGATCGACGTAAGAGTAGTAGTATTCGTACTACTGCGTTTCGTTCGGTGAGTGAGAGCGCCGTAGGCCCAATTTCCCCCCTTTCCTCTTTCCTCACCTCCTTAACTCCCTTCCCCTAACCCCATTCCCAGCCGCCATAGTGGAGGCCACCATACCAGTAGTTTAAAACGATGGCTTTTGGTATGGTGGCCACCACTTCTGGATTCCACTGACTGCTTACCACCAGGCGGGGTGGAGTCACTTTGGTAGGCTAATATAAAAAAAAAAAATGTGTATCTATCATACACATTTTTTTTTTTATATTAGCCTACCACAGTTCCTGGGGAAGGTTGAAGGCTATGTAACATCACGCTACTGTATGGCGATGAGAGCAGAGTAGTAAGCAAAGACGCGGGTGAAATCGCGCCGCGGAAAACTAGTTATTTGCCACAAACCGCAGGCTAAACAAAATAATTAATACGTTTAAACATTTTTAACATACTTTTTGTTACAGAATAATTACTTCTCGACTTATAATGTCACGTTCCTAAAATTTCATCATGTCTGAAAATATCACTTGCGCATAATGTCACCTACCACCTGACTTACACAATGTCTAAATATTGACAAATATAAATTATTTCAACTAAAAATTTGAATAAGTACTTAACACTCATTTAACAACCTACTTAGTGGTAAATAAATAAGCACAATTCTATTTTGTTGTAATAATCAGAGCTAATAACTATTTGACTTGTCGAACTATCTTTGTCCCCATTACCTATTTACTTTCCATACACATTATATTCAGATAAGAATAGAACAAAGAGATAAAACAGTTATGTCACAACTAAACATATTATCACACAAGTAAGTACGACACAAAGTTCATTAACTTTAAAATAATTGAGTTTCAAGCAGAATTCATCCATACTAATATTATAAATGCGAAAGTAACTATGTCTGTCATGCTTTCACGCCTAAACAACAGAATTGATTTTGATGAAATTTGGTATAGAGATAGATTAGACTTTGGGGAACAACATAAGCTATTTTTAATTGCGAAACAATGGCTAGAAGGGGTTGAAATAGGGAGTGAATGTTTCCCCCCCAACGGGGTTCTCGCCTTGTCGCGGCGGGGGGGCTTAGTAGCCGTGGTTACCAAGGACCACAGTGAACCAAGAGGAACCCCAAGGAGGCGCCGCTCCTCTGGGCTTTGCCAGTAAGCCCACGATGGAGCGGCTCTGGTGGGTTGCGGTGCTGTTGGGCGGCACCGCAACTGGGTCGAGCTGCAGTGTTGCATCGGCGACACTGCGGCTGAGGAGTGGCGGGGCCGCGGCGGGAGAGGAGTGCCGGTATAACGGTGCGCCGCTCTCCCTACCTTCCGCGGCCTTGGCGGGGCCGCAACCGCCAGATTGCGGACGCGGTGGGGCCGCAGGGGAAGAGGAGTGTCGGTATTGCGATGCGCCGTTCTCCCTATCCTCTGCGGCCGAGTTGGCCTGCGGGCGGCGATCGGGCAGTCGCCGCCCGAACAGCACGGGCCCGAGACGGCAGTGCGCGTGTTCCGCACGCGCCTCTCGAAGGAGGGGGGGCTAGGCCCCTAAATCGGACGGGGCCCGCTCGCGGTGAGCGGGCCATGGCCCGTCGGGGTCGCGGATGAATGCGCAAGCGACTCCCGTGACCCCGACACTCTGGCCGTCTGGAGGAACACCGTGGGTTTTAGTCGGTATGCTGGCCGCGCTTTGAGTGCGGTCGGAGAGTCCGACATAACCCCCGCCTTGCCCGGGCGGGTGCGTATGCGTAATGCATTTCCCACGTATAAAAAAAAAAAAAAAAAAAAAAAAAAGGAGTGAATGTTTGTATGAAAAAAACGATAACCGACATTTACGCGGGCGGAGCTGCGCATGCAACAGCTAGTATTTGATATTGCAGGCTTGATTCTGTGTTCTTGGCTTGACGTTTAGTTCAAAAGGATCAAGAGCGATCTTCCTTCTTCATCCTCTTCTTCCAATATGGTTGGCAACGGCTTTGGTTGTGTTTCCTAAGTATTATAATGCTCAAAAAACATGGGCAGCCATGTCCATAGGTAACGATTGCCACTTGCTATGCTTGTTTGCCACCAAAGTTAAATAAAAAAAAAATTGTGATGATGATTGGTCATTATCATTATTAGTCTGAAGACGTCTACTTACTGTTGTTGTCACGTAGGCCTCTTCCAGAGGAAGGTCCGCAGTAAGGTGGTATTTAATCAGTAGGTAACATAAGTACTAGTCATTACCTGGTCTTGCCTTAATCGTCTTTTGCGACAAGGTACATATCTAGGTAAGAATAACTAGAGGAAGTGGGCGAATAAAGATGCTGATAAACTTGACCATTTCTAGATATGAATACTCAAGTTCAGAACTGGCACCCAAGTTCATTATAATTATAGGACATTTTTGTCATAATATATCATTATGATGGTCAAATGTTGAGGTTCAATAGATCATAAGTTACTGTTATTGCTTTGTGTAAAAAATTCGACTGAATAGTCGAATTTTAAAGTGATATTAATTTTTAAATAAACATTGTTGTAGCATAAAAAAAAAAAAATTTTTTTGGAATTTGTTTAAAAATTTTATACCATCATAAAAATAAATTTGGGTCGCTACCCCGTGCGCCCAACACCCAGTGATCTACTTACCTTATGCAGTTTATTTAATTTTTTTAGTAGTTATAAAAAAACTACGCAACGGCAACTTTGCCATAGGTACCTAATAAAATCGATTATTAGTACCTAATAAAATTATTATACATTCACTGTTTTCAGATTTTTTCCTTTGTGTACACACAATTACCTAGCTGAATGCCAAATTTGAACTTTCTAGGTCATCTGGAAGTGGTATTTGATTTGGTTTCTCATCTAAAATATATTATATCAGTCAGTGAGTCAATCCACCATAAAAATAACGATTTTTGGATGTTAACATCGATATCCGTTTAAGCTATGTTTATAAAATTTAAGGTACTAGTTAGTTTGTCTAGGAATTCTCAAAATATAAACCGAATCAGTGAGTTTAAGTTGGATAGTTTTTGAGTTAAGAAGAGGTGAAAAGTGGGATGGTTTGTGTAATTTATTAATATGAATAACACGCTCCCGTGTGTCTAGAACTCTAGATGTAAGCAATAGGTGCCTAAAATATATTTACGGTTAATGGAATACACATAAAATTGTTCAATTATTTTCAAAATCGAATACTTTTCTATTTTACAAAAAATACGATGCAAACTCAAAACCTATTTCTTATTCTTTTATTCCGACTTCCGCTAGCCAGCCATCGAAGCACCATTATTATCCAGATCAATGAAATAAAGGTGGATCATTATGTCACTCAGCGCCTTACACGGTCTTAATAACTTTACGAACAAACCATTTTTAACTTTAAATTGAAAAGATCAACACCTACTTTTCGTAAAGGTCAAATTGTTCATATGTATTTGTACTATTTGTGACATCGAGTGAAAATGTTTGAAAGGATAATGCAAGGATCTTGTGCCAACGTGGTTGAATTAAATCAAAATTTACTTTATTAGGCATCCTACTCCTACGCCGATGGTGGCAAATAAGTTAGCAGTGCTAAGTGCAAACTATTAGCTATCCGTAGTATACTCTATTTTCGACAGAAATATTGCAAATTTTCGAAAAACTGCAGAATAAGAAATTCTTACCAAATATTTCATTAACCAAAAGGTTAGTAATAATTAAGCCAATGATTCCAGAACTGCGATAAAAACTGAAATAAAGACTTGTACATTTTATTATTACAAAAACTGTTCACTCAGCACTTTTGTTTTCGTGTCAGCCTACCAAAACGACTTCATTCTGCTTGATGGTAAGCAGCCAGTGGGGTCTAGGACTCAACGTCGTTGCAAAGTGCTATAACCAATTGGTTTATGAAATATTTGAGAGTTTTTTTATAATTTAATCTTGATTGCTAAGAAATTTATAGCAGGCGCATTCTGACAAAAAACATTTAAGTACACCATGTTAATAAAATCAAAAAGTATTTATTTAAAATTGTCGATGTTATCTTGACAAGCAATAAATATAATATATATTACGTTTACATTATGACCTGTGCATCATCAGCGTGAAATAGCTTTTTTTTTATTGCTTACAGTGGCAGACGAGCCAACAGCCCACCATGGTAAGTAGTAACTGTCGCTCATAGACTTCTGCAATGCTAGGGGCTTCGTAAAACCGCTGTCTGCTGCCTGCCGCGATATTAATGCTCTCTTTAAACCTCGTTTGAATTTTTAAAATATAAATAATTTATAGTAGAGTTACTCTGTAGCTTAACCACTTTAATTGTGTATTTTTCTGAGAAACTAAATTTATACAATTTTGTTAGCTTTGTTAAATGCGCCAAATGTGTACTTGCTATTAGTGTTTTCAAGGGTTTTGGTTTTAATCGGTGTTTATCTTATCTTAAACAAGCTATTTTGATTGATGTTATAGATTATTTCGAAAAAGGTCAGTAACATAAACCTTAACTAAGCTGAAGTGTGTAGGTAGATACTTAAAATCTTTAAATACTTACCTATTTTATTCTTCCACAATTATTATTAGTCAAGCGAACTTAATATGCATAGGTACTTAATTTATGAAATCAAAGAACTTGTCCTTGACTGCTATATTTAGGTGGGTATGAACATAATTTAACTTCAAAAAGTTTTAAGAACTATTGATAAATATAATAAACTTAAACTTAGCGCATTCAACAACTATCGAACTTGCCAAATATTCGATCATTCCGTATGTACTCAGACATTGAGCACGTACAACATGTACAATGTACCATACAATACTTAACACCTAGTCATAACTAAAATAATAATCAACTTTATTAACATTAAAAACTTTTATTATTCAGTAAAAATATAGCAGTAGGTACCTACTTATTCAACTGTTTTTATCATCACCTGTATTTTTTTGTGTACCGTCTGGATAATGTTAACGGTATTGGAAAAGGGTCAGAGCATCGGCAGTGTCTCAGGCAACAAGCCTTTAATTTAAAATTACCTATATTGTTTATTAATTTTATAAAAATATAGCAGTAGGTACCTACTTATTCAACTGTTTTTATCATCACCTGTATTTTTTTGTGTACCATCTGGATAATGTTAACGGTATTGCAAAAGGGTCAGAGCATCGGCAGTGTCTCAGGCAACAAGCCTTTAATTTTAAATTATCTATATTGTTTATTAATTTTAAATTAAAGCTACTTGCCTTATTTTTTGTACAAATAGTTGACAACCCTATTGAGATAGATAAAATAAAGCCTTATATACCAAGTATTTTAATTCTAAACACAAAATATATAAATAGACTTACATTTCGACATCTTGCTGGACCGGATTCAACTTATTCACTTCGAAACCTTGAAACAAAACAAAAACACTTCACTCATCATATTTTAGTCACACGATAATGAGGAAACAAAATTATTCAAATAAAATATGTACGTACTGTGTAAACACCGAAGTTATTATGCGATATCTATGTAGAACGAATAATATTCAACTAGTATACCTATCAAGTGAAATAATAGGGTGGCGGAGCCAATGACAATCCCAGCTGTGACAACGCAAACCAAAGTTGATACAACCAATGTTGATACAAACACTGGCGCCCAATGTTGACATAAACAACGCCTCAATCGATGTGCCTATTATACGATACCCAGTTTTGCGGTACTGTGAAGAAATTAAACGAACCATTTTAGCTTGTTCCATTAGAACGCCTAACACCTGTTGTAAAAAGATACAAACTCGCTGTAATAACAAAATTAGCATGAGACTTGCCATATGCAACTTGCATAGTGCAGATAATACTCGAATAAAGTTTTATATTATTAGTTAAGTATCGATTTTTTTATTTGTAACACGATTAGTTCTGTGATTACACATTATGCAAGCATTTTTGTTACTTCACAGAGTTATACATAGACGTGAATAATATGAATAATGGCTTGATAAATTTAGATCTTGCTCTGTAATTAAGTAATACAGATGCCTATAAATCTGTCAAATTAGTGGTTAGCTTCTGGTATATTTACCCTATTTGTATCTAGTTCGGCGGAATAGGACATACCTACACCAAAACGATGACCATCACCGATACTGATGTAATCAAACAGGTATAACATTGTGTAATAATTACGTTCATAAAAATAGTTTACCCAACCAATAAAGCAAATTCACCTGCATCTTTGCTTACTGATCTTCCCCTGTCGCTAGTAGCGTGATGTTACAAAGCCTATAACTTTCCCCAGGAACTGGGCTATCATACTCAAAAAGAATTCAAATCCGACTTGTTGTTCCAAAGATTAACGCGTTTAAACAAACATACTGTTTCGCTTTAAATAGTATAGATATATAGATATAGATTGACGGCAATATTATCGCCTTGCTTTCAAAACTTATCACTAGTCTGTTATCTTCGCGTCGCAAGATGTTTAGGACAATATTTACTTTAACTTAAATCACTTCAAATAATAGGTAAGTATTTTAATCGATTTCTGACGTAGGAAAGTCCATTATAGCGATTGACCACAATTTTCCCTGTACAAGGAAGGATCGCACGAACCTGTTGGTATGCCATATCAGATACCAGCATCTTCTGGTAAGAAAACTCTATACGACATGGCTATCAAGTATAGACGCCTTCAAAAGCTTTAATTCTTACAAGGAACTATTTTTCAAAATGGTAATCTGTAACGAGTCATAGAATTACCCTTATTGACTTCGGCAGTCGGACAAAAACTATAAGAATGCAAGAACGCCTCGATGTGCTACCGTTTACAACGCTAACTACCTAAAATCATTTAGTGTAAGCAAATTAAATGCCTTTATCGGCAAACTGCATGTTTTTCAAACTTTCCTACTAATTTTATTGCGTCGAACATTACCTGTACACGTGGATAAATTGCAATTCTACTTCTATTAAAATCTTTAAAAATTAGTCAGGTCCCTACCTCGGTTTATTTCCATTCATTTATTTATTGAATTTGTAACACAAAATATTAACAATGTGAACTTGTGCTATTTATGACATGAAATGACATTCAACTTCAAAAAAAACCCATATTTTATTCTCAGTGACATTATTTTTCAGAGTGCACTAGGTCACTAGGTACGAGGTACGTAGACCGTAGACGGAGTATATTAAAGTAAATACTAGGTACGTTTATTTTTCTTAATTTTGTCTTTAGTATAAAGAGGTAAGTATGTTGTCTATTGAACATTTACTTTTTGATTCTCACTTTGCTATTTTTATAAAATTAATAAAAAGTTTTTATTCATATGACGTATTGGATACGACTCTCTCGTACATAATTTCATCAAGTTACGTTAGACATATTTTTCGTTTATTCCGAAATTTTAACATGTGAGAGTGATGTGATAATCTTTTATTATTGCGCTAACAATAGGTTCCTAGATATTATCATCTGTACTTGCACTATGAAACAGATTGCTCTTAGTTATTTAATCGACTACGATTTAAAAAATAATGCTACGCGCTAAGTACGTAGCTAAAATATCGATCGTAGCTCTCTGATTAGGTGTTGTGGAGTACTACGGGGCACATGTTTGTTATAAAAATAACATTATTATCATAATAAACAATGAAAACAAGGCCAGGAGTGTTAGTACAAAATATATACCGAGAACACAGGTTATTATTAACACACTAAGATATTTCGTACGATTTAAAAATGTACAAGTCTAAAATATACTCACCAAAAGATAATTTTGTAATATTTTACTTTATGTCACACAACATCATTCATTTTAATCACGAGCCAAATACATGTACAGTACAACGATTAAAATTAAAAATATTTAATTCTATATTCACTATTATTTATTTTTACATATTTACTTTAATTATTTACGTATTTTACAAAGTATTCACTAGTTATAAATTATTAACATTGTAGTTAAATTTACAATATTTTACAATATTATTTTGGTATTTTTAAAAACACGCTGCATTTCCAATAATGTGGATTGTGGAAAGCGAGCGGCTCTTAGCTACATTTTTCCGAAAGGCTTCGTAGCGCGCATGCGTGAGCTATTGGAGGTTATCTACTTACCTTTTTCGTTTTCTTTCGGTGAGAGCGGGACGGCAATACGCTGTAACAACATGCGCTGTGTTATTGATGAAAATTTTGGCGGGAAAACACGCCATCTGAGGTGGTTCTTTGGAAACTTATGATTGGCTGAGACGAAATGACAATAGACACGCGCTGCCACGGGTATTAGGAGCATGCGTATTAAACACTCTGTTGTTTGTGTGTGACGAACTGAGTGCTGAATTAGTAATTACGCAAAGGTCATATACGAATTACTAGAAATAGATTTAGAGATATCAACAATCGCACTGCATAATAATGTCCTGACAAGACTTTTTAATCTTTTAAGGTTAGTTGGTAATTTAATCTAAGAAAAAATCGAAACTGGAAAGAAAAACAAAGTGTATTTATTTATATTCTCTTGTACTTACCCACTTACCTGTCAGTTTGCACTGGAAAGTTTTTACCTATATAAAAAGCAGCTAAGTATTAAGTAATTGTTTGTATCCTATTACCATAAATAAATATTTTCAATAATCGCAATTATAACTCAAATCCAACAAGTCGCTTAATTGCCTTTTGAGGTAAAGACGCGTGCCTCGCTCAGACATACCTATCCGTCAAACTACTGACTGAACAAATGCTGTTTGTAATGGTTTCAGAACAATGAATCCTACATAAGTACGTCACTTACATTGTAAAATAGATACATAACTTCACGCCTGTGTTCTAATAATTGGGTATATAGTGACTATAGAACCATTTGCTACGATCTAAACATACCTGCGTCCTTTGCCTCTTCAACAATAATTAATCTTTTCATATGCTATGTTAAGAAGCCATGACAAAACTTTAAAATGGCAGATAATGATAGCAGATGGAAATGTAGAGCATGTGAAAGAATTTGTTTATTTATGTTCAATGTTTACGAGTGATGGAAGTAGGCATGGGCGCCGGCGCCGCCAGGATTTCTGTCAAGGAAATACATCTGATTTTCAGGTGGGTGCATCTACCTATACAATTTTGGATATCAACATCAACCCATAGACGCTTCAATTATAAGCCTAACTTATTATTTTGTTTTAGTTTTTCTTTTTTTTTTCTCGGTCCACTGGCGACACAATCAAAAATATTTAGAACTGCAGCCCCTTAGAACATCTTTTGTTGTTTTCACGATTTTCATATTATAGTTACCACTAAAATCATCAATGAGAATCATTTTGAAGTCATAAAGAAGAAGAATTACCGCCTCTTAAAGATGTAAATAAATGAAGCCTATAAAAGAATAAGACCAATATGCCACGCGTCATATATCAATACCTGAGGGTGCTCCCCTTGCGCTTTCATAAATACCACACGCAAGATAGGTACCACTGTCAACCTATTAGGGTATGTTGAAAGAATAAAGTAGAAGTACCTATTGATCACCTCACTGGCACTTGTTCTATACTTTAAATCTAAATATACGGGAATTCACGCGATCATGCATTAGGTATTCACATACCTTATATTGCTTGACGTTTAGACCAGGTTACACCAGCCGTGGACACAAGCAGTTTGCTTGTGACCACGTTATCATGTCATGCAATGCGAAAGTTTAAAAGTAAATATTGTTCTTTATTTGTTTACAAGAAAACTCTTTTTTTACAATATTTTTTTTACCGACAGTAAACCGTACCTACCCGTCGACTTGATGTTATTGACCACGCCGATCCGCCAACTCACCACTGTAGATATGTAGAGCTCTTAAACTGGGTAGGTATATTATAGAGGAATAGGGTTATTGTTTTATTTTGAGGTGGATAGGTATATTTTGCAAAATGATACACACAATAACACAATCAAAAAACACATTGTTGATGTCTATAACATAATGGTGGATTCACGAACACATAATAGATGTAGGTACCTACTCCGAGACAAAAGAATACCTACCTAAGCATTTCTATCTCAACATCTCATCTCAATCTCAACAACCTTATCTACTCACAACACATACTTTATAAAGATTCATATTTCCAGACAAACTTTTATTGTTATAACGTTTGGCAGAATAGATCTAGAAGGCTTCTCAGGTTTAGTCTAACCTACCTATACCTATACAAAACCCTTTTTTGCCACCAACTATTTAAAACAATGGACAAGAACCGACCACACAATAAATCACTGAAGTCTAAACTAGAAGACGATAACCAACAAGCAAAATAAATTCCTTGAAATCATTCGATACTTTTTAGGTACCTATGTGATTATAAACATTCTATGCCTACCTTGGGATTGAAACTTTTCAAATACCACGACGAATTCTTTTATTCTTTTTGTTCTGTCTCATGGCCGTCGTTTGCTTTCGTAGATATTGGACCAGCTATTTTATTTTTTATTGGCAAGCCAGACATGTAAACGACTATAGGTAGTCGTTTACCTATTTTTTTTGTGACAAACTAAATACGGCCAAATATTTCTGGAATAGGTATCTTCAGTATCCACGCCTGAGTCAACGGATGTCGCGTATGATTTTCTTCATAATTCCTAGCAGGCATTAAAGTATTTTACGTTTTTATACATTTTGTCGTAGGTAATATACTAATTAATTACAAAATAAGTCTAAAGCCGTTACGAATATACCTAACTTATCTAATTAAATTCGAGTTGGTATAGGATAGCAGAAGGTAGGTGATAAGTTAATTATGTAGCTGTACTTATGATAATAATCAATATTTTTTTTTTAATTGAATGTTCTTTTCTTTTAAACAGGAAGATTTTTTAATCACCATCCAAATTATTATATTGTGGATATTTCTTTCGAAAAAATAATCACGAATTTCATGTGAAAATTTTATCTTTGAATGATACTTAGATATCTAATGTGTAAAAATAATTAGACGGTAATTGAAAAACTTCTTGTATACCTACAAGAAGTTTTTCAATTACCGTCTAATTATTTTTTAATTTTAGTTTATTTTTTTTTTATTTTAATTTAATTACGAAAACTTCCTATAGAATAAAAGCCTATTCAAACCTGAGCGGTATTCGCTACCGCCTGCGGTAGAAAATCAGAGTGGGTATGCGGTATACACCAAAGCGGATTTTGCTATCCTTGTGGGTAAAATATCGCGTGAGTTTCGCCCACGAAGTATGAACTTTTCGCCTGTTCGAGTGGGTATTCGGTATTCTGATCTAGCCGAGGATCTTTATACTAAATACCTGAGTGAAATCCGCGCGGTATGTACCTCTTACGTTTGAATAATCTATAACTACACAGTTATTGGAAACGGGTGGGGTTGCATCATTGTGGTAGTTTTGACAACAATAGCTCCTTACTGGTTTTAGTATGAGTGGGCAAGATCTACTGTGAAAATACAACCTTCGTATAGAATACCGATTGTCGTAAAGTACATATTAGTTTTCATGCTAATGCCTATCCTCTGCCTCTCAATCGGTGAGTGAGAGCTCGAGAAGACCAAATACTTCGTCGAACCTCTTCTTTTACGTCGTCGATATAATTAGTGCTAAACAAATGTAATAATCAGGTAGATATATAAAACAACAAAGAATTAAATTCACTCATTATTTCAAAATTTGTTTAATCATAAATAAATAACATTTTTGTTTGGAACAAAACAACCTCCATAATTATTCACACACCATACAACTCGTCATTTAGTGAATTACAATTATTAATTTTCTAATTACTTTCTAATAATACTTACAGCAATCTTATAATTAATGTTGTACATAGTTTTATTACCACAATTAATTTGAGATTTTTTTATGTAAATATCTAATGCTTATAGAGAGAATTATTCCAATTACAAAATATTTTTTTTATTTTTGTTAAGGAGGAATTGGTCATAATTATAAAATACAATATATTAGGATGGAATCGATCCAAAATGTGAATTAACAATTTGAAATTGTTTTGCTTCCAAAAATAAAGCGTGTTCACTAATGCTTCCTTTAACATGTCAAAGGTCATTTTCTTTCTTTATCAACTTTGTACGTTACAATGTTATTTATTAATTTGCAATATTTTAAAAACATTAAAAGTAAAAAACATCCATGTGAGACATGATCATCTCACATGGATGTGAGACATTAATAAAATTGATATTTTTTACTTTGTTATGTTTTTTAAAAGTCAGATTTAATAGGACTAGAAGAACAACTACAATCCATTGTTCATTATAATAAAACTTGCAAAATATTGCAGTTTAATAACTATTAACAATATAACAAAGTCTCAGAATTAAAATCCTTATTTCATTTGAAAGAATTTGCCTGGTAATTGACTTTTATTTATAAAATATATTATATCGGACGACACAAACGATTGCAGACTATTTTACGTTCAATATAGCATTGGAATGAATCAGCGGGAGCCGTAACTGTCTTGAAAAACATAATTAATGCGAGGCCACGGTTCCTACAAGCAGACGAAATACTAGTAACCGAATGATGAATAATTAATAGAGAAAACCCGAATTTATAATAAGTACTTACCAAAATTACAACATGTTAGTATAGTATTTATAACATTGATTAATTATTTACAAAAATTACGTTGTGCGATCTAAAGTACCTAGGTTTTAGTTGTCACGAGACTGGTCGTCAATCACAATAATATAATCGCACACTTAGGTAAACGTAGAAGAATATTTTACGTTATTTAATACAATTCGTAATTATTCAAGTTTCATAAGAAACACATAATAATGATTGAATTAATGATGAATCCGAATAATAGAAAACATAATGATTTTAGTATAACAACTACATAAAAACTTTTTGGTATTTTTGTCATACAACTACGTCACGACAGTTAGGCCCTGTTTATAATACTTATTACTGCGTTTAGCGTGGGTTAGAGTATTTTAATAGACGAAATATTTGTTTTTCTATGAGAAATATTTCATAGGTAGCTGTAAGATGTATCTTAAATGATACCAAATGAACTAGCGACACACACGAAGAACTTCATGTAATACGTAGTAGGAATAGACGACTGAGGTAAATTAAAAAAAAACATTTAGGTAGAAATACCTACTTGTAAAATTTCTTATAGGTACTTAAAAATGTAAAGCTAAATAATGAAGTGTATAAAAATAGTACGGCGATGGTCATGACAATTTACCGAATAACGCCTTGCGTTTAGTTAAACTTCAAATTCGACTAAATCATCTATTTACTTAACGAATATCACACAACTATTAGTTGTAACTCATCAAGTGCGTGTATACGTATCACGTACGCGCCCATTTCAGACCAATAGCAGAAATGATACAACACATGAAAAGAAATAAATCTCTTATTAAAATGCAGTACAACTTTATCAAGTGAAATTTCAAATGTTAGAGATATTCGAAACTTAAAAGTAGAATAGAATATTTTTTATTTCTGTATCTTTCAAAGTATCTTATCTTAACATCCTAGAATGGACTTGGCTTCTCTATTGGCCGTTGAAAGCACTTGACATTCGCTTCATATATCACATTGATAGTTCAGAAATCATTGAGGTGACAGAACTTGTTAGGGTCCCGCATAGTGAGGACGTTGTTACTTAAGAGTCCTACAACTGGGTTCTCTAGGTTTTCGTATTTAGAGTTAGTTTCTGATGACAAGCTGACGGCTCCGCTGCTGTCACCTTCGTACGTATTTTCCGTGTCGTCAACAATTTGCGAGCTGATGCTTGATTTGTCGTTCTTTTCCGGTACTTCTTTGTCGAGGTTGTAGTCGCCGCCATTCTTGTCGTTGTCGGATAGATCGATCCAGTGCGCTCGGTTTGATTTCACCCTGTCCAGCAAAGGTTGGAGGGTCGGTGATAACACCGCGAACGCCTAGAAAGAAACGAAAATACACTTATATTGTCTTGAATGGTATGATTATAACTAAACAAAAACTAATCTAAACTAATATTATAATTTTTTTTATTTTTGTCATGATTTAACTCAAAAACTACACGACTGATTTAAAAAATTGTTTCACTATTGGAAACCTACATTTTTAGCAAGTATGCCTATGTCATCATATTATCATATTTTTGTAGATCACGCGAGCGCAACTGCTGGCGAAAAGCTAGCTGTACATATTTCAACTACAATAGGTATTCTTTCTACATTGTCGTGAACTTTTGATATAATAAAAATTGAGTTACCTCGTATATTGGTAGACAGATGGTGTCTATAAATTTGACTTGCATAGCAGGGAGTTCATCTTCTTTATCTCTGTTCATTATATCCTGAAAAGTAATGTAAGTAAAATTAATATTTCTTAGGTTTCTTTAAATGTAATCGATGGATCAGAGTCGACTCAGGAGTAAACACCGATCAATCCAGCAAAAATAATTTTAACTTTTTAATCTGTAAATGGTCATAAAGAATAACAATATCTGTAAATGTGTATCTGTAAATGGTCATAAAGGTAACAAGTAAGTATGTAGAGGATAAAATTACGTTTTATTTTTATAGGAAACACAATAATATCGATCTAGGTAATAAAAAGAAAATGAATAGAATATTCGATTCAGATTAAAATAGTTCGTCAAAGATTGAACGAACTTATGAACCTTGTATATCCTTATTCCTTATTTCATGAAAAGTTTTTACTATTCTTAATTGAACTACACACTTAACTACAATTTCATTTCCCTACAAAATCAGTTTAAAATAATTAAAATGATATGACATGACCACTCACTATAGGCGTCAGATTCAGATTCTGTCTCTCCAGATCGCCTTGTCTAAAGAACTCGCCCGCTACCAGCGCGGCTACCCTTCGTTCGACCGGCCACGGTTTAGTTATAGCCGCGAGGTCACACGCCGTCATTAACATCGCTCGAAGTAGACCCCGTCGTTCCTCGCATTCACCCCAATTTGGGGTCACTGTGCGGTCTGTGCTTACTAGTTCGATGAAGGCTTTGCGTTTGCTGGAATAAAGAAATACTCAAATTTAGGACAACTTTGATGGTACGGTGGGAAAATGAGTTTGGAGGCAGGTCATCACCATATTGACACGCTCACAGTATTACATTAAATATAGTGATTTTATAATTTAACGTTTACGTCTGATATACTAGTTTTGTTATATCAAGTTAAGTAAAGCCTGTAACAGTATAACGGTGCTTTATTTACGTCGCAAAAAAAGTATCCTGCCAAACTAATTCCTTTGCCGTGCGTACATACAGTCATACTTAAGGGTACCTACCAATATGTCAGAGAATCGACTGGATTGCAACCTGTCCGGTTGCTTTTCGGGAGATACGGGTACGCGCCCCCGGCACCTCGAGCCTTCATTATCGTACACCTATACATCCGCGATATGAAGTCCCCGTCTTTCCTTCCCTCTCCTGACTATAGTGGTAGGGTCTAACCTAGACCCGCACGGGTTGGTACCACAATTCTACCTATTTCGGCCGTAATAGCAGCTCAGCTGTGTTTCGTACGAAGGGGGAAACAGCCGTTCCTGTGTTCCTATTTCCTTTCCCAATTGGGTGGCGAAGTTTTGGTGATGCTTGAGACGTGCGGTGGTAAAAGTCTTGGCCTGTTCGTTGAGCGTGACGAGTTGACGCGGGGTCCAGGGAGACCCGATGGGAATGGTTATCCGTCGGCCACCTGCCAGTCAGTAGGGGACCCGAACCCGTGTGTATCCCGCACGGGAGGCTGTCCCGCCAGCTGGCGAAAATCCCGTCTCATAGCCGTTGTGCCGGAATGGGAGACCGGAGTGGATCCCGGCGGTTGTGAGCGGGGGGGCATCGGGGGCCCTTCCGTGCCCCGCGTCAGCTTTTCACTCAACTCACGGATTGGTCGGGTCCAACACACCGCTCTTTCTTTGGGTATCACCTTGACTTCGCCTCCCAAATTACACCTCACCCCCACTCTCTCTACAAACCATGGCCACAAGAAAGAGAAAGAGCAACGTATCTACGGCGGACACCAAATCCACATTTACAATGGATTTCTGCAATATCAGGGGTCTTCACAGTAATCTCGACGCCGTCCATCAACACCTTGAGTCGGCGCGGCCTGCCTTGCTCTTTTTAACGGAGACGCAGATATGTACCCCGGACGATATATCGTACCTTAAATACCCCGGCTACGAGTTGGAACATGCTTTCCACCGGAAGGCTGGGGTGTGCGTTTTCGTACGGGGTGATATCTGCTGTCGCCGCCTTCGGGCCCTCGAACGCCGGGACCTATCATTATTATGGCTGCGGGTAGACCATGGGGGTCTTACCCGAATCTACTTGTGCCTTTACAGGTCTCCGGCCAGTGATATGGGAGTCACCCAAATAACCGAGAACGTCCAAGGGGGGATTGACCAAATATTGGAACAGCATCCGTCTGCGGAGGTGGTGGTCCTAGGTGATTTCAACGTTCACCATAAAGAATGGCTGGGGTCCCGGACCACTGACCTCCCGGGCAGAACTGTCTTCAATATGGCCTCGGCCTATGGCCTCTCTCAACTGGTAATGCAGCCCACCCGCATTCCAGACGTAGAGGGTCATGAACCTTCTTTGTTGGATCTTCTGCTGACTACTCACCCAAACGGCTATGGGGTAGTGGTCGATGCTCCACTCGGATCATCTGACCACTGCCTTATCCGTAGTAAAGCCCCTGTTGTGAGACCCGATCGCTCTTCGGCAACCGGGTCTCGCAGAGTCTGGCGATATAGCTCAGCAGATTGGGATGGGCTTCGTGAATTTTTCGCGTCCTACCCATGGAGGCGGCTTTGCTTCTCCTCCGGAAATCCCGACACATGTGCGGACTGCATTACCGATACGGTGCTTCAGGGGATGGAATTATTCATCCCCAACGCAAAAATTCCGGTCGGCGGTCGCAGTCACCCCTGGTTTAACAAAACCTGCAGGCAGGCGACGCACCTTAAGCAGTCCGCATATAGGGCCTGGAACAGTGCTAGGCAACGCCAGGACCCGCGGGTCAGGGAAGAGAAGCGTAAGTTCAATGCCGCTTCCAGATTCAACAAGAAGGTTATCGCTGAGGCCAAAGCAGAACACGTTGCCAGAATTGGCGAGAGGCTAGAAAGCTATCCTTCAGGGAGCCGTGCATTCTGGTCTCTCGCCAAGGCTGCTCAAGGCAACTTCTGTTCGTCCAATCTCCCGCCACTGCGCAAACAAGACGACATACTGGTCCATAGTGCAAAGGAAAAGGCTGACACTTTAGGCCAATTCTTTGCCTCAAACTCGACTCTAGACGACGGGGGAGTCACACCACCCAACATCTCGCGGTGTGAAAGCTCAATGCCGGAAATCCGCATCACTCAACGCGCGGTCAGGCGAGAGCTCAGGCTCCTAGATGTCAACAAGTCGAGTGGACCAGATGGCGTCCCCGCAGTGGTTCTGAAGACGTGCGCCCCTGAGTTGACTCCCGTTTTAACGCGCCTTTATCGTCTCTCATATACCGCTAATAGGGTTCCATCTTCGTGGAAGGTAGCTAACGTCCACCCGATCCCTAAAAAGGGTGACCGGTCGGACCCGTCAAACTACAGACCGATAGCGATAACATCCTTGCTGTCCAAGGTTCTGGAACGAGTTATCAACTCCCAACTCCTGAGGTACCTTGAGGAGCACCAGCTGATAAGCGACCGCCAGTACGGTTTC
Source organism: Parascotia fuliginaria (assembly GCA_963082885.1). Taxonomy (NCBI): domain Eukaryota; kingdom Metazoa; phylum Arthropoda; class Insecta; order Lepidoptera; family Erebidae; genus Parascotia; species Parascotia fuliginaria. Next base: position 10,209,073 of record OY720187.1, read on the forward strand.
CGTAACGGTCGGTCAGCTGGTGATCTTCTCGTGTACCTCACACACCGTTGGGCAGAAGCCTTGGAGGGCAAGGGTGAAGCTCTGGCTGTCAGCCTTGATATTGCCAAGGCGTTTGACAGGGTCTGGCACAAAGCACTTCTATCGAAGCTACCATCCTATGGAATCCCCGAGGGACTCTGCAGATGGATCGCCAGCTTCCTGGATGGTCGGAGCATTAGGGTCGTTGTTGATGGTGCTTGCTCCGATACCATGATGGTTAATGCTGGCGTACCACAAGGCTCAGTGCTTTCCCCAACGCTGTTTATTCTGCATATCAATGACATGTTAACCATTGAGAACATGCATTGCTATGCAGATGACAGCACGGGTGACGCGCGGTACACTAGCCAACAGAATGTCCCTCGGAGCTCCGTGCATGAGAGACGGTTACAACTTGTGTCTGAAGTTGAGGGCTCTCTCGGGCGGGCTCTCGAATGGGGTGAGAAGAACTTAGTTCATTTCAACCCCACGAAGACACAAGTATGCGCGTTCACTGCGAAGAAGGACCCTTTTGTTATGGCGCCTCAGTTCCAAGGAGTTTCTCTCCGTATCTCCGATGACATTGGGATCCTCGGCGTTCAAATATCCAGCAAGGTCCAATTTGGGAGTCATTTGGAAGACAAAGCCAAACTGGCGAGCAAAAAGCTGGGCGTCCTGAACAGAGCCAGACGGTACTTTACGTCATCTCAACGGCTTGTGCTATACAAAGCACAAGTCCGACCGCACGTAGAGTACTGTTCTCACCTGTGGGCAGGAGCCCCCAAATACCAGCTCGACCCACTTGACTCCCTCCAACGGCGAGCTGTTCGAATCGTCGATGATCCCAATCTCACAGACAAATTGGAGTCACTGGAGCAGCGGAGGGACTTTGGCTCTCTATGCGTGCTCTATCGTATGTTCAACGGGGAGTGCTCTGAGGAACTGTTTGACTTGGTGCCATCGTCTCCTTTCTATCATCGCACCACTCGACATCGCAGCAAAGTTCATCCATACTACCTGGACACGATCTCGTCTAGCACGGTTCGTTTTCAGCGTTCATTTCTCCCACGTACGTGCAGGCTCTGGAACGAACTACCAGCTGCGGTGTTTCCCGAGCGCTATGACATGTCCTTCTTCAAACGAGGTTTAAAGAGAGCATTAATATCACGGTAGGCAGCGGCTTCGCAGAGCCCCTGGCATTGCAGAAGTCTATGAGCGACAGTTTCCACTTACCATCAGGTGGGCTGTTGGCTCGTCTGCCACTATAGGCAATAAAAAAAAAAAAAAAAAAAAAAAAAAAAAAATCTTAATTCTGCCATTTTTTAAAGAAATACTTAACATCGATGATAAGTTTGGAATCGAACGGAATGTTCAGTAGCCCTTATTACATAGTTTCTTGCTAACCGTGCCAAACTCGTAAAACGAAGTAACTATAAAACGTCCGTCTGTCTATTCGGGAAAATATAACTTAAAAGTATCTAAACTTGGCAACTTATTCTACCCGATTTATATGCTTTTTGTATTGCGTGAATCATTTACTGCTAACTACAAATCTTATTAATCATCGTACTGTCTCGTCATCTGTTAGTGTTTGGAATGTTTAAAATTTTGTTATAAGTTTTGTATTGTATTTGCTTATTGTTATCGATAGCTGTGCTCAAAATATTAAATTACTTAAATAAATCAAAATATGTATCACATTAAGTGAAATTTTGTAAATTTCTTTTGAGTACTTAAATAAAGTTCTTTAACCAGAAACTACTACAAATGTCTCGTAACGAAATATAGCAATCGTTTCCCGAAATCGAATACAAATAAAATCCTAGCCATCTGTTAAATATTTACCTGAAATAAACAGCTAAATCGGTGGATAGTATAGCGTCTTCGAGTACTTTGACTACTTTCTCGTAGTCGTCAGAGGATAGGTTCAGTAGTATTTGGTTGCCAGGCGAGTTAAGAATCATGAGACACTGGTCGAAATGGTGATGTTCCATTGTGGATGTAGAATATAACTGTGCTAACGGCGATGATGCTCTGGAATAGGTTACAATAAAAATATTATTAAGATTTTGAAGGCTATTCTGGACACTACGCGTTAGAAAGACTGCGCACAATGTAGGTATTATATATAAGAGTGTCTTACGAGTATGTAATGCACCTAGGTGAATTAAACAGTCAGCGTAGAATGGTGTATATTAGCCTTTTCAATTTGTTTTGATATTTATAATATAGTTACACATTTAAAACAAAAAAAACTCACTTGATTTGAAATGAATTATTGGTCCCCCGATGATCAAGATCGTGGCACAAGCAGCCTATGATTAGCGCCAAACATTCCAGCTCACCAAATATCTTCCACCACTGCGTCTCCTGGAACAAGGCCATACTAAACTAATAAACTATTGGATAAGAAACCCGTATTTTGAAACTCTTGTAATTGCAGACGCAGTATTTGTATAAGTACTGTTTATTAAAAAGGACTAAGAACAACGCTTTTGCAAGAATCCCGTGCGATCGTTCTATAGACCAAAGTGCCTGTTTTATATCGCTCAAAATCTTTTAAGCTACTTTCACACAACCTCTATGATTTTTCAATTGGAATGATAAACATCAATATAAGCCTAATTGCCTAACCTAGATTAGTATTTATTGGCCTTTTTAACCTAGATTAGTATTAGTAGTACTTTTGTATATTCTCCAATTAGTGATAAAATTAACATCGCAATATAAATTCTGATGAAATTAAAATTACTTTACTTTTGCTTACCATCAGTCAGAAGTATCATCGTTTTGGTAAGCAAATATAAAATGAAATACCTCATATTATTTTAATGCAAAGATATAATATATTATAGCTAGGCACCTAGGATAAAATAAAATCTTCTTAAGAATTTCATAAAATTTTAGGTAAAGCTTATACGTTTAAAATTAGTGTAAAATTGAAAAACACTCACCGTCAAAATAGCGAACATCATTTGCGCGACATTGAACGCGTGTCTCCAATTGTGATACGTTACATTGCGGTAATTCTTCTTGACGCTAAGCAGCCATCGGCAGAGCACGCTGTAATCTATATGGAACCGCTCCACAAAGTCGAGGTCAAGGAACATTCGGAGACAGGCCCGTAATGTGTCGTCGTCCGATAGGTCGATGTCGTCGAACGCAAGCTCATGTAAGCTGAAGTGAGCTGAAGATGGTATCCTTAGCGTCTGTTGGACAAGAAATAATATCTTTTAGTAATTTCTTTTACAGTTTATAATGTCAGGATTTTTTATTATTCACAACTATTAACGAACGTGTAGTACTTCGAACTGTAAGTATGGTAGAACTTATTTGCTATGAAGTTTTAACTGTGCTAAAAACTTTTTGTTGTTGCTATGTTTTAAAGAAGTTTGTAAGTAGGTTGTTTTGTGTGAAATACCGTGTGATACCACCACAGAACATTACTACTGTTCAGCGTTACGATCACGTTTTGTGTTGTGAAGAAAAAAGTATGAATACATACTAACATCCACATGCTACGTGGAACGTGGAACAAGTATCAAATAAAATCGAATTATTCGCTACTATAAAATAATCTACAATACAATAACATACTTAAATATGTATCAGCTTCAATATAATAAATCTAACAGCAATAATTTTATTTAGCTTTCAATTAGTGAAACAATAAATTGAAGAGTTAAGTAGTTCTTAGAAATGTCACTTTCAAATAGGTTCGTAAACTTGAACTAGAAATAAAAACTAATGATCTTTGATACAGATAATTGAGAAAATATTAAAATTGTTTCATCGTACAACTACATCGAGGCCGTAATCAATAAAGTAAATATCTGCGATATTTGCGCTGCAATGTTGAATGGTGCACGTCAGATTCCACGGAAAGTAATTAAGCGCTTCAATTTAAATACCTGGTCTACTTCAAACAATGTGACTAGCCGATTACGATAATTACAGAATGGCTGTGGTGTAAACAGTGGCTGGCAAATGAGTACCTAATCAAGAAAATAGTTATTTATTTTTAATTAACATTGAAAATAAGCTTAATTCTATAGTTCAAATTGTTCACGTCAAGTTCAGCAGTTTGATAATTTATCTTTTGTTTTTTATAATAATAATAATAATATTCTACCACATGCACACAGCGCCATTTAGCCCCAAATTAAGCAATTATATTTGCTTGTGTTATGGGTACTAAACAACTGATATACTACTTATATACTTTTTTTTTTTGTAAATACATACATATTATAGATAAATTACACCCAGACACAGAACAAACAATCATGCTCATCACACAAAGGTTTGTCCTGGGTGGGAATCGAACCCACGACCTCCGGCTTAGCAGTCAGGGTCACTAACCACTAGACCAACAGGCCAGTCTATCTTTGACACTAAAATAGATGTTTAACATCATATCAGCAAAAAGACGTCCATGCTGGACACAGGCCTATGTCCAGCGGTGTTAACATATTTTTACGCAAATTAATTATACTAAACGATCAATAGAACGATTTTACAAATTGTGATATCAACTAGAAAATATTTTATTTATACTTAAGTTACTCATTTTTACAATTTCATGTAATATATAAATTCAAAGTTCTTCGACATGAAACACGTTATAGAACCAAGTTTATCTTAAGTATGAACTTCTGTGTTAATTATACTCATGTGCTAACTAAAACTATTTACCAGGTACATTTCAAATATAAAGTCTACTGCTAGATAATAATATCGATATTTGATTAGCAGATTAGTAAACTGATGTTTAATCGGGGCGGACTTACCCTTAAACGCTGAGCGTCGTCTAACGATGCAGACGCATGGTAACTTAATACCTGTAATTAATAATACAAACTTAACAATGTTATATAAGGTTCTTAAGTAGCAAATATTAAAAATAAATACAATGATTTATTTAACACTTAGTACTATGCAATTCAATTGTAAGCTTCGGACTAATGAGTAAACTTTTATTAGTTTTCTTTCGGAGGACTTATTGTACATAGCTATATTAATTATGGATTGATAATTTAACTTTACTTGTTACTTTAATTTTGCCCATGTCTTACACTATTAGAAATATCTTATTGTAAACCTGGTGTGTTGGGACAGGTCTTTGCCTCCCTTCCTTCCTCCAGCTCTATCTATTATGAGCTGGTTTGTGCTAATCCTTTTGATAGGAGTCTAACTCGTCCAATTTTCTTTTACGTAGGCCGCGCTGTCGTCTGAACGTAAGTGAAGTATCCAGCTCAGTACCACTTAACTTCGGCCGCGGTTTAATATCAAAAAGAACAATACTCACGTCTAATGTAACACTTTGCTTGGCCATGGCCGTGATGGCCTTCTCGTACATGTGCGTGTTATGGATGCCCATGCCGCAGAATATCGCGAACGCCTCCACGAAGTTCTCGTCATTCTGCGTAAACAGCAGCTCGTCGAACTTGTTCACAAGCTGGAAATAAAAATATATTGTAGGTAATGTATTTAATTTTGTATTATCGAAGGTCCAGAATCGATTAGGTTTAAAAATGTAAACAACAATTGTATTTAAAAACTTATAGTTGTTGTTAAGTATGATGTGATGATTCTTTGAAGGAAGACGCAGTGTGGGTAGACTCCTTACAATGCAGAGGTGGACCGCTCTGCATTGTAAGGAGTCACGTTGGCAGATTGATGGATGAGAGCGACTTACGACCGGTGGAAGTGGCGATACTTGGCGGAGACCTAGGTGCAGGAGTGGACGTCTTTTGGATGAAATAATAAGGATGGTGACCTTCTGACGAGATCAAATAGCATACCTACATAGATATCATTTTTATTACTATTCTGTATATTTTATTTAATATCTATAAATTTGTATTCTAAAGTAGAAATAGGTATACAGAACGCAAATACACCATTAATTTAATTTACCCAAGCTATACTTTCGAATCTAAGTAAACAAAATATTGGCAGCCTGACAATAAACAAGTATCTACTTAATGCAATGGCGTTCAGTTCTTAGTCCGCATATTTGTGCCAAATGTTATTGCCAACGGTATTTTCACTTGTATATGACCAAAAGTGTACAAAATTTAAGTAGTAAATTGAATTCATTTTTAAAAAGCTTTCTTATAAAACTAGCTGCACCCCACGGCTTCGCCCTCGCCTAAAATGTGTTTTGTTTCCCTCGGGAGCCAATTTTCGAGGAACCAAAGGAAGGCCAATTTTCGGGATAAAAAGACCGAATCTATCTACATACCAATTATCATCGAAATCGGTTCAGCCGTTAAAGCGCTGAGTTGTAATAAACACACACACATACATTCACATAAACTTTCGCATTTATAATATTAACTAGTTGCGCTCTGTGGCTTCGCCCGAGCAGAAAAATACAAACCGATTTTCGAAATTAAAAGTATCATATGTCCGTTTTCGGACTCGAATCTATGTACAAACCAATTTTCATCGAAATCGGTTCAGCCGTTTAGGCGCTGCGCTGAGTGGTAACAAACACACACACACACAAACTTTCACATTTATAATATTAATAGGATAGGATGCCGTGGGCTCAGTATGTGGAATCATTGTATCGTTTTCCGTAGGTTTCGTAAGAGAAGAAAAGTAAGTTCGTAAATACTGTATGTCTGTCTCTTGTCTGTACTCGTATGTCAAAACATATAATTATAATTAAAGTACATCTTCTAAAGTTTTGTTTACTAATCCTTTTCTTTTAAATCATTCAAAAACCTGTTAAAGATCGAAATCGATATATCATTAGAAATTGATGAAGGTATTTCGCTTAATCGTATTAATTCGTAATCTTTAATTCAAGCTTGCAAAAATATTACACCTTAATTTCAAAAAAGAAAGTTTATCAAAATATATTTTTAATATTGTGAAAACTAGGCGAAGTAAAGAGTCTCCAAGCAGACGTAACTCTGTTCATCAACAAAGTTTGATTGTTGTGGTAAAAAAATAAGAACATACTTCAAGTTTCGTTGACGATGCGCTTGTGATGTCGCCAGCACGTCTCAGAGATTAATTAGGTTTAATAAGCTTTTGAATTTTACTTAACCAATTTCCAATTTTTACATCGATGTAAGAGTATAAAATTTGATATTAAGAAGCACATCGGCAAACGTCGTACACGTATTTAAGTAGGTAATGCTTACGGTAGCAGAGCACATTTTATTAAGTAGGTATTTTGCATTCCGCAAAGCGCACTATTTTTTTAGAGCAAGAGGAAGAGGAAGAGCTTTCGAGTCGCCGCCTATCGTGAAGTTAGTCCTTATAATCTTGTTCTTGTTGTTTAAAAAATTTAGTTTCTAAGTATTTTTAGTCCAAAATCATGGCAAACGTAGAAGTAAAAAAGTTCGTTATTAAAGTGGTAATCATTATGTAATAAAGTTTATTTAAAATGTTATGATGTCTTTTATTTTAAATTTTTTACCCTTTTCAAGTTTTAGTACTCGCAAAGTTTAAAAACATTTATTGTTGAAGAAAATGAGTACAAGTTAAGAGTATTTGTACTTATTTTAAAGCCAAGATCTTATCTGAACTTAAAGAATTTAAGACCTAAATTAAGATTTAGGTCTTAATTTTAAAATTAGAACACTTTGAGTGCGAAAGTATGAAGTGAGTCGATTTTTTTGCTCGCCAGTGTATATTTATTTAAAAACCAGCTTACAAAATAACACAACTTGGTACATCTAAATCACTGTTACTAAAGCTAAGTTAATACAGATATTTGTATCCACATTCATACATTTATGAGTTTTATGACTCAGTAATTCCTACAAACGAGCCGCAATGCGATTTTTTTTATTTTTAAATTGAAAACAAAAAGTCTGAAACGCTTTATTACTGACTATATATCGGTCTTTGTACTTACTACAAACATTCCTACTAGGTACTCTGCTGTAGGTACTTTTACTAAAAAATCTTAAGGGTTACATAAGAAGAGACTAAAATCATCTTGTAAACATAAAAATAGTTAAAATTAAAATGAAAATATATTTATTTATATAGATTAATTGAATTAACACATACGAACTTCAAAAATTACAAAATATCAGCCAATTAACCTACAGCCAGTTCGCTGACGAAGGGTTTGCGTCATGAGAAGAGCTAGCAAGAAACTCAGGCAAAAAACTCAAGAGCATTTTACAATTTTGGGTTAGTAGGTATGCAAAAAGAAAAGAAGGATGAAGTCATGTTTATCGAGAAAAATGCTAAGTTCTATTTAACATAGTATATGGAAAAAAAAAAGGAAACTTTAAGCTTTTAAGATTCATAAAACAATTTGAAAGTAAAGATCTAAAAAGAAAATTAGTATAAACGAGAAGGCAGGCAGTGGTGCAGATATAATACCTACATTGTCACTTAAAACAAAAAATATATTATACCGCATTGCGCAAAAAGTTAATGTGCTTCTACAGATTTGCATTAACTCTTGGTAATAAACAGTATTTTTATCATCCTTATACGAGTACATACACATTTTCCACTTTTAGATAAAGGTTCTCTTATTTTGTTAAGTTCAGTTGTTCTTGTTCTATCGTGGTAGACACTAGAATAATCTACACTTAAATAAACTCATGTTAAGTAAAATATATGATGATTACGGTCTATTCCAGGGAGTCGTGAGAATTTCAAATCCAACATTTGAAACCGCTGTTTGTTTACAGAATTTATACAGAGTTCATTAACAAAATTTACAGTAGAATGAGTAGGATGTGTCGCAACAGTAATATTCAATATTTTTTCAATATTCGTCGTATACGGACGCGATGCGCTGTTTTTATAACAAAAGCTTTTAATTTTTTGCATTAATACGTGACGAAATTACTAACGGCACGTTTGTAGCATAACTCCATTCGGTTTATGTTACAGTATGGCTATTTTATTAACTCACTTACCATATTTTGAACATAATTTGGCTAACTACTCAGATAGTTAAATTAATATTTAATTCTCATAAGACTTTTTCAAAGTAAATACTTAGGTCAGTGTACCCTTAAATAACAAAGAGGTTGTGTAAAATTTCCAGCTTACCTGAATAACTCCGATAATCCTCCCCTCGGAATTCTTAATGGCCATGCAAAGTATTGTGTTGTGTTTAAACCCGGTGCCTTCGTCGACCGACGAATCAAACCGAGGATCTAAATAGGCATCCGGTATGTTCACCGTCTGAAAATAAACAAAAGTGTGTTATTTCTAAAAAAAATTTTAACTCAGTCTACCACTTAATAATTTTTCAAAGTAAGTGCGTATTAAATATACACGAGAGTAAAATCAATATCAATATGCTAGACATTTACATTGAATGAACGTAAATTAGTAGAAAAGTGTTTAAGATAAACTTTGAAATTGCTGCATATCTTCAAGTTGATTATAATTTTATCTTGAATAATAGTTAAACTTTTAAATGTACTAAAAACTGTTTTTTGTTCTCACTTTATAGGAAAGTTAATAAGTATTACATTCAAATACCTACAATTAAGGCAATCGCACTAACTTGGGATTCGCTTTCTAACTAAACAGACCAAAAGAAAGCATGTTTTTTTTATCTTATGATAAACTGTTTTTAATGCTCTCACTGCGACCCTTGACTCTTTTGTGTGTTTTTGTTACACTTAATCCGATTTCGGCGTATACTTCACCACATGCCAGCCTCGGTAATGCTCTTAACTTAAAAAACATTGATCATTTTGACATTTGTCCGATATTATCGAACTATTAACCTCATGTGTAGGTATGAAGTAACATAACCATTAGAATATAACCACAGCTTTATTGCTAACAAGAGGTCCGCTCGGCTTCCCTTCGATTTAAAAGTTTCATTCGATCTTACAATAAACTTCTACGGAAAATATCATAGCAATAGTGTAATGTATTACATCATTTAGATTTACGAATGCGCAAAATATTGAAGTTCTGTAAATAACTGAAAATAATATGCTAAACATAATAAAATAGCATGTTACCCGCTGAATTTATTGATTTCTAAAGATTAAGGATTTTTCAAATCGTTAACGTAGATTTTAGTTAAATCGTTGCACAGTGCGTAATTTTTCATAATCTAGAGTGACAAAAGTCAAATTCCAGACTAGTCTATGCTGGTCAAATAGTTATTTACATTCAAAGAAGACAAACCATATTACGTGTCCCTAAAGTTTATTTTCCAAGAACTCGCACCACACAATAACAAAGGGTCGGAACAGTCAGCTACCTGAGTTGCATCGACCAAACGCTCAGTCATATCGCGTTATTCGGCTGAGTTTGCTCGTTGAATACACTGTGCTTGTGTGCGCTACTAGTTATTGTGAGTTGTTATTGTTTTCTTCGGAGTTTTGAGGTAAGTTTCCATATGTATTTGTTTTAATCAGTCTTAAAATGTCATCACAAGCGCCATTTGAATTGACAGAGATTATTTATTAGTCGAAATATTACAAAGTCACGTTGTTGTTGAGTTTTAGTACAATGTATCGAAATATACAGATCCCTTATTATATTTATTCGAAAGTACTATTTGTTAGCAACAATAAAAATGTTAATTTGTTTGCGAATATTTGCGACACTCATATAACTTTTTTATATTTTCAGAATGCCTACGCAAATATCGCGTAGAAAATTTTTCGACGTTTGGTTTGCTAACGCAAAAGAAATAAGAACGGATGCTTTATTACATCACATATTGCAGGAATTTGGTAACCCGTCCATTCCGGATGACGTTATAAAAATTTTAAAAGTGACTATCAGAAGTTTTTGCCAAAAAATCGAAGAAAAATGGTCGAAGTCAGGAAGACATCGAGATCGATTCCTAAATACAAATTCTGCGTGGTTAGAAGGAAACGTACCGTTACCTGATATTGCCACTGAAGCGCTCGAAGGTGTGTCACTACCTGGAACGAGTTCGGGTTCGCTCGGAAGACCACAAAAAGACTTTGAAAGTTCAAGCACTAAAACAAAAAGACGACGCATTCAACATCTTCTTGAAACATCGAGTCTGCAAGAGATATCAATGGCAACCGAAGTACAACTTCGGAAGGAAGGAAAGAAAGATTCGGCGGCAATTGTAAAAGAACTTTGTCAGTTTTCGCCTAGAAGAGGTACTGTAATAAAAAAAGCGCGGAAGATTTTAGAGAGCTCAAAACCCGTCGGGCTTTCGGCAGATCAAGCTCTCGCATTAATGGTCGATGCGGATCTCTCGACACATCAATATTGTATTATAAGAGAGCAAGTTAAAGGCATTAACAAAAAAATGTATCCACCTTACTACAGAGTTAAAGCGGCAAAACAATTGTGCTACCCTAGTGGCATTAATGTCACAGAAACGTGCGCTGAAATTAACCTGCAATCTCTTATGGATCACACGATTATACGATTATGTAAAGTGCAAGAAGAAGTACTGAAAACTATAAGTGACTTAAAAGGTCTAGATATAATTGTGAAATGGGGTTGTGATGGAGCGGAGCAAAATAAATACAAACAGAAATTTTCTGAAGAACATTGCAGTGACGAAAGTTTGTTTAGCATATCGATGGTGCCTATTCAAATTAATTCAATAAATACCCAGAACGTTGAAAACATTGTGTGGCAAAACCCTTCGCCAGCTTCGACCAGATATTGTCGTCCCATCAAGTTCGTGTTTGCCAAGGAAACCGTAAATGTTATAACGACGGAGGTGAATAAAATTAAGCAACAAGTAACTTCACTCTCCCCTACTAAAATTGTTGTAAATGACATGGAAGTCTTGGTTAAGCCAACGCTGATATTCTGCATGATTGACGGAAAAATTTGTAACGCAGTAGCATCATGTGCGTCCACACAGACTTGCTATTTATGTGGTGCAAAGCCTAAGGACATGAATAATGAAAGCCGCATCTTAGAAAAGCCGGTAAACAGTAATCTTCTTTCTCTGGGCCTGTCACCTCTACATTCATGGATCAGATTTTTTGAATGCACATTGCACATTTCATATAGACTTGATTTAAAATTGTGGCAGGCTCGAGGAGCTGAGAATAAAAGTAAAGTTGCCGAGAAAAAGAAACAAGTACAAGAAAAGTTCAGGAGTGAGTTAGGCTTATTAGTAGATATGCCTAAACAACAATCTGGAAATACCAATGATGGTAATACAGCCCGTAAGTTTTTCAGAAATCCTGAAAAGTCCGCTGAAATAACAGGTGTTAATGTTGAGCTTATCAAGCGCTTCCATGTCATCTTAGAATGTATAAACAGCGGATTTCATATTAATATCAATAAGTTTCAGGAATTCGCTAAGCAAACGAGAGACCTGTACATCAAAGAGTACTCATGGTACCCAATGCCCGTTAGCGTCCACAAAATACTCTTTCACGGAAAAGATATTATTGCTTCTTGTGTTCTTCCAATAGGCCAACTTTCGGAAGAAGCACAAGAGGCTAGAAATAAGGACAACAGAAAATTCAGAGAATTATTTACGCGAAAAACTTCAAGAGTGGATACGAACACAGATTTAATTAATCGTTTACTTGTAACGTCAGACCCCTACATTGCAAGCTTACGTGCTGCTCCCAAAACTAGACGTAGCAAAATGTCTCTTGAAGTCTGTGAGTTATTAGACATAAGAACTCCTGACATTGAACCCGAAGAAATTCAGTCAGAACATTCAGATTCTGATACCCAAGAGCTTGGAGAATCCCATTATACTGACTAAATTCCTTCGTGTCTTCGTTCAGGGACTTCGTGATTCATCATTCAAAAGAATCTCTGTTTTTAATAAACCTGTATTTTTTTGTGCATTCGAATAATTACGTGTTTTTTTGTTGTGTATTGTCCTTTTTGTGTTATATAAATATAATAATGTTGCAATATATGTCTAAAACCTTGACAATGTCTTTAAATTTGATTCTATACATTTTATCGCGTAGTAAATTTGTACAGTATGGGTCCAAGACTTTTGTCTCTCTAGATTATGAAAATTACGCACTGTGCGTTGCAAGCAAACAAACATACAAAAAATAAAATCTTTTCTCTTTATAATATTAATTTAGATGTAGTACGAGTACTACTGCATGAAATAAAATTTTAGTTTAGCACTAGACAGTGTTTAATACTAACTAGTTCTACCAATAGCATCTTATAGTTTCTTATCCTTGTCAAAGTAATTTAGCTAACTTTGCGCTGCAATGAACTTTGTCGAGTTCATTAATAAAAGAGCCCTAGGCGTTTACTTAGCACTACGTGAATGTGTTTATGTAAACACGTGTTGAAAGAGCCGGATATTGAAATATAAAAAGTACCTATAGTTTTTTTATGTACGCTTTAAGGCTTCAGGCGACACGATGATAACATCTTAGTATGACTAAGTTTGGTTATTGATTCTAAAGGTTACAAAATCTGCGTATTTTTCGCCTTTAAAAAATGACAAATAAGCCTTAAGGAAAACACTTTAAGAGTATATTTTGCGACTTATGTCTAATTAAAGTGAAACAGTGTAGGCGTAGAAAAAGTTGTCTTGTTGACATTTTCTTGAAGTTCAATCAGCAAGAAAAGAAATGTACGGATAAATGATACCCATTCTAATAAATATACGTCACAATATACTACTAATATTATAAAATGTGAACGTTTGTGTGTGTGTGTGTTTAGCTCCTAAACGGCTAAACCTATTTCATAGAGTCGGTGGCGGAGACTAGGGTACTTTTTATCCCGGAAATTAGTCTTGTTCCCGAGTTACATTAATTAAACACATATCATTTTTCGAGCGGGCGAAGCCGCAGGACGCTACTTGTGGTAGCTAGCTAGTACACCCAAGAAATAATTTTAAAATAATAATTCATACCTCTCCAGTGGTAGCAACATATCCAGTAATGCCAATGTTGATAGGGAACCGACTCTCGTAAGGCGACGTCCTCGGCGTACCTAAGTCCGTGTCATCTCCCGCTTCCAAGTCGAATACCCGTGAAAAACTGCCTTTCGATGCCTCATGTACTAGTAGTACCTGAAATAAGAAAACAATGCTATATTTTAAATAAAGAAAGAAACAAATAAATGTAGGAACGAACATAAATAAGCATCATCTTTTGTAATTGTGGTATTCGTATCTATAGGTGACGACTCACAATTTTTATATATTATTTATTTCTGGGTTGAAGCTTTTAGTGTAAAGACACTACAAGCTTCAACGCAGAAATGGTTATTTGGGTAAAGTAAATCGGTTATCGACGAAAGAGCCAACTGTGACGCTGGCTCGAGGCATTCATGAACTTTAGTTATCTCTAACAAAAACTTACAAATCAGCCACAATCGGGGTGAAATATAGGTATAACCACGGAGCAAATATAAAGAGGAGATGCCCTAACAACTGTCGACCTAACAAATAGTGTCTCCGTCGTGCGGGGTGCGGGGGGAGTGGAAACAGGGTGAAGCCACATAGTGGCCAGTAGCCAAAGCAAATCGATTTCTACATGGGCAGATGTTTTAAGAGTTTTGCTATATTTCGCTAGGTGTCGCCGATTTCGTAACAGGGCCGGATTAGGGATATATTCTTTATACATTTTTAGGTTCCTTTAATAAAATTACATACAATTTTGATGGTACAAAATAAATGTTGCTTTGAAAAGTAGGTACATCATAATATTTTGGTAAATTTATTGAAAGATATAGGTAAATTTTTCAGATGTTGTGATGTCCTGCTTAGTAAACACGAGGTTGTAAGTCCGAAACCGGGCAAGTGCCAATGTGACTTTGCATTTTCTTATGTACTTTCTAAGTTTACCTTGGACATTACTGAGTAACAATGATGGAAATTATCGTGAGGAAACCTAGACCTACAAAAAAAAAACTGAAATTGTCAATCCATCTTGAGCAAGCATGGCGATCAAGTCTCATGCCTTCTCTGTATGAGAAAAGGCCTTTCTCTGTAGAGGGATAATAACGGGCTGGTATGATGAAAAAATTTATCAAATCCGAGGCAGTTCGTGCAATTCCTAAATTTATTATCATCATTTCAGCCCTTAAACGGTCAACTGCTGAGTTAGGGCCTCCTTAAAGTACAACGGCAAGGGGATTGGCCTGTTACACCCAGTGCCGTAAATAGGGCGGTGCCACCGGTGCCCAGGCACAGGGCGTAGACTCTGGGGGGCGCAAGACTGGCCAGACCAGGCAGGACTATTATTTTTTCGGTTTGCACCTGATAAGTGCCCGCTGCGCGCTAGTGCTCGATTCCAACACATACGTACCTACATGCCAGTATCATCAGAAACGTCTATTAAATTAGACAAAACATCGCGCTCATTATTTTGGCAGCGCACGAGCGTATTTGTGTTGTTGTGAGCGGTTACGGGCGGGCGCGGCGCTATAAAGATTTTTTTAACAATGCCAGTGACTGTATCTTCCTGCGAAAGATCATTTAGTAAGCTAAAATTAATGAAAACTTACTTGCGCTCGACGATTGGCCAAGAAAGGTTGACGGGCTTAGCGATTTTGTCGATTGAACGCGACATAGGAAGGTGTCTGTCGTATGAAAAGGTTATCAACGATTTCGCAATGAAGAAAGCGCGAAAAGTAAATCTTTAAAAAAGTTTATGGCTTGCTTTAATAAATCTTTACTATCTGAACTCATTCATTTGTGGTCTCATTTATTTGTGTATTGTGTAGTTGTGAATAATCTTGCAAATATTTTCGAATAAACGTTTCTTCACCAATTAAAAGAACACCAAGGAAAGAAAGAAAAACATTAATTTTATTGCCACAGCACAATACATATTCACGCAACACATATTTACAAACAGTTCACGTTTTTGCTCACGTGAATACAATAGATATACAAAATATAAAAAATCTTGATTAGCATAGCTTTCTATTGGTGAAAAAATTGTGCGTGCAATTTCTTCTTTTAATTTTTTTTCCCTTTGTGTATCATTAAACACCATAAACTCACCAAGAACATAGGATACTGGCGTTTTCGTTCGATCCTGCATAAAAATTAAAATAGCACATTTTCAAAATAACATTAAAAAAGCCCATATTCTTATACACTTTACCTTAATTTTATAATAATTCAAAATATGACATAACCATTAACATTATAAATTTTCAGTTATTACAAACCCTAAGGTTTGTTGTCAAATTTGGGCACGCTCCTTCTTGTAGCTTTTGGTAACACTTTTTTGTGGTAATAAAATCGTTCGCAGCAAAATGCAACGAGCACATTTTAGTATATTTGGTCGGAGACCAATCTTTTTTATTTAATGCGTCAATCCATTTTTTTTAATTTTCTTTCGACGGGTCTCTGGAAAATTATAATTAATTATAATAAAATACCTTTATTAAAAAAATACACTACCTTGATTATATGTACCTATCTATGTACTCACAAATGTGAGTTTGAGTTCACATTACAGTTTCACAGTTCTCATTACGTCAAAATAATAATATAGCGCAAAAAATACTGAGTGCGTCTCTGGAAAGCCTCTAGCGGCATATGGAAAAATTACTTCTTTTGCCACTTGCCGCTAGAAGCGAGGTAATCACCGAACATTCTAGACTAAATATGTCAAAAATTTAAATTAAATATTACTTACGAGTGGAAAGATATCTTATTTTCATTTGATTTTGATTTGCTGGAGGAACTTTTGCACGATACAACACAGCACTTCATATTTACTTGGTTTGGAGACCGATAATATATTTTTAAGTCTCCTATGACGAAGCTGTTACTCGCCTGACGACAAGAGTTGTACTGACGAAAGCGACACCTGGCCGTCAGTAGTTCAACTACGGTATGACGTCAGTACCCTACATTTGGAGACTAAGCTACATTGATTACAACATCTCCTCTTTATATTTGCTCCGTGGGTATAACAGACAAACAGAATTAAAAAGGAGCTTAGTAATAGGGTCTCGTTCTCGTTGGCATTCTTTGGATACGAACGGACTCTTAATAAACTGAATAATATGAACTCATAGTCGAAACGGAATAAAGTCGTGCATTCTACTATGATATGCAGATTAAATAACTCCTCCCTCCGTTCCTTTATTTAAATGCAAATTAAGTTACATAATTTGGAACTTGCAAACTATGAACTCAACATAACTGCAACGTGCAAAGAATTTACAATGGGCCACAAATTCTCTTGTTATACAATTTGCGTTTAAATTGCTTAAAGTTATGGTTTTAATTTAAATAAAACATGAAATAACTAATGTAATGAATATGAATATGTTTTATACAAACGCGAATGTTACAATAATTTAACTTAATGTTGTACTCATAGATCAACTGAATATATTTTCATAGAAATTGCGGTTGGGCGCGTTGAAAACATCAAAATTAGAACAGTTCTTACATAGATAGGAACTTCCTTCTCAGTGTTATTCGTGGCGGTCGTAGTAAGTCGGCCCGAGGGTATTGTACTAATAAAACATTAAAGTGTCTGGCTCTAAGCGAAGACCGGACTGTACGCACGCCGCGTAGAAATAGTCACACAAATGCAATAAGAATACGCCTCCATGATCGTTCCCGATACAACCGAGGCCACAAACTGTTATTACTTCTATAAGTGACTATTAATGCCATATGATATCTTTACGACGTGTACGACTACTCTAAGCTTAAGCTTTAACGTCATAAAAGTGTACGGTCGAAGAATAAAATCCGAGCAAACAATAGATATCGAAGCCGTAATGATATTAAATCTATATACCTATTTCAAATAGTAGAAAAAACGTTTTGCCTATTTTTTTTGTACGAAAGAGTGTAGGACTTGGCAAAGTTATAATCCATTTTATAAAAGAAATGCAGAAACCTAATTATAGTAAATAGTGATCGCCTAGCGGTTGAAATTCGATCGTGATTCATTAAATTGTCAAGGTGATAAGTTTCAACGTTATTAAAATTATTTTCAGGATTAAACGAGTTTCTTTTTTCATACTTTAAAACTTAAGTATGAAAAAGAAACTCCTGTAACCTTAACTATGATATTTAGAGTGCTCGAGTATGATGAGATCATTTACACAATTTTCTCACGTCTCTGTTTGTATTGTGGTATTATAATGTTGTGAAGTAAAATATTTGCGAACATATTTGAAGTTTTTGTTAATTAAATGACTGCCTCTATGGTACTGTGTACAGATTACCACACAGAGGTCTAGGGTTGGATCCCCAGGTCGGATAAAGTGATATTGGTTTTTCCAAATTTTAAATTTTCAGTATTAGCCCGGAGTCTAGAATTGTGCTCGGGAAATGGCAACAGGCTCGCCACTTGTTACATAGGACCTAAAATAAAATAGCGAAACGTGGGTGGTTAGTAACACCGCTGCCTACCTCTTCAGGTATAAAAGGCGTGAAGCTATGTATATATGTTAATTAATTGACTTTTGTTAACGAAGTATAAAATATTCAAACGATATTAAACTCCAATATACAGTCCTAACAGTGGTAATTGATCCAAAACAAAATTGGTTGTGGTCAATTTTATACGGTCCGTCCGATTTCAAATTATTTTTGGGACTCGCTTTGAATGTAAATTTTATTATAGACTACATCGTGTGAAATTTACTATGTAAATATACTAGCGAAACCACTCTTAGGTCGACGATATGAACATGGTAGCTAGGTTCGAATGGATGCAGAAAAGTACTAAGAATTTATCGCAAAATAGAAGTACGCAGTGTACTTCTATAGAACAGGCTAATTGATAGATTAAAACCGCTCTTGTTAAATGTATACTTAGTACCTATACCTTTAATGTACGAACTAGGATACACTCAAGGTAAACTGGAGTATATCACCAAATTTCGGTTGACAAAATTCTATTCAGAAGGATCTAACTAGTTTTTTAATAGGAATACTATGCTACTATGTAGCTTTATGTTTAATAAAGATGCTATTAGATATTAAATGTATAACAAAAATTTTAGAATCAACAATTTAGATCATCAACAATGACTTTTAATTATTTGTTCTTTCAAGGATCATCAGAATAACAAAAATTTTACCGTTAAAACTAATTCGTAGATTTCCAACAACGTCCTAGACAAGCCGTTTTTGTTCTATTTTCGCCACAACTCGTCGAACTTCCATTATAGGACTCTGGGGTTATTTCTACACATTGTTCCTTCATAATTGAGTTTTTCTTGGAAATGATCCAATAAAGTGATGCCCGAGGGATAGTTGACGCGCAATATGAAACATGGTCAACTAGAATATTATAGTCAACTAACATCATTACTGAAGACTAGACATAACTAATTTGTTTCAAGTCAACAACTTGTTTGATATCTAATATCTTATCAGTAAACTTCTAACTGTGAGTTTCAAGTGTTTGATAAATGTGATAACGAGTTTACCTATGTTCAAACTATTGTTATTACTGTTTGGCACACTAAATAATCTAACTTACAAGTGTTACGTTTACGGGTTAGTAGTCTACAAGGAGCACCATTTTTACTTTAAAGCTGTGTTTTCTTCAAAAATTAAGTCTGTCAACTTTCACGCTTAAATCATGCATGATACAAAAGCCAAGGGTCACTATCGCAGACTGAAATCACGAAAACTACTTGACCTTTATAACGAATATTTGGCGTTTTTGGCAGGTATGTAAATTTAAGGTAGGAGTAAAGATACATCAGCTAAAAACCCAGCGGATTTTGCGATAGGACCAAATTAAGGGGGCTACCCAAGAGAGACGCGATGGTAGGTCGTTAGTTAGTCTTATAAACTTATCAGAAAATACTCCTCCAGACTTTAGCGTTATTATATTATCTGACAAATTTTGAGTACGTGCGAGTAAAAGTTAAGCGAGCGCAAATGAGAATGTGTGTTAATTTAATGCACAACATATTTAAGAAATTTGAAATTTCTTTAGACGCCTTCTTACTTAGGTAAGTCTCGTGTCTCTCAACCACAACTATAATAAAGAAGAATATTTATTTAAATGACTTGACATTATTGCAGCATCATTATCTTCCCCTTTACCACAGTCTGTTACCTGTACCTGTTAGTCTGCCGAAGTCAAGGAGGGTAATGTTTTTCGAGCGTATGTACGTACCTACGTTTGTATTTATGTAGGTATGTATGTATATATATGTATGTCTATTTCTTTGGCTCGCTCTACAGCCTAAAAGGCTTGATGGATTTTAACGTATATGGTGTGATTAGATTCATATTGATTGTGGGAGTGACATATGGTATACCCAAAAAATTTCAATGTAGCGTCAGCACGAGAAAAAAGATGGTTTTCACTTTTTTCATCATGTATGTGGTTAATCCACATACATGATGATACTTTGTTTTTGGAAGGCGGGCTTTTGTTTTTAACAATATAATAATTATGTTGCTTGTTAAATATTATAACCGTATGGGTAAATTTCGTGTAGCTTATTATTATCTTTCAATCTAACCCCCATTGTCTGAAAGGCTGATCAACGAAAAATTAACTAATCACCTGTTAAATCTCATGTGAAGTACCTACCTTTTGGGTTGCTAAAAGCATTATTAATTAGTTTAATTTGATCTAGTTATTAACTAATTAGATCTAATTGAACTAATTATCCATGCTTTTTGCATGCTTTCAGGTACTTTGCATAAGATATAACAGGTGATTAGTTAATTTTTCATTGATTAGTCTTTCAGAAATTGGGAGTAAATTTTTCAAAATTATATTTAGCGAACTTAGTGCGTAGTAAGTAACATGTAATAACAAGAGTTTATTACAGTCTACCAAAGTGATCTTAGACATGATTTTATTGAAGCGGCCGCAAAATGCGTTGTAAACGTGTCGTATAACTTGATACTTGTCTAAAACGTTTTCATAGTATTCCCGAGGGCAAAGATTTCGTTGGCAAGCTTATCGTTTTCCATTCTCATTAGGGTTCATGACACGCTTTTATCTTGATACTGTGGTTCAACCTAACTCTGCTTTAACTTTATTTACCCAAAGGTTATTTCGTACGCAATTACGGCGAGTGTTTATGTGGGTATTACTTTTTGGCTCCGGTTATCATTGTTCCGGTTAGTGTTTTGTGAAGTTAAACGATAAAAGTGGTTTGCTAATTGAAAGCCGCGTTAAGTCTATTAATTTCGTTCTAATACAGCGCATCTAGTGATCTGAATGAACATCATTAAACACTAATTAAATATTTGGTTTTATACAATGTTCTCACAAATATTGTTAGCCTGCTTAGTACCTACGTATGTATAATTACTACAAACATAACATGGCCTTTAAGCATTCAACCAACGTAATAGTTATGAAATGAATAAATATAACAAATAAATATGAACGAAAGTTGAGTATTTACAATAACATAATATTTTGAACATGTCATCTCCAAGAACCTATGAATATTTTAAATGAGTTTTTCATGTATATTGAATATTTATTTTTATCGATCGAATATTCAATGACACTGGAACGATAGAAATTATTAAACTAAACAGGGTTAGAGTTAATAGATTATGTAAAAGCTATGTCGAATTTCTACTATTTACAGTATTATTAACTTGCTTTTACTTTTACGAAGGGGTTAATTTGCTACCTACCACTAAAACTTAAAATGTGACCTGAATTTCTGCCATAGAATAATGTATTTACTTACCCGAAAATACTTAGAAAGAGAAGTACTTATTGTTTTATTACCAATATTAAAAAAAAACATATTTGTAACGATCGGTATACTTTTTCTAATACTATCTTCCTCTTAGGGTTTCAACTTGAGTGATGATATCAATCGATCAGGGTTTATAAGACACCAGAGGCAAACCGCATGATTATTTTTGAATACTTGCGTAGAAAATATTTTATTAAACATTGTTTTGAGTATTAATAAATAATGTCTAAAATGACTTATGAATTTTTAATGGTCTTCTTTAACCGACTTCAAAAAGGAGGAGGTTCTCAATTCGTAGGAAACAACTAGAAGATGGCTGGACCGATTTGGATTTTTTTTTGTTATATAATTCCTAGGTGATCCCATGATCATCAAGTCAGGATCTGATGATGGGATCCTGGAGAAATAGAGAGATCTCTTCAAATTTTATAGGGACGCTTGAAGCGATTTAGGTAGTTTTTGGAAAAGTACGTGTTCGTAGAGGTCCCATTTCAATTTGGTAAAGATCTGATGAAGAACTTTGGAGATCGGCAAATGGACTGGGATTGCTGAAATGTCATGCCCGTCTTTTGTTTAAACCAGTTCATAACATAACATTACGCCGGTACGCTGTGAAGGGGTAAGCACATGTGAACCACTAAAAAGTGAGAGAATTTTCACTGCCTAAACAGGAAGGAACTTAAAAGTAAAAAATTAATTTACTTACCACAAAGTAATTTAATTTTGATTTAGTTAATCAAAAATGATTAAGTATTTTTTAATTTTGAAGTTACTGCCAAGTAAATACTACATGAACCTTACTACAATAGCAAATCAGGATTGATAATACCTATATCTAGTTATTGATTTACTTGGCACCGACTCCAAAATGTTACTTATTTAATCATTTCTGATCAGCTAAATTAAAATTACAAATAACTTCGTGCTAAGTAAATATTTTTTTGGGGATTTTATTTTTTGGCTAACTGCTATTTCGAAAAATGACATACAAATTACTAGCTATAATGTGAAGTGGTACCGTCTAGACTTAACATAGAGAATGTAAACTAAATATTCAGGCAATTAGATACATGTATACAAGAGATCAATAAATAAATAATAAACAAATATCACAACAACTACACATAACATCATTTAGACCCAAAGTAAGCATATAATTATTATAGCTTGTGTTATGGCTTCCAGAATGCGGATAATCCTATTATCTTTTTATGCAGTCTGCTTCGGTGTAATAATTAGAAAATATTGAGGATAAACCCGTTAGGGATCAAACATAACGAAAGTAGTAAAATAATTTAACGCGGAGTTGTAAATTCTAAGCAAAACTAGTCTCATAAAGAATTAATTATAATAATAATAATAATACCAGCCTATTTACTGTCCCACTGCAGGGCAAAGGCCTCTTCTCATATAGAGAAGGTATGAGCATTAATCACCATGCTTGCTCAAGGCGGATTGGCAATTTCAGACATTTAAGTCCAGGTTTCCTCACGATGTTTTCCTTCACCGTTAGTCAGAAATGTCCAAGATAAACTTAGAAAGTACATATAATAAATAATAATAAATAATAATAAATTTTTTATTTATTTCTCTCATAGGTTTACAGTTACAAAATTGGTATAGCTTATGTAATATTAATTAGAAACCTAGTGAGAGCTGGAGTCCATAGTAGGTTCTAGGACCTGTGTGACGGATCTCCAGGCTCTCTCCTTGTATATATTAGTATATATTTAATAGCTAATGCTTACATTGGGAGTTGTTTGAGAGATAAATCAAAGAAATGCATGCATGGTGTGCGCGTGTGTGTGTGTGCGTGTGTGTGTGTGCGTGTGTGTGTGCGTGTGTGTGTGCGTGTGTGTGTGTGTGTGCGTGTGTGTGTATGTGTGTGGTGTGTGTGTGTGTGTGTGTGTGTGTGTGTGTGTGTGTGTGTGTGTGTGAGTGTGTGTGTGTGTGTGTGTGTGTGTGTGTGTGGGTGTGTGGGTGTGTGTGTGTGTGTGTGCGTGTGTGTACTATATAAATTATTTTAATATAATCAAAATGTTTTCTGTTTCAGTGTAATCTAGGGACAGCAGCCATTTTGTTACCGTTTGTTTGCATTTAAATTTGTTCAAAGGACTGATATTTAATTGTTTATTCACTTTGTTATATACGTAGCCAGACAGGAAATGGAAGAAACGTTGCGCAGCTGTTGTATTTACGTGGCTTACGTGACAAACAGCGAATTTACGACGGAAGGTGTTATATTTGGTGGGATCGTGAGGTAATAGGGCGTGGGTTTTCAGGATCAGCTTGAGAATGAATAGCTTACGGACTGAGAGAACATCGCAAATTTTAAACAGCTCGGTGGTGGGAAACTGATAGGGCAGCCGCCAACCAACTTTCAATAGAGCTCTTTGTCCTCGCTCAAGTCTCAAAAGGTTAGATTTAGTAGTGGTTAGGTTATGATTTGTAAAATCACATTGGTACTTGCCCGGATTCGAACCCACTACCTCGTGTTTACGAAGTGGATGCCTTATCCACTGGACCATTTCGAAGAATTAATTAATAGTTACTAATTAGTAATACTGTATGAAGCAACATACGACATATATAATAGTAATATTAAATTTAGACTATTTGAGACCGAGTCAACATCTACCTATACATAAATTTGTTATAACATTATGGATTTACGATACGAAATGCGCAATCAATTGAACAATATAACACTTAGTAGATTGAGCTCTGGAGCTCCAGTCAGCAGTGTTCGTTTTACATTTATATTCAGTTTTACTGACACAGAACTAAACTCCTGCAGAGTATTTTCACGATTGGCTATAAAAAACTTTGCATATAAGTGGTGAATGAATTACCAACATTGTAGCTTGTATACATTTGCGATAATGTTGTGTACCTAAGTTAAGATAGGTTGGCGTCACTCCAATAAGCTGATCCACTGTTCAATATAACGATGGTATGCTTAAAATGAAAGCCAGCAATATAATACTTGAAGAAGTATAAGAGCCAAAAGTGTTTACCAATAAACATTTTGTTGTAGCTGTTTTGTGTGCATAATATTACACGAACAACATAATCTGGTTTATGTTCATGACCCGTAAAGTAAGATAGTAGTAGATAGATATTTGCTTATTAGAAGCTCACTCGGCGAGAAGCAAGTCAAATGTTTCCTTGGCACTTTCTTATTACTTTAAAAAAAATCAAGAAGTGGCAAATAAAGCCAGCAAGGCAACAGAGATTCTACAAATATGATACAGACGGTCTGGTATGCTCCCGCAACAAGTTAAATAAAATTGCATCTTATGACTAGATTATCCCTAGAATATATGCTCCATTTTTTGCCAAATAACCGAACCCAATAGCAAGTAGAACTGTCTTTTTTTCAATTCAGAACTGATCATGCATAAGTTGAAAATCAAAGTTGTGTAAATCAGTAAAACAAGCAATACAACACTGAATTTATACATAAAAATTTGATTCGAACGCTACTGGCGCAGTGGTCGCAAAACGGACTGACTAATTAATTTGCCACCGCAAAACGAAACCGTAATGCATATAACATTTTATATTGTTAATGAGATGCGTAGGTACAGCACAAAACCTTTCGTATATCGATAACACAACCACAAATGCCCTTGAGCCAATACTGATAATGATTTTTAACAGTTTGTACAAAAATAATGAGTTTTCCTTTTCGACACAGATATTACAACAGAAAATAATAATGATAGACCTTGTTCGTTCAGTAACTTTGATATAAAATTACATGTTGTGTAATTAAGTCATTGATTTTGATAACATAATCGCCGTTAACATATTGATTTTGTATATATTTGTTTATTTCGACGATAATAAAAAATGCCTGTTGGCAAAATGACGAATGTCCAACAGTCATTAAAATTTGTATTAGACAACACAAATTACTAGAGTTACAAAGGTATACATAACCGATTTCAATCCTCAACCTCGTGTACACCGAGCAGGCAAAACAACCAGGTCATAAGTTATTGTAATAGTCAACTATTAGTACGGCTACAGGTCTCAAAGGCATCGTGGAGAAAATTTAGTGAGGCTTGTGAGAAGCTTTGTCGTTTACTGCCAATTATCTAAATGAACGCAAGACATTTCGACAAGTATGTTTATGTGAATACGCTCTAAATACTCGTACATATAACGTGCACATATGCAGTTCATATAAACTTTTATCATAATAATTTGATTGTGAATATTTCACATACATTATACAAGTGAATATTTGCGCAATATGCGGTCGAAATTTAATAAAGGCAAGCTCACGTGTCTTAATATTTCATAGTATTTCTAATAATGCAGCATTGTGCATTGTTACTAGGGCACTGCAGCCGACTTACGTGAGTTATAGCAGTTGGCGAACTGCCTTTATCTGACTATGTTGCAATATAAATAAAGTGAAACTAATTGTGTTGTGTGGTTAGGGCTGAAAATATTGTACGGAGACAAAGCGATTACCACTTTGTCTCTTCTCCTAGTGTGTCGTGGACGTAGACTAAGAATACAAATTTACGGGTACACGGGCATACTCGTACCTATTTGTACTTTGTTTAGCTACATACAATAGCAAATACCTAATAAGATGTGATAGGTAAGTAAACGTTTGGACTTGCATTTGTATTTGCTTCGAATTCGCCGTTAAACAAAGGACTAAAATAAGATGCTCTATAGGCCTGGTCACAAGATGCAGTTGTAATTTTTTGACTACACATTTAAATCATTAAGGTTGCTATCTATAGGACAAAATAATATTGATCCTCCTAGTAAGCACCGATGTCCTAAAAGGAACCCTCATGCAAAATTTAAGACTCCTAGCACATGTAGTTTCTGAGATTTCGTGATGAGTGAATGAGTGAGTGGGTGACCTTTCGCTTTTATATAGAAGATACGTTGATATAAGAACAGAAAATACTGAAAGTCACAGAGGTATTCTAATCTTTTTATTTAAAGTATTTTTTGCCAAATGTAGTGCTCGACGACTCGCGAAAACTAAACAGCATTGGCAGATAAGTAATTCGACAATTTCAGCTTAAAGTAACTTAGTCGCCATAGAAGTAATAAAAAAATTACGTATAGATATAAAAAAAATATATGGCAGGCAACAATAATAACATGAGAGCACATAATATATGATTAGAGTTTTGAGCTTATATCTATTTTTTTAAGCCGTAACTGGTTTTGATCATTTTCAAACATTTTGACTCATCTGTTTGTATCGTGCTACATGCGGGTAAACCCATGTTTACAACGGAAAGCTACTCATAATCGATTTTTTTTGTATCTTCGTCATGACTAATCATTCAGATGTTAATACAAGATAAATCTCAATTAGTATGCTACCGTTCTCGACGATGACCGCGATAAAAACGGCTGGCGCCATCTCGCGAAGACGCTTTAATCATCATTAGAGGTGATTAACTATAGTTTACTAGAGTATCGAAAGAGTTATAAGTTATAAATGAAGCATAAATCATGCATTGTAAATGGGCATAAGAGTTTTCTACAACTTGCCCAAGTAAACCATGGGCAAATGACGGCATTTAATTGGCGATATAATCTAGCAACAAGTCGTAGGCCTATTTTCCAACCCATTTTTTTGGCGAATAAAAGTAACGTTTTTTTGGTATCTCATTCGGACGAAACGCTTAGTGGACTAGACCAAGATTACCTAAAAACATTATATTTTTGAAATTTTACTATAATTGCTACGGAGTTAGATTAGTAATGCGGCTGACGGGCCACGCACGCCCAATTTCAATTAGGTTTGACAACAATAATGACATCGTATGCAAATCCGTTGTATTATTTTGAAGAATATAGAGAAGAAACAGACTAAGGAAAACAGCGACTTTGCTTTAACTAGGTAAGTATAGTATTTAGATAGAGGTATTAAAGTTAATAGAATTGCTAAGTTCGATCCGTTTACGACAAGGCCCAAGGTCAAATTTCGCAGACACATAAAATTATATACCAATTATAAATTTTTATTTATTGTGTATTTTTAATTTAATATTTAATCATTTTAAAATTGTAAAAATTAAAAATACAATGTGCATAATTTATTTGAAATAAACTCTTTATTTAATTTAATAAATGGTTCATTTTGAGTCTCCGTACATGCCCTTGTCAGGGTCGACTGGTACTTGGTAGCCGTCAACGTTAATGCTTATTTGAAATTTGAATATTACAAAACATTCTGTGCAAAACAAGTGACAACGTATAATTCATTATCAAGGAAAAACAAACTGAAAATTATGTCACCATTTTGGTCATCTTCACAAAGCTAATGCACGACTTCTTTGTATTTCTAAAAAGGAAAAGGAGTTACGTTCTATACGTACGAAACTTAACACCATTTTAAATTAAAACCTACCAGTTTAGTCCATTTTCTTTTTAAATTTATGTATCTAAATATAGGGTATATTTGGGTTATTATAGGGTATTATAGGGTGCAGTTATGCGAAACTTTTTAAGATTTTCCGTAAAAATGTGTTTAATTTGGCCAGAAAGCATCCATAACGTTACATACTCCAAAATGAATTTAGACCTCTCAACCTATAACATCATGCAGTAGAAGTTTAATGAAAAATTAAAATCTTTCAAATTTTAGCAATAATATATATTGAATAAAGTTATTCTTAAGTAATGGTTTATATCCCATTAATATTATAAATGCATAAATCGTGTGTGTGTGTTTGTTACAACTCAGTTCCTAAACGGCTGAACCGATTTCGATGAAAATTAGTACGTAGATAGATTTGATGCCGGAGACGGACATAGGGTATATTTTATCCCGAAAATCGGTCTGGTTCCCGAGGGATACAACAAAACATATTTTACGCGCGGGCGAAGCCGTGTGGCGCAGCTATTTTTTAATAGATTCATGGCGTTGCCCTTCACAGTCTGTATTTGATCACAAATTTACAATAGAAAAGCTCTTTTGACATTGAAATTAGTTTAATCAACAAAGAGAATCCTTAAACAAATCAATATTCATTTAATTTTAGGATTATTCAGTCTTAGATAATTATATTACTAGATTATTAGAATAGTTTGTAACGTTAGTAGATCAAATATTACATTCACTACACAATTGAAAATTGAATTAAATTGTAGATTGCCTTATCCAGTCTGGATGTGACCACGGCCGATGTAGCCTGGTCGAAACGTCAAGCAAAAATGGTGTGTATATGTATGTAAATATCTAGTATGCATCGCGTTAATATCTGTAGGTATATGTATAATAAAGCACTAGCAATTGCACAGGAAAGTTTACTAATGTTCGCGTTTAGAACACAAGACACAAGAAAGGAATGCAAGATTCATGTAACACTCACTAGGTATTTATTGAAGTCTGACAAAAAGAATTCTTGATTTAAATTGTAATAAACCGCAGAAATTAGATGCAGATTTTATACTTCATTGCTTTAAGTATAATGTAGCCTAACGCTACAATAGCGGTGACAACAGTAAAAGTAATTAAGATGAATTGTGACAATGGTGGCTGACCATTGGCGGCAAGCCATTACTCTAGTCTGTATTTTATTACAGCTTTTATCTGCAATATGTTTTTACTGAAAACGAATGTCTCCTTAAACAGATAGAGGAGACGTTTAAAAAACCGTAAAAAGTCTAATGGTCTCTTTGTTGCAGATAATATACGTATATCGGAATACAGACAACCCACAGTTTTCTAGCTGGTATTATACCATTTTCAACTTCTTAGACGAAACCACTCACAATGATTCAACAAGTGTGGATATAGATTGATTGATACTAATTCTATAAGGTGTTTTAAAGATATCTCTTAAACAAATTTTAGAAATTTTGCGCAAATCCTATTTAAACTTTATTTTCCTTTTTTACGTTTATGCGAGTGGCTCTACGATTTAGCTAATAAAAAGAATAATATGCGTCATGTGTATAGATCTCAAAATAATTTATTTATTTAAATACGAATAATTAACATGACCTGCACTATAGAAGAATTTTCAATGCTTGAGTAATTTAAAAATATAATATTTTTAAGTAGGTACCTATTATATCATCATATCAAAACTCTGCCAAGCCTAGAACAAAATTTTCACATCTGTAAGAGTATCAAATAATACATTTAAAGTTTATTAGCGTTTTACTATTACAACTTTTACTGAAAATATGAACTAATAAACAACAGAAACATCCATTAAATCATAATCTAAATTACAATATATACTTTTGTTTGAATTCGTTGGTCAACCAACGAATTCAAACAAAAGTTATGAAATAACACTCATGTAATTTTGCCACCTCTCATCCCTCCTTTGCGTTTTTCACCTCTTTTTGAAGCTTATTCATAAGCCTTGCGATTCATTGGAGCTGAAAGCGGATTAATTTTCATTCACATGTTATATTGTGATGTTTAAACAAAAATTCCAATTAAAACAGTAGACAAGGTCTTTTTACGTGGATTTGTGGTTGATTACAATGACACACGCGTGACTTGATGAAATATTTACCTACATGTATGTATACTTAATGGAAAATTTTAGAACTGTAATAATATACGACTCGCTCTAATTGTTCGCTGTGTTGGCATCGGCCATTTTCGACAATTGTATTCGCTCCAATATAGTAGCAAATAAAACGCCTCCACTTAAGTATTTCTTTAGCTAAACAAATAAAAAGTAATTTTGCCGTCCGTCGCCGAACCATTTCAAATTAAAGGAAATGGATATTAAAAGTGAGTGAGCCTAAATTATTCGGTGATTGAATGAATCAATTTATTAAAACTTATTACAATATTGAAATCCGATTTCCATCATAAAGAAAAAAGTTCTTTTATATTATAAATACTGCTTAGAAATTGGTGGTAATAGCTAAACTCTAACGGATAATTGAATTCAATATCTTTTAAAGAGATATTTGAAATACAGACACGATGTCTTTGCGACCTTTAGTTAAAATAACCAAGAGCTTGTTAACAAAGAAGCTATGTAATCGTTTTTCTTAAAATTCAAATCCTGGTGCATTTTATATAAGTTACCTAGGATAAACAAACATGTAAATAGTTCCGATAATTTAGGAATTATGTACCGGTTTACTTTATCCAAGTTAGTAAAGATTACCAACGTTTTAGGTATTCTGAGATACCCTTTCTAACTTTCCATTTGAATTAACAAGATAAAGAACATTTAGTAAGCTAGTTGTGCATAATCCGGTAGGATGGTACGTTACCTGTACTCTTTGGCATCGGATAAGACTTTGGGTGTGCGTAAGTATCCTAAGGACCATGTGCTCGATGGTGCTTTGTTCTTCGAATACCATTCGTGCGAGGTCAAGGAGGACTTGGTTTCTTTTGACTTCCAACTGGGATCTTTCATATAGTTGCGCGTTCCGCAGGCCAATCCCGCAGAATTGTAGGTACGACGCGAACACTTTTTCATCGTTAGCCGTAAATGGCCCGTCGTTTTGTTTATTTATCACCTGAAAGATTAAGTGTGATTACTATTAATGCCTTCGAATCTTAGTTTAAGTCAGTTTGATTAATAAATTAAACTTAATGTAGGCAAACTGCACTCGCAACGCAATGCTACTGTCAGTTTTGCAAAATTATGATGTTCAAGTTCATCCAGTCTTTATAAATTTAAGGTTTGACGATACCGAGAGTTTTGTTTCGTAGAAGTTTAAACATTATTAGAAAACATGCAATGTTTTTCAGGAAATAACCAAGATTTATTTCAATTGATCTAGATGGATTTATGTTCAATTTTGGTGCTGTTACCAAATTATTTTATGAACGAACTGAGATTGAAAACACGTCCAGTTTTTGACGTCAGTCACAACAAAATTTATGTGCGAAAGTTTTGTTTGTTTAAATTATTCATCTAGGTACTAGATAAGGCTTAAGTTTAATAATCCAAGGCGATCTGATTTTCAAATTTAAAGCCACTAAAAGGACTTAGGCGACGGGCAGATTTCATGAGATAATACAGAGTTTTGCTAACAATTCACGAGGCAGTTTTAATATCATGTCGGTACCTATATTTATAACTTTATACGCTCAGGGTGTCGAAAAACTTTTTTGATTTCATCTTTTCTTTGAAACACTTATTATTTTCGCATTTGAAATGTTTTTGGAGGCCTATTTTAAAGGTAAACACAAATTGTTTTTTTGCTTATAACAAGTAAACACTTTTTAAAAACATGATTAATAACAATTTTAAAAACAGCGATAACAGTTACAAATCCCTTAAATAATTATTTATCTAGTTACATACCTGAGCAACACCAATAACCTCTCCATTGATGTCCTTTATGGGCATACAGAGGAGTGATCTCGTTTTGTAACCCGTCTGTTGATCAATGTCGTGGTTAAACCTCTCGTCCTATGACAAATAAAACAAATACAATAAATACACAATTTTCTAAGAAACACGAGAATAGCGTACATGGGAAAGAAAATGTCACTCATTAAGGTCTCGGATTGACCTGTTATTATCCAAATGGCAACTGGTTTTAAATGAAATCCCATAATAGGAACTGGACCGAGAGTAATCAGAGTCGTAGAGTTGACCGCAAACCACAACTGTCCTCCGCAGAGGCGCCTCTCAATGTTATTACTAGATACTTGTAGGTACCATTTACTAGATGTCGAACACAGTACTTGCAAATTACATACTTTGTTTTTATACTTTCATTCTATTTTTAATATAGAAGTTCTTGAGTATAAAGATAAATAAGTAATTACCTACTCTTTGTGCATCTGCAAACAATGACGATGATTACCATAATAGATATTATGAGGATTACATGTTAGTAATCGTCTACAGCACAATTACTACATTAATTAATAGGGCTAAGAGTCTAATTACGATTTTAATTAGCGAGAGTAATAATTTAGATCTATTTTCAACCTGATTCTTGAATGCACGTGCAAATATAAACACGTGAGTGAAGAAATCGCATGCGACAGATGTTTACTCATACGCCGTAAATCTTTTAGCAGAGGATAATTGCGATCAGAGGAATTTTACGTATCGGTGGCTTTACTAATACGGTGCACAATTACCATAATAACATAGTTTGTGAATACGAAGAACATTTGTGTGCGGAGTCGCTGACCGTATGGCCGACAACCAAAAGTGAAGATAAATCAAGATCTACTATTCCCGCGACAAGACTTACAACCATCTTGATCGAGCTTAAACCTCAGTGAGCTTACATTTCACACTTTAGCTAAAGAGCCGCACAAATATTTTGAAGTTTTAGGTGATCTGTTTACGACTGACATAAATCTGTCCAAATCTGAAATTGAAGTAGGAAAACTTTTAACAAGATAAACTTATAGTACCTTGGGACCTAATAAATGTGTGGTGGGTTGTGTGTGCGACTCCAAAATAACTGATTATAAATTGTAAATAATAAAGTATTATAGGTATCAATGATTGCGTTGATTTCCTTTTAATGTTCTTAGCTATGAAGTAAATAAAATATTATTTTCTACTTTTTAGTTAAGGATTTGAACACGTAGGTACTGTTTTGAAGTCGGCTTTCGTTTTTTTTCTAAAAAATAATCTCGAATGTTTGGCACAGAATCAAAATATTCGCATGAATCGGTTTTATTGAAGTAAGTCGCTTAAAGAAAGAATTATCTCAAAATATTCTATGGCAAAATCGCTATTTTCTTGTGTGTGTTTGTCCACTACCTTCTTCCAAGCCACGAAATGGATTTTATTTAATATCGTTCTGATTATTACTAGGAAATATAGGTTAATACCAAATACACGACATTAGTTTTAGATAACAGTTTGACTGCGCAGAAATTATGTATCTTGCGAGGTAGTAAAATATTTCAGCAAATTTTACATCGGATTAGACCGAAGTACGACAATGAAAACCTAATGTCGAAATGAAATCTCTCAGATCAAAGTTTTAGTTGCGAATTTGCGATGCCGATCTACACAAAATGGACAGCAATTAAGTTTAAGATGTTAAAATCATTCTTATAAGTGATATATAGTGATAAGTAACATTGACTATTTTACAAAATATAAACAATATTTCTTGTAAATAGTTTATTTCTTCGTGACCGAATGAACATTTATAGTTTCATGCCACCTACTATCTTCTTTTTTAAACCGTTACAGTTTTGATACATTAACCTACCTACAACCATTCAAATGCAAAGCATGACGATTATTATATACTCCGGAAAAGCTCTATATGAAACATGAATCGTAAACAAAGGACCAAATAGTACCAACATATTTACATACTAAAGCACTTCAGAAACATGAATTATTTGAAAATCACGGTATTAGCGGCAAAACAAACAATAGTTTTTATTCCAAACCGGCTATATTCTCAGCTCAACAATATGCCACGAACAAAGGAAGAAGTTTTTATTTCGCTATGTAACAGGTTCGGTGGTCGGCTTAGCGTGAAAGTGCTAATGTTAGACTTTTCTTCTATAGCATCTATTACTTATGCTTTTTGAAAGTTACACGGTTCGCAAAAATATTACTTTCAAACTATTTTTCGGTAACTTAATAAATATATTATGGTTATGCTATAAAGATTTCTTTTTTTTAAATAAAGCAATTGGATGGGCATTTTTAGATAGATATAATCTTTTTTTCATTACATTATAAACGTTTAAGAAATAAGTTAAAATAGATCCTATTTTATTATTAAACTAGCCCGCACGTAAAAAATGTTCTGTTGTATCCCTCGGGAACCAGACCAATTTTTGTGATAAAAAGTAGCCATGTCCGTCTCCGGCACCGAATTTATCTACATACCAATTTTCATCATAATCCGTTCAGCCGTAGGCGCTAAGTGGACACACACAAACTTTCGCATTTATAATAATAATTTTATTATCAAATGAAGACAAGTAAGTCCGACTCGCATATCCAACTGACAACTCGTTCATAATGCGGACACGAGATAAATGCCAACTATGTAAACTTCCCGCTGGGGATACTCATATAAACAGCTATAAACGTACACTTAAGGTGTAAATTAAACTGACATTTAATTTTCATAACTGCATTTTTAACGCAGTGAACATTTCTCTATCTGTAATTTTCCTTGAAATATTAACTTGGAAATAAAAATAGGTACGTGAATGCAGAGCGTAAATGCCAGCTTCCTGTAACCTTCGAACCTCTATATTGTTATGGTAATTGACTAGATTTTATTGTTGTGCCTATAACTACTATTAAAATTCAGTATTTCTAAGATCGCAATCGGAATTCAGTTGATAAATATATAACAGTACCTATGTGAAAAAAGACTGCACGCATGATGAATTGGTAATAAATTTAGGTATTTTAAGCAGATTGTGGAGTGTAAAAACATAAAATTATAAAAGAAAGCAACCAAAAAAATAAATAATAATATCAAAATTAAAAAAGCTGAGTGTCTAATAGATTAATATTATAATAGACAATGTTTGGCTGAAATCAGCTTATCATACGTTTTATTACATCAATATGACCAGATTACGTGATGACGAAACTATACAACTTAAATAAATATTGCAAAACCGAAGTACACACACAGATATTTTTAAACTTTTCTTGGTGAGTTACAATTAAAGACAAATCCAATATTTTACCATATCAACATAACCACGCACATGCATAAAAAACAGATAAATAACAGAAGACAAAGTGATCTCTATAAAGCAATCACACAATGTAATGATGCGTGAAATAGAAAAGGGGCAACGGTGACACTTAATGTCAATTTTCCAGTCAAGTTGACGAACTTAACATGATCGTGTCTTGCCACTGGATAAGCATTCTGTTCGGCTCAATACGACACGTTATGACATATAATAACATGGTGCTAAATAAATGTAGTGTATAGCCTTCTACATTATCTACTTAGTAAAAATAATATAATGTAAGCCAGACAGAACAAAAGAAGTTAATATGCAAGATGTTCGAGATGTAAAAATTACAAACATTGTAATTCTAGAATGCCTCCATTTTACTTCCCAATTTAACAAATGTATAAACAATAACGCTCAAATTACCAGCCCAGGAAGGTAACATATGTAACATAACGCTACTGGCGACGGGAGCAGAGCAGTAAGCAAAGACACGGGTGGAACCGCGCCGTGGAAAGCTAAGCTAAATTATATAAAACATCAATTTACTCGAATAACAGCTTGAAAAACAACATGTAATACGATGGCTAGAATCAACGTTGTCGCGTAACAAAAAATTAAATTTACCGCCTTTAGAAATAAAAAACCGCTGAAGATGGTAATTTCAAACTTATATATTTTAAAAGGATGGTTCTTGATAAATTCAGTTCGGTCCGCATCAGCGAATTCATGAAGTGACTAAAGAGGGATAGCATTCTTAAGCGCGCAATTTATCCACTAGTGGGTCGTGTTCTAGGTAATAATTTATGTGCACTCGCACAGTACTGACAAATCTCAGCTCAGTGTTCTTCGCTTCAAGCATTATACGAAAAGGAGAAATTTTCTCAGAACGGTCCAAAGGGTATAAATAATTTACATGTTTGTGTTTAGTAACTCTTTTTAGCACGATTTTCTTGAAATAATTTGGTTGGCGTACAATGAAATGAATGTTACTCAAGTGTTATTGTCAAAAGTAGTTTTTGGAATGAGAGCTTTCTTTGCAAATTACGTACATAATAATTAGTTTTTGCACACAGGGGTTGAAGCATGTAACAAAAAAAAGCATATGAATATTTAAGTAATACAAATAAATTTGGGATTTGGTTTTGAGCCATAAATAAAACCACTTGTAATAAATGGTAATATAATGATAATATTCAGACGAGAACATGAACACGTACCCAGTTCAAAAACCTTTAAGTTAGATTTATTAGA
The DNA here is from genome assembly GCA_963082885.1 of Parascotia fuliginaria. Taxonomy (NCBI): domain Eukaryota; kingdom Metazoa; phylum Arthropoda; class Insecta; order Lepidoptera; family Erebidae; genus Parascotia; species Parascotia fuliginaria. The sequence goes on from OY720187.1 coordinate 10,245,557, forward strand.
AGTCTCCAGACACATAATTTTTACGTTGTAGCAGTATCACGTACCTAAATAAAATATCGGCTAATATAACATCGAAAATCATTAATTCACATATAAAATCTCTGGAGAGGAAACTGGTCGGCAACAAAAACCGCTTACATAAGTAAAATCACCTCCATCGTGAATTCTCGAAGGTCCTGATGAATGAGATCTGGTTGATCTTTGTGAGGCAAAATGAAAGATTGCCGTCAATGAATAAAAATTACGCTCGAACGCCAGCAGCGAGTGGTAAATGACTCAGATCACAGATTTCATTTTCAAGAGAACATTCGCACAATGGACATCTGTTACCATAAATCAGACTAACCATGTCCAACTAAGATATATTACAATGTTCAACGTAAGTGATTGTGAATAGATAGTAATAATCTTTGACAAATACACGTAGAGTATTAACAAACATATAGTAACAGTTAATTTATAACGTTTGTATGAATAATTTATTAGGGTTCTGTATCAACTTATAAAAGGAATTGAGCGACATCGACATCGTATCGTGTGTTACAATGTTTTGCTAAGTGACCACTATTGACGTTTGAAATTATTCTAGATAATAATTAAGTACAACCAAAATGTAATTTATATTAAATTTATATTTGAGGTGAAAATTCTAAAGCGATAACAGATTAAAATATGTAGGTGTTTTCTTTGCGCGATCTTTATTTTTATGTATGACGTACAGATTACTATCTCGTTCGTCATTTAATTTAATTTGCTGATCGTAAAATGTAAATTAATTAATATAAAGCCAGTTAAGGAATATTACAACAAAACGATGGACATAACTTAGCATAATTAATAATTATGTCTTTGAAAGCAACATATTTTGCATTTATGTAGTAATAGTTACGAATATCGTGTACTGTAATTCAGGAACGTAAAGTTAACGTTCTGAATATAAATCAACGTGAGGTATCCACCACACTCTTATCTAGTCTAGTTAAGATCACATCTTATGTATCCCACTGAAACTGGACATAGCCTGTTAAATTCATAACCCTCCGTTTGGCTTCGCCGTAGTCTTTTGATACAGGCGAACAAGGACTCGGTTGTGTTTTCTTATTCGTTTCTTCGATGCATTGATAACACAGCACATAGGTTGCGGTTATCATTGACCATCAGGTCAAATGTATAGAACTTGTGTAAAAAAATATAAGTAAAACTGCAAGTTTTTAAGAAATATAAATACGAGTAAGAACTAGTAGCGAGCTGGCTACTCACTATTGTTCTCTTGTTTTTTATAAAAAGGTGTTATGTACGACAGAATGATATATGGTTGGCACTTTGGGACCCTAAGGGTAAAAAAGCTGCGCATCACACATCAGCCGAAAATGTATTGTGGGAGATACGAATCAAAACATGTAAAAAGTGGCTTAAATTTTTTTATCTGCGTTTGTTAGTTGCTTACAGCATCTGATTCTAGGTACTAACAATAAGTAATTCGCTGTGATCAGAATGGATCGCAATCTCTATATTTAGTGTGGTGAAAAAAAAAAAAAATTTGGATAGTCTGGCTATTTTTACTGTTGCCGGTGCTAATTAGAATTGTGCTAATAAAGTATAACCGCAGTATATATTGATGCTTACATTTAAAAAATAATTGCGGTTGTGTCTCAAATGTATCAAGTTCATTTAGAATCAGTTCTTTCGCTGTACAAGTTCAGTGACTTGGGATTAACAGCTATTCTACTATCTACGGCACTTTTACACACAATTTATCGTACATCACAGTACCTATACAGACCTTATGTGCACTACTAAACGGAGATTTGCTCTAATTTCTTACAGTCCTCGGTTTATTTAGACAGTCCAAATTGTTATCCAGACAATTTTGCGGTAACTTGTTCGATACAATATATGTATATATATACATTTTTATACATATTTTTCTGGAGCTTTAAAGCGTAGCTATTACTATACTAGTAGCTATGAATTAGCCGTCGACTAACATTTTATGTGTGTCTAGGGCAATGTTTGCCTCTCCAATTGGTCTAGCTGCTGACCATAAGCTTTGAATAGTTCCCTGAGTGGCATATATAAAAATCAAGATTAAAATTATAAGTTAAGTTACATTTTTTTTCTGGAGCTTTAAAGCGTCAGGTAAATAAAGGTAAGCGCTGTCGGCAAGTGTCTGGTAGTAATGATTATTAATTTTTAACAATATTCTTTGAAAATATATATTTCAGAGAATATTGTTATACAGTCTCAGTGCTGATTCTTACATATGTAAGAATCAGCACTGAGACTGTAAGAAAAGTGAGTTTTATTTATCTACCTTTGGCATCTGGTAGCTATGAATTGACCGTCAACGCAAGCTAGCAAGTATGGACACACACAAAGTACTAACATTACTTTATCCCATTTGTATTATTTATGAGTAAATAAGTAACGTTTGGGGGCCCTGGGATCTTACTCTATACAGTATAATCTAAAAGTAATGCCCACCATTATCACACTGAGATCTGTAGTTAGCTATATACTATACTGGAAGTTGAACGAATTTTTCCAACGTATTTAAACGAAACACCGCAAACAAATTATACACTGCACTTCAAGTTAAAGTTTTGACAGGTGCGAGACTGAAATTGATCTGTGAGAGTCGGCGAGTGTGTTAGCCACTTAATTTATCCAGCGCTAAAAATACAAGGTGGAAAACTATCTGTTGTTTCACGAACAGCTATGTTTCGAGAATAGGTCCGTAGGCTACGGAGATAGCTTCTATTAAAATCGAAGATGTATTTTTAATAGAGAGATACGGGAAGTTTTTAAACGCCAGCCCGCAAGCTTTTAAGTAACTTTTTTAATAGACTGAAACTTCTCTCTACTATAATATGCATGTATGAACTACATAAAAAGGTTTAGAAGAAGTTAGAAACAGACAATAATACTCTAAGAGACTATTCAGTTTTACGTCATCTTGAATGAAAGGTTGTCTAAGATGGTATCTACGAGTAAAAGCTTCGCATACGTTATAAGTGGATTTTGCCGCGTAGGCGTGAAAATCCTCTCATAGATAACATAACTGACGGATATACCAACATATAAGTTTGTCTACGTAACATCAAGGGTCGTCTTATTTTCAAATAAGAAGGCCTTTTCGTAATACGTTTTATTCTGAAGAATATAAACATGGATGGAACATATTGCCCGAAAGACAGGTTAGATGTAATTCTGAAATTTCAGTGTTGGTCTAATTATTAGGATTTTTTACATCTGTCTAGGCTTAGCTTAGATATAACTGGGGATATAAAAAACGACTTTAAATTTTATTTTTCAAAAGATTAATTACTTTTTTACCTAAATTATAATGCCAATTACGTTACTTTATATTCTCTACATGGTCAATCACGAGAAATAAATAATTACAGTACAAAATACAGAGCTAATAATATAATCCTAATGAACATACTCAAAATATAAATCACGTATTTCAACGTCAGGTGCAAGCAGTAACAGAATATTGTTTTCTACATAAAGCAATGCATTCTGACTTGAATTTGAAAGTGGTTTATTGAAAATTCTATCTGATATCTTAGCAATTTATTTGGCTTGTTACTGATTGTAGCTTTCTATATCATGGGAATATAAAGTATAATTTATCATCATCATTATTTGGAAACCACTTATCAGAAGCTTTCATTTTTCCTTCTACATTTACTATAATATAAAATATTGCTTGAAAATGCAAATTCAGCATGTAGTATACTCAAATAATAAGCAAGTCCTTCTATATGCATGAAACTTTGTCCCGTCATAAAAAATTAAGAATATCATAAAACCAGATTTATCGCTGCTGAACATCGTGACGACATGCGAAAACGTGGAATGAATAAGTATACATCGGGTACCAATCGCATAACCATAAAATATTAATCGAGGGATTTACTCATTTAACACAAATTACTATTTAAAAGCAGATGACAAATTTGTTATTACTTAAGTAAATTAAGATGGTAAATTTTAATAAGTTTTTACCAAAAGTGTATACTGTAATGATCAATTAAGTATGCCATTACGCACTATGTGCACCTATAAGTATCATGAACATGCAGTATTAAAAGCACTATCAAAGAAAATTGCGGCGCAATTTTGTCCGTCATGATAATCATGACTTTGGAGTAAAACGTTTGCGGCAATCCGACTGGCAACAAAAATGGGCAAACTTTCCTTGGGTCACTGTCGGACATTTCAAACGGTTCGTGTAATAAAACGGCGACTGTGTAAACCTCTGGTCCTGTCATTGTTTAATGACCTCTCGTAAAAGTGTATTACACCAAGATTTTTTTGTTTCGCGTATAATAAATATTTCATGTCGAGAGACTGAGTTGGATAATTTTACAAGAGTAGGATAATATATTGTGTTTATGACTTATTTTATGAAACGCGCTATATTGGTACATCGTTTTATTGTCGGTGCACTTACCTAGTTGTTATCGAGGTATACTAGAATGTAAGCACGGCACATATGCAATAATATTTGATTATTATACAATCTTACGATTTAAGAGGTAAGGGAAGAATTGAATAACTACCAAGTACTCGTAAATGCCACGAAATTTTATGTGAAAAAACTTAAAAACTTAAAACTTAAATTTCGTTACTAACTCTGATACTTTAATACGAATTTTAGCGACAAGATTTTTAAGTTTAACTTAAAGTTAACTAGTGTTTAAACAATTTGATTTCAGATGGTAATCAGAATACTACTAATGCTAATGAGAAGTTGAAATGGTCCAGTGAATAAGGCACCTGCTTCGTAAACACGAGGTAGTGGGTTCTAATCCGGGCAAGTACCAATGTGATTTTTCAAATCATTTGTACTTTCTAAGTTTATCTTGGCCATTTCTGACTGACGGTGAAGAAAAACATCGTGTGAAAACCTGGACATAAAAGTCTGAAACTGCCAATCCGCCTTGAGCAAGCGTGGTGATTAATGCTCATACCTTCTCTACATGAGAAGAGACCTTAGCCCTGCAGTGGGACAGTAAACCGGCTGGTGTTATAATCAGAATACATCAATTTGAGTTAAAGATTACATAATAACAAGCATATCTTTGCTAAACAGACTAAAATTGTATTAAACCTTGGCAGTAAAATTTGTTATTATGTTGTTTTATTGTTGACCGTATGGCAGGAAAAACATACATTGTGCAAATGCAGCAATTTGTTTCATAGTGTAGCATACTTCATGACTATGTTGACAATGATATGGTCCTATTATAATAAAATACAATTTTGGTTGCCATGCAATGAAATTAACTGTGTGTACAACTTTGCAGAAACTTCCAACATGAGTACCCTAATTTGTGTCTATTCTGACCCTAGAAATCTGTGTTCAACACAATATGTGATTACAAGTCAAATTCGACAACACAAATAAAGTTTTGTCAGTGTACTATCAGAACTGCCGCGGGTTGAGAACCAAGTTAAATACTATTTACATGAATATTTTATCACATAATTATGATGTAATAATATTGACCGAGACCTGGCTGCATGATGGTATAATGGACAGTGAATTTATGGACTCCCGTTACAGTGTGTTCCGATGCGATCGTGATCGCGTTGCTACCAAGCGGCGGGACGGTGGCGGGGTACTGGTGGCCGTGCTGCGCACGTTGTGCGTCTCGCGCTGTGCGCCCGAGCCTCCCGTTGCTTCACTCGATATTCCACCCATTATTGATTATTTGTTGTTGGAACTACGTATTGGTAATACCAAATACCTGTTGAGTGCCTCTTACATTCCACCCAGCATAAATAATGATATATATTTAACCTTTTTCAATGAATTACAAAATATAATACAAATAAAAGGTTATGATAACTTTTGTTTAATGGGTGATTTTAACTTACCTCATCTTGACTGGTGTCTGATTGGAACACAAATGAAACCACAAAGTATGAACAACTTCTTTTTGCCTCCATACTCACACCTATTAAATTTTATGAGTGCAGCGGACTGTATACAAGTAAATACTTATAAAAATAACACGAATAGATTGCTCGATTTATGTTTAACTAATATCCAAGACTGTAGGACCTTCTCTGCACCTATCACCCTAGTGCCACCTGACGCACACCACCCACCTTATTATCTTTTAATACCTATTGATGACTGTAGTTTCAAAGCTATGAAGGCTAAAACAAATACAAAATTTTGTTTTAAGAGCGCTAATTATGAACTAATAAATAATGATATCTTAGAAATAAATTGGTATGAACAGTTTCAAAATAAATCCGCCGAAAGTAGTATTAGCTTTTTTTATGAAACTTTATACGACATTATACGTAAACGATTGCCTTCTAAACGTGTTTTCAATAGTATGTTCCCCGCTTGGTTTACACCTGCGTTGATACACATTTATAAGGATAAGAATAAAGCCTGGGTTAAATGGAAGGTTTATAAAAACATTTCAGACTATTCTACATTTTCATTGCTTAGAGATAGATTCAGAAAGGAATCTCATAAATGCTACACTAATTACATGACCTCCGTAGAAAATAATATCCCAAAGAATTCTAAATACTTCTGGACTTACATAAACAACCGCAAAAGCCAGTCAGCCATACCTATTAGTGTTCACTTCAACGGCAAGGAAGCAAAAACGCCTGAGGAAACTTGCAACCTGTTCTCCGCCTTCTTTCAATCAGTTTTTCAACCTTCTGATGTGTCCGATTCATTGAGCGCGGACAACATAGTTCATGATGACACAGGAATGTCCAACAGGACAAATATCTATGATATTCATCTATTAGCAGCTAGTGTCCTAAAGGAACTAAAGGCCCTAGATTGTACTAAAGCACCAGGACTAGATAATATACCACCCATTTTTCTAAAACATACTGCCACAGTCATACATAAACCACTGACCATATTATATAATAAATGCCTAGCAGAGGGTAGTTGTCCAGCAGCATGGAAATCAGCCAGAATTACCCCAATACACAAAGGAGGCTCAAAAAGAGATATTACTAATTACCGGCCAATCTCAATTCTACCTGCGTTGTCTAAACTTTTGGAGAGGCTGGTACATAATAACATCTATCCGCTGTTGCATAAGACTATCCTCCCACAACAACATGGTTTTGTCCGTCATCGCTCCACCGTTACTAACCTAATGGTGTACACTACTGAGCTTTTCGAAAATTTAGATAACAACAAACAAACAGACAGCATTTATACAGATTTCCGGAAGGCATTCGACCGGGTAGATCATAAAATGTTGCTGGAAAAATTGGCATTCAATGGTATTCGCGGCAATCTTTGGAGGTGGTTCAAGTCGTACGTGACAAATAGGACTCAAAAGGTTGTCATCAATGGGTACGAGTCGGATACAGTTGTTATAACGTCTGGAGTTCCGCAGGGATCTATCCTGGGTCCCCTGCTGTTCATCCTATTCATTAACGATATATGTAAGTGCTTCCTACATAGTAAATTTTTGTTATATGCGGACGACCTAAAAATCTATCGGACCATTGATAACTCTGACGATCGATGTGGGCTCCAGGAGGACCTTATCAGATTTGCTAATTACTGTAGTACCAACAAATTGCAGCTAAGTCTAAATAAATGTAAAACAATCACGTTTACAAGAAAACGACTGCCTTCAACACACATTTATTCCATAGGCGGCCACTGTCTTGAGAGAGTACAGACTATACGTGATCTGGGAGTCATATTAGATACAAAATTAACACTGGATGCTCATGTTGATAGTATATGCAGTAAAGCTTATAAAATGTATGGTTTTGTTTTGCGCTCTAGTAATGACTTTACACGTCCGAGCACATATTTACATCTCTTTAAGACCTTGATCCGCTCGCAGCTGGAATACGCTGCATGTATTTGGGATCCAATGTATATAAAATACTCAGATTGCCTTGAAAAAGTGCAGAAGAAATTTTTGCGTTGTGTTCACTATAAGTGCTGCCATAGTTACTTATCGTACCCTAAGTTACTAGAAAAATATAAACTCTTAGACCTAAAAGCTAGGAGAATACAACTGCAGGTTATGTTTTTGTATGATATCTGCCATAACAAATATGATTGTATTGATATTGTAAATAGTATTAATTACAAAGTACCTGTCAGAGTACACACGAGAGCATGTCGTACTATTCCACCTTTTGCTACACGATCATCCCGTACTAATGCAGGCCAACGTGCACCTATTCATCGAGTACTTACCGTGTACAATTCTTTCTTTAGTGATATTGATATTAATGCTAATAGTGCTAGTGCTTATAAAAAGCTTACAACTGAGAGGCTTAAAATCAACACTGTATGTATTTCACCATCTACCAACTACTGACAGTATTTTATTATGTAGCTATTCCATAATTGTAAGTCTAAAAAAAAAAAAAAAAAAAAAAAATAGTTTAACATATAGCTCCTTTCAACGTCTAATATATTTTGTTATCATATCTGTGGTAAACGGTGTGGATGTCACAATTATTTAAACTGTTTAGTGTAATATTGTATGTTTATGTAATATTGTGATTTTGTTTGTTTACCCAATAAAAAAAAAAAAAAAAAAAAAAAATACAAAACTTAATGAAATTCGATCATAAGAAAATTTATTCAGATAGGTTTTATGTTTAGAACATTACGTTTAATGCCATTCAATAATTACGATAGCTAACAAAAAATTGAATGATCGACAATGACTAAACAAAATTTGATATTTTCAAAACAGTATATCATAACGTGTGGTGTTAGCCTGAAAAATTTATAACTTGAACTTAGTTTAATAACGGGGATAAGATTGCTTAGGCACATACTACTCTCTGTGCATCGAAGAAAAGCTGAAATCCAAGTCAAGAAAGATCTAGGTATATAAGTTACCCCCTGGTTATACTTATACTGATTAACAGATAAGGGTATCTGTGCTACTAATTTTATGTTGTAGCACCAGTATATAATATGAAATGTATGTATTAAGTTACGTTTGCAGAGCTCAGATTGCTTTAGATTTTAAGGCTGTCTAAATCAAAATCGTTTCGAGCAAATAACGAATAGTCTTTAAAAAATTCACTTACGGATTCTACCTTACTTCAGAATAATAAAATTAATAATGCAATGCTATTCTTGTTCTCCGATGTCTCCAAACATTCTAACAATGCGAATTTTCATTACCAAGGTTATTTTAGGAATCAAATGGGACGGTAAACGCAATAGCTACCCAAAGAGTCGTGTTTACCTCTTTTCATTACACGTCTTAGAAGGCAAATATACTGTTTGTAAGAAAACTTCCTTTCATGAAATTTGTGTTAATTATGTATCTCGGATGTTTGTAAAGTTTAAGTAAAGTAATAAGGAATTTTCAGTGCGGTATGTTGTGATTTGAGATAAAATTTTGTAATTTTCCATATTTCGTACGTTTCGTCAGTGCCTTAAAGTCACTTTTACAATTATTAGAGCATTTAGCTAAATGTGCTTTGTTGCACCGAAGGCAAGTCCCATTTACAAATAGTACCTATATTTGCAAAATATAACTGCTGCACCGCGAAGTTGTGATTCATACTCGTACAGTACTACTAACTTACTTAAATAACAAATATAAAAGTAAATACGTAATTATTGAAAACGTTTGCCATTCTGCATGATAGTTGGTAAAAGGTGGGTTAGCAATCACCGCTGAAGTCGGATCGGTGACCTTAGTAAAGAGATATAGGTATGCTGGTAACGCTGACGTGTAATTATTCCTTTAGCCGCCCACGCCTGTTACGACGCCCACAGGAACAGATGGGTGGCTCTATTTTGTAGACCGGATACCCTCCTAGTGCCACTACGATTTTCAAGGATGGCCGTATAGGTATATATGGTGGTGGACTGCCCCTGCTTCGCATGTAGGTACTTTCATGCTTTAACGATATAATTACAAATCATTGAAATTCTCGACTTTTCTCTAGTATAATTTTCATGCATTATTTATATACCTACTTTTTTTATATTATTTATATTATTATTATTATTATATTATTAGAAACTTTTTAAATACCTACTTTTTTTTATATATATTAGCCTACCAAAGTGACTCCACCCCGCCTGATGGTAAGCAGTCAGTGGAATCCAGAAGTGGTGGCCACCATACCAAAAGCTATCGTCTTAAACTGCTGGTATGGTGGCCCCCACTATGGCGGCTGGGAATAGGGTTAGAGGAAGGGAATGAGGGAGGTGAGGAAAGAGGAAAGGGGGGAAAATGGGCCTCCGGCACTCTCACTCACCGAACGAAACGCAGTAGTAAGGATACTACTGCTCTTAAGTCGATCTTCTATGAGAGGGTAGTACTTCCCCGGACGATCCGGCCCATTCATGCTGAAACCAGCGTGGATCTACTACCGTCAACCTACTATAATTATTCAAAGGCCAAAAGCTGAAAAACTTAACATACCGCATCGCAATCGTGACATCTTTATCCATTTATCTCACAATTGTAGGTATATTAAATTTTCTTACAATACCTACCAGTTTGGCTTATTTTGGATTTACTATTATAGATGTTTTGTAATCTATACTAAAATGTAAAAGTGAAGAGTTTGTTTATTTGAACGCGCTAATCTTTAGAGCTACCATTTATTTGGATTTGAAAAATCTTTTGCATCTGATAGCCCAATTCTTACTAAGATATAGGCTAATTAACATCACGCTACGACTCATGTTGATGGAACAGCAATCAAAACATAACTAAGCGCGAGTGAAATTTTCATATCTATTCAACTAACCTTATAGGCATCAGGTATATTAACGGGCTCGCCGCTCTCGGCAACATATCCGACGATGCCACTGCCCCATGGTATCCGGATCTCTTCGAGCTGTTCCATCTGCTCCGGCGTCGACTTCGAACATACGTCGAACAGTTTGGAAACCAAACACCTGAAACAACGAGCACTTATTTAAATAACGTGTTTTGAACGCGAAATTCATTTAGAATAGTAATTTGTCGATTAATATTATACTTGTTAAGATAATTTTATTTATGCAGAAATATCAACATTAATCACAGATAAGTAAGAAATGTTAATGTTTCAAACTTAAAGTAGGTATCTCGTGGACAAATTATACCTACATATTCCAACCTTACCAACTGAATTCTTATTAATATTTATTTTATTGGATGTAAACTTGAACAATTACTTAAACAATCGAGTTACGTTATACCTAAACTACTTAGTTCAATTTTGTACATTTTTTAACCGTATCGATAATCAAAACGTAAAACTTCTTTACAATTTATAAAGGACAAAATAGACAAACCGTAGTAATGTTGGCCAGTTCCATTGCACTCAGAATAGATTTACAACAAAGACACTAGATTTCATTACCATCAACTAGGAGACAGGCAAACAAGGCAGGCATACGAAAGGCATAATCGAATTCCCAGTGCTGCTCGGGGAATTTTCCAATCGGCGAATAGGAAGAAGAATCCGTTTAATAAAACTTCGAGAGCCGTGTGTCGTGGCGCATGTGGTTACGCCCACGTACACGTAAAATGCGATACACGTGACATTTCAACTGTATGACTAACTTCATACTAATTTCCATAAGAGTTTTGGAAGATGGTGTGGTGCGAAGAGGTGTTAGGTAAGATAATTTGTATTCAATCATAGGCTATGTTCTTGATTAAAAAATAACCGGATATTTTTTTTTTATATTTTATTCGTATTACCTAATAGGTAGACACTCCAGTAAGAATGTCTAATAGCTTTTTAAAAACTTACTTTACATTTAAGGCCACTAGGGAAATAACAGGGTGTAAGTATAAAAAGGAACAAAACACTGTTTTAGAAAGACCATTATTGGTTCTGATAAAATTTTGGCCCGCAAAAGCTGGTAATAAATTGCCGGGACACAGCGTAGTTATACTATTTTGGATAGGACTATGTATCTTTATTTCGTGTAACAAATTAGATATTTATAACATTTTTAAAACGATTTTGAAAAATTCTTCTTACATGAAACTCATTTTACATTAATGAAAGAACGATATATCCGAACAGTGACGTAATACGAGCGTATCTGGTAGGCTCCATGAAACCTTGTGTGTAAAAGCCCTCAAAGTCAATAAACCCTCAAGAGGGAAGCTTAAGTGGCGACTACACACGTAACTTCATTTTCGTTCACTGAAATCGAATAATTGGATAAGCTTTACAAGAGAAACACGTTTACGACTAACAAGTTCACTTTAAGTAAGAAAATTGTTTACATTCACGCCTACAATATACCTACGCGTGCGTAGTTTATGTAAGAGTTGTACAACGTCAATGTGTTATCACAATATTTTCATGGTGGATTGATTGATAGCAGACATAATAACGGGTATTATATCGACATGGTGGCTTCAGAGCTGTGTGATATGGATAAATATTTTACAAGGTTTTATATTTCCGAATTAAGATAATACTTGTGAAAGACCAGAAATAGTTCCAAAAGTGTGTCTATGGTTTTAGTAAATACGAGAGGCTTTAATAAAATCCATCTATAAAACATAACTTTATACGTTAAACCAAGTATAAAGCAGGAAACAAGAAGAAATAATTACATCACCGCATAATATCCAAAAAGTGTAATATAGGAAATTATATTCAACAATTGAACATTTACGATGAAAGAGGCAATAACATAAGTATAGCAATAAAATCGTCGTTACGATGACAAATATGAGTACGTTCCAGAAAGGATACGATCATACGACCCTTCAAACTTCATTGGTGGTTCGATTCATTTTCTTATGATTTCCTCGTTCGCGGTAAGTCGTGGGTGTATGAGATGTGTTCTTGAACCTTAAGAGTTTCCTCAATAAAAATGTGTTAGCCGATACGCGAACAAGGAAAACTTTTAAGTGCCATCCTTCATTTTACTCACTCGATATTCGGGATTAACAATACATTTTTGTTAGCATATGCTGGCATTTAAGCAAACTTTATATTTAGTTAAGGAATGAAGAGTGATATATAACACTGGATAGTCTAAACAATAAAAGCTAATTAATTTATAAATGACAAGTTATTCTGAAACACAAAGTACGCAATGTACTTTGCTAAAAGCTGTAGCAAGTTTTTAAGGGTTCGTACCTGAGAGCCCCGGTTCCTGAGGCACCCGTTTTGGAGAGACCCGAATACGATAAATATAATTAAAATAGATTTTTATTATTTTCATCTTGTAGAGTCAACAAAAAAAGTACAAAAATGTAGGTATGTGTTTAAGACGAAAGTAATTTATCTGAAATCATAATAGGTATACAATGTCGAATCATAGTTTTCATTGAGACATTATAAGTACATTTTTATGAAATAAAAAAGTAAATGTAATGGTAATGTAAACAGAACATAAAAATATATTTTAAAATTTATTATAGACAACAATAACTAATTTTTTCAAAAATTCATACTGGAAGCACAACTGGGCGTAAAGGGTTGCAAAAATGTACCTGAGCGAGATAAATATTAAATTTTATATAAAACACTGTATAGTCTAAACAATAAAAGCTAATTAATTTATAAATGACAAGTTATTCTGAAACACAAAGTACGCAATGTGCAATTTATTATAGACAACAATAACTAATTTATTCAAAAATTCAAACTGGAAGCACAACTGAGCGTAAAGGGTTGCAAAAATGTACCTGAGCAAGATAAATATTAAATTTTTAGTAAATTATCAAACTTTATTAAACATCTTATCTGCGGACGGTACTTTTTAGCTAAAGTACTAATTACATTTTTTTAAATAAAAATTAATCGGGTCACTACGGAACGGGTGCCTCGGGAACCGGGGCCCTCAGGAACGAAACCGTTTTTAATACATCTAGCATCACCCTGTTTTATAGCTACAAGTTTATTAGATTCTATGTAAGCCGAGCTTGTTTTCATATTTCAGGCACAATTCAAAGAATTGAGGTATTCGTATATTACTAATATACCAAATTCGTCGCCTTTCCTTAGATGAATAATACGACAAAAACCCATATATTGAAAGGGTTGGGAGTAATTCTTATCTGGCCAACGGCTTCCACTCATTAACAATAATTTTTAGATAGTCTAAACTAAAACCATCCCTAGTTTGAAAAGGCTTAACTAATTTCCTACAGAGAAGGCTTACGTTGTTACTTCGGTAAAGTAAATTTTCAAATATAATAATCAACAACATCGTCTACATAGCATACAAGGAGCAATTCATGGTAATACAGAGATTATAAAGACAGTTCATTGTTTGATGAGATGGAATTATTTTAATCGAATAAAAAATACATACTTAATGTATATATTATATAACATTAATAAGTTCTAAGAAGCCTTGAAACTAGTCGATCCCAACGGGCATAAGTTACACTAAAATCAAAGTCAAGGGTTAATAACAAATCAATGAATCGTTTCAATGTTACGGTCCCTTTAGGCGCCCTTGTCCTTTTCAATACTCGCCGTAATTTGCACAACGATACATATTATATCGTGACAGTTTACCATTATATTATAACAAAACTTAACACTACCATAAATATTATTACAATTATGGAAATGGCATAAGTCTGGTGTGTATTATGATTAATGGAACATCTATATGAGCCGTGGATAAATAGCCAGACGAGTCGTAAATATTTTGGTCAATTTCATTCAGACAAAGGCAAACGTGGAACGATGTAATTCGTAATACGTAGTATCTTGTACTTACTTACTTCGACTGGTAATGTGAGAAGAGGAACGTAAACCACGAGGGAGATGGCTCAACATACTTCTATATATAACATTAAATATATAACAGTAGGCAATTAATCAAATAAATCATTCGCTGCAGTGTTAATATTTTATTTTATTAACGATTTCACGAGGTTGATTAAAGACATTTGTTCTCAAATGTATTGGACTTAAATACAAAGAAAATATGTACGAATAGTATATTTCAACTAATAATGTCGTAATACATCAATATCATATCAATGTATTAACATCAGTGTGCCATTTACCCGTTTCAATACATAATTAATAACTCTACGTCAACCAAACTTCAGATAAAATTATTTAATGAATTTGCGTACATAAATTAACACACATTAACGTACCGCTAATTAATTAGTGTGGTTACTCCAACTGTTGTGATGAAAATGCGGTCACGAAACCAGCAGAGGACGAAGTGACCATCAGTAATAAAACACATGTATAATTTATTAATCAGTTAATATTTTTTATTAGACGGATTAAATAATAATTACGCAGAATAGGGCAATAATACTGTTAGAAATAGGAATCTTGCCAACAAGGGTCCGTTATATTCAGAAATATATATATGCAAGATTCATGCATAGGTTTACTGTAAAAAAGTCTATAAAATCGTCAAATGAGATGTGAATAAAAAGACAATTACCGCACGTGTTTGTTTTAGAATATTTTACGCTAACACATAATATATGCCAGTAGTACTTTAAATAACATAGGTGTAACTAGTAAAAATATGTTCGTATTATATTAAGGAAAATGATACAAACATATACAAATATGCATGAATCATTGAACAGACGCAAAGATCATTTAGTATAACGGCATCAGCGAGACCATCTTAACTGCAGTATTACACGTACGATTCTGCAATAGTAGAATGCAAAGTCTTCAACATTTACGAGTAGGTATAACTGTATTCAGAAGTCGCCAACGACACTTAAGATTGTAGATCTTCGTATACTTGGCACAGGACTGATATAACCTATTATACAATATCTTATGCAAAATATATAACATGTACAATATAAATATTACGTTTTAGTACATTGGATTCATGCCAACCATTATATAGGCGTGGACAGTAAATTCCGCAACGCAGCTTTGTTCTTCTAAATATTCTATGCGGATTTATGAAACGCTAGTGGAATACTAGAGGGACGTGAATACACTTCATTATTAAAGTTACAACGCCCAGACTTTTTAGTTCTCTTGAGATTTAACTGTGCATTTTCTTTGCTGTAAGTTGATTCAAGCACGTATTAGCGGATAAGAAAGTCTCATTCACATAATAAAACCAAATTTATTTTTCTCTTATATCAAAAACCGTATGATGCACTAGGGAATAATTTCTCCTTAATAAACCAAACCAATGTAAACTAATTACTACTTATATGTTGTCCTACAATAACTTTTAGCTGACATCTTTTAGTTTGTGATGTTTATAAGTAAGCTAAGCTATGCACTTAAGATTAACTCAAAAAAAATATTTTACATCCTTTTTGTAAAGGCTTTTGTACTTAAATATACATTTTCTTTTGTTTCTTACTATTGAATGAACCAGACTCAAATTTTGTAAAACCAAAATCAATAATATTACATAGTGCCCGTTGTATTATATTGGTTCTAAAGAAGGCACAGTGAAAAGGTTAAACAATAGTTTACATTAGTTAACCCGGAATTTTGGGTGTACAACGCCGCTGGAGTCAACATGAAAAGTTTGCTCATGATTTACGACTTACCCTATAAACTGTTCTAAACTAAAGTGAACAGAAATAATCAATCTACGTTAAGCTACTGTGTTGGAATTGATTCTGTCACGTTTACAATGAAAATTAAACCGCAGCAGAATATCAGCTTTAATCGAATAGCCGTCACTCTTTCAAGAAACACCATTTCAGGCACCGCCTAAAGTTGTTGGCAAGCTGTTAACCGTTAACCCAAAATAAGCACAAGAATATCTTTGAGAGTGGATATTTTCCCTGGGCGTTGGGTGCTTCCGATACCCGAGTTTTAACGGTTATACGCAAAATCTTAAATATTCTCTGGCAGTTATTGGCTGAATAGCCTCTAAATTGCAGAGCCAATAACGACTAACTTTTGTTAGACTTTTATGCTTTCGATGCAGTATAATAGAAATAAATTTATATTTGTATATCGCGTCATAAACCGCGAACTTCTGCGCTGCCTTGAATAAATTTTAAAGGAAATGCCGCAAGCGGCGAATCGATACACTAAAATAATTATTTAAATGTTAATTTTAATAGTTTTAATGTTTTTGTTCACGACCCAGCTTACACAATGTGGGCTCATTAATGACACTTCATGCAATTTACTTGCGTTGTTTCTCAAGTGCGTGCAATATCATATCACTAACGAAACAAAATTAAGATAAGAAAGACAGAGTTATGTTTAAAGTAGATTTGAATCTATACAATAGTACGAAAACAACTGGACATTTTTATGGCTGGACGTTATTATAGCTGGTCATTTAAGTGGTCGGTTGTTTCTGTAGTTGGACATTTTTATAGCTCGTCAAATTAGTGATTGGACTATTTTGCAGTGATTGACATTTTTCTTTATAGACATATGTCGTGCAAAGGAAACAAAACATGTTCCAAAATATCCAACAAATCAGAATACAAACAACCAAATCATAGGCGTCTGATTCGCCGCTCATATGTGAATACAAAAGCCGCGACTTTTTGTCATGACAGAGTTATAGCGGTACGTTACGACAATTCTTGTCGCCGTTCCATAAGGGCAACGTGACAAACTATCAAATGTGCAGCCGATGTTAAATGTACGGTTATCGTTGTTTTACGAGGCGGCAAATACTAGTATCTGGTGTCATATATTGGTATAAGAATAATATTATTAGTAAAAAGATATAAAATACAGTCTTAATCGATTCGTAGTATACAAACCGGGCAAGCACAAATATCACTGTTTAGATGCAAATTTACTTTCTGATGTTATTTTCGACCACATATAACTCGAAAGAAAGCATCGTAAGAGAAACTAGACTAAGTTTAGTACAAAAAAACCTGAGGCTCAAAAACCTTTGCCTCGACGATAAAATAAGGATAACAAAAATATCATTTTTTTTAACACACCGTCATCTAGTCCCAAACTAAGCAGAGCTTTTGTTTTGGGTACTAGATAACTGAAATATAATACATATACATACTTTAACTACATTACATACTAAAGACAAATACAAATGTTCATCACACAAATATTTGCCTTCCGCGGAAATAGAACACACGACACCCGGCGTTGCAGTCAGTTACACTAACCACTAGACCAACGGTGCAGTCATATATATATATATCCATTTTAGCGAGTTTACTGACAGGAACCTACGTTGATATTCATTTATTACAGCGACGTTCAAGACGTACACGTGTCAGCACGTGTGATTTGAACAGACAAGCACGAGAAGGTAGATCATGTCAACATGCCTACTTGAAATTCAATGTATTCGGTTTTCTTTAGTACTGCGGCTAACAAAAACCGTATTTTATTATCCTAACACAAATGATTGAACAAATTG
This sequence comes from Parascotia fuliginaria, assembly GCA_963082885.1. Classification (NCBI taxonomy): domain Eukaryota; kingdom Metazoa; phylum Arthropoda; class Insecta; order Lepidoptera; family Erebidae; genus Parascotia; species Parascotia fuliginaria. Next base: position 10,263,864 of record OY720187.1, read on the forward strand.
AATTACTTATCAACGTTGATCTCCATTCGATGAAATCAATTACTTCTGAATCATATCTTCGAAGGCGAAGATACAATAATTGATATTATATTTAGATACCGTTATGGATTTAATGAATAGTTTATAATATATTTTCTTTTTAGTTGTAGTGCTTTGAATCGAAAAAAACGTCAATTGGTTTGAAAATTTTTGAAATAGCCACACCTATGATAGGATTTACCTATACTATATTATATACTAATTGTTAGCTCAGTGGGAGAAATTCTTTAAAATTTTAAATTTATTTTGTCAACAATAAACAGTCCTAGCAATAATCTTGGTGCAATTTTTGAATTTGACTGTTTGCCTTCAGCTACTTTCAATTGGGCCGGTTAAATTTTGCAAAATGTAATATTGTGATCGTGAATTGTCGACTTGTCGATGTGTCTTTCACCAGTCCAATTTTATTTTATCAGATATTGATCAAAATATATGTTACAGAGCTTTGCTACTTTTACGTGCCGGTATCGTTTTGCAAAATAAGAGTCGCATTCTTAGTACCATTTCGCAAAATTTTCCACCGGTTTAAGCTGTTGGTTGACTCTCAGGCAGTCGTTAGGGGTTTTATTAGTACAATCAGGCACCAGTAACTGTGGTACATAAAAAGCCATTACCTTTTTATGTAGATAGTTACCAGTGACATTTCTAAGAAGGATAATAAAATCTAAGACTCCTGCGAAAAATACATTTATCCGTAAAACTTCAAATTTTGGCTAACCAATAAAGGTCCTTATTTTAGAAAACTCTATGCATAGTTATGTTACTTCACTGCCTTAAAACTGTCCGTTAGCGGTTTCTGCCTTTCTTTTCGACATCAAACTCTTCGGATATCACACTATACGAACCCATCAGTGTGAATGTATTATTATGTCAACACATTTGTAGTATAGCGGACTTAAAAAAATAATACCACCATTCAAAGATTGTCGTCAGGTGGTCATTACCAGCCGATGTTAAAACAATTATATGTTACTCGATAATGAATCTGAATCGAGTACTATTTCTTAATGAAATATGGTAAACATTTTCGTATTGAGTTCGCAAAGAAGACCACGATTTTTAATTAAAGTTTTTGTATGCGACATATTTACATAGACAAAAATGGTTGAATATTGTGTCTATTCGTAACATATACGCGTAATATATAGCTTACGCATAAAGACTTACAATAGGATTGTCAGGATTTTCTGCCAGTAGGACAAGAAGTTACGTGTCATGTATGCATTAACAGTAGAGGCTATGACGATTTTTTCCAGCTATTAATTTGGGACGATCTTCGATGCCGCATAAATGGCAATGTTCGTTTAAGCGTTTTGGCCTCGTTGTTGCTTGAGTTTGTCTTGTGAAAAAGTGACCTTATACAATTAGAGTCCAAGTAGTTTATTTTTAATTGCTACTAGCAGAGCTGCGGTGTTAGTAATATAAAGTTTTACAGTACAAAAGGGTCGGCATTCCAAGCCTCTATTAAGTCGCCAAGGCTTTTTAGGACGTATTAACTTCTGACACTTTTCTTTCTTGGATCATAAACTATTTTATTTTATTTTTCCGTGCTAAATTTGAATGACATTGAGGCGTTTAAAAAAGAAAAAGATTTTCGCGCCAGTTTAATCTTAGGAATTCTTTGTAGAGAAGCGATGCACGTATTTGGAGCAAATTCGCTTGTCGACGTTTTGTCTTAGACGACCTTCTAACGCTTGAATGAAGACAAGAGTAGGGTTTGCAAGCCTTTTTCTATTAAAGCTATTAGATACAAGAACGTTGTTAGACACCCATTTTATTTCAAAATAGTCTAGCTAGTAATATTTTCTATGTTTTAAATAAATATCAGGCATATCACTGTCAACTACAAAGTCCCAGCCTTGTAACCACATCTACGAGTAGTGTGCTCTCAACTAGCTACGTATGATTTGTCGCTGTTTAAGATTCATGGACAGAGATCTCTCGGGGATTTCGTCTCTAATCAAAAGCATATATTATGAGGAAGACATGCGTTGCTAGCTTTAAAGTTACGGATAGATCTTTTGTGTACACGCAAACAAAATGTAATTAACTCTTAATTTTAAATATCAACAGAAAATCACTAACTTACCTCAAACATTGCAATTAATTTTACGCAATGATGTTTAATTATGGATGAAATTAACGCCAGTATCGAGAACACACTCATCTGGGGGACGGTAATTCACATTGAATGAAACTCTCATGGGGGTACGATTTATCTATCGAGATAGCTACAATGTCAGCATCTGTGCTTGTAAACCGATACCGTATATAATTATATAGTGGTACTCATAGCCTCGGTGACTGCTATTGCTAACTCGATTTTTTGTAGACAGTGAAAAACCAGTTATTAATGATTTTAAGATACCTAGTAGAGTTCTGGTTAAAACTCTAAACCCATCTATGAACACTGCTGACGTGTAACTAATAGTTTTCATATAATTGAGTGAGGATAGAACTTACATCAAATCACAATTTTCAAAAGTCAGCTTTAGGGAATATATATGTTCTTTGTTATTATGTCGACCAAAAGATTTTTTTTCAAGCTAAAACCTAACCATAAAAACTGTACTTTGCATTTTGCGCTTCCGCAGGCAGGCTGACTAGACAGACCATCATTTTCATTTTTTAAAATGACCACGTTTACATATTTCTACTGAGCGTAAGTTAAGAGACCATTCAAAAACTAATACGTCGGCCATTTTACTGCCAATTCTTTTGGCTAGAGAGACAAGTGATGCTGGATTTCTTTCCTCTCAATGATCAACGCTTATTTAAATAGTCTTACACAGCTCAAAGAGAAAAATGTTTGCCAATAATATAACAAAATAAGAACTTTATTTAAATAGCTATTTTGTTTTATTTTATAAGCAGTATGCTGGGTCATGAATAACATAAAATTAATCATACGGTAGTAGCACGCTGGTTTCAGCATGAATGGGCCGGATCGATCGCGAAAGTACTACCCTTTAATAGAAGATCGACGTAAGAGTAATAATATCCGTAATATTGCGTTTCGTTCGGTGAGCGAGAGTGCCGGAGACCCAATTTCACCCCGTTCCTTTTTCTCACCTCCCTCAACACGTTCATTTATCCCACTTCTTACACGGTAGACAGCGGCTTCGCAGAGTCCCTGGCATTGCAGGAGAAATGCTATGGAGTCTGAGTTGTCCATGAGCGACAGTTACCACTTACCATCACGTGGGCTGTTTACTCTCCTGCCACTGTCGGCAATAAAATAAAAAAGAAGTTACTTATACTACTTATATAGAAATTTTCAAAACGATACTTATCGTGCGCAGGCAAATTTGCAAGCAAGAATGTAGTTTTATTTTAGTTTTGCCACCTATCATTACCGTCTTAGAAGAGATTATTTTGTTTTTCTTTTAAAACCAGCATGAGTATAAGATAAAGAATGGTAAAAAATCTTTTCGCCGTCAAATAACAAGATTACATAAATATCATTTCCTACCCATTTATTTTATATTTCTTTTCTAAATGGAGTGTGCCAACGAGTAAATAAAAGTGACTTTTATAGTGAATCGATTCTTATTCTAACTTCAATTATATCGTAAACGGAAAGCAAAAGTACGTACCGTAAAACCACAGTCGCTAATGGCAAGGTAGCGCACATTTCTAAATGAATTTTCACGTTAAATTTAATTTTAGAGAAACCTCAAAGGGGTTGTTGCGTTAAAACTCGAAGAAAAATACGATTGTTGTATACGGGGAAACGTTGGTAATATTTTATAAACGCTTTGTACAGAAGCCCGATATATTAGCCACTGTATAAAGAAAATATGTATGCGCCGACCCTTTTCATGCTTTATAATATTCACCATAAGCTCCTAAGCATGAACAAGACTACAAAATGAGATACACCGCGAATGGAATCTAGTCTTGGCGAGGAAGTGACGATTCTACCACCCAGATACATTTATATAATACAGCCGTGGTAGGTACTTACTACATACATACGATAGTACATACTTCACTAGCGCAACAGTCAACAGATTGGTATGACTCATCACGTCATGAGAATTATACATTATAGTAGCAGTAGTGTTTTGTGTTAAGATTACCACTAGTGCGATCGCCAATCCTTCTGTCAAATGAGGCGATATATTTTCTAGCAGTGGTCGTCATTTGGCTAGAAAAATTATGCTCAACATACCTGTTGAGCATAATTTTCTTACCCAGTTTACCAACTGGGTAAGATAAATATCTAAGATTTAAATATAGCAATATCAGTTCAGTTCATAGCAAAGTAAAATCAAATAAAATTCAAAAATGTACAAAAGTTACTGTGTAGATGTGCACAGTATAGTCGTTAAGAAAATTATTTATCTGTTAAGGTTTGTGTTTGAAAACATCACGACAAAAGAATGCAGTAATCGTAAAAACTAAAGCAAAATATTTACCGCTTCCCTAGAGACTGACTTGGCGAGGACTATGCCGTTGTTAGATAGGATGTATATAATAGATAACCAGTAAGTATATAACGAGTTATTTTACATGGATGCTATTTATGTATTTAATAACATATGGAATAACATTAAGGAATTTAGAATAAAATGCAAAAAAAAGTTGAAAACCGTTAAGCGTCAATATACCCATCGTACACTACCACTAAGGTGCCGTCAGAGTTGCTGTGGTGAAGTTAGAGAAAAATATTTAGTAAAATGACAAATTTAAGTTTTATAGTTAAGTTCACAGTATCTTGACAATAAGACTGAAATTTGAATTTAAAAGCCGACAAACTAAGTCTTTTTAAGGTCAGCGACGACTAGGCTGCAATACAACATTTGTGCGTTTTACTGACAAAAATCATTGAAGACATTGATTGGACCAAGGTTCTTTTCGCCTCCAGCAAATTCTCATGCTCTAATGTCTGACTTATTTTACCACCTATTAGCTTTACCACCTATTAGCTTAATACATTGCCTTGGACATCACTAGACATTTAGATTTACGTAAATTATTGCCTATCTCAACCAAGACCATTGCACTCATCATTTTATTATTTGGTAGAACACAAACTTTGTCAATATGTGAAGTGCATTCGCTGGAGCGACGGCGACTACAAACTAGTGCGAAATTAAGTTAGCTCCGAGACCAATATGGTTTATATCAGTTGTATATGCATGTCGACGATATGCAGTCACGTTGTGTTTAGATCTAGATAAGAGGCAATTAATTCTTTAAAACTTCTACTTTAATATGTATAATAAATATAGTTATAAAAGAAAAATGAAGTTACTTAGACGAAATAGCAAAACTTACAGCGTCTGCTTTTCCAAACGACTGGTCTCAAAAGAGAGGGTAGCAATAATAGCTGAACAATTTACATGAACTGTTGATGCATATTGCCAATAGGACAGTTTTACTTAGAAATTTTATTACCTTGCATAATTATATAATAAGAAATAACACGAAATTTAATATGAGATTCAAAAGTTTTAACTTTGTAGCAACAGAATTGTATGAATAATGAAAAATTCACGAGGCTACATTTTGAACTATAGGTAGGTAGGTATTAAGCACTCTCGATAAAAATTGTGAGAAAGCGCTGAGTTTATTGCCTTTACTCATTCCTCTGTTGTAAAATCGTTTGCATTAACATAATTATTATACTAAGAACGTAAACTTGTCATAAATTTTATTTGCAAGTTGCACTCGGGGTATAGTTACAAGGTCATTGCCATCAAAATTAATATTCGTATTTGAATATAAGCGTTTAAGGAGACATTAGTCTAGACGTTTATACTTGAAGCAGGTTCCTTACAATTATGAAAAAATACTTTCTAAAACCTGCACTTTGGAATAATTGAATCGATACATTTAAAGATGCATTTTTGAGTGGTATAACATAATAAATATGTTTGTTATGTATGATGTTATAAATGAATCATTAAAATGATATGTAGATAAACAATTTAACAGATATTTTTTATTTATTATATACCACGTACATAATAAATAAAATATATATTGAGACTATTTTAAACGGATTAACTTTGTCTCCTTTCCTTGAACTTTAAAAAAAAGGGACAAAACACTAAATAGTTCAATGTCTTGTAACTGCAAATATAACTATGTCATCCTATATATTTTCTAAGCAGTATTATTTATGCAGTTGGTGTATCTAGAAAAGGACTGAAATTGCAAAGTATTTTAGTTACTATAAACTACTGGTTCATATTAAATTAAATTTAAAATATACTGTGTTTATACAATGCCTGCTTGGTTACTGAAAATTCAGCTTCTAGTTTTACCCACAACAAAGTTATAGATGGTCAAAAATGGCCTGAACTGTTTCGAGAAAAGAATGGTACGGCCTTGCCTTTTTTTTACTCGACTAAGCGGGGATAGTGCCGTGCTCCCAGATTTTCGTACGATCGCTTTTATTCTGCAAATAACAATTGTTATATAAATTTATCCGTATCACTTTTATTTGGCAAAATTATTAGAAATAAATAATATAAATATAGCATTCACAAATCAACAATTTATGGTAACGTTCAATAGACATAAAATCAAGCAGAATTTATCTTAGAATTATATTTCGGCACATACAATATTGGGTTTTAGAATGACGTCAGACAGAGATTATATCGAGACATAAAAATAATCCTGGAACTGAAATAGGAGCAAGGTTAAACATAACAATAGATGATAAAGAAATATACCTACATATAAATAGATACAATGAATTACCCGTTCAAATTGAAACGCTTTGAGGCGGCCTGTTTTTACTATAAGTAGTTAGGTAACAACAAGCATACGGCTGATTTGTTAAGTAGATAAAAACATGACTGTGTTCTTTAAGCTTTGCAGCAACAATACTAAGAAATCAAACAAGATGTCGACCGTGAGGCAGAAGAAAAAGAAGGATGCAATGAAATGATGATAAGATAACGATCGAATAAATCGTGTACGTATGTATGTAGGTACTGTATCGGCAATACGGATTAAAGATTAATTAACCTAATATTTGCATAACAATATGCAAATGTAAACTTTATAAATCGGTGCTGATCTGCTGATGAAGCTAGGCCTAGACAAACATCAAATTATCATTATTATACGATATCATGCGTGTAGTTTTATGATAGTTTGAATATATTACGTGCGTTTAAAGTTTCATAAACGTCTACTGTGTAGACAAGCAATGTGTTTCTTAGACAAAGAACAAGGTACTAAAAATATAAGTGGAAAAGTCATAATATCAAACTATTCTTCATAAGTAATTCTCATTAGACATGAATCAACAATCATATAAATGTCTACGGCTGTAAAACAAATCAGAAATAGTCATTATTGTAGAAAACTGCACTATCTAATTTTAAATACTGCATTTATGCAAGCGCTCAAGAATTGGACAGTTACAGACTATTCTTTCCTTTTCTTTGACGTTAGTTTTTCATGCACATATTAAAAAGAGACCGATAATAGTGCGGAGTTAATGATCTTCAAGTTGAGTGGAATTACACAGGCATCCATCCCAGGCGTAGCAATGGCACAAACTCGTTCCTAAAGCAATAAATTCTGATTACGAAAGGGTCGACTTGCATTCAAGTGCAAATTCTCATTTCGATTTCTACGTTTTATTGGAAATGTTCTTTTTACAGTATTGTTGTGGCACGCTTTTCTAATTACTGGGGTTGAAATTAATTGTTATTTACAAATATGCTCTTGTTTTATTTTCTCTCTTTGAATATAACAAGCACATTACTGATGCACAACATGTGCATCACAGTATATTCAGAAATAATAACCAGCACCGGTGTTGCGTTATAATTAAATGTTTCTTCCTAAATTAATGAGTTGATTTTATTGCCTTCTATTCTGGTTGTCGTGTCATATTAAAGCTGTACAAATATAAACAGAAAATTTAATGAAAACGATCAAAACTTACGAATAAACACACAAAGAATTCGCACGCCAAAAATATCCTAATCTGAAAGTATCTTCAGATTAGTTTTGTTGGGGACCGTGTCGACTTACAAACAGAAAAAGGTTTATTTTTGGTTGCCGATTGACTAAAAATCACTTGTACTTAATTCATAAAAAAAATCAGGAAGTCATAACAAATAGTATTTTTGAATTTTGTAATTTTTATTATTACCTATAATAATCCTTTTGCACTATTTTCCATATTATGAGCTTTAACCATGCCGTGCTTCTTTTTTAACTCCCGCTTGAAAAAGATACAGTTGAGTACGGTCTACCTATGTTATTTCTTCTTTACATAAAAAAACTTTTTATGCTTTGTTTGAATTTACATGCCATTTTACAAAAATAATATTTAACTGACCTGCCATTCTGAGGGTTAGGTGACGCTCTTTCTCCTTGTACCAGGAACAGTGACCCTCTGTCGGCATCCAGGAGTATGGAGACATTCTGTAGTATCTTGTGACACAGCACTCGCACTTCAAGTTCGTTGCATATGTCTTTCACCTGAAACAAAAGTAGCAACATTAATAACAGCTGCAGAAGCTTGAGAATTTTGTAGAAAATTCTAACTTTACCACGGAGGATACCTATATATCACGACGCGTTGTCATGCAGCTAATAAAAGCTCGGGAAAATATAAAATTGTCCCCAGATTACTGTTAGCCGTTTTATTTAAGTTTACTAGGACTGAAGATAAACTACTATACGAAAGAGTTTGCGTCGCAATTTACTCGTAAGACGCAATATTTATATTACAGTTTATTTATTAGTGACTAATAATTTTTACCAGTAACAAAGTATTGGTTTTGAGTTCGCTTTAGTGACTTCAAGTTACAACGGCTACTGAACTCAAGTTATGATTCTCTAAGAAGATACGAAGAAAAATATAAGATGTACCGAGAACATAAATGTCATGTCAATACCTACTCGTACATTGACTGTGATCTCAGTTGAAGTTTTGGAATTGAAAACTTTTATGCATTATGTGCTACAGAAAAGGATATTAGTTATATTCACATAAGGACCGACGTCGACGTCAAGATGCAATAGAGAAAAACTTGTACCCGCCCACGTCCCACACGTTGAAGAGGTTAAGCCTGACGTCGAATATGATTTCCGAACTAATTTCCGTTAAGTATCCAGACTTACTCATGTGACTCGCAAATATTTTAGTCTACAGTAATAATTATATTTGCAAATTATTTTGTGCCATGTGCCAGAAACCTGCGTATGAATTCTGCTTAGGTACTTAATGACTTAAAGTCAAAAATACTTGTGTGAATAATTAGTATTTAAGAATTAATATAATCTTACTAGAATACTTACAGATACTATGATAATTAATTTCTTCTGCAATCCTTTACAAGCTATCTATGCTTGTGTCATGAAATAATATCCTAACGTAACAAAAAGCCCGCCTGCCTTAAACAAAGTGAAAAGAAAGAAACCCATTTCTTTTTCTCGTGCTGACGCTACTTTGAAATGTCACTATGTCACTCCCACAATTAATACTAATCTAATGACACCTCATATATGTTAAAACCCATTAAGTCATTTAGGCTGTAGAGCATACCAAAAAAATATACATACATACATGTTTACATGTAGGTATCACACCTCCAACCAAAGGGAGGATCTTCCGAACAGGCTAGGTGATCGTGCCTGGCGGGCTACTGCCCGAAAGTTGTATATATAGTAAGTTGGTGTTAGAATTTTAATAATGCGATTTAGGCCTTCATACATCTTATATAGAAGTGGACTGAAGTTGTTGATAGCGCCGCGCCATCTTTGTTTTCGCTGGAAACTCGTAGTCGTCTCCACTTGGTTGATTTCTGTGCGTTACCCTTTGGCCAGAAAGGTGATGCCACATACATACATACGAAAACATTACCCTCCCTAGACTTTGGCAGTTGGTTAAAAATATAGCTCGACTGCCTATTGTTGTAGATAATGCCACTATTTCATAGGACACCTTATTGTTAAATGGATACTAACTAATAATTAAATTACATAGATAGGTAGTGAATAAGATATGCATTGCCTAAAATGTACAAATTTATCTGCCACACGTGACAATGACCCGTTATCGCTAAAAGTGATGTATGGAGTTTCCGAATTCAGTGGCATACCTTGCTTGCGCCAAAGACAATACGTCTAGGACATACTTAATTGAGTTTAACTATCATTACTTCATCAGTTTCGTAAATTTATTAATCTTGTAAAATACATGTCACTTAGCTCACAGTCTGCATGCAAATATTAAAAGTATGTAATTAGTGTTGCTCTATAGTAAATATGACTAAGTAAATTGATTTATTAACTAAATTTATACACATGCCAATAATTGCGAAAAATTCTCTTATTCTTATATTATAAAAGATTGTCATTTGTGAAATTAATCCCACTGATCTATCTCTGTCTCAATTAATACGTAAACGAAATGATTAATTATCGTCAATTTGGGTCGAATGTGACGCCTCAGTAATCCGAGAACCCTCAACCAAACACATTTGGGTTACACAAGAACCTCATTTAATAACTCCATCAAGAGTTTGATCTTGCATTTGTATAGGTAAGCATACATTTACGGTAGACAAAAAGCTTATTCTTCTACCAAATTGACTCAAAATAATAAAATGTTTATACCAATTAGTTTGTGCTTGAAAATCATTCAGAACCTTGTGATAAAGATAAGTCTACGATGAAAGGTTTAGCAAGCATATATCTATCGGACAGATAAACGGATCTTTAGTAGACGTCCGTCATCAATGAATGTGCTATGAATATTCACGCGCCCACACACACTCGTACAGAGGTGTTTATCTAAGCGAGCCGTCTACCAACCGGCCACATACGACATCAAAAGAACGTAAATTGTAACACGGGAAATATATTGTAATTTTACTCTTGACGCAAAGGATATATAAAATGATCGGCCAAGGTCAGTTTTTATGACATAGGTATACGGCATAATTTCCTCTATAACAATTACACAAATACTAGATTGATATCATAAATGTTAATTTTGAATAAATGTGTAAAAATTTGGTATCTTTGCCACAAAGTAGGTACCGTCGCGCCACTAATGTTATTACTATAAGATACTAAAATTTTCCGTTTAATGCAGTGGAATTAAAACCATCACAAATTTTGTTTGTCGCGAGACTCAAACCCACAACCTCTTACAGGTATTTCAATTGCGCCGTCGAAGTTGTTATTATCACGTTTTTAGTAACATACAATTATAAAATTAAAATTTCGTTTGTGCGAGATGAATGGGTGCATATGTACTCTATGTGGCGCCCGTTTATCAAATGCGGGCATACTGTCGGCAGACAGTAGTGGAACCACAGAACTAAAGTAGCTGGAATAACAAAGCACAAACGTTCTACTAAAACCAAACGTGGTCTGCATAATTTAGATATATATAACGCCGACACGCAGTACTAATGTTAACTTGATTGATCAACGAAATGTACGTGATAATTTTATTTAGAAGCCTCTTAGAGTCAATGACAAGAACGCGTTGCGGGTGGTATCAATATAATCTTGAGCTCAGATAACAGTAAAATTATTCGTTCAGAGAATAGAAATGGTTGCTTGTTACATTATTATTGTATACTACCTACATAATAAAAAAGAAGAGTTCGCCGTAGTCTGATTACCTGTTGTGAGAGTTAATTCTGAGGTGTAAGCGATTAAAACAAAAATAATTCAAAAAATTTAAACAAAAAAAATGCTACGACCATGTGTAAAAAACAACAGAAACAGCTGTACATTAATACAGACGTATCCATTATACTTCATTATTACACATGATAATTTCCTTTCTATAATGAATCACAGCAAGATAAGCAGCTGACTCATAATTTTCATTCGGCGCAAAACGTTTAATTAAAAATATGGTTTAAACTTAATAAAATTCTATTAAATAAATTGGCCTTTCCAGCACTGGGTGGTGGGTCAAGCGGTATGTTTACATGTAATTATCATGCGGTTGTTTTATCTGAGTTGACCCCTGGCTGTCAGTGGCGAGCCGACAGAGGCCTAATTTAGGTACGTACACATGTAAAACGACACCCTATTGTGTTTCGTAAATTGAATTTTAAATGACGTTAAAACGATATACATAAACTATACTATTATATAAAGCGGAAGAGTTTGTTTGTTTGAACGCGCTAAACTCTTTTTGCGTATGATAGCTCAGTTGTCGAGGAAGGTTATTGGCTATGTAACATCACGCTACTGGCGACGGGAGCAGAGCAGTAAGCAAAGACGTGGATGAAACCGTGCCGCGGACAGCTAGTTTAGAATATGTGTGATTTAATTCGGCGAGTCTATTAACACTTGCTGGACATAAGTACCACGAAGGACTGCAAATAAAGGTATCAGCAACATGGACACAATACGATTTTAGACCTATCTATTATTTGTATGTTACCATCGTTTTTGCCTAGCCTAGATGACTGAACTTCATATGCAATCGATTCCTTTGCACAATACAACATTTTCACGTTACCCGTATCTTAAATTATTAACTAAGAAATAATGTATTATTAACTAACTAAACAAAAAAACACTACATTAATTTTATACCCCATAAAATCTTAGTTTGTACTGTGATTGTAGGTGTACAGTGTATTGCAAGTTAATTGTCATTTGTGCACAGGACGTTTCCTTATGGCTGAAGCAGAACGATAAATGACATACAGTATACTTTACGAAGTAGGTATACGTTTATCCAAAAACAAAAAGCTAAGTATATAGAATACTTTAAACAGTACAAAATAATATGAAATTTAGTCAAAAATACTTCGTATAGTGACAAGAATTAATATTTTATGTTAATCCACAACTAATACAAAAAACAAAAATATCTTGTTTCATTTCGTAATAAAAACAAAGCACAATAAATCAATTTGTATAAAGCCTCTCTTTAAACTGGCATTCACTTTTTGTTCTGAGTTCTGACTATATAAAAATATAAGTCTAAATGGGAATTAGCTACGTAGCTGATTAAGTAATCTTTCCTAATTTGTTTAAGAGGATTTCGCGGGTAACACGGTCGTGAAAGGTTGATCCGGAATAATTTGAATTGATAATTAGGAGATTAAAATTAGAAAGGTCGAGCTATGAATCTGTTTCTGTAAATGAAGTTTGCACTGTTCCGAAATGGAATACTGCCACTACAATGTGCTGGTTCATTATTTATTCCAGTTTCAAAAGTTTGTAATATGCATGCACAAATACTTTTAAGTTTTAAACAGTATAAATTATTATTCTTTTTACGGAAGCTGTTACAAACTAAAACCTGTTAATGTCTGCACGGACCTGGTTGCATTATTTTTATATATCACAATGAGATTATGAAAGTTGCCAGGCGTAAAAATTATGAGAAATTCCTTCTTCTGATAGACAACAAAAAGCAATATGCATAAGTACATGTCACGTATACAATAACCTAACCACTCGAGAAGAAGTAGAACAATAACAATAGTATCTACATCGTCCTCACTTTATCTGTGAATATGGCAATAAGCTTATAAAAACTTAATAATCAAAATATTCCCAGCTTAATGCAGACTTACGAATAAATGTACAACAATTCACTGGTACTGTTATCTTATTATTAAAGTATCGTTAAACAGTCATTAAAATTTGACATAATTATGTGCGAATTATTACGTATTCCGGTTTAATTAGTCGTTTTCACTTAAGATCCCACTATTATTAAGTGAGGGACAATGACATTCTTGTCAAATATGTGTACAATATCGCGACAAAATCTATTACCTTAAAAGAAAGTAAAGAATTTAAAAAAATAAATTGCAGGTTCGTGGGAGTTTTTAAACATAATTACGTTAAGTTAATATTATATTCTAATATGTAATTATGACATATTTAAACATACTTTACGTAGCGAGTTTTTTCGGTCGAATCGTTTGTCAAGAAATTTTCTTTATTGTCAACACTGACAGTCGCGGAAGTAATTCATAGATGATGAGTGAATCACAAAAGCGTCAAAATCACCATTCTACTTGCGGCGAGTTTTGGTAACAAATTTGAGTCTCGCTTTTTTTTCCTGAGTATTTTATAATTCGAAACCTGCATAATATGTATAACTTAACATAATACGTAGCAATAAATAAGAAATCATCTAGGAACCATTTAAAGTTGCTACGTCGTATAAAATAATGCAATCTAGGAAATGAAAAATAAAGAATAATACCGACATTACAAGTATAAGATATAATTGTCCATACTCACTAGTTCAAAAATAAGTTCCTTCTCGTCCAGCTGTCGGAGTTCGTGCCTTGACCTCCGCTGTGGTCTCGAAGGTGTAGCGTGCGGAGGCTGATCTCCAAGGAAGGTGGGTGTACCGTCCACCGTCGTCACCAACGGCTTCAGAAGACCGCCCCGCTCGAATTCATGGGCTGAGATCTTCCTGTCGAAGGATAAATGTGTTTTAATTGCTGAGGCTGAAATACGTATTGTGGTAAGTACCTTTACAACGTTTTATGATCATAACATCATTCATTTATCATGAAACATGTAGTCAAATAAAGAAGATAGTATTCTAAGGATTATATAGTATATTTAATAGAAGCGATCCGCCGCGCTACTGCTTCGCACTCACTACTTTATATTTTTTACGATAAGATTATATAAATCGTTGAAGTTCTCGATTTTTCTTCCCAAACCTTCCCGAAAAATGCTCCAAATATTATAATAAGCCGCATTCAAATCCGTTGAGTGGTTTAGAAGAAAGTAGCAGCAAAACAGACAAAAAAGCGACTATACTATTTAGAGGTATTAAAAAACAAGAGTTCAAAATACTTTATGTTAACATCACCCGTTTCGAACGTGTAAATAAGGAGAGGTGTCTCACATCTACGACAGCAATATTAAGCCGCATACACATAGATATAACAGCGAACTACCTTTTTGTCACGTATCAGACCAATACCTACTAAGCATTTCCCAATGTAAAACCCTAATGCCATTGGAGATCGAATCTGTGAACATATCAGTTGTATGCTCTGTTACTGCTCCATTTATTACTTTATACAAAATAGAAGGGCTTGGGATTTTAAAGGAGGAGCAACTGGATCATGTGATGATAAGTTGTAACCTTCGCTGACAAACTTGAGAAACATCAGAGGCACATTGAGGTCTGGATGTTCTTATGATGATAATAGGTAAAATAATTGAAGCAGTTTGTCACGAAGAAAGTCATAGTAATACTTCCTTCTTACACTCGAATACTGACCCAGAGTTAATCGTTTTACCTCACCTAAACCCTTAGGCACACGTTAACGCTCAACGGTTTATAAATTGTTAATTAAAAATGAACTCAGGGCAGATAAGCGGTTTTAATATAATTGTATTTTTATGAACGTATATTTGATGATACTTTGAAGCAAAAAACGTCTTTGATGTATCTACTTCTATGAAGTACATTAAATTTATTTTAATGTAACTGGCCATGAAAATTATTTTAATGAATTCACATTGCTATTATAATAAATAGGAACGTAAATTTACGTTTTATAGCCTCTGTTTAGTTAAACTTTTGGTAAAAACGTTTTGGTAAACGTTTCTTTTCATATTTGGAAATTTATTGTTAAATTTTTTTGTGCTGGAAAAGGTTAATTTATATTTATAAAATGTCTCTGTATAATAACGTTTCAGTTATATTACAAAAAATATTGGATACTTGTATAAGTCAAACCGTAAGAAAATGTATTATTTCGACGTCTTTCGAAGAGTCGCAATACGTCACTGCCGTTTGTACTTTTAAATAGGTGGTACGTACTCGTATATTTGTATTTTTATGCTCTACCGTTCCAAACCTATGTAAAAAAAGATAATAAAGACCATCATATGGGTTAGTTTTAATAAGAAATGTAGAGCTCAGTGGAATTACGAGATATTTTCTAATGAAGAATTAAAGACTTATCTGATATTGAGTGTTTACCGTGGCCTATGGCTTTATTCTTTAAGCATTCAAGAAATAATGCTAGAAAAACATAACCAACACGTAGTTGACGATGTGGGTGCAAAAAGAGAAAAATGTTAACCTAGGTGAAAATTAGAAATTCATCGCTGTTAATTAGTTGATCCTACAGTCAAACTGTTTATACAGTTTTGTGAGACTTTGTATTATCATATAATAAATTTAAAAAAAAAAACAACGAACAGAACACGTATGGATTGTCAGTATAAAACTGGCAAGAATCTATTGACGTAATCATTCACAGCCTGAATCTACCCACTGCTGGCCATAGATCTCTCTTAGTTTGTGCCTAACTCCACGCTCTTGTGCCAGTCTCATCCCTGTTCCAGTGACGGGTGTGATACTTATAAAACCTTTATTATTTGCGGATGACCTAAAACTAGTTTTGGAAATAAAACACAGCGCAGATCACAGCATTCTACAACAGGACATCGATAGGATCTTAGTGTGGAGCCAAGACAATAAGCTGTACTTCAATGTGGCTAAGTGATCCGTACTATCGTTTAGCATTTATCGGATGGGTTGCCGTTAAAGCGCATCACGGAGGTAAGAGACCTGGGCGTGCGCTTCGAGTGCAATTTGCTATTTCGGCAGCACATCATAGACGTATGTAAGAAAGCGTACCGAAATTTGGGGGTTGTTTTGAGGCAGGCTAACAATTTTACTAATATAAGGGCCTTGAAAGCACTGTACGAAGCACTCGTAAAGAGTCACTTGGAGTACAATGCGGTCATCTGTTCTCCACACGAAGAAAAGTATAAATTAATGATAGAACGCATACAAAACAAATTTCTTAGGTTTTTATATCTGAAGCAGTATGGCGTGTTCCTAGGGTACCCACTACTGTATCCTACTTTATTTGTTATGGGAATGGTGGGTTATTACAGACTCGAAGTAAGAAGGGAGGTAGCTCTCGCCACCTACATATTTAGTGTAATACGCGGTAAGATACACAATTCGGGTATCTTAGAGACGGTTCAGCTGTGCGTTCCGGATGAATACAGAGGGCGTCGCCGACGCCCGCCGCTGCTGGTTGTGCCTTGCGCACGCACCAACCTGCTGCAGCGCGCGCCGCTTGTGCGGGCGTTGCGTGTGCTAAACACGCTGTCTGACCGGATAGATCTGTTTTCATGTGCACTGAACGAATTTACTAAGACTGCTTATTGCATCTGCAGTACTTAGGTTAGTTTTAATCATGTATTAGGATGTAGAAATAAATATAGTTATAAACTAGATAAAAAGCTCAACTTCTCTGTCGCATTAGGCTTGCCTGTAAAGATAGATGTAAGTTTAAGAGTAATAAATAAATAAATAAATAAATAAATAAATAAATAAAATTCAAAATTTGCTTTATATCCGCAATAATATCATGCACGTAAGTGTGTTTATTTGTTTATACTTATTTCACTCGAGAACAGAGGGCCAAGTTAAATATTATTTCGCCTATATTCAGAGGACCCGAGTGTAACATAATATACTACTTTTTACAGCAGGAAAATATCTCATGGCCTCGGGGAAACACTAAGCGTAATTTTTTCTACAAGGCCATATGGTATCTACAACCTAATTTAAAGTGCTAACGTTGTGTTTATTATGTGTGACACATTATAAGACTAGTTATGAGTATTATTTTAATTTTATTATTATTATTAATCAATGTGACTTTGACTTACTAATTTGATTAAAAAAAAAATTAGACATTCGAGAAATGGCTTAAAAAGTAGCGTACTTGAAGTAAAGAGGTATGACACCTTATAATAATTCTCTAACACGAGTAGACCCGTTTTATAAATATAGTTATGTGTAAAAATCGTGTGAGTTTAAAATATTTACTTGAAGTAAGTATTATAAGTTTTAGAAATTTTCAAGTTATTTCAGAGTTGTTGTTGGTATTAGATGAATATAAACGTAGCTTACTCGATGTTGCCAATTATCGGGTCAACCAACTTCGTCAATGAAAAACGAACTTTCAAAATAATGAAAGCAAGCTTTAAGTTCGCTCGAGACTTGGCATCTTAAATATTTTCAGATTTACACATGAAACTTTGTCCTTTTTTTTGTCTTTTATGAAAATTTTCAACAAGGATTTAAAAAAAAATCATTTGAATTTTTAATTTCGCTACCATGCTATAGGTATTCGATACCTACTCATATGCTCATGAGCTAATAATAATATTTTTTACTATCTTTGAGTTAGTCTTTTTATATACGACTTTGGTGGCAAACAAGCATACGGCCCACCTGATGCTAAGTGGCAGCTGTAACCTATAGAGATGGCTGTGTTTTCCAAGCATTATAAAAGTAATAATGCTTAGAAAAAACAACCAAATCGTTGTCGATAACGGAGAAGGGCATGAGGAAGGAAAAGGGAAAAGGATCAGGACCGAGGGTGTATTTAGGCAGCCGGTAGTCGATTAAAAAGTAAGGTTCTTTTATTGATAGTAAATAAATACACAGTCGTATGCAAAACAAAAAAATCATTTAGTAGCAGTATATAAAAGCAGCTGCAGTATTGCTCAATAAGAACTTTACAGCTGCATTTAAAAATGGCCGATGAAAGAAAGCATTGTTCACTCAAATCTTTACAATAGTATTTTACTTTATAAATAGCACTTCATTACTATGCATGTGGACGTTAAAGTAACAACCAAAGTCCTCCTAATCTATTCGGTGGGTGGTTTACGGTAGAGCCAAGATGACATAAGATTGATGAACCCTCTTCAGTTGGATTTCCACAAAGGATAAAAGAAATTTATTTATGTTCTATATCAGTGCCCAATCCTATACTTGTGTAGCACTCGTACAACATGGTTACGCATTCTAATTGTAATAAAAGATTATAATCTAGAATGATAAAAACTATCATATTATCAAATATCTACTTTTAAAGCGTGTTATTAGTTCCTTTTAGTATTTGTATTAATTTTAAATGAACCAATACACACGAAATTTGTTCTAAGTGTTGCATGTTATTAAATGAAAATATTTTAAGATTAGATTATTATTACTATTAGATTATTTATTTTATTTAGGCCTATGTCCAGTAGTGTAAGTCTTTTGGCTGATAAGATGATGATGTTTTAAAGATTCCTTTAAATCTTTACTAATAATATAATCTATCTGCGAAAGAGTTTGTTTAATTGAACGCGCTAATCTCTAGAACTACCAGTCGGAATTGAATCATTCTTTTTGCGTTAGATAGTCTAGTTCTTGACGAAGGTTAGGATATGTACCATTAGGCTGCTGGCGCAGGAAGCAGACTAGTAAGCAAAGATGTAACTTAACGCGGGTGAAACCGTACTGAGGAGCTAGTGTAAAGATCGTAAAGATAATACAGGTCTAGTCTATTTTGAATTTACCCGATACCGACGACGTGTGTGGACTGTGGATCTGATTCCACTGAAAACATTGATGGGTTTATTGTATATCAATGGCTTAAAATTAACCTCCTTATTTTGCATTTGTTAAATTGAATTTATTGTAGGTTTATCTTCAGCATTTAGCATATACAAACTGACAACCCTGCTCAGCTGAAGGACTAATAGCATATTAGTTTAGGATTATCTTATCTGTGATATAGGATAATTTTGGCAAATTAGTACATCATAAGCATTTATTAATTAGACTTGAATATCATGTGCTATGCTAAGTATGTGTATATACGTAGGTATTAACGTCAACATTTATGCAACGCTGTGTTTTAGCTATGACGTTCATATTTTCATATTATATAGGTAGGTACTTAACTACTTATTATACTTATTACTCGTATTATTTATTATGCAATAACCTAAATGAATGAATGTTGACTTTGACCTTACTGTAGCTATTTATTTTGCTTGTTTTGTTATTATTTTGGTCAATATAATAAAACAATTAATTGCAAGTTACGCGTAGTTTGTTAACGCATGTTTCACAACCTCAAGGACGAGTCATTGTAGTAATGTAAATACTAAATAAAATATAAATATGTTGTTAATTTATGACCCAATTCTAGAATCTAAATTGAATGGCAATACATGCACAAAAAAGAATTACAGGTTTTATATTCTTGACAAATGTATGAAACACTAAATCGTTTAGTTTGAGACCACAGGTTAGTTTAACCTAACTTATTTCAACATAAACAAAAAAGTAACAATAACAATATAGAGAAACAAAAAGGTAGTAAAAGGTAGTTTAGTAGAAACTGTATAAGGGTGGCACTTCATTTTGCACGTGTTCTATCCATTTCCAGCTACAATGAGAAATTTATTAGCCAAAATTAATATCTTTATTTATTTAAACTTGACATTGACATAGGTGCTTCGCTCCTGGACGAACCCAGACTGATATATCACAGACATAAACTTAGTCTGGAAGCTAGGACGTTCCCTAGCTCTGTCTCTAATTTTGTAGAAGTTTTCTGTACTCCTAACATAAGTTTTGATCGTTTTACACAACAAAATGAAATGTCGCTTCTTTGAGTACGTATTGACAAGAGATGCTTGTTGCAAAATAATCTTTGAAACAAATTGTGTTATGGGGAACGATCATCGTACAACTCGATCAATATATTGGAAATTCAGAATTACAGTAATTATATACCTCCTATATAAAACAACGAAGATCTATAATATTAATTACGTCTAATAAACCGCAGAGTATTTTCCTCAATAGTGTCAGTTTCCAACATTTGTGAACAGGGTGATAACAAAGCTATATCAGTTCTTATAACTATTACAAACATGATATAAATAGAATTGTTGTAGATCACTTTACTCGTCGGCATTGTTCTTTTCACCTTTTCATTCTGCTAATACAATAATATAATCAGTTCAATCAATATCAATAAACTTTATATTGAATCGTAATATTTACCTACCTACTTTGATGTAGGACGCTAAACATTTCATTCCATCAAGATCCGATAGATATTTTATGAAGATATTTTAGTAATCGGCCTTACATTGGCTAAACTATTATTGTGTTGGTTTATTATTTGTTATGTATTAGGTGGTATGCAATAAATAATATTCTATCTATCTATCTAAACTTATAATGTGTGGAAAATTTCAAGCAGCATATATTCTCATTAAAAGATACCAGTAAATTGCCTACCTCAAGCGTCGAATTTGCCCAATACTTTGTTGTTATTAACTTATCACTTGTGTCAGTGACAAACGATCGTGAAAAATCAAAGTATCAGAATTAATCGATAACCTTTACTTTCGCATTGTGTACACAATTACTACTACAAACTAATTTGTTTTAATCAACATTGGTACGTCACTTGAGGTCACTACATTCGTTTAGTTACATATGATTCGTCACTGTCTGTTGGTAACCAGTAAGTGGAGTCCAGTGGTAATGGATAGCATCCCACACCGTTTATTATAGCATTTATCGTGACATATTTTGTTGTTATAAATTAAAAGATTTTATTCATCTTTCCTCGTTCATAGAACAGAAAAGTCTGTCTTGTCCACTTATAATCAAAAAATGAATAACATTAATAATTCTAACGTCAAAGATTTTTTAGCCTTCATGCTGATTTTGGCTGAGGCAACCATATTCTGCTTATTGTTGCGTCCTCACATGGCTGATATAGCCGATTTTTGCCGTAAATGCTTAAGAGATATAATATAAGTATTACAAGTCTATTAAACATCTTACCTGACGGGTGTGGTAGCGCCTGATCCGGAGCCGGCTCGCGAAGGTGACGCGAGCTCGGCACTCGGTGGCGTCGCGTGCGACACAAGCCACGCGTCGACCACTTGCCGCGTCGCCTTCCTGTCGACAATTGGTGCGTTTACCTCATTAAACACTTCCACGAACCAACTTACTTACTATTTTGTACTCTAGATTATAGCATTAGTGCACACAAATATGCGGAAATACTAAGACTGGCTGTGTAAGCACACAGAAATGAAATGAAGAAATTACGTAAACGTTTTGAATTCGAGAGAGGAAATGCAATAATATTCGTTGTGCCAGATTAATACATTGGATAAAGTCAGTAAAATGAAAGTATTAGTAATCACCAGAATGAACCTTTAGTTAGTACATCAATTCGACAACTAGTGAATTACGTTTCGATGAGTTAATAAATGTCCGAATTCGTAAAATGCCTAAACATTCAAATCCTCTATTCGACAAATTAAGACCCAATTCGAAGAAGGACTTATTCTTAAAACAAAAAGAGATTTATAGAGACTTTTTTAAATGTCCACTCAGACAGACACAGCTTCTAAATTAAAAGACATTGTGTGATAAATCTTTAGGCAGTCACAGATCAGGCTAATCTGCTCTACATTAGTCTTTATTGTAATAACACTGTGTGATCAAATTGTTGTCATACGTCTAACTGTTGAATAATTACGTACATGTATCTTATTTGAAACGAAATCTTGTACAAATTCATATTTGATACGGGCATAAATTAAATACAAGTAATTCCAACTGTCTTTAATTGAAAAACGACAAAACTGGATGACGACAAACTTGCAAAACTCTCGAAGTCTCGAATTACAAACTGCAAAAGGAGTACGTCTAGAAAACTGAAATTTGGAACATGTTAATTTTATAACTTAAGTATGCGTTAAAAATTTTGTTTTTTTGGATATTTAATGCCTAAGAGTAAAAAGAGGATACAAAGAATGTCAATAGAAATAATCGCTAAGTATTCTGTATTAATACTATTAATTTTATTTATTAAAATAGAAGAATAAACAGATTTTAGAGCATTTAGCATAATTATATCAAAAGATTTAGGTATGAAATAGACAAATGTAAGTTCACTTTTACTGTTTAAACTAAAAACGTGTTCTATGGAAGCAATATTTTAATAGGTATATAAATAACTGTTACTTATATACTAAAGTCATTTATGTATGAACTATTTACCCAACTACTTACAGCATATCTTTTATTGAGTTTGAGTTGTTTTTGCAATAATTAGAGAATACAACCTATGAAAGATTACTGTTACCATTAACTATTCTGAAACAGGGTTTTAATATATTACAATAACCAAAAATAAAAATAGCTTAACCTAAAGAAATAAAGAAATATTCACATAATCGTAGACATAATCTTAACGTGTACCACCCCGACTCCGCTAGCAGTATATCTCATTCACACCCATCTGTTAGATAAGGACAGCGCGACATAAACATACGAATACGTAGGGAACAGAACGAAAACTTGTTGATAACAAACATTAGTATACATTTGCTAGTTTATACAAAATAGGATAATAACTATACTATGTATTTGTATAGAAGAATATCAAGATTAAAGTCTAATACTAAACTATGTAAGTCTAAAAATTAGTTGTGTTATACTTCCAAGTTTTCTAGGTTCTAGAGTGGCGACCACGACCCGAAAGACGCAGCGTGGGCTGACCCCTCACAAGGTGGACTGCCGACATTATAAGGGTTGCGGTCAACCGATAGATGAGGGCGGCGAACGACCGGCCAGTGTGGCGAAATTGGGGGAGGCCTATGTCCAGCAGTAGACGTCTTTTGGCTGATATGATGGTGATGATGACTTTCAAGTCAAATCTTAACTCGTTATTTATTTCAGATTCTGATGGGAAATAGAGCGAATACCGAAATTATTATACAACTATAATAATAATGTCGGTAGTAGATCCACGGTGGTTTCAGCATGAATGGGCCGGATCGTACGGGGAAGTACTATC
Source organism: Parascotia fuliginaria (assembly GCA_963082885.1). Taxonomy (NCBI): domain Eukaryota; kingdom Metazoa; phylum Arthropoda; class Insecta; order Lepidoptera; family Erebidae; genus Parascotia; species Parascotia fuliginaria. The sequence continues at coordinate 10,287,560 of OY720187.1, forward strand.
CTCTCATAGAAGATCGACGTAAGAGTAGTAGTATCCGTACTACTGCGTTTCGTTTGGTGAGTGAGAGCGCTGGAGGCCAATTTCCCCCCTTTCCTCTTTCCTCATCTCCCTCATTCCCTTCCCCTAGCCCCATTCCCAGCCGCCATAGTGGAGGCCACACCGGCAGTTTAAGACGATGGCTTTTGGTATGGTGGCCACCACTTCTGAATTCCACTGACTGCTTACAATCAGGCGGAGAGTCTTTAGTAGGCAAAAAAAAATTCAATTGCCCAGAACCGTCTTATACTAAGTTACAATCTCTTGTATACAAAGTCACCTGTCTTGTACAAAGTTACAATCTCTGACGATAACTCACCAAATGACTTTTAACAAAGTCGATCTATAGTACAGGTAGGTATACCAGTGGAACCGTAAACAGACAATCAGGATTTTACAGTACGAATTATGACCACAATAAAAATTACGGTAAATCTGTACCTCTCCTTTGTTTTCAAAATGATAAAGAGTTAAATTGAACGCATACAAAACTCAAGGATAATAAGATTAGTCGCGAGCGAGCTTCTGAAGTATTAACGTTGTTATAATTATAGCTACGTAGATTTTGGTAATGAGACTAAACAAATTATTGCGCAGAACGCAAAATTGAAGTACGGTCGAGAGGTCATTCAGGGATCTGAGAGTCGCGAAACTTTCAAATAATCTACTTCTGCCGGTTTTATAAACAAAATTAATTGAAAGTACGTACTTTGAGTAAGTCTTCATTATATTAATTAGACTTTTTACACTCGACTGAAAAGTCCTAAAAATATCTATATTTAGGTAAGTAGTAGTACTTACCTATAGCAAATTATTATTTATGACTTGCTACCTACAAGTGGAACTTTGCATGTAACTATAAAATATACCTACTGCAAATTACAATAAAGTGCCATTTTTTTACAGTGGAATCTAAAGCGTCTCACACCAAAGAGTTCAGTACTTCATACTTTTGTCGCTCAATTAAACTAGCGAATGTGTTCCCATCTAGTTATGTTCCTGTGTCTTTTGAGCGAGGCGTGCAAAAGTATCTCACTAAGCCGTCATAGTGGAGGCGACCAAACCAGTAGTTTGGCTTTTGGAATGGTGTTCACCACTTCTGGATTTCACTAACTGCTTACCATCAGGCAGAGTGAAGTCATTTCGGTAGGCTAATACAAAAAAATTCAAAAAATGTGTATTAATACATACCTAAATTGACGATGTACAAGAAATACAAGGAAATATGCCTTCCTTATTAAAAACTATGTAATAGTACGCTAAAAGAAAGATAGCCTCACGGGATACACAAAAGAAAGATGTGTAAGCTGATACTACAACTAAGCCCTAACTAAGCCTTACTAATTTGGTTCTAGTGTAACACTTTGAAAACAGATCCTAGCTAATTTTATTCCAAAACTTAGTCAGCTTTTGGTCGTGTCTCTGACAATTTTATACTTTGTTCCCACTTACAAAGACTAGAAAAACAGTGCTTACCTAAAATTGCACACCTCTTTGCACTATAAGAGTTGTTCGAACTATGTATTTTAGTTATGAAAAGATTAATTATCCACCAAAACATTCACCTTCAATACTTAACTATTTTTTAACCGACCTCAAAAAGGAGGAGGTTATCAATTCGGGTCGTATGTTTTTTTTTTTATTTATTTTGGTATGTTTGTTACCTCATATCTCGGTCATTTAAGAACCGATTTGAAAAATTCTTTTTTTATTTGAAAGTTTGTTTTATTGTAAGAAATGGTTCAGTAGTTGTATGTTTGTTACAACAGAACTCGGTCATTTATAAACCAATTTGAAAAATTCTTCCTTTATTTGAAAGGGTATACTCTGAAATCGGGTCCCATGTTTTTTTATAAAGAATGGTTAAAGAATGGTTTAGTGGTTTGGCTTCAACTTTATATTTTGTAACAAAACGTATGCAAGGAGTGAAGACGTGTGAAGCAACACGTCGATGTCTTTTGCGACGAATTTTCTGACATTGACATGTCCATGCTACAAGTGCGAAGAGATTTTCAAAATTCATTTTTGTTAGAAACGAAGTGGCCCTGGATGGGTGACCATTTGTGTCATTTCATTTTCAGCGTCTTCATTCTTAAGAAGCAGTGGACTATGGTTATTACTATAATTTGGTAGTCGTTAACCCAAGTTGGAGGTTTTATGGTCGTGAGAAATTACATCAGCAACGGGCGGCCTTAAACCTGCCTTTACAGCACCACTGTTTATTTTTTGTATATCTATTAGGCGATTGCTCGGTCAGTTAAATTATGATTTTTGAAGAGTCTTTATTGTTGGTAGATTATCACCTTTTTGTTTTGATTTGTTGTTTCTGGGATTCAGGGTTTAGCGATCAGCAAAAGTGTTGACAAGGACTTGATATCTCTATTTACAATCTTACCTCTCGTCTCTACTTTCTTTCAAACGGCGCGGTGCTGTCTCATTTGCGCAGCACGTTTAGTAGGTCTACCCATATTGAATATATTTATAGACAATTAATTCCCACTAAAAGTTTAAAAATAAAATTATTTTTAGAAAAAAAAATTAAAACCGACTTCAAACAATACCTACATGTTCAATTCTTAACTAAAAAGTTGAAAATAATATTTTAATTACTTCATAGCAAAGAACATTAAAGGGGAATCAACGCAATCCTTGATACCTATAATACTTTACTATTTATAGTTTTTAATCAGTTATTTTGGAGTCGGTGCCAGCCAAGAAGGATCATAATGACCTTCATAAGAATAACCTACCTACTAGCAAAAAGCTAACCTATTTGATTAATCTATTAATATATGAATGAAAAATATAGACTTAATACAAGAAATCGAACGGAATCTAATAAGTGCGCGTCAAATTTTTTATGTATATCTGAACACAACTATCAATTACGTCTGCCTTCACGCGTATGACCGCGTTCGGGTAGTGCACTCAGGCATATCCCCCAAGCGTGCCATTACCGCCCCGTGCATTTCAAAAGTTTGTTGCAAAGACAGAATTGAAGATCCTTCTTGGCTGGCACCGACTCCAAAATAACTGATTAAAAACTATAAATAGTAAAGTATTATAGGTATCAAGGATTGCGTTGATTCCCCTTTAATGTTCGTTGCTATGAAGTAATTAAAATATTATTTTCTACTTTTTAGTTAAGAATTGAACATGTAGGTATTGTTTGAAGTCGATTTTCATTTTTTTCTAAAAATAATTTTATCATTTTGATGTCATGAATGCTTTTAATTTTAATGCACAGTCTTATTTAATTCGATGCTATCAAATAATTAGTCCTATAGATCTGTAGCTACACTATTATGTTAACTTTTTGGTGACGGACATTTATAGAACTGCTAAAATCTACACCAGCTTTTGGGGTTTTGCTCATTCCGATAAAAACAGGTAATTTTTCCATTTGTAGCGTTTAACAGTGAGAACGGTGCAGGGACAAATTTATTTAAGAATTGCGGTCCTATGTGGATTAAGGGAACAAAAATGTAGTAAAAGAAGCTATATGTAACAAAGACAGACATATTAAACTAATAAATATTCAACCAGCTCATTCCTCGTGCAATAGTGACAATCTTCTACCCATTTTACGGACGTCGAACTGGAAAGTAATGGAAATTCTTCAATGTGACAGTTTGTATGTAGAAGGTCATCTATAGCGAACGCTCCAACAACTTTAAAATATATTTCTAAGACTGCACAACATTCGCCAGTGGTCTTTTTGTAAAACCGATACTACAACTAAACTAAAAAGTAATGGAACTAATCAAAATAAGATGCAGCAAAAAACTATTATAAAAGATTTGTGGCACTGGCTAAGTACTTCAACAATATAAAAGAATGTAGGCAAAACAACACGTACTTAAATAGTAGGTAATCTATTCCTGTAGATAAACATTAGTTTTAAGTGCTTGGCATCGTCAAAATCGTTGCTTCGGCTGTAAGTAATTCTTTCCTCTTCCTAAATCTGGCTTAAAAATAAGCCAGACTATAGTAGTACTTAAAGCAATAAATAAATAGGCGTGGAGTTTGTCTACAAGGACTTTTGTCAATTCAGATAAAACGCAGATATAGGCATTTTCATTTTTAAGCAAGAACGTTGAATGCAGGGAACCTACATTACCTACTACATACTTAGTGAAAACTGTTAACACGTGTTTAGGTAGCTATATAGAATTTTATCACGGATACTAAATATTCATACGCAGTTCAAAATTGCATTGCAAATCAGTACAGATAAAATCGTAATGGCATTGCCACGAAGGAACCGATGACGAGTTATTCTAATTATACATAAAGACCTTATATCAAATGTAAATAATGCCAGATGGGACTGTGGTGGAGTGTTATTGCAACAATATAACATCATCTTTTAATATATCAATCAGCATAGCAGCTTAATGTTAAGCATAGTCCTATCGACTATAAAACACTGTTTGATCATTCCTCTGACACAGCTGTCTATTTATGCCTGATTGCCATAGTTAAAGAGGGAAATGTTTTTCTATTTTTCTTTTTAGTTTCAAATTATCTCCAAATTACAGTTCACGGTTAAATACGATTATTTTAAATTTTGAATTTATCATTAACGCTACTCTTATATCAAGCAGCCGTAATAGACGTTAGACGGTTAAGGATTGGATAATTGGCCCACATACAAGAAGCATGACCATGTTCTTTGGTTTTTTCTATCACAAAAACAATTGTCGCGATAGTGCATTGGAGGAATCATAAAGAACGCGTTAGGATTCCGGTCTCTATTTGAAACACATTAGAAATGCAGATTTTGTGGTGTAAAAAGGCGTTTTTGTTGATATCGGTAAATCGCGCGTATCAAGAGCTGGCTACATTGTATAAAATGTATTCCCGTATAGGCATTGATATTGGGTTCCGCCTGATCTGGTTGTAGCTACGATATATTTATAGCTATATCTGACAGGTTTTAGGCTATGTTGCTTCAACTCAAATCTGTATAAGATCTTGTCATTAAAACTTGAATAAACCAACACATTCAGGCCATATTTGCCTGTAACTACGAGTATTATTTCGTTAGCTACGTGAATGGACCATAAATCGTTTGAAATGAAAACCACTTGGTTAGTTTTATGAATGGGTGAATTGGTTACTACTAATAACAACTACGCAGTAGTGTCAATAACAATTAATTCTACTTTGTACTCCATGGCGCGAATGAAACAAAAACTGACGTATATATCAGCTGTAGAATTAACTGGGTCATTGATGTTCATTAGCAATGAATTCGCATCTTGTCACTTGGATTCCAACGAATTATAATCAACGCAAATATGAGTTAAATTGTTTTATTAAGTACTTCATTTCGATTAGTAAATACTAATGGCACCTTTTTTTCGATTTTGACGTGGGTCTTGTTACTTAAATTGTTACCTGCTCTGATGCGTTTCTTTCTTGCAGCCTGGTGTGGCCCTGGGGCGAAGAAAGTTGTCGTAATAAACGCACATAAGAATGTAATAATACATTAACATTTTCCTAATTGCTTTAGTATTCGTAGGTCTGACAGAATTATAATTCATAGTAAAACGAGATAATTTTTTGAGACTATTTTTAAATTGAACCTTTCAGATATGTCTACTTAACAGATATTAGTCAAGTGGGTCTGCATTTTTTCGGTAACTAAAAGCTGTCATCATATCGCCTCATTATTATCACACTGCAGGGAAAGGTCTCTTTTCATACAGACAAGGTATGAGCATTGATCGCCACGCTTGCTCATTGCGGATTGGCGAAAAGCTATACTAAGTAAAACATTATATTATCTTCATGTAAAAGTGACGAATAGAGATACAAGTATATCCATACTAGTCCATACTAATATTATAAATGCAAAAGTAACCCTGTCTGTCTGTATGTTACGCTTTCACGCCTAAACCACTGAACCGATTTTGATAAAATTTGGTATAGAAATAGGTTCGACATCGGGGAACAACATAGGCTATCTTTTATCGCGAAAAAATAGCTTGAAGGGGTTAAAATAGGGGATGAAAGTTTCCGTCCTCGAGGAGTGGCTGTAGATAGGGTACTCACCGGTCACGGGTGCTTCATCACGTACCTATGTCTCATAGGCCGGGAGCAGACGTCCGTCTGCCACCATTGCGGGGTCTACCCGCGCGACACGGCACTCCACACGCTCGTGGAGTGTCCGGCGTGGGTGGACCAGCGCCGCGACCTAGTTAGACCTATCTCCAGCCACCATAGGAGGATGCCTGCGGACGGCGATTGGGCAATCGCCGCTTGAACAGCACAGCGATGAAAGTTTATATGAAAAATCGTCAAAGTAAACAAAGATATAAAACCAGCAGTCACGCGGGCGGAGTTGCGTGCAATAGCTAGTCTAATGTAGAGAAACGTCTGAAGAAAATTCCTGGAGTTCCAAATAGTAAAAAAAATATGATAATGAACTAATCATAATAATATATTCACCGAAATATTACGCATATATTTCATAATCTTAACTAATAATAGAAAGAGAAAAGATTTGATTTTTTATGTGTTTGTTTGTTTGTATGTTGCGATTTAACTCAAGATCTACGTAACTGATTTTATATATTCTTTTACCTTTAGAAAGCTACAAATAAGTCAAATAACACAGGCTATAATTCATTATGTTTAACATATTTTTCAGTCATGTTCAAAATTTCTATATTTTAAGCGCCTTTGTAAATCTGAATGATACAATACGACACTATTGCAATGATTATTTTCTTTCTATTATTAATGAAACTTTTGATACCGAAGCTAAGCGAGGGCGGACATCTAGTATATAATAATTTCAATATGGTAATCATAAACCGATAATTAGCAATATTATCTCGCTTAGTGGGAAATTAACTCTATGATATGAGTACTATCGCTTTATTACTAGTAAAAACATATCTGATCAGATTAAATAATAATTATTACCTATTTATTGCTAGATTTTATTGTTAGCTTAATGTTTACTACGAATTAGATAGTCAGTAAATTAATAAGATTGTATGACAAGATGACTCTCAATCAAAATTTAAGCTATCATTATAAAAAGCCGAATAACCTTTGTTCACAACTTAGAGAGGAATACAATCAGTATTAATTAAACTCGAACTTCTAAATAAATGAAAAGTTCTAAACATTCGGGACACAGCAATCCACAATTTAATAAAACTATTATGAATAGCTCACAATGAGTGATGGATGTAGTAGATACGTCTTTGTTGTCTGTTGCTTATAGTACATAGAAACATAGAATAGAAAAGAACTGTATTTATTTTCCTTAGAGTTCCAGTCTACAAATAAAAAGTTAGCTAAGATCTTGCATTATTTAGGTTTGTACCATATCTATCACGTTTGATGTTTGGTCTCATCTTTTTTCGTCACAATAAATAAGCAAAAAACAGCACGATATAACGTGACTCAAAACAAAAAATCACGTCGCTCTACAAAATTTCAGGCTCAGATTTACCTTTTGCTTATAATAAAAACAGCAATGACAATTTCTGAACGATTTCTTGTCTTTGAAAGTAAGGGAGGCAAGTTCAATTTCAAACTCTGTGATGTTACTCTCTTCAGCTAATAAACCCCTATAACGACATATTATACACACAAAACATACAATGTTTACGAATACATCAAAGTACTCTCATATAATTTATTAACATCATCTTTTTCACAACGAAAGAAGATATTATTAATGTTCATTGAATAACGTACAACAAATTGGAGTCAAATTATTCTTTAAATTAATGAAATTTGCTTAATGAATAGCGTGACAAGCAAAATATGGCTTTGGGATCAAATTATATCCCGCTTTCAGTAATTGTTTAGGTAACCCGAGTAAACCATAATTCATTGAATAAATATAAGCTAACATAAAGATATTTTTGATAGCTACGAATATCTGAACAGAACAAAATTAATAAAGATTAATATAATTTAACGCCGTTACTAGGTACAAACGATTTTCTATTTCACATTATTCACGTGTAAAATTTTATCAAACTTTTTATTGTAGTATCGCCTGACTAAAGAAAGCAATTTTTAACTGACGAAAGTTGACATTCAACAAGTTAAATCTTGTTGAATTTTGAACTTTCGTCGGTTAAAAATTAAAGATGATTAGTTAATTTTTCGTTGATCAGCCTTTCTGAAACTGGGAGTAAGAGTAGTAAAACAAGGGATGATTGCTAAGTATTAGTTAAAGTAGAATTACATAACAGTTAATAGCTAAAATAAGGTAGATAACTATTTTAAAAGTAATCAAAAATTAAGCATTTAGTAATTAGTAGATTATAGCCACAAAAAATATCAAATAAAAACAAGCAATGCGCCACCCCTCATCACGCTTTAATTAATTTGCTTGTTAAGCGCCGGCTCGAAATTACTTAGGTATACTTACATTAGTTATTAAGGGTAATAAAATAAAGGTTATTTATTTTTCTATTCAGTTTCTTTCGGCGGTTTATTATTTTTATTTGTCAAACTATTTAATACCTTTTGTTAAATCTGCCGCCACCCTACCTATAACCATGGCTGTAAACAATGCTAAGAAAACAAATCAAGCGACCGTCTAGGACTAGGGGATGCAAGAAGACAAAGAAAACAAAGGCGAGGAAGACTGCTGTGCAAGACTGCGGGTTCGAAGCCCATAAAATACATCTTGCATAAATCTTTGTATGGAACACAACGTCACAGGTCAAAGTTTTTAGGCAATTGTTACTACCTTAATTTTTAAGTAATTTGTACTTTCAGCGATTTTTTTACATCAATATAGATAATTCCACAAAACATTGTAACTAAACCGATGGTTAAAAACAAGAAATTCTATTATTAATTAAAAAGCCACAAAATTTTCTGAAAAGGGTAGCTTCAAACAGTGATGTGTTAAACATCACTTTGTTTGAAGCTTCCCTTTTATCGAAACTTTGTTAAATTGCCAAAAATTTTGTAAGTACGTTTTCTCGTTTCTAGCCAATTTCTGCAACTTTCGATTGAATCTGCTCATAACTTGTTACCAAACCTAGACCAATTGTATACTTCTCAATGGCAGCTTTAGTTTGTGGCAAAAACGTAGCCTGTTTATACAGTATTTTAGTTTATTATATAATCGTTCATACTATGCTATGCTACGGTTAATTATTTTGCCTTCGATAGAAGAAGTCGCAGTAAAATGAACCTAAAGACTAATTCTACAGAGGCGTCATTTTCCTGTCTCTTGTCTTTTAGTTATGCCATTTCTTAGTAAAGCACTCTAAATTTCAAGATGCTAAAAACTGTTACCGAAAATAACTTTAAAAACGTTTCAAGGAAGTGAAACCCCTCAATCTTCTCCAAGTAGTATCAATCATGTCATTTCTTGTAAAATGTCGTTGGCCTAGTTGGCACGTGTGAGACAAACTTTGGAGACCAGACTCATGTCATCGTGTGTTACGTTTACACGTGCTTTGAATACCAGAACCTAATGACATTTTTCTGGTGAGTGACATGTGGATAGGTTTACAATTTTAGGAACATGACTAACGTATTATGTTATATCAATACAAAAGAAAGCCTTAAATGAATGCATAAATCTATACTAAATCGCATAAAATATTTTCTTGAAAAGTACCTGAATTGGTATACCTAATTAATTTTTAGATACTCGTATTTTTTCATATTAAGGGTGAGCTTAAGAAATAGGGCAATTGAAGAAAACTATTGTGTGTTGCTTGTGACTAGTAGTTGTCTATGCACCTAAAAAATAATATTATTGTTCTAATAACAATAAAAATTATGGCTCAGGCTGCAAGCGGTCAGGTCAGGTCAGGTTTATACGGTAGTAGATCCACGCTGATTTCAGCATGAATAGGCCGGATCGTCCGGGGAAGTACTACCCTCTCATAGAAGATCGACTTAAGAGTAGTAGTATCCGTACTACTGCGTTTCGTTCGGTGAGTGAGAGCGCCGGAGGCCCAATTTCCCCCCTTTCCTCTTTCCTCGCCTCCCTCATTCCCTTCCCCTAACCCCATTCCCAGCCGCCATAGTGGAGACCACCATACCAGCAGTTTAAGACGATGGCTTTTAGTGTAGTGGCCGCCACTTCTGGATTCCACTGACTGCTTACCATCAGGCGGGGTGGAGTCACTTTGGTAGGCTATAACATAAAAAAAAAGGTCTTTTCCTTTTTCGCTTAGCCAACTAAGGTTGCGTTTCCATTCACCATCAGGTGAATTGCTTACCATCCTTGTACAGTCAAGGATGGTAAGCAGTTCACCTGAAATAAATTGGGAAATAGAATGCTTGCATTATAACTCGTAAAACTCATATCATCTGATATAAAATATTTTGGCTGGCCTGTTGGTCTAGTGGTTAGTGACCCTGACTGCTAAGCCGGAGGTCGTGGGTTCGATTCCCACCTAGGACAAACCTTTGTGTGATGAGCATGATTGTTTGTTCTGTGTCTGGGTGTAATTTATCTATAATATGTATGTATTTACAAAAAAAAAATGTATTTAAGTAGTATATCAGTTGTTTAGTACCCATAACACAAGCAAATATAATTGCTTAATTTGGGGCTAAATGGCGCTGTGAGAATGTGGTAGAATATTATTATTATTATTATTATTATAAAGGCAGCAGAATGACATTTTACAGCTACTGATACATTTCATCTAAAAAAATACAACAACAACACAAAAATAACGTCTATTTCTGTCCATTGATGTTTTAATCATTCGATTCCGATCAAGTGACTGTGTTATGTTATCGACGTATCTTGACGTCTTGGAACGAATCGCTTTTCATAATGTAACAGCTCAACGCCGCCCTAGAACATGTTCTGAAAACGTTCGACCGTGAATACTAATTTATTCAATTTTTCAGCGAAATACACACATTAGAGTCTTCAGGCTACTCACACATTTTACTCATTCCACCCATTTGCAAAATAACGTTGACAATTTACAACGTATTTTCAACGACTGGTTATATAGACATAATCGATGTTACTCGTATAATAATGCCTGAGATAACAGCTTCACGCATCTGACCGTCCATTTTACATGAATCAACAACTTTTGTCAATAATGAATTGAAATCGGAACATTAATTATTCTGGAGGATAAAAGTGTTTATTATATAATTTAATAAATTTACCATTTTTTTCATGTAAATATATGATACAGTTCGAATGAATTGTACTTAATTTAACATACTGTTTAAGTGTATATCTTAGCCCCTACTAGTCTAGCATGCGACACACGAGATAGTTTCTCGTCGAAGACTTTGCAGAGAAGTGTAGCAGTGTTTAAATATACTAGAAATGAACTATCAAAGCAAAAAGATACTCGTACATTACATTATAGATATAGTTAGGCTATATCAAATTACAATCCACTCTAAAATACTTTATTGAATATAATTTGAGAAATAAACAGCATTGAATGAGAAACGTATATTAGTCAGCGACGCTTTTCACTTCATGCAGGACATTCAGTGTAATGAAAACATCCAGACACGATACGAAAATAGCCCATATAATCACCTCTATGTAATGGTATATATCGAAGTTACGTATTTTGGGGTTAAATAACAATTTATTTTAACATTTTATGCACATTTAAGTAGGTATGATTCTAAAATTATGTGCAGCATTGTATAGTGTTTGAAATTAATAAATAAACGTACCTGCCACAATTAATATGAATCGAGAATAACAGATTATACTACTCTGTAATGACCTATCTAATTAAACCTACATAATAAGGAAAATTTTTATGTCGATATTTGATATGCCTGACATGGCCTTGACAATAAAATCATATTTCTTTACATCAATAGGTATGACAAATAAAAACCCGCGTTATATCATATTTTTTAAACGTGACTCCAGCGATGCTTAGTATTTCGCGAGTTTACAAACATTCATGTTTGAGTTCACCGTATGCTGAATGCGATATGAATTGAACAGACTGCATTCGGAAAGCACTGAACAAATAATCTGTGTGCCCAGGTAAAATTAGCATTAGTCTTCTGCGCCAAGGGCAATTGTTTCATTAGTTCATTACTGAAACATTACTCCAGTCATGTTCGCCAATCGGTTGATAATCTTATGAAATCTAACTAGATCGAAACTAACGCTGCAGTTTATGGAGCATAACATAGAAAGTTTCTTTATAGTAGAGTAGGCTAGGATTTTGCGAAAGATATCGGTATCTGAACAAAAATCTCTTCTAGACGGCACTTGGGTGAATGGCATAATTTAGCTAAAAAACTGAACACGCAATAGACCCATTCGCCAAAACAGGATATAGGTATAAATCCTTGTGTACATAAACCCTTACCTCATAAAATAATCATGCACGAACTCCTGGTTTTCGTCTAGCCAGGCCTCGGTGCGTGCACATTCGGCGTCGTAGCAGGTAGGCGCGGGCATGCCAGCGCCCGCGCCACCCGCTGGCTCCTCTATGCTCCGCAACTGTAGGCCTGCAACAATCAGAAACTAAGTTTAATACAAAATATTTACTATTAAACAACAATAAACAGGACACTCCCACGCACTTGCCCATTACTGACTCTTGTAAGACAGGATTAACAATGAAGAACCCTTATGAACGCCGAGGCACACAGTACAGAACCCACACTGACTCTTGTAAGACAGGATTAACAATGGAGAACCCTTATGAACGCCGAGGCATACACTACAGAACCCACACTGACTCTTGTAAGACAGGATTAACAATGGAGAACCCTTTTGAACTCCGAGGCACACACTACAGAACCTAAGCCGAACTTTGACACTCTTGAGTCCTGGGGACATTTTCGGGACAATCCCACCTACATTCCCATCACTATGACTCCAGTAAGCCACGACTAACAGTGAAAACCCTTACGAACGTGGAACTTTGACGCTCGGGGGCTCCTATATCTTGGAGCCCAGTAAAAAGGTCATATTTAGTTTCTTAGAATCAACTGCTGCTGAGCAACAAAATGTCCTCTTCCATTCGTTGCAAAAAGAAATACAAATTTAATCTGTATAGGAAAATGACCTATTAAAAGATGGCACTACGGAAAAATCATATTATGGGACCTAATACAAATCATCTGTACAACAACAGAAACAATAACAATACATGTAAGAGAATCTAGAACCATCTAAATTGGCATGCAACGTTTGAGATGGTCATGACTTCATGCCCAAAGTAAGTCTTATAATGTTTTATACAAGAACTACAGTCATAGTGATATCTATGAATATGAAATATAATCGTAAATTTGTAATAAAAAAAATAATTTATAGTATTATGTAATATTCTCACAATGTTTACAAAAATTATGAGAAGATTGAACAATTAAGTAATACTAAATGTGTATTTAAACGATCATTATTATTATAAGTGTTATATCTATGAAGATGTAATATGTTGCTTACTTGGCATACGTTTGTACCAGCATGAGCAGCATAATTGATTGAACATTTTATTCATCGACTAATAAAATATACCTAATTGTTTACTTTTGAAAACGTTTGACACATAATCGGCAAATACACAACAATCTAACCACAGATACAAAAAGTGTCACTGACGTAAAATAAAACCTTATTGATGAGTGTGCTGTAAAACTCTTCAGTGAAAAATTAAGGTTTTGCTCAGCCTTTTTCGGGAATATTTTTCACTAAAGGCTTAGCTAAGGCTTAGCGTGATTAAGTGACACTCGGTAGTTGTTAATGAGTGTGTCTGAACTTCGCCGAAGCTAAAATAATCTGGTTACCTGTATTATACTGAAATCTACCTTGCTACTTCTGCATCAGTTATTTATTTAAGTACGTTTCAGTTTTAGTACAACGCTACGGTATCACACAATTTGTACCTATTTTGTCTAACTAATTCCTATAATACCAAATAGGTAGCAACAGCCGAAGTAGATTTTTTTTGATCTATACTGTCATTATATGGAGGTTCAATTATTGTCTCTCGTCATTTTAGCCGAAGGGCATTCGCTAATGGTTATGGGTTTTTCCAAATATTACATGTTACTTATAGTTATATAGTTTTTTTGCTATAAGTGTCACGTTTCGCAGGCGGATTGACGATTGCATTGACAGTCTTAGCATAGACGGGATTGCGTTCGTGCAGTATAGTATACCACCATTAAGTTGAAATTACCGCCAACTAAATAATTTATTAATATCGCGTAACTCAATTAAACGCTGAAGGAACAATAGTCTTCTATGCACCTACATTGGTAGGTAAATACAGTATTCTGTAATAGAATAGTTAGAGTAAACATCTAGGGACGTTTTACTTTCGTATTAACGACCTTGTATAAGTTTGTATGTCACCCTCGAGTAAAGAAAACTTATATTCTTAGTGACAAAGATACCCTAGAAAAATAATTCGTATAGCAAAAGAATTCCTTTGAATTCCAACAGCTTTCCTTGCGATACTCAAGTGTGTGCAAACTGAAATGGCTTTCTTGGAATTCTCGGGTATTCTAATGTTTGTTCAATAACTAGTTTAACCGTCGCGCTGCATTAATGCCACCGATTTTACGCGTTGACCTTATCGTTTCCTTCAAGTTCGAACGTGACATCCATTAGTTTTGGTACGATACGTGCTCGTTGACCCTTCCGCCAACCTGTTGATTGTTCATTTATGGTCAGACGCAACCTTCTACTACTTTATTAAATGCATTCTTATTATGAATTCAAAATAACGGTTGTCGACATTGAGTCTGTTGATATCCTTATTGATGGCAGGAAGAGCTCGTGTAATGAGAAATTTAAATGCAAATGTAGGTACTTTAATAAGTAAGATACATACTTTTTAACCGACTTCAAAAAGGAGGAGGTTATCAATTCGGGTCGTATGTTTTTTTTTTTGTATGTTTGTTACCTCATATCTCGGTCATTTATGAACCGATTTGAAATTTTATTTTTTAATTTGAGAGGGGAGAACATTAAAGGGGAATCAACGCAATCCTTGATACCTATAATACTTTACTATTTATAGTTTTTAATCAGTTATTTTGGAGTCGGTGCCAGCCAAGAAGGATCATAATGACCTTCATAAAAATAACCTACCTACTAGCAAAAAAAAATCTTCTTGATTAATCTATTAATATATGAAAGAAAAATATAGATTTAATACAAGAAGTGCGCGTCAAATTTTTCAACTATCAATGACGTCTGCGTTCACGAGTATGACCGCGTTCGGGTAGTGCACTCAGGCATATCCCCCACGCGTGCCATTACCGCCCCGTGCATTACAAAAGTTTATTGCAAAGGCAGAATTAAAGATCCTTCTTGGCTGGCACGGACTCCAAAATAACTGATTAAAAACTATAAATAGTAAAGTATTATAGGTATCAAGGAATGCGTTGATTCCCCTTTAATGTTCTTTGCTATGAAGTAATTAAAATATTATTTTCTATTTTTTAGTTAAGGATTAAACATGTAGGTGTTGTTTGAAGTCGGTTTTCATTTTTTTTTTCTAAAAATAATTTTATGATCATTGTATTTACAATCTATTAGGTATGAACAAACAATTAATCAGTATTTATTTTTCCGCCGGTCAAGATGACTTACAGGATTTATGTGAATAACGTAAGATGAATAATAATCCGTAGTTAAAAGTAATAATTTGTCGTCATAAGTATTACGACGTGTAATGTTACTTACACTTATGTAATAAAAACACTTTGTTCTTTATATTGGTTAAATTTATGCGTCATGAAAAAAATTATAATATTGTTTAAAACTTTATAATGCATACCTACACGACTACACGTGTATAATGCAATGCATACTTATTATGTATTTACGCAATATATTGTTTATGTTTGAACTAGATTACAGTCACCGTGGCCGTGGTCTTAAGCTTACTTGAGAATCGATGTTCGAAAAGTTCGTACTACAGAGAACGGACATCATTTCTCGTGTTACTACCTGTACGTGTATCATTGTTAGAACACAAGTTTTAAAGACTATTCAAAAGAAGCACTAGTTTAAAGCTGAATTTATAAATGATGTACTTAATACATAGAGTTCTGAACGCGATCAGGCGCGACTCTGAGACATATGTACAGGTTAGATAAATGGAATCAACTGCAGTATTGAGTGGTAGAAAGCTCACGATGTTACCAAGTCAAACAGTTCCTCGAAACACTTTACAATGGACACGCTAAGCGATTTAAGTTAATTAATTACTAAAGTGACAGCAAAGTAGGTAATCAAAAAATATTTCTGCGATTTCAGCATAAGGCGATTCTTTGTATATGTATTTGTATACCTACTTGTATAACTGGTATAAGGTATGATCTACAAGTATAAAACTTAGTTGACGACGTGTATAACACGGGACTAGAACTTAACACTACTTAGATAATATTGTTATAACTGCGGTTTTCATAGAGTGGAGGTACTCAGACGGACTACTCCAATTAGATTGAGTCTCTCGCTGTGCCCTATCTCGAATCACAATCAATATTATCGCAATTCACATCGTAGGCGGTTAAAAGGCTTTCACAGGGTTGACAATACTTAAATAATGATTCTGGTATTGCATAGGAACGGCAACTTTTACCATCAGGCGGGCCATAATTATGCTTATGTGTCACCTTAGTTGTATAAACAAAAATAGTATTTTGTGAGCATGTCGTACATTACAATAGCCGTGTTCAAGTATAAAATCAATTGTTTCATCATGTATAAAGTACTTATTTTACTTATTTATTAACATACCACTAATACAAACTCAAAAGCGTCAAATAGTAGGTATCATAACTAGCTGTATAGTCGCATTGTTAATTGAACTCGCGACGATAAACATTTGCTATTGTCTAATTGAAATTGACACACGGTAGTCTGGTGATCTACATCGTAATTGGCTACGGCAAATATAATAAGCTATACTAGCTTCTGGTATTGTGTGACAAACATGTTTAATACATAAACACCGAGTTGGAAGAGATACGCTTAAATGAAAACAAAGCGGAAGAGTTCGTTTGTTTGTTTGTTTGAACGCACTTATCTCTGGAACTACAAGTTGGATTTGCATAATACTTGTATGATAGCCCAGTTCCTGAGGAAGCCGAAAGGTTATAGGCTATGTAACATCACGCTACAGGCGACAGGAGCAAAACAGTAAGCAAAGGCGCGGGTGAACCTGCGCTGCAGAAAGCTAGACTAAATATTGCAACCAACCTACTTACAGCCAGATGTAGAGTAGTAAATATAGATACACAAAATTATAAGTTAATGCGTGAAGTTATGTATGTGTGAAGGTATAGTTCCCGGAAATAAAGACTCAAAGACATACAAAAATGACATGGTAAAGATTGAACAATGGTCTGCAATACCTATTGAAAATTATTGTAGAATTATCACACACTTTCACGGTCACACAGTTAAAGAAATAGTATTGTTTTTATACTAGAAACTCAAACATATCTTTCTTTTCTATCTTTTACTTTATTTTTTGTTTTTGTGAATTGTTAATGGTTAACAACAAAAAGGTATAAGGCAAAATATTATGAACAACATTGTTTATATTAAGTAGGTGCGATATATTATATTATGTAGAATCGGTATGATGATAATTCTATCAACTCAGTTGCTTTTTATGATCTATCGAAACGCTCTATTTGTACGTGGTTTGTATGAAATATAAAATTGGAGTCTGCCGAATCACGAATCTGTCCAATCTCAAATCTATCCTACATCGAATATAGGTTACAGCGTAGGTGATTGGCGTTGATATTAATTTAATACACCTAGAGCTCTAGTTCAGATAAATCATGTTAATGAAGCAGTTTGTTTCATTACTTTAACTGTTACCTCCAAATTATGTAAATAAATAAACAATAATTTAAAGCACAATAAAATTATGATAAAATCCTTACATAATATCTAATATCTAAATTACCTAAGAATACCTACTATTGACTAGGTTCTTAGTCACACGTATTGTCTAGCTGATTTAATTGCTAATCAGCCCTCGCAACGTTGTTTGCCACTTTTACTTAATTCGCAATTCTAATTGATGAATCGATAATATTTCGACGAATTAAATGACGTTTCCAACATTTGCATTTTTATAATTCAACTCTTTAATGTCGAATAGCCAAGAAACAAATATATCCACAAAATATAGCATCGCCCTTTACCCGTGGCGAAATTAGGTTTGCTTCCACTTCTTTTTAACCGACTTCAAAAAGGAGGAGGTTATCAATTCGGGTCGTATGTTTTTTTTGTATGTTTGTTACCTCATATCTCGGTCATTTATGAACCGATTTGAAAAATTCTTTTTTTATTTAAAAGGGTATGCTCTAAAATTGGTCCCATATTTTTAATATAAAAAATGGTTCAGTAGTTGTATGTTTGTTACAACAGAACACGGTCATTTATGAACCAATTTGGAAAATTCTTTTTTTATTTGAAAGCTTATACTCTGGCATTGGGTCCCATACTTTTTTTTATAAAAATGGTTCAGTTGTTTGGCTTTAATTTTATATTTTTTATTTTCGTATGCAAGGAGTGAAGACGTGTAAAGCAACGCGTCGATATCTTTTACAACGAATTTTCTGACATTGACATGACATGTCCATGCTAAAATTGTGAACCAATTTTCAAAACTCTTTTTTTGTTAGAAACAACGTAGCCGTGGATGGGTGACCATTTGTGTCATTTCTTTTTGAGCGTCTTCATGCTTTTGCAGCAGTGAACTCTGGTTATCACTATAATTTGATAGTCGTTAAGCCAAGTTGGAGGCCATATGATCGTGAGAAATTCCAACAGCAGCGGGCGGCCATAAACCTGCCTTTACAGCACCACTGTTTATCTTTTGTATATCAGTTACGCGATTGCTCCGTCAGTTAGATTATGATTTTTGATAATTCTTTATTGTTCGTAGGTCATCACTTTTTTGTTTCGGTTTGTGATTGCCGAGATTCAGGGTTCAGCGATCAGCAAAAGTGTTGATAAGGACTTTATATCTTTATATTTACATCTTCTCTCTCGTCACTACTTTCTTCCAAACGGCGCTGTCTCATTTGCAGCACGTTTAGTAAGTCTACCTATATCAAATATATTAACAATATCTTACCACTAAAAGTTTTAAAATAAAATTATTTTTAGAAAAAAAAAACAAAAAAACCGACTTCAAAACAGTACACACACAGTAACACGTAGTGTTCAATCCTTAACTAAAAAGTAAAAAATAATATTTGAATTACTTCATAGCTAAGAAAATTATAGGGGAATCAACGCAATCATTGATCTCCAAAATAACTGGTTATAAATTGTAAATAGTAAAGTATTACCTATAGGTATCAATGATTGCGTTGATTCCCCTTTAATGTTCTTAGGTTCTGTTTTGAAGTCGGTTTTCGTTTTATTTCTAAAAATAATTTTATTCTACATTAGCATTCGCTTAGCTCTTGTCGGTGCAGCATCTGCCATTGTTCTCTGCTTTCTGTCTTCTTTTAGATACGACTTGACTTAAAGGTTGCCATTATAAATCAGTTGTTGTTATTTAGCAAGCACAATTCCAGACTAATGCTGAGAATTGCTTGACAGAAAAACCCAATACTACATGACTTTTTTTTACTGATAGTGGCAGACGAGCAAACTGCCCACGTGATGTAAAGTGGTAACTGTCATCATGAACGACTTAAAGACCCTGCGAAGTCGCTGCCTAACGTCAAGGGATTGGGGAAGGTGAAAGGATTAAGGGAGGTGAGGAACAAGAAAACAGGAGAAATTGCCTACCAAATGACTCTACTCTGCCTGATGGTAAGCAGTCAGTGGAATCCAAAATTGGTGGCCTAAAAGCCATCGTCTCAAACTTCTTCTGGTATGGTGGCCTCCACTAAAACGGCTGGGAATGAGTAGGTGAAGGGAATAAGGCAGTTGAGAAAAGAGGAAATAGGAAAATTAGACTTCCGGCGCTCTCACTCACCAAAGGACACGCAATAGTATGGATACTACTACTCTTACGTCGATCTATGAGAGGGTAGTAAGTACTTCCCCGGTCGATTCGGCTCAGTCATGTTGAATAAAACCAGTGAGGATTTACTACTGTAGATCACACCGTAACGTACTTTACTCGAAACATTGCCACTGACCCACCGATGCATTACGTATATGACATATTTGAAATACATCAGTAGGTAATACTTATATATGTTCGTAAATATCTCTACTATATTACCTGATTCTGTATCCAAAATAGATGTCCGTAAGACATAATGGTGCTTGCCGATTGACACTGCATTCAATAGCAACATAGCAAGACTGTGACTGTACGATGTACAGTTAACAAACACGATAAGTAAACAATGAAGACTGTCATTGTACGATGTACAGTTAACAACCACGATAAGTAAACAATGTCAAATGTAGAAGATGCATCTAGCCACTGCAAGAATTGACTGCACTACTCGTACATTCGGCATTCTAGTAATATTTATCAATCTAATTGCCTTACATTTCACTAGCATTCCATTCCGCGCCTTTTCCTGTTTGTTATATCAATACAAAAATACAAAGCAAAGTCTGCCTCAGTGGCTCAATCAGAAAGTGCAAATGCTGTGCATGAGGTAGTCGGTTCGATTCACACAGGGGACAAAACTGTGTCTGATCCATAAAAAAACATCCAAATCTGTGTATGTTTTGTGTCCGTTAATTGTGTGTTTAAAGTCCCTTGTTACTAAATGCGTGAATTATCTTGTAAAAGCAAAAAGGTTTAGCTGTAAAGGGTGACAAACAGACAACCAACATTTTTTTCATATTAATGCAGATTTACTTTAGAAATTAAGATAACAGTTTATGCTGTCAATAAATAACGATTTATGTGATTAATTTTGATTTAATTGACAAATCAAGATCGTAATATAGATAAAACAATTTCAGGCAAAAGGCGACATACTTTTACGTAATGATTCTGATAAAATGAGATAATGAGCATATTCACAATACGTAATATCCACGAAAATAACGATAGATACAGGTACTTTTATCTTATCTAACTAATAATTAGATTATTTACGTTGACCATATTATACAGAATAGTGGTCGCCCTGTAGTCGAGATTCGACCCTAATTAAAAAGACTATACTTTTTTAATCACAGATTTCGCTAAGGCTACTCTGTTAATTTGCCTCCTGCATTCTAAATCCAATAATGACAATTCGTGCACATTTGAATGTATCTCTCAAATACACTTCTTCATTCTGTGTAATATTAACACTATTAGAATTTTCTTACTATTATTATTTGACCGCGAATATAGATTCCTCCTTCTTTATCTCTCAATCCGACCCGTATAGATTCCTTTTCTTTGTCTCTTACTGCGTTTGCTATTTATTATGTGTCCGCGAATATAGATTTATTATTCTTTGCCTCTCACTCCTGTTAATGTTCTAAAAAAAGAAACTGTCATGAAATCACTGAAATCGATAAGAGAAAAAGTACAAAAAACCTTTTTTAATATTAATTGTCTATAGTATTACTGAATGTCAAACACGATTTAAATCTCTGGTCAAACATAACTGCATACTTGTTCTGTGCATAACTGTATCTGTATACATGATAATGTGTGTGTCAAATACATGGTAGTGTGTGTAATGCTTTTTTTATTTATTTAATTAATTATTACGCATAATTGTAAAAATATATTAGCATTCTGCACTCCATCTCCATAAACTATAAGTGTGCGAAATTTCATACTCCTCCGTCAGGGCAATTTTCGTAAAAAGGGATTAGAAGTTTTTCCTTTATGTTTAATATAGAATAAGGGCATCATAAATGACAGATTACAGAAGTGTTTTCTTTTTATAGTAGGTATGTATTTCTTTTCTTTACGTATGCCTATGACATCACTTTTAAGTAATAAGCCATGGTAATTTGATAGCTATATTAATATTTGTGAGATACCTTTTTAAACCCAAGATCCAAGATCAAAATTATGCAAATATTTCTTATTTTACTAAACCCAAAATTATGACTACCAAGTAGTACTAAACCAACAATACCATATTACCCTCATCCTCTGTGTACTTCGTAACTTGTGCAGACTTTTAAGGATACCACTATGAGATTTATTACTATGCAGTTTAAAATTTTAGTAGATAGGTACAATCATCAATTCTTTATGATGTCCCTAATATAAAAATGATATAGTTACTAATGTTGTTTCCATTACTAATCTTGTATGTATTTACAAAAAAAAAGGTAAGTATATTATATGTAGATAATAATATGTTTATCCGCATTCTAGAACCCATATCACAAGCTATTAATACATAAATATGTTTATTTTGGGTCTAGATGGAGTTGTGTGGTTGTTGTGGTGTTTTTTTTATTATATTCTTTATAAACGAGTATAAGTAGTGAATTCATTCACGTAAAATATTGCAAATGTGTCTACCCCTACGAGCCATTAAAATATTAAAAAGATAAACTGAATTTGTTGGCAGCGCAAAAAATGAAAACAATACATCATTGTTTTTATATCGATACTAAAGCATCGATAAATAACCGTATGAAAGATAAAATACATAATTTAAAAGCAAATCCCATATGAGTTTGTTTAATATTTATTACATCTCCATATTCTATACTATATGTTTTACGCAAAATGTAGTTTGCATATTTATAGAATTTATTTAAAATACTGGGGTTCGGACGTCAATTAAAAGTCCAAATAATACTGTGTTGTTAATTATTGTTCTCCGTTATTTTAAAATCAACGCTGATAAAGCTACTGTCGACGACTGCTATTGGCGTTATGAATTGGTATTTTGCAATATGTAGGAAATTTGATAAGTCAAATAAAGTACGACTTCGCAGGTACTGCAATTATTAAAAAACAGAGAGACTGTAGAACGCATTGTATAAAATCAATAATATTACATAACGGCTACGATGCAGAACCTCGTCTCATAGCAAGCGTTAACTTGATGATCGTATCCTAAGAAAATACAAGAATTGTGCCTAAAGACCCGATGCATCTTGGAATATTTTCTAAGAATAACCAAGAAAGATTGGCTTTTCCAAGTAATCAGACAATTACTGATGGAATGCACAGTGAATATAACCTGTTTTGTGATCTGCCTACATGTAACACGATTCTCGGAATACAGGTGTTTGTAGATTTCATTGCGACAATAAAACATCATTAAAATATACTGTGTTCTGTATGGCTGTTTGAGGAAAAATAAAGCATAATAATTTTATATGTTATTATATAAATTATGACTGGCCTGTTGGTCTAGTGGTTAGTGACCCTGACCGCTAAGCCGGAGGTCGTGGGTTCGATGCCCATTGTGATGACATGTAATTTATCTATTATACGTATGTATTTACAAAAAAAAATGTATATATGTAGTTTATCAGTTATTTAGCACCCATAACACAAGCAAATATAATTGCTTAATTTCGGGCTAGATGGAAAAAATATATATATAGGATGATTAATTTGTTTTCCATCAATTGTATACATATTATGTAAATGTAATCTTAATTCTAGTATAACCATTCTTTCATTTAAATTTTTAGGTGTCTGAATTACAGAGTATTTTATTAAGATACTATTTATCATACCATACGTAATGTTGTTTAGTGATTGCGTTACATAAAATACCAAAATATCGGCAGTTATATATTTCTCTTAAAAGATATTTTGAAAATAACACGCTAAAATAATACGATAAATACCTATCATAAAAATTAATGTTGACACTGACAATCGATTTTTTGTGGAAAAGATACTTTTGGAACCAATAACTGGCCATATTTGGCCAGTTAAGTTAACCTCAGTTTGAACAGAGTTTATCCTACCATGTGAAGCTCAGAAACGCTTTTTTGGTAGTTATCGAATCAACAGTGTCAATAGACAGATAAACTACAGATAAAAGTACCCCAGAAACCGGGCATTAGTATTGTTACTAGGTACAGAGTGTGTTTGTTTGAACGTGCTAATCTCTAAACCTACCACTCGGAATACAAAAAAAATTTTGTGTATGATAGTCCAGTTCTCGAGAAAGGTTATAGGCTATGTAACATCACGCTACTGGCGACGGTAGCAGAACAGTAAGCAAAGATGCGGGTGAAACCGCGCCGCGGAAAGCTAGTTTTTGATATAACAAGGCAAAATATATTGAATTTTCTCTAATATTGTGCTGTATCAAACGATGTCTACAATTTATTCTATGAATTGTTATTCTATAACTGTCTACAGAGCTTTTGGGCGTTAGGTAATGGAAAATAATATTATATTTTAATTGTTATGAAAAAGTCTGTGCTACGATACAAAAGGTTATGATATATCTACATATACCTCTAACCCATTGGTCTGTTATTTAGACAGCTGAAAGCCTTCCATCGTCTTTGATCTAAAAATAAATGTCATTTTTTTTCGTTATTCTTATTCGAGGAGAGGTTACAAGGTAAAAGTAATGTTATTCTCTGGCGGTATAGGAAAAAAATGTGATATTTTATTTACCTTCAATATTCGGATAATATTTATAACAAAGTGCCTATACAAAATAAGTGAGAATTCAAAATTACGTAATTAATAAATTGTGACTGTCATGTTAAGTTACTGCCACTCAGACGAGGCTTTGGTAAAATAAACATAATTGACGTTAAATACTTAACAAGTGTCGTCTGAAGACTGATGTAAGTAAACCACCCTTTTTTACATGTAGGTAGGTATGTAAGAGATATATATAATTCATAGACTAAACACAACATACTTAAATCATTCTTGGAATTCACTTTGACAACAACGGACCGTGTTAATGTCAGCAAATGAATTGCAAACATTTATACTTAGAGTGAGAGAGACATAATATCAAAGTTCTCATACAAGATTGCTTGCATACGTAAAATTGCCCAAGTTTGTTGGTGTTTGCATAACGCCCTTAGAAGGGAACAATTGTTAACATTTACATAACAAGGGAGGGAATTTTACCTAAACCACGACATGAATACTTGCGGACTTAACATATGTAAGCCGAGTAACTGTGATTCCATTTTAATCAGAATAAGCGCGTTCAAGCGCCTACACCATTATATAGATAATGCGAATTTTCTTGACGGATTTTTACTACTAAAATAGCATTTTCAGCATTTCCAGCATTTACTGAGTTGTCCCATCATTGGACAACACGATTGGACTAGTGGGACGGCCCGATCCAAGCATCGCGCCAACTCTATGGTTCTCTATAAACTAAACTTTTTTTTTCCATTGCCAAGCCACGCAATGCAACATTCACAATGCCTGGTCAAAATTAAAATATACCAAAACATGTTAGAATATAATACAATATAATTTATCTATACTATTATTTAAAGCGGAAGAGTTTGTTTGTTTGTTTTGACTGCCTCTGTGGTTCGGTGGTACAGTGTATGGACTGCCACGCAGAGGTCGCGGGTTCGATTCCCGCTCAGTGCAAATATTTATGTGCATGAATATGTCTATTTGCATTGGTCTGGGTGTTTCTATGTATAATATGTATGTATTTACAAAGAAAAAAGTATTTAAGTATGTATATCCACATTCTAGAACCCATAACACAAGCATATAATATGCTTACTTTGGGTCTATATGGCGTTGTATGTAGTTGTTGAAATATTATTATATTATTATATTATTATTTTTGAACGCGCTAATCTCTGGAACTACTAGTCGGATTTGAATAATTCATTTTGCGTTAGATAGCCCAGTTTCTGAAGAAGGTATAAGGATAGGCTATGCAAGCTTGTATAAATTTATAAAATGAAATGTAATTGTAAAATAAAAAAAAGGTAAGGACCTTTTTTTCTTTTATATGTAGCAACTCTATGAGCATGGCTTTTCATGCTTTTCATAACTCGGTAAAAGACCGTAAGCCTGTTTACCTTGAGAAATAAAAATATGTAAGACTTAGAACTGAATATTGGATAATGTTCACACACACACGATATTTAAGCCTGTTAGCTTACTGAGTCGTATTGTATTCTTACGTAAAGAACACGGTGTGTGAAAGGAGAAAAGCGTGTAGCTAACATAATAATATATGATCACTATTATTAATAGAGCCCACATATGAGGACCTATTCTGATTGGATTTCTAAAGTAGACTCCTTATAACCGTTACGTTTATGATATCCAAGTTTACTTTTATCGCTGACAACGGTCTTGCTGTCGTGACAGACCTTTTGTGGTTATTGTAACCCCTTTGACCCCTTTGGTAATGTTTATATGGTTCTGGTATCAATTGACACGATCGAGCAGTGTGGCAATTGGATTAATACAGCTTTGTCATTTTTTTTAATACCCGTTGTGTATCATGGAATTTTTTACATTATTGAAATCGGCTATTTGTGATTTATTGGGCTAATGCCCATAAAAGCAATAGTTATAGCGATAATAAGCAATAGTTATTTATAAAAAATCAAGGAAATTAATTAAACGAACTTGTGGTCAGTCTACCAATAGCACAAGACCGTTGTCTGTTATTTACACTTTCTGTAGTTACGCACAATGTAATTAGTACTAACTTAAACATATACTTTGGCTTGCAATAAAGATAGTATAGGAAAAGTTGCGCACAATAACTAGTTGAGACAGTTTCTTAAGTAAACCACAAGCCTACAAATTAGTCTCCCAACGGGCCCCGAAGAAATTAGGCCGCCAATATTGCGACACGTTGTTACTGAGAAATTTTATGCCATTTGCAAATTCTAAGTTACTGTTTTTAGAGGATGACACAAAGACTTATTTTGACAGTCAAAATAAATTGTTGCAAGTAATCAGTACCTACCCTAAAATAATTATTTCACAAAATTTCATCTGATATTTGTAATTGTAAAACGGAGTTTTAGGCAATTTGTATTACCTATACAATAAATTATTTGATGGTTATAAACTAAAAGTAAGAAATTAGGAATGTTAATATTAATGTTTTCATCATGCGTAATTAACATGTTATTAGGGTTACTATTATTATTATTGGTTTGTTTGTTTTTTTTTGTTTAGGTTTCCATTTAGTGTTCTTCCCATTAATTCGCATAAGGTCACACTAGTGTTCATTGCCCCGTTTATTTGTGCCAATTGTGAATAAAAAATGGTCTATGCCGTTTAAAATTAATGTTCTTACAAACGTACTTACTTATATGCAAGTGGAGAAGAATAGGTACCAATATTCGACTCAAAATTAAGTGACATGTTTAGTACACGTTTAGTAAAAGTAGCCCATGTGTTACAATTTTTGCTACAAGTGTCAGTTCGCATAGCATTAATCCCTTATCAGATGATCGCGTGGACTTGACACAAATACACAGTATAGTCAGTATATGAGATTGACGATGACGCGTCATGTCCAGCCGCTTTGCCGCCCACTTATTGACGTACTAGTTACGAGATCTTAATCTCATAGACGAACATGCTTTATTGATGTTCATAATTTAATGTTCCAGTTGCTTGGAGCAAACAGGAAAGTATGAATTAACTCGTTTTCTTCATACATAAACATATAAGTGCATGTACGATTTCACATTAAACTTTTTATAAATTGCTGTTTTTGAATTGGTACTTAGCGTAGTTTTGCTAAAAAGTAAGTAGTGCGCAGGCAAAGTTTTATTATAATCATACTTAAATAATGCAGAGCTGTCAAGGATTTAACTTTTTTATCATGTTTTAAAATGTAATTCAAACTACCTCAATAACTATGAATTTGTAAATTTATACCACATTAATCAAATACTTACAGTAAACTATATTTTGTACGATGGAAATATCCGTTTTTATAATGACCATTTCTTTTAACACTAAAATGGCAAACAAGTTTTAAACAGTTACCGTAGCTCAATGCTTTCAATCAGACTATCGCCTGTGCATGTCCACTTTTAAAATACAATCGTTCAGGCAACATAGCAACAGAAGACAATAGGAGTGAGCAATCTGGACGTGAAAATCACACTGTTTTATTTTTTATTTCAGAACACATTTGATTTTTGTTGAGCTTTAAATTTTGGAGTAACTTCGCTCGTGTTCGATGGAATGTTCAGTTACTGTTATAATGTCGAATACTCTCTTAACATTCATACTGCGTTAGTTCAGCAGCATAAATATTTATTTAAAACGTAGGTATGTTAATTGTTATTGTTTATATCGGTTCAGAAATATACTCGTAAGAAGACGACAAGAAGGACAATTGTATGAATTCGTAATACAATCAATAAAATGTATTAGGTATTCAATTTATAAACCTTCACACTGAACGTTTTCATAAACCATTTGATTTCTGTATTAAAACATCGTGTAAAATAAATAAAAAATCTTGTATGATGAAAATCGTTTAAGTTTACAACTTTCAGGACAGCGATATTTTGCGGATAAGAAGTATAAACTAACAACAACTTAAAAGATTAGTGTTAATTGACAAAAAAATATATTATGTTTTGATAAAAATTCAATCTAGATATTGTACCTGGCAACGAAAAGGCAGACACAGAAGCTAAAGAGGCTACAAGGTATGATCAATGTAACTACATAACTTCTAACATTCAAGATATTAAAAAGTACCTCAAATTGAAAGTAAAAATACTATGGAACAGCTGTTGGGTAGAAGATAATAATAGTGCTTTGTATGAAATAAGAAAATCAGTTTTTGAAAAAAGTAAATTGAAATGTAATAATAGGAAGGACCAGGTAGTTATAAATAGATTAAGAATAGGACATAGTAACCTAACTCATATTCATTATATTACTAAGAATGTTAAAAACAAACTTAATAGTTAGCCTTAAGAAGTACGATTTACGTAGATTCCTAAACATAAATTGAAATAATCTATAGATTCATATTGTGATACATTATTTCAGCTTATGTCTGATAAACCACTTAAACGACTATGATAAAGGGATAGAAAATCTGAAGAACTTCAAGAGTTTAGATAACTTATATTGTTAAAGGTTCATGCCCACGCCTATACCGCAGAGCTTGTCTGTCTGTCTCACCTTTCAAGGAGATTTTTTAAAGTATAATACTAGTGGCTACCATCACAAAATTAGTGTAATCTGGCCATAATAGTTCTCCATAATCGTGATAAGTGGCGAAACCAAAGTAAATAGTTTATTTTTAAAAATCGAAACGCGGTGTTAAATTAAAAGAAATAATGACTCATTTACATGAGCACAAATTAGCTATCTCTAAAACTAAACTCTGCCGAAGAAAAAGTATTTGCAACCGAAGGCACAATTATCATCATCATATCAGCCAAAAGACGTCTACTCCTGAAAATAGGCCTCCCCCAATTTTCGCTACCGTGGCCGGTCGTTCGCCGCCTTCATCCATCGGTTGCCCGACACCCTTATAAGGTCGTCAGTCCACCTTGTGAGGGGTCTGCCCACGCTGCGTCTTCCGGTTCGTGGTCGCCAATCTAGAACCTTTCTGCCCCAACGGCCATCAGTTCTGCGAGCTATGTGTCCTGCTCATTGCCACTACAGAAAAGCAACTCTGCGAGCTACGTCAGTTACTTTAGTTCGCCTGCGGATTTCTTCGTTTCTCAAACGATCGCGCAGGGAGACGCTCAACACAGCCCGCTCCATCGCCCTCTGAGCAACTTTGAGCCTTCGAATAAGACCCATAGTCAGCGACCACGTCTCTGCTCCGTATGTCATCACTGGGAACACACACTAGTCAAAGACCTTGGTCTTGACGGCACAATGCATAGGTATTAGTAAACTGTTCTGATTCGCAACAAGCAGGAAAATCATATTGTAGATACCTATATCTATCAAACACTTCTAATTACCTTGAGACTCGTACCAAACATTGTGTACCAATGTCAATGAAATCAATGAAACAATTAAACAGCGTATTATCCTTCGTGTTAAAGGCAATGAACACTTTGTATGCAACAAAGACGCGAGACCGTATTATCACGACGTAACAACAATTTTGTTACCAATGTCATTACGTGTATAGGCTGTTACCGATATACCCATTAGCATAACTGTTTGTTTAGGTATTAGGTTGTGTAATGAAAATTTTATATAAATACGTGTGGCATCCAGGTTAAAATTGCCCCAATCTAGTTCAATCTGTAGGTCTGTATGTAGGTCTATTATGTTGGCAAAATTATAAAATCCTTTGATATTGTGGGCGCAATACGGCAGGTTCGTTTAATATGACATCTGACCTGCTGGCGGAAACTGGGTGTAACCTATTGACTTGATTTCATGATCTTAAAATATTTTACAAAATTGAAGCTTACTAGGACTGCCACTACAAGCGATCTATTGTTTCCAGAGGCTGTTATTTAGTTACAAACCGCTTGTTATAACATTATTCAAAATACATTTACCTACTTAAATAAGATGTACTACAAAATTTTTCACCTTGTGTGAGGTCTGCCCAGACTGCGTCCTAATGAAGGTGGTAGGTACCAATAGATGAGGGCGGCTTACGACTGGTCAAAGCAGCGGATGTTTTTCGTCTGAAGTGGTGAAAAATTATACTTTTTTTATATTATAGCCTACCAAAGTGTCTCCACCCCGCCTGATGGTAAGCAGTCAGTGGACTCCAGAAGTGGCGGCCACTATACAAAAAGCCATCGTCTTAAACTGCTGGTATGGTGGCCTCCACTATGGCGGCTGGGAATGGGGTTAGGGAAGGGAATGAGGGAGGTGAGGAAAGAGGAAAGAGGGGAAATTGGGCCTCTATATACTTATATATTATATATAATATACTTTCAAAACAGTCCCATAACTACCTGACTGTTCTATACTTAGAGAGTGCAGAAATTATTCAAAGTATTTCTGAAAAGCGACTTCTAAAGCCCGATAGTATCAATAATTGCTAAAAAAAATTAAAGCCGATTAAAATAAGTGTGGCGTGCATGTATTAGCTACTTCTACGAAAATATAATTATCTTCTGTTCAAAAGTTGCCGGTAAAAATATGGTTTTAATGATAAGGCCGCCCATTGTAGGTATACAGAAGGTACACATCTAAATGTATATTACAATGAAAAAATAAAAGCAATCTTACAAAATCTAGGCTGTAATATTAAACAGATATTGCACTGAAATATTTCTAACCTTACTTTCCATAATCACAATAATCACTTCGCTTTGTAGAAATAAAATTTTATTATTTTCAACTGGTGATCTTCTAGTGTATCTCCTCACGCACCGCTAGGTGTTAGCCATCGAGAGTCAAGGAGAGGCGCTGGTTACTAGCCTTGGTCCTTGGAATCGATATCTCCAGCGACGTCCGGTTCCGCCATCATTTGGAGGCTAAAGCAAATCTGGCATCCAAAAAATTTGGTGTGCTCAACAAGGCGAAGCAATACTTCCCTTCGTGGCAAAAACTATTGCATTAGAAAGCTCAAGTTTGTCCCCACATGGAGTACTGCTGCCATCTTTAGGCGGGAGCACCTGGATACCAGCTTGGGTCGTTTGACGCGGTCCAAGGACGTGCTGTAAGAATTGTTAACAATCCCAGGCTTACAGGCGGTATTGAATCACTAGGCTTAAGGAGAGTCGTTGCCTCCTTATGTGTATTCTACCGCCTGTACATGGGCTGTGACTGGCTCTGAAGAATTGTTTAGGATGGTGCCAACGGCCACTTTTTATCGTCATAGTACCTCTCGCCATCGGCTGGGAGTTCATCCTTACACCTTAGCACCTCTTAGGTCCCGTATAGTGTGGTTTCAGGAAAACTTACTCCCTTGTACGATAAGGTTGTAGAATGAGCTCCCAGTCGAGATTTTCCAGAAAGAAGTTAAAAGGTTTTTAACAGGGTCGCAACGCTAGTGATGCTCCTGGTGTTGCAAACGTTAGTCGTATAACATAAAAAAAAACCTTGAAAATATCATTGCAAGAGACAGTAATTTTAATATTTGTAATGAAATTCATTTGCATGCAAATTTCATTTTCACTTTTAAAAATGCGATTTACTTAATAAAATAAATCTTTTTAACTTTTCAGTTACCCAGTAATTAGCAGTAATGATTTCTCGGGTCGAAATTTACTTTTTCAGACTAATAATCCAATAAAAACCTGAAAGGAGATAAAGACTATTCACAATCCCATTCCCAACTTCACCGCATTTATAGCCACCAAAACAATTATTCTAGAAATAAGCCGAATTCTTTTCCTCGCACTAAAAGTGCGTTTCCATAAAGAATACATTTAACATTCTATCAAACTGTAGCTTACTTTTAGTACAAACGTGTAACATTGTTACTTTTCTCTTGATAGACGTTACAAAACATATTTTTTATCAAGAACGTGAGCTTTTGCGCTGCAATCTTAAGCTCAGTCGTCATTCAAACTTAAGAGTGTTCAGGATCTCACTGCAGTAATTTAATTTTGTATAGGTGCACTGTAAAATGAAGTTTGTTTTACTTGAGTGGAAAGAAACGTCGATCCTGCGGTTCCCAGACGAAGAATAAAATGTTATACCATTTGGATGCTCAACGAAGATTGCATAATAAAATTTTGCAACAAAATATGACGTGCGATAAAAATGGTGAGTCTTTGTATTTTATTAAAACAATTTCAACAGTGTACAACCTACATACTATGTATCTCTCTGATATTCAACTATGAAAGTGTCATCACAGAAATCGTTAACTAAATTGAGTCAGTGGGTGTGATAAGTATAATTCGGTGTATGCTTGGTACAATATATGTATGCAATGTATTTATTTGCAAAAATATTTCAAATAATTCAATTCTACAACAATTTTACCTCTACCTAACAAACGTGCGCTTGGAGAGATGAAGACACCTATCAAACGCGCTATTATATCGAGTTATTAACGGATATCATATTGCAATGTTTTCTACGAATGTTATTATAATGTGTTATGCTTAAGACATAATTTAATGTGCGACGAATCGTATTCAGTGAAAGCAATTCGTAAGGACACCCACATGGTGTCAGCTGTTGTTAGGTGCTAGCTTAGAAGTTAATTTTGCCCTGAAAGTCACTTCACGTCACTTCATGACACAAGTTAACCTAAAAGTCATCTAAATTTATATGACATAGATGCGTTTTTGTTTATCTTCTGTTTTTAGTTGCGGCATTCTGTCTTAGTAGAGCAGATTTGCATAATTATGGTGTACTTTTTCGTACTATTGTACCTACACAAATCTAAGTGCTCGTCGTTGTCTTAAACCAAAGCGTCAGTAGACATTCTAGTAAGAATTTAATGAGTAGTTTGTTGTGAGAACGCGAATACTGAAAATAAAGTAAAGCTAACATAGCAACTAAATTCTTATAAAATAAAAACTGACAGAACATTACAACTGACACAATAGAAAATATTACAATACCTAAACTTTATAATTCATACCAAATGCAAATAAATATGTTATATACATCAATACAGCAAGTCATACGACGCTGAAGTATTATGTTACACCTTGTTTGTAGAAAAGGAAGGCATTTCTCATAAAGATATCAATGGGAAAATGTTTTTCGGATTCCGTAGTATAATTCAGTGACTAGTGACTAGGTACAGGTTTCATAGGAACAATTATAAGATAAATCTATATATATACTTAAATAAAAATAAAAGATATTGAATTACAAATTCATTTTTGTTACTTTATACATCCACTCGAATACGTATAATGTGTTCATTTTTTTATTATCATAATGTTACTATTCTACGAACGTAAATATGCTTCTAGCGCATCAGGTAACCTATATAGTAGTATAGTAATACTCGTACAGTATGGAAGCGATGCGGTAATCATGTAGTTTTATTTACTTTATTTTATTACAGCCAACTGCAGATAACAAGGTGTCCTTCGCACGAGTTAACCAGCCATTTTATATCTAAGACCTTTGACAATTACTGCAGGTAATGCATATTAACTACTTACAACCGTATAAAAAAATGGTAACGATATGCAAAGTAATACGAATTAATCAAGCATTTTCACAATATAAATGTAAAATAAACTGGGCGAAAGTTTGTAACAATAGTTCCAAAGAAAAACTAGCTAAAAGGATAAAATAATAATATAGCAATAAATTCTCGATTTGTATAGATTAGCGATTAAAAGATTAAAAATATATTCAAAGAACAATAAATCGTTCTGTTAAAGTTGAACAAATTGATTAAAAATATTTTCTAGTGGCAAGTTTTATTTAAATGCACTCTTTTTAAAATTGTATCTCTATTTGCTTTTTTTATTAGGCTTTATTCGTTGTAAAAGTCACATTGAAAGGGAATAACTACACATACCTATTCAACATGCGAATTTCAATTTGTATTATTTTTTGCAGTTTAACATTGACGTGGTATTTCAAAACGTTCGTGTATTTAAAACAGAGCAGTTAACTCATAGATTGTACACTTTTATACCGGTAACTGACAATATGTTTTAAAGTTTTAATTTACTTGCTTGTTTAAAGATAACTTTGTTTTAGTTTTATTCTATTACCCAAAATATTGAGTCAAAGTATTGTCAATGGTTTCATATCCGCTATCCATACTCCCGTTTCTTGCCAAAGCACTTTAGAAGGAAAGGTAAGCTATACAGATCCTAATACAGCTTTTGAATGCTATTAACGTACCGTATATGGATATAATTTATCTAATAAGCAATATACCTAGTTCAAGGAAATAGCAACGTCGTAACTAATGAGTATCTAAGAAGATTTATGCTGCGGTAGTTTAACAGCATCATAGGAGCATGTACAAAAGCACTTGGAAACAAACAATACACGAGGAAAGTATAAAACTAATTACTAAAGTAATTAATTCATACATCTTACAGAAATTAATATTTTTCAATGTGCCCTGTCAAAATTCAAGGATGTTGCACAAAAATATATAGTATTGGATAAGTAGGTATATTCATTTAGTAATTAGTTATATTGTTTTTAATTTTTGATTTTTATGATATCGTATTGGGTTTTTTATCTGTATTGATATCGTAAATACTTTTCAATAAATAAATAAATCTTGCGTGAAGTTATTTAATCGATTCATAAAACTATTATACAGTCTATCGCTATGCAATACTAGATGAACAACAAATGTGCAGTGTGTAAGTACAGATAATGCAGTTAGTTAGGTACTTAAATAAACATTGCAACGGTGCACAAGATTCCCATTAAACCCTCGTTATGTCCTTACTACGAACAATGAATTGTTGACGTAATCCATATAAATAGACATAATTCTGTATGTAAGTACACTGCGGAAAATTACCGTGTTATATTAACTTGTATTATTCATCTATTAATCAACAATTGAATGTAAAAATTGTACAATGCATCCCGTTTTACAAAAACATGAACGTTCTGAATACAAATATATAATAGAAAAGAATGTGACAGTTATTTTTCGAAAAAAGAACAAACTTAATAACCGGCCAACTGCGAGTCGCATTCGAGCACGAAGGGTTCCGTGTCATTATGTATTAAAAAAAATTACGTTTGTTGTATGGGAGCCCCGCTCAAATATTTATTATTTTATTCTGTTTTTTAGTATTTGTTGTTATAGCGGCAAGAGAAATACATCATCTGTGAATATTTCAACTGTCTAACTATCACGGTTCATGAGATACAGCCTGGTAACAGACGGACTGACAGACAGACAGCGAAGTCTTAGTAATAGGGTCTTGTTTTACCCTTTGGGCACGGAACCCTGAAAACACCGAATAAAATTAAAAGATAAAAAGGCTAACCCTCGTGTGCATATGAAAACAAAACAAATGAAAAGGAACATTCAGTCACGCACTTTTTTATGAACAAATATTTCTATATGGATAAAATCTTAAACGACTATCTAGAATGGCTTAGCTTTCAGCCACTGTCGCAGTTTGCTTACAGAGGTTTTGTTCTTGTAATAAATGGTTTTACTCCAAGGAGGAAACAAAGCAGTTTGCCGCAACAATTTTATGAGATATTTACTTAAGAACAACCCAAAATATATTTATAGGGACCACGATCTTTTTTGCTTTGTACAAAATAAAATGTATTCCAATATTTATTCATGTTGAACACAATGAAAAATCTCTACTTCTTGTTTTACCATTATCTGCAAGTTCCTTAGAACTCTGCGCAAATATCGCCCTCAAACTTGACAGTATCTCAAGTATTATTTGAAAATAACTTACCTTACCAGATAACCGAAATACAATTTTTTATCTTCGCCGCATAATAATTTTATTCCTATACTAAATCGTATTCTTAAACTTATCCCTCTACAGTCTACAAAGATAGTTTACCGTCCTAAACTAACGTATGTTTTTCTATTTACTATATTACAACCCTAGCGTTTTAACGTCTATCCCATAGTCATTACCCATAATCCCTTTCTTTCATTAGATAAATCATCAAGGCGTATGAGACCTATTAACAAGAGAATTAGAATACAGCAAGCTGAGGTCAGTTTTGATACCAACTTCCACACTTTTTTAAAGTAACCAGTATTAAGATATGAGAGGGACTTTGCAGATTCAAGAGTACAATGCTGACTGCAGCTGATTTCTAAAAAGCCTTCGATACCATCATCAGTCAAGGCTTTCTGTTAGCCGTCCTATTTTAGTTTATATGGTCTAGATTGGGTAAAATCGGCTTATCTCTAACAATGACGAGGAAGGAGTCCTTGGTCAAAGTGATATTCTTTCTGTGTTTTGATTGTTTTTATATCTCACAACCGATGATTGGTGGTATATTACAATTGCACTGACAAAGCCAGGTAGGAAATATTATCCAAAGTGAATACCTACTCTTCGTATATCACCGAAGTTTCTTCCATCAAAAATACAGTGTACTTGTCCTCCATATAGTTTATGCACACTTGACCAGAACTTGAAGCTTTTTAGCAAATTTAATAACTCAAAAAAGTCAGCTGAAGTAGCTTAAAAGCTTAAAGTAAGCTTATTTCTATCAACACAAAGAAAGAATAACATTTTGATTAACCTTGACTCCTACAAATTCGCGAGGGTATCCTTAAAAGTGGCAAAACGTTTATGTCAAAATGTAGATTGACCTCGCGAGATCGTTCGTCGTTCGTCGTAAAAGGTCTTTGGGGAGATCCTATACTTAACAGTGAGCCGGGCAAATATATAAAATAGTAGTACATCTGTACTCATAAATAAAAATGTAAAACACAATATAAAAGAGTAGGACAATGATAGTGACACATGTTAAAATTATACAGCAGCGTTTTAAAAATATTAAATATTTTAGGCTCTTTTTTGCGTACGTACTTATCTGATATCCGACAGCAAATGAACGTTTCAAAAGATACTCGTAATTTGTTTTTAAATAATATTTCAAGGCTTTGCATCAGTTGAACACAGATCTAATAGGCAATAAACTCTGCTGTTTATCGATCATGTTTAAAACGCAATAATCTATCTCACCCACGTGCTATCATTTCTATCTGTACCGTCACATAGAGGTTGCTTATAATGGAATCTATAATATTGTGAAGAAATTCATGTATAATCATGTAGTGCTTATGTATAACTTATACACATATTTATTAGTAGAAAAGTAATGTTAACTTCCTCGCTCGTACGATAAGGTTGCGGAATTAACTTCACGTCGAGTATTTCTCAAGAGACTACAACATGGAGTTCTTCAGCAAAGGAATAAAAAATTTACGGGATCTGTTACACACGAGAGATACTCCAGAAGACCTAGACAAGTGGCATAAATGCTAATAGAGTAGAATAGATAAAAAATTGACATAACCTAACGCCAGTTTGTTTGGCAGAAGAATAAGAACATGCGATTTGGCAATTTAAAACTTTTAGGCAATCAGCACAAGATATTCATATACATATGGCTTTTAATACGTCTCTTTTCCACTGAAGGTGTAATATAATCGCGCTAATCTGGTAGAAACAGGCAATTGTGTATTCAGTATAAATTATCACAGAATATTACCATAATTTGCTAGTCTTGCGGTCATACATACGTATTAACATGGATTTATGCGATAAACTAAAACTACCCATTAAAGCTTAGCCAAATCGACAGTTTCCTTACCTATGAATACATAAATGTATTTACTTATGGATCTGAGACCTTCAAAGGATTTCGATTATAGCTACGGGAAAGCTGGGAGCTATATTAATTATGCATATAATATTGACACTTAGTCTGTTTACGTGACTTCTGTCGTAACCGTAAATTAATCACTAGCATACATAAAAAAAAAATTTAAGGACAATAAGAATTTTTCATTAACGAAAGAAATATAGCTACTCTGATATGATAGAAGCAATGACATAATGATTGATGCTCATGCCTTCTCTGTAGGAGAAAGTCTGTTTCACTGCAGTCCGACAATTTGCAAAATGCATGGTTGGCCATGTGGTCATAGGTTTTCTTTGATTTTACTTGAGCAAGATAAGTCGTGATGGTCCAGTGGTTTAGGCACCCGCTTCGTAAACGCAAGTAACGAATCCGGGCGCAAGTACCAATGTGACGCATTGAGCAAGCGTGGTGATCAATGCTCATGCCTTCTCTTTATGAAAAGAGGCATTTTCTTGCAGTGGGATAATAACAGGCTGGAATGATAATGATTACTTAAACAAAAAGGAAGTTTGCCACAGCGAGATCACAATTTATGTTATAACTTGTATAAAAGATGCTGCAAATTATTATTACTTGGATTGTGTTTCATTAGTAAGTCGGTAGGTAATGGTTTCCTTAATATACCAATACAAAGTTTGTTCAATGCATGAACTGCATTTCCTTTGATATTGAAATGCTCCAATGAAATAGTTTTCATCTAGTATCTACTCCAGTGGTCTCAAAACGTTCTCAAATAGCCAATAGACTATTCAGAGCTTTGGTTTGATAAATAGAATAGTTTCAATTGGAATTGCGTTTGATGGACTCCATTTGTATAAAATAGAATTGGTAATAAAATCATTTGAAATGTTTTTTTTTTTTTTAATATTTATTAGCCTACCAAAGTGACTCCACCCCGCCTGATAGTAAGCAGTCAATGGAATCCAGAAGTGGTGGCCACCATACCAAAAGCTATCGTTTTAAACTGCTGGTATGGTGGCCTCCACTATGGCGGCTGGGAATGGGGTTAGAGGAAGGGAATGAGGGAGGTGAGGAAAGAGGAAAGGGGGGAAATGGGGCCGGCTCTTCTATGAGAGGGTAGTACTTCTCCGGACGATCCGGCCCATTCATGCTGAAATCAGTGTGGATCTACTACCGTCTAACGTTTGTAATCAAATAAGTCTTGCCTAATTAACAAAACGTGTAAAATACTTAGACTCTATTTACTTATCAATATAGGTTTAACTAATACAAAAAACCTCATTTTGCAATTAAAACAAATTCTTATTCTGCACACATAACATTATCTATCTATGTACGTGTAGCCATTGTGAATTTCTACCTAAAGACGGCTTCATATCATTTAACTGTCAGTACTGCCACTAAAATAAAGCTTACTACGAAAAAATTTTACAATAAAGACCTTACGTAATGACAAAAGTTTACAAGGATATAATGTTAGATAACATAAATGATATTACATATTACCCTTTACTGTGTCACATGCGCAAAATATGATAAGTACAGGCCCCAATTTTTAATAACACCTTACGGCGAAAACAGCTTGCTTGTACCTATATATATAATAAAAATAATAATGGAACTGAAATATATTACGCTATAGAAACAAATCTATTATAAGA
Source organism: Parascotia fuliginaria (assembly GCA_963082885.1). Lineage (NCBI taxonomy): Eukaryota > Metazoa > Arthropoda > Insecta > Lepidoptera > Erebidae > Parascotia > Parascotia fuliginaria. The sequence goes on from OY720187.1 coordinate 10,327,275, forward strand.
TGAATAAAGCCATTTCAAGTAACTTTAGATGAAAATGCTATCTAAAAGCATGGATTCGCGAGACGGTATTTGTTAATTAACGAAAAATAACTTCTGAAAATGAGATCTGTCTTTACAAACTGATCATAAATTTTATACATCTTTCTTATTATCTTAGTAGGCATCTTAACAAAAATTCTTAAAGGATTCGCTAACAATGGAAAGTGTGGTACAAGCAGCCATCTGTCTTTAACTGTCAAGCTTAGATAATGGATCTCTCTGGAGTTGAAAATTTATTTGAGATTAGCTTTGTTATCCGCAATCTCATAAATAGGGTTTAAATCTAAATTAAATGTTCAACTATTGAAACTTAAAGAAATCTTCAGTTATGGTTTAAATAATAAGATATTTCAAGACTCATAATTCTTCTCAAATTAATTAATGTGCTGTTAGTTTTATTTTAAATAACAGTAGGTATATGCGATAGCTACACAATGCTTATAAGTAAATCCAGTAAATAAAAATCCCTGCCTCATAAAATGCGAACGCAAATCTGAAAAAAGTGTATAAGGTAGGTACTCAAAATTTATGAAGATCCGTTGTATTTTAAATATTTAACTGGTTTTATCGTCGAGTTCGTACTGTTCTATGCCGGCCAGAAAATCATATTTAAACAAACTTAAGCTGTACCTAAGCTAAATAGCCTAGCTAAATACCTAAGCGTATTAGGGAGCAAACCAGCATAAACAACAATTTCTACTTTTAATCAAAGAAAACGACATACACTTCAAGTTTTAAACTCTATTTAATTACAATATGAGATCTTGTAGTGTATCTCTATAACTAATTTTAAATGAATAAATAAAAATGCAATAAGCTGCATGTCGTTAGGTCAATTGATCATTGTATCGAAAATCACCACATTTAACTGGTACAGACTAGCCTTAATCAGGTAACTGCCGAACAGTTGTATAGCTGATGAAAGATTCGTGACACTAAATGGACTATGCCAAATCTCATACTTTACCGTGTGCGTGTATTTTTTTTTATCTAGTTAAACAAACTTAAATTTAATTTAGTATAATCTTCTTGAACAATTCTAATTTCAAGGTGACAAAAAAAAATTAAAGCATTCTCATAAATAACAATATTAGGGATCAACATAGCAGCAGTTTGATTCAATGACTATTAGGATGGTGTACCTCGGGAATCCCACTGACTGCTTACCATCAGGCAGAGTTAAACTGTTAGAGTTACCAAAGGTTAATATTTAAAAAGAACTCCAAATTTTGAGTAGCTAATAGATATTTTATACACAAAATTTTGCCACACAAGTATTCAACATTCGTATGGTAAAATTCATTCAATAATCCTATACCGACAAACAGAATTTTCTTTATAGAATCAACATTGAAAATCACTCGGTGAGGTCATATTGGGAATACCACCTCAAAATTGGTCCCAATTCAATTTACAAACATTGTCAATCTACAATGACATAAAAATTCAAATACTTTTTAAATTACAGTTGCTTTTAAATATAAAACAAACATATTGGTAGCTAAGTTTTTTTTATTGCTGACAATGGCAGACGAGCAAACAGCCCACGTGGTGGTAAGTGGTAACTGTCGCTCATGGAAGACTCAGTCTTTAGCATTGCTCCTGGGACTCTGCGAAGCCGCTGCCTACCGTGAAGGGAGTGTGATAGGTAAAAGGATTGAGGGCGGTGAGGAAAAAGGTAAGGAGGGAAATTGGGCCTAAAATTAGGTACGGAAATCGTTCATTGTTTTTGTTGCCAGTAGAGGTAGCCAAGCAAATGACACACCTCAGAGATAAGCGAGATTAGGCGCTATGGTCGCGGGACCATGACCACAGATTACATACTATGACACAAATATATAAAGAACTTATGTTATGTGTAGTGTTTAAGCCTAGGAGTATACACACTCGTAAAGCCATCGTTTGGTCTTATTCCTTTACTTTATAATCAGCGTAATTAAAAATTTTGTTAAGTATATTATGTGTTTATCACAAAGTTCATTCACATCTAAAAGAGGCCCGACATCGGATTATACATCATTTTAAGCATTCCTTACATAATGTATGAATAAATCACGTGGCAATCGTGACAACACGAGAATTTATTTTGTGTAAATATACAAATACCTAATATATAATACTATTTGCCAATGACCCGTTACATATGTAAATTAGACGTAAATTACCAAACACGTGTGACTTTCCATTAGTTTATTGCAATGTGTAATAAGTATACGAGTAATTATACATACCTAAGTTGATGAAATTTATAAGAAGTGTGCTTGACTGTTTTTTAGCTGTTCTTAAATGTATGCTATGATTACTAGCATTGGATATACAGAGAATGTACCTATGTCTTACAAACTTATTGATTTAAAATTCTGTATTTTTTATATTTGTTTACTATTTAAAATATTTACTTAAGTACCAAACAAATATGAAATTGCTCACATAGTTACATGCAGGGAAAAGCCTCGTCTTAAACAAAGACATGAGCATTGATCGTTACTTTTGCTCTAATTTTATAACACGTAAGAAATCTGTGTAATTTTAATTTCCCATTAAAGTATTGAAGTAGTACGCAAGCGCTTGTAAAAACCGTTGTAATGACTACAATAATGTTATTCTGCCAATTTAATTTTTAAATTATTTTCATGATAACTTAAAAAGCAACATTTTTATTTGTGTTCTACTTGTTAAAAACCTTTAATTATATACCTATATATTATATCTCGAAACAATATTATAAATATTTATTATTATTTATTGTTATGCGACAAAGTAAGCTGAATGAAATCATTCTACAATAAGATACGAAATATTAAACTACTTTATCAGACGTTGACCTTCTACTATACAAGTAATATCCACGTGAAAATGTTTTTGTATGTCGTTATGCGAAAACGAAACTAGAGTAGAAAGGAACTTTCAAATTCATTTAAATTACCTACATATTATTAAGTTACTGATATTGACATTAATTTGTAATTAATGACTAACTGATGTACCAGCGAAAAAAATTAGATCAAATTTACTTTTACGCTATTATTTTAATTAAATATTTCTCATTTTTCTGCTGAGACGTACTTTATGTACGAAAAAAAATGTCTTCCAAACATTATATTGAAGTCATTTCGATTAGCTTTAGTTTAGAATTACCCTAAAGCAATTTTGACCAATTAATTAAAAACATTCTTTGGTCGATTTCAAAGCAAATTTAAATGTGTGATAATGAGAGCATTTCTGTTGGCTGACACGCCTATCAGCTCTCAGGTTTTCAGTATCTCAAAGCTAACATATACGGCAACTATCGAGCAAAACAAACACATCTTTAAATTATCAAGATAGCTATAAATTATCTTTTGTTTATGTATACAGACACAAAAAGTGCCGAAGGTAACACGTGATTACGTTACCCAGCTGTTTAAGGCTGCGTAGTAATAATATAACCTTGGCCTTAACTTGACTCTGTTGAATGGAAGATTCCTTTCAGTGGATAAGCTACTCTGAAGAATGAATTATTTAATAGAAACCTACACGACCAATCACACATACGATTAAGCGCTTACGTAATCGTTTGCGACAATATTCAAATTGCATGTTATACTTATACATATTTACAGTTAGTGTCAGCAGCTATAATGCATTAAAGTGTACATTTATATTAAATTTAAACTAGTGACACGCTCCGGCTTCGCACGTAGGTAGGTACTAATGTTTTACGACTTATTACAGTCTTTAAAATTCTCGGCTTTTCTTTAATATGCATGAGAATCTTTTGGAAGAAGTTCTCTGAACCATAGTAAAAACTTCTTGGTTTTGCTTGGCATTATAATATTCAAAAATTATATTTTTTTATTATATGGTAACTAGCTAGTTTTGCAAATCATTCTTCATTCGTACAAATAAAGCTAGCTCAATCAAGTGATACTATCTATCGATAGGGTCATGATATTGAGATAATATTTAATGTTAGTTATTTACCTTGCAAATAATTATGTTTCAAATATCCCTGGTAAAGAAATAAAAGTAGCAATAAAAATCTCGTTTGAATATCATGAGGCCAATGTTTTGATACTTAAGTGTGCAAATCATACACTTAGGGATGAGACCATACTATATTACTCGTTAAGGTCCGTTAAGCTTAAAAAATCGTAAAAACAAATAAATAGTAGATTTCAAATCAGAAATTATAAGTCTATTTAATTACAAAATTCGATTAGAACCCGAAAAAACTATACCTAATAAGCGACTGTTTTGAGCCGTATACATCATAACACGTAGTAATCTTAGTGGTCTAACCGGTTTATAAAGTGATTAGGTTGAACAGCTCTCCAAATCATTTGTTAAGGCATGGAGGAACTTACAACCAATCAAAAAAAATATCGGGCTGTCTTAATAACTAGCCGAGTATAGTAAGAAGTTTGAGTATCAAAAAAGTCTGAAGTTGCAAATAAATCCGCCTTTAGCAAGCGTGGCGATCAATGTTTATACCTTCTCTGTATAAGAAGAGGTATTTGCCTTGCAGTGGGACCGGATAGCATATTGCCAGAGTCGAGGCTGTATTGTGACTTAAAAGAGAAGAGCGAGAAAGAAAGAAAGCGTCCTCTTTGCGCCGCAATGCAGCCTCGACTCTAACAGCGTGCTATACGCTGCTAGAGTCGAGAGTACTATAACTTCTGTGTTTACGCTTAACAAGCTTGGTATTATTACCATAATATTGATACTACAATTACCGCTACATATTTAACAGCTTAACTATATACATACTTTTCTTGTGGTGAAGACATGATCCGTGAAGGCGGCACATGCTCGCCGTTTGCCCCATGCGGGCGCTAGCTCGCTCTAGTCTCCATCCGCGCCACCATACGGCGCCACCACTCCTCTACATCTCGATTATGTTTCACACTTCATTTATGTACACATCACTTATTTGCACTTTTTGCTACACATGGTCCATACACAATGACACCGGTTGATTTACAATACTTAATGTTTTAAATTCAGAAGTATAAACAAATTATTTGCTATATTGTAGTTAGGTAACCAGTGTCTATACTATTTTTATAAACCTGAACAATTTGTTTATTTTTTTATCGCGATTTGAATAACTCTTCTTGCGTTTGATAGCCCAGTTTTTGAGGAAGGTAGTACGGTAGTAGATCCACGCTGGTTTCAGCATGAATGGGCCGGATCGTCCAGGAAAGTACTACCCTCTCATAGAAGATCGACGTAAGAGTAGTAGTATTCGTACTACTGCATTTCGTTCGGTGAGTGAGAGCATTAAAGGAACAATTTCCCCCTTTTATTTCCTCACCTCTATCATTCCCTTCCCCTAATCCTATTCCCAGCCGCCATAGTAGAGGCCACCATACCAGCATAAGACGATGGCTTTTGGTATGGTGGCCACCACTTCTGGATTCACTGACTGCTTACCATCAGTCGGAGTGGAGTCACTTTGGTAGGCTAATATAAAAATAAGGTTATAGGCTATATAACGTCACGCTACTGACAATGGGAGCAGAGCAGTAACTAAAGATGTAACTTAGCGCGGATGAAACCGCGTCGCGGAAAGCTAGGTCGATAATAAATAAAAATACGTGTCAAAAATCAAAAACATTAAATTTCTAATACTAATTTATTTTTGCTGATCGATGATTGAACTAAAATCTTTAATGATACATCATACAATATCAGTGACTAAACACCGTGACGGACGTCAATGTACTAATATCCAGTTAATTTATTCACTGCGAATGGAATCAATTAGACAACTGGCTTCACTGGCCATATTCATTAACCAATATTATGGTAGGTTATTCCAAGAATTTTAAATCAGGTTGAAGATTTTGTAAAAAAACTTATAACAAAAACTGAATGTTTTAGACAGGTTGTTCCAGTTGGGACATAAAAACGAACAATCTAAAGTAATGGCGTCGTAATGCAGTTCCGTCATTCAAGAAATGTTTAACTAAAATAAAATTATGCACGTGCTGTTTGGTGTACATGTATTCATACAAAGAGTCGCAAGACAACAGAAGCATCAGTTATGCAGATTTTAATCTGCTTAAAAGCGGTAGCGAGAGTCGAATCAACGTACAGTCTTTAATTTTAAATGTTACTTAGGTTGCGAGCTAAATGTCCATTAAACCGCTATTCACTTCATTCAGGGACATTTTAAACTCAAACAATTTGTTGCAGATTGAACTTGGCTTTTCTAGAATTACTGTATTTATATTCTTGTAAATAAAAAGAACTCTCTTCTTCTCTTCTTTGAACACTAAAATTGTATGTAAGTATATGAAAAAAAATAGACGCAAAAGTCGTGACAAACAAAAAAATTTTCGTATACATGTAATGTAATAATAAGATTTTATTTATCTAAAAGCAAAAGACAAAACAAAACAACAGTTGTCATTGATTAATCGTCGGTACACGCTTCGAATGGAATGTCATTCATGAATGAAGGTGGTAGTAGTAAATCATTGTCGTTCGATGCTGCCCCCGCATCCCACCTACTGTAAATACACGAACCGCTTCAACGACAGGACTACAGTACCATACACACACAACCACATGTGTAACACATGAATAGGTATAATTCTCAAAAGATAGTCTCAAAGGAATTTACGCACACACAACATTTTGTAGAAAAATTAATCTAGTACTTACTTAACCTTATAAATCAAACATTTATTCTTTTGTGAGTTCGAGTTACAGAAAGAATGGCGCTAGTTTAGTCAGCCAATGCTTTGTATCAGTTTTTTTATGAAACGATTGAGCGTTCTGACCTTTGCAAGTCAAACATCAATGATACTTTAAATATCATTTGTCATGCATGAATCATGATAATGGAGAAATGGTTCGGTATGTTTTGAGTATCAGATGTGGTGCAGTAGAGAACAGGCCTATGCGTCGTTTAATGCATGCAGAATTAATAGTCTAAACCGGAGATATGCTGACAGTATACCTGCTATGCTGTAATAATGAATCATCATCTCCGGTATTATAATGCCTATTACAATTATGCAGAATAGAAAATAAACAATTTTTAATAAGAGATAAAATAATAGATACTTTGATGTTCTCGGTGTCGCTTTTCACGATGACTAGCTCTTCGTCTTTATTCGCAAGTTCATTATCTGTAATTTGTCTTATCTAACATAAGACACATTACAGAATTGAAGCGGAGAATGGAAATTTCTCAACAATTACTTCAAGTCATTGTCTACATCTCAGGTACCTAAATTTAGATGGGTCACTATACGCCAACCAGGAGCAAATCTTCGCATTTGGAAAATATCAACCTTATTTTACAAATGCTAAGCAGCTATGGTCTTTACCAGCGCATGTGTATCGCGTTATTAAAATTATCTCAGTGGTAATGGTTAGTGTACTTAAGGGCGTTCCGTCACATATGACCTTGAGCGTTTCGCTTCCTCACCACCCCGCGCCTCACCCGAAAAAAACATTGCGTGCGAGTCCGCCCTCTAGCGTCAAGTAGCAGTAGCACAACTATAAGACAATGACCTTACTTGTCCGAAACCGCAGAGCTAAAATCTGATAGACGCGAAAATAATGAATTATTTTTTTAGTATCTTTTATTATTTCGTTTAGTAAGTATGTATATTTTTTAGTATATATTATTTATATATTTATTATTTATATAGTAGCGAAAGCAAAGATGAGTGTTTAGAATCATGACGTTTGTTAAATATGTAGTAGAAATAAAAATAACTACTGTGGGTTAAACCAATAAACTCAAAATCCAGCTCTACCGTGGTATAACTAAAATGCCGTTAACTGCCAAAGTCGAGTTTTGAGTAAACACTCAAAAAACGCGGCAAAAATTGAAACCGTTGTCACTTACAAATGACAACAATTATTTGAGATTTAAAGGTACCAAGATATAGATCAAATGAAATACTTTCAATTTATTCTCCTGTCAGTTTGTAAATATAATTAAATTTTATAATAAAACGTTTTTTTGCGTTTTAGTATACCATTGGTGTTACAAAAATCTAATTGATCAGCGGCTAAAATGGCACTACGCTTAGCGTAACGGCATTTTAGTGTCTCTATTTCATAAAAAATATTGTTTGTTAAAAACCTAAAAAACAAAAGAACTTAATTGTAACTAAAATGTCGGTATAGCACATAATGTCAATTTAGCTTATCATTAATACTTGTGGAACTACCTCATGTTAAACGTGGTTAACGTCCGTTCACTGCTTTTAAGTCTGGTAGTCTATAAATGTGTTTAAATAAGAGTACAAAACTTGATTCATTGTTACGCTTAAACGCGGTTAAACTTAAAACCTTATAGTTTAACGGCATTTTAACGCAACAGAATTATAAAGTATTAGATCATTATCGATCAAACTGAAGTTAAAAGTTATTAAAATACACTCATTTTTTAAACTTACAACTAACACAAAACTTCCCTTAAAACAAGATTATAGGTATCGCATCAATTATTATAAATTTAAAACATGGTTTTTATAAAATTTAAATTGACTTACAAACCACTTTATAATAAAAACAAATGTAGATACTAATAATAAAAATCACAAGTAAGTTTAACTTACACTTTAAACTAATAAGCATAAAAAAACAATTGGACCTACTTATGCAAAAAGGAACCAATCCACACATATGCCAAAATTGAGATAATTAAACAAAAAGCATAAAATGCACCTTATAACTATAATATAATAATAATATTCTACCACATTCACACAGAGCCATCTTAGCCCCAAATTAAGCAATTATATTTGCTTGTGTTATGGGTACTAAACAACTGATATACTACTTATATACTTTTTTTTTTGTAAATACATACATATTATAGACTAGCTATTGCCCGCGACTTCGTTCGCGTGAAAATTCAGATGGGTGCCAGATTTTACGGCAACCGTACATTGTATCAGTAATAAATATCAGTATTATCCATCTCTATGGCGAATCTCATTTAAACCCGCTACCGCTAAAACTGATGAACCACTTTCACACAAACTTCGACTCTTATTTGCTCACTTAATAAGGGTAGTTTCTGAATATTAAAAAAAGAGTATTTTCTAGTAATTTGGTAATCCTACTATAAAAAACTATAGAAGTTTCATACAAACTTTGTCACCCCTTTATACACCCATAGAGGATGGATTTTGCAAAATCCCGTCTAAGTGAGCACCTATATCCTAATAGGAACGATCATGCAAAGTCTGAGATTCCTAGCACTTGTTGTTTCTGAGATTTCGTGATGAGTGAGTGAGTGACCTTTTGCTTTTATGTATATAGATAGCTTTTGCCCGCGGCTTCGCTCGCGTGAATATTGATTTTTCCAATAGACATTTTTATATTGTTTCACTCACTTTCCTCTCACATTCCCCTCACTTTCTCTTCACTTCTCCCTTGCTTCTCCCTGGCTTTCCTTTGACTCCTCTTGACTTCTCCCTGACTTTTCGTACTTTTGTAGCAATATGCAAATTGAGGCAGCCTGTAAAGCACGCATTTTACTTTTTATTTTTTCTTTGCAACATAGAAAGCTGTAAGTATTTAATTACCTATACATAGAGTTAAGTGTATTGCCTGTGTCACTTTGCATGCTACTTGAAACTGTAACTTACAAAAATTGTAATAACCTGGCGATTAAAATGAGTGGCTTGAGTTTCTTGCCAGTTCTTCTCATGGCTCTACTTTGTCAGCGAACTGGTTGTAGGTTAATTTGCTGACATTTTGTAAACTTTGACGTTCATAAGTGTTAATTTAATTAACCTATATGAATTAACATATTTTCATTTTCCTTATTTATTTTCGGTTCAACTGGATATCACAAATATAACTTCAGTAAATCGTTCTGTATATTGTATAGCTAGCAAAAATTTTACGGAAGTAGATCTTTTAGAATAAGCGGGACGGTTTGGCTGGAGATGTACATAACGACGTAAAGTGTAAGTTTTGTCTGAAAGTCAGTGGTCCGAAGGCATAGTTACCTCCTCGGTCCTCTTTATTTCCTTTTTCTCCCACAGTATCTTTACTCTGTATGGCCACCACTGCACTGAATTTGAAACAGCACCATTCACCAGCAAAACTGAATTCAAATGACGGAGCTGATAAGGATTTTCAGTTACACATGCTTTAAACAAAGCGTCATCATTCCTATGTGTATATCATTATTTCTATAGAAATTGATATTTTTCAATGTACCCTATCAAAATTCAAGGATGTTGCACAAAAATGTATAGTATTGGATAACTAGATATATTTATTTAGTAATTAGTGTTTTTAATTTTAGGTTTTTTATGATATCGTATTGGGTTTTTATCTGTAATGATATTGTAAATACTTTTTCAATAAATAAATAAATGTTGATTATCTTCTAGTAAGTGCCCGTACGTAAGGTACACAATATCATGTACCCTTAGCAAAATAAGTAACACGAACAATTGCCAAAGTAGACGCATTGTACCCACTGTTTGAGTGATTTGGATGTACCGTGAAAATTACCTCGCTAGAGATTCATTATAAGTATAGATTACTTCAATATGTATGTGTGTATGTACGTACATATTGTAGTATTGTAAATGTATAATATAATGCAAAATCGGTAAAGTAGAACTAATGTAATATTATCGCTAAGTAACGGATCCATGCGGACGACGTCACGGGGTAGTTTTACAGTACATACACTTATAATATAATATAATAAAGATACATACATACATACATACATACATAGAGTGCTAAACCATAATTCTTTTGCCTTTACCTAGTTAGGTAAAGACTGTACAAAAAAGAGTAGAACTCTTTATACTGTGCCACCGTGCCGGGTCTATTACTTTCTACATACACCTATTACTCGAAAAATACGGTATTAGTTTTGTTATGTCCAGTAGGCACTCAACAATATATTATTTAATTTTAGGATTAAAAATTCATATAGTACGATAATAAAGGAACAGAGAGTAGGATTTTTAATTTACCTAATTGTGATAATTTCACAGTCTTCAAATATTTTAGTTTGGTTAGAGACTAAGACGTTTTGTAAAGCCTTTTTTCTTCCTTTCTTGCAATCAAATAAATAAATCAAAATAAGATGCATTGAAAGTAGAAGGGTAGGTATTTACTTTAGCCTAGTATCTTATCAGCTTATCACTGATTTTATCAGCTCATGAAAAAAAATCTAACGAGGTAAATACTTGAATATTTTATCGGTATTACTTACCGATAGAATATTCAAGTACACACCGTATGTATATATAGAATGTATAGGTATTTATGCTCGTGCAAGATAACGTAGATAGTTAGGTAGCTAACAGCAGCGTGTATGGTTGTTTTGTGTAGGTACCTAACTAGGTCGCAAACCGACGCATGTCACGTATAATCATTGTAATTTGAGTTCTATGCTAGTTGTACGACCGACGCCGACGTTCGTGTTCCGACCGAAGCACCTCGTACCTACGCCGGCGTCGCCGTCGTCGCGTCGCGTCGGTCGGAATCGGAAAGCGCCCTTGCCACATGAGTAAATATCCAAGTTAGATATTTTACTCATGTGCCCACCTACCACACACCTAGTTCGAAATGATAGTAGACATAGACAATATTGTAGCAAGCTCATATTCATACCCCTAGGGTATATAACAGCAGGAATTTACTGATTCTTGAGGCCTGGTGTTGCCTTGATCTTATCACGAGCGACAATAGGCTCACCACCTGCTACCTAGTTTACGTGGAACTAAACATAATTAAAGGATATCCTAGGTAAGTATCTCAAAGAAGGTATTTTACTAAAAATATGAAGGTAGGTATATACCTACTTACAGGATATTCTATTATTGAATCCTTTGCATTTGTATTTGTTTCAGTCGTGAAATTTTAGTCATTTTGATGAAAAATAATAATAAATGTAGGTAAATACCTACGTATTTAATACACTAAAAAAATCTAAATAGGTAACTAATCTAATTTATTTGCAACACTAAATCTATCCACACAATATTTTTTTTGATATTATTTATTTGCAATTATTGAATTACGTAAATAATTTTTAAAAAAACCGCATACGTCCGTCCGTCAGAAGGGCTTGCGCCGCTCTGCCGTTCTGCCTCCCGTCGCCCGCGCAGAGCCCCTGCGACGCTGATTCAGCCAAATTATCAATAACTATTGAAACATTATCCTAATAAATGAAATAAACCTACAGAGTTGACATTTGGTTTATTCCGGTTGATTCAATATAACTTTTATATTTATAACTATAGTAATTACAAAGTAATATTTCGAAATAAGTGAAATCACGTTGTTTTAATATCGTTGGTATAAGTTATATAATCAATTATTGTAAATAATTCTTCTACTATTCTAAAGTTCATGAATCAAAGTATATTGTTGGCAAAAAAAAAAAGAATAAATAGCATTAGAATCTACTCAATTATCGAGATGAAAGTAGCGGATTTCGTCGAAATTTCGTCGGAACCACCTTAACAATAAGACGGTTTCATAGTCATGGATTCAGATTTTTTTTTCGCGTCATAGTATTTAATGTACTTATACTTTACTTAAAGATTGGCACATTATTACTCATTTATAAAATATCGGTGTCTTGATATGGCAAATCATAAAAATGTTCGTGCGAAATATTTAATATGTTCATGCATGACAGAAGATATATACGTCATAAAACATATTTCTTGAATTTCATTGAATAATTGGTAAGAAAAGGCAAATAAGATTTGATTGCTTGCAGAGTAATTTAGGTAGAGAGACGTCGTCAGATCGATTCCCACGCGAGGCAAAAACTTTGCGATTCCGACATATTACTTCATGTATGTTATAAAATGTCCTGAAATGCAACGCCATCTTGTTACATAGCACGAGATTAGTCTTAATTAAATTCATTGCTTAATGAGAAATTGATGGAAAACTAGATTTACCAATTGTCATTGAAGGTTTGATTTTCTGGGGATAATTCCACAAATAAATAGAAACACGTCAACTCCTTTATTGGCTAAATACCAAAACCTAATGACGTAAGAATTGTAGCTAATGGCAAAATAATTTTAGCTTCCGTTCATTCATTTTTATGAATTAATTGATATCTTCGTAGAAACTGTGAACTTTTTAAACAAGGTTAGCAACGAGAACGAGATAATTGAACTAACTTTTTTAACTTTAACTACGTAGGTACGCTTCACTAAACGAATTAGACTTCCAACTTCAAAGTTTTTTTAAAACACAGATTACTCAAGCGATATCAGAGACGTTGAAAAGCTATCGTAATTTGGTATTGCCTAATTTCAGCAAGTTAGTCTAATAAATCTACCAAACTCTGTTACAACGCAAAACCGTTCCATATTCTTTAATTAAAAGAAAAACTCGGGCTTAAAGAATTTTCTGTATACCGCTGACGGCTGTTTGTTATTTTCCTAACATCTCTCTTCGGCATTCGAATTTGAAACCCTGAGCGTATTACAAAGCTATCTGTTAGTTGCAAGCCTTTCATAAATCTTGGCTAATTATGAAAATTTATTTATATCGTAACATTAATTGGTCGGACTTGACTTAAATTGTTATCTGTCTTGATTTATTTGCCAGTGAACCCTACTAAAAAGCCTAGGGATATGTCTCTGAAGTAAAAACAATATACACATGTCAGAATTTTAATAGAGTTTCAGTATAAAGGCAAAAATTACGTTAATTATTATGCAATGAACATAGATATTATGAAAATATGTTTGAAAAAGACTTCCCTAATTTAACTGTAACAGCAACAGCTAATCGTTCTAATGGTTGCAATCTAAAGTTTAATCAAGTTCTTAATTACTCAACCCTATAACATTAAAAGGTGTATGGCGATAAATTGTTTGTGGCTATTAACTTTGAAGCTTAAAGTTTCTAAATCTAGAGATTTTGTTTGTGTTCTGATATAATAATGATTATTACATTTTGCTCTTGCCTCAAGATATTAACGTTGAGTCCCTTGTATACCAGTAGTTGCTCTTAGTTGCAACAGTTGCCTGTGATGCTATGCATTGTTTTGAATAGAGAATATCAAAAATTATTCGTTTTTGAGGATTACTAATGGTGATTTTAGGCCAATAATTAAAAGTGAAACTACGATATAAATGTTCTTGTCAAGTATTCAGCCTAATTATGCCTGACTGTGATCTGCCTCGGTTTATCTTTAGAATATTTAGAACTAACCTTTGAAATGTTTAGTGCTTTATTTGTTAGTTCAGGTTTCCTTAATAAGGTTAGTTAGTACAAATAAAACGTTGGCATCGTATCTGGAACGCAGCACAGAAACTCTAAGCTGTATCATTGACTTAGTAAAAGAAGTAAATTCTATTACAAATTTAAACATCAGGTTTGTTAAGACTTTTCTACGTGGTATTCTAGAAATCGGGGAAAGGTAGGCCAAATTGAACGACCTAATTGTGTTGTTGTGTGCCGACGGCTAGTAGATGTTTAGAACTTATTGAGCGCATAGTCTATTCATTAGATAACTTAAATGTAAAAGTTTTCGTCTTGCCTTGTCTTACTTCGAATGTTTTCAATTCGTCCATCCAAATATTTGTGTGAATCACAAACATTTGTAACAAGATTGAGTGCATTTCATGTCAGAGAATTGAATGGGAATAAGTTAGGCCTACAATAAACTGTAATGTCCAACAGTCCTTCGGCTGAAATGCTGATGATGATGAATCCTAATTCTGCCTTTTTCATAAACGGTAATTTTAAGCTGAAGCTGATTCCTTTATACTTGTTAATAAAAATAAAACAATGATTGAAATGTCGATGTCCTATTATGTTCCGTAAATTTGTAAGGCAATTTTAATAATAATAATAATCTTTATTCATCATCACAAACATTGTAGTACAAGTAAATTTACAAAATAAATACAGTGCACTAAAACTACAATAACAGTGGTGTGACATGCTGTATTCCTAGCTAGGTTATTCAATAACCTTTTCAATAAATTTTAAGTTTGTTATCTACTCGTCTTCATCATTTTATCAGATCAACCAAACTCTCTGAATGAAAGTAATGAAAGTCAATAATATTGGTTTGTAAAAATCAGATTAGAATTATGATTACCCATAAGTGCGTGGGCCAGAGTCTAAAGTGCACTTACCGATGTCTGCGTGACTGTAAGACAATTGCAATTAATGACTTATTTAGAGGTTACGAGTCATGCTCATTACAACCTACGGGTCATGTGTATTCTATTGAAAATAACATTTCTAGGAGAACAAAAACAATGCTATGATTGTAAATAAAATTTATTCAAAGGTAATGATATGGGTGTAATCACTGCATATTAATATAGAATACGCATTTATTTACTTTAATTTTTTTTTGTAACAGGTAGTTGTCATCATGGAACAGTCCATCTCGATTATTTTTATTTGTAAATTAACTTCAGTTCGCAGCACATCCCTTGTATGATACGTTGATAAATAATAACCAATGCCATTAGGAAATAATGTAATATTCGAATAGTACAATTTTTCAAATCGAACTGATGCTATCCGAGATCAACTTTATAACATAAATACAGTAATCGCAATTCAAAAAAATAAATTCAATGATATTCATCCAGTTCTTTGAGTTTTTATTTAATTTCTTGCTTTTCGTTGTCTCTGTTGACTGGAAGTCCCATCAAGCCTAAAATGGTTTAATATATGACAGACTAATTCACTCAAACTACGTTTTACCGTAAAATGGTTAGTGGACGTATTGATCGGTGCATGGCTGCGAGCATGTAATAAAGTTTAGCGAGGCATCACTATCGACAAATTAGTTAACGATTATATTGGATGGGTGAACTTGGTTTATCTTAATAGTAATCTTAATAGGCAGTACAGGTTACCTAAGCAAAGTTCAGGTGATACTACTTGTGGAACTTGGGTTCAATTCTGATATATTCGAAACTTCGGCGTTTTGAAAAGTTTAATCTAGTATAATCTAACAATCATATCGTATAGGTGTAACAATATATAAAAAAAAATTACTAAATTCTTGTATAGGTATTTACGCCAAAGTTTGTATTTCAATCTGCACATATTCATTTAACAATTCGACTCAAAATATTCGAACCAAACTTGTCCGAATACTCTATGAAAATCATGCATAATTCAGAAATCGGATTCGAAGCCAGATTCTTATGCATGAGCTGATTGTACATACCGAGCGTGCAGTTTTGTGTTCGGCAATATCTTCAGATTTTATTGCAAAGTAATCTTTGATGCAGTATCTACCAAAATATTTTAAAGCGTTTTTGAATTGTGTAGGCACTCAATAGGTCTCAAAAAGTTTAATATAATGAATCCAAATTTCTTAAAAATAAATAACTTTGACTTTCACTTTAAGCAAAATGCAACTTTACTTATATACAAATTAGTGAGTAGTATATCGTGAGAAATAGTTGTTCGTGTTCAATATAGCTTAGGGACCTCAAATTGCAATAAATTGAAAGTAGTCAGCTACTTTCATTCGAACTTACTAATCGAACAATAAAATGATTTATTGATTGGTAGCATGTTTGCACCGGGTCTTCATTTAGCGTGTATAAAGGTTAACATACGTATTGCTCTTTAATTGAAAATATTGTTTTGTTTGTTGTGACAATGTTTTAAATGATTTATCAAAATACCATTACTCATCAATGCTAATGAGAAATCGATCTTAATCGAGTTCAACTAAAATTTTATCGATGAATTAAATTTTTAAGCTCGTGGACTGTTGTACATTTTGATTGAGCGACTAACGAAATGACAAACGAACTTAGAATAAACCTATAATCTATACGTTAATACTGGCAATTTTGTTCTGTATGACATTGCTACGCAAATTTGAAGCCCATCCTAATAACATTTGGAATTTATCAAGGTAACTCAAATATTGGACTTTGAATATTTTGCCAAAGTGGTAGACAAGAAATGAAGCAATACAACCTTGTTGTATTATGTGCATGAACCTATGTCCTGCAAGTACTGATGTTACAACTCAAACGAATTGTTAGGGGAAAAATCCAAACCCAACTCCGGAGAATGCAATAGGTACTGTGTTTAATACCTAAGTATATAGAGCACTAGGAGTTCGTAAACAGATACCTACGTGCCTTAAAAACATATTCTAAAGACGATGAATCATATACTATTCACAAATGTCGAATAAAAACTACTGTAATTACTGACTCGGTTACTAAGCTCTACTTATTTTAAAGTACGAATTTTAACGTATAGTAGCGTAGTAGAATGTTAATAATGTAATATATTAATATGTTAATAAATGCATGGCCGAGAAATATAAAAGCAGATATCACACCTACTAGTCACGAGTTTGATATAGATAGTGGAGATAGAAATATTATAGGAAACACTAGTATTTCTTACGGCTTGAAATATGCAATGCACCTCAAGACTACAAGGTAACGCAATCTTAGAGGTCAAAGCAGAATACTAAGCTGCCATAATGTATTCATCCTGGAAAAGTACGGGTATCATCGACCCAGACACGTACCGAATGTTTTGTCGAAAATTATTATACCACCTTACCGTCTAGTGATATTGTTCAAATTGCTTTTTCTCACGGCCAGTACAATTGTTATTTGTAAATATTTTTTACGTCTATGCTATTAACTTTAGACACGTGAAGTATCTGTCAAGTACGGAGGCATATAAACAAGAGTTATTGATCAGCGACGGTTAGTTGTTCTTTTAAAAAGGAGAGATTAGCTCACCTAGAGTAGACCATGATGGCCATCAAGGTCATTGGTCTGCAGTACTTTTTTAATATAGCTACGTGACTTTTTTATATAAATCTTCAACGACCTACCACATAGATACTGTATAATACACATGGGAAAAGGTCTAATAATTTATCTCAATAATACTTTTGCACGCACAAAGCGGGAATGAAGGCACAATTTTTTTTAAATACGTAGTACATATGTACTAAATTATTAAAATACAAAAAGCCCGTCTGCCTAAAACAAACTAAGCATAAAGAAAACATTGAAATATGATGTACCCTATGTCACTTCCACAATTAATATGAATCTAATGAGAATGACACCTCATATGAAAATCCATCAAGCCATTTAGGCTGTAGAGCGTGCCAAGGAAATAGACGTACATACATAATTACATACGCGCGAAAAACATTACCCTCCTTGACTTCGGCAGTATAGCAAAAAAAAACTAAATACTAAACTAGTATAGCCCATTTTATTTTCCACTTTGCATTAGCGTTTATTGCTCGAAGTTTGAAAAAGTTACAGTTTCACAAAACAAAATATTTTCGCAATACAAAACAATGTGAGCATTTATATTTGTACTTCTTTTAGACAATAAGCCACCTGTTATTAAGTGGTAACCTTGAACTTTTTGGACTTCTGCAGTGCCAGGGCTCAGCGAGGCCGCTGTCTACCGTGAAATAAACATTACCCTTTAGGTACAAACCCTAAAAATCTATAACAATCACCCATAGTCGTTCTTATGAACTTCAAAATAAGGCATGAAATAATATATATCATCCACATTAAAAGCGATTTATTTATGCAAGTTGTTATTTAGTTAATATATGAAAATATGCGTAACATGAAAAAACACGTTCCACGCGCCTCAGTGGTATTCATAATTATAATTATTTTATGTAAGTACGGAAAAAGAAGTCTCCAGGATGCAATTCAACGCTTTGCAGTGCAGGATATTATAATTCATATTATAGTCTTACGTACCTTTTGACGTCGGCGTCCGAAGCTTTACAAATTCCAAAGATGTTTGCCAGAAACAAAGAAGATCGTAATAAAACACATTGTCACAGAAAATAACGACGAATATTGTTTCAAAACTGAAGTGACGAAACCAATAAGATTCGAATTACGTGTTATGATTTGGTGTATGAATTAATCAAGCGATCTATTTCACACCCAAATTCGGGAGAAAAGAAAATAGGACATTTGTGATACACGCAACACAGTATCTCCTACCAACTTATAAAAGTTAAATAGTAACGAAATAAAGAACAAAATGAAATAGGTAAATCAAAATAATGAAATCATACCTAGGTATACTTGAATCGATGCACTTAAAAATTTTAAGATAGCCTTTAGTCTAATGATTATTAACTGAAAATAAATAATATTAACTGAGGCAGAAATCAACTATACAAGGTTCCATATAAAAGTGACCGAAGTATCTATTCCTCCGAAAACACTAACTGAGCTACGAAGAACTAAAAAAAAATGTTTTTATCGGTTTTTTGGTTACTATTCTGCTCCCGTCGCCGTCGTCAATAGCCTGATGTTACATAGCCTATATAGAACCTTCCTCAAGAACTGGGCTATAAAACACGAAGAGACTTATTCAAATCCGACTGGTAGTTCCAGAGATTACCGCGTTCAAACAAACATACAAGAACCTTCCTCAAGAACTGGGCTATCAAACGCAAAGAGACTTATTCAAATGCGGCTGGCAGTGCCAGAGATTACCGCGTTCAAACAAACATACAAACAAACTCTACCGCTTTATATAATAGTATAGATTACTCACTAAACTTCTAAAAAAACTAAAAAGGCGGTAAATACAAAGATATAAACGTCATAATCATCTTGATAAACTAATTACAAAATTTTTATTTTAATGACATTAACCGAGTACTTCTCCAACCAAACATAAATCTGCCATTTTAACATCAAGAATCGCAGAACGAATATGAACATTAAACACGATGCGATTACTTGAATGAAATAAATTTAGCTCATTAATAATAAATAACAATAGGATTTATTTCTCAAAGAGCACTTAAGAAATAGTGAATTCTCTGAATTTTATGTGTAAGAAATACAAAGTGACGGCAAATTGCGTTCTGTAGCAAATCCCTGAAGATACCACTCTTGGCGCCGAGAGCAATAAATTTTGCAAGCGAAAACATTAAAATCTCGTTAAAATGCTTTCTAGTATTGGCAATGGCACAAGTAGTTACAGTAGATATGGCCATATAAGTCAGTGAATATTCGAGAAACATAAATTTAAAAGAAGATTTTTTGTTACGACTTTAATCTACAAAGAGTGTATCACTAACAGCATTAAAGAACCAATAATTACCAAATGACCAAAACTTGCAAGATAACGAAGTGATCATCGAAGTTTTGGATACGTTTGATAAAACCGAAACAGTCGTGATTTTCAGTGAACGCACAAATTGATGTGATGTCTCTAATTCGTACTAACATTAGAACTTGGCTAGGAAGCAACAAGTGAATACTTGTATTTAATTCGTCAACAAGTTAACAAAACAAATATCTTAAAATAAAGTAATGTCGATAAACAATTTTTAGTTAAAAATAATTAAAACTAGGAAATAACTGTAAAAACGACACTAAATTCTCTATCTATTATAATCCGGTTTGCTAATAAAATTAGTAAAATAAGAAATATATGAGACAGACGCAACAAACCAAAAAAATATAACTTACTTTTAAAAACCATCTTCCAGACACAATGTATGAATAAACACTAACAAAATTCTAGTAGCGGTCCGTGGCCAAGTTTTTTGAAGGTTAAACCAATATGAGTTATAATAATGTCCAGTGGGATTCCGATCATACATGAAAGGGTACTCCATAATGAAAAGTTAATTAGAGAACATAGACGTATTTACCATGTCATGACGTCAATACTGTAATTGACTTGGGAGTAATATTACGCGATCACAATTATACCAGACGAAACTTTACGAATGCTCATTTTAATTAGTTTTACAATAAATATCTATAGGTAATAAGATTAATAGATATAATTCAATATCATTACGTTACGATACTTCATAATTAAATGACTCATGTTCGAAGCATGGGTTGACTGTATCCAGTTTTTATTCGCGAGAAGTTGTCCCACAGGTATCTCGGTACTAAGTAATACATCTGCCGACCATGCAGTCAACTTTACAAAGATACTTCAATCTATTACTCTATTCCTTGGCACTGAATTTGTGGTGGCAAATAACGATGTTAATGTCCGAATACAATATGGATACAGAACCATTGTCTCGAATAAAGAAACAAAGAGAGAATTATGAAAATTTCGAGCACTCTCAAATAGATACTTTTCACTTTTATTTGCATCTACTATATTTTCTCTGCATCACCCAAATGTCGGCTGGTAGATAATGCCTTTGGCATTAGGCTTGCCTATGTACAATTGTGCATAAAGTACATAAATGAATAAAAAGTGTACCTGGTACTATTTTGTATGGCATTAGTAAAAAATAGTAAAGTCTAACTAACAGCAACGCACGGAACTTATTTTGCACAAAATTTCACTCTGGCAGCTTTTGTCGATAAAATAAATTGTACTAATTTGTTAAAAAGTATATAGTATTCGTTATCCTAAACGTTACCTCACACAATTAGCATACAAATCATATATATATAATGAATTCCTCTAAAGTAGTTTGAACATGTTAATAATGACAAGTATTTTATATGTTGCCGGGTGGTTACTAGTCCAATCTAGCTTAAATATTTTCTTTATGATACTGTCAGAGTATTTTAAAATGACTGGTAAAGATTCATAAATTCATAAATGAAAATGATTTAATGGTTGATGTTCACTGTCTTCTACGTGAAATGTCTAGACTAATTTTCATATCTCAACTAATAATAAAGTCGAAGAGTTTGTTTGTTTCTATAACGCGCTAATCTCTAAAACTATTTGAATTTATATTTGAATAATACTTTTTGCGTTTGATAGCCCAGATCTTGAGGAAGTTCTTAAAGCTATGTAAAATCACGCTACTGCCGACGGGCAGATCAGTAACCAAGGATGTAACTTAACGCGGGTTATGAGGGAAGCTTTTGGACAATATCTGAAATCAGTCAACTGATTGAATGGTCACAGGAGAATATGGTAGAAAAGTTATCAAACTCAAGACGGACAACAGCGTTCAGCGTTTTGTGATAGGAATCCTAATTCTTCTGCCATTGAAAAACTGCATAAAATGCAAAGTTTCTTAAAGAAATTGCATAAAATGCAAAGTCTTGTTTTGTACATAACTGTAGAAGCAATTATTTTGAGTCTAGAAACGTAATCTTAGATGGTGTATGTGGTATCGTGGCAACGCTAGTTAGTGTATCGGCTGCTCGGGACGCAACGGAATGCCTCACCAAGGTCGAGTACGTTCATCGGCCGCAACGTCCGAGATTTACTACACAAAGTATATAGTAATACATACAATACATATTACACGCTAACTGCCCTATTTGTTTGCTCAAAAATTGCTAGTTAGTTTTTGTAGCTTCTTCTATACTTACCTCGTATATAAATACATAGTATAAAAGCCTGTTGCAACACCGGTAAGCGTTTCTTTTTATGTACTCGATAATCACAAAAACTGCCTAATGAATTTTTAAGCGATTTTTACTGCTATATTGTGCGTTTCTCATGAATGATTTTGATATATAATATATTAACCTATCACCTATAAAAACCAAGTAGCAACGATAATAGTGAACCAAGCCGACGAACCGCAACTTTTTATACCAAAGCGAAGCAAGGGCAGTTTGCTAGTGTTCTATATTAATGAAACACAAGAGTCACCTATACGTATCCTTATATATAAAAGCGAAAGGTCACTCACGACGTAGATGCCCACTAAGACGGAATTTTGGGAAATTCGATCCCTAAGGGGATGAAAAGGGGGGCAAATTTTGTAATGAAAAATTTGTTACCTTGGTCCAATCTACTTCAAAATTTGCATAAACAATTTATAACAAAATTGATCAAAGACGTGTTTCGTATTTTATTGAAATTCATTCTTTAATGGGGTTAGAAAGGGCGAAGAAAGTAATTTTACAGACACTGATAACACATATAGTGGTTTGCCCCTTTGTGGTATGTAAGTACTGGAAGTAATTGTAGCAAAAATACAATTAGCTCTCGCACATACGTTGCTCTCTCAGTAGCAGTAACACAAAATTCATAATTATATTGTCTCTAACAATGTTACGTTCCATCTGTCTCATCAAACTACTATGTTTAGAATTAAGGTATCCATTGTGAAGAGAATCTTATTTACTTATTATTTTTATATTGTCATAAATCACATAAATTACTCAACAAAGGAGTTTGTCATTTTCTTTTATGACTTTCACTTGTTTTATGTCATAGACAATTAAATCGTCATACTTTACTCAGGAAATTGACTAAAGAAAATCGTACTAAATCGTTCAATAACAAACATCTTAAGGCAATTGAATAATAGTTACGTAACTTTTATATTACAATGACACTAATTGCGTCACATACGTTATTTGTTTTACTATTACTTACCTATTCAAGCAATGTCGAATAGAAAACAATAAACCGCTAATCAAATCAAGTATGCATCTGTCATCCACTAATAGCTAATTGTTAACATACTTAGTTTATTTTAATTGTATCCTATACAATTTATTGTAAAAAATAATCTAGTCACGTAAAATGAGATCAATTTACTAAAAGGCGATTAAGCTTAACCAAATTGACCACAGTTTTTGCTGAACAATTCAGCACGTAACAGTGAGTAATAACAACAATTACGCGTTGTAGGTATTTATTGGCTGAACACGCAATCTCAAACACTCTTTTAAATAATAAAAAACGTATAAAAACAACTGCAACTGTGTGTACAAACAGACAACAATAAAGAATGTCATTTGTTTTTACAGTTGTTCGCACCGAACGTACTAGAAGCCCTCAATATTGAAAATTGAATGTAATGCATTTTAGCGTACCCTGATGATACCTTACGTAGTATGTATACACTGGTGTCTGATCATTTCGTAATAATTGTATGTTATGATGAGATGAGACAATAGATATTAAACTTTTTTTCTGTAGCTTAAAATTTTGAGGTGCCTCAAGACACATTATAATTTATCGCAAATTATTTGCTATAGGCAGCCACTATGTTTATTTCTGTTGTGAATTATGGAAGAAGATAAGAAATGAAAACACAATAGAAATAAATGTTTTAAAACAACACATCGTTTTACCGGAATCAAAAATGTATACCTAAAATACAAATTATAATAAATGGTAAAACTCGCTAAATAAATTCATAATTTATTTAAACCAATGGATATTTCATAAAATGCAAATTTATACAACAACAACAAATATACCAGTGAATGAACTTAACCGAATACAATGAATAATAATAAATTATGCTGAGGTCTATGCAATATACTGATATTCTATCGTAGCCTGTCATACTAAGAGTGAACTCCAACAACGAGCAAGAAAGGAAAAAGGGCGCTGAAAGATGACAAGCCATAAATTGATTGCATAAAACTCACGTGCAAATGATCGTTCCCACTTAACGTTGAGAAAACTGTAATCCAAGAGATTGGTATCAATCGAACTTTTCAAACCTTTAATGGCAGATTTTATCCAAGACGAGTCGAAGGAAAACTTTAACACATTTAACGCCAACTTTGAACATTCATCCCGTCTGTGATAAAACCATTATATTTTTTATTACACTTTCAAATTCCGCTTGCAAGCTACACATAATTGTCGACGATCGACAAATTGTATTCTGACGAAAGCAATATCATCGATCTCTAAACTGATATCATTTATCTACGAATAGAAATTATCAAACGCATAGATAAAACCACACTCTACATCAACTCGTTATAGGACGATTTCTGTTCCATTATTGCCTTTGAGATAATTGCCACGCTATTGCAGTCGTTTATTGCCATTTCGATAGTTTTACCATAGGTACCAATTTGAATTCGATGTAGTTAATTAACGAAGCAATTATGGCTATTAAAAAGTATCCATAGCGATTTTGGCCTCATTAGAATAGGTTAGTTTACCTACACCAGCTCAAACGTATAATAACATAAATTAAAAATTTAATAAAATTAACAATAAATACTATACCAAAACATTTTCTAACGAGTGGGCAATTCATCAAGTACTTCCAGGGCGTGTGCGGAGCCGGTTTTTTCTTCTTACAGCCCCTATGTGAGTGAGGATGATTGCACCGCTCAGCGGCCTTGCCGTGTTTCGTGAACATTCCGAGTAAACCCTGACACTTCCATAGACTGTCACATCACTGGTACCACTGGTAATAGCACAAAACACACTGGCTTTAGCCGTCGACAAGCACTCTAACTGCCAATCACTCACTAGCACAGATCACAAAACAAACCACTAAATCAAGGTCATCCGAAGCCATCACCGCCCGAGTGAAAGACTACATGGGCGAGGCCCCGCACAAATGTAACTGAAAAGAAAAAAAAAGAAAAATGTAGTTTTAAACCCCTCCCCTGGGTAAGAAAAATGTTAGGGACATTACATGTTCTCTTATTTGAAATGGGACGGTTACTGAATAGTTCTTTATAGCTGAGCGTTTCATATTGAAGGTATGGGTGTTTTTATTGTAATTATTTATGGTACGAGTAGATGAACAAAAAAGGTTTAAGTTACTAATCAGCGCGTTTTTGTGTCGTTATTATATGAAAGTAGTATATCAATTTTACATCAATGTTCTCAGATCATTACACTGGCCATGATCGCCTAAATATAATCCACCGATATCAAAAAAGCCACCAAAAAAATCGAACGAAACGATTGTTCACAGAATCGAAATCGAGGTTGCACAAGTGGTCTAACGCGACACTCAAATCAAAATCAAAATCAAATCATTTAATCAGTTTAAATAAAAGTACAATTTTTAGTGGCCTAATATTAATACAAAACAGGTATAATAATGGCGGACACTAACTTGTAAATATATGTTTTGACAAAATAAGTAACTGTAAATAATAAATGACTAATTTGTGCGTTTAGAGATATTTCAGATAATATTATGTTACATGGATTTGATTATGTGTTTAGGCGATTTTTCTTTGTTTCCGTTATTAACATCTTGAGGTCACAGATGTCTGAGGCAATTGTCACAAAAACATTATCCACCTACTGTTTTATTTATTACCGTTCTTTGTTTTGCATAAAAATATTTTATTTTTAAACATTAAATTACTTAATTGTACCGTTGTTTCTACTAGTTACCGGCTTATTCAGCGATCGCTTTTACGATCAGCTACAGAAGGTCAAAACGCGTTCGCATACGTACAAACGTTCACAATCATACATAAATCCACACATGTATAATGAGGCACGTATCTAAACAAGGACAACCTTATCGCTCTTCCGTTTACTTTATGAAAGCAACGTGTTATTGAAATAAGACCATATACTTCAATACAAGAACTACTACAATAGATTTCGTTGTTTGTAAATTATGCAATCGCCGGTCATACTCCATATTTTTAGTGATGTTCTCTGATGAACTGATAGATAAATACAAATGAATTTGCAACAATCAAACATCAATTTCATTGAATAAAAACTTTGCTCTACATTAAACAATAATTTAGACAGAATGTTACGTGTATACGTCGTGAAAAGGTGTTTGCAATATATTTTTTTCAAACAATTGTTTTCAAATGTTATTAATTCATTCACAAAGCATTAATTGTGCATGAGCTACATTATGTTTAAGAACATATTATTATCTGTTATGTACATGTTTGTGTATTTTTCTCTTTGTTACTATGCGATACATGTCAACAGTTTACTGTTCGCTTGTTTCATAGAATTACGTGTTATGTTAGCGTAAGGAATTGCAAGGTAGGGGTTCTTAGAAGTTGATACCATTTTAGGGAGATCCACGTCATCTGTCTAAGCCAGGGGAGTTTTTGCCCTAAGTCTAGTTAAGATGAAGTTCTACTTTAACGTAACTTACTTAATAAATAATAAAGAAAGATGATTAGTGGAAAAAGTTTATAGCGCATTATTATCGCAGCAGTGGATCTTCAATTATAAAAAAATATACAATAAATAAGTTTACGAGAGCGCAAATTAAGTTCTCCTTATATGTTTCTAAGGAAAAGTTGAGACCAATTTTACAACATTTAAGAACATAATGGTGAAATTCAAGAAAGCAACGATTTAAAGTTCAAAAGTGAAATGTTACTTGTATAGTTAAAAAATTGCAAAACAAAAGTAGAAGTAAGTTAAAACTGTTTAACATTCAGCTATTAACATTTCTCCCGACATTATCGATTTTTATTCTCCTTAAAACGGCCTCGATAAGGCAACAGTTAGAAGTTCGCTGCGCACATACGAGTACGCGGATGACTCACCGTACACAAACCATATATGGAACTTGACCAAGACCCTTGGGCGTACTTGCAGTGAGAAACGAAGCCGGACTCACTTTATTACTTGATTTAACATTTATTTTCTACCGCAATGTTTATTCTTAATAAGATCATTCGAGAATAACACCCTAGTGTTTATTCGTAAGTAACGGGTGGCGCAAAAGTAAAGACCCTATTTGGTTCAGCTATAACATTTTTTCTAAATTAGAAAACTAGATTTAGATTTTTTTAAATGTATATTTGTGCCATTAAATTTCGTACCATTAGGATTTAAAGATGATGTCTTTTAAATGGTGACCTCCAGAGTTGATACACATTTGAGCCCTATTTATGACATTTTGCATAACTTGCCGTAACACTTCCTGCGATATGTTCGTTATTTCTTGACGAATGTTTTCTTTTAGAGCTGCGAGAGTCTGTGGCTTGTTCACATACACCCGAGATTTCAAAAAACCCCAAAGAAAGAAGTCTGGACTGGTCAGATCGGGTGATCTTGCAGGCCAAGGCAAATCGCCAAAACGAGAGATAACTCGGCCTGGAAAAGCGTCCCTCACTAAGTCCATAGTGTCGCGCGCTGTGTGTGCCGTAGCGCCGTCTTGTTGAAACCAGATGTGCTCCAGCCCCAATTCGTCCAAACTGGGTATCAAAAACTCACGTAACATGGTTCTGTAGCGTTCTCCAGTGACAGTAATCGCATTGCCTCCAGCGTCTTCGAAAAAATAGGGTCCGATCACTCTGTCAACACAGATGCCACACCATACAGTAACTTTTAGTGGGTGTAGAGGTGTTTCTTGAATAATGCGCGGATTATCAGTGCCCCAGAACCGAGTATTCTGCTTATTGACATGCCCTGAGAGATGGAAATGGAAACGCAGGGAGTGTTACGGCAAGTTATGCAAAATGTCATAAATAGGGCTCAAATGTGTATCAACTCTGGAGGTCACCATTTAAAAGACATCATCTTTAAATCCTAATGGTACGAAATTTAATGGCACAAATATACATTTAAAAAAATCTAAATCTAGTTTTCTAATTTAGAAAAAATGTTATAGCTGAACCAAATAGGGTCTTTACTTTTGCGCCACCCGTTATAACTGTATATTATAACGTAATCTCCCAATCTTACCATCAATAACATCTTCGTGTATCAAATAGGAAATAAGCCAATTGACAGTGGCTATCTCATATTCTATTAATTACATAGATTAGCGTGAACTGTGTGACTTCAGATTTTAAAAAAACATCGTAAAAGGGAGGCAGTATATTCCGTTTAGAGCACATTTTTTTACAAAATTCCATGGTTTGAACACCGAAGGTCTCTAGTCATCAGAGGGTAGATTAGTCTGAGATGCTCAATAAGTATAAGTATCAAAGCAGTCAGAAGATAGTGACCGACGTGACTACTAGTTCCGGGTGTGCGGTTATATGTGCTTCTAGGCACGAAGGTTTAAAGCGATGGTCGCTACCTCTACTATTGGCAATAAAAAATCTACTGCATAATGTTACCTTTAACTAATGGGAAGTGTTTGTTAAGGGTACCTATAAAATACTTTTTACGACCAAAGTGAGAAAAACGAAGGCCACTTCAATTGTTTTAATACATTTAAGTAATTTTATTGAAAGTCGAAATAAAATATAATCAAAATTTTATGATAGAATGCTGTCAGTATACCTATTAATCTAATCACATGCATTTCTTATTTTGCAAACAAATTCTAGATTTTTTGTATTCAGTAAAAATATCTCGACCGTTCGTTGAAGTTGATTTGAAAAAGACGACAGATGTTTTGACTGCAATAAGTGTTCCTCGTCAAAGCAAAGCTGACCGTCAAGAGGGAGACATCGAAGGGTGAGAGAAATGGGGTGGTGTTCATTCATCTGAAGCGTGACGTCACGCGCGAGGTCGTGCCCTCGCGTGGTTATCGTCAAGAAAATAAACGACGAAAAAACTCGTTGAACATCGACATAACCTTTAAGTACATTCTTCCATTTCGAATTGAAATTTATATATAAATGTCTGGCAAAGTACTTGATACTTAATATTTTGCGCTTTGTTGGTTCGCTCATACATATCAATATATCGCTTATACATTCATAGGGGACGAAAATATATACAATATATTGCTTCTAGAGCGGAATGAATTACCAAGTAATTTGATATGAATACGTTTCTAAAGTAAAAGTATTTTGAAGTCATTTTGAGGAGTTCTTTTAAAACTATTCAACTGTGTGAAGTATACAACCGTACTAATGCTAACACATTTTTAATGTTCTTTGAATTTGCAGCTGTCGCATGCAGACTACACTCGAAAGTCAGCTGTTTTGCCAAAAGATTATTGTTTTTTTCCAATTCAATTAACAACATACGTACCTATTCAATTAAAGCAAATGATATATTAGTATTTAATGTGTACATATGGTACATCACTGGCAACGAGAGCAGAGCAGTAAGCAAAGACGCGGGTGAAACCGCGCCGCGAAAAGCTAGTAATAAATACAGTTAATCGATTTATAAGACTTCGCGTACCACGTGATAAGAATGCCAAAAGAAAAGAGAGCCATTAGCTCTATTTTTAGTCAAGAGTTGGAGGAGGACTAAAAGATTAGTCCGACGGAAAGATAAAGGAGATGATAAAATATTGCCCACTGAGTACTATTAATTATTCCGTGGTCTCAATAATTGACAAGATATTTTTTAGAGTTATACCCAAAGAACGTAAAAGATCATTGAAAGAAATCTCACATAAGAGGTTTTAAATGAAAAAAAATAAGAACAGAAAGAAAAGGGAATATTAAATTGAAATCTTGTCTAAGAAATAAAGATGAAAAATCAATATGTGATTATTTAAAAAGCTCAAACGTAGTTAGAAGATAGAAAACAGTGGCTTTCTCTATTGATACGAGGTAAGCTTCTAATTAAAGTTAGAAGATTTATCAAAAAACCGAGCAACCGAACATTATAGACAAAAAGGACGGAAACCACGAAACGCTACACTAATAAAAGTTGATAGTTGTGACATACTAGAAGCCAGTTCCAACTATAGATGCACAGTGAGATAAACAGTCTGAACTTAACTGGTTTGCACAGCAATAAAGTAGTGCTATGGCGTTACAAACATTATGTTTTAGTGAGGGCGTATCGATTGCATTAATGAGATGTGGGCGCACGTGGGGTCCGTGTGTAGAATTGTGGATGCGATTGCAAACGGCCCGGTTATCACTTTAAGGACGTTTTATGGGCCCTTTATCATTTAGAAACAATAGTGTTCGATCTTATGTAACGCTTTATGGTCGCATTATACTATACCTATGTGTGACAATATAGTCATAAGTGCTTTGCACTTTTGGTGTGTCAATTTTTTTTGCACGTGACTCATAAAATTGGGTTGGTAAAAATAAACATTGCAATAGGAACACGCGGAGATACCAATGTTATATATTCTTACCATCTTGCAGTCCTCTAGCTGTGTTCATTTGAAATAAAATCGAAGAAAGTTAAATTTAACAGGCGAGAGTGGTATCAGAAACGTTGTAATCCGTGATGCATTGCAGATTTAGCGGTTAAGATAGCTATCATGTTTAGAAAATATCAGCTTAGTGTGTAAAAAATATGTTGTCGGCTACAGCCGTCTTAAAGAAAATAATTCTGTCTATAAAGCCTTTCAATCTGTGAATTTATTCCATTTATCACTTCATAACTTATTCGGAAGTAGGTTTTCATTTCAATAAATTATTTTTTTTTAAATTTTAATTAATTTAAATTCAAATTGAAACCAGATTAGGTACTTACATACATACTCACATAAAATTTTTAACAAAAAAGTTTTTTATAGTTAGTTTTAGCTGCTTAAAATAAGTATACCACAGAGTTGAACAAACTGAATTTCATGAAGTTAAAACTGTTTTCAATCATTTTACTTACTCAAAATAAGGGTAAAACTGCATGTAAGAACAAACAAGGAATAATATATTTTGAGGCAACATAAACTTATAGTGAGTTTTCTCATGTTTGAAACAAAAACTACGTCAAGAAGTAACAAAGAATTACTTAATTTATGTGGTTTGAAAATATTCTGACCCAGATTATCTCATTTTAACCCGAAACTTTCTAAGGAAAAATTGAGTTCCAAGAATCTTTTTTAGGATAATATTTACAATCTTTCTCGGATATTATTTATTCATGTTTTTTATAAAACAGGCACTTAATGCCAAAGACATTTTTGACCTGTTATGTAGAATTGAAACATAGTCGGTGCTTAAAAATTTAAGTCAGTAATCGGACAGCCCTTCTTGAGTTTTATATCTACGAGAATAAAAACAAACTATAAATTTATGAAACATCTTGATATCTCTGCTTATGTGCATGTATATGTGCTTATGTTTTAAAAGGTCTTTTGTGAATGCACACCACGTGAAATATTGCTTCTACATATTATTAAACTCTTTCGTCGCATTCGTGTGATCACGATCGAGATCTCAACACATATGGAGCACAGCTAATACAGGAAGAAACAATAGCTACTCGTTTAGAAACAAACCGTCACGTCACCGTAGAGATAAGTGAGGACTCCTGCCCGATGACGACGCTGACGGAGGCCTGTCGCGATAACCACTAGGTCAAACATCTCATAAACCCATACAGTAAACACACTGTTCGTGTACATGATTTACCTACTCGTGTAGAGTTTAAAACACCGTCTTTCTTACTAGTACATAAATTACTGATAAGTAGAGCAGTTGGTTTCAATATAAATCTTGATCTAAAACAAAATTTGCACTGTGTATTTTGGCAAACTGTTACTATAAAAAGTCAAGCTTTTTAATGCCTTTGAAATTTAAAAGAAAAATAATTTATTTCGTATTTTTTTTTAAGAAATTAATTGTCGCAGTCAGTTTTGTAGTCAGTCAGTAATTTACTTAGTTCATAGTAAATTTTAGTCATGATCTAATTTCCATAATTTTATTTATTTTCGAATAATGATTGTGCATAATCTTTATGCACAATCATTATTCTTAACATTTGAATGCAATTTTGTATAAGACCAAGGACAGAAACTTCGTGTCAACGTGAATTGAATGAAAATATCTATTTGTTACAGTCTTCATTTCTAATCGTACGAGTCCATCACCACTTTAATAAAGGACATTATATTTGTTATATTGATAAAGATCTGCAGATTAACCAGCGAAAAATGAGAAATAATTAGATTTAAAAGAGTACATTTTCCAATGATATTTTTATATCACAGGCAAGGCAAATGGATATTTTTATATCCATTCGTGATAATATAGATGTTTTTGCTGGTTCTGTAAACTCAGTAAGGTGTCAGCTAAAAGATAAGGTTACATAATAAAATAATATTTTACTTCTGTTACTTCTTAAATCTCATCCATCAAAAATTATTTAACAATCTATTTAATATTTACATGATTATTATTAATTAGTGTGTATGTGTCTACCTTAAAAAAAAATGCATGTAAGATTCACATCTAGTATATGTCAATCATAAGTATTATTCAGAAAAATTTTATTTGCATGTGTGATTGAATATCAGTTTTGTGAATTAAAAAAAAAATCTCTGAAAATAAAATATATTTTACACAGACTTATTTATGAGGTCCTAATATGAACATAATCGCGTAGTTATATTATATGTACCATAGAAAGTAATTTGCAACAATTTACAAATCTAAATTCGTGTAGGATGCCGTAGGCCGACCTACGCGCGCGAGTCTCTTCCGTTTAATTTTTTGGCATAAAGTGAATGTGACACTATGAAACCAGTAATTTGATTTATCATTCAACATATGATAAAAGCAGCAAAAACGTACTTTTGTATTGCTTGTAAACTGGTAGAAAAATGCTGTTTCCATTGATGTTTTCTTAGATCTCGAGAAACTCGATAGCGGAAAGGCCCAGACAACTTTATATCAACCGGATCTCATGAAGATGTTACGCTTGACGGCAACCAACCGTCGCTTTTAATGCCATGTTCGAACTGGCTATACCTTGAATATGATATCCTGTTAAAGAGAGTAAATTTATAGTGTGAAGTAGCAAACAGTAGTTGTATTTTGCTGCGTTTAAAAAAGAGTGAATTTTCTCTTTGGAACTTCTTTAGATTTGTCATCACTTTGATGTCTAAAATACAATGTTAAAACCACTGATATTGTCAAGAAAAGATAAGAAAATCGATTATCCATTCAAATAAACTCATGAACGAAATTGTCGCAAGCTAAGCATAAGCATGAACGCTAAGTATTGATCTGAAACTTAGGTATATCATTTCATTTGGCCGTTGACACTAGGCACTCTTTAAAAAAAACAGTAACGTAGTAGTTTTCAAAGCAACAATAATAATTGCTATTCCAGACGAGACGTCTTCGAGAATGGCGAAGGTTATTCACCCGTTACAGAATTAATGGCACGACTTAGTATTACCTTAGTGGTGCTTAATCTTGGTTTCCTCAAGGGGACTCGCGTAAACAATATTAAAATTTGCCAGTAAACAGTATAGAAATTTTCTTTTTTCCATCGAGAAATTCAAAGGAAATAACTCGCGTTCACTTGTCATTAACAACCTCTCTGTGTTCATAATATAATCAGTGACTATAATATAGATAAACAAGTAATAATAATAATCAGACAATTCATGTGGATACAAACTTTATGATGTTTACAACACTGAAAAATATTTATAAACAATTTGTGATACTCTGACATACGTATATGATAAGTAGCCACATGATTATCATAATCGGCCGGTATACATTTTTTTGAACGTTTGACTCTGGCTTTCTTAAGAATAATGCAGCATGTCTCCCATAAAGTTTATGACTTGACATTAACGCAGTACTCTTTGGCACAATATCAATGCAATTTACTAAGCCAAACATTTTATCTCTAAACAGTTACAAAGCTATGTATCAAACGTGTTCTAAGAACGTCGAAGAGGGCGAACAAGTGTGTCAGATGTCGTATGTTAATAATATAACGAGTACACGTGATACGAATCCACTTCAACTGAATCAGGTGTCTTTGAAGAAAATTGTTTTAACTCAATTATTGCTATAAGTGTAAACGAATCCTTGTGGACGTAATTTTTTCCCGGTTTGAACTGCGATGGCAAAATCGTGTCCACATAGCACGTGTTTGATGTGTCTGCTTGTGTGTGTGCAGCAACATTATTTAGTTATTGCGTAGCGAGTAGACAAGCGGAGGGGGCGGGCCGCCGCACGCGAACTGATAATAATTATTAGTCTGAAGCAATTAAGAGGCGCCAGATATATGCCTTGGATGAGATAGCGGTTGACTTTATAGAGTGTAGAGACCGACAGACACACCTCGACACATTCTCATCGGGAAACCAACCTACTTCATGCTAACTATAGTTTCTTCAGCGCATCAAAACACAAAAACACAACTTCTTAGTGTTATCGCTTATTTACGCCTTTGCGTTGAATTTATCATATTCATTTGAATACTAGTTTATAATATGATGCTAATGACTAATGTGAACAATGATAAAAAGTGTTTTTAATACATATTAAATATATTTTCTGAGAGGAATATACTGCGTTACTTCGGCAGCATTTCTGACAGTGGCATGTCGTTAAAATAAGCGTCCATAGTAACATAAGTCGTATCTACTTGATACTGTTGATAACTATCGATTACTGGTTTCTCTTAAAAAGGTAACTTATATGACGTTATTCATGTATTATGTACTGTAAGATCTATGTCATAACAATTAATTGAATATGTCCTGGGATAACGTAGCTAAGTTTTATAAGTTCGATTCTATAAGAATAGTCTCGATACTTCTGAGGATATTGTCCAATGTTGGGATAGCATACAAAATTAAAAACATAATAGGTACCTACATTGAACACGAAGAACGAAATACGTCTTTAATTTCTGAGCATCAAAATAACTATTTAAATAGCATATTGTGGAGTGTCGCTTCTTTTAGATTCACACGTGCAAGAATGCCACTGTTGTTTACAAATAAGTAAACAATTTTCTTGCCATGGAAATATTACTGATGATATTGTTAACTTATATGAGTTTGCGTGACAAGGTACAATTCATATCTACAATAATATGTACCTATAATACATATTATTATAATTAGATGATCTTTTCTGTACAATTAATGGGAAAACAAGACAACATTTACGCTTGCACACAAGGGAAAGTTATGAAAGTAAACATTATTATGAATTATACAATTATTCTAAGAAACAACAATTCAAATAGGCGGTGTTTTACTTTGTACTTACAATTAAACTGACCGTAAGTGTAACTAAAATATAATATCAAAATATCTAGCAATAAAAGATCGTATATCTTTTATTGCTAGATATTTTGAATAGAATGCACTGACCTGCAGTGACGATACTGCAGAAAAACTACTACTTGTAATTCAACCAAATAGTACGGTAGTAGATCCACAGAGTCCAGGGAAGTTCTACCCTCTCATAGAAGATCGACTTAAGAGTAGTAGTATCCGTACTACTGCGTTTCGTTCGGTGAGTGAGAGCGCCGGAGGCCCGATTTCCCCCTTTTCTCTTTCCTCACCTCCCTCATCCCTTCCCCTAACCCCATTCCCAGCCACCATAGTGGAGGCCACCATACCAGCAGTTTAAGACGATGGCTTTTGGTATACTGGCCACCACTTCTGGATTCCACTGACTGCTTACCATCAGGCGGGGTGGAGTCATTTTGGTAGGCTATAATATAAATAAATTAAAAAAAAACAACCTGATCGTTGATCGACCTTTCATAATCATAATCATCATCATCATCATCATCATCATCATCATCATCATCATCATCATCATCATCATCATCATCATCATCATCGTCGTCATCGTCATCAGCCTAAGACGTACCGTCTACTGATGGACAGAAACCTATTCTCCCAAAGCGTGCTCTAATTGCCTGATCCTTGGGTTACTTCTTCAACCACTTAAATAAACAACGTTAAATAAATTATCAAATTTTACCTAAGTAATCTTATTTAGATTTCAAGATGTTAAAAACGTAAAGTTATGGTTGACTAAAGGTAAAATCCGTTCTAATGTTCGTATATAAACCTAATCAGGCCGCTAACAGCCCTTTGAACATTCAGAATTTTATTCGGTTAATTTCGGCTCTATGATCCTTTCCTTAATCCAGTGACGTCGGACATAGTCAGGTGCCTAGGAATCGGATTATCCCAAATTGTCAAGTGCGTGTTAAATGTATGTACCTTTTAAAGCGAAAAAGAAATGTCTGTTTGTGTTTGAGAATATTTTCTATTATACATTTTTGTGTTGTTGTTTATAGATTTTATCTTTTGTAGGTACTGTCTCTACGCAAAGACATACTTATGCGGTTACAAATTTAGAACCGGAGACCATACAAAACTATGAAATCGATTGAAAAGTTACAATATGTAGCTTGTAAACCAAATATAGAGCAGATTTATATTAAGTCATCTCAAGTACTCGGTATCAATTATTAACCCTTATATGAAAACTATTACATTGTATCCCTATAGGGAGTTCCTACACAGTTAAGGATCACAATATTTATATTACTCATCGTGATCATTGTATGGGTGCGACGCGGGTGGTCTTCAATTTTTTTTCTAGGCTAGTCTATAGCAGCAGTACAATATCTGAGGTTCTGTTTATATAGAAAGGCAGGTAAAAAAGGCGATGATCGTAAACATATATAATAATAGACTAATATATACAGAGTGTATACGACGGTTTGACATTAAATGAAAAGGCAGGTGTTACTAGCCCATATAATGATTTCTAATTAATCACAAAAGTAATTTGACGAAAAACAAAAATTTGAAATTTTCTAACAAAATAAATAATATTTTAATAATAACGAAGTAATACACCATTTTATTATGACAAGTTCACTGAACTGTAATGAACGGCAACGTTTATCCTTCGACGTGGACTTTGACTTAAGTCAGTGACCGTTTGACGTACTTACATAGTGTTAATTTAGAATTAAAGAAATTAAAAAATTTGTCCTGTGTCTAAACTATTGAAGATATTTAGTAGATTTTTTTTGTCTCGCTTTATAATGTCACATACTATACGTAATTGCATTTAATGTCATACCGTCGTATACACTCTGTATGATATTATGACACTATTTCAGACATTATAAAGTAGTAAACAATAGATGAATATAATTATAATAATATAATAGTTAAATAGGTAAATTTAGAATTTAGTACTGTTATTAAATGAAAGCCCTTTTCCTCCCTTCTAACTTTGCTGTGCCTGACAGGATCCATAATGATGCCATGTATATCTGTAACATCTTATCTACATTGTGGAACACGAATAAAATAATTAGTATTGAGTATTGAGAAAGCAAACTTTATAGCAAACAGGAATAAAGAAATTTCTATAATAAATATATGATACAATAAATACCTTTCATTGCTCACCCCATCTCTACATCGGCAAAAACGACAAGACGATTATGCGATCCGTGTATTTATTTTATAGACGCAAGTACCTTTCACTATGCAAAAGAGACTGAACATGTCGCTGATAAAGACGTAAACGAATGCTTCAATACCTAATTAACTATGTGTGTAGATATTCAGTTTTCAATATCTAGACAAATATATTCTTTAGTTTTTGGCAGAATGAAACAAAATCTAACCAGTCTTTTTACTATATATTTAGTAATTAAATTTAGCATACACTGAATACAAAACAGAAGACAAGTATCGCTAGATCTCCCTATTCAATTTGCTATTCAAGGCAGTATTCTTTTTTTAAGATTGTGATTAAACAAATAATCGTCGTTCGCTTCGAACGCAACACGGCCATCAAAAATCACTTAGGGCCAATAGAAAGATCATCAAAGCAACATTTGGCTTGAAACGCGCGAATAAATATCTTTATCAATATTTACCGAGAAGTTCATAATAATACTTAATCGCTTAGTCAATTAAACGGGTTCCAAGCCAAATCGACAATTATTGTTCTTGTTACATTGTCTACAATGATTCGGGACATTCCGTCTACTAATCCTTAATAACTGCTGGACTCAAAATAATGACTATCGAAACTTCTATATCTGTATTGTTTAATCTACTTTATTGTCCTTTTTTATGTTCTCATTTATATTTTCGAGGTTTACAAAAAGCAGTTTTATATACTTTATTGTGTGTACAAAGTACATTGTGTTTTATTAGGTACATTTTTAGAGAAATTTAAATTTGTGTCGTTATCGTCAAGGATTACTGGTAATTCCTTTGGTTTAAATCAAAAATTCTTAATTATGTTTACACATGAAAAAATGTAAGCATATTAAGTAATTTTTAATAAATATAAATTAAATCTCATTGCTGATTTGTTCAACAACAGTTATGTACCTAATTACTTTCTTTGTGACCACAAAAAAGTGTTAGAATATAATTAAAATTGATTTTTAGTATTTTTATTTTGTTATACTTGCAGTTAACGGTGCTCGTGGTCGTCATTCTAATTCTACGTAAACACTAAAGCAAACTACTACTAAGTAATAGATCTCGTAATTTTCTACGTCATTTAGTGCCAAAAATTTGGACATCGCTCAGTTACGTTGCGATTTTTATGATAAACCGCAACACTGATATTCTGCGATACCCGATTAGTGACGCCGGCGCCATAGTTGTGTCTGTTTTTACTAAAATAATAAATGAAATTTCATGTAAAATAAATAATATTATGTAGAATAAACGTGTAAATAGGATATTATAAACATAAATACTAAATAGTGTAAAGTGTGTGGAGTAAATTATGGACATTTGTGTGTAATTTTAATTTTTTTTATTTAGACTGAACGAAATTAAAATTAGGTTAGTCATACGTAGAAAATACGACACTCTTGAGACTGTCCGATTTCGGCTATTACTAAGAGATCTGTGGTTACAAGACACGGGTAAATTTGATTAAGGATTATATTCCAGATCATTCGGTAGGAGACACTACACAATACAAACCTAATGAACTCTAGTCATGGTATATTAAGGTAGATATGAAAAATGAAATGTAAATCAAAATGAAAGCGGATCTTCTCTCTTTACATGTCTTTTGATTAATCCTTATTGATATGAAAATGGATCATGAGACGAAATTCTCATAATGTGCCAAATTAGTCTTTACGGAGATATGGAACATCACAGACTTATCTTGACGTGACGGCGCATATATCTGTTATGAATAATTCAAGACGGATTACGGCGTCTACTTGATTGCTTTAAATTTGTTGCAGTAGCTAACTTGTGAGGGAAATTATAATCTGTGTATGTATGAAGAATTTTGATGTCAGTGCTTGAATATTATATCTCTGAACCAATTATATTATTGAATAGTCCAGCTGTTCGAACAACAAGTTGTATAATTTATTCTTATTATAAGAAAACTTTGTTTATTATTTTGGTTTTCAACGAGATAATTTATTTATGTTTTGATTTTATAACTAAAGAGCTTTTAAGTTAATATAAATAGGATATATAATAACATGACTGCCCCTGTGGTTCGGTGTTACTGTGTGTACGGATTACCACGCAGAGGTCTCGGGTCGGATAAAGTGATATTGGGTTTTTCTGTCGAAAAGTTTTCAGTATTAGCCCGGAGTCTGGCATTGGGCTCGATAATGGCAACAGGCTCGCCCTCTGTTACATGGGACCTATAATAACAATGGCGAAAAGTGGGTTGGTTAAACACCTCTGCCTACCCCTTCGGCGATTAAAAAAGCGTGAAGCTATGTATAAATGTATGTAAATAATAACGTAAATTAGTTACACAGTACCAATCTAAAAACTACATAATATAAAAAAGTGATAATAAACCAGCATACGCAAAAATCGATTTTACAACTTAGTAACGGGTATGTTTACAATGCGTCAAGTACAATTTATGCTACATTTGTTGCCAAGATAAAAAATCTGATACAAAATAATACACGAAATCAAATTCACCGCTAACAATAAAAAAATACATATCGCATTTTAATAGTAATCAGTTACGTTTACCATAAACGGTTCATTGAGAAACCTAGACAATATCTTTGACACGGATGACCTCTAAGGGAGGCAGGGTCCATCATGACGTGGCCGCTTTGTATGTGTACGTGCATTCGTGTACATAAACACTGCGAGCGTGTGTGTATCGTTGTACACGCACGATTGATAAACCGCAAAACACTACGCGTTAGAATGGAATTGTTTGGGTTTAGTATATATGTACTCGTACCAACACACTGGCATAATATTTAGATAGTTAAATGTACCTACAGCGTCACCGTACGATAATGTAGTTATACATTGTTTAGTATTATTTTATTTAGTACAATAACTATATCGGTATTTAGCGATTTTAATAATGAAGTTTTTAAATGTTCCAGAATCTTTACTGATAAAAGTGAAATTAATATATATAACATATACGATGCGGTAACAACGGAAAATTAATTAATCCTTTTAAATGTTTTATTGCCTAAAATTAAGTTAGTATCTAACTATTCTACACAATGTATGGAACCTGTATGTTAGAACCTAAAAAATATAGAGTCATCTTCGTACCGTTTTTATATGACATGAATTAAACTCAAGTAGTTTCAACACATTTTTATTATAATAATATAATTATTAATTATGTATATTAACACAATACTTAATTAGAGTTTAAGGTTTAGAAACCTATAGCCATAAACCCGAGGCTTTTATTTGATGTTTATTTAGTACCTACTTATTTATTTATTATGAGACAATGTACCTATTGCAATATCTGATATCCCAAATAAAGACAAGACATTATTAAGAATATGTTTAGTTTTATATTTGGCAGCTAAATCGTAATTAAAATAATATCCTGGGTTAAAGGAAATATATCTTTTGTTTTAAATAGCAAGCAGTAGGCAAGTCTAATGGTTAAATAAAGTTTCGAAAGGTGCTAAGTCGACAAACCGGTTCCTCAAATTTGAGTTTTAAACGTGTCTAATAAGCGAATTCAAAACTAAATCACGTGGCAATTCTGATTTCATGCTATAATCACTTATGGTAGGTAACGATAACATTTTAGTAAATACGTAATTGTTAAGTACCTATACCATATCAAGATCAGACGTAACTCAAAGTGTTATTTGAACGATCAAGAGAAATATTGATTGGATATCTTCCAGAGCAAATCGTAAAACTCGAAAGTGAGATAATGATTATGCAGTTGCTCGTAAAATTTGGATTTTCAAGAAAGCGTTCATGAAATCGTTCGAAAAACTATTAAAAATGGCGACAGTCTTGCATATCCCGCCAGGCACAATGGATAAGATGTCTCGAAGACTCAAGTAACCTAAAAAATAAAGCAAATTGCCTATATTAATTTAAGCGTTACGTGTGTTATCTCCAGCAACCACGTGCAGTATTCGCTACTGTTTGAAGAGGTCTGGACCTTTGTGGAACTTTGTTTTTACACCGTTCACAATTAACCAGGAGCATGTAGCTACTAATAGTCCTATAAATTTCGGTATTCATGCGAACTGTTATTTAACAAATAGGTAGTTGTTTTGTTTTATGTCTCAATTATAACCTTATTTTACACGTATTAGGTATTTATGATAATGTCGACACAGTTAAATTAAATAATTCAGTTGATACTACGTAATGTAAATTTAAAACAGCTGCCAAATTTGCAGTAATTGTAGGTACCTACTTACTACAATGTTTGAAGTAATAACTAAATCATTTAAGTAGCTAAGTTATGTATTTTATGATAAATGCTTCTTTTGTGAAAGAAAGAACTAAATTCAAGATTTTATCCCCTTGATTCTAGACAAAATTTTACAATTCAATGTTCGGCCGTTTTATTTACTTAAAATCACTATTTACGTATGCAATTTCACAGAACAATACTAAATATTTTATTGAGTTTATGCTTAAATGCACAAAATAGTAAACGCCGTCACTACGGATCTATGTTGTGTGTATACATATGGTTGTGTGCTTACATACCTACTACTTATACACTCACTCACTTCTCATGTGTGTGCGTAATATGAATGTCGTTTGTTTTATTTATTTTTTGCAATCATTATTTTGCGAAGTAATGAATTACAGTTACATTTAGTTCAATCACTTTCAACATTAACTTACGTTTATAAGTATTCAGTTTAGAATAAAGACAGTGAAGATAGTATCGTAAATCAACCGGGGTCATACTTACAGATAACGTATGTCGGATACAATCGTGGAGGTTAACAACAAAAATCCGTCAACAAAAACACAAGAGACGTGATGCAGGCGTGCTGCATACAGCGGCCGTTAACCCGACTCCGGCGGACTGCGTTTCGAAAACTTCGCGGTGAAGCGTTTAGAGATTATTCAAAAATAGACCGACCGACTCGTACAAACACGCAACAATGAACGCTCGCACGTTTTACTTTACGACAAGATTCTAAATTTGAAACGAAAGCGATCCACAACCAACGGATCCGTCCGGAATCGCTTTGAAAAGTTTCCAGTGCACAAAGTTATTGGATTCGCGAGCTAGGGCTCTACGCGACAAGAGCGCGGCAGCCCTGTGGCGCTCAGAACACAACTGGCGCCGCCGACCGACCGCGCTCCGCCGTTCGCCGCGCCTCGCGCCGACACAGGAACACCCACACCGACGCCGCGTCTCACACACGCGCGACGCATCACAACACAACACAGTGTCACCGCACACACAGATGCCCTGTGTGTGGTATGCTCGCATACAACACACAGAATCAATCCAAAACTGATAAACAGCATAAAAACACAACATCACTCTGCAACTGCATATTTAAACATACATTTTCCTGCTTTTGTGCATCTGACACTGAACGGACACGTACGGTAACGAAATAGAAATAGTTATATCGATGGGTCCTATGTATATGGGCCAAAATGCAAAATTACAACTTTACAGGAGAGGCTTCCAAAGTTTAAATTTACTATAACTTCAGATTGATAAAACTGAACTTTACGATTATTTGCTTGTTTGCTAAGACAACTGTCCTCCTCATTTATACTATAGTATTTTATATATACATACATAGGTTTTTTTTTTACGTCACATTGACCCTTCTACGTTAGTTTTTGTTTAAATTATTTTTCTTTAAAAACACCCTAAAAGGGCCAACGTGTCATATTGGCCATTATACGCGTATTACGCTCATTAGCATAAAGTATATATTTTTTACATTTTTTACGCATAAAATCAAGTAACAATTGAAGTAGTTGATAATTAATTAATAAGAATATAAGCTATTTAGATATTTAGTTATTTATGTCACATTGACACTTATACGTTTTACAATCTGCTAACCTACGAACTGAGATTTCATTTAGATCATTTGATTAATAAAAAAACACGCAGTAGTTTTATTCATTTATTGAAGTAAAAATTGAATTAGCCTTAAAACTTCACTCATTGTCACATATTCAGTCTTTTTGGTATTTTCATGATAAAAAAACTAACAAAAAAAAAAGTAATAAGGAAACTGTAACTGGAGATCTTAGTTTGATTAACAAAATAATGTACTTCACATTATTATTTTCTTAATAAAATTACAAAAAAATAACAAAATTAAAAACGTATCTGGTGTAAACAAAATAAAAAAAATCTCTGAAGTATAATCAAGTAATAAAATTACCAAAATCAACATTACTATAAATTGTTAATAAGTCTTCATTAACCCTTCATGTGCTTAGGAGCAGATCTGCACGAGACACAATGTAATTTCTATTGTGTCTGATATTGTAGCATACGAGTGGTTAATTTTCTTCATTATCGCTTTCATTAATTGACACAATGTCATTCGTTGCTACTAAATTTTCATAATAACTGTGGTATGCAGGTGGGATAATATTTTTT
Source organism: Parascotia fuliginaria (assembly GCA_963082885.1). Taxonomy (NCBI): domain Eukaryota; kingdom Metazoa; phylum Arthropoda; class Insecta; order Lepidoptera; family Erebidae; genus Parascotia; species Parascotia fuliginaria. The sequence continues at coordinate 10,371,422 of OY720187.1, forward strand.
CGACATAAATCAAGCAAGTCTTTCTTTTTGGAAGGTTGTATTGGTAACAGCTGATTGTAACATAGTTGCAGAGGAATATCTGTAGGTCTATCGGCAATTTGCCTTCTTGTTCGTACTGGCTGATCTAAGATTTTAATATGATTTTCAATAGCATCTTCACTTAAATCATTTTTATAGTATAAAACGTATGGTTCATCTCGGCTTACACGAATTTGTTTTATTTTAGACCAAAAAATTTTTTGTCCTTCTGAGTTTTTAGTCCAGTTAAAGTGTGTATTTGTCTGCATCTTTTTGAAGTCATAAATCATATTTTGAGCTACGTCTATGACGTTATAAGGACTTCCTTTTGATTTTGCCCATCGAATCAATGAGCTCCATTCAGAGGGTGTGTAAATATTCTTATATTTTGAAGCTCTTTCAATAGTGGCGTGTATGGAGTCGCCTTCATTTTGAGTGTGGCCTACTTCAAGAAAAGTATGCTTTATATTCAAATTAAACTGTTTAGCAGCGTACAGATACATAAAAAACATAATCCTGTTTCGGTTTTGGCCAGTACAATTGTCTGACCAATATCTGAAGTCGTCACAACCTTCTTGACTTTTTAATTTAATTATATCATAGATACAGCTCGCTATTTCGTTCGAACCCTTCATTGCAATTTGTTCATTCCATAGGTAACAGGTACCAATTAACTTCCCAATATCAAAAATTGATAAGTTATGTACTTTCAACCTTTTACTGTAATAAAATAGACTAATTTCACCACTTGGGGACAACAACACTTTTTGCAAATCAAAAGTAGCGCAGAATATTTTCGTGTCATTTTGTGAATCACGTTTATCCTTTTCTTTTAAGGATCTAGCCTGATTTTTGCTGATTATATGATTATCAAAAAATATTTTATTATCAGGAGTCACAGAACCGTTTTTAAAAGAATGACAAACATGGCATTGGTCTTTTTTTGGCTGGTGAAATGATAAATTAATATTTTTGTTTACTGTATCCCTGTATTGCCTTAATGACTCACATTTATTACCATATTTAGATGGATCATACCATTCTTTGTATAACTTGAACATTCGGATAAAACTTAAAGAACCATCTAAATAAAGTTTATTACTGTCTTTGCGACAATAATGTGAATCAACCGGTTCAAAAGACTTGACGTGGTCCAGTACACTTTTGATCATTTCTGCATCAATAGATGTTTTATGGTGATCATGTCGACCTCTATTATCAACTAAAGTGAGCCTTCTTGTATCAGAAAATTTACTCATTGCAGTTCTTATCATTTTTGGCCCACAACGAATGGTGTTTAAAAACATCGTCTTGCATACCACTAGTTTCGTCTTTTGTGTATTTTGAGTAATAGGCAAATGGTACACATATGTGTATGACCTTCGTGAGTCACCTTGGGTAACCGTTCTTTTTTTATTTATTCTTACTACATAGTTAACAATAAAGTCATATTGCTTAGAATGATCTCCAATCATCCAAAATTGATGAAATATAGCACTCCTTGCGTCTCCATCAAGTTTTTCGAAACACTTCAGTTTACATGTGCTCTGACATGGTTCACCTATTTGTTTCTCATCTCTTAATTTACCATTTCTACTGTTATACGCTTTCCCAGTATTTTTAAGTCTTTTTCTCTTTGAATCTATCCATTCATTACAAAATTGTTCTCGTAATCTTCCATTATCTCTTTTTTTAGTAAATTTTCTTTTTCTGGGTCGCTTAGGAGTTGAAACATCACTTGATGAGTAATATTGTGAAACAGGGGACGATGCAGTTACATCTGATAACAATGATAGGACTGAAGGAATAGGTTCTTCCTCACCAAAAGAACTATGATTTGACGATGGCATTGGGGTCGCATTATCGACATCGCGCATATCGTAATTATCCAACAGATCTGTATTTTTACTGAATTTTTCACTATGATGTTCGATTGAAGATTCAAAAACTCTTTCGCTTGACAGATTATTATGTGTTGTTATGATTGATGAACTGCTAGCTATGGGCTCATAATTGTGATCATTTGTTTCTTGTACTGAAAGACAGTTTGAGTGTAAATCAGAATTGTTTTCTTTTTCATGAGTGTCACTGTGGGTACACTTTTCATGGGGTTGAGGTAGTTGACTATTAGAAATTAACATGTTATCAGAGTCGAGCAAAGTAGAATTTTCTAATGTATCATTTTGTTTTTCTTGTTGAGGTGAATCATTTTCAAATATATCATTGAGCAGACTTAAACTGCAATTTGTGAATATCTCACTGGCTCCAAATGGCAAAGGAGCTGCAGACAAAATAAATCAATGTAAGATAAGACCGTAATATTGTAAACAAAGTAAGTTAAATAAAGTTATTAATAACGTAACTAATAATAATAGTAGTTCCAATAATATTTCAACCCTTGCTATCCACATTAACAGGCAAAAAATAAAAAAATACCGTAGGGCGTAAGTGTATTTTTTTTAGAATAAAACACGTATAACGGCCAATATGCCACATTGGCCGTTCATCCAAAAAACTCGTGATATTTCAGATAATTTATTTATAAAACAATAATTAATCAAAGTTTAAAGATTGACTTGTCTGTAAAAACATATTTGAAGTACTTACAAAGGTTATCATCGCTATTTTCTATAAAATCGTCGTTTTCATAACCTAAATCATTGTTCTGTGCACTGTTATTTTCATTTCCCAATGCCAAATTCACTAAATTCCGACTTCTAGACAACTTAGTGCGATAATTGAATGCCATCTTTTACTTATTAAACTAAGTTGTAACCCAAAAACACAACAATTACATTTTGTATTCATCACAGTGTGGCCGTTGCTTCGTTTAACGTATAAGTGTCAATCAGATGATTGGTCCAAACTACGAAACAAACGCGCGGGAACTCCCCACGTATAAGTCTCTAACTACTCTTAGGACCTTGTACGTTTAAATTCATGTTACTTATGCCGTTATACTGTAATAAAAAATCGTGTTTCTATGCAGTTTTTTTTTTTTTTAATAGCTCACCTAATTCATTACATCTATAAGATGCGTTTACCATAAAAAAGTCAAAATGCCCAAATTGTTAGTTTGGCCCATATACATAGGACCCATCGATATGTCGAGGCAATTACAATAGATAACCTAACCTAACAAACTAGAATATAATGATGATATATCTATTGTTATCTACAAGAAGACGTACAAAAACGAGTTTTCACTGGAGATTGAATGAGGAACGCTTAACAAAAAACTAGCGTAAATATCGCAACATGAGTAACAGCAATACAAAAAAAAACACGGACAATTAACAGAGCTCGAATAGCAACCGACAACAAGACACAATACACATTCTTTTACGTCTACGAACGCTGGGTGCCGTATGGCAACAGTTATCAATAGTTGATGCCATAGAGACAGACATGGGGACTAGTGAATGGAATCCGGAGACGCGTTGCCGCTAAACTAAGACAGATGAGAGCTTACTATAACTTAAATTTACCAACACTCGGTAAAAGAAAGAAGATAACATTATTGAAATGCACGAGCCCATTGCTACTAAGATAAGATACCTATATATAAGTTACAAGTAATACTCACAAAGAAAATATCCATTTGTTTCCTCACATTTACGGAAATTACCTGAAATCAAAGGAAACTTGATAAATCAATCGATGATAGAATAACATTAAGAATAATTTTATTTTAGGGATTTGAAATTGCGGTTTGTATTGTTATTTCTTTTTGTTGGCACTAAGTATAAATAAACAATACAGCCAGGGTTGTATTGAATTCATTGACATGAGATGATGTAGCTTCCACGATAACCTTTTCTAAAACGTTTCTTTCTGCAACTTTACCAAAATGTAGTCAACGTATCAGAATCCAATTCTTGATAATTATTATCATTACGTCTATTTCTGTTGTGAATGACCATTCAAATACTTAAACAAGCTATTAATTGGAATTCAAAAACCTTGACGTAATTTAGCACCTTTTGAAAACGTGTAGATATGCTAATCATTCAAAAAGTAGGTATCATAAAATTTTAAATCAAGACGGATTAAATTATACCATAGATCAACAGATTTATGAATGTCTTAAAACTGGGTCAGAATCATTTAGTAAGGAACTGTTGATCTGAAAGAAGAGTAAAGGTGTAAGTAGATAAAGTAGATATTGTTTTAAATTATATTAGTCACTAACTTGTTGTCGTTATATTTGGAGTCAATAATTTATTAACATAGTATTTTCCAGAACTATGCCTATTAACGTCTTAAGAAATCGAATTTCTGATTTGAATTCACTTACATTCACAATGTACAAAAATGGAATAGGTAAACATTGTACTTGATATTCGATTGGTGTACGTCTGTGGCGTCAATTTCAGAACGCGATACTCCAAAGGGAAAGTCGTATATGGTACGTAATATACTGTGTCGAATTTCTTCGATATATATTTCGTAACTCATATAAAGGTTGTCAACTATAATAGGACGGACAACCTTTAGAGACGTTTTTGTTAGGTTAAAGACATGACATGCCTGTTAATTATTTGGTTTATTAGCCATGAGTATATCAGCTAATGTTAGATATGTCGCTGGCAAATTGTATGAATCAGCCGTTTAAAATCTGCCTAGGAATATTACATAACGCCGGATATGTTAGGTCAGCAATGTGTATACCTAATTTGGGATATTCAAACTAGTTTGACAACAAATAAAATTCGTTTGTAGCACTCGCCGGCCGCTGCCGTGGTACGCTCGGTTCGCTCGCTCGGATCGTAAGCAAGGGGTCACAGTTCTAACCTAACCTAACCCAATCTGCCTTCGGCATATTACATAACGCCGATGGCAGCGAGCTTTTACAAAATGCCGAGGCAGTATCTAAACGGCGGATTTATTCAATTTGCCTACGACAGATACATAGATAGAATTTCATTTGATGTTAGAATAATATCTTGACGCAATGGTCATGGTGCTAACTGCAGGATTGATACTAGACATGGTGTTGAGAAAGTAATGTTATATTAATTAAAAAAAAAAACAGAAAAAGAATTAGCAGAACATCATACCAATTCTTTTCAAGCTTTACTTTCTACAATCAGTGATTTCTTATCAAAATAAATTTCTACTGGTCCAAAACTACACTATGTTGCTGAGATGTAATTGGATAAAAAATAAAATAAAATTTAATTTTATGGCAAATACGTACATATTTTTCAAAAACGCCTACTGTGTAATGTAGTCCTTACATTTTAAAGTTACGTTCATTTAAAAGTTTAACACCCAGTTTCTGAAAGGCTGATCAACGCAAAAAATAACTAATAGCCTGCTAAATCTCATGTCAAATGCCAATTGGGTTGCTAAAAGCATGGTTTTTTAGTTTAATTTGATCATCCTGTCAGTTGACATAGCTGTTAAGTTTGGCTCGAGAATCGTATGTTAACCTCAATATTGGGTTTCTGAAGCGCTAGTTAAGTAGTAATCATAGATCATACGTCGGTCAAAAGCTTTGTCAACTAATCGGTGCTCGTCGGCGAATTAACTTGTGAATACAATTGATTTTTTATATGAAAACTCAGTTTTGTCACTTATCTTATTAGGGTATGTCAAAACATATTTCTAATGCAGTATTATTTGTAATATTTGTTTTCTTTAAAAAAGTGTATATTTTGCACATCTTGATAAATGAACATTGTTCCTGTTTAGATCACAATCATGTCCGTTTCGGATATTAGCATGAGTATCAAAACATCTAGCGGTGATGAAGATCAAAGGACGCGAACTTTTACGACGAGAATGATATCCAGTTTCTGAAAGGCTGATCAACGCAAAAATTAACATACCAATCATATGTCAAGTGCCAATTGATTTGACATTCGGTTTGTTTTCATACAAACCTACTGTCAAATCAAAATCATCATAGATTAGTTAATTTTGCACTGATTCAGAAACTCGAATTGATTTAACAGCCATGTTTAATTAACAGTCGTGTTAGTTGAATAATGATTTGACAGGCCTTTCAGAAACTGGGTGTAAGACACTGATATTATTCAGATTTTATTATTCAGATTTTTACAGTTAATTGAACTATACCATTTTTTTTTTTTTTCGTGGGAAATGCATTACGCATACGCACCCGCCCGGGCAAGGCGGGGGGTTATGTCGGACTCTCCGACCGCACTCAATGCGCGGCCGGAATACCGACTAAAACCCACGGTGTTCCTCCAGACGGCCAGAGTATCGGGGTCACGCTAGACGCTCGCGCATTCATCCGCAACCCCGACGGGTCACGGCCCGGTCACTACACGCGAGCGGGCCCTGTCCGATTTGGGAGACCTAGCTCCCCCCACCCTCCAGAGGCGCGAGCGGAACACGCGCACTCCAATCTCGGGCCCTTGCTGTTCGGGCGGCGACTGCCCGATCGTCGCCCGCAGGCCACCTCCTAACTCGGCCGCAGAGGATAGGGAGAACGGCGCGTCGCAATACCGACACTGCGGCCCCACCGCGTCCGCAATCTGGTGGTTGCGGCCCCGCCGAGGCCGCGGAAGGTAGGGAGAGCGGCGCACCGTGATACCGGCACTCCTCTCCCGCCGCAGTGTCGCCGAAGCAACACCGCAGCCCGACCCAGTTGCGGTGCCGCCCATACAGCACCGCAACCCTCCTGAGCCGCTCCATCGTGGGCTTACCACCAAAGCCCAGAGGAGCGGCGCCTCCTTAGAATTCCTCTTGGTTCTGGGTAACCACGGTTACTGAGCCCCCCCCCCCCATGCATTGCATTTATTTCTTTCTCTATTTCTCTATATTCATTGTTCAGTCTTGGTTATTATACGAGTAATGGTAGGCATCACAATTTATTGTTGCAATTTTAAAACTGCCCACACTGCCTCGAGAAAATATTAACAAAAGTTATTATGTCTCTTAATGGTAGGTTTAGTAGCTATCAGAGCAATCAGGCAATTTAATAATAGCTAACTTCATTATAAATTCATAACTTTCTAAACTGAAACAAATAGGGCCACCGATATTACAACACAACTCTTGAGATCTGTTATATTAGATTAACTAGCAACAAATAACAATAGCATAAGTTTACTATTATATTTAAATGTAATAACAAAACAGAATGTAACAAATTATTTAGATTGTGCTCATTGTGGCCCTAGGTGATCGAATCCATTCAAACGCTTCGGTTAGTTCAACATGAGATCGTGCTGAAATAAGCATAGAAAAAGTAAGAATTCAACTGTTTAAAAGAATTAATTCTAAAAATATATATGAAGTAATTTCCCATAATTTTTTCTAACTAAACTAAGTAATAAAAACAATAACAAATTTTGAGTTCAAGAAATTTTTCAGTTCTAAAATGTCGTCAGTGTGTATTTACCTCTTATTACCTAAAAGTATTTAACTAATTCAAGTTAATACATATGCATTAAAACGTTACATAAATATTATTTAAATATTGTTATTATTGGAACAGAATAAGTCAGTGTACATCTAGTTGCGTACGAATTTAAATGTTCATTTCGTTTACGAAAATGCAAATCAAATTACATCAATGAGTAAAACATGCAAACAGGTAAATCCCAAGTGCGATTAGTTAAATTAGAACCTCCGTTCTCTCAGTTTAAATCTTATGATCCAAGACGATTAACTTATCCAATTTCTTATCACGTCGATTATAGGTTATCTGGGTTCATGCCAGTTCAAACCCTCAGCATCTCATTTTGTGATCTTGTAATCCGTTGCAAAACTTATTATCTATAAAATGAAATGAGGACATTTCGTTATGAACGCGAGAAAATGTATTTATCTACCGGGAGTTTGGTTTATACATTTTATATCATTTTTCGTAATGAAATCTATTTTTTGTAAGAGATAATCTTCTGTGCGTGCCCAAATTGTTCAGTTAAGTTTTACATTTATTAATAGTAGAAGTAGCTTATTGTATAACAGCTATGTTGTAAATATTTATTTGGAACGAGCTATTATGTAAAAAAAAATATGATTCTACAATAAATTGTCATATTTGTTGGCCGATATTTTCGAGTTATTCTGGTGCTGATCCCCTGGATCTGATACCCTTGGGTATCGGTTTATATTTATTTTATTATCTATTCCGTTCTGATCCCCGTGTAAGGAATCAAAAACAAATAATAAATATATTTAAATATTTTATTCCGGTCGGATCACTGTTGTATTATGAACCAAGTCTGAAAAACACATGAAAGTTAAATGGCAATAAACTTTATTATATTGTGCAGATCAAAGCCTAGACATACACTAATATTATAAAGGCGAAAGTTACTCTGTCTGTCTGTCTGTTACGCTTTCACGCCAATACCACTGAACCGATTTTGATGGAATTTGGGTATAAATAGAGATAGAAATAAACTTTGGAGAACAACCTATCTTATATCGCGAAAAATGCCTTGAAAGGGTTGGCATGTTTATATAAAGTTTAATCACCTAGATGAAATTTTATATAAAAATGCGATAACCGACATTCACGAGGGAAAGCTGCGGGCAACAGCTAATAATGTAATATTTTGTATGTCAGAAGGTTGTAACGATAATTATATACGAAAGGCGAAAGACTAGACACGACAGAGACGCATTACAGCCGTAAAGTACACGACCGCAGAACTGAAATATACCGTGCAAGCGAGCGTCGTAAACTAAATTGTGTCAGCCTCAAAATTAATAGATTATAAAAAGTTTTTTTAAGTACATATATAAAAACTTTAAACTACTATAAATCTCAAACTTCTACACATATTTAAATATTCTATTATTTAGTTATATCTTAAAATGTTTTTGATTTCACAACCGTTAAAATCATTTGATTCTTTAAATTGATAGTAAGTAGTACTACAAAGTTAAAAAAGTTTAATCTACTAAGAATATGAAAACAAATTAAAATACTTTGTATTGAATTTAATTATTTACAGTAACTTTCTAACAGCGTGTAGTTACAAAGTATACTGACATGATTACATACATAGACTGTTATTTAAGAATCCGGAACTGGCCACTACATAAATAATATTTAAAAAGTAATTATTACATTTGAAAATAGAACTCTTTGGTCGTAGAATGCAGTTTGTTTCATCCGACTGTCAATTGTTTTCATTCAAATTTAACTCGAGAAAATTTTCGTGCGATGATTTATTATGATTTTCGACGTGGTCTATCTCAACAGCAGTGCATTGATCAACTCAATTCAACTTTTGGGGATCAAGCACCATCGAATACCACTGTGTATCACTGGTTTAGTGAGTTTAATTTTATCGTGGACGTCGTATGCTAACGGACGAAATTAAAGATGGTCGGCCTAAATCAGTTGTTTTTCCACGAAACATCGACGCAGTGCATGAACTAATGATGCAAGATCGTCATGTTACATATCGAGAGACAGAGGCGTCCTTGGGCATAAGTATGACGAGTATACATAAGTTATTACAATATACAAAAAATTTGTTCGCGTTGGCAACCGCACAACTTGACAAGATCAAAAACAGGCTCGTGTCAAATGGTGCAAAAAAATTATAAAAAATACAATCGTGGTTTATTAAAAGCTGTTTATAATATCTACACAGGTGCTGAATCCTGGATTTATGCGTATGACCCCGAAACTAAGCAACAATCAACAGTTTGGGTGTGAACAGGAGCCGTACCCAACAAAAGTTGCTCGTGCGAAAAGCACTTTGAAGCAAATGGTCGCATGTTTTTTTGGTATAGATAAACACGTGGCTAAATCTGTTAATTTGGTGTGGTACGACCATTTTTTTCTCAGAAGTCTTTGCAGAAATTAGGAAGAACAACGCAGAATCATTCTACATCACGACAATGCTGTCACACTTCAAGTGATACGACCCGATATTTGGAGGGTGAAACGGTGGAAATAACGGGTCATCCGCCATATAGCCCTGGAGACCTACTCCGAAAATCGAACGTCGAAGTTTCGAATCGAAACGTAGTAACGCCGAACGTCGAACGATAACCCTACTACCAAGTTACTTCGGATACGACTATTGCGTTCGGCCGTCGTTTCGAATCTATAGACAACCAATTGAATGAACATAGTTTGAAACACTATTAAATGTCAAATTGGGTCTTTTAGTATAGGCAAATATAAAACCGGTAAAAAGCCGACAAATCAATAATATTATGTTTTTTTAATAAGAAAACTATTGGTGTATCTTAAATTAAATGTTTTGTTATTATTAAAATAATTTATACGTAAAACTAATTAATCTGCTTGAAAATGATACTTATTTTAAAGTGATGACATTAAAAAAACCTTACATCGTTGCTTTCTTATTATTCTGTGGCAGTATTTCGAAATCGTGGATTCGCGGCTCGCGGACAAGTTTAAAGTCTGAGAAATTTAAAAAAAGGATATAATTTCTTTTCGTAAGTATAAAGATCTTTATTGTATTAGCCCTTGTATCTTTGTATAATATATTCGTCATGTATTTATTCTGTAGTTATTTTGTTTTTTTTCGTATTCTTGATATGAACAATCTGTAATGCGTATTTACAAAAATGTATTGATCTAATCCCAATCACTGTCTTACCCTAATTTGTAACAGGCTTTTGTACAGCTATGGTTCTAGGCTTCTTTTTTTTTGTGTGGTGTGGGTTGTTAGCCTCTAATGGCTTTCACAACCTTACGCGGACTGTCGGTGAGCAGAAGGCTCTCAACCATTGGTCATAGGCTTATATATTAACATATAATTATAAATAGGATGGCTATAATAATTAAGTGCTGTCCCTAATTGTGTTTCTAATTTGTGTCTCTAATTTTTTATTTTAATTTAACAGCCTTGAGGCGAATTCGACGACGTTTGCGTGTTGCGCAACCAAACCTCCGTAGTCGAGTGCTTTGCCTCGAGGAGGAGAAGAAAGAAGTGTCGGTGGGCGTCTTCGGCCAGCTTCAAGAATTAATTAATACCTTAAATAAACTTTTGGATAAATTGTAAAACAGTGTTTATTATTAAAAATAAATAAAAATCCCAACACAAGTTAAACTGAAACAAATATATATATAGGTAGGTAATTAAATTCACGACTCCGACTGCGCTCTTGCCTTTCTTCGTCTAAGACCTTCTCATAGAGCTAAAACGTGCCATTTTCGTTCATAAAATTAAACGCAAAATCTTTTTACGATAGTGCAACGAAAGCTAAGTTGTTATCGTAAAATTAGAGGTTAAATTTACGATCAAAGTATTGTCAAACAACGATAGTTAAACGTCAAAAATCATTTCGGAGTAGCGTCAACGAAAGCCAAAACGTCAATTCGCGATCTTCGATCCGATCTTCGGATTCGAAACATTTCGTGGTAGGTAGGTGTACGATACGTCAGTCGAAAGTTCGACGTTCGATTTTCAGAGTAAGCCCCCTGATTTGGCACCCAACGAATTCTTTTTATTCCCAACCGTGAAAAATAAATTACGTGGTCAACGATTTTCAATTCTTCTCGGGTTGAAAATCGTTGACCATTCAAAAATCATGTTTCCAAAACATGATTTTTGAATATCTCAACGGTTTCTTATATTATATAGATACCGCCTTCCGATTGGAAAAAGTGCTATGAAAACTGGTTTCACCGAATGCAAAAATGCAATGCAATCTTTACGGCGGATTTTGTTTTTTTGGATATATAAGTAGCAACCCTCGTAGTCATCTTTCTTTAGAATTGTTTTATCTCGAAATAATTTAGACCGGTTATTGTTTTATTATATCACTTTAGATTGTCCAAACTTCTATAACCGTAACATTTTTAATAACTGTCATAACAGTATGATAAGAAGCTCTTAAATAATATCTAAAAGTACTTATTTCCTTATGTACAAGGATACGGATGTATTACCTAATAATAATAATAATAATAATAATAATAATATTCTACCACATGCACACAGCGCCATCTAGCCCCAAATTAAGCAATTATATTTGCTAGTGTTATGGGTACTAAACAACTGATATACTACTTATATACTTTTTTTTTTTTTTTTTGTAAATACATACATATTATAGATAAAACACCCAGACACAGAACAAACAATCATGCTCATCACACAAAGGTTTGTCCTGGGTGGGAATCGAACCCACGACCTCCGGCTTAGCAGTCAGGGTCACTAACCACTAGACCAACAGGCCAGTCACCACGACCAAAAATACTTACACAACGTTAGAAAATAAAACATCTGCTTTTAGTGTTCAGTTAAGGCTGAAATGTTTATTTCTATATGAACTATTACAAATAAGATTTGTTATATTTTAAACATTTGACTAGAGGAGATAATATTAGAATTATGTACTTACGAAATTAAATTATATTTTACATTTGTTTTACTAGTTTTGGCAAAGACAGTGTCTAGTAATCAGTATTATTAGGTTGCAATGTAGGTCAATGCTGTGAGAAGAAAGGCTTTTTTATGACATTTAGGCACTACTGTGGTGCCAAGTGAGATGTGAAAAACAGACATGTCTTAAAATGTTGGCAAAGTTTATGTCGTTTATCATTTACGCCTACAACTGGAACTAGCAAGATCTTAATACAGTGTTAAATAAATGACTGGCAATGGCAGTACTGTCCGGATATAGGAACAACTACAGAACAGAAAAAGAAAAAGTGGAACATGAACAAATTAAACTCCAGATTTTGAAGTATAAATGAAATCAAAATTCTTTAGATTTAGGTATAAAGTCCCAACGAAAAAATTTAATAAGGGGCTTAAATAAATAACGAGTATTCAGTCTAGTCATTTTACAAAAGAGATCTAAAAAGAGACGCCTTTAGAAATAATATCGTTTAAATAAATTAGTGTCATTTATCCAAGTTCTCCGACATGCGTCTTAGTTGAGAACTTCAATAAATCATCGACGATATTTTCTCAAGAAACATTATTTAAGCAAGGGACAGTTTTGATTGACTACTGAAGTTTTTACACCAGTAAAATTAGACACTAGAATATTAAGCAGCAAGAGAAACGTAGCTTCAAAAAATTTTATTCAACATTTTACTCTGTTGTCATAACAGTAAAAAGCTTTTAAAATATTCAAACAGTATACTTTTATGACAGCAATCATAATATAAACAGTGTTTTCATTTGTTTAACCATTTTTTTACTTATTGAGTTTGATATTTTAAATGTCTTCATTGATTGTCACTATAGGTATAAGTAACACAGAACAAGGTATACCTATGTAAGTATGTACAAGTAACAAAGAGATCATGTAAATATGATTGTATTTTTGGTTGGCAAACTCACGATGGAGTTGTGACAGTATGATGATGGATGGATAGGTACCGTTAAGCAACTTATCAACGGGAATAAACCAACTTATCCGTCTAAAACTGCTACAAAGTGAACACAATGAAAATGAGTGTAATTTAATGATAAAACTTACCTATATAATTTTAACTGATAGGTATTTAATGCTAATAAATATACAAACAATAATACCAGCCTGTTATTATTTCAAAGCAGGGTAAAGGCCTCTTCTCAAACAGAGAAGCCACTATACACCTGCATAAGGCGGGTTGGCAAGTTTTGATTTACATAAATCTTAAAAGTTTAGAATTCACAACTGTAATTCAAAGCTTCAAAGAATATAACCTAAAACTAAATTTATAATAAAGTTTTCGTATTAATGTCATAATTATGCATCTGCATAAAATAATATTCATACGTTTTAAACATGCAATATTTACTGTAAGTTTCAAACAACCCTATGTAGATAGGTATGTTTGAAATAAATTGTAATTTATACTATTAGGCGCTTCTAATTTCTGCGAGAATTAACTACGAGACGAGATTTTGTGACAGGCGAATGATTCGACGCAAATTAACAGTTTCGCGCGGTTTTGCTGTTCCATCTACACTTAAATTATAATTATAATTGGGCAACAAAAAGCAAACCTCTCAACGATTTAATAGAAACGGGAAGTAAATTGAAAACAAAACGTCTCTATGCAAATTTTGCACGTAGAGCCGTAATGACAAGTCATGTTTTCATACATTATATTAAGTACTTCGTTTTCACACCTGGCCGTTTATCCGATCCCGACCGCACGGACAATAATTTGTATGCCACTCTAGTACATTCTAAAACCTTGATCGATAACTTTAGAGTTCATTTTTATGTGCCGTTTACGGAAGGTTTCCAGCTCACTCCGGATGCGAAATTTTCCACGGTAGGTCCAGGATTTGTTTGAAATTGGCGGTATTCGTTCATTCACTAATGTATTTTTGGCTTACCGTTCGCAATTGGAATGGTGTCATCGCCACGCATGTGGGATTGTGGGTTGCCGACCCCTTTAGCGCAATACAAACAAACAGCTGATCGATATCGCGACTGCGATGAAATCGTGTCCCAACAAGCAATAAGTACCTAGTCAACCGATCGTTCACACTGATACACCAAACTGTTACTACTAAAATGTTACCGCTGCAAAACTTCCTAAGATTTAGGCAAGTACATACTGATAATAATTATTATTAAAGATTAGGTTGGTTTCCAAGATTTTCACAAATTAAACATCTAACTATGATGTTTGGTAGCAAGCGTTACATATAGAAGGGTTCTATATTTTGCTACTTTTTGTAATGAATAAAATATGCGTACAGAAATACCAACTAGCCGTCTCGTCTATTTAAGATGAGTTGATATAAATACTTACAAACATAAAATGAATATGCGACTACTTCGTCCGTCTTGAAGGGTACCGCTGCCCTTACTTTATAAAGTAAGGGCAGGGCCCAAAGAATATAAAAGCGCAACTTAAATGGATTTTCTTTTATATACGAACAATATGTAAGTATATACTATAGTTAATTTTAAATAATATACAAGTTAATAAAAGTGTACCTAATTTAGAAGTCTGCACTTTGACCTTTAACAATCATATAAAACTATGGATTATTTCATACACGTGTACTTATAGATATACATTCCTCTCGAGAAAACAATATAGTCTAAAACCCTCAAAATTAACTTAACATAGTCCTACATTTAACCAAACACTAAAGCGGCAACTAAAACCATGGTACACCACTTGAATTAAATACAGAGCCATTGTCAGGAACCCTCAGCGGATTAATCACAAAATAGCTCTGTATTTTACCTACGGTAACACTACCATTCAAGGATAGGGTTACAGTTACAATAATGATGGGCTCTTGGTGGATTGCTCCAAGGTTAACTGTTCGGCCGGCAATGTCCGCAGATAAACACGTTTAATATTGTCTACGAAGAAATCTTTTGGTTGGACATAGGTCGCCTGGGAAATTCCTTTAAATCGAATGGGTTTTGTCCACGTTATAGCTAGCAATAACGTTCATTATGTGTGAATTCATAACAATTGTTTAGTCGCTCTCGCTGCTCACCTATCTAAATCTAATATTGACAAATATTAAAGATTCACGGAGATGCAGATATGAAAATGATAGACGTTGCAATGACAAACAGTGGCAAGAAATTGCCTCTTGATCCGGTGGTCGACTGTGATGTAGAAGAATATACAGATATCAAATTTTGCAAATTAAATATAGAGAAAGTTATAATTGCCTATCTGATATTAATAATTATAAGATCACGTCAAGACTCTGGCTTTATCACATTAACTAGATAAGATTAATTTTGAGATAAAAATCTGGAACACAAATTGTGTTACTCCTAACAAAGATGAACTTTTGCGGTTAATCAAATCGTAGGTTAATTTACATCAAGTGTATAAACTGGCTCTATGTGCATTTGAAAAGTTTATATATTATTTTTTCGATAATAAATCTTAAAGCTGCATATAAAATGTGACTTACATTGTTAGTCGACTATTAGTCACATAGGTAGATAAAAAGAATAATTGTTTTTAATGCGGAGTAATTGTTAACATATTAATGGCTTTTAACAAGTTATGCATTTTATTTAGCGTATGGAAATCTAGTGATTAATCTTCATTACAAGGAAAAGAGTTTTAATGTTTCTATTAAGTTAATAATTCCTAGGTAAACAAATCATAATAGGTATTTTTAATATAATGAATATAATAAAAAACAACTTGGTTGTCTTGACTTGATGTTTGCACGATATTGTGAATCATTATATAAACAAAAAAATAGGTTTACCCAGCAGCAATTGTCTATTTTAAAATTACTACGTACAATCTCTTAAATATCCACGCATGATTAATAAAATCTGTTTAAAATCTTCCATTCAGAAGCCATAGCATTTATGAAACTTCCTCCACGTATTATATAATTCCTCCACATTCTATTAATATTATAAATGCGAAATTTTGTGCGTGTCTGTGTGTATGTGGGTGTCTGTGTCTGTGTGTTGTATATTTGTTACCACTCAACGCCTAAACGGCTGAACCGATATGGATGAAAATTTGTATGTAGATAGATTCAGTGCCGGAGACGGACATAGGCTACTCTTTATCCCGAAATTCGCTTTGGTTCCCGAGTTATACCAATTTACGCGCGGGCAAAGCCGCAGGGCTAAGCTAGTACCTATTATGTATATAATTATGAATAGTAAATAAAACTCCACGCTCTCCATATTTATACATACACATTGATCTAGAAGCGCGTGTTTGCTTTGGATGCGTTGCCGAATATAATGTTTAAATCTACGTCATTGGCAAACCGTAACAAACAGTGACACGTGAATGCCACGTGCTCATTCACAATATTAATGGAGAGATATGCTGAGTCAATCTGTAATATAAGTTCGCAAGTCATAAATCTGATCACCTAGCGTCATATTTAATCTGTGATTACATGACGTGTGTATATCGTTTATTGAAAGATTTAGATAAGTTTTTTATTAAACACATGTAGTTTATTTTATGGTAGATGCCAGTTTCGGCATGAATGGGCTGATCCTACAGGGTAATCTATTCTACCCTGCCTATTTAATATTAGAATATCGATGTGAATTAGTAGTAGGTATCTGTTCTGTTGTTCTGCGTTTCGTTTACAGATGGAGTGCTGGAGGTTTAATAACCGAAGACTTTTATTTATTTTTCTTCTTCACTATCATACCCTTATCGTTGCTAGCAATGACTCTTTTTACAAATCCTACGGTTATCAATGATCGGTTTCTTTAAAAGACGGTTACACTATAATTATTAATTACATAAAAAATACAATGGAAGTCAATCGAACAGATATCGCATTGCACACTCAGCTGGTATTTTGATATTTCGTGGGCTCCAAGTTCCAGTGCGTGCACGGGTAGCGACATTTGCATTCTAGAACCCATATCACAAGCTATAAACATAATATGCTTACTTTGGAATAACTCGACTCTAGATAGAGTTGAGTAGATGCTGTGTTTTTTATTACTGACAGACGAGCAAACAGCCTACATGATGGTAAGTGGTAAAGATTTGTCGCTCATGGACGACTCAGAGTCTCTGGCATTGCTCCTGCAATGTCAGGAACTTGTGAGGAAAAAGGAAAGGTAGAAAATTGGGTCTCCGGCGCTATCACTCACCGAACGAAACGCAATAGTACGGATACTACTCTTATGTCGATATTTTATGAGAGAGTAGTAGGTACTTCCCCGGATCGGGCCCATTTATGCTGAAACCAGCGAGGATCTACTACTGTAAAATGTATTAATATTATTGTTGTGTTATATTAGTCATAAGATAAAATACGCAATTTTGTTTTTTTTTTCTTTTCAATTGCCCTAAAGTTAAATATTGTTCAATTTTATTTAGCTACGTGTGTCCCTTTACTTGTGAGTGGTATATTATAAACCGATTTCTAAGTAAATTTAATAAAATATAACATCGTAAATTTAAGCAAACCGAGAATGTAATACAATCTATACATATAATAAAAATGTAACCGATCGCTGTCTGTACATGGAAGATATATGAGAAAAAAAACTATTGGGACCTATATCAACGCAAATAGAACCCAAAACAATGATTTTTAAAATTTTTGTCTGTTTGTCTGTTTGTCTGTTTGTCTGTGCGTTTGTGCACGCTAATCTCAGAAACGGCTTATCGGATTCAAATATGGTTTTCACTAATATATTGTGGTAAGCTTCACTTAACATTTAGTGTTTGTTTCATGTCAATCGGTTCATAAATAAAAAAGTTATGCCAATTTAAAGAATCACATCGAACATTCGTTAATTTACTACGAAATCTTATAGAAGCAGATATTTTAACAGGTTGCGGAATAGCTGATAGTGTTTTTATTCCTTGGATTCCTGTCATTCTAAACATTCTTTCATTTAGTTTTAAACGAGTCCAGTTTCCAGTGAGCCTATGTTTTGCGATGACTAATTAAATTAATTAATTAATTAAGTAATTAAAGTAAAGGTAAGACACTAAAAGTTGTGGGTGTGGATCTAAGTATTAGCTGTTTTTCGGTCAGCTTTATGTGGCTCTATCACGTGTTAGCATTACTAGCAGCCTGTATGCTTTGATCCCTGATGGCTATACGTCTAATCCATACATCCATACATATTATAAAAGGCTTTGTCCTGACTGACTGACTGACTGACAGACAACGTAAAGCCTAAACCGCTGGTCGTAGCGACTTGAAATTCGGAGGGTGTGTTTGTCTTAATGTCTACAAAGAAAGGGTTATTAAAAATTCAACCCTTAAGTGTATGAAAAGGGATGAAATCGATTGTATGAAACGTCTTCATTTTTTAAGTTACAGCTTTAAAATTTTGTTTTGGAATACTTTTATTTAAATAAAAAATACGCTCATATTTTTTTTTTTACTGGTGTGGATTTATAGGAGTGTAATACGGGATGAAATATTGTATGGAAGATCTTTGCTTTTGAAGTTGGCGACTTTAAATTTGGAGGGAGGGGGAAGGGAGGGGGAGGAAGAGGAAAGGAAGGGAGAAGTGAGGGGAAAGTGCGGGGGGTAGTGAGGGAGAAGTCAGGGGAAAGGGAGGGGAAAGTCAGGGGGAAATCGACTGCCTCTGTATTTCGGTGGTACTGTGTATGGACTGTGAGGTCGCGGGTTCGATTCCCGCTCAGTGCAAATATTTGTAGCATGAACATGTCTATTTGCATTGGTCTGGGTGTTTATATGTATAATATGTATCTATTTACAAAAATAAAAGTATTTAAGTATGTTTATCCGTATTCTAGAACCCATAATACAAGCATATAATATGCTTACTTTGGGTCTAGATGGCGTTGTGTAAAAATAAAAAAGGAAGAGGGAACTTAGGGAGTGTGAGGAGGCAGTGAAGGGCAAGTGAGGGGCAAGTAAAGGGCAAGTGAAGGGGACGTAAGGGAAAGTGAGGGAAGTGAGGGAAAGTAAGGAGTCAGAAGTGGTGGTGAGTGAGTGGGAAGTGAGGGAAAGTGAGGGAGATGGGAGGGGAAGGAAGGGGAGGGGAGGGGAAGGCAGGGGAAGGAGAAAGTTATTGTAGTGAAAATTTGCCTTTGTGTATTGTATGTTGTTTTACAGGGGATATCTTTAGGTAGGTGAAAGAGGGTTTGTACGAATGGTGATGATGATGAGATTAGAAATAGTATGCAAAACAGTATTTAAACAATATAAAAATGTCTATTGAAAACGATATTCATGCGAGCGAAGCCGCGGGCAAAAGCTATACATATATAAAAACGAAAGGTTACTCACTCACTCACTCATCTCATCACGAAATCTCAAAAACTACAAGTGCTAGGAGTTTCAAATTTTGGAAATAGGTGCTCTCTAAGAGTATAAAGGGGAACAAAATTTGTATGGAGCTTCTATAGTTTTTGAAAATAGGAGTGCCAAGTTTCGTTAAATATCGCAAAATTTCGTCTGTTTTAGGGGTAGCGGGTGAATAGATTTAAATCGGATTCGCCTTAGAGACGGATTATACTGATATTTATTACTAATATACAATGTACGATTGCCGTAAGATTAGGTAAGAAATATTCTCATACAGGCACACATCTGAATTTTCACGCAAACGAAGTCGCGGGCAACAGCTATATATAATAAAACTGTAACCGGTCGCTGTCTGTACATGGAAGATATATGAGAAAAATATTATTGGGACCTTTATCAACGCAAATAGAACCCAAAACAATGATTGTTACAGTTTTTGTCTGTTTGTGTGTGCGTTTGTTCACGCTAATCTCAAAAACGGATTATCAGATTTAAATATGGTTCTCGCTGATACATTGTGGTCAGCATCACTTAACATTAAGTGTTTGTTTCATGTCAAACGGTTTATAAATAAAAAAGTTATGCTAATTTAAATAATCACGTCATAAATGTAGTATGTATTTAGGTTAGCTTAGTTTGTTTTTAAGTTAGGTTAACACGTCTTATTTCTTATTAAAATGTAAATACTTTATTAGTTAAAATGTAAATACAAGTTAGATTTATATTTTCTGGATTTATTTTATTTTTTATTTTTTGTGATAAAAACATTTTTGTTAACACGTTTCATTACGGAATAGGTGGAATTGAAGTGTATTACGAAATAGTAGTAGTCGATTTACGCTGGTTTCAACACGAATGGGTCGCATCGACCAGGGATGTACACTCTCTCATACTTTACGACGTAAGAGTAATAGTATCCATATTATTGCGTTTCGTTCGGTAAGCGCGAGAGCCGGAGGCCCAACTGATGCAGAGATGACAAACCTCGCAGCATGTGTGGGACCAGCTGAGTATCCGCGGAGTCATTGTGTGGGAGGTGTGGGTCAACCCGCCGGCCAGGGAGACCCGTATAAACGGTGGTGCCGCTGGCCGCCCGCGGCATTGTACAGGGGCCCAATTAGACCTAACCAAAAAAAAAGAGGCTGCCCCACCAGGTTGCTCATAATCTCGGAGTGGTTCGTCGTGCAGGTTGGTGACCGGATAGTGGGACCCGGCGACCATTTTCGAGACGGTACGGGGGCCTTTTGCGAGCAGTCCGTATCATGGAAGCCCGGAGGCCTAAGACCCTTGAGCCTTTACAGCTGCGAAGAGACATCGCCTCCTGAACGGCCGTCTTCTATCGCCTTTACCACGGAGAGTCTTCTCAACAGCTTTTTAAAATAATTCTACCCTCTCCCTTTTTATCCAGAACCCTTACCCTTTCACAGTTCAATCTAAAGGGTCTCGAACCAAACGGTTCAGCACTTTATACTTTTGTCGCTCAATTAAAGCCTGGAACTTTTTACCAGCGCATGTATTCCCACCTAACTTTCATCCTGGGACTTTTAAGCGAGGCGTGAAGAAGCATTTCACTAAGCCGCCATAGTGGAGGCCACCATACCAGTAGTTTGGCTTTTGGAATGGTGTCCACTACTTCTGAATTCCACTAACTGCTTACCATCAGCCAGAGTAGAGGCACTTTGGCAGGCTAATATAAAAAAAAACTTATAGCGTTTTTATTCCTCGGATTCCTTTCATTCCAAACAATTTCCCGTTTAGTTTTAAACGAGTTCAGTTTCCAGTGAGCCTATGTTTCGCGATGACAATTAATGAGTGTGGATCTAAATATTAACTGTTTTTGGCATGGTCAGCTTTATGTGGATTTGCCACGTGTAAGTAATCCTAGCAGCCTGTATGGCTTTGATCCGCGATGGCTATACGTCTAATATCGTAGATAGAGAAGCATTTACTGTAAAGATTTTTCTTATTCACCTAAACGAAGATGTTTATAATTCAAAACAAACCAAAAGATATATCCAAAAAATGCTGCCCAAAATCACTATTCCACGCGGACGAAGTCGCGGGCACAGCTAGTAACAGTAATAAGAATCGAAATTCGTCACACATGCTCGTTACACGTGAAGTTTGAAGTTTGATAAATTGCGGTTATGGTTTCAAAGCTATTTTATAACCTTGGAATTTCTACATTATGTAATGTATATGTATGTTGCGTATTTTTAGTAATAACGTTATGTTTTAGTCAATTTTACTATTTAAAAGTATATATATACTATTTAGAAGAGACCAACTCCAGTACAGCAGTAGGCGTCTTTTGAGGAAAATTATGAAAGAAAAGATATTTATGTAAAAAAGAATACAACAGCTATCAAGAGTGATACTTGATGTGGATGGATGTCTCTTAATAATTTTACATTCTTTTATGTAAAAATATTTTTTTTAAATACATATTAAACGACATGTAAACCTAATAAAATGTTTTCCATTAGAAGTTAACAGTTAATACCATTGACACAGCATCCTGTACCTATTACAATCTGGTGCGCAAGTTATCACCTATATTATTAAAGGAAGCAATATAGAAAGAAAAATGTTGGTACAATTTTATTCACAGTTACTGCTGTGTAATACTTTAAATACGCAAATTCTGACATGCCAACTGATAACAGAAATGAATTTCATATACAAAAATAATATACGGATCCTGGCCTAGTAATAGTACCTATTTAATATATTTTGTGAGAGGATTATACTTTATTGTGTATGATTCGATACGACTGGCCTGTTGGTCTAGTGGTTAGTGACCCTGACTGCTAAGCCGGAGGTCGTGGGTTCGATTCCCACCCAGGACAAATCTTTGTGTGATGAGCATGATTGTTTGTTCTGTGTCTGGGTGTAATTTATCTATAATATGTATGTATTTAAAAAACAAAAAGTGTATATAAGTAGTATATCAGTTGTTTAGTACCCATAACACAAGCAAATATATTTGCTTAATTTGGGGCTAGATGGCGCCGTGTGAATGTGGTAGAATATTATTATTATTATTATTATTCCCTCACAAAGTTAGAAAAACATATTTCTTATATTAATATAATATTCTACTACAATCACACAGCGCCATCTACCTTCAAATTAAGCAATTTTATTTGCTTGTGTTATGGGTACTAAACAACTGATATACCTACTACTTAAACACATTTTTTTTGGTAAATACATACATATTATAGATAAATGAAATGAAAAAATGAAAATGAAAAAATATTTATTAAAAACATGCATAAAAATGTGGGTACACAAAATAAACTTAACATTACCAAAAACTTAAAGCATGTTATATGGTGACAAATATTGTTCTACGGTCCCCACACTAGGCAAGCCTGTATCGTGGGGTCCCACTGTCGTATTTACGGTTAGTCACACCTCAGAGTTAACAATATTTATTTAATAGGTAATATACAAAAACGTCTGTAAAATGAAAAGTAACATCTAAAATAAGTTAAAAATTACAATGATATTAAACTAAAAGCAAATAAGAAATACAATTAAATAAACAAGTTTAAACTAGTGCATTACACATAGATTACATTTAATTACATTAAATTAAAATATAAATAAATTAAATATTCTAGTATAGTCCACCTACAGAATGCTAGGCACAATTAGTTCAGTTTGGTCATACGTCAAGTCAGCTAACCAGTGCGAAAGTCTTCGTTTAACCTCAGGTACTGAGCAAAGCTTAATGTCACATGCTTTTACAGCTTTATTATAAATAAAAGATGTTATGAAAGGGTAGAAACGTCTTGCAAAAGTCGTACGCGTGGTGGGAAGTGATACATGGAAAACACGTTTTTTTACTAGTTCGGAGTAATTAGGGTCATTAAGAACAGATTTGTGTTTTGCTAGTGAGACTCGAAGGACGAACAGGTTGCGAACGCTCAACACTCCAGCTTCCTTGTAGAGGTTTGTAGTCGGATATCTGCGTGGTTTCTTAAGCATAGTTTTTAGAACAGCGCGTTGGGCTCTCTCCAATCGGATCATGTGCGTTTTGGCTGCTCCGCCCCAGCTCAGACTGCAGTATGTTAGTAAAGACTGACAAATACCGTAGTATATCATTTTTAGAGTTTCTGGTGTCGCAGCATTTCTCAACAGCCTCATGATATTAATGACTTTCCTTACGCACCCGTCCTGAAAATCAATGTGCCGTTGGAAGTTAAGCTTCTCATCAATTAGCACGCCCAAGTACTTAATAACGTCGACTTTGTCGAGACTATCGCATGTGCATAAAGCATTCGTTCCCTCGCAGGTATGTATCTTTATATCTAAAGACAAGGGTGGAGCGGATTCTGCTGTTTTGTGAAAAAACATGTGTTTAGTCTTGTTGATATTTAGTGTGAGGAGATTCCTGGTTAGCCAGTTTGAGATTTGGGACAAACCTCAATCAGCTGTAAGGCATAGATATTCAGAGCATTTGTTGTCTACTGACCCTGGAGCTATATTTATATTTATATCCCCTGTCAACACCAAATGTTGTCTATCGTTAAGTTTATCAAGATTGGATTCAAGATTGGAATTACACCCAGACACAGAACAAACAATCATGCTCATCACACAAAGATTTGTCCTGGGTGGGAATCGAACCCACGACCGCCGGCTTAGCAGTCAGGGTCACTAACCACTAGACCAACAGGCCAGTCGAAAGTTTTTTATTATATTTCTAGTAATCAAAAATAATCCTACTAATACTACGAGTATAAATGCGAAAGTTTGTGTGTGTGTGTTTACCGTTCCAACAGCTGAACCGATTTCGATGAAAATTGGTATGTAGATAGATTTGGTGCCGGAGACGGACATAGGCATACTTTTTATCCCGAAAATCAGATTGGTTCCCGAGGGAGACAAAACACATTTCAGGCAAGGGCGAAAACAAAATGGTATATCAACGATGAATATCAAATAACATATGTCCAAGGGCCAACCGTCGTCAAATCAACGTCACTTAGAGCACCAAATATGACATGGAAATATCACCGCGTTATGCAAATATGATCTTCATTAATAAATCAATAGAATGCCTGTATATATCTATTTAGGTAAATGCTTTTTTTTATATTAGCCTGTCAAAGTGACTCCACCCTGCCTGATGGTAAGCAGTCAATGAGGTTCAGGAGTGTTGGGCACTATACTAAAAGTCATCGTTTAAAACTGCTGGCTAATGATCTCCACTATGGCAGTCTAGAGCGAAGAAAAGTAATAGTGGAACACCTTATAATATATGTTTCGCAAAGTTAAGCATAGACTACTTCTTACAGTGAGAGATAGGATTCTTATAGTGACGTCATAAGATGAATACGGAACTTACCATGTTTAGGACTTTGGTATTCTAGTTCACATATACAATAAAATTTTATAGAAATTTTTTTATTATCACCAGGCACCAAGGTACAAAGCTACCACGCGGCGTTGATTGATTGGTATTACGTAACACTTTAATTACTTACATTTCTT
This sequence comes from Parascotia fuliginaria, assembly GCA_963082885.1. Taxonomy (NCBI): domain Eukaryota; kingdom Metazoa; phylum Arthropoda; class Insecta; order Lepidoptera; family Erebidae; genus Parascotia; species Parascotia fuliginaria. Next base: position 10,396,591 of record OY720187.1, read on the forward strand.
ATTTAATTTTAATATTTTTATGAATAGTGCATGAAAATAATGCTGCAGAGTGTTGAGGTCCAGATCAAAGAGACAACTCAATGGAACTAGTGGGATATACGATAATTTACTTAGGACTGTCGTATTTGAAGAATAAATTGCAGCGTAAGTTTATTAGACAGTGTTGCCCTTTATATAAATGTTAATTGATATTAGGCGAAGATACGATTTCTTTCATATTCATTGCCAAAACAAGACCAAGTATGTCTTAAAAGTACCTACTAGGAATAGTATTTCGAAAACTGATTTACATGTAAAATAATTTGTAAATATGTTAAGTGTAATATTGTAAATATTGGGCAGACTGCAATACACAATAAATGTCTTATAAAACAACAGAAATCTATTTAGAGTTCATTTAATTTGTAGAATATTACCTACGAGTTAAATTACCGCTTTTATGGTAATTTTTTGGTTTCAGCATGAATGGCCTGCATCGACCGCATTTGTATGGGGAGCCAGTTAACGTAATTCAGCTGAAATAATGGTGATAATTAATTGTATCTTTTAGTTTAACAATTGCTTAAAAAAGTAATTCTATTGAAATTACCTCAATAGCTTAGTTACTCATAATTACATATTTTTATGATTAATGCGCAGTACCAGAGACGTTTTCCATTTATCATTTGAATAAATGACTCGCTTGAACTTGAAGTAATATTGTAAAGCATCGCTATAAGTTAGCAATAATTTAGTCCGTGGTTGGCTAAAAGGAATTATTGGCTTGGCAACAAAACAATAAGTTCATAACTTCTTAGAGATTAAAATTTATCGAGTAGTGCGGTTTGAATTTGTTCACTTGACAATAAAGTTACCATACGTTCTCGTAGTTATTCAGATTTCTATTCTAAAATAAAATAAGTTGTTAGCTAAAAACACAACAAAATAAATAAAATATCCTGTTTAATTCAGTACAACATAACAGCATCTGCAACATAGTGCTACAGTGCTGCAAGAACAATGATTTTACAGACTAGTAATGTCTCAAACTCTCAATGTTGCGTAAAATTACCTTTAACGCCACGTAGTTCTACTACGAAAAGCTTTTATCTTTATGCATTACAGTAACGTATGCGTTCCATAATAAATTTCTTTCAATTCAAAATTAAAAAGAAAATATGGTTATTATGGATGAAATTATGTGGCTGTTGTCTGACCAGTGACCACTGAAAGTCAACTTATAAATTAATTAAAGTTGTGACCGAGGTCCCATAATTTAGTTAAACAATGTGCTGTTGCCTAATTTAAATAGTTTCTGTTAGACATTGTCGATTAATAAAACCGCTTATCCTAAAAGCAGTAACATTGTTTTAAACTATCACCCAATCGGTGCTCGTGTGTTATGCATTTTTTTATTAGCGATAGTGTCAGCCTGTCAGCCCACCTGAACATAATTGCGCTTCAACCTTGGAAACACCAGAAATTCGGTTGTCTATGCCGTACCTAAGAAAAAAAGAAAGAAATAAAGAAAAATCTTTATTTGCAAAAAACAACGCACATAGTATTATTACAACACAACGTATTTAATTTCTAAACGGACAAGTGTCCAAAACAAAAACAACCTGTCGCTGTCATCATAACAAAAGTTCTACCTTTTACCTACGTATTATTATTTTGTGCTATTACTTAAAGACACGAACTTTACCGCTCTGTCAGTAAATAGAGAGAGATTATATATAACCCACAGTTAAACATGTTTTGTATCCCTCGGGACCCAGACCGATTTTCGGGATAAAAAGTAACATACTAATTTTCAACGAAATCTGTTTAGCCGTTTAGGTGCTGAGAGGTAACAAACACATACATACACACACAATCTTTCGCATTTATAATATTAATGACTGACTGTAGTAATCCTCTACAGTAAAAAAAGTATAGATATCGTCAATCCACCTTGAGCAAGAGTCTTCACATTCATATCACCATACAGGAAGAGGTATTCAGTCTTTACCATAGAAGATACTGAAACGTCGAAATGTCTACAATACCTATATGTCATGAACATAAAATAACTGAAAATAGAGAAGTACCTGAAACTTTGTAACACTATTACTGTCCCAACATTATTCGAAACAAACTGTTGCAGCATCTCCAAATAATAAAACGAAAGCCACCGCTGTGACCTTACAAAAACAAGATGCCTATTGTAGTGGTCGTGAATATTGGGATAGAAAAATGAAAGCTTATGGGTTACGACAATTGGTCCTGCTATAGTTTTTGTATAACAAAAACATTAGTAATAAAAAGAAATTGAAGTAAAAGTTCGCAAGTCATGCATTAACTTACTGGCAAAATTATGTTATATGATTGTTTTTATTTAAGTATAGCAAATTAAAATAGCTTTTTTTGCAATTGTCTTTGGAGTTAATATAATTATATAAATATACTATACTTTAACAAATCGAATTTACCAGCTGGTTGAAAATATACGCATCACCTTTCAATACATTTTACAATTTTATCTTGATACAATATCAAATGCAAATCTTTAATACCACGCCGCTACGTCAATATGGTGAGATTTCCTCGTATCTACGAAATTATACCCGTATCTATTGGCAGTAACTCCGTGAAGTGAATTGACAAGACTAATAAATATATAGCTGCAGTGTTTATAGTACGTCATAAACCTGAATTTCGTCGGTCTTGAAAATTGTTCGCTTTAATTCAGAGCAAAATAAAATTTAAGTAATAGAATTTTTCTCTCTTTTTCCTCGTTCTCTTTTTTTGAAGATCAGCAACGGGATGCTTGTGTTTCCTTAGGTTTTCCACAGAGCACAGTGTGAAATAAAAAGCATATTAATTTATAGCTGGATAAGTAAGTAACTATATAATTATACTACATAAGTACCTACACATATAAAATTATTTTTAGAAAAAAAATGAAAACCGACTTCAAACAACACCTACATGTTCAATCCTTAACTAAAAAGTAGAAAATAATATTTTAATTACTTCATAGCAAAGAACATTAAAGGGGAATCAACGCAATCCTTGATACCTATAATACTTTACTATTTATAGTTTTTAATCAGTTATTTTGGAGTCGGTGCCAGCCAAGAAGGATCTTTAATTCTGTCTTTGCAACCAACTTTTGTAGTGCACGGGGCGGTAATTGCACGCGTGGGGGATATGCCTGAGTGCACTACCCGAACGCGGTCATACTCGTGAACGCAGACGTCATTGATAGTTGTGTTCAGATATACATAAAAAATTTGACGCGCACTTATCAGATTCCGTTCGATTTCTTGTATTAAATCTATATTTTTCATTCATGTATTAATAGATTAATCAAGAAGGTTTTTTTTGCTAGTAGGTAGGTTATTTTTATGAAGGTCATTATGAACCTTCTTGGCTGGCACCGACTCCAAAATAACTGATTAAAAACTATAAATAGTAAAGTATTATAGGTATCAAAGATTGCGTTGATTCCCCTTTAATGTTCTTTGCTATGAAGTAATTAAAATATTATTTTCTACTTTTTAGTTAAGGATTGAACATGTAGGTGTTGTTTGAAGTCGGTTTTCATTTTTTTTCTAAAAATAATTTTATTTTTAAACTTTTAGTGGGAACTAATTGTGTATAAATATATTCAATATGGGTAGACCTACTAAACGTGCTGCGCAAATGAGACAGCGCCGCGCCGTTTGAAAGAAAGTAGAGACGAGAGGTAAGATTGTAAATAGAAATATAAGGTCCTTGTCAACACTTTCTCGATCGCTAAACCCTGAATCCCAGAAACCACAAATCAAAACAAAAAAGTGATGATCTACCAACAATAAAGAATCATCAAAAATCATAATTTAACTGACCGAGCAATCGCTCAGATATACAAAAAATGCATATGGTCACTCATCCAGGGCTACTTCGTTTCTAACAAAAAATGAATTTTGAAAATCACTTCGCACTGTAGCATGGACATGTCAATGTCAGATAATTCGTCGCAAAAGACATCGACGTGTTGCTTTACACGTCTTCACTTCTTGCAAACGATTTGTTACAAAATATTAAATTATTCTTTATAAAAAAAACATGGGACCCCATTTCGGAGTATACCCTTTCAAATAAAAGAAGAATTTTCCAAATTGGTTTATAAATGACGGAGTTAAGTTGTAACAAACATACAACCACTGAACCATTTCTTATAATAAAAAAATGGGACCAATTTCAGAGTATACCCTCTCAAATAAAAAAAAAATTTTTCAAATCGGTTCATAAATGACCGAGATATGAGGTAACAAACATACAAAAAAAAAAAAAAAAAACATACGACCCGAATTGATAACCTCCTCCTTTTTGAAGTCGGTTAAAAATATCTGCTGTCTATAAAAAAATTAAGACGACAGCTACCGTCAGTCTTATTCGCTAGTAAGTTGACTTTACCAGCCGAGACATAATGACAACAACTTGGCATTTGTCGACAAAGTATCACTTGCCTGAAACCGGTCGACATCGACTTTTACCAAAATTCAAAACATCTGTCGGTCGTTCGAATATTTGACCTTCGGTCAAAATTCGTCAAATTTTTACACACTACATCATTCTTTTATAGTGCCACTCATAAAGTCTGCCATTTCCCAAAAAAAGGCCATTCCCGAGCATGCAGTCGTAACAACTTATTGTTAGTAATTTTTGAAATTATCCACCAACAAAATATATATATAATCTACAGTATACGAGACGAGGGCTGGTTGAGCCAGAATTTTTCTATTAACATAATATAATGAGAAATAACGCCACAAAGTACATAATAATACTGTGACAAAGTGGCGTCCAAATCGAAAAAATGAACAATTTTATTCCTTCGATAGGAATGAAAAGGTATAAGTATAAAATTTATATGTACTTCTGCCAAATAAAACGCTCGAGGAGATGGTTGTTTTCTTTTTAAAAAACACCGTTTTTTTTATTTTTTTATTGCCTACAGTGGCAGACGAGCCAACAGTCCACCTGATGGTAAGTGGTAACTGTCGCTCATAGACTTCTGCAATGCCAGGGGCTCTGCGAAGCCGCTGCCTACCGTGATATTAATGCTCTCTTTAAACCTCGTTTGAAGAAGGACATGTCATAGCGCTCGGGAAACACCGCAGCTGGTAGTTCGTTCCAGAGCCTGCACGTACGTGGGAGAAATGAATGCTGAAAACGAACCGTACTAGACGAGATCGTGTCCAGGTAGTATGGATGAACTTTGCTGCGATGTCGAGTGGTGCGATGATAGAAAGGAGACGATGGCACCAAGTCAAACAGTTCCTCAGAGCACTCCCCGTTAAACATACGATAAAGCACGCATAGAGAGCCAAAGTCCCTCCGCTGCTCCAGTGACTCCAATTTGTTTGTGAGATTGGGATCGTCGACGATTCGAACAGCTCGCCGTTGGAGGGAGTCAGGTTGGCTGGTATTTGGGGGCTCCTGCCCACAGGTGAGAACAGTACTCCACGTGCGGTCGGACTTGTGCTTTGTATAGCACAAGCCGTTGAGATGACGTAAAGTACCGTCTGGTTTTGTTCAGGACGCCCAGCTTTTTGCTCGCCAGTTTGGCTTTGTCTTCCAAATGACTCCCAAATTGGACCTTGCTGGATATTTGAACGCCTAGGATCCCAATGTCATCGAAGATACGGAGAGAAACTCCTTGGAACTGAAACCTCTGATGAAAAAGTGCGTCCATAGAAACCCCCGCGGTAGCCGTACTCTGCCCTACTAATCAGTGCGAGGCGAGCCCTCTTGCTAGACGGACATATTATGTTGCGTTATATAAATATTTAATATAAATTTTATAGTCGTCTGTACTTACACCAAATACTATTTTTGTTTTATTTATTTCAACTTTTTATACAATATGTGTAAGTAAGTGTGCATTGATAATGTTATAAGTCGTATTAAAATATTCACATTGTATCTTTAAATTACGCACTCTAGATAATGCCCAGTTCTTCTTACTCAGTTATGTTATTTTAATAGTTCTTTCTAAATTATTTATTTTAATTTAATTTAATTATTAACGTGGGAAAAAAGGAAGTGATTTGAGTACGATGCTATCGACGATATCAGCCGCCTTAACTTTCAATTGCAAATTTCCGCGTTTCTTTGTTTCTCCTCGCTGAACCGGTGTGGTGCAGTCACAAAAGACTACACTCCACTTCAATGACGTTTGACATATTTGTTAATAGTTCACCAAAGAGCGAAATAAAAAATAATTCATTCATTCTATATCAAAAGGAGTGAATTGGGTACATGCGACTGAGTACGTCGCTCTGTACAATGAGATCAATGAGTATATAACCACTTGAGTGACGATGATATGATTTCTAGTACACACGCGGACTCACCACTGCGGGTCGGGGGACGAAGAAATTATCGCGGCAGTGATTGGTTAATGCATCAATGTCAATCATATTGCACCGCCCCATAGTGTTGTACCACATAATTGTGCCAAAATAAATCGTTATCGATAAAGTAATTTTTATTCTATGTACGAATACATGGATGTCAGAATTATTTTAACAATATGAAATCAATATAGAAAGAGGTTATTATGTCTTACTAATAAATTTACATTATAAGTATTTTTTGTATGTAAATGGTTTATTGTAGAATTTATAAAAGTTATTCATAATTGATGAGTATAATAAATAAATAAATATTTTATTTGCATTTATCTTTACAATTGATTTAATGTAATTTTGACTGCTTCTGTGGTTCGGTGGTACTGTGTATGGACTGCCACGCAGAGGTCGCGGGTTCGATTCCCGCTCAGTGCAAATATTTGTATGCATGAACATGTTTATTTGCATTGGTCTCGGTGTTTCTATGTATAATATGTATGTATTTATAAAAAAAAAAGTATTTAAGTATGTATACCCGCATTTTAGAACCCATAACACAAGTATATAATATGCTTACTTTGGGTCTAGATGGCGTTGTGTGTAGTTGTTAAAATATTATTATTAATGTCTTCAATAAATGAAAGGTAAAACTATAAAATAATTTTACTTACTAGTAGGTAGGTACATAATGTGTGTCTTTTTAATGGATAAATATTTCCTTTTATCTCTTGAAAAAAAAAGATGTCTGGATTAATAAATAAAGTGAATAGAGTAAAGGAAAGTGATTGACACGAGTGAAATAGGTAGTTATAGGCGGTTTATGAATCATGATACGATAGGTACGCTTGTGTTAAAACCTCGGGGCATGTGTATTTTTTTTTCTTAGTTTGTATAATACCAAGTAAATACGTGGTATTTTATTATTAGTAATAGTTGTTGATTGTACTGTGTGTATAAATAATACTAGAAAAAAATAATTTTGTAATTCCAGTCAAAAAACAACACGCATTTTTATTGAACACTTTCTATTCAATTCAGAGTATTTTGTTTGTTTATATAAAAAAGTATATTTACAATCACAAAACTAAATGGAAAAACAAAGTAGGCAAATGTAATTAAAGTGCTGGAGGCGCCCTATCGCATGTTTACGTACCGCTCGGGTGTAGGCATTTATTTTTAAAAATTTGGCCGTATTACAATGCTGTATAGATAGTATTACCGTGGTTATATATATATATATATATATATATATATACAGTATTTAAGAATGCTATTAATAATAAGAGTTTCAAAAATTACGTATTTCGACAAAAATAAAATTATTATTTTTACATTAATTTTAAATATTTTATAATAAAGTTTATTATAAGCGTACTAAAACAGGTAAAAACATTGTCGGCGTTGCTGAACTAAATAAACGCCGTCGGTTTTTTAAATTTTCAGAAGAATCAAATGTGTCAAATGTGAAATTCCAACAAATAACGCTGTATTTGCTAGGGTACCAATTTTGTCTGTTAACAGCATTTATCCATTTTTATTTTATTTCTGGGCTCTTCGAAAAACTAAGATCTAGAATAATTAATTAATTTTAAAATATCTTTAATTAATATTGTTAACCGAATCATGAATACTAATTATCGATATCAACTTTATTTCCGATTTGTCTCAGCGCTACTGTGACAGAAAAAAACAAAAAGAGACGGAACTATTGACAATCGTCTCGCGCGAGAAAGAGAGACAAACTTTGATGGTGACGTATTTCCGTCATACAACCAATATCACTTGAGCCCTGCAATCACAATAAATATTTATCATAACACAACTAAAATCGTACTTTACCGGTGAAAAGTTATACCATCCTTGTTATAACTTGATGTTTTAGTGGATTTTCCATACCATTTACCAGAGCAGGAAGGCATTTTCGTAAAAAAATTAAGAATGTAGCGTATTGACATGTGCGCACAGATCTGACACTTGGTCGGAACTAAATGAGTAAGCTCTGTCGCGGTTTGATATAAGCGCTAAATGCCTTATCTTTGGCGAGCGTTTGTACGCTGTATTAGCAGTCAAGTGGATCTATCGTCTTTGAATGAGATGAAACATACGTATTTTTTCCATTTTCACCGAAACTTAACCTGACACAAAACAACTGATCCAATATCCATCCCACAAAGAAAAATTTCGCATAAGGTGAAACTTTGTTTACAATACACCTTTTTATAGAATTGAATTTGTTATTTGTTTACATGACGTAGGTAAACGGAGTACTCCCACGTGGATATGACTACCGATGCCGGTCGAATTGATTGTATCACACTGTTCGCCGATTTATTCTTCGAATGAATCAGTACAAAATTTTTCGTATTAGGTATATAGCCTCGGCTTCGCACGTGGGTACTAATATTTATGTTTAAATTATAATAACTATTTTAGGAAATTCTCGGCTTTTCTTTACTTACTATGCGTGCATTATATAATCATATTTTATTTATATTACATATTAGAGGTCTGCCCTCGCTTGCTTCGGTATCAAATGTTTCATTCGATCACACAACAAACTTCTAGTATTATGTATAATAATAACATAAGTTTATATAGATACGATTCCATTGTAGTAGGTACTATCTCTGTATTCAGTAGACTAGAAAATAGTTGTGTAAAGCTGTTAACTTCAGTGGTACGAAATTTATTATTATGAGCTTTACGTGTAAGCTTTGTTTAGAAAATTAGTTATTCACGCATTTATAGTTTCGATGTAGCTAAGTTACTGTTATAAGTATATTCAACAAAATAGATAAAGGAAATTATTACGAACTATCCCAATTTATATTTTGTTTTGAACAAGTCCACTTTAATATTACTTAAATTTCACAACTTAGACTTTGAAATATTATGTACTTACATAGAAAATGCTCGTAATAACTACCAGTATAATCATAGTACTTTGAATAGGTTTTTAAACCGTTAATATACACTTATAGTCGTTAGTCTATGGGTCTGATATTATACGACTTTGTTATATTTTACAAAAAAAAATGCGCATTATGACTAAGGTTGACAACCTTACCTACATAACATTTTTTGGCATCCACGCATTACGTGAACATGCACAACGTAATGAAAACATTATAATACAATTAAAGGTACACGACAAATAGATTAAAATAACTGTGAAACACCATCAATGTAAATGAAAATTTGCAACATTCTAAGCTATAAAGGATAAACTGAAGGTTACGCAACGCTTATTTGTTGCGAACTTGTACCTAAGTTCAAGGTCGAAATATGAAAAACCGGAGAATGATGAATTGGATCAAGATTATTATCATAATGCCGCCACACTTCATTCCCCCGGGAACAAAACGCGGTCGGTCTATTGTACGTACGGTATGGATAATTTATTATACCCACTAGTTCCCTCCTCTCCATTTCATCTAGACGACAATTAATCATACAACTTAAGAAAATTATTATAAACATTTTCCTGAAAACAAACGTTTGCCGGTTGACATTCGCGAAAATTCATTAGCTAAAATATTTAATAGGTACTATTTCAAAGCAGTTCATAACACGCACATTATTGAGCGAATCCAATAATAAACACTTCTCAACACAATATCGGTTAAGCAACTTACATAATACTTATCACGTTTTCTTACACGTTACGGAGATTGAAGTCGATTTCATAAGAATCCTGATATTGAAGTGTCCAGGTATTCTTATACTTACCTATTTACTAGACGTCCGCCCTCACTTTGCTTCAGTATCAAAAGTTTCATTCGGTCTTACAACAAACGCCTACGGAAAATATCATTGCATTAATGTCGTACCTATTACATCATTTAGGTTTAGGTACAAAGGCGCTTAACATATTGAAATTTTAAAAATGACTGTAATCAATATTTTAAGTAAACATAATAAAGTATAGCCCATGTTACCCATCCTATTTAAAGCTTTCTAAAAGCAAAAATTTTTTTTAAATCATTTACATAGATCGAGTAGGTAATTGAATATGTTAGTAAGTACGTGTACCTCTTACTATGCCTTTTAATGTCTTGCATTGATTTTCTAAGAAACATTATGGTCGTAACGAAACTGAACGGTTTAGGGTTTTCTGAAAACATCACAAAGGTATTGATGCAGTCAATTTGCTCTTTACTATTGGGGTGGACTGGCCATGCACTGAGCGAAAACTTGTGTCCAATGGCCAGCAGTGCAACTGTCATGATTGGTTAAAGAAATAGTAATAATAAACGTATAAAAACACACTCGATATTCACTAGCGACTGCTTTAGACCGCTACTAGTAAATCGATTTACAACACTAAACCCTTAATAAAAATCTACTACCGTAACTTCAGATAGTAGAAAATAACATTCCAAAATTAGCTTTACGTAAAACATTGGTATTGGATTGCATTTGCATGAATTAACTTAAAATGTAAGTGTCTTCGTGTCCTTCAGAAAATTTACGCAGACTATATTTTCAGGGAAATAATTAAAGCGAGGCATTCGGCTCTTTAAATTACATTCTCAAAGCAAACGATCTGCAGAAAGGGCTCAATTTACATATATTCAGTATTTGCTTAGAATTATATAGATGTTTAATTTGGGTACTGAGTTTTTATTTAACTTTCGTCCGCCATATTCTGACCAAGGACGAGTCGACTGCCTTGTGTACCTTTTTAAATAAGAGACTTTTCAAAATCGGTTTATTAATATACTTTTAGTCTTACAACTCCGGGCAAATACTGAGAATTTCTTGTCAGAAAAACTTAATATATGTACTTATCATCGTCTACACTGTGATGGTTCAGAGCAGTTCCAAAAGATGAAAAAGTAAGTAAATATCCTCGTAATCGACTTGGCCATTGAAAATAATAACTTTCAATTCCAGGCATCTAAATAATTTCAGTGCCTATGCAGTAGAGTGACATATAATTAAATTAGGACTTATTTTTTTTTATATTGTGTGGTATGGCAACTATTACATTAATTCAATATTATATTTGAGAGTAGTATTTCTATGGACGATCCAGCCTATTCCTGCTTAAACCATCAAGAATCTACAAACATAAAATATACAAGACGAATTTATTATATAATAGATCGACTTCATCGTAAAATTACATTAACTTATTGTTAATCCTACAAAAGAGACTAATGGAATATAAATTATATATCAACCTAAAGGACCATCAGACTTTCTTATTATTTATTCGCAATGATTACATTGCGAATAAATAATAAGAAAGTCTATATCTATCAGCCTAAATACGCTGACACATAAGACTCCCAAAGGGAGTAGTTTGATATAGGTAGCTACCACACTTGGCACTACTTGGCAGTCGGATGGTAACAGATAATTATATTGAAAAGAAGATATTTATAACCTATGAAACGCTACCCGACACCTGATATTTCAATACATAAATACATGGAAATACAGGTGCTTAATTTAATGTATATAAAGTGTCGTGGGTCCTAAGTGAATAAATTTCATTTTCTATACACATTTTCATTTGTAAAAATTGTTCAACCTAATGCAAAGTAAATAGCCTAGCGCAGACTGTTAGCGACAAAGTTTAAGTATAACACAACCGATATCATAACCCAACCGTGTTATTCACAAACGAGTAACGAGTACCGTATCACTTGACTCGGGAACATTCCTGACTTCACAAATTAGGAATATCGAAAACAACGTCACACGAAACGTAATGAATATTGCCATCACGATACAAAGGTTTTCATCGCCACACAACGACCTTAGGAGCAACATCAAATATAATTACAAGATGTTATCTACTAGGTAGAAGTCCATTTGCGTTTATTAGGAATTAAAAGGGTACGTTTACATAGAACAGATGGCAATTAAAAACACCATCAATATAACAAGTTTGCCCTGTTGATTACTTTGGATATGTTGGGTTCAGACAAATACTCTATACTATTATACATATATAACTACATGTGTATAAGCTTCGTTATTGGTCTAGTGTTCGATATTTCGATTTTTGTTTTAATTAACTTTAAGTTCGTTCTCATAAAAAAACAGAATTAGACGGACAGAGAGCTATTTCTATTTTATATCATTGAAATTTAATTAAAGAAAGTATGATTCATAGACGGCTAGTCGTTATAAATAATCTTCTGCTTCTTTAATCATCTACGTTAATAACGAAAAAATATGTTTGTTATTGTTTGCGTCTCTTTCATTTCGGAATAAAGCAATCGATGAATATATTATGATTTTCTGTAGGTATAGATAGATCCCTATACCTACAGAAAATCATATTTATCGATTGCTCTGTGTCAGAGAGTCAGAGCGCTAACTATGTCATTTCCACAAATAAACTTGGTTTTATTTAGTTTTAGTTATATTGTAACAAAACGAGCGTACCCGCAGACAACAGATAGTAATTCGGCAAAATAATACGCATGCATAACGCTTTTCAGGCAATCAATAAAACTTGTAACAACACTTATCACATGCATTCTCGGTGATCAAAATCGCATAATAATCGTGTACGATAAATAAAGGGTTTTATGAACCATGAAACAATTCTCGAGGAAATCGTTCGTTCGTTTACGACCATATTTATCACATCATCGTTTCACGGGCATCGTAAAATGAATCAGTTTTACTGCATAGAAAAGGTTAAAATAATACTCGTTTTGTAAAATTGTACAGTTCCACGATTTAACTCTTACATAATCTAACCTCCACATCAGACTACATACAGCAAAGACCTGACATAAAACTAAGAGTGTCTGAAGTGGCAGCAACCAAGCCGCGTATAGAAAGTACAATATCAATGTTAATACGTTATCCACGCCGAATATTTTAATGTTTATTTAATCGATATATATTTGGATTGTGTAAATATTTACCAATCACGGTTCTAGAGTTCAATAGCGTTCTTATAACGCGCTGATGATTCATCGGTAATGTAAGCAAACTGAGAAAATAGGTCAAAAATGAGTTTATACGTATATTTTATCGAACGTGCTATATTTAATCGATTCTGATTACAATAATTACAGAGGAAATACCTCGAATACATGTCTGGCGGTATGATTTGGCTTGAACGTAGGTGTAGATATGCGACCAAATACTGTCCGTCAACATTGGTGCTATTATTTAAAAAAATATCATATTACATTCGAGGAGGATGGCAGAAATAAGTTGGACAGAGAGGATCACAAACGAGGATGTGCTGAGATGAGTAAAGGGAAAGAAGACCTTACTCAAGACAATAGAAAGTAGAAGAAGAAAAATGAGTGGTCACATAATACGGGACATGACAGCTTTATTAAAAACATAATTGAGGGAAAGATAGAAGGATGACGGGGTAGGGGAAGACCACGGAAAACTTATTCAAGAAAAGTGCATATGTCATTTCATGTAAGGAGGTAGAGGAGGTGGCTCTTAACCGAGAGAAGTGGCGAGAATTGCATCAGATGCACCGACAAGAGTCTAACTCTTAAATTTATAATGATGATACGAATACAACACATGCAATATGCGGTTGGCGTTAAGCCGTACGTAATACCACTTTGTACTTTAATAGACTTATCTGAAATACCTTAAAACAATTTATTTATTTATTTATTACACACAATATACAACTATTTTTACTTTTTTAATTAGGTACTATACGCTAATATTATATATACTGTATGTGATAGGCAAACTAATTATACCTACTATTTCGCAAATACACACAATAAATGAATGATTACTGTTTATTTGAACTGCTATTAATAACCAGCTAACTACTTATCTACGAACAACACGCCATATTGTTATGTATTTTGATGGGTGCTCTGTAACGGCATCAAGGTTTTTATTCTAAGCATATTAGCCAAACCCACCCTGTATGTTAGCATTTAATGAGGCCAAGAGTGCGGAAACTATTTCAAATACAATCGTGACAAGCCTAGAATGAATAATGATAACCGGCTTTGTGGGAAGGTTGAAAGATTCAGGACCAAAATTGAAAGGAAACACTTGCGCTGGTAGTTTCAGGTTTTAATTGAGCAACATAAGTAAGAATCCGTTAAGTATTTTCATATTTATATCACGTGAACGTAGACACGTAGACGTAGGTTTACCTCTTTATTTTAAAAACACTTAATTTTATTTCGTACGTGCGTGGAACAAACTCAAATTAAATTAGGGTACAAAGTAACTGACTAATAAGAAAGTTAATATATTCAAAATTTTAAAAAATGTCTATAAAATAATGCCTATGATCTGATGTGCTTACACGAGTAGAGCAATCTAAGTGAAAAAAAGGTACTTACCTAGATTTATTACTAACTAAAGAGATCAAGCCGATGCAATATATAGGCAATGGTGACATTGGGATATAAATAATATTCTTAATGACATGCATGCAAGGCATTGATCTGTAGGTGAAAATAATTATATGGATGTCATTCAAGCATCAGTCAGGCTATAGACCGAAGAGTTTCAAAACTTACTTATGAAATATACAACTATATTCTACCACGTACCTATTATTGGTAACAAAAGGAAGCGAGCGGCAATATGCATGAAACGCAACATTTCAGCGAAAGGTATAATCGTTGAAATATTACTACAACTAGGCAAAGGCAAACATCAAGCGAGACAGGTCAGGACTGCGATGTCCTTCCCTAAATAAAAGAATATTCACCTTTGTCTCGAAGTAAACTTCTAAAGACAATATTGAAGGGATCACCTGGTTTTCTCCGCATTCGCCACTGCACCGGCGGCGGCGCCGGGCTGCCGGAGCCCGACGAAGCCAGCTTGATGCCGTCACCTTTAAACAAAAACTATAATTAAAAATTACCGAAATACATAAACATATGAAGACCAAGACGCAGTGTGGCCATACCCTCAGAAGGCAAACCGTCGACCGATGATAAGGGTGGCGAAAAACCTGGATGGCTCACGACCGGTCAAGACGGCGAAACTTGGAGCTCCAGCTATGGACGAGTCTCACTTTCGGCTGATATGTTGATGACATAAACATAAAAACAGCAAAATTTGAATCTTGATTGATGTTTTATATGTTTTCCAATTTAGTTTATCACGAACTCTAAGTAAGTACATTCGACCACAAAAAGGTAAACTTGAGGACTGTTTAAATAAGTTATGCTGTTTTTAAGAAACGGCGGTAATAATATTGATACAATTCCTCTTACCAGGTGGAATTATTAATGGAGAAAAGAGAGCGAGACGTGGGCGGAGAGGCCACAGTGTGTTTTAATTTTGTGTGATAAGTACAGTAAACTATTTGTTTATAAAAAAGAAATAAACTACGATTTCAGAACAAGCAGCATTTTGAACGGACACCAAAAACTTAATCCTAAAATTCTTTAAATTGCATTTGATTGTGTTCTATTAATACCGAACCGAATTTTATTGTAATTAAACATGCAGTCTTATTTATTTTATGGAAAACTTATCTTCTTAATACTTTTCATCTAAGTAACGACATCTATTGGCGATTTTATCAACTAGAGTCAGTACTAGTAAACCAAGCGAACCTTAGCTCTACAAGCATGGAGTACAAGCGTAGTCATGAAATAGTAACGATGGAAATCGGTAGATGGCGTAGCTAGCCACATTTTCTAAAGTAACTGTTCTGTTCTCAAGATTATTTGCGCGCTTGTAGAAGGCAGTACTGTTTCATATTATAAATGTATTTTTATTGCACTCCAAGGCGTAGAATTGTAATGAGGTTTTAAACAGCCGTGTGCCGAATTAAAATTTAGGTGCCTACCTAACTCTTTAATGGAAGACGAAAATTCAACAACGCATTCCCATTTTCTCCAGGTGAAAACATCTACATTATGTAGGTAAATTCATTCCGACGGAAACGAACGGAATTATTTTTGTTCAATTGTCTAAATGGTATCAATTATAATAATTTTTGAAAAAGGATCAAGCCAATATCAACTTGTCACATTCCACGGTAAGGCAGATTAGCATTCAGAATTATAGACAGAGTTCAAAGTTTAAGTTTCTGCATGGTGTTTTCTTTTACCGTTATTCTAAACTACCTAACTTCTAGCAGCGAATTCGGCCAAGTGAAGAGTGCAACCAGAAAAAGTTAAAATGTGTCTACTACAGAACTGCGTAATGCGTTTACTGGGACCTGATCAAGAGAGAAGATGAGATCGGATGAGCAAATTGCATAAGTATCTCTAAACAGTAAAACCAAAGTTTCAGTTTTCGTCTGTTCTTCTTTGCTAACTTTTTCTTAACCTCGCAATAGACTTTGATACTTACGGTTATTTATTAGCATGTTTAATGTTCTTCCGGAAGCATTGTATTACATGATAGAGAAAAGCCAAAAATTTCAAAGATGAAGATGTAAAAAATATAGGTATTGGGTACCTAGCATCGCACGAAGGCAGGTTTGGAATACATTAAAATTACATTTTGATTGTTTACAATAGCAGTTCATTCAAAAAACCTACTTATTGTATGATAAGCGATTACTGTACCGTTCAAGAACATCTGCCGTACCTACTATAATTTAAAACTACTGTTTAACACTCGGTTTAACAAGGAAAGACCCGCAGGAAAACAGCAGTTTCATATTAGAGCTTCGGACACGTACGTAGGGCGTGGGAAAACTGAACGCTGGCAGAAATGAATATTACCTATTTTATATCATAAATTATGACATTCATCGTTTACATTATCTTTAGGAACATTTTGCCAGAACTTTTTCGATAGCGTTATTTTTCTCGGTAGTCTACCTTAATACACCAAACATAATGAAATGTTTGAGTTATACTTTTATTATTAAGTTTCAGAAATACTTATTCGTAATGTCAATATTTTCTTGCTTATTTTTCTGCTTTAAGGGGAGTGAGATGTTTTAATTTCGACCCTTTGGATACGTAAACTGCTACCAAACGTACAAAAATACTAGACAAATTAAGCGTCTCAGTCCTTTTGCTTCAACTCCTCCATCTCTATTGTTTTGCCACATATGATCGTTAAAGTCTTAGTTGTATTTTAGCATTATCCAATGCTTAGAGAACATAGACACAACACAGACGTGTTTTACGGTAACCACTTAACCATCAGGCAAAATGCTTAAGCAGCTAAAAAGGTAGCTATCTACAATAATTAAATCTTAAATTTTATTATTTGGTGAAGCTACTTATTCAATTACATCGCCTGCCATTTTTTTACTTGTTGTATCTAAATATATTGCGTTAATTTGTTGCAGTCGTAATAAATTGTATGGTATTCCCATTTAAAATACTAGCTGTTAGCTTGTAAATACCTAGAACCAACAAGAGCTCGGACTGCATTCGCGAGAATACAAACAACAGCTCGCTGAAACCAGTTAGCCTCTCGAGACCATTTGTTTGGTCGAAACTTTACTTCTTGACGGCATTATTAGCATGAGCTAACAGAAATACATACTCTCTACAGTTATATTAGAGCTCTTTTGTTTCGGAAGTATTAATGCAAATGTAGCTTTAGTTATATTCGGAATAATAATGCGACGAAATACACATTTCGTTTTTTTATATGACATTTTAACTGGTTAAAAGAAATTATTTGCTTATTTGGCAACAATAAGGCTAAATCTTATGGGTCGATTTCGTAATTTGCCAAATAAGAATAAATTAGTTAAGTTCGCATCTGGCAAATTATTTAATCCACGTAAAAGCTTCTACTTTTAATTGTATTTTCACCCGTGATGTTGGACTAATCAGAGCTTAAAGAAGTTAATAAGATCTAACGTCGTTAATATAGTGAAAATGAAACTTACATTAGATCCATTAATTGTTTTAGCTGTTTGCAATTACCAAATAATCTACAAGAGAAAAGTAATGACCAAACATTTTGAGAGGAAACAAAAGTATTAGGCTATACTGGTCTCTAATTATTTGGTATTTACTTCATTAGGTCGAAAAAATAGCTACAATCAATCGTTAATATAAGAATAGATATAAGTAGGTACGCAACTAAAGAAATGAAATAATAATCATTCATGGTACTCATAACAGCTCTCATTAGCTTCTTGCTCGGCTCAAATAAGTGAAAAGAATACGGTTTACCTATCCTTAGCAACACACAATTAAATTTACCAGGACAAGGGATTTCTCACACTCTCAAGAACAAATATTTGCAATACTTAGAGAATTCTTAAGAATAAATATTTGCAATACTTAGAGATAATATTCTTAATGGGATAAACCTAATGTGTCAATAAGAAAAACAGATAAATGTGTTATTAGATTATTTTTATCTTGTTCCTCAATTTAAGTTTAGAAGTGTTTTATTCAGCTCATGATAAGATGAGAGAGTCTGTTAAGTCTGGAAATATCTGTATGACTGCCACGTCTGCGATAATTAGGTTACCTAGACTTACTTCCAGCAACTTTATACTTACCTACTGTTGGCAGTAACAGTGTTCTCGTACTGACCTTTAGAAAGTTAGTTTGAGCAATCTGTATCCCTAAATATCTATAAATAGCAATAGACCTGACGACCCTCTCGACTTGGTAATTTATCTTTCTTTGTAACTGATAAATATATTCAAATGTATTTACGTTACTGAACTTTACTTTAGATAGCAAATTTATTTATTGAATAATTATGAATATCTAGATCTAATGAACATTAAATCTAGATACCTAGAGTACCTATATTTTGAATGGTCCGAGTCAGTCTCAAACCGATCTTACGATCTTATAAAATTGTAGGTAAACATTATCTCCATAAGACTGGACTGCATTGCTACACGCTGTATAATAAGAGTATATTTTAGCAATAGCCAATAGCCATATACTGAGTAAACTTATTAAGAGTCTAACGCGAAGCGAGATTAGAATCCCAGTCTCTCGATATTTCGTTGCACGCTGCAAACTATGTATCAATGGACATAATTAAGGCAGAAAACATGAAATATTTAGTATATTTTTACCGTGAAATCATCTACAATATGAAAAACTGAATAATCTAAATTTTAAGAAAATATTTACGCATTAATATGGTATAGAAATCCAGAATTTCTACGTATTCATAGCTGTCATTCTTTCATACAAACTAAATTTCAAATATTTTCTAACATGATACTCAAAAGGCATGATGAGTCAGAATCCAGGTAAACTTACCTACAACAATGTCACTTATTTAACGTGGAGGTATTCGAGATATTTCGCTTTTGGCTCAAGCGGACGGAATTAAACGGACGTGAACGAATGAGTTCATGAGACTTGACAAAATATTTGTTTTGCTCTTGTACTTAAACCCTTTACCCCAACCCCTACAATTTACTTTAAGCGTAGAAAATACAATTAAACTAGTTATCCATACTTTTAGCATGCTTTTAGGTTCTTTACATGAGATTTAACAGGTGATTAGTTAATTTTTCGTTGATCATTACAGAAACTGTAAGTATTGTAAGTACGAAGCAATATGGTATTTTCCTCTATACGAGAAAAATCTAAAATTACATTATTGAGATAGCTTAGGCAAAAAGCAGTCGGAAAACGTTAGTTTTATCGTTTAGTTCATAAAATAGCAAACTAGATTTTAAAATTATTCAAAGGTTTCAGGTTTTTTAATCTGTTGCATAACACCATTAAATAGTAGTCGTCATGTTGCTCGTATTACCGTCATACCGCGCTGTAGAAGTGCGAACTTAATCTGTTTCAATAAAATATAGTAGTCGTCATGTTTAGGTTTGGTTCATTGACACTATAGAATTTAAAAATTAAAATTTACTTAAATATGGATGTAATTTTCTATTCGATTTGACTCTTGTATGTTCAAATTATGTAAATGGTTAATAGATACTGCTTGCAGTAGCTTCTGTGTTTAGACGTCCGAGATCCATAAAGCAGCGTTTTTCCTTACTATCAAGCGGGGCTTATCCAGTTCTACTACAAATGCATAATAAATTAAAGAATATTGGTAATCATATTATATCTAATCTTGATACCAAGTAGCGATTATTTATTGAATGTATGCCCAATCCTTAGTCAGAAAAGGGATATAGTTTTCATCATTGCTACAGTAAGCAAGAGATCTAGGTCTAGGATAAACCTGTAATTCGTTATGTATACTTAGGTAATAAGCCGACATTTTATCTACACACCCTTATACTTAGGCAACTGATATACGTTTGCTTTTAACACAAATAACAAAACTTTCTGCCAGCACCATGCTACCTAGATGATCTAATACGACCGGAAAATTGTTATATAAATATGATCAAACAAGGTATTTCATATGGCCATAGATTAAATATTATAATAGCACTAGGTATGGCTGCTATAAACAAAAAAAAGGTACTTATGTGACCTTGTGATATCTTTCTTCTTTTAAGTCGATGAAACATTATTTTATATTGATTTTGCAGTAATTAGCAACAGCAATTGCATTTTCCAAATGTGTAACTACCTTTGCTACAATAGGCACTTACCATGATAGGTACCTATAGCATAGTAGTAAGCAAAATTTAAAAACCAAATATTCTAATTAATAAAACAGCTCTACTCAACAGTAGACCAACATCGAACCATTTGCACACAAATTAATGTTATTATTTTCACATGGTAAGTGAAAAATATACTATTGAAAAAGCTCTGTATTCAACCTTGTATCGTAGTAAGGTAATTAGTATAGAAGCATTTGTTCAAACATAAGCAAAAATCGTTAAGGCAAATTAATTATAATGTAGGTCATCCATTACAAATGAAAACCACAATGGGTTGCCAAGTAATTTATAAATAGCACCTGAATGACACACGAACCGGGTAAATGTACAAGACAAGTGTGGATTATTAATATTCATCTCTGTTTTATAGCTGTAAACGACTACAGCAAGTCATTCCGAAATAAATAAATGAGAGACAAGAATTTCTTATTATTAATTATCATACATTTCTTGTATTTTTGGAGAAGTTCTGATAACATTTAACGACCGAAAAGTCAATCATCTAATTCAGAAATTTAACTAAAGAAATACAATACACTTTTCTCTACTACTACAAATATGGAATCTTTAAATATGTTATTACTAGCTGACAACGACAGGCGTTGTTGTCTAAAATAATAATATTTTATACTCGTTTTTTGAATATGTTTAAAAATGCTGTTGGAAAATATTGTAAAATAAAACATGTGCTAGGACACTTGGAGGAGCCTAATTTGATGCTACGATAAAGTCCAATATAATACGCTCTTCGGCATTACTCCAAATATTATTGTGGTACTATACGTAAGACACTCCGCTCCAATCTTGGCTTGAGCTCCTATACCCCAAGTATATTTGGGAATAAACTCAAAAAATATGACCCGACATTCGCCTTGGCAGCTTGAGCCTTGTTCTACACAGATACTCGTAAAAATAACATACAGTGTTCCCTAAAATAAAAAGATCCGACTACAACAAAATGGAAAGGAACACATTGCATTATTCATAACATGTTTTGACTTAAGTACAATATATTCTTTAGTACATTTTTTGATAAAAAATATCACTACCACCATCTGCGGTTGTGTTAGTCTTACTACTATTTCACGTACACGTAGGAAAAGCGTCTAAAACAAGCTAAACGGGAGTACAAAAGGAAGATCGAACTTAAATCATTGTGACAGGTTATATCAGTCAGTAAACGGGTCTTGAAAACAGAATGATACACATTTCATAATATTAATACTTACGTGTAAAAGATATCAGAAAACGAAATATAAGTGTGCCCAACTGCTGTCCTAAGAGACTCAGCGATTCGTATACAGTACGCAATCTCTACTAAAAAATTTGCTTAGTGACAGAATTAGACTGATAGCCCCCGAGTCCGAGTCCATTAGCGTTCGGTATAATTAAATTTGGTGCGAAACACTAGGGAAGGGGTATAATGGGATTGGCCAGACAGGCACAATACAAGGGAATTAATCCTCACTTGCCTGTAGCATTCATTTATCTATGTATATTATTAAAAAACTTTATCGTACCTATAGGCTCACAAATGAGTCTGTAAGTTAGGTAAGTATGTACATCACATCCACTTACTTGTGTTCATAGGTCACCCGAAACTACACATAAGATTTTGGATAGTCCTTGTGTAATGATAAAACTGACTTAAAAACTTGTTTTTGAAATTGGCATTGTGAATTTCGTTCTATTCACCACAGGACAGGGTAAAGCCGGCCGTGCCGTCTCGAGGTGTTGGTGGACGGCGTTGAGGTTTGAATGGAGTCCACGGATGTTAGTGAACTCCACCTCAAATAGCGGGTAACACTATGTAAGTACGTCAAACGGTCACTGACTTAAGTCATAGTCCACGTCGAAGGATAAACGTTGCCGTTCATTACAGTTCAGTGAACTTGTCATAATAAAATGGTGTAAAATGTATTAATAATGTGTGTGAAAAGAAACTAGACCCTCAGCTATTATCTTTCTTCATCTCCCTCAAAAACTTATTTTTCTTCATAGGAAACGATGCCTATTGTGGAGCCGATAATTAATGATAAAAAAAAATTGTGAATTCACTTACTTAGGTGTTTTTAATAATAATGCAATTATAATAAAATCGTGAAATAATGTTTTAATAAATTAATTATGTAGGTATTTTATTATTAATTTTGTTTACTAACAGTAGGTTTTAAGCTGTCTGTAACTGACATTTTAATGAATTTTTATCTGAATAAACAAATTATTATTATTATTAACTAGCTTTTCTCGGCGCGGTTTCACCCGCGTCTTTGCCTACTGCTCTGCTCCTGTCACCAGTAGCGTGTTGTTACCTCCCTCGAAAAATGGGCTATCAATTCGACTAGTAGTTCCAGAGATTAGCGCGTTCAAAGAAACAAACAAACAAAGAAAAAAACTCTTCCGCTTTAATATAAATAAATAAATAAATACGTGTAATTGTGTATCTAAGTGCTTTGTTGGTTAAACAAATTCTTAAGTCGTAAATGACAAACACACAAAATCATTTCAAATTCACTCACGCTGTTCTAACTTTTTTTTATAATGTTTATTTAAATAATCTTAACCTAATTTTCATTCTTTGATAATTGCCAAACTGCTCATCTTCTGCATAACTTATATTTGACGTATATTATACAGCGGTTTTTAATTATTCGTACTTCATTGTAACAGCTTACCTCCACGCGGCGCCGTATGTTTATTTGCTACTTAGGTATTCAGACCGCTCCGTTGCATGTAATCAGCAATGTTTGTGATTTTAACTAAAGTTTGACTAAAATAGAACAACCATTATACTGCACCTACGTCTTGTTTCACGCGTAGTATACGCTTTTAATAAAACTGTCGATTGACGATGCATTGTAACTCTATGTATTAAAATAGTTCAGTGCTATAAAGAACTGCGGCTCTGATGCAAATGCGTTCGGCCTATCTCTTTTTGAAGTGCTACGGATAGATTTAGTATACAATCGATCACTATAGGCTTCATAAACCCATTTGTGTAATAATAGCGTATAAAGATGTGTAAAGCGTGTGCATCGTGTTTTGTTTCACGATTGTGCAGTCCATGTTGTTTCATACATAAACATAAGCAACTGCCTTGTGTAGTTAGTAGACCACACGCTGTGAACACGAACAATGTGACTAAGTTATCTCAATACATAACGTAACTCTAGTGAGTTAAGCCCGCGGAGTGGCTTATGAGCCTTATAGTTCGATGATCGAAAGGGGTCTTAACCGTTAACACTGGGTTACAACAGTCACAAAGATATGCCTGATAGGTATGCGATTCAGCAAAAGCTCATCAAAAAGTAAAATTTACTTTAAATGACACTCCATAATACATTACTTAAAATTGTTTTTATTTTCGTCAAACATGTTTTCATGTTTGTCACCTGTACCATGTTTACACACTGATAACCAACTAAAAACCACATAGCATTGGAAATACAATTCACATTTCACACAATAAGGTTATGCACAAGACTCGACAGATAATGTGGCACATATTTCTTTACGTGCGTGTCTTGTTAGTGACAGACAACGGGTATTCTTTGCTGCTGTCTGAATAAGTATACCTAATACATATATTTTACATGCACTCACAAACGGAATACGAACTGTTAGGCATAAAAATAATTTACGAATGTTTTCTACTGTGATAGGACTGTGAAGTAGTTCTATTCATTTTTAACCGACTTCAAAAAAAGGAGAAGGTTTCTCAATTCGACCGTGTATATTTTTTTTTATGTGTGTTCGCGGATAACTCCGTAGTTTATGAACCAATTTTGATGATTATATTTTTGTTGGAAAGGAGATATTCCAAGGGTAGTACCATGATAAGCAAACCAGGATCTGATGATGGCATCCTAGAGAAATCGAGAGGAACTTTCGAAAACCGTACTGACGACTAGTGCATTTGTTATGTTTTTCATTAAGTATTTTAAGGCACTACTATTTAGTGAAGGTTTGGGGTCGATCTGATGATGGAGCACAAAGACAGTCGAGGGAACTCCTGAACGATTTACAGCAATTACTTGGTGTTTGGACTTAATTCATTTGTAATGATGAGAACTTTGTTCCCATATGGGTTATAAGTGCCATTACAGGTGACCAAAGACAGTCAAGGGAATTCCTCAAAAGCAGTAATGTCGGGCTTACTTCATACCGTTCAATATGCCAAAAATGTTTAGTGTATACAAAAATAATATCTAAGTAAGATTAAGGTCTACCTTCACTAAAAATTGTTAAATAAAATAATTGAATTTTGAAGTTGGTGCCCAGTAAATACTTAATAACTAAATACTATAAGAACCTTACTACAATAGCAAATTAATATTAATAATACCTATAGTTATTGTTTTAAATACTATATGAACCTTACTACAATAGCAAATTAAGATTGATAATACCTAGTTATTGTTTAACTTGGCACCAACTGCAAAATTATAAAATACTTATTTAATTATTTCTGATACTGATGAACTAAATCACAATATGAATTACTTTGTGCTATGAAAATTTATTTTTTACTTTTTACTTTCCTTCCAGTTTGAAGTCGGTTTTATTTTTGTTAAAAATTATTTTATAATGGTGCGAATTAAACTAATTAGTCTCATCTGCACCATTGATGGAGCAGGTCAATGGTACGTTACGACCGGGGACCGACTCGTGACTGTTCTTCTCTACACATTTGTAAAGGTGTAAATTTTATTGTTTTCTCCTGTCGGTTTTTCTGCAAACTGCTTCCTAACCACGTGACGGATTTTAATACAGTTTTCAGTATCTTTTAAAAGCATCTTTCTGAAAGGTTATTAAGTATAATACATGCATATTATAGTAAAGAAAATTAAAATTTCAACTATTTGTAATTATGTCGTAAAAAGTATAAAGTGTAACAACGTGTAAACAGAGGCGGGTAGCGATTTATAGAATGTTTTAGAAATATAATAATAATAACAAACGCTAGCAGATTATTATTGTTTACTTTATTTGTTTGTTTACATATATTGTCATTGTCATAATAAGACAATAAAAGGTTATCAAAAATATGTCAAAATATCAGACAAGTAGATGTTGAAGTTGTCAACAAGGGGTTTCTCAAATAAGGTTACTTAAATCGCCTCTCAATTTACATGCAAGAAGAGCTCTTTTAGGAAGCAGATACTATAATTAGCGCCATTGTTTGGAAGTCACGGAGCCAGAGGCTTGAATTCTTATAAGACTTACTTTATGTGACACTAGTAATATTGTCACAAAATGTTATACAAAAATGATAAACATGCATAACTTTTTACAACCTGTGTGGGAGTGCCATAAAGCAGTGTCATCTACAAGTTTATTGTTTCCCAATACTGAATATCATGAATATTCAAACGTAGCCATAAAACAATACAATGTTGGAATATGCGATATCTTTTGTATAGTGTCCTCTTCAGGTTTTTAACAAGTTCGCTGTTATTCATTTGTCGAACTAGTTTTCTTTAAGGCAATGACTAGAATATCGGTAACATAAAACTATGCATGAATATGTTTTTGATGTTTTAGTATACCTACGATTCATTCCAAGCCGAGAATGTGCATATATTTGAATAGAGACGTCCTAACGAAGAGTCCTCATGAGCATGAGGAATAAATAATTTTAGATCCTACAAACTTCGTACACCAGGGGGGTTATAAACTATGGTGGTAGATACCCTAAATACTTAGGAAAACGTTTTAGTTTCGATATTTCATTCCATATTTGCGGTAATTACCTTAATTGTTCATTATCTAAGTCTTATTTGTGATATAGGGGTACATAATAAATGCTTGCGATGATAATTTTGCTTCAGTTGCGTCCTTTAAATCATACATTATCTTTATTATTTTGTAAACTTAAGTGCCTTGTGTGCAATTTAAGTTTGAGATTTAGGTAATGGTGATGGAATCCTAATTTATAAATAGCTAACTAGTAACTGGCAGACAAATTAACGGATATCTTTTTCTAGTTATCTTGACTTTTACAGCTAATGCTAGTCCGAAATTAGCCCTCTGACCGCGTAAATTTAATATTCAAAACCGAACCGTTGGTAACTTACTCTCAGACTCATTGTTTTTTGTCTGTTCATAGGGCGGATGTAAAAACAATGATAAGTACTTAAATATATATTAACAATTATTTTTCATACAACAATCACTAGCCACATAGCTAACATATCATCGTTTGACCTTGACCTACTTGCGTGGAGAAATAAATTAATATTTATATAGATTTTGAATATTCACAATATAAATTGACCATTTCATTGTGATTTATCAAAACTATCAATAAAGTAAGCTAATGAAAAATATACAAAAATTTTAATTTGTCGAAACGAATTAAATAAATATGCAAATGTTAGCAGTTAACATTTAAATTAATATCACATTTCTAGTGTTCCATGTCGTATTAATTTTAATACAAGTTCTAAACGAATTCACTTATCAAATCATCAAGTTACCATGGTAATCACAATAATTGATGACATCACTAACCGGTAGCGTTCTCTCTGTTAAACGTTTAAATAAATAATATTTATAAATTAACAGATTTTAAAAATCAACTCTGGTAGCTAATCACCAAGACATCTAGAATTCTGGTTTCTCACATTTCTATAATGTCCTGCTAAATTATAGGTTAACGGTTTTTTTTAAACATCATGTTTATTATTCATGTACGGAAATCTTTGTCGAGGTCTAATTGTTTAGCGAATTTAGTTAGTAACAACGTCATCGGAAAGAATTTAGTTGTTGGTAGGTATATATGTGGACCTAAATGTATGCTAACATTTCAAACAATAAAGCTGCATTACTTTTCGTGAGTAGCTACTATAAAAATTACTAATCACTATTTGGCCTGATTTTTTGTAACGGTGTCTCAAATTGCTTAGTCATATTTTTTTTTTTTTTTATTCTATCACATTCACACAACGCCATCTAGCCCCAAATTAAGCAATTATATTTGCTTGTGTTATGGGTACTAAACAACTGATATACTACTTATATACACTTTTTGTTTTTAAATACATACATATTATAGATAAATTACACCCAGACACAGAACAAACAATCATGCTCATCACACAAAGATTTGTCCTGGGTGGGAATCGAACCCACGACCTCCGGCTTAGCAGTCAGGGTCACTAACCACTAGACCAACAGGCCAGTCAACTAAATATTATAAAGTGACTGAAACCTCAACCTCAATGAGAAGAGAAAACAGTATTATTATTTCGCTATTAATCTGTCTACGCCTGTAACGTTTTTCAGGTAAACCGCTAGGTCAAGTTCAGTAAAATTTGGTACGAGGTTACAATGTCACAAAATTGCACCTTACAGTACGTATACGTCACGCGAAGAATGCACTTACACTATGGCTAGTTACACATTTTAAATATTATCTGTTAACCACATGGTACTGACCACGTGTTTGTTATCCATCTTTCAAATGCACGAATAAATATTTGCCGTATTTAAGTGGAATGATTTGCACCATTTGCACATACGTCCTAATGAATAACCACTATAAGCGTATAGATCTCGTGGTTTGATAGACTGTAATTTTCTAGATATGTTTGAAGACATACGCGGACAATTATAAACACCTATAACCGACGTATGTGTATAAGAAGATTAATGAATCTTGAAGAGGCAAAGGAGGTATGTTTGGATCGCAGCAAATGGCGATCTATGTCTCTGCTTACCCCATTAATAGGAGACAGGCGTGGAGTTATGTATGTATGATGTTTACGTAAAGGCAGGTAAAGAAATGTTACATATTAAGATATATGAATTTTTCAAGTTTATCTTGGACATCACAGACAAACCTACATTAAAAGAAAATATACTGAGGAAATCTTGATGATAGTAAATAAAGAAAAAAGACAAAAAAAGCAGACAAATACCCAATTTGTTTGGGCTTCTTAGAATAACACCAACCATAACAATAATAGAGATGTTTAGATAGGGCATGCAAGCACATACAACTCGTAACGCACATATGTATTCGCGAAACAGAATATGAAAACTTATGAAGACATCCACAATAATCTAATCTTAGAGTATTTTATTCAGCATCTCTATAGCTCTACTTTTATACTGGTAAAAAATAAGTTAAACTGAGTTATTCTTTTCAAGCCAGTTCTTATTTGCTAGCCAAGTTTAAAGTGGTACATAAAAAATTTCTTTTCAAGTTCCCACAAAGACTGTTTTCTTTCCCTTGAAACTTGTCCAGTTGCAGTCAAATATTTGGTGTTTTGGATAAAGAATACTTAAAGAACTATTTTCACAACATTTCCTTCCTTTGCATAGAGTTTGATGCTCACTAATGAAAACTTAATTTAGCTAAAACTTTCGACGTCTTGGAAACTCTTGCGTAGCGCAGCTTCATATAATCTATTGGGTCTTCCTAATATTGTTTAAAGATATTTACTAAGTTCTATAAAATGTAGCGGTTTCTAAACTAAGATCTTTTGGAGGGAGGCTTTGGAAATTCACAGACCAATAACTCCGTGGACAAAAATATATGAAGTTAAATTACTTTTCTTTATAAAAAGAATTCGTAATTGGTTTTATTTCGCTATTTATAAACCTGTACCAATTTAATGGGTATCATCAAATAAATAAGTATTGGGGCAGGTATTTTAGAAGACATTTAAGCTTTGGAGTTTTAATGAGTTTTACCTTTAAGTTTTAATTCCCTAGCTTTAGCCTTCTATGGGCGTATTTCAGCAGAAATTATGATTTTTCCATTTAACTAAACCACTACCTATTTAATTCTGATTTGTTAGTCAATTGTATTTATACAAAGATTGTACGTTTTTGTTTATGCACACTTCAAAAAATTTACCAAAATGGCCAAATAGGCAGACACTGACATTGATAAAACAGGTTTTATAAAAAATAATTGATTAAAATAAACATGAAACAGGTAATACAGCTGTCAATAAAATGCGAGAGTGCCGTCGGATCGTTAGGGAGACCGAATGGAGCCACGCAATTTGCTCCGGGAATAAAATTGTGCATCTGCACGAAAACGCTTTAATACTAACCCCTTGTTTTCCCACTGATTACATTCAAAGCAAAGCATAATTAAGGTTTCATTAGAAATTACCCCTCGGAAAATATTTACGACATTGTATTTATTGGCAATTGGAAATAGTCGTAAAACTATACATAAGCGAGTAACATAAGATTCACGGTTATTTAATGTATTCAAAGTAGAGACAAAATTGACCGTTTTATACCGAATCTGTGCTTTTGTTGAAGACATTAAGAAAACGATGCTGCTATTATGGTTATCCTTCTAGTAGTATAAATGCGAAAGTTTGTGTGAGTGTATGTATGTGTGTGTTTGTTATCATTCAGCGCTTAAACGGCTAAACCGATTTCAGTGATAATTGGTATGCAGTTAGATTTGGTGCCGAAGATGGACATAGGCTACTTTTATCCTGAAAATCAGTCTGGTTCCCGAACGAGACAAAAAATATTTAAGGCGCGGGCAAAGCCGTGGGGCGCAGCTAGTTATAATCAAGAAATTTATTCTCTGCCCTATCATTTACCAGTTGTCCGCCTGCACTTAGACGAGTGGTTTAAAGCGGCTTGTTTAAATTGTTACAATTAATTCTGTTAATTAGTTCGCATTCATACTTCTATCTAACGTTACACGTAATTAATGGATAAGAATAGAATTGAAATTTATCGCCTTTTTGCCCCGTGACGTCAATACAGCATCTAGCCCTTAGCTGAGCCCATTTGTAAAGGCTTAGGGCTGGCCTAATTTTATTTTACTTCTTTACACTTTAACTCATTGAAGTTAACTACATGTCAATTTATTTATCCTAGGCCATGTGTAAGTACTTCGATTTCCAAGTAGTTAGAGATAGTGGTCTAACATTAATATAAGCTCTTTCTAACCCCTTCATCTTATTTCTACAGCATTTGTAGTAGCGTTCAAGACGGGTATACCTATGTATTTAGGTCATATTGAAACTCCTTTATGTATAAGGTCGGTTGGAGTTCCATGAGTGATAATTATTGGCTTGAAGTCACAGTGATAGCATTGTTCCTAGTTTGGTGCACATGTCTTCAATAGAATAGAATACAAAACCAGTGATTGCAAGGGTTTGGGCTGTTTAAGAGCAACTCTCTCTTCGTGGCATAGTGCGCACTATTTCATATAACTCACTGACCCCCTTATATAATTCAAAAACTGAACATCATAGTGTAGGTATAAATAGTACTGTTTTAGTATTTATGTACTTACTTAGTTTGTTTTATGAAATTTGTGCTAATATTTTCAAGGTTATGTTTAACGTGAATTTATATAAAACAATATATTTATAATATACAAAATCACGTCACACATTTATCTCGGAAAGAAGCCGAGGTGTGTTATCCACCTTCTGTAGCGAGTAATTTCAAATAGGAATCTCGAAATCCATTTTAATATAAGTTTTTACTTGTTGAATTTAATTTACAAATAATAAAATTAATAAAACAGTGCAATATTCTTATTAAGTTTTTGTTGTTGTTATTTCTTAACATAATTTTTATGGATAAAAGTTTAGTGTATGTTAGCAAAACAGCAAAAACGTTAAAGTCAATTTTAGTAATTAAATGTAGGTAGGTATTTATTTTTTATTAACACTAAACAGATTTCGAGTAATTCAGCCTCAATTATTGAAGAAATTGTTATTATGACAAGACTCCCAGAAAAGGTTGTCAAAACAATGTAAGACAAAATTTAATTAATAACTAGTGCCACGAAAATCTATCATCATCTATCTTATTAATATCATTATGTAAAAATTTGTAAAAATGTTTTTGAATTACCACACGTAAACCATATTTTTATCTTAACGCGCTCTTACAATAGCTTATCCTAAATGTTATATTAATAAGTGTTCAGTTTTACACTTCTTCACTACTTCTTCAGTGATCTCGCTATACTCTTCACATTATAAAGGAGACAAATGAAATTAATTATAAAAGTTAAAAATGAAATAAAGTTTTAATAAGAATAATAATAAAAAAAAATAAAAATTAGTGCATTTGGTCCTGTTGGCAATGTGTAATTTGAAATTATAACAATTATTGATTATTCTTCTAAATGACTTGTATTGTATAAATTAGTATAATATTATTTTATGTTGTTAATTTATTATTTAATTATTATCTCTTTTTTTTTTCTTCTCAATATCAATTATTATGTATCAATTAGCCGTCAATACAATTGTATGTAGGTATCTATTGCATGTATAATTCCTCTTAGTGGCACTATTTGTCTAAATTATAATTTGTAATCTGCGGATAACGTAGTAGGCTGTAATATTATTAACTAATTGTATCTATCTTTGTAAGCATTTTATATTGTAGCTGTTTGTTGTCCCTTAATAAATAAAATAAAAAATAAAAATAAAATAAAATTATCAAATTTCCCATAATATTTCTTACTAAGATTTTTGATCTGATCGGTTTTCATACACCGCATGGCAAAAGCCTTAAAAGCAATCATCAATTGTCTACACTACACATATCTAATTGAAGGAAACGCCTCCGCACGTTAAAACATGTAAATTGTTTGTGCGCAATATGTTTGTTATTCCTCTTCTAGAACGGTAGATTAAAAAGCACTGTGATCCATCTTTCGAGTGTGAGAGGAGTAAATAAACATTTTACAATGTTGTTTTTACAACGTAATATTGGAAATTTGCCTAGAGAAATATCGTCAGGCTGACCGATTTATGAATCGTTTTCAAGTCATAATTATAATAATTATGTAAATATTAAAGTTAGGCCTAGTCGTTATCTTTTACTCATAATACGAAATGGTTATTTTAATATTGACTAGTACGTGTAAATATATTTTTACAAAATAATTCCATATGCACTGACAAAATTAGTCATTCCTACAGTTCGTGTTTTCTTTGACAGTTATTGCGGGTTTTTTAACCATCCTAAATCGAAATTGCGCGTTATTTTCGTACACGGGTGTCGAGGTATCAACGCAATACAAACGACGCGCCATGTTCGTACTGTTCTGGAATATTGATCTCAACAACCCCCGGATGATAGGACACAATGAATTAATAACAACCTTTTTTTGAAGTCGGTAAAAAAGCCTGTAGTGGTAAAAGATTTATGTCGAATCACGATTTTCATGTGTCGATTATTCTAAAGTAAAAATTTGCCTGATGGCATTTTTCAACTTGCACCCTTTTTCCTCTGAGGTTGTGACACAAACTCATTGAAGAAAAACAACAACAACAAAATTACGTCGAAGTTTGCCTTCACTTGTTGAATACTAATGAAGAATCCTGCATCGAAGTGTCATTTAACATGGAAAGTCCTGTTTAACAACCACACGTTCAATGTATTGATTAGAAACAGAATAGCGCACGAACCATGTCCCAAACGCAAATCAAGTCAAAAAAAGCTATGGGACAATGTGCGATCCGTTACAAGTTTTTCAGACTTGGTATAAGAATTGCTACAGAGATGTAGTGTGAAAATTACAAACAATGATGAACAAAGTCTCTACGAAATTAGGTACTTGACAATTGTTATATCACATACCGCACTTGGTCTAGTACCACACAACGGCTGGCTCTGTGTGCCTTCCCTTTATAAATAATATACGGAGTAACTTCACAAGAAGCTTACTAACTGTCATAAATTTCGCTTCAAAACATAATCATCAGCTTAAAACACCATCTGTTTCAGAAACAACCAAATTCTATAAGTTTATTAATACTACTTAAAACTTTATAATACGTACCTACTACCTACCTACTTAACAAGTTCTTTAGTTATTCAACTGTTTCTTACTTATTTTACAGATTTTTCTTTCAATAATTCTTATGAAAATGACTACGAACCCTTTTTACGAAGTGTCCAACAAATTAGAAATTTTTATTTTAAATTAAATTAAGAATACTTGGAGCATAGCGAGATTATTTCTCTTAGGAGATTTTACTCTCAAATTAAAACAGAATATAGAGCACTACAACCAAGACTTTGGACTTAGGGTTGGTCCATATTACTAATTATTAGTTCTGTTTGTAAAACTTGTTGAATATTAATGAGGAAGGGTTTGCCAGCATCATTCATTACACTAGTCGAAGTAGACATTGCATACAATATCTTTTTCTACTAGGACTGTAATGTAATCTAGGACTACTAGTAGTCCTGGATTACATTAAAACAAGAGAACGATTTTTCGCCCAAATAAGTGAGAAATTATAACTACTTAAGAACATTCAAGCGTTCACATAAATTCAAACCAGTCAGCCAAACAGTCGAAAAACGTTTCCATCAAATAGTCGAAATTCTCTTCCTTAGACCTCTATGGCTTTTAACTTTTACAATGACATTCTGAGCTTAACTCCACGAGTAACTGTGACATAATATTTATTTTACCCAAACAAATTCAGGCGTACAACTATTATTTGTAACTGGTATAAACTCCAGACAGTTAAAAAACTCCTTCAAAACATTTATCTAGTTAATAGATACATTATGTCGGCCAATGTTTATTCTATATCAGCCAGACATGTAATATTGCCAATAAAAAAGCTCACTCTTGAAATGTACCTATTTTCTTCCGTATCAAAAAATACCCACTTTCATACTATTAATGGATGACTTTGGAACTTTACGAAGGGACGTGGTATTTATTAGGGACCACGTCACTCTCAAGAATATACTCATAGGTATGATTTCTTTTTAATTACATTCAATTTAAAAGCAGAGCGGATAAGCTAGAATACATCTTACATGTAGGTACATACACCCACAATCAATAAATAAATCTACATAAGTAGATAGTACTTGTTGCTGAGTTCACTACCAACGACCCTTTTCTCATTTTAGTTATCATATCAAAGCATCAGCACACATAAGTTTATGTATACGATATGAGAGTGTTATTACAATACATTATTACTTACTTTGAATAACAATAAAGTCAACTGTTACCACGTCCTTGACTCGAAATGAGGCGAGACTATAATACGCTATAATCTTAGAGGATTTAAGAGCTAGAGAGAGCAGTATGATAATTCGCAATATCATAGAATATTACATATGGAGTAAACACCGTTTATGCTGAAAATACACGAGTCTTTAGTTAGAGAGACACTTTATTTGCCATTCGTATTGTTAGCATTCTTTATTTTGTATGAAGGCCATTTTTTTTCAGAATATATTTAATAAATAAGTAGTAGTATGTAGTACCTAGTTAATTGTAAAAAAAAACATGTAATGTTTTTATCAAGCAAAATATATTATTAAAAACAAAAAGCCCGCCTGAAAAACTGAAAAGAATTTGTTGTGAGATCGACTTGGTACCGAAGCGAAGCGAGGGCGGACGACTAGTAAAATATAAACCTATTTCAGAATTTTTATGATGTCTACCATTAAATAAATTACTTTTTATATGTAGATAGGTATAGTTTTTTTTTTTATATATTTTAGCCTACCAAAGTGACTCCACCCCGCCTGATGGTAAGCAGTCAGTGGAATCCAGAAGTGGCGGCCACTATACTAAAAGCCATCGTCTTAAACAGCTGGTATGGTGGTCTCCACTATGGCGGCTGGAAATGGGGTTAGGGGAAGGGAATGAGGGAGGTGAGGAAAGAGGAAAGGGGGGAAATTGGGCCTCCGGCGCTCTCACTCACCGAACGAAACGCAGTAGTACGGATACTACTACTCTTAAGTCGATCTTCTATGAGAGGGTAGTACTTCCCCAGACGATCCGGCCCATTCATGCTTAAATCAGCGTGGATCTACTACCGTATTAATAGTTATGCTATTGATGGTAAATTACTCTCTCTAAGAGACCGAAGGTCGATTACAATGTATTGATGACCGGTCGATGCCTTTGTGGAGCATGTCATTGACAGAGTTTCAGTGAAACGGAACTGAATAATGCTCAGTAAGTTCAATGAGTTGGATTAAAAGCGGTAATAAGTCACCAGAGACTCGAAGCCAATACGGACCACACTAGGGATTAAGATCAGGCTGCGACTAAGTTATCTCGCTTGTGGGCAAGACGTCCGTTGCTGTATAGTCGACCACATTATGTATTTTTGCTTTACCATTTTAAACAAATATTCCATCAAAATTAAGGTTTAATAAGACTCATTATGATAGTGACAATTTCCACTGTACTGAGGTAACTTGCAAGCAAAAATAGTCATTATTATCTTGTGATATGCAAACGACATTTACTCTAAGGGTGGTAAAGCACTTTATGGTCGACTAAACATAAACCTCAAGAGTTTGTCATAGACTCGACGTTTGGTAGATGCGTAGACTGGTGATCGCAATAAGGTGATAATTAGAGCGCAGGCAACGCTGCCTGCTTATAGTATGGACTGTATACATTGTGTGCTATTGAAGCCTGACTGCAACAATCTGCTTCAGTGCATACAGCTTTCGATCCCCATTATTTCTAGACACTTTCTTTACTAGATAAGTTATCAGCAAGCTGTACCTACAGTATCGACCAAATCCATTTTCGGACAATGTAAACAAACAGTTTTTTCAATATTTTTCTATCAAAAACTCCATATACGATGACACATGGGTTTATACACATTCTGTTCACTATACACTTCATTTTGCAACTATTTCTACTAATGATTAATAATCAAATCTAGTGTATTTAATAAAATTACGAATTACTTTTTGCGGTCGAATTAAGACGTCAAAATGATTGACAGTTTTATTTTTTCTGTACTCTATTTTGTCTTTGAAAACCAATGTTGTAATTTATCAGAAGAAATAAGTTTAACCAATACATATCATAGGTACATAATATTTTGTCATTTGCCCTCGCAAGTCTGAGTTCATTTGTTTTATTGTAATATAGTATAATAAAATCGTAACATACATACAAATTCCATATAATCAATATTTCACTATTTTTTATCAGGCGGGAAAATATTCAAAAGTATCCCAGTATTCCATTTCAGTCCGTGGTCAAATAGTTGTAATTAGAGGTCAATGCTTAATTAAAATTACATTAATTTATTAATTAGGTATGTAAATTGTTTGTCTTATTATCTTATAGTTTATAAGTCCACGGTTACAATAAAATACAATACCATATTTAACATAAATACAAGTATTTGGAGTAATAAAAATAATAAATCAAATAGAATTAATCGATTACGCAAATAGAGTATTAGTAAACGTAATATTATTTAAAAATGTTAGAAAAAAGGAATGAGAAATTATTATTTAATTATGTATGATGACATTAATTTTATTTTTATCATCCTTTTCCTCATCACTAGTAAATTCATGAAACCATAGACAATGGCAATATGGAGGATTGTTTACATTGTCCGAAATTAGAGTTGGAATGGACTGTAGTGTAAACTTCATTATCATTTAGCTAAAAGATCTCCTATATTCCTTTCAAGACAAGATGCAAATAAATGGATGAGGGCTGTTTTAGTGATAAATATTTTACACAAATTGCCTTCGGTAAACAAGTACAAAACTCAGATTCCGTAAGCAAGGCAACGGCCAAAACTGTTCATTTAAATACAATTTAAAACATTTTTGTACGTGTTCATTCTCTATACAAAATGTTGAAATATTCCGAAGGTTATTTTTTTATTGTTTCTCTTTGTTAAGGTAGGTATTCTATAGTACTTATGATCTAAAGATTTGTACTTAGTCTTATTGTTATCACATCACATCTGCTAATGATATCTGTTTTTAACGCGTAATAATTTTAATTGTGACCCTTTAGGCCTTGTAGTCTCCGGTTAAGAATATTAAGTAATGGGCAACGGTTACCTGCTAACAAAATATTGCCTGACTGCGGTCACCAACCCATCTGCCAAGCTTAATATCGCAAACGCCTCTCATTAGGAGAAGCCTACCATTAAAACGAGGTACTGATGATGTAAAGTATTATAAAATTTTATGTTTTAGGTATATCACCATTATTGGCTGGCATCTTGCGTTTAAGGTAACTCGAACAAAAGAGTTATAATTTGACAATCAACATTTATGTTTTTGTTTCTTAATTTCATACACATTTCCTCTATTTCTATGATACAACGAAAATATTACCATAGCATAAATAGTAAAGTTTATTACCCTAAAAGAAGTATACCTACCTAAATATCCTATCCTACTAATATTATAAGTGCGAAAGTTTGTGTGTGTGTGTGCGCGCGCGAGCGCGTGTTTGTGTGTGTGTGTATGTGTGTGCGTGTGTGTGTGTGACTGTGTGTGCGCGCGCGGGTGTGTGTGTGTGTGTGCGTGTGTTTGTTACCAAACAGCGCCTAAACGGCTAAACCGATTTCAATTAAAATTGGTTTGTAGATAGATTTGGTGCCGGAGACGGACATAGGCTTAGACTTTTTAGCCCGAAAATCGACCTGGTGCCCGAGAAAGACAAAACACATTTTAGGCGCGTAGAGCACAGCTTGTTTCTTATAATTTCAGTGAGGTTATGTTTACATTTTCAGCAAAAGGTAATGTGCACATAACTACGAATGTGGAGTACATTAACACTGATGAATATTCATATCAACCCATCAAAAGCAACACTTGAAATTCATTCATGCATCTGTATTTATATGCTGTATATGCGTACATTGGTCAGCTAGAGCAGAGAAATTCAACAGTAAACAGCCATTTAGAAGTTCGCCTATTGAACACAAGCATACACAAATGCAATAAGAAACGTCGTAATTACTCATCGTAATAACCAATTTATCATCATCACGTTCTGCGGATGACATTTGTAATCAAGCCTCTGAGATCCGAGATGGATTGCAAACGAAATTATATTTATTTTTAGGAATTTGGACCAAGATGTGAAAATAAGGTCAGTCTAAGACCGTTTTCCGCTCGTCGTCCTGCGAAAACTTACTATGAAGTTCTTATTCGTGTAATAGCGGCCTAACTGTTACAATTCTAATAAATTACTTCTTGTAGGAGGCCTGGAGATTTGTAACACGGGTCTCGAACCCAGTACAAACTCCAGCTCTCCTCTTCGAACTAACTTCTTCGGATTGTATATCTGTTATTACAAATGTACCATTTTGAGGGAAAATAAATAAAATTTTGATTTGATTTGATTTATCTATACTATACATAAAGCGAAAGAGTTTGTTTGTTTGAACGCGCTAATCTCTGGAACTACCAATCGGATTTGAATATATTTGTTTGCGTATGATAGTCCTAGTTCTTGAGGAAGGTTATAAAACATCACCCTACTGCCGACGGGCGAGAGCAGTAAGCAAAGACGCGGTTGAAACCGCGCCGCGGGTAAGGTGTTAAATCTAAACTTCGAAAAGTAGAGATATGTATCTAGAAAATATATAAGTATATATTAAAGTTTTGTGTTTTATTAACCAAGTTTTCTAAATGAAACATAAAGTTTTACACTTAGGCGGCAGTAATCAAATTTATGATGATGTATCAGATTATTACATGCAAATACCTAAATCATGCTTATGATATTAACAGCCTATTAATTTTTAAAGCACAGTTAAGCGTCTTATATCATCTTTTATTTAATTTTACAAAATTACATATGTAGTAATGCTTAGAATTGATAGTAAATGTCTTGATACTCGTAGTTAAAGCAACCTCTTAAACAAGTAATCCTAAATACATACATACTTACTGTTTTCGATGCCAATGTTCACACAGATACCGTTGTGATTAATTTCATTTAAATAATTTTGGTAATACGGAAAACATCTAAAGGCCGAATGTTGTCAGTATCTCTCTTAATAAGCTTTAAAGAATCCGTTTTAAGACCTATAAACTTGTTACATATACGAGTACAGTCATAAAATGAACTTTTACTGTTTGAGACGTAGGTACGACGGGCGCATTTATTAACTAACATACCTGGTATAGAAACTCTTAACAGTATACAAAAGACAGTAGAAACGTCTCATATGGGCAACATTTCATAATTATAAAATACTAGCTGTTGCCCGCAGTTCCGCCCGCGTTATAGCATTTTTCATACAAACTTTCATCCCCTATTTCAACCCCTTTAAGCCATTTTTTCGATAAAATATAGCCTATGTTGTTCTTCAAGGTCTATTTTACCCCTATACAAACGTTCATCAAAATTGGTTCAGTGGTTTAGGCGTGAAAGCGTAACAGACAGACAGACAGACAGTTACTTTCGCATTTATAATATTAGTATGGATGACATGCAGTACAAAGTTACATCACAATCATGCACGAGTTATAAATAATTCTCAGAACTAGGAAAATATCAACCCATTAGAGTTCATATTTTCTCACGTGAGTAGAAAAAACCTTCGTAATGTCGTTCATTGTAAATAAATGCGATTGCGATCGAGTATGATTTATACCTACTGTAAAGGTAAACACTACAAATGTATAAAAGGTTAAATACCTGGTTACAATGACCAAGATTTTCCTATGTGCTATCGAACCTAGTGAATTATGCATGACCCACTATAAGCTTATTTTACCAATCCATCTAAGAGCGGTATTACATTATTATATAAATATGATATATGATCATAGTTCGACGACCCTCAAACTATGATCAATTGATCATAGATAATCACATGTAGTTATTATACCGTCATATTATTATGTTCTTCATTTAGAAATGACTTACACATCTTTGATCATATTTCTATGATAGTCTAATAGCGGCCTTAATGCATGAAATCCGCCTGAAGACAGATTTCCTTGGCAACGAGCTTGTTATCATTTTATTAGATACTGACATTTTACTGAGTACACTGTTAATATGCTAGTATTCAATACATTCTAAGTATTATCTTACATATTTGACAGTTTTAAGCGAAATATCAGCTTAATTAATGGGTCATGATTTAGCTGGTTTGATAGTACCTAATATTTACAACACGTATTATAACACACATAGAACACATGAGGAAAAATCATCATTATTGTATGTATTCAACATTTTTATGGAAATACAAATTATACTCAAGCATCAATCTTATCGAAGCAAATTTATCTCTTTGACCAAGTGTAGCTATGTATTTTTATACAAATACCTAATGCTCTTGGACTGTATGACAACCTTCCACTCTTCGTATTTTTGTTAGACATTTTGATGATATAAAAAAAAATTGTGTTTTCAACTAAAGCATGCAAAAATGATGTCAAACAATACTTGTACAAGATTATTAGAGTCACAATGTTAAACCGTCAGAAAATCAGATTGCCATTAATTACAGAATCCCATCAAGGTGCTTGTTAGCTCCTGTTAGCTCCATGGCAGAGCACAATCTGTGTTTAATTACTGGACGAGTTCGTCTATTGTAATAACGTTGGCACACTTGCTGGAAGGCTTCGGGTGTTTGTAATATAATTTAAGAGCTATTACCATGACGTTGTCATTAAAAAAGTATTGACCTCTTGGAAAATTCCTTTATTTTTTTCCGTTTCAACAGAAAGAAAGGATTCATATCCAGTAAGTTGGTGCAGCAAACAGCCCACCTGATGATTAGTGGTAACTGTCGCCCATGGACGACTCTAGAGTCTCTGGTATTGCTCCTGCAATGCAGGGACTCGTGGGTCGTGAGAGTGAAAGAAAAGGAGATAAAGAAAAATGGTTTTCTTTTTTTTTTTCCTTTCTCGTTCCCTTTTACTAAGAGGAAATTTTTCAAATTTCTATACTTTTACATCTTCAAAATAATTCTAATATTATGTTTACATAAATCATAGCGAGCGTGATAAATTATACGCGCCGTCAAAGTCAATAATCTTATAATAAAATAAAATATATATATATATATAATAAAATATATAAATTTTTATATTGTTTGTTATGGTGACACTAGGATCAGGACACCCTGATACAAACACAAAAAAAGGCAGGCAAAATATCCAACACAAGACAGACAGCAGCGTCTTCTGATAAAACTGTCACCATTGTGGGCGCTAACCCACCTGGAAAGCGTGACTATTATAGCAAATACGCTCACGTTTTCGGAGATAGTTTTTTTATATTTATTGTTATAATGACAAGACTAAATCGTTAAAAAAATATGTTTCCTATCTTTATTTTGTTAATCACGAAAGACAAACAGTAATAATAATAAAAGGATAATCTCGTATTCATGATAAAGCTGGGAAAGTATAACATTGTGTATGTCGTTTTTGAACAACAGTTTTAATTAGTGTTGAGGCACTAATCGTTGGTTTACTTACATTGTTACTGATAATAAAAGCTGTGTTTAGTTTTGTTAATACCATTAATTTTGTATGTTGCATTGTAGCATAATTCAGATTAACTCTTTGCATGCAAGGGTTCTTTATTACGTATATTATACGCTATCCCCGGCTAGCAGTCTAATATTATTTGTTGTTCATGAAATTCCAAAGCGCTAAGTTGACTATTCTTCTAACACACACCGTCAGCTGCATATTTAAAGTTTTTACTGTGTGTTTATAGTATGGCAAAAAACAATATCTACATATCACATACACTCTACATCATATTATGTCATATTTGACATCATTCTTTATCTGAATTTAACTTATTGATATTGTATACTGCCACGATTGTGCCTAAAATATGACCACTATCCATCTCGCGTTTACATTTTTGACCTCGATAAAAATCAAATTTACGTTTATATATTCAAATCTTTACATACATTACGTTCTAGATTGATCCAATAGATAGAGACCGTAGACGTTTAAATTGCAATGTGTTTCGGAAATAGAGGATGATTTATGTAAACTTTGATTACATTATAAATCAGAGCACGCGTGAACCATGATATAAACCTGCAACACTGCAAAACACATCGCACCATTACTCAAAAATTGACGTAAAATAACACACGTGATTTAGTATTTTTAACCTTTAAGTCAATTAACTCAAAATTATTATTTCCGTATAGATATTTCCTCTTATGCCTTTTTCTCACTGAAGACGCTACATGTTAAACAGTCTATCATTCATTAGAACTATGTATTTAACTATTTACATTTATTATTGTTTATTAACTGATGATGCGATACGCTTATGTACACAGTTCTAAGAAACGTCATCACACTTATCTATTACGACTCGGAAAAGTGTGAATATGAAAATGTATTAAGTAAATATTCATGCACCGCGACGTTCTTTGGGGACATGCAACCGGTTTTTCTTATTTGACTTGTATTTTGGTAAACACTGAATAGGTAAGTAGGTACAGTTCTTTTTAAACTTCAGATTGAAACTGGGCATTCAGTTTAATGTTGATAAAATATGCAAAGACAATAACTATTTTATTTATTAGTTTATTTAACTGTATACTGTAGAAACATGAGGAACTGTTGCCCTGCCAATTGTATGATGTATCTATTTATAGCTATGTCCTAGTGGTTTACTTACACAAGCTTAATACGAACCACTTCGATCTCCTTCAGGCGTTGTGACGTCAGTGAATGTCAGGACCGCGTTTTAACGTAATGACCCAAAAAGCTTAGGAAATTTACCGCCTTCAATTAACTATAAAACATCCGTTTAAAAAAATACTTTTTGTATGTAAATACGTATGTATTCGTTAGCGTTACGTTATGAATTTTACATGAAAATTATAAAAAATACTTTGGTTTTTGTTAATATTAAAGTATTTCTAGTCCCATTTCCTGGCAAAACGCACTCGTAGTACGTGTTTAGATAATAAACATATTTACTTTGCTACTGGTCAATAACAGTAATTTATCCTACGCAATAACTTGGTTGGCAAGATTATATTAGGTGTTTGAAAACGTATTTTCATCAATGACGCTATCGCTAGTATAATAATAATAATATTATGTTGGTAGTAAAACACGATCTAGGACGAAATAACATCGCGTTGAATGTGTTAAACATGGCATTCTGCATGGCTATGATTGCGCATAGTACATTCGAAATTAGAAAGGCATAATAAATTTGATATTGTTTGACCATTCTGACAATTACTTATGAATTATGATACAGAAATAAGTGTATAATATGGTTCACAGTTTGTTTAAAATGTTACAATTTTGTTATAATGTTAGACGATGATGATGTTAATCCGTAGAAGACATGTTTTGCTTATAGGTCGTTTTACTATTAGGACGTCTTACTTCCATCGCATTTTGCTTATAGGAAACCCTGGTATGAACACATTTTTAGTAAAGACTTAGAGAATACAATACGGAGAATTTTTTTAAAAAACCCCGGGTATACGGGATTTTTTATGCGTTATCCCGGGGTCCCGGGCTTAGACTATGTAGATTCTAATCGGGCTAAATGAAAAAAAATTGATCAAGTAAGTAATTTCTTAAAAAACGT
Source organism: Parascotia fuliginaria (assembly GCA_963082885.1). NCBI lineage: Eukaryota > Metazoa > Arthropoda > Insecta > Lepidoptera > Erebidae > Parascotia > Parascotia fuliginaria. The sequence goes on from OY720187.1 coordinate 10,440,758, forward strand.
TTTATAATATCATTACACACACAACACATATCCCAAAAGACACCCAAAAAAACCTTGAAAATTACGAAAACACAATCGTAGAAATATTATATGAAAGTATTGAGCATTCCGAGCGGGAAAGTCCCTTCTAAGTTCTACGACAAACATATTATGAGGGCTGTATCTGTGTAGTAAGTTTCGTACGGCGCAGCGTATCCAAGGTTGTTTTTTATCGTTATGTAATAAATGCTATAATAATCTAGGCAAGGTTATTGTCACGCAACTAGAATTGTTTGTGGCAATCCCGAAAATCCCGGCATTTTCAAAAAAGCTTTCTCATAAAAGAAATATTTAAATATTGAGACGCAACCAAACACAAATTTATTTAATAAAAGAATTCATTACAGTACCTTCAATATAAAGAACGTTCAGGTGGAACACCGGTGGTTACGAATGGCAGGGCGCCGCTGTTAAAAAAGCGTGCGGTATTTTAATTTACAAAAAGTATCAGCCGACTGAAATTGAATTTGCTGTGTGTGAATAAAAACGGTTTTTTATTCAAAATTTTTCAAATTATGTTAGATGCGTAACGAATAATAAACAGTAGCCATGTATGAACAGACTAGTTTCTGCTTGCGATATACCTCTTTATATATTATCACGTAAGATGGATAAATTGTACTTGAATCTTATCTTACGACTTCGGCTGCTTTTAATGCGTTTTTGACCCTTGAGTCGCGCTTTATTTGTTATCTATAGTTAGTTTCCTCACGATGTTTTTTTTTTTGCCTTACGTTAGTAATCATTAAACAAGATAAACCTGAAAATACAAATTTGAACAAGCCAAAGCCGCCCACACTATTTCTGTCGGTGTGGAATGGTTAGTAGTGCTACTGTATTGAGGGAAGTTCTAACACAAAATTATGATGAATGCGTAATGCATTCGGCTTCTGAAATACAGATACACTGAGCTCAGGATCCAGGGCTAATAAAAGATAATTTATAGTCTATGCAATTTTATGTTAAAATACAAACTATTATTATGCAATTCACATAAAAAGTTCAAGTCTTTAGTAGGGATCTGAAAATAACCTTTGCCACTATAGAAATAAGCCTGAATCTTACATGAATGGAAACGATATTTTCTTTATGCCTTCTTTGCTTTACTGAAGGCAATCTCATCGGTCCAATAATTAAAAGCGCAAACGAGATGTGCTTCGGCTTTGATAAATAAATTGAAAATAAAAACAAAACGGTAACCTACTGCTTGTAGAAAATGTACTTATGTGTTGAAACTAAGCAAACTATTTATTCATCAAGTAAGTATATTAATATAGTGTACAATTTGAGTTAATACAAACGCATAATGGTGAGTATTATCTACCTATGGTCATTGCTTCATCACTATAATAATATGATACTAGATGAACTAAACTTGAATGTTAATTGTCATGGAAATTAAATTTTAATTCAATTGTTTTACGTGAGTACAAAAAATAAAACGGAATTTACAATCGGGTATAATATTGTTACGTGTCAGGATGGGGTTCGATGTAAAATGCCAGTTACGCGATGATGAGTTTATTAGAGACTCGCACAATACACTAACAGTAACAAAATAAAGCAATAAAGACTTATACTGCACTATATCGCTTCGTATATCGCTCTTCTTAAACTTCCGTATCGCTTAGATGTTCGCTCGAGATCGCTGTATTCACAACTGAACGAAGTGCCGACATTCGAACCCTTTTTATAGTCACTCAATAGATTTCTAGAACCTTCCCGTTATTACCACAAAGATGCCGACAATTCTCGAAAACAGAACAATGAGTGTAGGTACTTAGCTGCGACGCGTAGGTATGCCTACCGCCGATGATCTATTGTTATACGTGTAGGTAGGTACATGCAAACGTTCTAGCGTAGGTATTTGTCGTATACGTGTAGGTAGGTACTTGCGAATGTTCTAGAGCGTAGGTATTTGTCGTACACGAGTAGGTAGGTACTTGTGAACGTTCTAGAGCTTAGGTATTCATCGTATACGAGTAGGTAAGTACTTGCGATCGTTCTAGCATAGGTAATCGTCGCAACATTGCCCCCCTCTTAATCATGCTCGTCCCGAGCAGCGTTAGAACCGTGATAGGGTGCTAGTCGATCGATGTGGACGATCTTCGGCTTCTTTCTATCGCCCTGTCTTATGCGATAGGTCACGTCATTGATCCTTGTGATCACTTTATAGGGACCCTCCCAGCGGGCCTGTAGCTTCGGTGACTTGCCGATTTTCCTGAGAGGATTATGTAACCACACGAGCGTACCTTCCTCGAAGCCATGATTACTTGCTTTCCTGTCATAGCGAGTTTTCATCTTCTCATTAGCCTTGAGGTTGTTATCTCGCACTAGATCATGTGTCTTATCCAGCTGTGCTTGCAAGTTTGCGACGTACTCTACTGTCGGCTTTGGCGTATCAGGAGGTGTTCCGGTAATCAAGTCTACTGGTAGGCGTATCTCTCTTCCAAAGTTGACTTTGGCCGGCGTAAATCCTGTAGTGTCATGAACCGCGGACCGATATGATAACAGGAAGAGTGGAATGTAACGGTCCCAGTCTCGTTGATGGTCTTCGACAACCTTGGCCAGATGGTTTTCCAATGTCTGGTTAAACCGTTCTACCATGCCGTCAGACTGCGGGTGCGCTGGTGTTGTCCGTGTTTTGTGTATGCCGAGTAGATTACACATCTCTTGAAACAGGGCTGACTCGAAATTTCTTCCCTGGTCACTATGCAGTTCCAACGGCACACCAAATCGACACACTACTTCCTGGATCAACTTTTTGGCCACGGTCTGAGCCTCTTGGTTTGGTGTCGCAAACACTTCGGGCCATTTGGTAAAGTAATCTTGAACTACTACTATAAAGCGGTTGCCGTCTTCTGTCACGGGAAATGGTCCAGCTACGTCAATGGCAATTCTCTCCCATGGGGCTCCGACACTGTACACCTGTAGCTTGCCTCTTGATCTAGTACGAGGTCCTTTTACCGAAGCACACGTAGAGCACTTTCTGCACCACTCCTCGATGTCTTCCCGACAGCGTACCCAGTAGAACCGTTCTCTCACCTTCACCAAAGTCTTCTTCACACCAAGATGACCACCTGATGCACCATCATGCACTAAGCGCAGAACAGGTGCAACTTTGTTTCTCGGGATCACCATCTGTAGAACTTGGTCCTTCCCGTCAGGTGATTCCCACTTTCTATATAGCACGCCTTGTTCCAAACTCAGACTGTCCCACTGAGCCCAGTAGGCCTTCGTAATTGGGCTTGCGGCTGATATGTCCTGCCATAATGGTTTCCGACCCTGAGCCTTCCAATCCATTATTAGTTTAAGATCTCTGTCTTCTTTCTGTACCTTACTGATTTCCTCTTTGTCCCAGGATTCATAGGTCCCCTGAGTCCTGACAATTTTCACTACCTCCTTGGACTCATGCTTCAAACAGTGTTTACAATCCTGGGAGCATGGACGTCGCGATAAGGCATCAGCATTGGAGTGAATCCTTCCACTGCGGTGTTCTATTACAAAGTTGTACTCCTGTAGTTGTTCGATCCATCTCGCGACTTGGCCTTCAGGATTCTTGAACTGGAGTAACCACTTCAGTGCTGCATGGTCTGTTCGTAGTGTGAACTCTCTTCCCAGCAAGTATTTATTAAAGTGTTGTAAGGTCTTCACAACTGCTAGTAATTCACGCCGAGTTACACAGTAGTTTCTCTCAGGCTTCGATAGAGACTTGCTGAAGTAGGCGATGACCACTTGCTGTCCATTTTGCTCCTGAGATAACACACCTCCGATTCCAGTATTACTGGCGTCTGTGTCCACAATAAATCTGCCTTCTCTATTAGGGTAGCACAGGACTGGAGCTGAACACAGCAACTCTTTGAGTTGTGTAAATGCACGTTGACAATCCGAGTCCCAAACGAAGTTCCTCTTCTCTTCTGTCAAGTGGTGTAATGGCTTGGCTACTTCAGAGAAGTTCTTCACAAAACGCCGGTAGTAAGCACTGAGGCCCAGGAAAGCTCTTACTTCGGTTTTAGTTTTTGGTACAGGCCACTATTGCACCGCTTTTATTTTGTCTGGGTCCGTTCGAACACCTCTATCCGAAATAATATGGCCTAAGAACGAAACTTCTTTCTTGAAAAAGGCGCACTTCTTCGGGTTAAGTTTCAAATTTGATTCACGAAATCTCTTAAAAACTTTCTCAAGATTCCTGCGATGTTCCGTGAAACTGCGTCCCATAACTATTACGTCATCTAAGTACACCAGACAGGCATCTCCCAAAAGACCCACTAGTACGCGTTCCATAAGCCTTTCGAACGTAGCTGGTGCATTACACAATCCAAATGGCATTACCCGGAACTGCCACAGGCCTTTGCCAGTACCGGTGGTAAATGCAGTCTTCTCCTTATCTTCTGGCCGGAGTTCCACTTGCCAGTAGCCACTTTTCAGATCTACCGTAGAGAACCACTTCATGCCTCCAAGCATGTCCAAAGTGTCGTCAATACGGGGCAAAGGATAGCTGTCTTTCTTGGTCACGTTATTCAGCATCCTGTAGTCTACACAAAACCTAGTACTGCCATCTTTCTTCTTCACGAGTACCACAGGTGAAGACCATGGGCTGGATGATGGCTCTATGATCTTGGTTCGTGCCATATTCCCAATCAGCTCGGCTACTTCTTGTTCTTTTGCTAGTGGCACTCGTCTAGGTCTTTGTTTAATAGGCTGTGTAGCACCTGTGTCGATCGGGTGTTTCACTAACCCCGTTCTTCCAAGGTCGTTTTCTTCTTTAGTGAAAATGTCCTTGTAGTCCAGTAGCAGCTTCTCTGCTTCCCGATATTCGTTGGGTGACAAACTTTTCTTCGTGGTCTCTAGCAATGGGCCCATATGATTTTCTGAAGAGGCAGTCTGGACGTTCTCTAGGATCTTCCTCAGACTGCTCACAGCCTCACATCGTCCAACGATCGCGTTCTTCCGTAATAACATCGCCGAATTGCTGAGGTTGGCAATTTTAACTTTTGCTCCACTTCTAGTCATAACCAAAGTTCTGGCTGTAATTAGACTGGTATAGCGCCCAGGATCTTCCACCATGACGCAACGATCAGCAGTCACACCCTCAGGGAACCTTACGTCGACTAAGGTTTCTGACCTCGGTGCCAAGGTTACCGTTTTGGCACTGTAGACCGCTATCGAAGAACAGCCTTCCAGAAAGACTTCTTGATCTGGGAAGCTTAGAACACCTTTAGCAATATCGACAACGCACTGCTGCATTCGTAGGAAGTCTAAGCCGATAATGCAGTCATCCGTTATGCTCGCCACCAAAACAGATTGATGATAAATCTTCTCTCCTAGTTTGATCTTCACATCTGTAGCTCCGAGGACGGTCACTGGCTGGCCAGTCGCTGTTTGCAATTTGCAAGATGGTCGTGCGACTTCCCACTGAATTGTTCGCCGCAGAAGTTCTGGTCGTACGATGGTCTTCAACGCGCCTGTATCTATCGTAAGGCGAACAGGTTTATCATTTATTTCTCCAGCTGTTACCAGGCTATTGCCGTCACATGCCTGTGATACTTGCACTGTGGGGGCTTGACGTAACCCAGCCAGTGCCCGCCCCGCGGCCCTGGCTCCGATTAGTTTAACGAATCTTGACTAGCGTCAACCTGAGTAGTGGTTGACATTGTTCTACTTCCTCTCTGGGCCGGACAGTTAATTCGGATATGTCCTCGCTTGCCGCATCCGTAGCATATAGGCTCACCCCTTGGTCTAACAGCTGCAACAACTTCCCGTACTTTATGCGACTTGTAGTCATTTCGCACAGCTTCCACCTCAAGGGCATGTGCTAAGGCCGCATCTAAACTTGTATGGTGTGCCAACCGAACAGTTGCTCTGACCTCAAGGTCTCTTATACCATCCACAAAAGCTTGCACCACTGTCGGGTCCACAGATGATGTACTGGAGGCATAGGCTCGTCGTACCAGGCGTTCAATTTCAGCAGCCCATTGTTGAAGTCCCTCACTCGACTTCTGAGTTCGATCCTTCAGCTGAGCTCGATAAACATGCTCCAGGTGCTTATCGCCAAATCGAGCTTCCAATGCCTTAAGGAGTGCGTCTAAGTTTCGTCGGTCAGCAGGTAAGTTCTCTAGGATCAGCAGTGCATCCCCTCTAAGTGCCAAAGTAAGCGCCGTCAGTGCGTGATCATCTTCCCATCTATTTCCTTTGGCAACTACCTCGAACTGGTGTCGAAAGGCCGTCCAGGAAGACGAGCCGTCAAAGGAGGGCAGTTTGAACTTGGGACCTCCGGAAGTGACTGCCGCGGCCATAGGCGTAGTGCTTGAATATAGGACCTTGGTCTTCTGCAGCTCTTTAATCATCTTGTCATGATGGTTCATGGTGGTCTGGACATCTTCGAGTATTTCATCATGTTTGCTGGTGCGTTTTTTTACCACTTCAACGTCTTCTTGAAGAGTACTGATGACGGTGCTGAACCCTTCCAACTTAGAGTCCATCATTTCTCGAAGGTCCTCTCGGATAGCCTGGCGTTGTCTGTCTTCGGCTTGCAGTTGACCTTCCTTAAGGTCTAGAAGAGCTTGGCGTTGGCTTTCCTTCAACTCCTCCATGACTTGACGTTGCCGTTCTTCAGCTTGGCGTTGACGCTCTTCAGCTTGGCGTTGGCGCTCTTCAGCTTGGCGTTGGCGCTCTTCAGCTTGGCGTTGGCCCTCCTGTATAACGGCTAAAAGGGACGACATGTCGAAGCCAGAGCCCATACCCGTCGACGCCGCAGAAGTGCCGGGATCACTAACTACTGCTGCGCTAGACTCTTCAGTATCGGCCATAAGCGATGGTTCACGAGTTTCGTCTACCGCCGCCTGTCGTCGAGTGCGTACTCCCTCGTCGCGTGGTGTGACTGGCATTCTCACTTCTGTCACCAATTGTTACGTGTCAGGATGGGGTTCGATGTAAAATGCCAGTTACGCGATGATGAGTTTATTAGAGACTCGCACAATACACTAACAGTAACAAAATAAAGCAATAAAGACTTATACTGCACTATATCGCTTCGTATATCGCTCTTCTTAAACTTCCGTATCGCTTAGATGTTCGCTCGAGATCGCTGTATTCACAACTGAACGAAGTGCCGACATTCGAACCCTTTTTATAGTCACTCAATAGATTTCTAGAACCTTCCCGTTATTACCACAAAGATGCCGACAATTCTCGAAAACAGAACAATGAGTGTAGGTACTTAGCTGCGACGCGTAGGTATGCCTACCGCCGATGATCTATTGTTATACGTGTAGGTAGGTACATGCAAACGTTCTAGCGTAGGTATTTGTCGCAACATTAGTAGGTAGGTACTTGTGAACGTTCTAGAGCTTAGGTATTCATCGTATACGAGTAGGTAAGTACTTGCGATCGTTCTAGCATAGGTAATCGTCGCAACAATATCATTAAAAAATACTCGCATAAAATATAATGTTACTTAAAAAAAGAAAATAGAAATTGCATGAGTATCGTAATCAGATTATTTGCAGTGAACGCATAAAGAAAGGTAACAAATAAATATCCCTTTCGCATATTACCTATGTATAAGTAGAGCCAACTACACAATAATCCCCCAAGGGAAATCTTCGAAAAGGTACCAAAACAAAGCTAATTAGATTGCCTGTGATATTTATTGTGATCGTAAGGGCTATTTTATGTCGGTACCGAAGATATCAATTTTAAAGTTTATTAGTTATACTTAGAAATGCTGTGAATTGAATACTTATGTGACAGGATATAAAATATATTGAACTTCATTGACGAGGCTAGACGGCAGAATAAAAAATTGGTGCAACTGTCGCGAACACAATCGCGAAGTTTGTATTGACTATGATATCCCAAATTATGATATAAATTAAAGCATCATAATATGATTGAAATTTGAAACACTGCCTGTATAAAAAGACGTGTTTAAGACATAAGTTTATAAAGTCAGATTGAAATCTGACTCTGTGAAGTGTTGAGAACAATATATGTGATTTGCAAAGTGACGCAATTTAATTAACTATAGGATACCAGGTAATAAGCTGAACTTTTATTGGTAGGTATTTTGTATTAATTCTTGCCAGTAAAATCCATTGTAAAATCGTCGCGAACTTACCTTTAATCTCCTTATGTTATAAGTAGTATACTTTCATCAACATAAATATTGGAATTTCAATAAAAAGTAACATTTCGCATTTCAAAACACAATTTATATGCATGGCAGCACAGGCGTTTGATGTAAATAAAATTGGAAATGTAAATGTATGTTAGATGTAGAGTCGAACTGAATTTAAAGCCAATAAAATTAGACGTAGGCGTTTCTCTGCTAACCCATATAATAATATATTAAGTACCCTAGCCCGTTTCTGAAAGGCTGATCAACAAACAATTAACTAATCACCTGTTAAATCTCATGTAAAGTACCCAAAAGCATGCTAAAAGCTTGGATAATTAGTTTAATTTGATCTAGTTAGTTACTAATTAGATCAAATTAAACTAAATATACGTGCTTTTATCAACCCAATTAGCACTTCACATGAGATTTTTATATATTTATATTTTAACAGGTGATTAGTTATTTTTTCGTTGATCAGGCTTTCAGAAACTGAGGGTAAGTCTTCATAACTTCTTGTTTATGTCTAGCTAGGTATGTGATAAATTAAGATGGTACAAACTGACAACTATTTCTAAGAAAAATAATTGTCCAATTTTCATGTTTACATTCTTATAAAAAATACTGAGAGAAGCAAATTTTTATACAATAAAAAAGTATTACTGCGCGCCGTGTTCTTCTTAGCGTTTCAATGGTAAACAAGTTAATATTGTGCTGACCCAGAAGGCGGCCACATTGACTGCATTGTCATATGCAGCTATCAAAACCTCGCGCCGTGTTTATTACACAAAATCGTTCATACAATGATTACCATAATCTCAGTACAATAATTAACAAGTAGGTATAGCTACTTCTAATACGAGTATAGTATAAGGTGATATATTATTAAGGACGCAATGGACGTAAGTCACTTTTTTTCTGTTTAGGCTAATAATAACACGATGGGTATCATTACCAATGAAACATGGGAACCCAAGTAAGTAATCATCACACACAATGCATACAAAAGTTCCACAATTATCTCATCAGCAATTGTTAGACGACATGATTACCATTTATTAATATTTGAGCTCATCTTCCTTTTAAGTGTTTTGTTATTCTGTACGAACTATCTATATAACATCTATGTGGGTTACTGCAAACGGTTGACAAGCCTTCTGTCCGTGCTTCTGCTTACCGACAAACTGCGTACGGTTGTGCAAGCCATCAGAGGCTAACAACCCACACACACAAAAAAAAAAAAACGGTATTAAGTACATGGTTTTAATAAGCATATTATTTAAAGTGAATTAAAATCATGTGATTCTCATTCCCGTCTCTAATCAATGAGTTTGAGTATTTGGAAGCGGGCTAGCCCCAATGGGAAATTTTCATGATTACCTGTAACAATCATGAAAATTTCCAGTACAAACGAAGAAGGAACACATCTTGAAAAACCAATTGTTGGTGTTCTTTGACCTAACTGTAAAGAGCATTCGGCCCTACCAAACACATAAAATCAATATTTTCACCACAGAAATTATGAAATGTCAACGTTTCTACTTAATTAGTGTCTCTACTTATTTGTACAACCATATTTTGTCAAATTACTGAGTGATTGTTCCTAATCCTAAGTAATTAGCTCAAACAATTAATAAATTACTAACGTCTAATCAAATAAAACGTTACAGTAGATAGTGGTATTATTTAAACAATATTACCTATAATAGTGTCTAAATATAACATGTATTAATATGTTTCGCAATGTTCAGGTCAAGGAACCTGCGTAGATACGGACTCTGGTCACGGTACAGTAAACACGATATTACGAAAACTTGAGATTAGTTCGTTAATTATACTCGTATTTACTATGAAAGGATACAAATGTTTATTTCTATTAAATCCATAATACTAAAACAAGAAAATTTAAACATCGAGTATACAACAATCAAAGACACAACGAGAAATTTGCGCGCAAAAGAAAACAGAATTTAATTTACTGAATTAAGTACATAAAAAAAGAGAAATATCCATTTTTTCATGCTGACGTTTCATTGTAATATTATACATCCTATGTTACTCTCATAACTAAAACGAATCTAATGACACCTCATTTGTTAAAATCCATTAAGCCATTTAGGATGTAGAGCATGCCAAAGAAATAGACATACATAATTATAATATGTATACCATACACTCGAAAAATATAACCTTCCTGGACTTGGCAGTAGGGCAAACACTATTGTGATTTATGAGACGGAGTTGCAAAACAAGCAGATATGAAGAGGTATGTCATTAAAATACGGCAAACATAATAATTTTTACTTCAGTATACACATGCACGTTCTCAACTTCTCCTTTTTTCCGTAGTACGTGCACTTACAATTTGATAATACTTTTGTTTCATGTTATATGGAGTATTTGTTTATTATGTTCCTGAAAAGATCTTACGATAATCGATGGTAGCGGTGTAGGGACTAAATGAATTTAAACCTTAAGGTAATGTTCTAAGACTTGGACCAACTTTATGTTACAATTGAGCTTAGTTGCATTGCAAAGCGACGATAATTGTTATTTTTGTGAATGTGTTGAATTTTTGTGGTATACCTAGGTGAATTATCAAATTCACCTAGATATACCACTTAAAAAAAATCAATATATACATTGATAAAACAAAGGTATATCTGCACACTTTTATATAAAGCGAAGGATTTGTTTGTTTGATTGAACGCGCTAATCTCTGTAACTACCAGTTGGATTTGAATAATATTTTTTTGCGTATGATAGCCCAGTTCCTGAGGAAGGATATAGGCTATGTAACATCACGCTACTGGCGACGGGAGCAGAGCAGTAAGCAAAGACGCGGGTGAAACTGCGCTGCGAAAAGCTATATTTACCTGCACCAAAATTCACATTTTTTGATGTCAACAAGCTGTCAAAGTTCGACTAACTTTTGATATAAAGAAAATAGCGGTCATTTAATTGCAGGTTTCCTATGGCCATTTCTTTAATTTTAATTGCATAATTTATGCAATTTTTATTATTATAGTAACAATTAAAATTCATCAACTATCAAAATTAATGGTTCGTTAGAAGATAAAAGCTAATATAATATAATTTATTATACGATATTATCTACTACATTATAAAATGCGGAGTAATATCTACTCCTTATTAGTACCCAAGCCAAGATTAATATTCAAATTTTAATATACCTACATAGTATTTGAGCGATCACGGAATATAGTAAGTAAATAGTACATTAACAAAACCTGAATAAAATAGGTGTGTGTAACGAGTATAGTTTTATTATATTTATGTAAATATTTTATGTTCCACATTAAATGGACCTAACAAGCATTAAAATATTGATGTATATAAAAGCTATTTCGGAAAATTATTTTGTTTTACATTACAAGAAACATGTTTTCTTAACACTGTTTTAAGTTGGTGACGTTCGACGACGAAGTTCTTAACTAATAGTACTTATTTAAAAAGAGATTAAAACAATTAATCAACCAGACCTATCGATTGAGTGCTTTGTTCAACCTGAAAGTATGTACCATTTATTTAGAAACAAGTGACGATACGACTACCAATACTATGTATAGACAAACATGAAATGCAATAAACCAGCATATTACAATATACATACCTACACATTAGAGACATAAAATAAATAATTATAAAATATTCTGCGCATCCGTTGTTTTTCCTCTCATTGTGAGGCTCATTCCATTAATTAATAGAAACGAGTTTTCTGTAATGATCTTGATATATAAAAAGATGTTATAGCTATAAGTAGAACAGTGACATTTTAAATCTAGCTACTCTCGCTACTCCTTTAACAAGTAGGTAAAAATTCAAGGAAAGTGAAGTCAAGATACTATATAAATTCGGTTGGTTAAAGTTTCAAATTGACGATGGTCGCCATGGTCGGTTATTTCATATTTTACCATAAAGAGTACTTAGATCATTCTTAGGTTTTACTGGCATATCTTAGATTTTATCATAGTACGTGTTTTTAGAGTACGAAACACATAATATGTACATTAACTTTATAGATAGTCCAGCATCACAATATCGATATTGTATCTCTGGATTGAAAAATGGTGAGCAGTGAGCACGCTATTTGGCTTTACTTATTTTTGTTGTATATTATCAATTAATTAGAATAGTAGTACCAGACTATTTTACCTATCTCAAAATTAGAAAACACCTTAATTTATCCTAGTTTAGCAAAGTTAAAATTGATATTTGTTAATTAGGAAAAATATCTTGCAATGATATATTATAGGTATTATATTACTTAATTATGACTTCACACTTGGCCTATTTGTTGTACAATAGGTAACGTTATTGTTTCACTCCTATGACGTAATCATGCAAATAATGTCGAGTAATGTTATATGACAATGTATTGTCTTATAACGTGATTATGTACCTGATATGTAAATAGCCTAAAACAAAGTGACCGTATAATTGTTAAATTGACCGGATTTATAAAAACAAAATATATGACCACATTAAAAGATTATTAACGACAACACGATCCATTTAATACAAAATTTATTTAGTTGTTACATATTTACATATCCAGTTTAATCTGTGATCATATTGCCATCACAATGATTTTCACCTATGACGTAGTCCATACATATTTTATACAGATAGGTAGCTATTTTCCTTAATTACCATACAAAGAATCATTAGTAATTTTTTGTGCAAAATATTACTAATAATAATAATATTTCAACATCTACACACAACGTAAAATATTGAAGTGAAGTATGAATTTTGAATATAGTAAACCTATGAATCATTATACGGTTCTATGAACTACCTATGATATGGCAAAAAATACTAACAGGTTTTTAGGATCGTACTTACTTTTGTTATGTTGCTAAGCTATAATCCTTGATTATAATATAAGTGAGTAGATGATTTAAAACTTAAGTGTACCTATGTTGTGTGTACATGACTACAAAAACACCTATGGTATTATTTAAAAGAAACGTTAGTATTTTCGACTTCTTTTTTCAGCATAGCTAAATTCGCACGGCCATTTTTCAAATGCGTCTTGTTTGTTTTTTATTGTCGTCAGAGATGAATGACGAAACATACAAACAAAAATCCAAATAAAAACTAATATTTTTGTCGTTTGTACTTAAGTTGATAAAACTTATAACAGAACCAATCTCATCAACTTGCTAGGTTCGCTAAAATTCATGTTATTATCAAGCTAAAAAATCAAATAAATTATGATATCACCCACCCACATACAAAATCACTCTGATAAAACGCTAGTGCAAACATGGCAAGCTACGTCCCGATTTAGATAAATGCTACAGGCCCGACATTAACATTTTATCTAAAAAGCTTTTTGTTTGTAATAGAGTTGAGTTAGAAAACAAACTGAAATTATTAGGCCGACGTTAATTAAACTGACAATATCTATTAAGCAGGATGTCATTGTGAAGTGTATTTTGCATGTTATGTTGATAAAATGAAAGTCATTTGGAATATGACATTTCATATTTATACAGCCATTACATGAACAGACAGGACGTCTAAAATATGTTTTATTAAACCCATTGTAATACGTCTCGTCTGATTAGGAATCCAAAATGGGGTAAATTTCATTTAAACTTTGGGATAAGGAAATACTTTGAATATTCAACATTTTTGCCTGTATGTGGCTTACTATTACGACGACAGTTTATTTATTTAGCTATATAATATATTTGATTAACCATAAAATAAAACAAATTATGTAACAGAAGACATTGTACCCTCCGAGAGAAACGAGGACAAACTACTTATCAAAACCTGTTTCTCCGGGAATAAAAACTAAAAAATAACTGCTCAGGCTATAAAATAGACCCCTGTCTCAGTTCTGTCTTTGACGACAATTGGTATAAAAACAAGATTCGTAATAAATAAAATATAGCGGTGATTCAATTAGTATGTCAAAAATATAGACGAAATGTAACAAATTTCTTACATCGATGTCGTTCAATCTCAAGACGGAAATTCGACGCTGAAAAGCTACGTACAACTAACCATATAACACGACGGATTGACAGGAAGACGACATGGGAGCCTTCAAAGCCTTACCCTCCAGTTAGTAGGCGGAAATTATTCACCAGCGACGATCGATCTTTCTCGAACTTAGAAAAAGGTCACAGATATTCTCAAACCTACGCAACAAGTAGTTGGTGTTGATAAGAGTACGGAGGAGATAAATTAAAAAATAATAAAAGGTAACAAGAACAAAAGTGTGCAGGAAAAAGCTTTGTAACATTTAAAGTACCTATTGCACTCACATTTTGTTTGTATGCTGTGAAAAGGGCCACACTTGTTTATTGCAAAAAGCACCAACCTTTAAAAACGAATATCTACTTATTGATACTTGAAACCATAGTTTCATTATTTTGGGTAAGGTTCATACTACGTATAGGTAACTCTTAAAAGGTCAGAGGTAATATATTTCAGAAAAAATTATGCTTAATTATGCGGAATGCCTTTTAGGGCAGATATTTTTGCGATGTTTTCTTCACGCATTATAACTGGTGCAAAGTATTTGTAATTAGACGTAATCCAACAAAATAAAAAACCACATCTTCTGCCAGTCACGATCAAACTAGCCTAGCGCAATAAAAGAAGTAGGTTATTTCCTCACTAGCTATGTTACAACTACTTCAAAACAACCAGAATATAGTTCCGTAAGTAAAAAAGCCGTGACTAATTGACGCATCGAGCGGAAAGAAACGACACAACGTGGTTTGAATTTTAACTAACATTTTGAATTGAAACAGTGAACAACAAGTAAGGTGCAATGAATAAAAATTAGGAGACGATAAGTTTGTCTTGACTTCCTTAAAAATTCAGCGTAGGGAAGCCGCACTGGATATAAACCGCACCGCAGATAGCCACTTGAATGGTCCGGTCGACGTAAACAAAACATAGTACCGCCTACACCCAGATTGTAACGCACATTTGAACACTACAGAGAATTCCATTCCATCTACACGATGGTAAGTAAATGCGTATTGATTACAGGATGAAAATTCAACCTCATTTGAGAACAACCTTCGAATTGTTTTGAAAATAGATTTACGAGTGATCGTTATACTATTGAAGTAACAACAGTTTTAAAACGTATAGCTAACCAAAATGCAAGATTATAATGTAACAATATCGATAGAATTAAGCATTATACACGTCTAGAAGTGTATAGAGATTAGACCTCTATAATGAACTAGTTTTTGGTAAGTAGTCTCTAACAATATACAAAAGTACTAAATATTGTTTTTTAACTTTATTTACATCCTTTAAAAATAAGACCGCCCATTGTCACCACCCAATGTCGTGCTGTTCTGTTATTTGTTTTGTAAGACCTTTGTGGTGTGCAATAAAGAATATTCTAGACACAGAATTATTATTTATTACATAATATATTACCATAGACGACAATATTTGAATTATAACTATTCTGTAGATCTTATTCTGTAATTTAAGTTAATGAAAAGTACCACAACATTATAATAATGTCAGTGATCGTAAAATAAATTCTTGAGTTGAAGTAACAGACTTATCTTAGTCTGTGAAGAAGTTTATTTTACCGCCCCATTTAGTAGGTATAGCACTCCCCTCTGATACTTTATTGTCATGTAACAAAGAATGTGTTCATTTCGGGCCACAGACATAAAATTGTTTTATAAATTATATTTTCAGTTGCCGTACGTAAAGTTAAAAATCGCGTGGTTTCGCATTTACACTTAAATTCGAAAATAGGATGACAGGATTGTATATTTATGATGTTTGTTATAAGAAAAATGTTTAATAAAAAAAATTGGAGACCTGATATAGTGATGTGTCTTTAGATTTTAGATAATACAATACAGAAAGTAACGGTAGCCAATATAAGACTACATCGTAATTAATATTGACATTAACGCGGTCTTATCGCTCTACATAGGTTAAAATTAAAATATGGTCTTTCAATAATGACGTGGAACAAAATCTCACGTCCGTGTCGGTCCACATAGAATGAGCATCCAATATGTCCCTCAGGAAGAATAACAGAAACTCTTTGATTACATCGTACGCAATTTACTGGTCACGTAGTAATCTGGGTAAATCAAACAAACCGTTCGAATGAGATCATCCTCAATGATAGATAAATACTAAACACTGTGTGCACACCCATGTGACGCGAATATTTCGATTACACGCCGACCTTGGTAAACTTTATTACAATATCCATGTGGACAAAGTGACTCATTTATGCGCTGCATCGGTGTTCAAATGTTGCTTAAATTCTAGTTACTTTGTAATAGTCGACACTAACATTTCCTGAAACGAAAATATTTTAATTGTACGTAGGATTACGTTGATTCTGCTTAAACAATTGAAACGATCACCTTTTTTATGACAAAATGGTTTTTATATTGGTCAAACAAGTCTGCGCGGCCTGCCTGATTGTCGGTCATTATGCTAGACCTAGAATGATAACAACGTAAGTAGTAAACGAAAATTGTTGTGATAATTTCTCCTTCTGACCGACTAAGGATCGTCACATAGTAGCCAAAACACAACAATAGATACCTACCTTCTCAGTAATATTTTGTCGCGTTTATCTTGTGGTTTCACACTTCAGCTATCTTCGACAAGTTAAATATGGAAAAACACCTGAAACTTTTATAAGGTTCTCGTAGGTACCTACAAGTATAAGCAAAATATTGAAAAACATTACCAAATAAACTGAAGATAAAAAAGGAAGTACCAGTTTTATTTAATACCTCTAACACCCGAGTTATCGTCAATAATAACGAAACTCATAAATGTGCGAAGGTTTTAGTAGTAGCATCTAAAGCAAACCTTTTGGCCAAACTTGGCCATTGTTTTCAATATAAAATGCTGCGTATACATTTGAACTGTATCGCAGCTGTATGTAAATGTACATGTACATTTGAACGAAGAGTGACGACTACACTGCTGGTCTGCCCCTAAACCCTTATTCAACAGCAAATTCTACTATCTGTAGACAATTTTAAAATTATTACAGTTACTGGAAGACTATTCGTTTAATAATAAATTTCAGCCAGTCTGCGTACTCATAATAAATTTTACATGTTTCAGTTATTGCGTCTGTTACATAAAAATGCATACTAGTTAGTGCGTTCATTTCCGCATAACTTGGCTCAGAAAATTGTTTATACTGTTTTTGTTGTGTCCTGAATTCCTCTTATCTACTGTCAAGGCTTTTTGAACATAAATTTGTACTGAACTTAACAATTAATACAACTTCGAGAACATACTTGCTCAGCTAGGTATTGACGTAACAATTTGTCATACTAACTCTCTGGCTCGCAAATTCGTCAACTTTCTTAGAAGCAATCTTAAAATTGTAAATTTTAAATTCACTTTTTTTAAATTATGCGACTTGCATAGAATTGATTATTTAAAGAAAATTTTAAGTAATAATATTTAATAAGTTCGGTACATTTATGCAAGATATTGATCAACTAGCCGTTCTCTGGCTTATTAAATTACGATGTATGGATAGATATAATATGTATGTATTTACAAAAAAAAAAAAAAAAATGTATATAAGTAAGTAGTATATCAGTTGTTTAGTACCCATAACACAAGCAAATATAATTGTTTAATTTGGGGCTAGATGGCGCTGTGTGAATGTGGTAGAATATTATTATTATTATTATTATTATTATTATTATTATTATTATTATATGAGACCGTATGATATTTAGCGTCAATTTTGAAGTTTGCGAAAACCTTTCATGATCTAAACATTACCTAACCCTTATGCGGGGCCACATTGATAAACGAAAATTGTGGAGGACATGGACCAAAACATGCCTAGTTTTACAAAATGTAGGTAATATTTAATAAAATATTCACTACTTATTTGATATTTTTTGTTTAGGTCCCTATGAAATATGAAAAAGATCTAGAACTTTAATTCTTAATTGTTTACAGTCTTAAATATTACTTACTTAATAAGATTGAATTACTTACCATAATTGTATAGATAAGTCGTATCCATTACACCGATTTACGCTATATGAAATCCTGTAAGTGCCAAAGTTTACTTAACATCAAACTTTTCTTTGCACGATATTTGTTAGACTTGGTATCGAAAAACATCAAAAACAATTTACTAAAAAAACTAGTTCGAAAAGTTAGCAGCAACAACAAAGTCATCCACCTAATTTTAGCTCATTCACATTTATAATATACAGAAACTATTTGTTAACGTAAGATAATATTATTAAGTTATAAATTTACTATATTAGTTTAGTGTGTACTAATGACATTTAAAGATATTCAAATGAGATCTATAGAAGACATTAACATCGTGGTACACGGCTGGGAACTTAATATTGTAAAATTCGTGAGCGGATTTCACTTATACAATAAAAAAATTAGACAAGTATATTCACATTTCTGCGACAAGAGTCGAGTAAAATTAAATTAGAATCTTACAAATACACAATATAATAAACTAGCTTTCACCTGCGTCTTTGCTTACTGTTCTGCTCCCGTCGCCGTCGCCAGTAGCGTGACGTTACATAGCCTATAACCTTCCTCAAGAACAGGGGCTATCATGACATATGGAAAAAGAATTATTCCAACCCGAATGGTAGTTTCAGAGATTAACGCGTTCAAACAAACAAATTCTTCCGCTTAACATAATAGGATTGATAGTATATATATAGATATCCGCATTTAAGAACCCATCATAACACAAGCTATAATATATGCTCACTTTGGGTCTAGGTGGCATTGTATGTAGTTGTTGGATAGTTGTTGTGATACAAATTATTGCAACCCGTCTAAGGCTGGTTTTACAGTGTTTTACAGCGGGATGTAAGCGCGCGGCCCGTAGCCAAGCAATTAATTAATTATTTTTGCGTTTTACTGTGTAACAATCAAAGAGACGCAAAGCTCGTGGCCGGCGACGCTGACCAACCGCGCTGGCGAAAGGCCGCGTGGCGTCACTTTAAAACCAAACTAAATAGTTTAATTTTAATACTGGCCTTCACTTATGTACGATGACTAGACGTGTTTCATTATATACTCAATTTGGCACGTTCGATGTAGATTTCCGAATGTTTAACATGTTGGATTTCAATTGGATGCCAGAATTAGTCACAAGTACTATACCATAAGCGTTATTAGAAATCGTGTGCAAAACATTAAAGACCGTGAAAATGCACGGAAGGACATAAGGAAGATGACCTCGTTTGGCAACATATCGCATGTTAACTTGAAGGTGAATACACTTTGTATTAGGAATATTTTGAAGACGACCCAATATAAACATTAACAATGAGGACGGTACAATAGTTGTTATATTTTCTTGTAATTAAACTTGCCGATAACTATTCGTGTGATACTACGATTAGTTTATTATGGTTTTATTAAGCAATCGTATAACATGTAAATATATATTTACGATATGGATATTACGATAACATAGTCATTTTGGCAACGAAAAGCAAATCAAGTTTGTTTACATTTAATGCCAAAGCTTAAAACAAAGATCAAGTGCCAAGACATTCAGAAGAGAGGAATAACTTATAGATGTAGGTAGATTACAATTTTGTTGTTTTGTCATATTTTAGATGCAACACTCTAAGTGGTATCGATATGAGCTTGGTTTACCTACGTTTGTTTACATAGAGTGACTAATATGAATAATAATTTCACAATAGAAAAAATAAATATAACCCTAAGCCGGTTTTCGAGGTGCCACTGAACCACAGTAGCAGTCTAGACTAAAGCGATAATACTTTTTACATTTACTAAGGCTAGGTTGTAAGATATCGATGTACTAAGAAATAAAATTATTTATTGCTTTACCAGAAATATTCACAGTTAAAATTTATATAAAACACAGAAAACACCAAGACCCGGCCACACAGAGCCACTTCTGGAGTTGGTGTGTCATTTAGTTATAGATAATTATTGCAATACGAACGACCTAAGAGCCAAATCTGTTGATCCAGACACTTGACCAAAAATAGCAGGACTATGACGGTGTCAAGAACAGAAATGTTGTGTCATTCAGCAAGAACCCTTGAACAAGTTCATAACGGGTCGACCATCCCCGAATAAGCGCCGCGAGTTAAACCGCCACTTACACAAATTTCTATTAAAGTTTGAACCAAGTTGAAATGAAAATTGAAACGTCTGTTCGAAAGATATGAATAATCGGTAGAAAATGGTCGCCGCGCCGGACCATTTGTACCATTGAAAGTACCATTGATGGTACAATTTGTACTAATTTTTGCAACTAGCACTTTTCAATGGTACAAATGTTCCAGCGGGTGAAAAAATGTATATAGCATTCATTTTTAAAGATAATTTAGAATAGCGAATAATAGAAATTATTGAACGCTATTAAATAAAGAAACCTTATTCACTATGGAATCACTATCTTCATAATTATTGTAGAATAGATTACAGTAATGTACTGGATGTACCTACATCAAGTGTTGCGGCCGGATATATTTCTGTGGTAGCGGCCTATTACATTTACGGTATTGCGCGTAATTTATTTGGCACTACATATTCTTCGGTAACAAAACAAACAAACCAATGCAAAGTGTAGGTAAATATAGTAGCAGTGGTTTCATATTTCTTCCCTGTGTTCATTTTTACTTTTCTAGATATTCACTGACAAAAATGTGGTAGAACATACACGTGTGTCTCTCCAGCTTCTGATTGAAATATGCGGCTAATATGATAGTTATATTTGCAAGGGTTAGGTTAGGTAGTTTAAAATAATCTTCACGTTATATATTATTGTTTATTAGATACGAAATGACAAAAATGTGAATAAAAGCATGTCGATGCTTATGACAAAAATATTGTTTTGAGGTTAACTTGCTTATTTAAGCTTACGTAACAAATCTACTTGAATACGAAATATTTTTTTAATATCACTTTTTTTTTGTTTGATCTTGCCTTTTCAGCTTATTTATTACCTACTTAGTGCGGGAGTTTTCTTCAAAGATAGGTTATTGTGTACAATAAAAAAATAACAATGTTGACAATAATACTTTCATTTGGTTTTTTTATTGAATACCTTAACCCAAAAAACAAGGTAGGTATAAAAAAATAAGTGTGTCAAGTAGGTACCTACAACAAATACAAAACTTGAAATTATTTTAGTCTCGACTTTCCTAAAGGATTTAGTCTAGTTTTTACTAGATTTTACAAGCTGTTTTATAATTATAGCCGAAACATTTGCATATTTGACCATAGGCTTTCCTTCTTCTCGATCGAGCTGTTCTAAGCCGTTCACATCAATCGGTTGATCCATACTTCTAGTAAAACTTCTACTACATGAAACTATCACTAGAATCTTGCTAATGCTCACATCGATTTTGGGAATCATGTGAACTATTTGGAGACTATAGCCACTTTTGTCAAAATTGTGTGTGCCGCTGACTGTGTTACTAACGTCTTTACCTACTTATTATCTATTCGGTCTTTGAGTGTATGATATTGAAAGTTAACTTATGTCAAAGTAAATTTCAAGATTCGGTATTGCTAAATTTTAAGAATATGTAACATAAAAATATATTCGGGTAACATTAAAGGTTTTTATAGCTTTTCTTACTTCACTTGAGTGAAATCGTATGTGAGGTTTACGGTTAAGTAATTAACTTACTTTTTATGATTATTTTTAAATTGCCAGTTTTGCCATTTTACGAAATCTTTTATACCCAATCCTCAGATTTGTGGTCGAAAAGAACTTACTAAAAATGTCTTTCTCCAAATGATTAGGTAAGTACTTTACTAAGATATTTTCTCTATTTTTACTGAACATCTGGTACATCCACGAAATGATTAACAATACGTTAAAATTCTGTAGTAATTCTGGCGTTATACCGACATTATTATAATCAAATGTGAGGTCAAAAACTAAAGTCTAAAACTCATAACGGCAAATTCAAATTAAATTAAAAATGACCAACAAATTTTTTTTACGGTGTACGTACCTACAAATAAGTTTGTGTTACAACTTTTCAGTGAGGTGAGTCCGTGTACAATCAGGTTGCTCTACGTTACCTACTGAACTATTTCGAGGACTGCCGGATTATATTGAATATTCAAAGACTAGATATGGTTAATTATCAATATCATACTAATTTTGAGATGACTTATTCAATGAACATAATGTAATATGTGAGTAGGTACTTCATTCAATGTATTTTATGTCATTCTTATATTTGAGTACTTATACTTTCAACATAAGATCATACAATTTCAGTTATTATAAAAATTTATTATTAATATTTGAAAACCTTATTTGTTTATTTTCTGATAACGACAGCTAGTTGCTCCAGCCTCAAAATAAAATAAGAAACACTAGAATTAAATAATTTATTATTCATTTTTGAATGTACAGAATCCCTATCTTTCAATAAAAAATTTGGCTATTATATTTTCATATTAAAAAATATTAGATGCGCAACAATTATTTGATGAACGATAATTTTAAACAAAAAAACCGACTTCAAACGGGAAGTAAACTAAAAAGTTAAAAATAAGTTTACTTAGCAGAAAGTAATTCGTATTTTGATTTAGTTAATTAGAATTTTGAAGTTGGTGCCAGGCAAATACAATAAGAACCTTACTACAATAGCAAATTAGGATTGATTATACCTATAGGTACCTAGTCATTATTTTACTTGGCACCAACTCGGTATTTTTGTTTAAAATTATTTCATTTTACGATTTTCAGTGATGGGTAGACCTAAATCTTGCTTAGGTTTTATTTTTCTACGAACTAAACATTTTGGAATATTGAACCGTATGATGTAAGCCCGACATGACTGCTGTTAAGGAATTCCCTCGACTGTCTATGGTCACCTGTAATGGCACTTAAAACCCATATGGGTGCAAAGTTCTCATCATTAGAAATGATTTAAGTCCAAACACAAAGTAATTGCAGTAAATCGTTGTCGAGTTCTCTCGACTGTCTTTCGGCTCCAAACCTTCATTAAATAGTAGTGCCTTAAAATACTTAATGAAAAAAGTAACAAATGCCTTCAGTACGATTTTCGAAAGCTTCCTTCGACTTCCCTGGGATGCCATCATCAGATCCTGGTTTCCTTATCATGGTACCACACTTGCGATATCTACTTTCCAACAAAAAAAGAATCATCAAAATCGGTTCATAAACGACGACGTTATCGACGAACACACATAAAAATTGTGAATTGAGAAACCTCCTCCTTTTTTTGATGTCGGATAAAAAGAATAAGCATTTTTCTTTGTTTTAAAGCTAGAACAATGGCTAAAGTACCAACTATCCAATCTTCCATTTTTATCAATCTGTTCACGATACAATATCATCGTTAATTAACATTAAATACTTAATATTTCATCGATTATCAACATTTAATAGGAACAAGCGATTACGGGCAGTATTATTTTGAAGGAAATGAGCACCTGATAACGGTAATTGAATGTTAGATCTGATAGTGATCAGTAATCATAAGATTGTTTGCAACAAGTAAGTACCTAGCGAAAATTTATAAGGTCACTACACTACACACACTAAAATTCATAACATCAGTAATTACCTGTGTACTTAACTACTTACTACTTACTTACTAATTTAACTCCTTTCGTATTACAGTAATGTAATCAAGTAAAAGTTGGTTGAAATCTTAGAGGCGAATTGTATTTATTGTAATGCCTTTTATGTATACCTGCATCTCAGTATCTTAGTAAATCTTTTAAGCGGGGCGCGGGCGTTAAAAGCTTCTCACTAAGCCACCATAGTGGAGGGCACCATACCAGTAGTTTGGCTTTTGAAATGGTGTCCACCACTTCTGGATTCCACTGACTGCTTACCGTTAGGTAGAGTGGAGTCACTTTGGTAAAATATTTTAAAGCCAACTATGTGTGGGCATCGATAAACGGTAGCTCTAAGATAAGAGCGGCGTTTACTACATAGTAACACACCACGAAGTTACACCACTTAACGAATTTTATGAAAAAATACTTATAAACCACATTCCTTATCCACCTACCTTCTTTAGAAAATCGGTCATACCAGGTCAGTGCAGCTCAACTTTTTAGAACTAATTATAAGTAAGTACAGTTGAAATACACAGCTCACACCCCGTAAGGCTTATTTTCATAATATCGTCGCCTCTGCCATTGGCACGCTCGACGGTCACATTAACATACTAATGAGCGGGCAAAATCTATTCAAGGCATTGTTTATATACGCTCATGAGTTATTTTTTCCTATTAACTCTTTATTGACGCAATAGGCTCCATATCATGCATGAGAATTTTTATGATAGGTATGATAAATATTTGTTTAGGTGAAAACAATGCATTTTTTATGTTTTGTTATTGCAATAGTTTTGTCATAAGTAGACACAAACACGCATACACGTACACACAAACTAGGACAAACGAAGGCACAAAACTTGCGACGACTTTTTACTGCGATCAGAAAATTAGATCATCTCGCGTTACCCAATATAGGAGTTATGAAGAAATGGGTCGTACTAAGAGAACCAGATGTTTAGGACTAAACCTTTGTTTCAAAAGTTTTCAAAGAAAAGAGTTTTATCTTTTCTATATTTAGAGAAGTCGCAAAAGCTCCAAATTGTTATCAGAAAATGGAAAGGACTTTTGCTAAGTTCTTACATAGATAACGGTGATATACATCAACACTAATTTCGCGCAACTTAAGTCGCCTTTAGCTACAATTAATAGACAATTATTTCAATTAAAATTCATTACTAATCTCGTCATAACAGTTAAAACTAACGAACCTCACCTGCTCCGTATAGGTATAATAATGGGAGTAAGATAGTAAAAGCAATTATGTAACTAAACAAATCCATAATAAAGTTATATATGTTATACAATATGGGTTAAATTCAAATTGGCTAGACCAAGCAAAAGCCGACAGACATCGACGGTACAAAGTGAATTTCATACTACATTTACCTCAGATTCTCTCTTTGAATTTCATCTAAAATTTAATAGAGGCCTACGCATAGGGTTTAAACTGTAGAGCGTTTACATGTTAATGATAAAGGTAGATTATCGTCATAGATTTAGTATACCTACTTAATGTTCTGGATTATCGTGTATGATAGGAGCAAGACATTCTAATTCGTAACAAACAAAGATCAAGCATAGAGGATTTACAAGATAACAGAAATTAATCTTTGTCTGCAGATTACTAATTAAGCTTGTAATTAATCTCTTGGATCATTTGATCTTCTCTGTAACAACAAGTTAATAAATCTTAACACTTTTAGGCATCCTTCTTTGCTTCTCCCTCACGTATGATCGATATTAGAACTATAAATACTCTTTAAAAGTTTTATGTAGTACCTATACATAGAATCAGCCGGTTTTTGGCAGAGATAGGTATATATAGATATATTATATTAGGTGCCATGGAATAGAGACTTTAGTGCACAACATCAAATTATGTACCTACTTATTCAATTGGTATATTTTTCAAAATATCCTTAATCCTTAGTGGCCGGGCACATCCTTATACTAATAAGTTACTTTGGGTCTGGAATGCGCTGTGTAGGTAGTTGTTGTGTTTTATAAACTGAAAGTGTGTCGTGATTGTGACTAAATTCTTTTCGGCCACTATACGGACGTGTAACGCTTCAGTCCTTATTAGAACTTTATGTTTTACTACGGCCAGTACTTTTCCTCACGACGTTATTTATACGTTGAGGATAGACACAAAATATATTAGTTTTTGGAATTTATAAGGAAAAAATAACCAAGATAGCCAACCTACATTATTATTAGTAATGGCATATTCATTGCTGGCGCCATAATTTGCTTTCACTTAAACACGTAAATAATATTTATTTGGTGCGATTAAAATAGACGTAAAGAGATTTTTTTTAGATTTCACAAATTAAAGCAAAGCGGCTTTGGAAGCAAATAATGGTAGTGAGTAGTGGTGGTTTCTCATGCCAATTGCTGAATACGAAATGTAGGTAAGTAAGTACCAATAATATATTCTTTTTTTACACGGTACCGTTGTGATTTCTGAGGTTGTGATAGGCAGAATCAACTGTTTGTTTGTTTATGAGGCCTACGATTTTTATCAGGCGGGCGTTTTTAGTCGATTATTTAAAGAATGTTAATTTAATTTTTTGTCTCGCAGTAAGTGTAGAATGTTGACGCTGATATCAGACGCAAATGTGGCAACCTATTACATTATTTAAATAATAAGAATGGCCCAAAACGACAACAAAATTATTTAATTTGCATGATTATTCGTATTGCGTTTGTGTCCCAGTTTCTAACAAAAGGTCATCATTATAACCGACGAATGTCTATTGCTAGAGGCCTCCCTAAAACATTGTTTTTTGGCGTAATCGCCGCGCTTGGTAGACGAGTGGTAACAGCAGTAACTAGTAGACAGGCTACCTGCCACTTACATATTGAACGATTTCCTGAACTTTCTTTAATGATGTTAGTCATAGAGATCGGCATCATTCGGTTGACTGATTCTGCTAACTAGTAAAGTACCTATTTACCGCTAGGTTGTAATTACTACTTTGCCTACCTTAACTTCCAGACACCGCGCCGCCAAAAAATATAGGTAACTATTGAAATATGAGGACTTAAGTAGGTATCTACGTGATTATGATTGTGAACAAAGTTGATATTATTATTTCATTGACTTACTCGAAGCGACCTCATTTGTTAGGTTAGCAAGCAAAAAATAAAACAATGTTATCAAATTTCATGATAGCATTGTTTTTGTAATCAGTTTTTATCATTGATGCATGGACGAACAAGCACCGAACTTAATGTAAGTGTTGACCGTCTCATGATCCTCGGCAACACGGACATTCAACTGTATCTGTGGCGCCTCTACCTAAGAAGAAAAACTAAATATAATACCTACTTAAAAATATAATTGCGTCTGCGTCCGATAAGAAGACAACAAAGAAATTTTTCATGTCTTTAAAAACATCTTTGGTATTTCTGAGTTAACCTCAAAATTTTACCTAACGACTAACATTAGCCCAAGGAATTGTAAAAAGATATTCTAAAAACTAGGTGATTGTAAAGATATTTGAGGATAGTAGGTACCGTTCACGTCATACCAACGTCATTAATATTCATGTCAGTCACGACGATTTTACGGTCCCTAGTCCCTTATAAGTCAAAAAACTGTCACTGTTTAGGTACTTACGCATCTACAATTTTGCCAGGACCGTTATATTCTGTACTGCTATCACGAACCCCACGACTTACCTATAACATTTTTATACCTTTAGTTTACACGTACCTACCTAATTCTTTTAATATTTTTATAATAATAAAATAAAATAAAACTTTTATGTTATTATAAACTTACGTTCGCATCATTATTTTGTACCTACTAAGTATTTGTTATATTTCTTTGATGCTGTTATCCTAAAAATAAACATCTTTATTTCAAGACAATTCAGTGGGATTCGTAATCGACTCGGTGCGGCTCTTAAAATAGTTTGAAATGTCAAGAACTCAAGATTGATATTGAAACAAGCCCACGCAAAACATTAAAAGAGTCTGATGGAGTAAACCATAGAAGACGTTTATTTTGGTCGTAATATCTATTTTTAATAAACTCAATTTAATTTATCTAATGGATGTTTGAGGGTTTTTGACACCAATCTACTTTCAAACGTCGCCTTAACAAATATTAATTCAGACCAACCTTACAATTTATTACAATCGTTTCGCTGGGATGCCATATCTGCAGAAATCATACAAGGTTATCATTGTTTATAAAATAATCTCCCTGATAACGATTCAACAACACGTGACGCTATTTGATTACAATGTTTGTATTCTTTAACCGACTTCAAAAAAGGAGGAGGTTTCTCAATTCGACCGTATATATATATATTTTTTATGTGTGTTCGCAGATAAATGCGTCGTTTTTACCTATATGTTTCAAAATACTAAGAGCTGTAAGACTAACGATATGAGTAAGCTGTTAATAGTAGTTTAAACACATCTACTCGTATTTATTATTTGCCATTTCAGACGCCTTAAAAGCGACGCTTAGTAAGGAATAGCTTCATTGTTTTTAAATTTCCATTACAGATTACAGATTCGGCACAAAATTTAAAGACAAAATTGCTTACACACTGAAATAAAATAGCACATATCTACGTCCGAAAATAATTTGTATCCGAGTCGTCAACAACTTAGATAATGTCTACACTAAATGTGGCAGGAACTAAATACGGAAGCTATTTAAAATAAATTAACCTCAATACATTTATGTTGTAGGGTAAAGTACAAGTTTGCTTATATTATGATTGCACAACTACAACAACGGTCTGTTATGACTTCTGTGTTCCGTATCGCTCGTTATCTAAACGATTTGGATACGAATCGTTTGCTATATTATAAAGCGTCTTATCTCAGCTCGTTTAATAATCGTTATCGGACTCACATGATCGTACGGAAAATCTTGTAATCGATTTCAGCTTGCAAACTAGAACTATCGGAAACTGCTGTTCTTTGTACTTCAAAAGGAATTTATTATGACATACAGCACCTGTGTTCACAATAAATCTATCTTTTGTTACGTAAAGTTATTTATACAGCATCGAATGAAAGGTAAGTAGGTATGAGAAGATACATGATTCGTCATAAACGTCATATAATAAACTCTCCGGAAATTATGGATTGTAGACAAACACAAACAATTTACTAAGTCTGGGCATATTGCCATCTTTTTAATAAAATTTTACAATACCTATGTTAAGTTGTTTACACAAACCGATAGATATTTCTTTGAATCTTATTTGAATATTGCGACGTTTTCTTTGCTAATCTGTCGCCATATTTATAGGCTTTTGCTGTAGAAATAGAATATTTATATGTTTAGACTTTTACAAATAAATTTAACCTGTTTTGTGGTCGATGACCACAGTCAATATTGCATATTATGTTTTATGTTAAAAACATTAGAACTTGAACCGAATTTGTGCTACTCTTACTGACAAGGATCGTGCATAAACCATAGAAAATTCACAAACTAAAGAAAATAAAGCTTATGTTAAGTATTTATTTTACCACATGTAAATTGAATAAATGAGATTTTTAAATGTGAACTCGTGCTTTCTTTCTAAATACCATTTAAGTGCATACCTTAACAATATATCAGTTATAACTGGACATCTAGAGCCTAAACCATGCATCTCATAAATAGAGCCTTATCAATATCACAATGGAAGTTCGCAACGGTACATTGACCGCCGAGCTGTGCGGTGCGGTCTCTGAATCAGGAACAAACCAACCTTTAACTTAAAAGTTTCAACTTATCTTTAAGTAACAAAGACTAGAACATTTTATATTGCGCATTACATTTTGTGATTAAAAATCATTATTACTTGAAGATGGCTGGACCGATTTGGATTATTCTTTTTTTGTTTGAAAGGGTTTACTTTCCAGGTGGTCCCATGATCATCAAGTCAAATCTGATGATGGGATCCTGCAGAAATAGATAGAACTCTTTAAATTATATAGGCACACTTTAAGCTATTTGGGTAGTTTTTGAAAGAATACTTTTACGGAGTGGTCCCATTTCAATTTGGTGAAGATCTAATAAAGAACTTCGGGGCTAGACAACGAAACTCCTCAATAAATTATAGCAAATGGACTGGGATCGCTGAAATCTCATGTCTGTCTATTGTTTACACCAGTTCATGACATAACCACACGCCCACAGATGACGCCGGTACGCTGTGAATGTGTAACCATTTATGTAAACCACTAAAAAGTAAAAGAAAATATAAAAAATTAAAACCGCCTTGAAACAGGCAGGAATCTAAAAAGAAAAAAAATACTTAGCACAAAGTAATTCGTATTTTGGTTAGGTTCATCAGAAATGATTAAATAAGTATTTTATAATTTTGAAGTAGGTGCCAAACACAAAACACACCTATGGTTATAATTCAAATTAATGTTGAAAAAAACGAATAATTAATCAATGAACAATTAATATAATCAAAGCTTTGCATTTTTACAATTATTGCTGACTTTACATAAACCCACTTAAGTGCAATTACAACTCATGATTCGTAAGCATATATTATGTAGATAAAAATACTCTTATTGAAGACTACGCTAACAAACAATTAATATAATAAATATGTTATACATTTATACATTAGTACAATATTATAGATACGTATAACTACAAGTATAATTATTATGAGACAGAAAATGTATAAAACAAACTGTTAATCATGAACAATACTTTACGTTTATGATTATCATCGATTATCAACTTCTAAGAATCGTTATCGATAATCTAGTTAGATAGGCTAGGTACCAATTTTCCATTCACACGCTACATGTATCTGACAGCTGTCAAAAAGATCTTTCTTTTAATAAACTGCCGCTTTTGGTTCATATAAAACAAGTTTCACTTGGTACCGAATGTTATTATTACCTAACAATAGTGAGCTAATTATACGAATAGCAGTGTCCTATTATCATTCTATTTTTACCTTACAAATTGCAATTTATTTTACTTAAATGTGAAAGATACGAGCGCTCGAAAGGAAGTTAACGCAAATATTACGTATTACGAAAAACATACTCGTAATTGGGGTAAGGGCAAGCAGATGATGGATAGTATATAGACTAAAATATGTAGTTTATTTTGTTTTATTGATTGCAAAATACAATACAAATATAACATTCGTAATTAATAAGCTATATCTAGTAATTATATAATAAATGTCGTGATTAATACTGTTTAACAACATACATATATTAAACCATCAACATTTTCTTTAGAAAATTTGCGTAACTCGTTAATGTTGTCACGTAATAATAAAATAAAGTCTCAAGGAATTTAAGACTAGGTGTTCAAACCCAGATGTCAACGCACAATCATTAAGTAATATATTATTAAAAGCGAAAGTTCAGTCACACACTCATTCATTACGAAATCTCAGAAACTACAAGTGCTAGGAGTCTGTGCCTGAGAGCATAGGTGCTCACTAAGACGGGATTTCGCAAACTTCATCCTCTAAGAGGGTAAAAAGGGTGGCAAAGTTTGTATGAAACTTCTATAGTTTTGATAGTAGGATTACCAAAATCGAAATATAGCTTATTTTTTTAAACCACCCAAAGGAGTGAAATAGGAGGTGTACCTAAGTTTGTAAGGAAAATCTTTTATATTTAAAGCTATCGACTCCAAATTCACCATAATTATACTCTTTACTAAAATTAGTTAAGTATGCGCCGTTTTTTATATTTAGTGTGAAATTGTGTGAAATTTCATCAGTTTTAATGGTAAGCGGGTAGCGGGCGAATAGATTTAAATGTAATTCGCCATACAACGGATTATACTGATTATTACTGATACAAATCAATGTACGATTACCGTAAGATCAGGTAGATATTCTACATTCTCATACAAGCACACATCTGAATTTTTACGCAAACGAATTCGCGACAGCTAGTGACTAATAAAAATGCCGAGATTACGAGTAAAAGCCTACCGTATAAAATCTTTTATACGTAATATATTTCAAGCTTGAGAGCCTCTGGCTCGTTTCGTAAACCTAATAATTTTACTAAATATAAAATTTTGGTAACGTGACTTTAACACTAAATAAACTTTGAGTATGTAGGTACTTATTATTATTATTTTTCCATTTATTTGGATAAACTAACAATGATGAATTACACAAAAACATAACATTTTCTTGCATACATTGTAAGTTTAAATACATCACCAACATCGTTTACCACAGCTAGGTTATGCAGTCGTTTGCATAACCTAGCCAGCCTATCCAGTAGTACGAAATAACATTAAAAATAGCAACAAAATTAAAACTATAATTATGTTAACAAGGGATTTACATGTTAATATCATTCACATTAAGTATTTTCTTAACACAGGACACGACTATGTATTTTTGCTTGTTTAATTCGTTTACGATTGCAATGCTTACCCGGGAACCACACGTTGGCCCACGGTATTCGTCCAACGAGGAAAATAGCATTAGCTCCAATATTGGGAGAGCGTTGCGTTGGTAGAGCTATTTTCTATGGACGAGTTCCGTTGGGGCCAACGTGTATATCCGGCCTTATGCTTACTGAAGAGAATTTTGTATTATTGCTATGTTGATGGTAGTATGATAACACGAGTTTTTTATACTGGTGATGCTTCAGGTATTTGTGCATGTGCGTTTGTCAAGGGATCACTAATATCGGTACCTACGCAGTAATTGAAAACCAGTGTTTAAATTGAAAAGTATAATACATATTGTTATGTCATAATATACATATACTCGTGTATAACCTAGATGAGGATAAAACAACTTATCCCCAGTTTCTGAAAGGCTGATCAACGAAAAATTAACTAATCACCTGTTAAATCTCATGTGAAGTACCTATATAAGGATGTTTAGACTATTTCCGGCATTTGCTTTACGACGAACTTTTTAAGCTAAGCTTCCAGTAAATTTAATTGTAAAGTTAATGGTCCCTAAAAGCAAAGTAAAACTGTTTACAGAATTCAAATAAAACATGTTAGTTAAAAGTTTTAGTTTTGAGTACATACTTAACCGAATAGTTTGGCTACATGTTTATTAAATACTGATATTTAGAATTCAATTCATATACTTAGTTCGACTTTGATTTCATATTCGAACATCAGGCATTTACACATACACGAAAATTGGCGGCACGCCGTTCGCCGAAAACACGACGACCGACGTGCCGCGGCATACTTCGGCATGCCGATTTATGCTATGTCGTGGCATGCCGCGGTATAGTTGTCGAAATAAAGTAATATGAATTCTAAACACGATGAGAATAAAATATAACTTGATCTAAAATAAAATCCGTGCCGTGCCATGCCATGCCGTCTGTCGGCGCCGGCCTGTACACCTTCTACGTAAATAAAAAAATATATAAATCAAAAAAATATTTTAAAATATAGGTACTACTATGTATTTTTAAAATTAAGCTCCGATTAAATGACAAAAATTGACGTTGCCACTCTTATGTGTGA
Organism: Parascotia fuliginaria; assembly: GCA_963082885.1. Taxonomy (NCBI): domain Eukaryota; kingdom Metazoa; phylum Arthropoda; class Insecta; order Lepidoptera; family Erebidae; genus Parascotia; species Parascotia fuliginaria. Next base: position 10,473,988 of record OY720187.1, read on the forward strand.
ACACTCTTAAAATGCACTTAATTTGCGTATAATTATCAAAAATTATATTCCGATTACGGAAAACAAACATTTTAAATATATACCTTAATAACTACAAGCTATTGTGTGCTTTAATATAACACTTGTAAATCTAGAAATGTACACCATGGTCGATTTCAACAAGTCTTTTGAAGTTTTTTTCATAATTATTACCTTCCTTTACTTACCGTCATTGCGTAATAATTGTCTTAATTCTTATCAAATTTACATATAAATTACACCATTTTTGCACTTGATTTCATAAACAAACATGACGTTAAACGTAAACATTATCACCGTGACTAAGTATTCATAAGCTATTTATCAGCAATCCACCCGTGATTTTATAAAATCAATCGATGAATATCTCGCCAACACGGTAAGTTACCTTTAGATAGGTTAAAGTACCGACATACCGACCATACTAGTTTAAACTAAGTAATTGAAATTCTTTCTCCTTTTCTCCTAATCTTAATAAAATAATATTAGTTGGTTGATTAGTAATATTTTTTGTATGGTATGCGTGCGTCGAATGTTAAAATTGAAACTCGGAACAAAATTATAATTTAATCTGGCGATTGAAAAGAGTGGCCTGAGCACAGACATTATATCAAGGCCTAAGTTTCTTGCCAGTCTTCACATATTTTTTGTTTGTAATTTTGACGTTCATAAGTCATGTATACTACATAAAAAAAATGCATTGACTATTGACTTTGACTATAACGGAACGGATGTCATACCCTATTTATATCTTAATAATGTTGACGTCATAACAGTAAGAGCCTTAACTAACTAAAGAGGTTTTATTATCAGAGCAAGGCGTTGTCTGCCATTACTGCAATCATAACTAGTTTTAGGGGTGTTTTGGACTGTTTTGTAGAAGGTTATTGACGCCCTTGGTTCAATGTATGAAGAACTTTGTTGGGATCGTTACACATCGATTCTGAATTAGCATTCTTCTTCTGTGTGCCCTATTTACGTGACAATACTATTTTGTTTACATTGAGATTTATTCGTAAAGAAATGTAATATATATTTTTTAAAGAGGCGTTACTGTCATGCCCTGTTCATATTAGCTTCGTAGTATATTTTGGCTCAAGCCCAACATCGAGTTCTTGAACTGTACATGTTAAACAAAGTGTTCAATATCTTTTTAAGTTTAACAACTTGTTACTGGGTTCGTTGGTCCAGATATAATCAGTATTACGTAAATACTTGACATTTTCTTTCATTCTGATAACAAGAAATTTAATTAAGATATTAATATCCCTTTGCTGACATAATCTTCGTTAACTGTATCTTTTCCTTTCCTTTAAGGGCCAATTTAAAGCTTTTATCTAAATATCTTTTTTTAGGTAAAATAGAAAATCACGTTCCCGTGTTGAAGTTTGGCTAAAGCTATCTTGTTTCAGGTGTGTTATGTTATAAATCCCTTGGTACCGGTCGGAGAAATCGTTTTAACTTCCTTACGTAAGTTATATTTAGATATCTTTTTGCCCGACTGCCGAAAATAAGGAGGGTAATGTTTATTCGATTGTCCAGTCAATTAGGTTCGATTCGATAATAAAATTATACTTATGCATTTTTACATATTATTTTTACATGTAATTTATATTAGGTATGGATTTTATCTATACCTACATATACTTAAGTAACGGCAAAAGATTTACGTTGATCGTGACTCAAAACGTTTAATTTCTTAATTATTGCATAACTGCTCACGGAAACGACCGAATAACATTTTGGCTGCACCCCTGATGCACATTTTTTTGACATTGTAGCATCGGTAGGCTGCCAAATGAAACGGTGTACTTGCAAGCCAATAGAAAATCACCACGGCTGCCAATACAGCGTTTGATTAGTAAACCTAAACTGTAAGTAATCAACATATTTATGGTATTAATAAGACTACAATCTTAAGTAGGATGGAAGTACACAGCAGTGCATAGTCGTCTTTGTATTGTATTGCTCCAATGGTGATGGTTTGCTCTAGTTTGACAAATAAATCATGCTATACTACACACGGCTTAAAAGTTCTTCATTGTTTCTTTTTTGGGTGTAGTATAAAATCTTAAGTAGATAAGTAGTTAGGTACTTAATAATAAGGATGTAATCTTGGCTATTTTCATGTTAAATTCCAACTACAAATCTATGTGATTATTGCTTGATGGAAAGTTAGACCGATGTCCATGCAGCCACGCCAAAATCCAAAGCAATATCCGCAACAAACTAACAAAGGCTGCAGAACTGCCAAAGAAACTGTCTAAATAAGAATCAATTTGGAACAAGTGAAACGTTTTTCATCAGTAGGTATTCAATACGGAAGCACCACTAGTTCACAATAAGCTTTTAAACAAAGATTAAGTACTTCGAACTGATAATAATAAAATTAAATAACTAATTATTTGCTATAAAATTGTTTATTAACAGATGTTTAGTTGAAAGAAATGGCTCATAAAAAGATTAACAATAATTGAGTCGAGTTTTATAGCTTCCATTACCCATTCATACAATTATTTACCTATTAAGGAATTTATTGAATAATAATTTAATAACCGGTTTTGTTATTTTTGGTACGCTAATAATTATAGATAAATAATTGAAATAAAAATCTTGCTGCACAGGTAGAATAAAATACCGAATAAGCTATCGTCATTTTGGGATCCGGATCAAACTCATTTATTTATATCTAGCTTAAGATTACAAGAGTAACAGTTATGGACCTCAAAATTAGGAAAATATAAGTTAAGTAAGATCCTATAAACTAGCAAGAAACTCAGCAAATCAGAAACATTCAAATTTTTGTTAAGTTATATACTCCAGTAAAATGCAAACTGACCTAAGTAAAGCGCTAATTCCATAGAGTTTGTCATGTCATGCTACGGTCTGTTATTCCTCTACCAGTCAAGACAGAAACACTGAATGTTGCACCCTAAATAATTAAGTTGGATTCCTCTGCCATTGATGCCTGCTGTCCTGATTAAACATAGTATATTTGTACGTCACAGTGCACATCTTAAATGTACGTTTTAATGCTTTAAAACTCTTTATCACGTATCTACGTCATACATAAATCGTGACGCGTAGAAAGGTTTTAGAAAACGGTTATCCATTTAAGGACTAACTGTGGCAAACTGCGCAAACCCGGAAAATTTTACGTCTGTGACTTTATGTATGTGTGTAGTACTACTGGAAACTTTAAAAAATTGACATATTACGGTAATTTTTCTTTATTCTAATCTGATTTAACCACGTGGTTATACATTATTAAGGGAATGATTGATACTTTGATAGGTAAAATTAAGTTAATTGTAGGTAGGCCTTTATTTTGTCGACATAAATTATGATACATTTTTGTATGTGAATGTGACTATGAAATAAAATAGTAATCTGGATCTTAAGTTGTAGATACCAACGTGGTTTGCAAACTATTCAGTTTAAATAATTGGATATATTGTGTTCAGACTCTTAATCAGTTTTGCTTATATTAAAAAGAATAAGTTTATTTGTTTGTTTATTAACATCAACCAATATTTTGTAGGATATACGGCCCACCAAAATTTTTAAGATCGGTCACTAAAGAGAGGATAAAGAAAGAACTAAACAACATATTAATCTGATTGCTCATGATCATGAGTGTATGCACGATTCTTTTCGAAACTGTAGCTGTGAGAGGGTCGAAACAGTTTCCCACCATAAATACTTAGGCCTGATTATTGATAACAGAATGAAGTGGGTTGATCATATTAACGCTGTAGGAGATAAACTGAGGGCATTTCTAGCCAAGCTAACACTAGTGAAATGTAAAATCCCATACAAAACATTACTTTCCTTATATAAAGCGCTAGGAGAATCTATTATATCGTACGGTTTAAGTAGCTACGGTAGAACGTTTGCGTCTCATCTGGATCAAATATATCAGCTACAGCTACGTATTATAAAAAACATTGTACCAAAAAAAGCCAAAGAAAAGTACAAAAATAATTACCCCCATCTATTCTGTCACTGTGATGTATTACCAATACATGACCAGGTTAAATACATGCTGCTAACCGAAGAGTTTTTTAATAAGGAACTTCAAATCCCAACACAACATAGAATAGGCACGCGTAGTGTGTCTAATGCCAAATTGGTACTGCCGGCATACCATAACATGTACGGCAAAAATTCTGTGCAATACAAAATCCCTTCATTAATTAATAGTTTGCCGATCGATGTGAAAATCAGTTTGACAAAACAAAATATTAAATCAAAATTAAAAAGTCATTACATAAATAACATTAAATAGAACAGCCTGTATAACGAATACAAACTTGCTAATTTGTATCGCCGCTGTTTGCGTCCCATTTTATTTGTGTTTACCTCCACTTTCTTACAACACTCCACTAAATACATAATTGTATAGATACCCACGTTCTGATAATTGTTTACTTGTAATGAAATTGAAATCAATTTATAACATGCTTAGTTTGTATTAGACTGAAAATTAGTGTCAATTATCTTAACAAAGTTTGTCTATACCTACTATACTATGTTATTAATGTAAGTGTAAATAATCTTAATTTAAAATTATTAGAAATAAGTTTGATCAGTGTCGATGAATGCACGGTGTGCGGAAAAATCTAATCAGATTTATGTCGCACCGTTTATGTAAAATTGTACCTATCACTGTATTGTATTTAAATAAATAAATAAATAAAAAAAAAAAAAAAAAAAAAAAAAAAAATGATTGACAACAACAATTCGAACATCAATGAACTGAAATTGCAATTAGGTAGGTATTTTTCCTTCTACACGCACAAATTGAGTCAATAATAACGAGTAGGTATGGCAATTAATTGTTACAGGTCATTATGTTTTATTCATCAATCATAAAAACATTCAATTATAGCAACATCTAAACAAATTGCCGGTGTGTTGACGTGAGAACATGATAATTATAATACTTGACAAGTACACAGAAACTCGTTGCAGAATGATCGTAAACTTGATCATGAACTCATTATGAGATGCTTATTTGATGTTACAACTAGAACCTCAACAATTCATTTTAACTTCTCTACCTTAGTGAGTCCTCTTTCTTTCCAGTTTCTTCTCTTATTACCTACTACACGGTCGGCAGCTTAGTTGTATATTTGCTATTGCTAAGCTAATACAGAAGTCAACTTAATTATTATAATTTATGAGACTGTTATTATTACACTACAGGGGAAGTTCTCATCTCATGCAAAGAAGCCATGAGCATTGACGCTTGCTCAAGACACAACACAGTTAGGTTTATAGGTTATAGATAGGTAATATACTGTAAGATGAGCCGTCTGCTTATTTAGCCACCACAGTTGTATAAAATAAGTAAGATTTAATCTACTCCTGCGGCATTAACTCGTTCATTTATAAAATTTAATTTACTGAATTTATGTACCATTACAGATTTATGAAAGCAATCAAATTCATAAAGTGAGATGGTAAGTAATTGTAGAATTTACTCAGAAAACATTTCAGAGTCAATCAGTTAAAGAATTAATAAATTCTCGTTGAACTTGTATCTCTTCTATCTAAATTAATTTTCAGAGATTTACAAGTTGTAATTCAAGTTTGCGCAATTGTCTGTTTTACTAGAGACTGACAATGCTACTGGAGAATTGGAGATTAAGGTTGAAACAATAATATGAGAAATATTACAATCTACTTTCACATGTCAGCATACAATGTCATACAATGTGCGCACTTAAGTAATGGTCAATAGCTGATCATATTTAACAATTTTCTGCTCTCGTCAGTAAGAGCACTCCATCCTCTGATTTGAGTCAAGTGTTTGAAGACTTCACTTTAAGCGCTTGATTAACATAAAGTTCACATCGTGATTCATTACGAACCCTGCGCTTCAGTAACGTATACTGGAAGCAATAAAATTAAACAAGCAATATAAATGTATTAGGTACTTATTAAAAAACATAAGCCATAAAAATAAAATAAAAGAAAATAAAGAAAAAAAGAAACCTATTTCTTTAGCCCGACTGACGCAGTTACCTATATTCACATACATACATAGTTACATACCCTCAAAAAATATTACTCCCTTGACTTCAGCAGGCGGGCAAATATTCATTTATACATTTAAATGTTTGTAATTATGAAACTGAATAAAATATGCTCTCTAACTTTCCTAGGGCCGTTCTGGATGAACAGCCACGTTTTATTTATTAACTTTGTTTTAACTATTCATTCAAAGTTTATTTTCCGCTATCCTCAACTAATGCTAAATTCTAATTAAAACTAGTTAATATTTAAAAATTAAACTATACTATTGTTAATATTTTACAAGGTGTATGAAATAGGTAGTACTTAATTGTAATTTTCTGAAATAATTTAATCTTTGTTATTATTAATACTTTGTTATTATTACGTAATTATTAATACGAAGTAGATATCAGTATCTCCGATAAGAATATACCTATAGCAGCCAATTCGCTGATGTCGCAATGAAATGGCAATATTAATTACCTACTTATTTTTTTTTATATTTAAATTACATCTCTGTCAGAATATTATGTCATGTGTATCTACGATGATTGCTAGTAATGAGTGAATGTAGTTTACGAAAGTAAGTAGAAAATACGCTTAGATTTTCACTAATGACTATTGGAATTATTACACCCAGACTGTATGTACAATATCCATCGAAGAGAATGTTTAGCATGAGTATGATTATTATTATGTTGTACTAATAAGAGTACACTTCAAACTAGATTCAGCCAACTCGAAAACCTCCATTGTTGAAAGAAACTGAAATACCTATATATTTGATTTATTATACCATTATAAAAGTTGACGTAAATACATAAGACAGACTATTGTTCAGTGATCATTCATAAGAGTTCACTGACATCGTTTTGAATATCGTGAATGAAGTACCTACTCGAAGAGAAAATTTCTCGTTTTTGTCCTTGTCATTATGAGACTGTTATGGAAGAAAGGTAACGAGAAAAGTTACCATTACAACAAATTTGCTCATCTTGGCAATGGTATTGAACGAATACAAAAATATAATAGGTAAAGTAGCAGAACATTTTCAATGTAGAATATGGAATGTGAGTCAAATAAGCTATTATCGCAAAAACTATTGAGGTAGCTGAAAGAGGCCTGGTCCGTTTATTCAAATTTGTTAGGTATCAAAGTGAGTTTGGTGATCTACATGACATTGTTATAGGTCAATGGGTCATCATCATCAATTCCGCCAGACTCAGACATCTCCCAAATACTATTTTTAACAAACCTAAGCCGGAAAACACAATTACAATTTAAAAATTTGCTTATCGTATGATTTTAAGTACAATCAAGTCATGTAAGGCTACAAGAATAACAAAAAAAAAACAACTTCAAACAGGACCTACGATTTTCGGATGTTACCCTTGATTTTTCTGGGATGTCATCATCAGATCCTGGTTTCCTTATCATGGTACCACCCTTGGGATAACTCTATTGAAACAAAAACAGAATTATCAAAATCGGTTCATAAACGAAAAAGTTATCCTCAAACACACATAAAAAAAAGAAGAAGAAAAAAAAAGAAATAAGATGAGAACCCAAACAAAATGGATAATTTATCTAGTTATTCGAAAACATTGTGATAGAACCACGTGTGGAAAATAAAAGCGCACGCGTGTGTGAGCGCGATAAAGATGTATGGAGACCATTCACAACATTCATGTTGACATTTATTAGCTAAGTAATCTTATGTAAGAAGTATTCCACTGCTTGACGGAGCTTTTACTAGGGTGACCAGTTATATTATTAGCTTTGGGAAGGAATTGCTACAAACCGTTATATTTTACAACTGGGCAGGGGTGCTATACTAGAACTATATTGAAACAGTGGTGAACTTGCTTTTCTTACTTTACTATACAATCTTAGCTTGTTAAGTAGTTGTTTAGACAATAAAACAACAAAAGCAAAAGCCTCGAGGATTACTTGTGGTTTGTGGTAGAAGTTATTACGTGTAATGCTGACTGTACCAAAATGGCTGCTGCAGTATCGATCGACGCCGTAGTTAAGCTAGTGTTAAACTCGCAGTCAATCTCTGGATAAGTTTCTGCAGTTTCATAATATTTATCTGTATTATTGAGTGCGAAGTACAACCGCTGAATAAATGACAACTATTCTAACATAAGGTTATCACTATCAGTTATCAATTCTACTTGCAAAATTAGATGCCATTCGCTCCATAATGAACTAGAATCTGTACCAGAATAGCGTTAACTTAAGGTATAGTGACATAAAAGATGCACACTTAGTCAGATATCTAGAAAATGATTAATGCGAGAATCTTTATCGATAATAATAGTACTTACTTAAATATAACCTTCAAACTGTCATCATTTTGTGTGATGTGAAATGTTCCGTAAGTTAACATTTAGTGGGTCAATGAGCTAGTACCTAAAGTTTTTATCGCTGGAGCCGTTTCTGAGATAACGTAACTTTAATATTTTTGTTTTTTTAATGGAAATACAAACTTTTGTTCAGTGTTCATTCTAATTAAAAATAATAATTCTCAAGGCGTTTTAGAAAATACTAACATTTTGGTACGACCGTATTTCAATTATTTACATATTATTCAATTCTAGGTTATCTCATAATTATGTCATTGACTTTGTACGAGCAATGAACTTTAAAGTCTTGATTTTTTTTAAACATACATTATGAACTGATTGACCTAAAGGTGCGTTAATATTGCTTAAATCTATAAGCGAAAGAGTTTGTTTGTGGCTAAAAGCCAGACCCTTCAGTCCTCATAATTTCTTATAGAGGTTTTCTTCCTCGCAGCCTAACCCCTAGAGGTGGCAGCCCTTGTTCCCGACTCTCCTAAGAAATTCAGGCTTACGCGTCGGTCCTCCTGACACTGCTGTGACACAATCCCTCCCACGGACTCTCCACTCTGCCCTCTGTTATTCAGAGGGACATGCGGAGAGATTTCGACTGGGTTTCTCTTGGTTCGCCGTGGAAAAACGTTCCACGGTTACTAACTACCCACGCCAGGGCTAGGTGAGAACCCCTAGTGAAAGGTAAATTATTTTACCTGCACAAATCCGTACCAACTACGTTTTCATGACCGAACCTTCTATTACATACACATAAGGCCAGCTTCAAATTTTTATCACATTCTCTATTTAACACCTACTATCGATACTGGAAATCGATGCATACATAATATTATGTATATAAGAACACGCGCTATTTGTACTACAAGTCTTATTTACAATTTGCAATAACAATAAAATTACTAGGTACTGTTATAATATTTCGCGGCTATAAACAAGTTATTAAATCACTGACCTTTGTCCGATTCAAGTTAGTTATTATGCAACAATCATAGTAGGTTCCGTACTAATTTATCATAACAAATTATGCGCTGTGTTAATAGACTTAATTATGTTATTTCGAAAATATTAATACAAACTGTTGAGTTTCGTAACGTCATTAGTCCTAACCCAAACTATGAATTATGACGATACCTAACCCAAACTATGAATTATGACGATACCCTATCTAGTTTTACCCGGACACTCGGTGGCCGCGACATGGATGGTGCAGACCTTATACCGCATTGAAACTTTATAATATATAATAGGTAGATGCTTTTAGAGGATTATCAAATCAAATACCCAGAAGAACTGACGTAAGTATTTATTTAATGTCTAAAAATTTTGCTTTAACTGCCTTGTGTCTGCTTAGCTAGTCAAAAAAACAGTGCATTCCACTACTGGTATCAGAGCAGCCCTTTCGTTTCTACAAGAATTAAATCGAGAATCCGTCGAAAATAATGTTAGCGGTCAACAAATTTTGGCCAGTCATTCATGAGCATTCTAGGTCAAGTCTCTCGACGTGCGATGAGTTTATTTTACTAAGATGGACTTTTGTAAAATACAGTACCTACCTACTTAGTACTTAGGTGTTTCACAGTAGGATCCCGTGTTATCTAGTCTCCTTCATTTTGAAATGGAAACCACCTTTACAAACAGGTCATACCTACTTGATTGAGTCAGTTGAAATAAACTGGTCGGTATAGATATACTACTTACATATCTGCTGTTGATATCGCTTAAAACTTGTACATTATTATTATTACGGAAATAATACCTGTTCAAGGCCACTAAGTAGATTTTAATTATCATTCATTTAGGTATTCCAGTGGCGTAAACGTAATTTATAAAAAGTAGGTACTTAGTAAATTTTAACAATATTTTTAGGTACCTAGGTATTACTTTACTGCCTAGTAAATAATACTTGTAAGGAATTAAAAATTAGTGATCGAGTTCTTTCACTATAATGAGGTAGTCAATAAGCCGTGAGGGATGTTTAGAAAAATTTTCGCCACCAGTTGGCGCCACTTCAACTTTCACATTGGGCCAATCAGGGGTTAACTTTCAAAAAGCGCTTGACAGCTAGACCTGACGCGTCGGTGCTGCCACCTCGCAGGCGCTATTTTATAAAACGTAATGCAAGTGAATTATCCATTTTGTAAACTATGCATTAAAATTTTCGATATAAACACTGAAAATACTTGTTTTGATATTGCTTTGGAAGACCTTTTACGAAAGTGGCGCCAACTGGTGGCGAAAATTTTCCTAAACACCGTCATTTAACCGCCTACTTACTTATACATATGTAGGTATGTACCTACATTGCCGATATAAATAATCGAATCGTTCTACACTATACATAATATTTACTTTCCTCTTTTGGTAGCTAGTTTTGTAGCAATTACGCCTACATTTGACGTAAACTAGAGATGTGATTCTTTCTGAAAATATCGATTTTTTTAATCGATTTATATCGTAAGCTGATGAATCAATTCACAAAAAAGATCGATTTTCCCAAGTTGTATGTACTATTATATACATAAAAAAACTCGGGTCAAGATCGACTTTTAAATAATCTGCTGATGAATAGATTCTCCATAAAAAAGATCATCATACTCATCATCTCGCGAGTTTTTAAGTAATTAACCACCTTTAACCGACAACACCGTAATGTTACGGGTAGTTACATTCAACTAATTGTAAATAATTTAAAGATAAAGATATTACAAACAAATTGTTAGGTCCTGTGTTATTATTTTTTTTATGGTATTGTTATTATTTACGGTTTACTAAAACAAAAAAATTTAATGCTAATTTTCAAGGGTGATATATCAATTTACTGGATCGATTCACTAGTTCACTACTGCATTAAATATCAATCTTTCAGGCCCAAAAAATCGATTCCTAATCTAATCGATTTTATATCGCTATCCCTAACTAAAACTTTATTTTATATCAACAGGTAGGTCAGGCACGGACAAGACAAATTTTGAGCGCTCGTAGTTCCATCGAATTAGTTACTTTTATAGTGTCGTTTGCTGCTGAGTCCACCAACTAACTGTACCAGCAAGCGCAAATGAATACAATAAAATAATACTAACGCATTTTTTGCCACAATAATTTTAAAATTTTTATTTGCCCATCGTAACGAAGAGCAACCTGCAATGTAAGTAATAATAAAAAATAGCATTAAATAACAGAAAAAAATATATGTTTATGATCTACTGTACTACACTTTATAGATTCTTACCACAGAGACGAAGTTCAAAGCAACAAGTTCACGGTCCAAACACAAAACTGCCAATCGAACACTTAACCAAGCAAAAGCAACTTTATAAACACTTGTTTCACACGCGCTTTATTACTAACGAAAAAATTTTAATCTAACACTTATTTTCACTCAGGTTCAATATCCAAAGTTTAATTGTGTACTGAACCTCTTTCGAAAACTGGCAAGTTAGTAAAGTTTCGCGATTAAAGCGAAGAGGTTATGTTATTGTTATGATGACACGGAAGCGTCGACACAATACGAACGCCGCGCTATTACTGAACGAACCGAAGTGAAGTGAATTGCGAAGCGCGAACCGCAAACAGTTACGCCGGTTACACGAACGTGACTCGCTCGCTGGACGACTTCTACGGAGTCAAAGGAGTCTAGAGAATGAATGAACATTATGCCCGAAACCACGAAAGTCTTCTGTTACACACAAATTTTCGTATTGAATTGGTTGCGAAAATTAATTGCTAATTGCTGTTCGTTTGTCTCGCTATGAGATGAGTCTGTCCGTGTCCGCACAGCGATATTTCACCGCGAAGTTTTTATTTACGCTTTCGATCTTAAATCAATTTTAGTGAATGTGTTATGTATCACATATCAGATCATTTAAGCGGCTATTTCCATAAGATTTAATGGGTACAGCTGCGCGGACAGGGCCTACGGCTACACGATTAAATTGGCTAATTTTGATCTTGAAATATTTGTGCAAGTTCAGATTATTCAGATAAGGCCTAAACGGTGATCATCTTTTTCTTCAGTCATCTTTTTCAAAAAAATCATCCGTTGTAGCGGTGAAACTGGATTATGGAAAATATTTCATTTACGAACAGATTTTCTTGAAACTTTGCATTTGATTCTTCATAATAATTTGGAAACACGTGTTTTAGCATTTTTTTAAACTTTTTAAATGTTGTTGCTGTGTTTTCATGGAAAATTATTGTAGTCCACGCGACCGAAGCCGCCGGCAAAGTCAAAAAACTGGTGCATAAATAAGACAACAACGACAGTGTAAACTCAAATGACTGCCAGCTGTCTTTAAACCGCTAAACTGTTTATTATTACGAATGTAATTAATGTAATGATTAATGACTAATGATACCTATCCACTTTTTATTAACTTACTCCAACCTTTAAAGTAAGCAAAAAACCTAACTATATTTTTCTTACCTAACATTTTCTCTCTGGCAACTAATAGTAATGACTGTTATCGCTGATACCCAACATCTAGGGATGAAAGTTTTTAATAATATCGATATCGACATATATCGAAATAAGGCAATATCGATATATTGATCGATATCTTCGGCACAAGTGCCACGAACGACTTGAAGTTCACGCTGTGACGTGACTCCAAAGGCTCCACTCTCACCATGTAAGTAGCCTTGACCTTGATGTACTCCACGAGGTCCTTAGTCGTTGTGGAGTAAAGCAGGCGCGAGACATACAGTAGCACTACGCTACGCTACTGTATTTACTGTATCTACGGGTACTGCAGGTTTCAACAGAAAGTTGAAACCCTAACCCTAACCTGTGGGTGCTGTGCTACACTTGTTTCGGCAGGTTTGACTCCTATGTTTCTTTTGGATTTTCATAAATCCATCATCATCCGGAACACAGCTTCTAGTGGAGATGGGTGTGAAGTCCTCTTCTTTATTGTTCCCCATTTTCGCACCCTGATGTTGTACTGTGGCGAGCGGACTCAAGGCGCGCGTATAGTCACGTCGAGAAGATGACGTAACGGTGACACGTGACGGGGCGTGCGGGGACAATGGGGTCACTAAGCGCAGTCGCGACGACGGACGGCGACGTTTCAGATATCGCAGATGCGAAATTTGCTGTCGGTGAACACACGAATGCTCCGCGTTTCGTATTTACGTTTGAAGCCTCAGCTGACCTAAATACCGATGTAGTATTTCGTAACTCTTTTACTTCGTAGGTCAGCGATGGTTGTTTGTGAGGCTTCAAATTTCAGTATCACATCGGCCAGACTTGCTTTCAGCGACGCAGATCTGCGTGACGCTGACCTCGTCCATCACATCCAGCTGACACTGCAGGAAGGCCAGCAACATATTCGCTATGAGTTTGTCGCTCATAGTAAATGTAGGTCGGCATGGCGAGTGCCACACACAATGCTTGAACAATAATAACTCACGACGTAGTCTTAACACGTCCGCACTGTAACGCACATAGTGCAAGACCCAATGTTGTTTTAGTATATTTAGTTGCTTGTAATATGTATTATGTAATTTTTTACCGTCAAGAATAATAATAATTTTAGCATTAGATAATAAGTATTTTTCATAAATTTAATGTTTAATTCCAGTAATTTTTACCAGCAATAGAACTTAAAAACAGTAACTTTGATAATTTTTTATTGTTTTCCTTTTTTCTGTTCGATATTATATCAATATCAGCGCACATGGTCGATATCAATAAATATCAATATTTTCAAGTGTCGATTTAACGATATTTATCGGTTTTCCGTTAGATCATTACATCCCTACCAACGTCAACTGCCTCAACTGTCAACATAAACATAGAAATACAAACAAAGTTCAAGTAAAACTTCGTTGAGCGTTTTGAATGAATTCGAGTGTTTATTTTATTGTTTGTAAAATATTTTAGTTACTGCCTAATAGTTATAAAGCAAATATCAATTACAAACAAAATGATTAAAACCAAGCCCTGGTCTGGTGGTAATGATGAAGAATATGAAACGCAACACTTTGGTTTTGGCGCACAGCGAGTGAAAATAGCAGTTCGTCAAATGGTCGAACAAAAAATTACTAATGGAGTGAAAGATATGGAGTCCTACTTGCAAGATTCCTTGGATCTTAACGAGACTGATAAATTGACATTAACAAGAGCATGTGACAAGCTAATACGTTTGTACAGTGAGCGGGCAGGTCCTTCTTTAGAGGCAATAGACGACGAGATTGAAAATATTTTAAGGATTCCACCTAATGTGTTGTTACCAGAAGACGAGCCGCAATTGGAACAGACGTCAGATTCGGATTTTGAAAAACTGAAAGACGAGGTTGCTAATCTTAGGAAACGTGTGGAAAGAGGTGCTCTTATGGAAGCTTTATTAACTGCTGAAGAAGAAGAATTGGCTACCGTGGAAACAGTTTGTGAAATAGCTAAAAAGGACATGGAAGTGATTGATCTACTCTGTAAGAGTGCAGGCAATGATGATAATTTGAAATCTATACAACATGAAACCCAGTTTTTATGTGCAAGGTCATCATTTATAAAGAAACAACCAGACAACATTTTTAATAATTGAGATTTTTCTGTCTGAATTAGATTGTAAGTATCCAATATTCATTACACGCCTTACTTACTATAATCTTTTGCCATTTAGTAGATATTACTATAATGAATGACCAAACAGTATGGATCTCCAGTTGTCTCTTAAAAAGAAATATGAACATTATCATTGGACTATGACCCTTGAATATTATATCTAATAACTAATAAACTATTTAAACTGCCACTACAAGCATTATAATTTTTTATCATTACTACCTACTATGAGTCAAAATGGTCCAGTGGATAAGGCACTTGCTTCATAATCACGAGGTAGTGGGTTCCAATCCGTGCAAGTACCAATGTGATTGTTCAAATCATATTATGTACTTTCTTTCGACATTTCTGACTGACAGTGAAGGAAAAACATTGTGAGGAAACCTGGACTTAAATGTCTGAAATTGTCAATCCGCCTTGAGCAAGTGTGGTGATTAATGCTCATACCTTCTTTCTATGAGAAGAGGCCTTTGCCCTGCAGTGGGACAGTAAATAGTCTGGTATTATTTATATATTATTATACTACCGACTAACTCTGTGCATAATCAGATATTCACTAGCTTCTATGGTTTTTGAGATACATAGGTGGCCCTGCCAACCAGAGCGCGCAATTTGGCATAGCCATCGATACCCTCTTATAACTTTTAAACTGTTATAAATTTCTGACTAATTTGTCATGTAATTAGATTTCCAGTTTGCGATGGTGACATTGCCAAGATGAGCCATGCAAGCATTATCTAAGGTTATTAAGTATTAAATTAGGTTAAATACTGTTTAAGAATGTAAAGCTTCTTCAGTCCTCAAGAACTTCATCAGTTCCTCAAAGAACTCTGTTCATCAGCAGGAATACATTATCTGCCTCATATATTATCTGTTAGCTAATTGTAAAACTGCCAATCAAACAACAGCTCTCACAGGCAAAATAAAAACTTGCCTCTTTTCTTGCCTGCCCTGTTCCCTTATTAATTGTGGTGAGTACATAATGAGAAATAAGATATTTATCTCACAATCCCATGATTGTTTAGAAGTTCTGAATAGATAAAGTATTTATAAAATTTGTAGTAGGTTACTAAATCTAAAAATTACATTGGAATTTCTCAGGACAATAGTTACTACTTTCTTGGAAAGATTTATTTTTTTAAATGTTGACTAAAAAAAGCTGACTTCATGTAAATAAGCAATTAGAAAATAAGGGGTCAAAACAATGAAACATTACAAACAGTCATTTTTATTTTAATGTAAAAACAGAACCTTTTACATAAATTTCGCCTAGAAACGAGTATCATAGATTAACAATATTTATTACATCAATTCTAATATAACATCCATTTTACCTCATAATTACTATTCAATGCTTTATTAAAAAAAAAACATATTTGATACTTTTTAGTCAGTTTGGAATTTGTAACTTGGCACATAGAACATGAAATGGTTTATTCTATAGAGATTCGAAATTTATCATTTTATAGCAATTAAAATAAAATTACATTAAGTCTAATCTTAGGTATATTGTACTAGACTTTTATCACATTTATAACTTAAGCTACTGACACACCTATAAAATAAAATGAGTTTTACTCTAAGTATGTATCTGATAGCTATTACTTGAGTTATATTGATAAATGAGAAAATCTGATTGCAAGATACAGTGGCTGCATTTGTGGTGGACAAATAGTACCATACTAATGGCAGTATGCATAGTTATCATATTGTCTAGGTCTCATTTCTAGAATAGCTAATTAGTAATGGAGATCCAAGGCTGGTTGAAAAATATGTACGGTCGAATTGAGAAACCTCCTCTTTTTTTTGAAGTCGGTTAATGAATATGCTTATGGAAGGTCTGTCCAGCATAAGTTGTTTATGCTGTAAATAACTATTTTTATTCTAGAGTGAGTGCTGTATAATGAATACAATAAATGTTGGATTAAGAGTATCCAAACTTATAAAGTTTTCATGTTGCTAGAACTTATTGAAAATGTATATTATGTGTTATATTACACATTTAACTAGTTAGTAAGTGTGTATGCTATTTAGGCACACCAATTATTCTATTATTATATGTAAAGGAATGTATGAACAATTTATAATTGCATAGCTTCAAGAAGGTATGTGTCTGATTTAGGTGAAGTATAAAGTTTGTTTATAATACTTTTAAATGTTTGCATTGTAAACAGATATTTACATGATTATGCAATAGCCAATACTATAGAAATTTCTGCAGCTATTGTGTGTAGGTAATGTGTATAGCTATTGTGTGTGATAGCATATTTTGTCATTAGTTGTTGTATCGGTCAACATCAAGCAATAAATGCTGCATCATCTCATTAATACCTACTTGTTTTTGCATAGTATTTTATACAATATTTGCTTACTTACCATAAAATTATGCACCACAGTTTTATAATAAAACATTGAAATAAGTACCAAAAGTGTCTCATTTTTCAAAATTAATGTTTAATTTTAGCATTTAGTTTTAAATATTATTTGATTTTTGTATGTATGTCTTCACATTTTACATCTTATAAAAATTTAACAGCTTAAATAGAAAGTTGTACAAACATTTGTTAATTTTAAACCAACACATTTAAGTAAATAATATTTTTTTGTTTTACATATTTTAACTACATACTTAACAAATTTAATAGATATGACGTAAATTATTATGATAATACTTTTGAAACATACATGTACAAGATTTAATAGAAAATATGTCCCCAAAACATGCTTCAAGAAAAGACAGTAGATTCGAAAAATTTCTTTAACATGATTAATTGGTACGAGTTATTTGCTGAAAATGTTGTCAAAGTAAAAGATTAATGATAGGTACTAATTGTGAGTTAATAATACCCATTTATTAGCAAACATAATTATTATGCTATTTTCTTGTAAGACCATTTTTCTTGATACTTACATAATATCATAAATACCTTAATGCAGGTGTTTATTAAGAATAATTTTTGTGGTGAACTCCAATAAGCAATAAGGGAGTACCAGGATGGCTGTACTAGATAAGATATGCAGTAAAGTTGTAATTTACTACCATCAAATATTATGCATAGTCAAGAATATATATGTCAGACAAACTTGTTTGGTTCTTTCGCTCTGGTCTTTTTCTCTTTATGGTTGATTTGAATATACTATACTATCTGGAACAACTATTTCAATTGTAATAATACACTGTAGTTCTATAGTTCTATTACTATTTACTGCAATGACTGTGAGTACAATTATTAATGACTATAACCAATAAGGATAGCCGACTAGCATAAAAAATTAATGACTTAACTACATAAATACCTAGAAAGTGGAGATAAAAAGTTCAAAAATTACAATAATTTTTAACCCATGCAATAAATCCTCAGAGTGCTAAACTAGGGCGATTGTCCTTAGAGCTTAGAAAGTTTCCATGACATGTCACTTTTTGTCTTCTGTTCTTGTTTTAGTATGTGTATATGGGACACGGCATTTTGTTTTATAATGTATGTTAGTGTTGTGTGCTGTGTATTCAGCTGTATGCTGTGTATGTATGTATTCCGCGCCCACCAAAATCTCAAATATATTTCTTCACATCACCCTTTAGAAGGCATCATCTCCCTAGTGTAATTCTCTAAAAATAACCCTATTAAATAATACACTAAATAAATCCCTATAACATTTACTTCTATTCTAGTGACTTTTGACATCCAAGTCTTAGCTTTAGACTATTAAAGTTAGTGACCAGCACTTTAAAAACCATAAAAATATCTAGTCTTATAATAAAATTATGTTTATTATGAAAACACATTAAGATCAAAGTATTCATAATATGTACTATTATAATGTATGATATAAAGATTCCAACAACTTCATGATTACATTACACAACATTTATAATTGATTAATACTGTTTATCACAGATGTTAAATTAAAATGAAATAATAAATAACTACTAATGAGTTTATGTACAACACTTTAGAATTTATGCTTTATCTCGAGTCATATTTACAAATCTTTAATTCTAAAATTATACATTATGGGATTACGATGTACATACCTAGTTTACAACACAAATAATTAATTGATGAAATCATGCTTTAAGTTTCAATGAAATAATTACATTATAATTTAAAATAAAATATTTTTGTTTATTCTGATCTACAGAACTTCATTTTTCAATTTTTATCTTTATTGTCTGCTCTAAGGATGAACACTCAGTGCTCAACATTTATAAACTACAAATATATTACAAATAATAAATAATTTTGTTTAATTTCATAATACTAACTAGATTTGGTAACAGCGTCACAGAAACAATAACATTTTAACATTTAACGCCTATCTAAATTATCTATTATCTAAATTAATACACAAAAATGCTGCGTTCAAGAAATTACAAAATACATCAATAAGCGCAATACATATAAAATTAATCTTATGAGAACACACTTGAATTATTATATATAAAGTACTCTTTGGTAATGGATTTTGTACTGAAGATGTTATGTTTCTTTATGTTATAAAGTAGTAGATACCCAGATAGCCCCTTAATAGATGCCGCATATAAAGCACAGACACGTACAACTTAAACGGGTATTCGTAAGCATAAAAACTCACGATGTACGCTACCATTGGTGCATTCGAATGTTTGACCTTGAAATAGCCAATCACAGCACAGCTTTTACATTTCGTGCATCCCATTGTGCCTCCTTTTTTGTGAGTTTGGTTCAGCACACATAAATGTTAATGCGGTATCTGATAATCTGATTTGATTCTATTTGATGGGTTTAACGAGTATTATTGAACACTAGCCTTTACTACACAATGTAATAAATTGAATCTCAATGAAAACACGAATAACTATAGTAACAATTCATGCATCTATTCTAAATGTCAACAGTTTACAAATTAGGGTAGTATGAAAGTAGCTGGGTTACATTACAAGTTGGCAACGACTATAGATTTACGGATGTACAGATTACATATTACAATGATTCTAAATTCACGTAAAGAAAAGCCTATTGATGTTTAGCTTCGACCAGCGAAGTTTTTCGCCTGTATAAGTCTCTAAACGAAAACCATTTCTAATGACACTAAATCTTATTCAAGTCCATTCGACAGGTAATTTTCACGGCTTGTAATTTCAATCAAAGTAATGATACACATATTATACACTAAAACATACGCAACATAAGTTCAACCACTGAGCAACTAAAAGTAACTTGTCAGACGAATGCTGGCGGGCGCGAATCGACTGTAGTAACAATGTGTTGCCCAGTCGGTCCGGGCCACGACCAGGCGTTATCGCTGAGCGCTACCAGTCACACAGGTCCGCTCCATTCTGTGCTATCCTAGAATTGATACAAACTCGATTCATATGTTTAAAACAATAATATTCAGGTGGTAATGAGGGATCTACCGTAGATCTGAATCTGAATTAATAAAGTGTTTGAAAAGAAAATACCAATGTGACTTTCTCAATTCATAAGATAATGGGATATGTTCTCAACTTCTCAGGACAAATACTACCATTCATGAGTTCAGTTAAAAGATGTCCACTGCTAGACATACTTAGTTTTCCTAGTTGACCGGCGGTAAGCCGTCCTAATCTATCGGTTCCTATCTTTATTACGAAAAATGTAAGTATGTATATTCGCATTCGCAAAAAAAAAAAAAAACACCATTTTCAGTCATTTAATAAATTATTATTATACTTTATTGTAAATAAATAAATTAAATTTACTTAGGTACAATAATTACCAATATCGGTACTACCTATAAATGCTCCCTGTTTTTTGTTCAGTAGAATAAATACCGACTACCTATATCTCGACCTAGCAAGCAACTCATAACTTGTACCTACCACACGCAAACACACATACATCTACGCGTATGCAGACCGCGCTGACTGCGACCGTTGATCGATAGCCACTCACAGACTCACGCGCCATAAAACCACAATACACTCACATAACGCGCGCTGCCTGCTCACATTCCTCTAATATACTTTTTAATTACAACTATTCCACACGCACAGACAAATAACATTCACACTTCACACTCGCTATACTTACTTTTAAATACTTTTATTTTGTAAGCAAACTTTTTTATTATATACCCACCTTTTTAAATTTATAAGTTTATATTCAAATTTGTTATGGTATAACTTTGTACTTCACTAACTGTTACAATTCTAATAAATCACTTCTTGTAGGGGGCCTGGAGATTTGTAACTCGGGTCTCGAACCCAGTACAAACTCCAGCTCTCATCTTCCCTTCCTTCGGATTGTATATCTGTTATATTGTTAATGCAAATGTACCATTTTGAGAGAAATAAATAAAATTTGAATATTTGAATATGAATTCTAGAACCTATAATCTATAATATATGCTTACTTTGGGTTTAGATAGCGTTGTGTAGTGGTTGTGATATTAAAAAATTAGGTCAACAATATAGAGGCTTAATTACACTACACTACACTTTTCGGACAATAATAGTAGATTAGTAGCCAAAGGCTGTAAGGCATCAATTGCAGCCCGAGATATTTGAGCTAACTACTCTGCTTTACATCTCGATTGTGAGGTAAGTAGAAAAAAACCGGCATTACAAGAATAAAACATTTCATTAGTTAAAATTTATAGTGAAATGAGAACAATTTTCAAATATTAGGGACAGGTATTTTTGGGATATGTTAATAGTTTGAGATTGAGCTTCGCCGTTCGATATTTAAAATTGATGACTATTATACTCATACGAAGACAAGGCTGAATAGCAAAGCGACCTCTTTTGTCATTGGGCTGAATGCATGATGTCTATTGCCAGTATGATGGTTAGATAGTCGTACGCGAACTTTTTGAAAGAGTAAAGTGTTTTTTTTTTAATTACTTACCGCCCTAGGGCTTTTCTAGCTATATATTACCTCAGAGCGCTAATTGGTCACCTACAAACCCCATTTGGGGGTAATAAGGACCTACTTACCGAATATGAAAGATGTAAAATAATGTGATTGATATAGTCACCTGTGAAATATTAACAGTCTTAGGATGTATGGGACTCTGCGCGTTAGCATTAGTAGTGAAGTAGCCGCCGGGCCGCGGGCGTAAATGTCGGTTGTGCATCTCCATTTGAACTATCTTCATGAATTCTATTTGAGCTGCTAGTTTTTGGACTTCTTCCTGCAACCGATGAATAATAATGAGGCAATCGTACACACCAGACACAATGGAATACAATATTAAGTTGTCTATTAAGTTTTTTTTTATTGTCAGTGCCAGACGAACTAACATCCCGCCTGACGGTAAGTGGTAACTGTCGCTCATGGACTCTCGCTGCCTACCGTTAAGGGAGTGGGGTAGGTGAAGGGATCGAGGAAAGTGAGGGAAAAGGAAAGGGAAGAAATTGGGCCGCCGGCGCTCTCACTCACCGAACGAAACACAATAGTACGGATACTACTACTCTTATGTCGATATATGACCGATCTTCTATGACAGGGTAGTTTCCCCGATCGATCCGACCCATTCATGCTGAAACCAGCGTGGATCTACTACCGTACAGGTATGTAGGAGAAATGAACGTTGGAAACAAACCGTGTTAGGCGACATCGTGTCCCGGTACAAATAGGTATTAGCTTTGTATGTATGTGCATGGTAGTGGGTTATGATGATAAACATCATTTCGATGCCTTGATTCCTTGATCAAGGCATCGAAATGATGTATTTCGTAATAGCAAATTCTACAGGAATTATAATTTTAATATTATCACGAATTTTAAGACTGCGTCTAAATTTAGGTACTTTTATCTAACAAGGGATTTGCGAATTAAGGAATCGATTTGTCATTTCAGTATGATTACATTTCTATAGTAAGACACAGTACGTAGTCAGGATCGTACCTTGAGTTCCTCGTTCTCCTGGTAGAGGTCGGGCGGCTCGTCGGGCACGAGGCCGATGCCGTTGAGAGACGACGACGCGGGGATGCCGCGCGCGCGCGCTCGACTGTCCCACGTGTCGCCCGTGCCGCGGACTACGCGAAGGACCTACACATTATGATATTTTGTTTTTTTGTAAATTTGTTTGTTCGGATTCAACTCAAGATCTACGTAACCTAATCTTTCACCTTAAGAAAACTACAAATAAGAAAGGTAACATAGGCTATATTTTATTATGTTTAACATATATTTTTTAGTCATTATCAAAAGTTCAATAACTTGGCTATAATATTTTCCGTAGGCATTTATTGTGAGACCGAATGAAACTTTTGGTACCGAAGCGAAGCGAGGGCGGATGTCTAGTTATTAGATTTACTTGGCGCTTAGTACAATCTCAAACCACACCTTAGATGCACTTTGACGTTTATGCATTGTTCAGACCAAACGTTTATTATCGGTCGCTGACTGTTATAATAATAATAACATGTGACATGTGGTATGTGGATTCGGCGATCATTGTTCCGATAGTGGTTACAGTGAATGGACTTATTGCTAAGAGCCTCGATCAACATCTTAAGAAGCTCGCGTTAGCTGGTTGGGTCAAGGGCCAGATACAAAAGGCGGTGTTGCTTGACACGGCCCGCATTGTGAGGAGGTTCCTATCTCTGGAGCCCTAACCGCCGGTAGCTCGGTCCCTGTACCCGATGCCAGTGGGTCTCCAATTTTTATATTTTTAAATGTATGTGTTTTTTTATATACTTATATTTAAAAATGTAATTAATTTGAAAAATTTAAAATGAGAATGAATTTAAATAAAGGAAATAATATACTTTTACTTCTTATCACACCGAACCGACTATACGCCATTGTGTTTACAATACAAGTGTTGGTAAAATCGGTGGTAAACAATACGTTTATAGTAGTCGACAGTTGTTCTGAGTTGAAATATTTCCTACTAACTCAACATTATTTCCTCCACCTCCTACCTACTTAATCTAAGAATTTTAAACCGTAAACCGTAAAACTTTAAGTACAAATTAAAATATATACCTTTGGTAAAAACACCAACAGCACAGTAGTTGAAGTAGATAATTGAGTTCTTATGAAACCGAGTACGTATTTTATATCAGGCCCAGCCTGAGGTAATATAAGTAAACTGTGGATAAAACAGATATTAGTTAAAAACTTGAATATAAACATTGCAGAGTGCTTTCTTATTCTTAAACCATTAGCGAGTTCAGCATCATAGAGTGCGGTAGCCCATGGATGGGTGACCGCATCGTGGTATTTAAACTGAGTGTCTCCGTGCTTCGGAAGGCACGTTAAAGGTCGGTCCTGGTTAAAAAGTTGATAACAGTCCTTAGGTCAAGTCGAATGCGTCTACGGGCGACCACTCGATATTTGATTTAATTTGATGAAATGACGAATAGTTTACATACATACACACATACACACACACACACACACACACACACACGCACGCACGCACGCACGCACGCACGCACGCACGCACGCACGCACGCACGCAAGCTCGCATGCACGTATGCACGTATGTACAGTTAATAAACAAGGTACCAATTTTAACACTTAAACTGTGTGACTGGTACCTTATCTTGTTGTCGACCGTACGTCGTACTGAACTCCTATCAGAACTATAATCACAATAGAACAAAATCAAGCTACGATAGGACCATTTTATAATTAAAACAGGTCCACTTACTGGAATGCTATCATCAAAGAGTTAACAGTGAATATGTTGTATATAGCGATGGATATGAGCCGCGCCTCGTTGTACAAACTTTCTGCGTGACGCACTCTGTAGCATACGCGAACACCCCACAGTAGGAACAAAATTTCACCTGAAATATGACAAGTTGAAATAAGTCTTATTAATTTCAAATTAAGGTTCTAATTTGCTTGTGTTATAGGATCGCAGTAAGCTTGAACATAATATTGATAAAAAGAATATGAGGCAAACTTTGTTTTAACAGTTAGGAATTTGCTGAGTCAAATGATCTTAGCTCTCAGCAAAATTGCCTGCTCAAATTGAACAGGCCTGTTGGATTTCTGTAGGTACCTTAGAAGACACCATAATAAATAAAATTCTATTAATGTTTATTGTTTTACACTGATGCAATGCCAGAGCTCACAGGCTCTCCTTTTATTTCTGTATAAGACTCTAAATTTTAGAGTAGTAAAGTTTAAAGTAATTTAAAAATAATGTATTACCTATGGCTAAACTGTGATCCCACCAGTTATAAGTACATTGTTTGAATTTCAGTCCTTTGTTGTCTGTTATCTGGAAACGTAAAATATAAATACTTGGTCATTTTGGGAGGTGTTTGCCATAGTCACTATTACTTGACAGACAAAAAAAGCTTGTTGATGACTGCACTGACTGCAGTAAGGTCAACTTTTGTGTAGGTCATCATTAGCCTTAAGTCACATGAATACCATAGCATTTTACCATACTGCATATTTAAATACTTAACTAACATTTATATAATAATATTTTTAATTAAACAGATATATAATTAGAACTCATAAAATGCATGCATGGCAAATAAATATTAAACAAAATACTTACAACTTCGGCGTCAGGAGGTGAGGACAATGTCCATGTGCAAAGATACACCAACATTATGAGAAGGATGGGCGCCATCCATTGTAACAGCTGTTTGTCAGTCAGTTTTAACTTGTGAGCGGATTTTACGCGGTATGTTAGTGATACTCTGAAATTAGAAATTATACAGAATGATTTACCTATACTATACTATTAGGAGAACCAATTGTAGATTGGATAATAAAATCTGTAAACATACTGTGCTTTTCTACTGCATTTATCATGCCTTATGTTAAAGAGTGCATAGAGCTTTTATAGGTCTCCTAGGTTTTAACAAAATATGTACACTGAAGTGAATAAATTTTTCTAAGTTTTAGAAGAAGCATTTAATTTTTTTTTTCAAATTGTTAAAAAAATCTAGTTACTGTTTTTAGAGGTCAGCAATTTCTTGGTTTGCTGAGTAAATGCTCAAAAATCTAACTAAATAACGAAAATAAAATATATACCTCCATGTTTTCATCAATAGTGCTGTGTATGTGATACAAAATCCCATGTGACGAGTCCATTTTGTTGCAATACAAGAATATCTATCTAATACAGGGAATATAGCTGCCATCTGCAATGATTTACACTTTTAGATGATGACACATTTTAGATTTATGAATATAATATACATATTTGTAATAACATGATAGACATGGATTTATGCATACTATAAATATTTAAATATAATAGAAAATTCTTTGTAGTACATACTTATAACATTTCTTTCGTTTATTTAAATTACAAAAATATTTTTGATTTATCAAGTTTAGTTTTGTAGATTTATCTGGATAGGGCATTGTCCTTGCCATATTAAAGAAAAACACCTACATAGGTTATGGAACAAGCTCGCTTTAAAACTAGTATAATACAGTTACAAGTGTTTTTGATTAGTAAGGCAGTTATAGTAATTAGAATGAAATTTATAATAAGCTCATCAAGAAATAAATATTTTTTACTGTTAAGTAGAAACTCCTTCTTTTTCGGTTTCGTCTGGTGTATTAATGTCAATCACATTAACAAAATAGTAAATATGACAAATTCCGTAAAATATACTCACTTCCATATACATAATAGCACAACCAAGCAGTGTGATGGAAAGGAACACAGGACTTGCGACTCTGAACACTTTGACTCTGCGATGATGGCGGGTATATATTGTTAGACAAACTGCCATTACAGCACAGCTTACAGATATTACCAACAGAGTTATCCTGGAAACATCATAAGTATTTTTAGTCGAAGGGAGGCATCAATGCCGCCTCTGTATGAGAAGAGGCCCTGCAGTGGGACAGTAGCAGGCTAGTATTATTATTAAATGAGGTATGAGGTAAAATAACACTTAAATAATTAATAGACATTCTGTTTGGAGACACCTGTTGAGTGATATAGCATTCAGACAGTTTAATAGATTTTGCAGCGTTTTGTATGAAATTCATTATCATCATTAGTCTGAGGACATTTAAGTCCGTGTGGATAATTGTGGGTACCTACGTAATAATATCAAATGCAAAGTAAGACTTAGACGTAAAAAGTAAAATCATCTCTAAGTATAGAAACAACAACAAAAGTGTGATCTCTTACCGAAACGGCCAGTTGTATGTGGCAAGGCATGGCTCTGGTCCTCGGCAAGTTTCGCAGCCTGGTTGACATTTCAAACAGTCATATGGTTCACTCCAGTTTTCTAAGCCGTTTTCTTCGAATTCTTGGTATGCCACTAATTATTTACAACAGAAAATTAGTCGTTTTAAGCTTGACTTGTGACTTGTTTATTTACTTTACAATGTCAATCAAAAAGTTTTAAGTTTTTGTTTTGACAAATTTGTGACTTTGACAGCCAACGTGTAATAATTCGTTTAGAAAATTTGTTTTATTTTACGGTAAATCTTTGTTAACATAGAGTAGGTACATTTTACTTGTTACTATCTAAATAAAGTCATATCGATTCCGCCTTATACAAGCGCGGTGATCAATGCTCATGCCTTTTATATAAATGATGTTCTGCAGGTGGGACAGTAACAGGCATGGTATTGTTATTATTGTCTTTTTTTTTACAAAATATTTACCTAGATGGTGCTTACTTATTTATCTACTTTAGCATGAGGACAAAACTACCTAAGTACCTACTAATTTTGATATTATGCTAATTGGTGTATTGTATTCAATCGACGTTCCAAATCATCAAGATCGAATTCAGATAGATAATACGAAATACCAGTACCAAGGTACTTAAATAAATATATTGGATTCATGTATTGGGTACTCGTACCTTCGACAAGAGATCCATTGTACCCTTCAGGATGATGTAATGAATAGTAGCCGGGACGACATCGGCAAATATACGATCCTCGAGCCCAACCAGCGTGTCGTACACTAATTTCCCTGTTTGGCCTGTACTCGCACTGAAATGGTTAATTAATGAATTAAAAAATGGCATACTACCTACATATTAAATACACATAAGATTTAACGAAGCCATCGATTGGTCACATGCCGCGGGTAGGTCCACTCAGTTGACCCATTGATAAATGATAAGTCTGAAATGTGTTTGAATATGTAGGTACCTTCCAGTTTGGCGCCTACTCGAGGTTTACGACCCTGTAAAATTCTGAGCGTTTAAGTAGAGTAGATCTGATCAACATTCAATATCATTATCCTCCGATGCACATTCTATAACAGCAAAGTTTATTTAAGGTTTCTAAAAGCCAAAACACCAAACATTAAAGTGCCATAAAACATTATACAAAGTTGTTCATATACCTACCTAATTACAGGTATATGCGGCTGCCTCTATCACGCATGAAAATGTTGCAAAAAATTATCTCTAGTGGATTAGAGAAATATTAAATGTTGCCAATATTGATTAGGTACGTAAACTTACGTAAGTAGTTTCATTTGGGCACTTGTGTGTTCCATGAAAAGAATAAATCTGGTTGTCATTTTCCTCTTCAAAATTAACTTCGCATTGATTTATTTCCAAACTAGATATGTCTATGTCAAGTGAGACTATTCCTTTTAATCTGAAACAAAAAAATCAATAAATCATCTAAAAATAAAAACAAGGGACTGATCAGAATTAGCTGTTATGATAATTTTCAATTCTGAGCTTTATCATTCTTGTGTACAAATAAGATATCATTAAAAATAAGGGTGTAGGATGTGTGGCGTGTAGAACTTCATTATAGGTACCTATCTAGTTAATCAATGAATGTAAGGCAATGATATTCTATTTAAGTAAAGAGGCAAATGGATTCTTGTCACTTTAATTAATTAAACTAGTAGGTGTGAATTGTGCGAAAATTCTAAGTAATTGATGTAGAAGCTACCTCAGGTACCTACTAGACCTATGCATTGTTAATATGATGTTTTTTGGGGTTTTATTTTTTTTTAATCTACTTAGTGATTAAAAAAAGGTAACAAATTTAATTGTTGGCTATATTGGCTATCTTTATCATAGGTAGTGTACATAGATTATGATCCAGATTATCTGTGCACTACCACGCTATCGCCTAAAGCGAAACCTACTTAAAAATAGATTGGAAGGATACATTTTAAAATGTAGGAAACACTGAATGCAAAAGTAGTTCGCAAACTTACCCTCGTATGGTAGAAACAGGTACAGTATATGATAACAGCCATCGTTTAGCTTCACAGCTGTAATACGGGTAGGTCCACCACCCCTCCATAGTAGCACCAGGTGGTGATGGCATAAATTTTGGAGACCGAAGCGTTTCACTTTCATGCGCGGATACGTACCTAGAAATTAAATATTGCTACTATGTTTCATTCGTTCGTAGGTAAGTATAAGGTGTAATATTTAGAAATAAAATTTTAACTGTCTTTTTGTAAAACTTTCTGTAGATCCTAGAACTTTTATTTAGATTGTGATAGAGGCAGCAAAGAAGGTGAAAAATATGGCATAACATTGAGATAGAAAGTGAAAGTTAATGAGCCCCGACTTCTGACTGCTGCAGAGTTTCTTGAATTGACTGTGTTGAGATCACAACAGCACTATGTTAATAAGTATTGATCGGAAGGACTTGTGGCGTTGTAAAAATACAATCAATTAATATTTGTACGTTTTTGAGAGCATCGCTCTTCCTTTTCCATTTTTCAGCCACATCTTCTCCCTTCAAGTGTGACGAATTTGGTTCTGTTTTCTTAGCATTGTATTTGCAATGTCTATTCAGAAAAGACAGCCATGTCCATAGGTTACGACTGCTATCCTTTACCATTGCTACCATTTATTTTCGTATCAACGCAATAATACGCGCTTACCAAGGATATTCAGGATCAGGCGGTTTCTCCAACTCGGGTGATATCACAGCAACCGGGTCCGCAGTGCCGTACCGCTCCCAGGCTACGGCACTGTTTACCAAGCCATCGGTTCTAAGAGCCAAAGCACGCGCCCCCACTGCTCTCTCTGTCGGACTTGCGCCTAATACCAACCCTTGAGATACTGCCATCAAATAATCTGCGAATGATATACATTTACATTGATATAATATGAAGTATTTATTGTGTGGCATTTATTATATGGTTAAATAATAGTAGCAATGGTGAAGTCTTTCTGCAACCATATTACTATTTTTTTATTTCGCTTCGGTTACAACTAGATTACAGTCACGTCCAGTCTAAATACAGTGAACCGGTGTTACCGGCAGTTTCCAAGCCAAGTTGATGAAGTAGGTTTGCAGCGAGGTCGGCTCTGGCTCTCGCCGAGTCCCACCTCGATGCATGCAGAGGGGCGCGTAGTCTTCCATACCGGTGCGTGACGCACAATGCTCCTGTCGCACCCGAGGCTACAGCGTGTACCAGACGTAGTGATGACTCTACTTCTTCCTGTAAGGGAGAAATATTTACTAGTAGAAGCCTTGTTTTTTGTTATTCAGGTAAGTACCTATCAGTCTTTTTTTTTAGGTTTTTTAGATATCAGTCTTTAGGAGCAAATTTTTAAATTGAAGCATATCAATTGGGGTGTAGGTACGTACCTCTTGCTTTGGAATACCGCACCCATAACAACATTATCTTAAGGTAATATTTGTGTCAATGAGAGGCAGTTTACAGCACTACTAAGAAAATCTCCAGAGCGCAGGTATTTGGCCGTAAGAGAGTTTGTATCTTCGGCTCAAACTTTATACAATGTTGTATAAGTTTTTCCTTTTTTTAATGTGGCGTGGCAAGAGCATGTGGCGGTACAGCCAATTGCAAGTTTTGGAGCTTTCACAGTCTATATGTGACATTAACCAATTTTAATAAAGTCTTAAAAATGAAGTTAAGAGTTTATTATAACTATCAGAAATATCTCGTAGGTGTTTATTGTACCTATGTATTATGTACTTAAAATGTCGTCTTTTCAAGCTAATGATGTAGCTTCCTTACAAAATCCCTTCACGAATTATACAATTAAGTTTGTTGTTTATTGAACGTAAATAAACAAGGTATGCTTTATTTACTTACTTACGTTATCTATGCGGTTGGAACGCGGGTGCTAGTGAATTTATAAAGTGACCTTTATAAATGTTTAAGAAAATTAATTTAAATTAGATTAATTTAATTCAATTCAATTTAATTCAATTAATTCTAATTTTAGTTTTATGTTTTGTAAACAAGAAGTAAAGAAGTGTAAAACAACGCGTTGATGTCTTTTGTGACGAGTTTGAAGTCGGTTTTTGTTTTTTTGTCTAAAATTAATATTATTACTATCCTTGGTTGTCTGTCTCTTTTCATCAATTTTTAATACCAATGATATTTTTAATACATAATGGTTCAACAGTACCTACTGTAGGTTGTCATATCTGTGACTGTACTACTGTTTTACATATCTACTAAAATTTACTACTGGAACTTTGACTAGAAAAAAATCTCTTGGATCATCTGATGGAAGAAGTGAAACTGTTCAGGTTTAGTACCTCAACTTTAATATCATTATAGCTAGAATTAACATAGTATTGTGATTACAAAATAAACGATAAAGGTACATTGTATTAAGGCAAATCAACAGTTATAAATTACAGAATTAAAATAGGGTAATTTTCTGTTAGCCAATAAGAGGTTTCCATGGTTACCAGCAAAAGTAAATTTATGTGTATTATGGGGTTCAGGAGCATTCAGTAGCATTATTATTAATAGTAATATTAACAAAAAATAATAAAAACAATTAGGTAAGCACAAAAAATAAAAAAATACAAAATAAAAATAATTCCAGGACGGGTAGGTACGGGTAGATAGGTAGTTTATTAACATCTAAGCTCGCACAAGAAAGAACTTCAGTTAGGTGATTTAAACCTGACATTTGCTACGAAAATATTTTTTTAGATGATCGCGTCGGTCTGTTGACCGTAGCGATTATGGCAGAAAGAGACTCATGCATGATGCAATGGTAGACGACTTTTGATATAAATAAATGATGTTGGCCGTGGTAAAAACCTAACAAACTATTTAAACAAAGTGCAATCGTTCCCACAATCATTCCTAATGGAAATAATATTAATTTGTAAAATACTTCTTCTTAGTGTCAAGCTATTGTTTAACATAGGTACTCCTGAAACAATGTTTAAGAAAATGTATGCAGTCAGAGATATTACGTAGTAAATCACTATAAAAATTTTCTTTTTTAGAAATGTTTTCAGTACCTATATAATTATTTGACACTAATGTCAAATAACAAATTAGTCAACAAAATTAGAAACAATAATACGATTTGGATGTCAATAGACGTCGATGGGTTTAACGTTTACTTACCAACGGACACACGAATGCTTTATGGATTCGGGTGTAATGATTTAATGCTAAGGCCCATCCATCAGTTAACAAGATTTTGGTAGTACTTGTGGTACTACCAAAATCTTGTTAACTGTTAACTGTGTAAACATTGTAATGTAATAATGATTCTCTGTTAAATGTCATGCTATAGATGTTAGTTATTATCTATATTAATATATAAAGCGGAAGAGTTTCTTTGTTTATTTATTTGTTTATTTGAACGCGCTAATAAATGGCACTACCAGTCGGATTTGAAAAATTCTTTTGCGTATCATAGCCCAGTTCTCGAGAAAGGTTGTGGACTATAACTTAAGGCTGTAACATTACGCTTCTGGCGACGGGAGCAGTAAGTAAAGTCGTGAAACCGCGCCGCGGAAAGCTAGTCACTAATAACCAGTGAATTAACAGATGGATAATTGAGGACTATTTAATTTCATTTGGCCAAATTGTACGTAGGTACCGACGTACCTACTCCTATAATTAAACCAAAATGGAATGTGATTTTGCTTGCGTAATTAAATGAAAATACATTCATTTTGTGACATATCCTAATAACTGTTGGCTGTATAATCTTATCCACAAGCCTAAAGCCGAGGCAAGGAAATAAGGTTAAGGACTAGCACTTAAATACGTAGGTATTCTTAGTAATTAGGTATACTTAGTAGTAGGTACGCCGCCATCGCCATCGCGAGTCTATTCGGTATGCTAAAATTAAGGTTCTGACGCAACAAAATGATCATCGGCATCGTCGCAAATCCCATACCAATACTCCTACCTAATACATCATCGACAAGCCAACGATATCTAAGCTGGGTTCCGAAAAAAAAAACATTAATTTAATATGCGTAAACAGAACAAACAAAGTTAAAACAAAGTTAAAGTTAGATATTAAAAATCGGTCAAACGTAATGAGTGCTCACAAAGAACTGGAAAATATTTAGAAAAATAATCATATTTCACTGAATACGTACTATCATTAAAAATTAAAACAAATTATTGTCACTACTACCTCGTTTTAATTTACGTTCAAAATTGCAATACAGAATGCCATACGAAATTCAAACCATGAGAGCACTGAATCATATTTTGTGAAATTGAATTAAACTTGTTGAATATTTTTCTCAGATTTATTCATCGATACGTCAACAGCTGAATGTGGTTTATAATTAAACCAACTGTCACGGACGAGCCAACACAATTTATAAGCGCCGTAATTTTGGTAATAACCATATTCGTGGAGTCATATGTGAAGCCTCTTACTCACAATAGAGCATTGAGCTGCTAGAAACATTTTCTTCTTATTTACTGATTTATATTATTTTAAGCGGTCTTTAGTGATGTATGTAATAAATATTTATTTATTTATTTATTTATTTATAATAGGTACACAAATAGATCACAGTCTCAACATAGCAAGCAGTAATAATGGACATAATATATAAACCAGACAGTAATCCTATGATAGTGTACACAGCATGAACATATTAAAGCAGATTACTCGTGCAAAACAAAAAAAAAACATTATTAAGATCTTACATTCATAAATTCGTTAGCGTAGAATACAATATAATAATAATGAATCTTTAATATTGGCGATCTACAGTACCTCCCTTAGCTAATGCGAGTAAAAGATACAATTATTGAATTGTCTCGACACCTGAAATTGATTGTGTTAGATGACGTCATGATTGTGCGGATTGTGTCCCAAACAATAAAATATAGTTGCAATGATATTACGTCACCAACGACCTAGTTATGTCACTGACACTTGTGTCCTTCCGTCACAAACAAATATAATAACTCAAACATTTCAGAATCATGAAATAACTATCCCATAAAAAACTATATGATTTATGCAAACCCTTATATTCTATAGTTGACCCGTTACAATATATGAGTACATACATAAAATAGTTTAAGCAAAGTTAATGTTAGACAATGTAACATGGTAGTAAAGACACAGAATCATTCAACATACTCCTAAAATTACTAACATCATAAGCAGATTAAAATTCGTATCGTCCAAAAGATAACCGATGTTAACGGAAAACTGAGACAAACTTTTGTTTTGACAGGGGTTAATACAAAAACAGCATGTTAGATTGAAATGACGTGAAGCCTTCACGAGCAGATGACTAATAGTGACCAGATTATCATATAACATGTTTCTGAAACTGAGGCCGCTTAGTATTACTATATTATAATGACTGGAGTTGTTTAAGAACAATTATTATTAATTGTTAGGATTGATAACAAAGCTAAATTTAATTGGTACCTAAGTCTCTATTTGATCAGTTATACGAGTTTTGTTATTCGACAAGCAATAGAAAGATAAACCATAATATTTTTTTTAAATGTACTTAGCATTCCTATAATTAAGCGTACGGTCCACTTGGTGATAAGTTGTTACTGTTATCTATAGGCATGGTACATACATTCTACTTGAAGCCACTGTATGTACCCCCTTGTGTTTCTTAAATATTGTTATGTCTGGGTTGTCCAAGTAGAATTATGAGTGTCTATGGTTCCCCCAAGAGGTTCAAGTAGAATAGTGAGTCGCCGTGGACCAGGGGTTCAAGTGGAATGCACCATGTTATGGCTATGTTTTTTACGTATCGCGTAGAAAGCAGTCGGATGAAAAAAAACGTATAGGTACACAACGGGCGAATGAAAACATCAACTATGTGTGTTTTCCATTGAAACGTAACACGAGAGCAAACATTATGCTATGGCAATAAAACAGAGTGCTAATCAAATCTAAAAGGTCCTTAAAGGTACTGATTATTACATTACCTAGTGCAAGATTGAGTTTCATGAAGACTGTTAATTGCTTTCTAATTTCTACCGCTGCGTCTAACGTGTCTAGTTAATTAAGTCAGATGTGAGGTAAATGTGTGTACAAGTTTGAGACTTGCTTTGTCTCTAACGAGTTTGCAACGAGCCTCGACAGCCCTTCGTTTTACTCAATTATCTCTATTGAATTAACATTGTGATCGCATTAATGTTAATAAGGCTATTAATGTGCGTGAGGTTGAGAAGGTTGATAAAATCAAGTGAGTATTATAAAAGGGCTACTGAAATAAATTATGTGCAGAATTAAAAGGTGTAACAAAGTTGATGCTTTGGAATCGCGGCATTTCAAAATAAAAAATACAATACCACTAAACTACTATTGACGATAATAGGTGACTATTTTAAAGGTACAAACTTTAAAAATGCGGTTATTTGAATTCAAGTGAGCGCTTTCATCTACTTTATAAAGTAGATTTAGATGACCATTTGAATAGTTCAGTGTTGTTGTTGTTGTATAATTTTAAGCTAGCTTCATATAATAATAATAATGAATAAGTATAATAGTTTAATTTTCATCATCATTGCCATATCATGCCTATCTTGAACCGTTATAACATACCAATTTTTTTAATTACAAAACTTAAGCTTGAGCTTCTCTTTCGCTTGAATTATTTTAGACAACAGAGGGAAGATACATACAGAGAATCAGCAGCTCGGTAGGTAAAGTACTTCTACTATGCAGAAAACCATAGGAACAGTCTGGTTCTAAATCCTGTTCACCAGGATGGAATTATTAGTAGATACCGACTACTAAAAGATTGAGCTGGTATCAAAATGGATCGGAGTCTTAAATACAGCATTTTCCTTTATGAGGATTATGAGGATTAGTTGCAGCTTCAGGTAGTTTACTAGCCCGTCAGCCCTTAAAGATTTATATTCTAGGTCTGCTCACACACTTTCGTACTATTTTAGTTCGCAAAACATGAAACTCATGCATCTACACATAGGATAATTAACAATGTTGACCAGTAAGGTTTTGATATAATCTGTGTTAGGTCAAAGTAGTTCATGATATTGAAAGTTTAATATAAAATGTTTCACGAACGAAGCTGTGCTATCACGATCGTAATATCATGAAATCTATTGATTTGAGAGGCCTTTACGTAGATCGTAGATTGTAACGGGTCAACTATAAAATATAAGGGTTTGCATGGAATATTGTTTTGTATAGGTTATTTTATTATTCAGAAATGACTGGATAACCCAGTCAGAGAATAGTCACCGGGAAAATGTACGCTAGCAATAAAGAAACGTTTGTGATAAAAATATAAATGTGTCCTATTTACTCTTAAGTTACAATTGTGTACATCCTTTGTTGAAGATCCTTAATAATACCAGCTTGTTTACTGTCCCACTGCAGGGCAAAGGCCTCTCTCATATAGAGAAGGCATGAGCGTTAATCACCACGCTTGCTCAAGGCGGATTGACAATTTCAGACTTTTTAAGTCCAGGTTTCCTCTCGATGTTTTCCTTCACCGTCAGTCAGAAATGTCCAAGATAAACTTAGAAAGTACATATGATTTGAAAAATCACATTGGTACTTGCCCGGATTTGAACCCTCGTGTTTTACAAAGCAGGTCCTTATCCACTGGGCCATTTCGACATTAAGATGGAGATTGGAGATCCTTAAATATAAATAAATAAATAAAAAAGTTGTATCTCACTCTGAAGTAAAAAGAAATTTAATGCGTAATATGTGAAACGTCCAGGGCCACAAAGAAGGAGACGTCAAATTCGTAAGTATTAGAAAAGGGTCAATCTCAGAAGATTCATTGGCCAGATCCAATAAGGATGAGAAACTGTAAATATCGAATATATTGACTAGGAGTTTGACTAAAACTAAAAATAATGAAAGTATTACGTTAACAACGCCAAGAATATTAAGCCTAAAATGTGGCTTTATTCGGTATGATCGAATGAAGTTCATTGTAAGCAGTAAATTGATGTTCAATTATCACTTAAGTATAGTGTCTATTACCATCTGTTCTGTTGATATAGTGCTAGTATTTACTCTGAGAGCTAAATTTTAACGCTATCTCGAAATCGTCTAGTATTTTGAATGCAAGGACATTCTAAATTATTCTTAATATAAAAAAAATTTCATTGAAATATTATTTGTTTGCATCAAAAATGATCTTTGAAATCTCAGAAACTGAAATTTTGGCATACAAATACCTAATTCGTGATGATCCAGAATCTAAAATCATGAAAATCGTCTAGAAAGTAATGTAAAACTTGTGAAAAATAAAATTAGTTTTACTAAATATCAGCAAGTATAAACCTATTTTGATCCGAACACCCCTCTCTCACGTATGACGTATATTCAATGGAGCATCGAGGGCAGAGCTAAATATGCCTCGGTATATCCTTTACCTTCATTATGAGGGAACGTTCGTTTTTAATTAGGTAAGACTCCCCATCATAAGCTTTTAATATCTTACTGGTACAATGTAACGCTGAAAACATTTTTGTGCAAAATGTTACATTTTGGTGTTTTGTTAGTAGGTAATTACATTTTTTATACTGACTCTGTAGTTTAAAATTTGACCGTATTTTTCTTTCTTTCGATTATGACTTAGTTAAAAAGTATTAAATTGAATAATCAATAAAATGTGCCGGCAATATAATGTAGATGCTAGACCGAACAAACAATATTAATTTTCTCCTTTTTGGGATTTCGTACCAGAGTTAAACAGACCACAGGATAATTTTTTCTTCTCTTCGAACTAATCTACTTTAGTTAACTTTTAGTTTGGTTTGCGTTTCGTACCCACAGGTTGGTGTTTGTCGGCGGGTGCATGTGATTGTAAAAGTATCTTTATTCATAGCCTTAAAAAGACGTTCTAAATACGTAAACGTACGTCCATAAAAAATATGGCACTTTGCTGTGTTTTATTTGAATTCTGATATTCATTTATTATAATATTGTTGGAACAGCTCTGTATCTATTGAATAAGGAAGAATGTCATCACGTTTTTATTATTACACCATTGAATCACATCATCTGTCATTTGAACAACGAAATGAAACCACATTCCAAAATGGAACCCGTAGAACTCATTCATTAATGAAACGGCTGAAATTTGCTACCATAACAAACGCTATAGCCATGTCCTACACTTGCATTCGATGACGCGGCTCAATAATTAAAACGTCGAATGTCGATGATGGGGTCAGCTTGTAACCCAATTTCAGGATCGCGAATGAACAACGTTTTAATACAGCATGCACGTGTGAAACTGGATATAAGCTTTCGGGCCCCTTTTTTTTGTTTTCACTGGAAAGGATATAGTTCCAATAAAGTTTCGAATTTATAGAACTTGTACATGATTAATGACTGTTTTTTTGGATTTAGTGTGAATGGATTTACCTGAAACTCTGTATAGATTGTATATCAGTAACATGGAACTAAAATAAATCTACACAAAATTCATAGTAAATCCTTGCAGTATAAATCCAAAACGTCTCATCAATTGACTCTGGTAAAAGGTATAGGGTCTGTTCGTATTCTGCAAACAATAATATAATTAGGTAATACAAAATAATGAATGCACGACGTTTCATTAGAGTTTTCGTTGTTTGGGGCGGTAGCGAGGGAGCTTTGGTGAGAAATTTTTCGTGGAGGGGTGCACTGTTGTTACGTGTTTGTGGTAACGTGCATTCGTTGTTAAGTGATTCGTGATAGTAAACTTACGAGGACGTGGTATTAGGTGTTACACTTAGAAGTCATGTAACGCACCCGATTGTAAAAGTTGTATCATGGTTATCGGTTAGAGTAACCTGTAAACCGATTTTAATAAAATTAAAATTCGTATTGAACTGTCAATTGAGCTCTTGAATGTGTCAATAACTTTCGGATACCATACTTAATGGCAGGTAGGTATACACAACTATCTACTTCATATAGTATTAGGGGTGATTTCAGCATGACTGAGCCAGACTGACCGGACGACCGGGGACTTCCCGAACGGTACCTAACTACCCTCTAATAAAATATCTACGTATTATCATCCATTGTTAGCGAATGCCCTCTCCCAAAGGGCGCTATTTATTCAGATTTTAGGCTAACTGCAACCAGTTTTTGCTAGCCGCCCGTTTTAAATCATTGTTTTATAGCAGTAGTAATGTATAATACTGACCCGGTAGGTAGTAGTGTTGGCAGCATCCGAGTGTGGCAACGATAACAGCGCGAAGGGCAGCAGCAGCGCACTGGACATGCGCCGCGGCCCCCCCATCACTGCGCACCATTCGCACCGTGCACGCGTCTACCTAAAACAATATGACTATGAACAAATTTTTTAAAAATGTAGAAAATAATATTTTTTTTTTTTTTAACTTTGTTATAAAATTTGTAGATTAACGATTATGAATGAGTAAATTTGCTGTGTCTGCACGTAGTTGGTATAAT
This sequence comes from Parascotia fuliginaria, assembly GCA_963082885.1. Classification (NCBI taxonomy): domain Eukaryota; kingdom Metazoa; phylum Arthropoda; class Insecta; order Lepidoptera; family Erebidae; genus Parascotia; species Parascotia fuliginaria. The sequence goes on from OY720187.1 coordinate 10,513,484, forward strand.
GCAACTCGAAATAAAACTGTATAAAAAATCGATGCCTATTGTGTCTTCCTAACGTTTGACGAGACAAATCTAATAAATTTTCAAAAAAAAAATTACATACCTATTGTAAGTTTCTAAAATCTACTAATAAAACAATTGTCTAAAATAGAAATTGTCTAAAGTAGAAACATATTGATTTAGTCATCAAACAGATTTCAATAAAAGCTAAGCTTATACCAATGATAAAGCCGAGGCTAAACAATAGGTATACAAATACAAAACTGTTTTTATTTTTTACTTTGTTTGTGGAATGCTAATGTGAAAATGTTATTCTTGGCAAAAAATATAAGTTAAAAAGCACCTGCGCTATTGTAACACCATTGTGAACGTTCGAAGATCCATTAAATAAATCTGTGACACACACAGCGTTGCATATTTTAAGTTTTAAAAGGATTTGCAGGAAAACAGCAAGCGAATTTAATGTTTGAGATTTTAATTGCGTGATCGTGTAACAAGATGAAACATTTTGTAAAAGTAGTATTGTTGCGATCAGTGGTTCGATTCACAAATATTAATTTGTTTCGGGTCTAAGTTTATTGTAAATCAGTGAAGTAAGAGTTGTTTGTTGAGGGAGTTCTGTTTTTATAAAAAGAAAAAGGTTTGGTGAACTTTTTGCATAGGTAAATAATGATGCTTATATTACCTAATCAGTGAAGTCTTCTTGTAAATGTAACCTTAGAGTCTAGAGATTAATTCGATGAAATGGTTGGTCTTGGAAAGCATTAGCAAACAAAGTATTATCTGTTCAAATTTCTAGTTGAATCTCTAGAGTCTAGAGCTTTAAATAATAGAGCTAATTCTAAGAATACAAGTCAAATGTTTTCGCTACGCACAAGAGAAGTCCATGTACGACTGTACGAGTACCCAATTGTTATCGGTATACTTGTTTTACTTGTGCATATGCAAGCAGCAGCAATTTAAATTTGTCTATTTGATCCAACATTTTAGTTCAACATTTTGATCTACCTATATATAAAATCAATAAGATTATACAAGTTTCTTTTGTTTTGCTTTTTGCCTGAACCTGAGATTTGTATCAACTTACTCTAGTACAAATTACGGACCCTTTAAAATCCTGTGAAATCGGCTTTATCCTAAAATATCAAGTTATATCATCGCTGTAACCCATTTTATTGTACCTGACATTTACTGATTTACAGATCACGAGAAAATAAAGATAAAGAGAGTTATTCCGAGACGTTCTACATTATTAATATTTTTTTATTGAATAATACAATATTAGTTCTAAGAAGTCGCTTGTTTGTTTATAAAATAAATTATTACATTAAAGCGTTGTCTAATTGAACTTGAAATAAAAAGAAACAGAGAGGATTTCAAGAATATAGGTTCAATTAAGAACATATTTAGGCCCTAATAAAAATCGAACAGTCATCTTTTATGAAAAAGGTAGCCATTAAATTCGAAGCACTTGTGACATTTTAATGAAAGTTTAGTGACTCCTTTGTACAGAAGTCCTGGAGACGGAAATTGAAGAACTCTTTAAAAGCGTTTTCTATCGCTTCATGGATTTAAAATTTTCCTTTGTAGAAAGTAACCCAAATTGCGACAAAATTTAAAATCAGTTGGCGTTGGTTCTGGTAGAGTACGGGAGTAAGTACTAAGATGGAAAGTAAATCAAAACTTGAGCTCATGTAATTTAGAGCCGATTCATTGTGCTATGTCAAATTTAGGTTTATTTGCTTTTTTATTTTCGTACACAATATGAGGTTTCATTTTTATGTATAATTAATTGTTCATATTAACCACAGAGACAATTACCTAAGATACGTGTATCTATTATGGTATCTATTAAAAATGCAATGTTTTACATCATTTTAGGTACTTGTCATTATTCCTAGTTTCTACATATAGGTATCGATAAACCGTGATTGAATCCCTAAAAGTCTATTTACTGTTTACTATGAATAACTTTACGACAGGGTTCGATATTATCGAGTAAAGGGATTGATTTACTTGTAGTATCTTGGAACATTAGATATTACATCACAATTTAATTAGCTATTGTATTTGTTTCATCGTATATATTATCTACGACTAGTGTTTTTCGTTGTATTAATGTTTCACTGTTACTTTACAACAAAAAGAATTAGAAAAATATTTCTCTATTTTTATACAACTTTGGGGGCAAACAAGCATACGGCCCACCTGATGGTAAGTGGTAACCGTAACCTATAGAGATGGTTGTGTAGACCACGACGAAGAAGATGAGGAAAGAAGAAGAAGATGAGAAAGGACCGAGGGGGCATTAGGTGCGGTATCTTATGCTTGTGAGTAAGTATAGTAAGTAACTGGACACTTGATACGACCTCTCTCGGGACCTGTAGGTGTAATATAAAATGAATTACAATCTGACATGTAGACCAGCACGCAGCCACGAACTATGGACAAAGTCTAGTAAAAGGATTTACTTATTACCTTAAAAAGTAATAACAATGAAAGTAATTTATTAGGTCTAACTTCAGTTTACCTTTAGGTATGCGTGTAAGCTAAACCTGTTTAGAAAGTTTAAATAAAAACATACGGTAGATAATTGTGTTAGTTTGCACTACCCAGATGATATATAAATTTAATAGCGACATTGCTTAGAGACTGCTGATAAGTCTACATATATGAACTTTTTTGCCTATTCAGACATGCTACACGTATACACTTAAGAGTTTAAAATTATAAATTTTCTATGTACTACTAAAATCAAAAAAAATTTACGCAAAACACTTGGCAGTATTTTCTTTATTTTTCTTTAGCGTGTTATGGGTCTATTGAAATTTCTGTCTTGGATATAACTTAACTATTGACTGTATTCAAATTTAACTGACAACACTCGCGTGTTTTGCATTTTGAACCAGAACCATAACGCAAATGGAGCATTCGGCAATGAAATGAAATTATTATTATAATAAAATGTTTGGTCTTTTATTTCTTCTCTTTTAATTAACAGCTCAATAAAAGTATAAAGTTGATTTGGTTCAGTTCAGTTTGAAATTGGAGTAGTTAGGTACTACTTTATTATCGCTCGGTGATAAAGTAAAATATTACTCTCAAAAATTATGTAATTGGAGATTCAGTACTGTGGCGTGCAGATAACCCACTTAACTTTTTAATAAGTTAAACCTAATTTTATGCATACTGCTGGGTACATAAATGAAAATCAAACAACCGAATAAACAAAAATGAATATAACTTTAAATGTTTTTAAAGCCAAAAATGTTTCATAAGATAATAACAATAAAACCCTTAAATATTTGAGAAAATACGGACCACGAGCCACAAACGCTGCGTAATCTGGTCATTAGTTCCATAATAAAATGACTCATTAGACAACATTGTGCGGTACTGTAAATTAAAAAGGGAAAATGGTTTCAGGTGATGGCCGGTTGGTTATCCAGGTCAGGAGCGAGACCAGTGCCCCGAGCGCTTCCGTCGCTAAAGCGGAGAAGCTTTTAACGACTGTAGGAACTGCAAATCAATTTTTAGAGGTTTATAAAGTGTTTTAAAGCAATTTAGCATTGTAAAATATATTACAGTGTTAAGGATTCATTTAGGTTTTGTAAGGCGCTGTAACGTCTGGTTACAGTTTTTATTTGTTATTTTGTTTCTTTTTTGTATCCCTAAAATGATTCGGAAACCTATTTTTTGACGGCAGCTTAAAAATTTAATCATAAGAAATATAATGTCAAAGTTACCTAGTTATCAGATTGGATGGTTTGTTGTGTACTCGCCTACACCAGTTAGGGAAGCGAAATGGGTTACTACTAACTACTTAATTAGGCTTTAGGCGCCTGTTTACTCACTAAGAGAAGCTTCAAAGTATTGATATTACTACAACTTTACGTAGATCTCTAGATCTGGGATACAAGAAATTTCATGATCGATTCAGTCCATTCTTGCTAAAACCAGCTAAAATATAATACTGTGAAACATATCTTTATTTGTAGATATTAGGAATGATAATAGATACATTGCGATTCGCTTCACAAACTAATATAGTTATGATAATATTGTCATGTTCTTCTAAGTTTATACGAATCTTAAGTAAGACATGTTACATTATGTAAATTACCATCAAATTTGTATAAAATTAAATGTTGGGATTTCATGATATGCGTCTTGATTCAGAGCCAAAAGCAACAGAAATCATGATAACATCGCGGGAATCTGTCCATATTTAAGTGAGAAGTGCTATAGGATACGAGTTTAGTAAAAGCCATATTATGATCATACGTAATGATACTAAACTTGTTCCTTTATGTTGGTGCTTTTCTTATTGGTTACTCGACATAGACCTGGAGTTTTAGTGCTCTATACCTTATTTTCTACTTTTTAGTTCATGAGTACGTACCAAGAGTAAGTAGTTTACTTCTTTTGTATTAGCCGTGCCTGCTTTAGAAAACCTATAGTCATATTCGGCCTATATCTTAACAATAATTTTTGATTTTTTTTGGCGCAATAGAATGCAGTAAGCAATCCAAATGCAATCTGCATCTTTAGTTTTCGTAATGCATGATTCTGATGTAAAGTACTCAGCTTAAAAAAAAACCTGTGGCACTCGGGGACTTCCGCGGTAAAGTTATTGCGTAGCATTTTATATCAACTTATGCATAGTTATTTATTTATTTTTTATTTATGCAGTATTTTTTTTCTTTGATATTCAAGTTTTTTCCTTGATATTAATTCAAGTTACACTTTTTGAGCGTGGTGACCGATATGAAAACAATTTTTTTTTCTTTTACCGAATAAATGAGAAGTTAATATCGTTTAAAATATTTTTATTATCTTACTACACATGTAGGTTATTCAGGAATTTTATCATCCTACTAAGTATTTTTACTCCGAAAAAGAATAAAACTAGGACATTACATTACATTGATGCATTATTAATTTATTACACGTTAATAAAATCTTAGTTTCATTTCTATGGTTCTACCAGATAAAATTTATCGCAAATGTGACAAAATATTTGGTTTATGTGTGGTAAAAATTAGCACCACTAGTGTTTATCCTGAGAAATACATTATTCATGGTAGGTGGAGTGTGGGGTGTTAGATTTTATTTTCGTTACGGAATTTCTTGATTCGGTCGCCGCGCTCAAAGCCCGCGATAAAAGCTATGCAATAGCTTAAAAAACGAAAACCTTCCTCTCAATCAAATCACATTTACAAACACGTTACATTTGTTAAATTTATATACAAATTAATTCAGATTTTATTTACTTATCAAATATATGTTAAAAGCTTTTAATGTGTTATTTAAATTTTACTCAAAATTAAATTCAAAGTTGATTTTAGAGTCGTAAACCGTGACTGAAAGCTTTGGTTGCCATGACGGCATAAAAACAACTAAGTTAAATAGACGGCTTTCATTAGACGGGGGTTACATGCTCATTCTGGCGTTAATTCATTCCATGATTGATGTCAGAATGACGGAAATCTTATCGTCGCGTAGTTTACGCGTAAACGATCAGTGTCTCGTCAAACTTCCAATAAACACAATAATTTAGGTATTGCACAAAAGTAAATAAATAGAGATTGCATGAGTAACAAACTTACTACGATAGTCGATGTTCATAGAAAGGTTCTTAAACTACATTTTTTATAGGTGTTAAAATGCAACTCTAAATAAAACGAAAGAAAAGGTACCTTCAAATATACCTATCGGTATATAAGTTGTAGGTATACATAATTGAAAGCAGCCTCAGTACGCGTAGCAACTAATTTCGAAGAACAGCGTAAATTTACATTTGGCTCACATTATTCCAGTATTCAGTGAGTTTCATCTTCATATCTGTTCGTAAACGGTCGTTGTTGTAAATTGCCATAATGGATGTCCGTAGTAGTGTTACAGTTATATCTACCAAGAAGTATTTATGAGTTTGGCAAGCGGCAGGTGGATAGATAACCGCACCTACTGCTTAGTTATATGAAATTGCAAGTTCTGCAATAAGAGTTTTATGAAAATTGCTCGACTCATGTAGTAGTACCGTGTATATTAGGTAACGTGCGTGTATGTCAAATATTTGTATGAAAAACTAACTGCGGTCTATCCTATTTACTCCGAAAAGTAAATGTTCTCTTGCAAGTATTCAAAGTCAATGCATATTCTGTTTAAATTAAACAAATGATTCTCTCACTAACAGAAAGTACGGCTTTCGCCATAACATTTGTCCCAGCGACAACATTAGTCAACTGAAAAGGTTAACATCATAAAAACTAAAAAAATGGACTATTTTTTTGATAAGTATTTTAAATTAATTAAAACCTTTAACACCTATTTAAAAAATCTGTCAAATGGACTGAAAAGAATCCATTTAAATTTTCGGCTTCCAAAAAATTTAAGTACCTACTACTTACCCACAACAATTTACAGAGGCCCTAGACAAGTGGCATAGTCCGGCATAGATTTCTATTCTATTCATAAAATAAATTAAAAATGTATGGGATTGACATAAGCTAACGACAATGTTGGCGTTAGCTTACGTCAATCCCGTAATTTTTGACTATTCTATGAAAATAGAAATTTATACCACTTATAAATAAGGACTTCAGAATATTATCATTTTTTTTCATTATTGGGAAAGATTTCTATTCTATTTATAGAATAGACTAGAAATCTTGCCTATCTAGGGCTTCTGATTTATGTCTACAACAACAGAAAATATAATCGTATTGTTTTATTTTATTGTATCGTGTATTGGCACTGAGCCGTTTAATTACTCAATTTTAGTGTTAATTCTGTAAAATGGTCGGTAACATTCCAAGTTAGTTTGGTGACGTTCTGTGGGCATCGTTCCAACGAAGTTGTGTAAAGTGGCGCTCTACATATGTATATATCCAGCCTTCCAACGTTCTGTGCCTTTAACTAAATGCATTGCTTTACTGCTTTAACACTTGCATAGCGACTGTGACTAAAGCACTTTCTGTGATTTATTTAATGAATTATTTTGACTCTCGGTTTGTAATTTCTCTCGTTTAGATATCTAGTCGTTTGTTATTTTTATCTTACAGTTTGGTGACTAAGTATCATAATAATTACTTAGCATAGTTTTGCTTCATTAGTAGCTAGCCTGATATGCTTTATTCACTGTATGCTCTATATTTTTATACGTCGTTACTATAGCCCATAGACATGGCAGTGTCCTATAGGCTGTAGAAATAACGCTAAAAAGAAAAGCGTCTTCAACCGGTAGGAGAAGGGAAAGGACCACAAAGGTAATTGGGCCTATGCCTGGCGCTTTCTTGAAACTTAACAATACAAGAATTATTACTGTACTTCGATATTTTACAAGAAGGTGTAATAGATACTTCACCGATCGATTCAGATTATTGATGTTAAAACTAGCAAAAATATACTTACTTATCTACTTACTATAAGTACTAGTAAAACATTTTTTTATGGCTGGTAGAAACATTTCTTTAATACTCAACAAGTGTCTTCTAGGAAACCGAAAGAATTACTAAACTCTTGCCAAAAGTTATAAATTGAAAAATGTGAATTTAAACATCCAGTTAAAAAGACATAACTGTTAATCCATTATTTTCTGTTCCCACATGAATAAATCAATTTGATGGCCTATCTTATCCTAATCTCTTCATATTTACGAATAAACTCGAAAATGATGACGCAGTTCTGTATCATTCGAGTTCCATAACAGATAATCTTGTTAACACAAATAGGATCTGGGAATACATAATAGGATTCCGGATATTTCGTTTCCCTCCTTGTTTCGCTTCTTATTCTCGACGCTCTCATTTTTATGATGTGAGACGGGTGTGAATCTCATAAGCAGGTCAAATGTAACAAAAATTTGTTTTTCATCCGTGTTCTGTAAGCTTGTTTTATCATAGCTTTTTTGTGCACTGCGACAAATTATTAATGTTTATATCACAAATGTCAGATTAAATGTGTGCTCTTTTGTTTTTACATTTTTATTACCTTGTCTGCACTTCGCTGCTATTGTTTTATTTTTGACAAATTGGTTGACATGTCTAAAGAGCCTTTTTCTACCCTTTTTCAAACAAAATTAGAATCGGCTTCCGGTAAACCGGTTACGTGTGTAATATACTTCAGTAACGCAATCTGTCAACCGAATTATGGCGGTCAACCCTTTACGTGAGAAGGTAGGTATCTGTGATGATTGCTGCTATTGTGATCGTTAATTCGCCGACCAAGTGTGAATATAAAATTATTAAATACTTTACGCAGATTTTGCAGTGGACATCTTTATATAAAAGCCAATATAAATTGAATCTCTAAAATATAATACAAATACTTACCTACTAAACTACTCTGAAATAAGAAAGTGGGAAATTATACAGAAATCACCCCTTTAAACATCATCCCTTTAAACAACTGACCCATTTCATAACTAAAACCATTTCATTTCAAGACTTTTTGTTTAATTTTTTTCGTTAAAAATAAAAGATAACTCTCACGTCTCTCTTAAATCAATCATCCTGAAGTTTTACGAAAAACAGACGGACATGAACACACAAGTCCTTAATTAACTAGGCGCGAAGCATTAACTGTGGTCATAACGAGTAGTAAGTAAGTACCGTACAGGATACTCATCATGTTTTTTTTATATACGTAAACGCTTAATTTTAATTAGTTCACGTTAACCCACCCTCTCGGTAAAAGGGACTGATGAAAATTCCAAAATAAAAATTGTAATGTATTAAAATAAAGGTGCTTTTTGTTCGACACTATAGATTTGTAAGTACCTAATGCCGCAATAATTGAATAACATCAAGCTGTGCAATGTTTAGAATGCCAGATATAAAAATCTTCAGATTTCTTATATCTTCGTCGTCGAGTCAGTCGAACGTCTTGGACCAAATTTTTCTTAGAACTTTTAGAGTAGCTACGGTTGCTAACCCGGGTGAGACAAGCGCAAGTAAATTCAAGTTGAAGCTCATAGTCGTTTCTAAAACAATACACAAATATTATTCATATCATTACTGTAAAATAACATTTCCGTTAGGTACCGAGAGAAAATAAAGTGTATAAAGCTTGAATAAAGCAGTAGACTTTGAAGCTTTATAAAAGTAATTTAGGTAACAAAATCATGAAATTTAAATACATCAGAAGTGGACCTCAAATAAAATCAGGGATTTATTAAAACTGTATTAATCTAAATAATATATGAGTGGCTGACCTACTTTGTTATATTCATTTTTGGACACGAAGTTATATATGAATAATCTTCGCGTCAGCAAAAATCAACGTTAGCTTTTATTTCGCGGCTAATTTCTGTCGTTTCGTTATTCGTTTTATTTTTACGATATTATTTCTTAGCACAATTTTAATTTATTCATAGATTGTGTATTTTTATCTTAATTTGCATAATTCCTATTTAATAGCTGCATGTGTAGCCATGTAGTGGTTAGTTGATTACTAATACTGCGCCTATTATATGCGGGACAAATATTAGTATGATCAATAGATAGTTATCCTAAGTCCTCCCTTATATGTGATGTTGATTTAAGCTCGAAATTGGAACAAAATTCGTGAAGTTTTGCATTAAAAATTTAATAATATCTGTTTTTTAGCCTTAAATGATGGCGTTCCCTCCCTCAAATTGTATCAGACTTTGGTAGAGTAAATGATAATATCTCCAAGCTTTAAATAGAATCAAGTTACGGTTATTGCAAAGTTAAATATTTGGAATATTAAGTTCGTGTTTGAACTATGAACGCAATATATCAAAGTCGGGCTAATGTATTTGATTTTATATGCAATCGATATAGAAACAGATAGAGAAGAATAATAAATAGTTTTGATAGATCAAAACTATATTAAAACTATATTATTATATATTTAATTACACATTTTTATTCAGATTGAGGTGTAGAGTTTTTATTTTTTTACTGTTATTTATAAAAATGGCTACGAGCCCATTCGACCCTTAAGATTTGACCCTGCATTAAAAGTTGTTTATTCGACCTTTTTTTGAGAGCCCATTCGTACCTATTTTAAGTACGAATCCAAAAAAATAAAATTAATATTTATTTTAGAGCCCATACGAACCTCATTGTGTTTTCTACAATTTTAGAAGGAAAAAAGTACAGTCAGAAAAAAAACTCATTTCAAATTATGTTAAAATATTTATTGAATTGTGTTACTTTAACAATAAAAAGATTCTGAGAAAGATCTTTTCGTTCGCCTCCAAGAATGTTAAAAAATAATCCCAGATTATGAATGATGATAATCTGAATGAAGAGCTTTTTACTAAAAGAAAAACTTACTAGAATAATGGAAAAGTAAAAATTTTGTTTTAAAGAAAATTTTATAATCTTACAAATTATTTTGTATAATTATATCTAAAATTAAACTGAATGAAAAAACATTTTATGGTTAAAGAACTTTATTTTCTCAAAAGAATTATAACAGAATTCACTTACAGAGAAAATTAAACATAACTTATTAATAAAAAAAAAAATTTTTTTTATTTAGCGTCGGTGTCGTGATTGATTCATTCTAAGCGTCATTTTAGCAAACCTCATTTTGCTTATTTCAAGTGGTTTACAAGTGTGTAGTGTTGTAGAGTGATTATGGTGATTAATAATTTTAGGTGGATTGTGGATTTTTTGAAGTTTATACGTTATGTATGTATAATTGAAATGTTATTTTCATCACGTAATATACCGAAAAATAGTTGATCATATAGTTCATTAGTATACACAATATGTTTTTTACGAATACCTATTTTATTATTGATTGATAAATAAAACCGGGTAATAATTTGATTGTAAACCAAATCATTTGAAACCATTTTTTTTTCAAGGATTTGTTCTTACTTAGTATGCAATTAAATATTATTTACAAATACAATAATTACATTTTGGAATTGCAAATAGCTGAGTTAACTTTTATAATGAGTTATCATACTTGTAGTGATACATTTATAATAACCTATAATTATAATTCTACAAAATTACAACTTCACAATGGAGTCCTGGCATCGCTTCACTAGTATGCTTGTGACATATTTGTGATTTTAATTATAAGAAGTTATTTTAAGTAAACCAGTTAGTATATTTCTGGTATAATAGCCAAGTGCTTTTTTAAAATAACATGATACTGATACTATATTATTTTTATACTGACTGTACTATGTACGTACTCGCGTAAAAAGGAAGTAATGGCTGATTTAAATTATTAATGCACTATGTAATTTATAACTTTAAGGTATTTATAAGACTGATTTCTGAACAAATCTCTTATTTTAATTATTTACGGAAGTTATTTTAAATAAACCAGTTAATATATTTTTGGTTATATTGCTGAGTGCCTATTTTAAATAACATTATACTGATACAGATTTTTATATCGTCTGTACTTTATACGTACTCGCGAAAAGGAACGAATGGGTGCTGCTGTTATCCCAAGGGTCGAATGGTCGCTCAAACCAAGAAAGGGTCAAATCTTTAGGGTCGAATGGGCTCGTAGCCATAAAAATTATGATACAGAAGGCGGTATACTTATGATAGAATAACAAATATAATTTTTTTCTTCATAACTAGGATATAAGTTCTGTATTGCTGGGAACAGCTTAAACTACACAGATTCAAATAAAAGTACGTATTTGTAAATTACACAAATATTTGTCCATGAAGGGAATATATTCAATGATATTCAATGTTACTTTTCACCTTAACTTAGGTGGAGAAAGTGGAGTAAAATAGAAAAAAAGTAGTAGTAGAAAATTAATAGGATTTATAAGTTTATGTGTATGATTCAGTTTCAGTTAACAAAAAACCGTTTTTACTCTAGATCCGATAAATTAAATACAATATGCCAAAATTTGTAATTAATGAGGTTATCATGTTCGTGCGGCAGGCGATTAATGGAATCACATTAGCTCGTTAAGTTAATAACAATGTCACTATGACTTCAATTTGAATGTTGACATACTTATTAAGTAATATGACAGTAGATAATTATGTTGTACAAACATAATTCCCTACGGCTATAGAGATTTCAGTCATTTTTATTTAGCGTAAGTGAATTTGTTGTTAAGGTGAACACTAGGGTTAAAATATATAGTTTTATATCTAGTTAATAAGTAAAATAAGAAAGTATCACTAATTCCTTATATTATATTGATCAAATTAAATTTTAATACTTACTTACCTACTGGGAAGACTAAATATAAGTTGGCAAAACTCGCTTACTTCAGAGACTTTGTGATTATTATCGTACTAACATTAGTACGTATAGTAATATATCTAATGACATATTACTATACCTCACCGTCACCACCGCTTTGACTTCTGAATAGCTTAGTAAACAGCAGAACTTGACTCTATTACTTGAATCTTTATTTTATTTGCGGTCTTCTGTGATGTAGGTAGCGCACAAACTACTTACTCAATTTGATTATGATATTTTGAGAAACTATACTTGAGAGTATTTATTTACGCATACTTAAAACTCAAAATAATTTTTAAAGACACGACACACTTAGGACTGTCATTTATCTGTACTATTCTATCAAGCGGTAGTTTCTTTGTTTGTTTGTTTGAACGCGCTAATCTCTGAAACTACCAGTCAGATTTTAAAAATTCTTTTTGAGTATGATAGCTCATTTCTCGAGGAAGGTTATAGGATATGTATAACATCACGATACTGGTGATGGGAGCAGAGCAGTAAGCAAAGACGCGGGTGAAACCGCGCCGCGTAAAGCTTAATATAATTAATCATTAACAAATCTGTTATAGTCTAAGATCTCTCAGTCTAGTCATCTATTTGTCAAATTCTAGCAAATTGTAAAAGATATAAATACAGTAATACTTATGAATACAATAATATATACGTCATAAGTACACGATGTGAACACTAGATAAGTATACGATGTAAGTGTTAGTTAAGGCAAGTTTTAATGAGTGGTTTACCTGTAATTATTACTCTAGTAATTACGGAATTTTGCCTCAACTAAAAGGCTTTAGTTATTAACATCAGAATACAAATTAAACTAATCTTGCTAATACTTAACTAAACTTACCTCAATTTACTTCGAGGTATATACAGCTTAATTAATAACAACCTAAACATATCAATTTTTTTTAAATTAATTCATAGTTATGACTGCTTACCATCAGGCGGGGTGGAGTCACTTTGGTAGGCTCTAATATAAAAAAAAAAAAAAAGTTACAGATAGATAAGTTTAAAAGTTTAACGAAAAAGATAAGTTTTCTTCATTTCTTTATTATAATACTCCTTTCTTATTTAAAAAAAATTTAAAATTAAGAAAACTTGATCTATGTATTAAATAAGACCTGACCTAACTGCTGTCACCAACCCAGCTAAAGTGACTATGGTAAAAACCTGAGTTTCAATCAATCAATCATTTATTTATTCACTACATTTTGGGTATTACATTGTGTTACAAATTGTTATTTATTTATTTCACTTTTACTTTTCTTACGTAAGAAAAGTAAAAGTAAAAGTGACGTCCACTGCAAAAGTACCTACTACAGGCCTCTCCCTGTAGTCCCTGTAGTAGGTACTTTTGCAGTACACGTTTTTCGACTAATGATGTAATGTGAATAAGTAGAGACCTTCTGGTGGATGCATAGATTATAATGAAATTGTGTTATGTGTCGATGAGTCCTCGACCTCCTTCTATTCTAGGCAGTGTTAATCTTTGCAAACATGATCTAGGGTGGCCACACGTCTTATTACTGATTATGGTATTGATATGTGATAGAGAAGTAATAAAACTATTCACTTGATTTCAACACTATATATTGAGTTCACCGCCTAACTTATATGATTAATTAATGATGTGTGTATAGGATGCGATCTTAATGTGAACTAAATTGAATGCAATGGAAAACAATGTGAAAAATAGGATCAATAATATTTTTGATTAGTGTGCAAACGTGACAACGTGCGGTTGTACCGTACAGGATAATTTAAAAGTCTGCTTGTAATTATCTATTTAATTTATAGATAAACAACGGCGTTTGACTTAGATCACACTAGGGTCGTCCGCAACGTTAGTACCTCTAAAGAAAAGGCTTTAATTTATTAGGTGTGGACAATACAGGAATTACTTGTTTATCTGTGGTTGGGAGAGATCCCAAAGGCGTAGATGTGCCAAAGATACGGAGACGTGTCCGGGTTATAAATTGTCGACTTACGCACCTTTTCTTATCAATGAAGAATTTATTTTAGATAATAAAATTGTGTTAAATAAATTACTGTATTGCGAGGCTGATTTCCATTTACGGTAACATGAAATTTATTATTTTGCCATTGCCGTTTGCATTGTTATTAGAATTGTCAAGACGTGGCGACGAAGAAGAAGGTACACAATAATAGAACTAAGATAACAGTGAGCTTTGTTACTGTAGAATGATTGAAGTTGGTGTAATAAATGTTTGACATGTATTGCGTTGGCTGTTATACGCATGTGTTTGATCGATTTACATACTAAAGCTTTCAGTACAAGTCGTTTTATGGAAATAGCTGAATAGCCAAGGAATTCAATCCTGAAGTCCAATCAAACAAGCCGTTGAAACAAAAACGAAAACTTGAATTTTCTTTATTAAATGTATTCTTACTGGATTATGCCTTACTTTATAACTTTTATTAATAAACAACGGTCTTCGGTCTAGAATATTATGGCAACACGATATCCTTATTTGTTCCAGTAGCATTCTTCCTCCTCATTTTTTTCTGCGTATATGTACATAGTTACTGCGGTAATCAATCTTCCAAGAGGAAATCTTTGGCAGAAGCCAAACAGAGTGACTGCGAAACAACTTCTGCCTTAAAGAGAGACCTATATTCCACAGAGAACGTATTTAGGCTGATGATAGGATGATGTGATATTTTTTACTAACGGCCTGCAGCGTTCTTTGTGTACAAATATCATATTACTGCGGGCACCAAATTGCCTATCAAACGTGGCGTTCCTTCTTTCGGAGAACTTATGTCCGACAATAGGTTTCTCTAGCATAAATGCGAAAGTGACTTTGTCTGTCTGTTACACTTTCACGCCTAAACCATTGAAACGATTCTGATGAAATTTGGTATAGATATAAAATAGACGGGGAACAATGTAGGCTATCGATTATAGCGAAAAATGGCTTGAAGGGGTTTAAATAGGAGATAAAAGTTTCTGTCTCATAGTCCGGGAGCAGACGTCTGTCTGCCATCATTGTGGGATCTGCCGGGGCCGTTGCCCGTCGTGGTCGCTGATGGATGCGCGAGCGTCTTCCGTGACCCCGACACTGGCCGTCTGGAGGAACACCGTGGCTTTAAGTCGGTATGGCGTTCTCAATGCGGGCGGAGCTGCGGGCAACAGCTAGTGATTAATAAATAAATGAAAGAAGATCCGAGATCATAGCAGCAACACTAACACACACTCGTGTCTTCTAGACATCAAACAAGCTAGCAACATTAAGCAAATCTTTCGATGTTTTGTGGTTCGTTGAATAAAAAATGTAGCCGTAATTAAATGACACTTAAAATGTCAAACAAAGACAAACAAGATCAAGTATTAATTAAAGTTGATTAAGTTGAACACAATATAAACCTTAGAGAATATGTTTTAATTATTGTTTTAATTACCATTGCGGTAGTGTCTTAGTCCCCGTGGACTTTAATAGACCCAACAGATCAATGTTCATTGTTTAGAACTAGTTTTTATTAGTTCTTAGAAACACTTTGAGCTGGGATCTAAATAACATGAATATGGTAATATGTCGTTTAAAGGGCTGGCTGTTTACTAGTCTCCTAATATTTGTCCCCCAGAATAAAAGTTGTAGATTTAGTTCAGCCTATACATAGGTGCCCATATATCTCTCAGTAGGAGACCAGTCAATCTATCTATACATATAATAAAAATGTAACCGATCGCTGTCTGTACATGGAAGATATATGAAAAAAAAATTATTGGGACCTTTTTCAACGCAAATAGAACCCAAAACAATGATTGTTACAATTTTTGTCTGTTTGTCTGTTTGTCTGTTTGTCTGTTTGTCTGTTTGTCTGTTTGTCTGTTTGTCTGTTTGTCTGTGCGTTTGTTCACGCTAATCTCAGAAACGGCTTATCCGATTTGGATATGGTTTTCACTAATACATTGTGGTAAGCTTCACTTAACATTTAGTGTTTATTTCATGTTAATCGGTTTATAAATAAAAAAGTTATGCCAATTTAAAGAAACATGTCGAACATTTATTTGTTAATTTACTACGAAACCTAATAGAAACAGAGACTTTAACAGGTTACGGAATAGCTGATAGCGTTTTTATTTTTCGGATTCCTATCATTCTAAACAATCTTCCGTTTAGTTTTAAATGAGTCCAGTTTCCAGTGAGCCTATGTTTCGCGATGACAATTAATAAAGCCCAAGGTTAGACACAACTAAAAGTTGTGGGTGTGGATTAGCTGTTTTTCGCACGGTCAGCTTTATGTGGCTCTATCACGTGTTAGCATTCCTATTTAAATTCCTATACGTCTAATCCATACATCCATACACCCATACATATTATTAAGGCTTTGTCCTAACTGACTGACTGACTAACAGACAACGCACAGTCTAAACTGCTGGTCGTAGTGACTTGAAATTTGGAGAATGTGTTTGTCTAAATGTCTAGACGTTGTACTAAGAAAGGGTTTTTTAAATTTTATTCCTAAGTGTGTGAAAAGGGATTAACGATTGTATGAATCTTTTTCATTTTTTAACTTACAGTTTTGAAATTTTGTTTTGGAATACTTCTATTTAAATAAAAAATATCCTTATAATTTTATTTTAACAGGGGTGGATTTAGAGGGGTGAAATTAAAGATCAGGGAAAGGAGGGAGGAAAAGGAGGAATTGAGGGAAAGGAGGAAGGGAGGGGAAAGGGAGGGGAAAGTGAGAGGGAAGTGATGGGGAAGTGAGAGGAAAGTGATGGGGAAGTGAGGAGGAAGTGAGAGGGAAGTAAAGGTAAAGTGAGGGGGAAGTGAGAGGGGAGTGAGAGGATAGTGAAGGGGAAGTGAGAGGGTAGTGAGGGGGAAGTGAGAGGGAGTGAGGGGAGAGCGAGGGGGGAGTGAGGGGGGAGTAAGGGGGAGTGAGGGGGATGTGAGGGGGATGAGGAGGGTGAGGGGGAAGTGAGGTGGGATTGAGGAGAGATTGAGGGCGGAGTGAGGGGTGAATGAGGGGAAAGAGAGAGAGGAAAGTGAAGGGGAAAGTGAGGGGGAGTGAGGGGAGAGTGAGGAGGGTGTGAGGGTAGAGCGAGCGGGGAGTGAGGGGGTGAAGGGGGTTAGGGGGGAGTGAGGGGGAGGTGAGGGGGGAGTGTGGGAGAAGTGAGGGGTGAATGGGGGGAAAGAGAAAGGAAAGTGAAGGGGAAGTGAGGGAGACGGGAGAGGAAGGGACGAGGAAAAAAGGAGTTCTCGAATAGTGGAAAAAGGGGTAGGAGGGATAGGAAGCGATAAGAAGGGAGAGAAAAGAAGGAAAAGGAAGGAGAGGAAAGGGAGAGGGAGGGAAAAGCCCTCGCTTTTCCCTCTCTTCGCCCTTCCTTGGTAGAGGGAAGTGGAGGAAAGGCAAGAGATGCTGGAGGAGGGGCAAGGGATGCTGAAGGAGGTGAAGAGGAGAAGGGGGAGGGGAGGAGAGGAAGGAGAAAACTGTGGAGAGTGGAGAAAAAAGGCGATAGGGAAGAAGGGGAAAGGGAAAGTTATTGTGGTGAAAATTTGCCTTTGTGTATTGTATATTGTTTTTACGAGGGATATCTTTAGGTAAGTGAAAGAGGATTTGTATGAACGGGAGATTAAAAATATTATTTAAACAATATAAAAATGTATATTTAAAAAAACGATATTCACGCGAGCGAAGCCGCGGGCAAAAGCTATCTATATACATAAAGCAAAAGGTCACTCACTCACTCATCACGAAATCTCAGAAACAACAAGTGCTAGGAATCTCAAACTTTGCATGGTCGTTCCTGTTAGGATAAAGGTGCTCACTTAGACGGAATTTCGCGAAATCCATCCCCTAAGGGGGTATAAAGGGATGGCAAACTTTGTATGAAACTTCTATAGTTTTTATAGTAGGATTACCAAATTACTAGAAAATACTCTTTTTTATATTTAGAAACCACCCTTATTAATTGGGCAAATAAGAGTCGCAAGTTTGTGTAAAAGTGGTTTGTCAGTTTTAGCGGTAGCGGGTTTAAACTGGATTCGCCATAGAGACGGATAATACTGATATTTATTACTGATACAATGTACGATTGCCATAAAATCAGGGCACGCAATATTCTCATAGAGGCACCCATCTGAATTTTCACGCGAACGAAGTCGCGGGCAACAGCTAGTACATATAATAAAAATGTAACCGATCGCTGTCTGTACATGGAAGATATATGAGAAAAAATACTATTGGGACCTATATCAACGCAAATAGAACCCAAAACAATGATTTTTAAAATTTTTGTCTGTTTGTCTGTTTGTCTGTGCGTTTGTGCACGCTAATCTCAGAAACGGCTAATCCGATTTAAATATGGTTTTCACTAATATATTGTGGTAAGCTTCACTTAACATTTAGTGTTTGTTTCATGTCAATCGGTTCATAAATAAAAAAGTTATGCCAATTTAAATAATCACATCGAACATTCGTTAATTTACTACTACGAAATCTTATAGAAGCAGATATTTTAACAGGTTGCGGAATAGCTGATAGTGTTTTTATTCCTCGGATTCCTGTCATTCTAAACAGTCTTTCATTTAGTTTTAAACGAGTCCAGTTTCCAGTGAGCCTATGTTTTGCGATGACTAATTAAAGTAATTAATTAATTAAGTAATTAAAGTAAAGGTAAGACACTAAAAGTTGTGGGTGTGGATCTAAGTATTAGCTGTTTTTCGGTCAGCTTTATGTGGCTCTATCACGTGTTAGCATTACTAGCAGCCTGTATGCTTTGATCCCTGATGGCTATACGTCTAATCCATACATCCATACATATTTTATACACACTTTTTTGACCGAACACTGCCACTTAAGATACAGGTGTTACCTAGTTTAAGTGACAGGGCTCATCAAGTTATTGTAACATAGTTGCTTTAAAATCAAAAATGTACCTACCTAATTTTTATATCATTGTTAACTTCAACTGTAACTGTGTACTATTGCTCAATAAACATTATTATTATTATTATTATTATTATTATAAAAGGCTTTGTCCTGACTGACTGACTGACTGACAGACAACGTAAAGCCTAAACCGCTGGTCGTAGCGACTTGAAATTTGGAGGGTGTGTTTGTCTTAATGTCTAGAAGTGTACAAAGAAAGGGTTATTAAAAATTCCACCCTTAAGTGCATGAAAAGGGATGAAATCGATTGTATGAAACGTCTTCATTTTTTAAGTTACAGCTTTGAAATTTTGTTTTGGAATACTTTTATTTAAATAAAAAATACGCTCATAACTTTTTTTTTACTGGGGTGGATTTATAGGAGTGAAATAAGAGATGAAATATTGTATGGAAAAATCTTTGCTTTTGAAGTTGGCGACTTGAAATTTGGAGGGAGGGGGAAGGGAGGGGGAGGAAGAGAAAAGGAAGGGAGAAGTGAGGGGAAAGTGCGGGGGTAGTGAGGGAGAAGTCAGGGGAAAGGGAGGGGAAAGTCAGGGGGAAATCGACTGCCTCTGTATTTCGGTGGTACTGTGTATGGACTGTGAGGTCGCGGGTTCGATTCCCGCTCAGTGCAAATATTTGTAGCATGAACATGTCTATTTGCATTGGTCTGGGAGTTTATATGTATAATCTATCTATACATATAATAAAAAATATAATAAAAATGTAACCGGTCGCTGTCTGTACATTGAAGATATTTTAGAAAAAATGTTATTGGGATCTTTATCAACGCAAATAGAACCCAAAACAATGATTGTTACAATTTTTGTCTGTTTGTCTGTTTGTCTGTGCGTTTGTTTACGCTAATCTCAAAAACGGCTTATCCGATTTAAATATGGTTTTCACTGATACATTGTGATAAGCTTCACTTAACATTTAGTCTTTGTTTCATGTCAATCGGTTCATAAAATAAATAATAAAATTATGCCAATTTAAATAATCACGTCATACATGTGGTATGTATTTAGCTTAGGTTAGTGTTTTTAAGTTAGGTTAACACCTCTTATTTCTTTATTAAAATGTAAATAAAAGTTAGATTTATATTTTTCTGGACTTATTTTATTTTTATTTTTTGTGACAAAACATATTTGTTAACACGTCTTATTACGAAATAGGTGGAATTAAAGTGAATTACGAAATAGTAGTAGTCGATTTCAGCATGAATGGGTCGGATCGACCAGAGAAGTACTACCCTCTCATAGAAGATCGTTGTAAGAGTAATAGTATCCATATTATTGCGTTTCGTTCGGTAAGTGCGAGAGCCAGAGGCCCAACTGATGCAGAGATGACAATCCTCGCAGTACGTGTGGGACCAGCTGAGTATCCGTGGAGTCATTGTGTGGTTGGTGTGGGTCAACCCGCCGGCCAGAGAGACCTGTATAAGCGGTGTTGCCGCTGGCTACCCGCGGCATTGTACAGGGGCCCAATTAGACCTAACCGTAGTATTACGGTAGTAGATCCAAGCTGGTTTCAGCATGAATGGGTCGACGTAAGAGTAGTAGTATTCGTACTACTGCGTATCGTTCGGTGAGTGAGAGTGCCGGGGGCCCAATTTCCCCCTTTCCTCTTTCCTCACTTCCCTCACTCCCCTAACCCCATTCCCAGCAGCTATAGTGGAGTCCACCATACCAGTAGTTTGGCTTTTGGAATGGTGTCCACCACTTCTGGATTCCACTGACTGCTTACCATCAGGCAGAGTAGAGTCACTTTGGCAAGCTAACATATTAAAAAAACATTATAGCGTTTTTATTCCTCGGATTCCTCTCATTCCAAACAATTTCCCGTTTAGTTTTAAACGAGTTCAGTTTCCAGTGAGTCTATGTTTCGCGATGACAATTAATAAAGCCTAGACACTAAATGTGTGTACAGTTTGGATCTAAATATTGGCTGTTTTTGGTCAGCTTTATGTGGATTTGTCACGTGTAAGTAATCCTAGCAGCCTGTATGGCTTTGATCCCCGATGGCTATACGTCTAATATCGTATATAGAGAAGCTTTTACTGTAAAGATTTTTCTTATTCACCTAAACGAAGATGTTTATAATTCAAAACAAACCAAAAGATATATCCAAAAAATGCTGCCCAAAATCACTATTCCACGCGGACGAAGTCGCGGGCACAGCTAGTTGTCTAATATGGGGTTCAAAAACATAACGCCGCATCATTTAACTATATTTTATTTCGCTGCTTAAAGTTGCATGTATTTGCACTTCTACGTTTGTTATAGGTAAAAAAAATCATATAAAAAGAAAAACATATATAATAATATGAATAAATTTTTATTTCTATCTGCTATCTATCTGTGTGCATGTCAGTGGGCTAGAAACTATACTTTTAGTGTTTTCATGCCGACAATGTTCATAATTTGCCTCGAAACAGTTTTGACTAAGTCTCAAAGTCGAACAGCAAATTATCAGGAGTTACACAGAAGGCAGTAATCCGATTCAAGTAAGTAAGAAACGAGGAAATCAGGCAAACCAAAGACATAAATCTAAGAATTACCTTAATGAAGAGGTAATGAGCTTCGGTCCAATTAAATAATCATTAGTGAAACAAGCTTAATTAGCAAATAAACATAGTACCATCTTTAAAAGAGTTGAGTGGTACTTCATGACAAATTTACCATCTTTGACGGCCATACATTAAGTGTTCTAATCAGTTTTCAAGACAGCAGTGGTTACCATTCACCATCTGCTGGGTTTGTAGTGTATTTACCGAGTTCTTATTAACCTACTTTAAAAAAAGGAGGAGGTTTCTCAATTCGACTGTACATTTTTTTTTCGTGCCGCACTTGTCTAAAATTTTAGTATTACTTAATTGTTTATACTTTTCTTTACTGTAATATATGGAATGGCTGACAGATTCTTTGATTCGAATCTGTCAAAAAAGACATAACTTACACTAAATCGTAACTTAAATGACTTTAGGTCAAAGAAACGACTTACTACCTGTCACCTAATACACAAAAGTTAATTTACTAACTAAAGTTTAGACGAGCTCAATATTACACGAACAATAAACCTGTAAAACTATTAACGTCTTGATTATAGTTGATTGTGACATAAACAACACAGAAAAGCGCACGGCCTGTCAACCCCTCGTTAACGACCGATTAAATGTAATATCCAGTTTCAGGTAACGTAAAGTCCAACAATGCAATAGAAAATGTCTTTTGTCTCTAAATTGTTGTTGTCGTTTTAGATTTGTAACATAATAAGAGAAGTTTATATGTAGCTATCTACAAATATTTACTGCATTGTACAGTTTTTTGATTATTTCTTATTTTTTGGCATAGTTTTCGAGTACTGAAGTCTTGACAGATATTGGTAGTAGAAAACACACTTAAAAAAAACTAAACCAATTGATCGATAGGTATATGTAATACGTAGCTTGTAGCTTTGTTTATTTGTTTAGTACGAACGAAGGAGGTGCTTTCAAGCGACGGAGCCGTGTCATAGCTCTCCTTTAAAAGCGTCGGCAAACACTCCCAAGGACGTACTTCAGCCCGAACTGTTCTTCAAGATATTGATGTTAAATTTATTCATGGATAACTAAACGTCCTGAGGAAAAGAGTTATAGGTTAAATATATATATGTCAACCAGTTTGAAAACTGTGCCACGAATAAAATTTCATAAACACTCTGAATTTCTCTAAAAGTTTTAATGGGAAAAGAACTTTTTTACAATTGTCACAAATTTTAATGACTGCCGCGTGCTAGGTGTGACCTTTAATTAATTAAGAGACAAATTTTTCTTCCTTTCTAATTATGGTAATTGGCAAGCTATTTTTCTCAGCGCGCAGCGCTAAGTGTAAATTAATGTTACTTTAAAACGAAAAGATTGGTACGATATTATATTTTTTTTAAGTACGTACTTATCAAAAAAGATCGAATTAAACATATTTTCCAACATTTTCAGTAAGTACACAAATTTGACACAAAATAAATATGAACTTCTAATGGCTTAGTGACAAAAATAACTTCACAAAATTTGTGCTCGAGTATACACTCTCATATACCTGAGGTATTCATACGTTATGTGACAATATGATCTTAGCAAGTTGAATAGAACGTAGAAACATTGTTACCCCATATAGCTTTGAATGACACCCACGGACCGGTCTCAGTTGGGGTCGTTCTATTTTTGATAAATAGAACAATGAAATTGTGGGTTGTATACCTAAAAGCTTGATAGTTAGTGTAGTAGCCTCTGAAAAAAACAGATTTAATGATAAAAATTTGAATTCATGTATACCTACTTTGGGTGCATTTGAAAAGTGTAATACCGTATGTTTTGTACGATAGTTACAATCCTATAAAATTATGGGTTTATATTTGCTATACTATGCATGTAATACCTATTCTGTGTACGAATGTAGTGTAAACCGTATTAAAATTCTCTGCGCATTTTAGAAGTGTAGAAACAGACAGAAAAAAACAGCGATTTTGCTTTATTAATTCCAGATTATTCTAGAAACAGCTATGCGATGTGCGTGAAGCTAAACGTTTTGACCGTCCTTATAATTATGCGTCCAAGACATGTGATTAATTTTCTATTATGTTTAACTTGTGCGTGAAATGTTAACCCTCCATCAAGCATACAAATTGAGAACTGTCATTGGTAATAAAGAATTCAGTATTCAAGTAGATATCTTCAATTTTCAAATAGCCTTTTGCTTCTCAAGTCGCGTAGCCACTACGTAGTTAGAATATTCTTGAAACGCTCGAAACGTGGCATCCTAGAGTTTTTATTTCGATAGTCCCTTTAAATTATTTTCTAAATTATCTTTCTTTAACACTAATTGACATAATTCATAGTATTTTTCAGTTGTGAGGTTACGGCAGACCGAGAATGAGGCGGTGGGATGATCTGAACAGCTTTTAGGAATACAAGAGAGAGAAGGCAAGATACTGCATAAAGCAGAAAGGATGAAATGAAGGAGCCTTTGTTAAGGAGAGCGACATAAAAATAAATATTAAATACTACATTTTTGTTGTACTTAGTGTGTACAAATTTCTCTGAGCTCTGTACTAAACGTGCAATAAAGAATATTCCATTTACCTTTTGGCGACAAAGCTTTAGGAATATTGCATATTCCTAAAGCTTTGTACGAATACGTGGTTGTATGATGTTTGACATAAACGTGATCATACATATAAAGTGTCCTAACAACGATCAAACGTAACGCAGGCGTTTGCTGGCTATTCCCTTATATAGTAATATTTGACTATATTTATATTAAAAGGTTGTCAATGACAGTTACCTCGTTAGTACTAAGAATGAGTGTTGTTTGTTTTTGTCTTTAATTTAATTTATTGTTTTTAATGATAACAAACATTAAATAAATATGACTGCCTCTGTGGTTCGGTGGTACTGTGTATGGGCTGCCACGCAGAGGTCGCGGGTTCGATTCCCGCTCAGTGCAAATATTTGTGTGCATGAACATGTTTATTTGCAGTGGTCTGGGTGTTTCTATTTTTAATATGTATGTACTTACAAAAAAAAAGTATTTAAGTATGTATATCGGCATTCTAGAACCCATAACACAAGCATATAATATCCTTACTTTGGGTCTAGATGGCGTTGTGTGTAGTTGTTAAAATATTATATTATAAATATAGCATGCACAAGAGTGAGCTTCTAATTTAATTATTAAAATTAAATTATTTTTCCTACAGCAAACTATTTTTGGTAGTAAGTAATCTAAGATAAAATTAAGTATATTAGTATAAGGTATCAGAAGCATATAGGACAGTGTAAGTATTTTTCTACAAGCGAATTCAAGTGATTCTGGCAAAAATAAATACCTACTAAAATCACATTCTTGATGAAGAAAGTGGTAGGATGTTGGATATGATTTACACTAATTGGAAATTTTCGTTTTATTCTAATAGGTATAGCTATCAAGAAGTTCTTAGTCTTATGCCTTTGTTTACTAAAGGCTTGACTTAGTCTAGATGTACGTATGTAATGAAAATGTTTGAACCGACAACCTGATAAGGGTAGCTGACAACAGATGAACGAGGACAGCGGTGGTAAAACTTAGCGGAGGTTTCTGTCCTGCAGTGGACTTCTTACGGCTGACATGATGAACAAAATATTTTAGCGAGTGATCTAATAATTGTCAGTAAGTAACCTGAGTAAGCAAGTAAAAGATATATACATATCAAATTACAATAAAACATGTAAAATATTTTCTTAAAATATCTATAAGTACAGAATTCGTGTCCGAACTTTTCTCAAGAGTTGTCATAATCGTTAGAAAGGAATATTTAATGAATAAACTTGGGGTAAAAAAATAACTTTCTAAATTTTAATATTACAATTAAAAATACTTTATTCGGCATCCGTCTGTAATTACGACTTCGTAAAGAATAATATCCAAGTGTATACTCACGAGAACTCAACTGGAAAGACGTTACCACTCAGTAACATTTTATGAGCATTCCAAGAATTTTACGCATTTTCACCGTACAAATTTTAGGGGAAATTGCCAAGTTTTTATGGTTTAATTTGTTGAATTGATACATACTCGTATTATGGTATAATAATTAGTTATAAAAATGTCTGTTGCGCTTTCAGCCTTTTTTATATATTTGCTCGACTTTGCTTGATTGCTCACAGTCAAGGAGGGCAATTGTTTTCTAGCGTATTTATGTATGTATGTATGTCTATTTCTTTGGCATGCTCTACAGCATAAATGTCTTAATGGATTTTAACATATGAGGTGTCATTAGATACGAATCTAATGACACCTCATATGTTAAAATCCATTAATTGTGGGAGTGACATAGGATAAGTAAGTACATAATGTTTCAAAACAAAGAAACCCATTTTCTTTGTTTTAGGCAGGTTGTTGTTTTTTAATAATATTTATATTGCTTGTATCTTTTTTTATTGTTGCTAAGATACTAGCAGCAGGAAATAATCTATAATATAAAAATGAATCGCTGAATGTGTTTCTAAGCGCAAATCTCGAGAGTAGCTGAACCGATTTCGCTAATTATTTTTTCATAATATTCCTTAAAGTTCGAGGATGGTATTTACGGCGAGAAAAATTAAAAAAATTTGCCTGATATAAAAATACACTTTTCTATATTCCCATACAAAGTATCTTTATTTATCCCAAAATGTTTAAAATATGTCCACCCGTGCGAAACCGGGACGGGCCGCTAGTAATAAGATAAAGTAAAAGAATTTTTCAGACTTCAGCTTAACTCACTTAGCTATGGCAATATAACAAACCGTCGCGTGTTTAGTAAACTTGCGAACCCAAAACTTGACTTCTTAAATTCTTTTGAATTTATTTGCAGCTTTTATTTAACCCTAAACTTTAAACGTAATGTTGTTTTTTTCAGTATTCGTCATGCATCATGCTAAACTTAATGGAATCTACGAGATGTAATTTATACATATTCTCAATGTTATCATATTGCAGGAATCTACAATTATGACAACCTTAGCCTTCAAACACAAGGACAGATGCAGGCTGTTGTGTGAAAATATCTAAGTCATTACCATGCATCGCACAATGCAAACATCAGAAATAATAATGTTGATTTATATCGTCGTTTGAAGGCCTCGACATGTTTGTACCTAAGTGCAAACATCGATCTCAAGAATGTTTTCTATAATGATTTTGCCTCGTGGTCGTCTGGATTAATAAAAAGGATGGTTTTAATGTATGTCACTCTACCACGTGTGTTTGTCTTACTGGTGAGTTGAAAAATGAGAAACAGAAGCGCCCTTAGTGTTCAATTTGAAAACTGAATTGTCTCACAAAATTTTAATCGCTGTTATCAGTGTGACAAACCAAGGTAGGGACCACAAAGTAGGTAAACCACAAGTAGGTAAAGACAAAGCTTCATACAACCGCACAAATCGGTGGCACTACTACAAGCACGCGGGGCATGTGTGCGTGACCACTGGCCGCTTGTCGCGTACACGGCGAGATTGGAAAAACTAGTTGACGCTGGCACAACCAGGTGACAATCTCAGGGTCAGTGCGACGCACGTTAAAGCTAATTGTAAATTTTTATATCGATTAATTTTATTGGTTGAAAATATCAGTTATTATTTAAAAATTTAAAATTAAATTAAAAAAAAAAAAAAAAAAAAAAAAAAAAAAAAAAAAAAACTAAAGGTATAATTCTTCTGCTCCGTTTAAAATTCTTATAATAAAGACAATATAGTGATTTTAGTTATTACATATGAATAGAACAAGTGTAAAAACTGTGAAATTGATGTGATATCGTTGGTAACTCTCTATAACAAGTGTAAACAAAGTTATGACACTTTAGTACGGAATGTGTAACAGTGCATAAACTCCATAAAACCATATTTACAATTACAGAATATTAACAAGTAAAGTGTGCGGCAGTGCAGTGCAGTTGATTAAAAACAATAGCCATGCGAAAGACTTATTTCTATTTTAATTTATAAAAAATTGCCAAAACAATAAACGTTACGAAAAAAATTAAATACAAAATCATACAACTAGCGCTGCGATTACGACTAGTGGTCAATAGCCATATTACGATAAATGTCAATTTAAGCTACAACTCCACAGAACAAGTACTAAAGCATAGAAGGACTATTAGGAGAATAAAGCGTACACACTCAGAGACAAATAGAAGTTTAATAGTGCTACGATACCTTCTGACAGTTTATCGATATCGATAGATGAAATTTGTCTATGGGCTATGGTAAATTAACAGACATGCTAATAAAATGAGGTCTGGTTCCAAAAAAGCTCTCGTAAACGAACTACAAGAAACAAAACGGCCGTTTTACACCTCACCGGAGTGGCATAGGCCGGCAGCGGCGCCAGGAGCATTTTCAATGTGAAATAATTTGAAGTTTATATTCATGTTTCATGCTGTAAGTTCAAACACAATGTAAATTGTATATGAATAAATTAAATAAATTGAAAATTGAAATATACATGATCGATCCACACACTACCTCGCATCACGGAGCGTAGTGCGAGCGTGCGTGTTCTTGTATTGTTTGTAAGTACCTCTCTTTGTGTAGAAATCACGCGTGGTGCAACACACTGAAAACGCATTTAAGCGCTGTGTTACTGATCACACGCTTACATGCAGAGAAACACGTACTCACGCGCGTGGGTTCGGGGCCAGACGGTATGGACACCGTGTTCTGCAGTAATGTGCGTGATTGATGATGCAGACCAGCACTGTCGCATCTGCACGCGTGGCACCGTCACCGCGTCGCCACGCTCCCGCAGCGTAGTGCGGGGCAGTGTGTGGATCGCCAAAATACCGGTATCGGCCCTCTGTTCTTTTCTGACTTTCTTAGTATAGCAGATACCCCAAGGTAAAAATAAAACACAGCTGTAAGATTCATGTCACAAATGTATGATTATATTTCCAATAATATTGAAACACATTATTACTGCCCCTTAAAATTACAGTTTTGTTTAGGAATGTCCTGATTATTTGTGCATAAGCTAAAATATTTTTTGTTATGTTATGAATTGGTACTATTAGAAATTTTTCCCGATCAATTTTATCAATAAATTTCTGTAGTCATCTAGAACATTTATTTATTTATTTATTGAAAAAGTATTTACAATATCATTACAGATAAAAAATCCAATACGATATCATAAAAAAACCTAAAAAAATTACTAAATAAATATACCTATTTATCCAATACTATACATTTTTGTGCAACATCTTTGAATTTTGACAGGGTACATTGAAAATATTAATTTCTATAGAAATAATATTAATAAGTCGTATGGCGCGTGACAATGGAGCAAATTTGAGTAGATTCGTCCTCACCGCTGGAACGTTAAACGTGTAACAATATAATATATAACATAATTCTCTCTTAATTTGCTTCATGGATCTTCCGGTCTGATCTTTCGGAAACCTGCAAAAGAACACAATGTATGAAACACTATGAAAGGTACAAAGATAGTTACCACAAAATCGTTAACACAAACTATAGTAATATTTTTGTCATCGATAAAATATGCAGCACAAGTCACAACACTATTGAACATGACTACACAAATTGGTAAAAATGTAAAATATTTAATAATTACTGAATCGAATGGCAAACAGACGATTATAATATGATTGCAGTATAGTAAAGTATAAATCACTTAGGTATTTTGCACGTATATATAGGTTTTTAGTATATATTATTGGTTTGTTATCTACTCACCGATGGAAGTTGACGATTTAAACTTGATTTTCTTTGCGAAAAGAATGTAATTTACAACCTACAATAACGCAGGACTTTGCTTATCCAATGGGCTGAATTTTACTTCACAATAGCACTATGTAATTATTAAATAACTTAGATTATTTCACAAAACAGATAAACAACAATGAAAATTACGAGCGGCGGTTTAATCCGACTAAATTGTCTAGAGGCCTTGACAAGTTGGAACATTTGACATTAGTTCACTTTTTAATTCGGCATCCAAAGGTAACCAAAGGTAACCAAATTGACGTTTCTACAGTGTACACCGGGCGTCCTTAGCAAAATTATTTGTCTCTTTCTTTTCAATGTATCCGGCTTATTTGGAAAAATAGGACAAGTATATGAGGGCGATTAACACTCCTTCTATGTATGTACTTGTTCTGTGTACAACTCCGCCGTTTCACATCAAGCGGATTATAGCGGAACTAAATATACGTCAACTAAAATGTCATTTACGTCATTTAACTGTCATATATACGGCCACTAGCGCTAATACTGGCCCAAGCGGTGAGTAGCTGAACAAAAAGGGATACCAGACCAATAAAAATATTTTGGTAGAATTAGAAATATAAGATCAGGGATACCATATTAATAAAATAATTTAATTTGAGGAAATAGGTACCATTACAAGAAATAAATGATAAAAAATTTGCTGCATATATCATTTAACTTTTTAAGGCGTTAAGATGGAGAATAATAGCAACATAACCCTGAGAAAACCTTTATTAAAATCAGTTTCTATTGAACAAATAAACATGAGCAATTCCTTGAATTCTTCCGCCTCCTCTGACGAATTACTGGGTAAAAGTTTAGATTTATCTACTGGAATTACGTTCTTACGCGAGCAGGAAATGAAGGAAGAAATAATCAATATTAAGGCAAACTTACTGAGTACACAAAATGAACTAGAAAACATTATATTAGAAAACACAGACTTAAGAAAACAAGTTGCACAATTAACGAAAGAAATAACAGTATTAAAAAAAATCTGCAAGAGCCCTTTATCGTCTCTTCGTAAAGTACCATCATCATCAGCGAGAAAATCTTTTGCTAAACGTAGATTGACAGACACCTTTAAAAATACGCCCTCTGAAAATCAAAATATTACATGTGCCACCGAAACTGTGCCTGACCCAATAATAAACCAACCAAATAATAAAGAGAAGACTTACTCCAATAGCGTGACGCCACCTGACTGCACCTCCAATTTTCCTGATCACACGAAGCAAAATAAGAAGACTATTGACATCACTGAAGTGGGAAAACCTTGCCTAAAAAATGCTTTTATTTTTGCTGGACAGCAGGGCGTGGGCATCAATAAACGTCTAACAAAGTTAAGAACGCGTACGACATACCATGAATATAAATTTACGTCCTTCATAAAACCCTACGCGAATACTGAAGACATAATAAAAACTACAAAGCTCTACGACATTTCGCAACACGACAGAGTAATATTAATCGTTGGTGAACATGATAAAAATCCTTTCCAAGTTGAATCTGAACTATGTGCATTCTTGAAAGTCATCAAATGTCATGTTTTCATTGTAAAAGTGTTTCACAATCGATACCTGAACGAGTGTAAACTGAACTCTATGTTAAGTTTTATTTCCAAACAATATAATAATTGTACTTTTATTGACTGTAAAAACTTGTATACAGTATGTAATAGCATTAATTCTGCACTGGACCAACTGGATTATGATCAGCAATATCTTGTACAGACAAATAGCGCTGGGATAGGTACTTATCATCAATACCACCGACTTAAAAGTGCGATAAACAAAAAAAGCACAAAAGGTGGCAGAAAAATAGACTATTGTGACCAATGCACTCAAACTGACTCTGATTCGTTAGCAATACAGGCATCACCCTCACTAGATCAATCGTTTTTTCGTACTTAAAGTTTTTCACCAGAATATTGCAGGTCTGTTCAGTAAACGCCGACTATTGGAATTATATTTAAATGAATATACGGAAAATTTTAATGATATAGATATAGTGTGCCTGACAGAGACTTTTATTCAAAAAGGACACGAACAAATGGCGAATGTGTCTGGTTACTACTTAGTTGCATCATACTCCAGAAATAATAAAAAAAAACGAGGTGGAGTATGTATCTTTATTAAACATGGTCTACGTTTTAATTTGGTTACCTTTTGTGCAGATCTATCGGTTGACAAGCATTTTGAGTGTTGTGCAATAGAATTATTACCGCAAAATATATTTATTATCTGTTTATATAGAACACCTGACTCTGATTGCAATCTGTTTTTTAGTAAATTAGAAACTTTTTTGCATAGAATCACTTACAGGTACAATAAAAAAGTTGTTCTGGTTGGTGATCTTAATATTGACACAACAAAACTAAAGAATAAGGAAACTAGACATTTATTAGATATTGCAAAGAATTATAATTTACAATTACATATAACAGAGCCAACACGTAAAAAATCATGCATTGATCATATAATAAGTAATATACCTGACGCTACAGGCGAATTATTACATTTAGACTTATCTGACCATAACACAGCGCAATTGCTTAATATTCCGGCACCGAATAAAGAGAAGCCTCTTGCGGAGCATTTTATTTATAAAAGGGACTATAATACAGAATACATAAAAAAATTTAAAGAATATTTATCTTCTTTGTCCTTTAAAGAAATTTATGAAGAAAACAGTTTTGAAACCGCATTCCAGTCGTTTCACAATACTTTTTGCCTGCTATATAAACTTTGTTTTCCAATAATTAGAGTGAAAATATCAAACAAAAATAAAAAACCGGAATGGATAACGAAAGGACTAAAAGTTAGTTGTAAAGCGAAACGCGCATTACGATATAAATATTACAGTGAGAAGAGTACGACAGTTATTACTAAATATAAAAAATATTCGAAAATTTTACGAAATTGTATCGATCAATCAATAAAAAATCGTAATCGTGATATGATCTTTAAATCGAGAAATGTGTGTAAAACCTCGTGGCGTTTAATAAAACAGGTATCTATGTCTCAAACACCAATGGATACTATTACTGGTATTAAAAACGGAAACGTTTTATTGACTGATCCACACAAAATAGCTGAGGCGTTTAATATGCATTTTATAAATTTATCACATGTAAATACTAGTAGTATACAAACCACGAGTAAGGCTAACCTATGCAATAGTATCTTCTTACGACCATTTACGTGTTCTGAAGTCTACTCGATAATAATGACATTAAAAAATACTAATGCAGTAGGATATGATGAAATAGCGACAAAAATACTTAAAGCCTGTGCCATAGAAATTACTCCGATAATAACATATTTAATCAATTATTCTTTTGAAGATGGATGCTTTCCTAGCGTGCTCAAATTCTCCGTTGTTAAACCTCTGTTTAAAAAAGGTATTAAGACATGTATGGGTAATTACAGGCCGATATCTCTTATACCCGTCTTATCTAAACTTTTTGAAAGCGCTATGCATAAGCGCCTTACACGTTTTATCGAGGAACATAATATCTTAAGACGAGAACAATATGGTTTTCAAAAAGGTAAATCAACAACATCAGCATGTTTTGACCTAGTTAACAAGATATTGGAGAACATAGATAACAACAGGATAGTAGTAGTAGTCTTTTTTGATATGTCAAGCGCTTTTGACCTTGTATGTCATGAAACGTTACTGGAAAAACTAGATAGGTATGGCATTAGAGGACAAGCACTAAATTGGCTTTGTTCCTACCTAAAAGATAGAAAACAAACTGTACAAATAGAAAACATAAATAAACACAAAGAGCTTGAGCAGTACAGATCAAACTTTCTTACAAATAAGTTTGGGGTCCCGCAAGGTAGCGTCCTTGGACCATTATTATTTTTATTATATATTAACGATCTCCCTGACATTACTACTAATTCTTGTATTCTTTTTGCTGACGATGTTTCTCTGATAATGACATGTGACAAAAAGACTGACATTCATAAATTTTCTATAGACATAAATAATACTATAAATTCTATTTTAAAATGGCTGACCGATAATAATCTGAAATGTAATCTCAACAAAACAAATTTGATTCAATTTAGTACTTATGGTAACCCACACAGAGACATAAAAGTTAATTATGAAGGTAAAATGTTATGCCAAGTAAAAGAAACAAAGTTCTTAGGTATCATTCTAGATCAGCACCTGAACTGGGAATCCCATATTAATGAAGTGTGTAGTAAACTTAATAGGTATGTCTTTGTTTTATATAAATTACGGAAAACTTCCACTGAAAAAACAATTCTAGCAGCGTATCACGGTTACGTCTCATCCGTGTTAAATTATGGTTTAGTTTTATGGGGAAATGCCACTGGCGTACAAAAAGCATTTTTGGCTCAAAAAAAGTGTGTTAGGGCTATTGCTGGTATACCACCGTGGGAATCGTGTAGGCCTTTATTCAAAAACTTACAGATACTTACCCTACCCTGCATGTATATCCTGGAAGCTGCAAAGTTTGTAAAACTGCATCCTAACATATTCGAAACCGCGAAAGATACATATCCCCGAAATACCAGAAATCCAGACAGAATTGTTTTAAAAAAGGTACCAAGAACCACATTATATTTAAAAAGCTGTATAACCATGTGTGGGCGTATATTTAACATTATACCTAAAGATATAAGACAACTGCCATATATACAATTTTGTAAACAGCTTAAATTATGGCTAATAAAAATGACATTTTATTCAATAAAAGAGTTATTTGATAAAAAAGAAAATTTAAAAAATTGACATAATTATTAAGAATCTATTATTGTTATTTCATTTACAGCTAATTGATATAAATATTATTGTTAAATTTGCATGTTGCCTAGCGACAAAATATATTGGCTCTTTATTATTTTCTATGTTCCACCTGCTTTGTACATATATTTTATGCAAATAAAGAAATATTCTATTCTATTCTATTCTATTCTACATTCAATAACAAAGTGATTAAAGTTTAATAATGTTACTGATATACTGATAACTCAGTAAACTTCTCCTCATACTTTAACAGGTTTATCAAATTCTCTCAAAGTTTGTATATACATATTTGAAAATACAAGAGTAAAAAAGTTTATACAGTGCAGCCTCGAAAATATTCGTTATATGAAGTAATTTGTTAAATGTAAGGTTAAGGTTAATTATATTGAGGTTAGGCTGGTCTAAAATGTGTTCTTCCCCAACCGGGATTCTCACCTTGTCGTGGCGGGGAGACTTAGTAACCGTGGTTACCCAGAACCACTGTGAATCAAGAGGAACCCCAAGGAGGCGCCGCTCCTCTGGGCTTTGGTGGTAAGCCCACGATGGAGCGGCTCAGGTGGGTTGCGGTGCTGTATGGGCGGCACCGCAACTGGGCCGGGCTGCGGTGTTGCTTCAGCGACACCGCAACTAGGTCGGGCTGCGGTGTTGCTTCGGCGACACTGCAGCTGAGGCGTGGTGGGGACGCGGCGGGAGAGAAGTGCTGGTATAACGGTGCGCCGCTCTCCCTACCTTCTACGGCCTCGGCGTGGCCGCAACCGCCAGATTGCGGACGCGGTGGGACGCAGGGCAAGAGGAGTGTCGGTATTGCGACGCGCCGTTCTCCCTATCCTCTGCGGCCGAGTTAGGAGGTGGCCTGCGGGCGGCGATCGGGAAGTCGCCGCCCGAACAGCACGGGCCCGAGAAGGTAGTGCGCGTGTTCCGCACACGCCTCTCGAGGGAGGGGGGCTAGGCCCCCCAAATCCGACGGGGCTCGCTCACGTGTGGTGAGCAGGCCATGGCCCGTCAGGGTTGCGGATGAATGCGCGAGCGTCTCCCGTGACCCCGACACTCTGGCCGTCTGAAGGAACACCGTGGGTTTTAGTCGGTATGCTGGCCGAGTGCGGTCGGAGAGTCAAACATAACCCCCTTGCCTTGCCCGGGCGGATGCGTATGCGTAATGCATTTCCCACGAAAAAAAAATGGTCTAAAATTTGTTATACAGAGATGAGACATAAATCACATACCTACTATGGGATTAAGGGTCAATTGGCGGGAACTTTATATAAAGGTTTTTGGGTTGAAAAATTCGTTACTTAGAGGTATTTACACTTTTTTTTATAGTTGAAACATCGTTTTAAAGAGGTTGTTCTAAAAAATGTTCGCAATGTAAAGGTATATTTTACATTGATTCTTATGGACAATACAAGGAAATTACAAAAAAATTGTCAAATCGAGGAATTTGTTATCGAATTGAGGTGCGTTATATTAAGGTTGCACTGTAATATTATTAGCTCAAAACACTAAAATATATCGAATTTAGCTTAAAAACGGCAAAACGACAGTTTTTCTATTCACTATGTTAATCCTATTCGTTTTGAATATAATGAATATCAAAATCAGTAGGTACATAAATAAACTACCTATAGTAATGTTTTGTTTAATTTGTCTTAACCTATTGTGACAACCCTACCAAAATAGGTAACAATTTTGCACTTTCTTAAGCTGAAGCTCTGTACAGTTTATATACTCAAGTGGAAGGACTGCTAAAATAATAGAAAACAACTTATCCTTATTTAAGTTTATTCGTAACCTGGACAGTGACAAGAACACTGTCAGGCTGGTGCCATCGTAAAATGAATCACTCATAATAAAATAAAATGAAAAAAGGATACATTATGCCAGGTAGTTCATTTCAGAACCAACGCGTAATTACGTTTGAAGTGAGCGCTCAAAGCGAACCAGATTTATTTTCCTCCAAAAAGCCATAAATAAAAAATCACAGTTGCTTAATAAAAAATTATAAAGCAAATTATAAACGCTGTTTTTTGCGCTCAGCAATATGGTACGTGGGATACTTGATAAGATTGTACGGTACGAACAAAATTGTAATATCAATACGAGTAGAATAGCTATATAATTTTGACAAATGAAAGAATTTTCATTGTTCATTAGTATTGAACAATGGTAAATTTGTAATGAATAATTACAGACATGATAAGAAGCACATGGCGTAAGTAAATCTGATAAGGTTCCGGTTGGTGAGATTTTGCATACGAACATCTATGAAAATTGTTGAGGGATCATCCATAAGTATACACAGACACCAAGTCAACAAATGACAATCGAATTGCCTTTGATATATTAGGTTACCCACTAGAATAGTTAAAGCCAGGTAGACTGAAGATCTCATAATGGTGGCGGATACCAGATGAAGACTTAAGCCTACACAGATGTTTTCCAAAACGTGAAATATTATATGCTATTCACTTTAGAGACCTGTAACTATTTTGACTTAGAAATGAAAAAGTTCGTTGAAAACATTTATTAACTCATTTACGTGATCATAGCGATTAAATATCGCAGATAATAATACTAACAACACTTTGAACACGAGGATAATATTATGCTTTAACCATTATTGTAGAATTTATCATCAAAGGCATTGAAAAGACACTTAAAAAATTAATATGTATGGAAGACTCAGAAACATTTTGAACTGTTTTCTTCTTACTTATCTAAGTTAGGAACGGAAGCAATTTCATTCGGCCCCGCTTTAATTAACTTTGGGAAGTAAAACAATCGTAATTTTCTTTTTTTTACGATTTTTTGCACTTTGTAATAATTATAATGTCGGAACAATTTAAACTATTTAAGTAATATGTATTTTTAATAATAATTATTAGCATCTTCTTGCATCTGCTACTTCTTTTTCGTATCGAGTGGTTAGTGTTCAACCTAGTGTCAGGATTTGTTCAGGTCGCCCATAGAGGCATCCGACTTGACCTAACGACTGTTATCAACTTACTGTAACAACCGGGACCAACTTTTAACGTGCCCCAAAGCACGGAGACGCTCAGATCAAATACCACTATGTGGTCACCCATCCATGGGCCAGCCGCACTCTTAGTTGCTTAACCCAGAGATCGATTACTGATCAGTGAGCGCAACGAGCTATGAGCGTCTCCTTTTATATTTATCAAAACTAATATTATAAAAAGAAAAGATTTGATATTTCTTTTTCTGCTACTTATTAAGTAGCAGAAAAAGAAATATCAAATCTTTTTTTAACAGTTCTTTTATATATAACAGAACTGTTGGGACAATATGTATGTCTATTAATCTAACTCATGTGAGTTGGCTCACATGAGTTAGATTAATAGACATACATATTGTCTTAACAGATTCTTGGGACTCCTGAAAGTTGGATTCTTCACAATCTTGGGATTGTGAAGAATCCAACTTTCAGGAGTCCCAAGAATCTGTTAAGGCCTCGCACTAGTTAGATGATTGGAGATAACAAAAAAATGAATTAAAAATTCTTTTAACAAAAAAATAAAATTGTTCAAAGCATCTTCTTTAGATGAAAAGGTCACCAATTCCAACAACAGTAGTATTCATCGTCTGCGTTAACAAACTTTGAAGTTCATAAATCCGTAGAGTAAATAGACTTGTGCCCTGTCAACTGTTTTTATTTAGACTTTTCCGGGACAATAGCCCCCGAGCTTGGAGTAACCTCATTTCCTGTGACTGGGTACACGACTACTTTTGCTACATTTAGATCATAGGACAGACAACTGTAATTATCTAGTATGTACTACTATGTACTATGTATGTATAAATACGGATACCCATTTTTTCATTCTAGTATCACATTTGAATATTGTACTCTAGAATCGTTGTAGATTCATTAAAACATAATGTCGGGTGTTACAAAAGGGTATTCTTGATTAAGCCAAAATATCATGAAGTGATTTAATATTTTTTTATCCTTCTCTCCATCCTGTACAGGTTTATTGTATTTAATTATTATTTCATACCAAGATTTATTAAGTATTTCTTTTACGAAATCTGAAGTTTAATCCAAAATTAATTAATCACCGTCGCATTGTTTATTAAGATTTTCTTTTAACAAAAGATCCAGAGGACTGTTGATAGATAACTAAGTACGTACCTATTCTCGTTAATGCGAACAAGAGTAAAGGAGATTTTCGCTCAAAGGCGATGAGGACTCAAAGTAATTCTATTTACTTGGTTGTGGAGGGTCCTTCGAAGACTTATTTTATGCTAAACAAAAAAATTATAAACTTCTACTGAATAACAATGTTTTTATTTTAGACTTTATTTTATACTAATAAATTATTTAATAATGCAATAGACATGTAAGGCTTCTAAACTAAGACAATAGAGTAGTATAATATTCAAGATTGTGTAAAAAATAAAAATGAACATGAAAGCTGCCACTATTCAAAGTTTTAGAATCTGCGCCATTTGGGAATTAAAAATGAGTGATTATTTTTACTTCGGTAAAACTTTTTGACATTAAATTGTAGCAGCGTATCGTATACTCTGAAAATTAACATAAAACATCGAGTTTTCCTTTGTCGGACTTTAGGTTTGTATTGATTATTAAAATACAAGAAATTATATAAAAGCCAACTTCAGTCATTTCGTTGGTATATCGAATTATATTAAGTCGACATGTCGTTTAATGTCGTGATTAAGTAAGTGGGTACGGTTTATGCTAGTAAAATAGGCTAAGCACTAATTTGGCTGATGAGCCAAAGTTACCACATGGATGATAGTAACCGCGGCTAATGGGTTTCTGCAATGTCAGGGAATTAGAGGAGCCGTTACTTGTTGTAAGTAATTGCAATATATACCTAATTTTCTAATTCTAACGTGGCGACCACGATCCAAAAGACGCAGCGTAGGCAGACCCTTCAAAAGGTGGACCGGCTACCTTATAAGGGTGGAGGACGATGGATGAGGACGGCGAACGACCGGCCAAGGTGGCGAAAATTGGGGAAGGCCTATGTCCAGCCAGCAGTGGACGTCTTTTGGTTGATTCTAAAAAAGGAATAAATAGATATAATCATTTAAAAAACTTACCTCGATAACTTAAGTCATGCCTGAATCTGAAAAGAAAATAATAACATGTTTAATAAATTATTTTTTAAAGTTATATCATACCAAATGTTGCATTTTTCGGCGCAGAGTATTATGGAGCAATTAACTACATTGCAATTTACATAACGGTAACCATGATGTAATATTATTAGCAGGCTGTTATTAACACGGTAGTAGAACCACGCTGATTTCAGCATGAATGGGCCGGATCGTCCGGGGAAGTACTACCCTCTCATAGTTATGTGCAAAATCTTTAGGGGGAAAATTGATGCACTAGATCTACATGACGAGTTGTGTCGTTTTTATACTCCTGACAACTATCGTCGTAACCGGAGACATGTGCTGTTCGCTGTTCCATCATGTCGCACCGTAGCGCGTTCCATGTCGCCTGTACCGCGCACACTATCAGCACTCAATGCTCTCCTGTGTGCCAATCCTAACTGTGATCTGTTTGCGGATGGATGGCAGAAAATATTGTCAGAGTGCTTGCGGTTCTGCGAGCGTGATGCATGAATGTGTTTTATCATATCATTTTTTTTTGTTTCCATTTTATTCCTTTTTATCTGTGTTTATTGTTTTTAATCGTATATGATTAATAATTATTGTAATTGGTAGTAATTAACCGTTTTATTATTAAATAAATAAATAAATAAATAGAAGATCGACTTAAGAGTAGTAGTATCCGTACTACTGCGTTTCGTTCGGTGAGTGAGAGTACCGGAGGCCCAATTTCCCCCCTTTCCTCTTTCCTCACCTCCCTCATTCCCTTCCCCTAACCCCATTCCCAGCCGCCATAGTGGAGGCCACCATACCAGCAGTTTAAGAC
Organism: Parascotia fuliginaria; assembly: GCA_963082885.1. Classification (NCBI taxonomy): domain Eukaryota; kingdom Metazoa; phylum Arthropoda; class Insecta; order Lepidoptera; family Erebidae; genus Parascotia; species Parascotia fuliginaria. The sequence continues at coordinate 10,553,602 of OY720187.1, forward strand.
AATGGCTTTTGGTATAGTGGCCGCCACTTCTTGATTCAACTGACTGCTTACCATCAGGCGGTGTGGAGTCACTTTGGTAGGCTATAATATAAAAAAAAAAATTTTTTATTATGAGATATATTTTGTTTAAATAATTAAATTGAGATTATGATTATGATTAGTCACTTGAATGATTTTTAATGAACCATATTAATGTTCATAAGTATAAAGAACTTATGGTAAATCTCAGCTACGTTTTATTTTAATTCAGTTTAACAAAAACTTAGAATGTGTTTTCCACTGGCTCAAGTTTAAAAAACAAAGATTCTGGTTTTGGTTTAAAGAGACAATAATCCTATTAATTCTAATAATATTACAAATGCGATGTGTGTGTGTGTGTGTGTGTGTGTGTGTGTGTGTGTGTGTTTGTTTGTTACCACTCAGCGCCTAAACGGCTAAACCGATTTTGATGACAATTGGTATGTACATAAATTCGGTGAAGGGGACGGACATAGGATTGTTAATATTTTTACTGTTACCAAAATTTTGTTGTTAGTAGGTACTTCTGTATTTAGTTACCGAAACATAGGTTCTCAGACATTACGATATGAATCGTCAGTAAGGATGCCTTACCCATTGCTGAATCTCAATTTAACGATAAACATAGAAGAAAAACTTAAGAAATAAAAGAAGAATAATAAAAAAACACAGGCATTGCCTTGGGATGCGTATGATAACCCAGACACTGGAATGGTATGATCAATCCAGAGCTTCTGGTGAATTAGAAATCTGCCGCCATTCTCAAAAATTATTGCAACGATTGTTAAAATAGCAATGCTAAATACCGGAACGAGAACAAAAGGGTTGAAGTGACTAATGTGCGACACTTTCTTACATAGACGAATGGAGGTAAACAGGAAATGGTATTATTTATCAACCTTCAGTACTTAAGTTGATGAATTAAAAGTTATTTATCGCAGTTATATCTAGGATTACATGTTATATAGTTTTATAAAACAGATTAGTGATTATCACAACGAAAAATGTTAACCCTGAAAATTGTCTAATGTATGAAATACAAATAGTGGTTTTTTATTGTTTTAAAAATATATAATTATAATCCAAAAAATTGTCAAGGGATATTTAAAACCGTGTATTTCGAAAAACAAATCGCACAAACATTTGTAACTGCACTTTTGTGAAAGTATTCGTTTTAAAAACCGAAGCAAGAAGTTAATCTATCTATACATATAATAAAAATGTAACCGATCGCTGTCTGTACATGGAAGATATATGAGAAAAAATACTATTGGGACCTATATCAACGAAAATAGAACCCAAAACAATAATTTTTAAAATTTTTGTCTGTTTGTCTGTTTGTCTGTGCGTTTGTGCACGCTAATCTCAGAAACGGCTTATCCGATTTAAATACTAATATATTGTGGTAAGCTTCACTTAACATTTAGTGTTTGTTTCATGTCAATCGGTTCATAAATAAAAAAGTTATGCCAATTTAAAGAATCACGTCGAACATTCGTTAATTTACTACGAAACCTTATATATAGAAACAGAGATTTTAACAGGTTGCGAAATAGCTGATAGTGTTTTTATTCCTCGGATTCCTGTCATTCTAAACAATCTTCCGTTTAGTTTTAAACGAGTCCAGTTTCCAGTGAGCCTATGTTTTGCGATGACTAATTAATGAAGCCTAAGGTAAGACACTAAAAGTTATGGGTGTGGATCTAAGTATTAGCTGTTTTTCACACGGTCAGCTTTATGTGGTTCTATCACGTGTTAGCTTTCCTAGCAGCCTGTATGCTTTGATCCCTGATGGCTATACGTGTAACCCATATATTCATATATATTATAAAAGGCTTTGTCCTGACTGACTGACTGACTGACAGACAACGTACAACCTAAACCGCTGGTCGTAGCGACTTGAAATTTGGAGGGTGTGTTTGTCTTAATGTCTAGAAGTGTACTAAGAAAGAGTTTTTAAAAATTCAACCCTTAAGTGTGATGAAAACGATTGTATGAAACGTCTTCATTTTTTTAGCTTAGAAATTTTATTTTGGAATACTTCTATTTAAATAAAAATTACCCTCATATATTTTTTTAACTGGGGTCTATTTATAGGGGTGGAATCAGGGATGAAATATTACATGGAAAGATCTTTGCTTTTGAAGTTGGCGACTTGAAATTTGGAGGGAGGGGGAAGGGAGGGAGAGAAAGAGGAAAGGAAGGGAGAAGTGAGGGGAAAGTGCGAGGGTAGTGAGGGGAAAGTCGAAAGGGGATTTCCCTGTGACTCCGAAATACAGAGGCAGTAGATTTCGACTGCCTCTGTATTTCGGTGGTACTGTGTATGGACTGCCACGCAGAGGTCGCTGGTTTGATTTCGGCTCAGTCCAAATATTTGTAGCATGAACATGTCTATTTGCATTGGTCTGGGTGTTTCTATGTATAATATGTATGTATTTACAAAAAAAAAGTATTTAAGTATGTATATCCGTATTCTAGAACCCATAATACAAGCATATAATATGCTTACTTTGGGTCTAGATGGCGTTGTGTAAAAAAAAAAGAAAAAGGTAACTCAGGGAGATGTGAAAAGGCAGTGAAGGGCAAGTGAGAGGTAAGTGAGGGGAAAGTGAGGGAGACGTAAGGGAAAGTGAGGGAAGTGAGGGAAAGTGAGGGAAAGTGAGGGGTCAGTGAGTGGTAAGTGATGGGTTAGTGAGTTGCAAGTGAGAGAAAGTGAAGAAAAGTGTGGGGAAAGTAAGGGAGATGGGAGGGAGACGGGAGGGGAAGGGAGGGGAAGGGGAAAAAGGGGAAGAGCAAATGAGGGAAAGGAGAGAGTTATTGTATTGAAAATTTTCCTTTGTGTATTGTATATTGTTTTACGGGAGATATCTTTAGGTAGGTGAAAGAGGGTTTGTACGAATGGTGATGATGATGATGAGATTAGAAATAGTATGCAAACAGTATTTAAACAATATAAAAATGTCTATTGGAAAAAACGATAGCCGCGCAGAAGCTATACATATATAAAAGTGAAAGGTCACTCACTTACTCACTCACTCACTCACTCATTACGAAATCTCAGAAACCACAAGTGCTAGGAGTTTCAAATTTTGGACATAGGTGCTCTCTAAGACGGGATTTTGCGAAATTCATTTTCCTGGAGTATAAAGGTAGAACAAAATTTGTATGAAGCTTCTATAGTTTTTAAACGGGAGTTTTGATAATACGATTGCCAAACTAGGAACTACCCTTATTAAGTTGGAAAATAGGAGAGGCAATTTTCTTTAAGTATCGCAAAATTTCGTCTGTTTTAGGGGTAGCGGGTGAATAGATTTAAATCAGATTCGCCTTAGAGTCGGATTATACTGATATTTATTACTAATACAATGTACGATTACCGTAAGTTTAGGTGAGAAATATTCTCATACAGGCATACACATCTGAATTTTCACGCGAACGAAGTCGCGGGCAACAGCTAGTAATATAATATGTTGCAGATTAGTATTATACTAATAAATATAGAAGGCGTGTTCCATGTATAAAATATTTTACATATTCCTTATAACTAACATACGCTAACATTAAAGTGAATTTACTGCGTGTTCGTACTTATAAATTGCAATCACGACTTCGCCGGGCTAGTAGAGCAACATCTGTTTAATATTTCTGCAGCAATTTGTTCAAACTGACAAATTGCTTTTCAGCCCTTCTTTATTTTAAAAGCAAATCTTAAACGGCTTTTATGGAGTCAACAATGTTCTGATCAGGAACCAAGTCCATAACTTTTACTATTGAATTTGCCGCCAAGCTATTCGATAATAAGAAAGTTTCTTATTCATAAAACCAGATGTTTTAGTTTCGGTGACTGCAAAACTAGAGCTTTTTAGCTCTATTTTGATTTTGAGTCATCTAGTGATAATAATGTCTATTTATTTTATATTGTTAAAATATATTTTCACGTCCGCAGTGTCTCAAGACCAAGGATGGCATAAAGAGCAGAGACGTGGGCGTTAAATATGACTCTTGTTAGATGGCTCAAAGTCACTCAGAGGGCGATGGAACGGGCTGTTAGGCGTCTTCCTTCGCGATAGTATAAAAACGAAGAAATCTGCAGGCCTAACCAAAATAACCGATGTTGCTCGCAGAGTTGCTTCTCTGAAGTGGCATTGGAAAGGACACATGGCTCGCAGAACTGACGGCCGTTGGAGCAGAAAGGTTCTGTGACGACCACTGCGTGGAGCGTGGGCAGACCCATCACAAGGTGAACCGACGACGGCGGGCAACTGATGTATGAGGGCGGCTCACGACCAGCCAAGGTTGAGGGAGGCCTATGTCCAGCAGTGGACGTCCTTTGCCAATATGATGCTGATGATCCGCATTCTAGAACCCATTACACAAGCTATATAATATAAGCTTACTTTGGGTTTAGATGGCGTTGTGTGTAGTTGCTGTGATATTATTATTCATATATTATAGTACTCTAAGTATGAGGTGTCAGATTTCGGTTTTATTAATTTTCATAAATATATTTTTCAGATTTTCGCACTGGCACTGATTATTAAATTTTTAATGGGTTATAAGGTAATTTTACTTCTTTGACGTTCGTGGTGATCATTGGTTTCTTTCAGCTTGCCTATGCCGCAATAACATCAAATTGCGTAGTGGTGGAAGGATGACTCATTTGCTTGTACCTTGTACAAGGTCCTGAGAAACCCTAACACGATCTCAATAAGTTTTCATAACTTAAATCGTTCATATAGCCACCTTTAATGGTGCAATAAATTGGAATACATCTATGTGCACGTAATAGTTGGATATGACTTCGTTTAACCGCCAATTAAATTCAAGGAAATCGTAAACACCGTGTGCACAATGACTTTGCGCTTAAATGATCACTAATATTTATACTGAGCGCGTATGCCTCAGCTGTTTTCTCTCGTTAATTGATCGAATGTATATCTAGATAGTGCTCCAGGCAGATTATGCTAACATAACTATGAAATTACTTAGATTGGCTCAATAAAATGGCTGATAATAAAACAGTTTATGAGGTAAACGAAAGGATAGGGTAGTTGCACAAAGATAACTCAGTTGACACTTAACTAAAATTTTAAAATATACAGTTTGGCCAGAAAGGTTTTACCACGAACTGGAAGGCGCAGCGTGGGCAGATTTCTCATAATTTGGACCGACGACCTATTAAGGGTAGAGGGCAACTCACGACCGGCTAAGGTGGCGAAAATTAGGAGAGGCCTATGTCCACAGCCAGCAGTGGACGTCTTTTGGCTGATATGATGATGATGATGATTAGATAGTGCCGCATGCATGTTGTGGAAATAAAATTATGAAATTACTATAGATTGGCTCAGAAACGGTTGGTAAAGCAGTTTATTGGGTAAAAGAGAGGAGATACCTAGCATTGATGTGGAGCTGTGGATTGATTTGGCCAAATTCGGTGGATACGGTTCACAAAATCTTAAAATATTTTTTTTTAATAAACTGTTAATAGATGCATTTAATTAAATGAATGAATTTCGAAAATTAAATACCACCTATAATTATCTTACATGTAAGTGATACATTAGAATCTAACGAGTGTTTTATTAAAGTTAAAGTTTTGTTTGTAAAACAAACTAACTGGGGTCTAAACTAAGAAAGTAACGTAGACAGGAACGTACAAGAACTAAGAACAACAGTGGTATGTAAATAAACCCATGACTCGACGATACAGTGTCAACATTAGGATGACCCGACTTAAGTAGTCTTTGTTCGTAATGAAAGGCGATGTTTTATCTCTGGATTATCAAAGCGTTATATATGTTTGTTGTTTCTCACTCGATATGTTCAAAGTTATGCTTGTACAATTGACAGAATTTTTTAGCACATAATATTATAGTGTGTTATACATTAACTATAACTTTGCTAGACATTGTTTGCTAATTGATCTAAGTAAATATAACTGACACAGTTGAGATATGTAACGGATCTTTGTAGTAGATATTATAATATAATTATTATAAAATCCTTCATAGTATATGACACGTTTGAAGTTCAAACAGTTATCAAACAGTTAATAGAGAAAAGGATGATTGATAATAAATACATGTAAACAATTGCAGGTTAGAAAGAAAGAAAGAAAGAAAGAAAAAGAAATAGCTCATGTTCTGCATTGAACAATTATGTACATTCTGATTGATTGATGTGTATGCCAGTAGTGTGTGGATACCATCGATATTGGCGAAAATGTTTCGGTTTTTTTGAAATTAGGATTTTGTCTTCTTATCTTTCTGGCGGACGATAGAACATGCTAGCTCTCAGTTAGACTGCTAATTTATTTTATACCGCTCTACTGCTTGGCACTTCCAGTAGAGTCAAGGGTAATTATATTATCCCGTCACGCTACTATTCCTATTGGCTGATTAAATTATCATCAAATGGCAGCTATCGATGATAGTATATAAGTTTGTATGGGCAAAAACAACGCTCGTGGTATTTATTATGAAAACAATTTTATTCATGAAATACCTATTCCACAGCTGAAACAAATACACGATGCAGGTATTTTGAGTTTTATTTTTTACTAAGCCATATGTTTATTAGTATAGTAGACGATAAAAGCAATGGACATAAGCAGACGTTATAAAACATACAACTACTTAAATATTTACTGCCCTTAATATTTTGCGTAGGAGATCCAAAAAGTTTATTAACTTATGTGGAACTGCGGCAAGGACATAAAGTATCACAACAAACATGAAACTTTGTCGTGAAAATAAAAGTAAACCAATAAGCAAAATGTTGGTAAATGCGTTAGAAATAAATTATGTTATGGCGGCTTATAGTAGGTATCTTTAATATACTAGCAATGAGTAAAGGATAACTTTAATAGGCTTTGATAGACCTACGTGATGGTTTTATATTATTATTGAGTAATAAGGCGATAGTCTGGAGTAACGCCAACTATATACATTTTTTATGTTGCTTGGAGATAATGCTATAATCTTCTTTGTGTTTTAACTCTTTCTTCAATATTTTCTTAATTTTTTTAGATGTTACTTACAAATAATTAGCTTATATTTTCACGTGATGATTTTCAGTGGCAGATAGATAGATGTTATTTGGGAGCTGGCTAACGCCATGCAATTTAAATTAGTTCCAATGCGAATGTTAATTGCAAACGTAACTTTTAAGCCTACTGCGTATGAAAGACTTGTCTATAAAATATAATTCTTGCTCATCATCTCACATCACTGCTCATCATACTTTGGTTAATATACAAACATTCTTATGTATGCAAAGGTCTCCATACCCTATGAAGACATTGTAGATTATCAACCATCTATTTACCTACTTACGAGCAACCTACATTATTTTACAGAAAAGCGAAAACATGTCGAAATTTTGTATAAAAATAAAACAATAAAGAATTTACCTTGCTCTAGAAACGCCTGTATACATTTTGTGATGTGCGTTTATTTCTACATATTGCGAGCTTATGAAGGAAAATCTCATACAAAATTCAAGCAAACGATTTTCTAACTCTACTTATTAATACATATTACTGGGGTCACTGAAACGTGTCGATTATTTCTGATGTACATTTAATAAAATGTTGATGTAGTCGAGCTGTAAGAGTTCGTAATATTTGACTAGCTGTAACATTTTTGGACGAGTATTCTTTTAGCAGTCTTAATCACAAAATTTCTAAAAGTTTAAGTTAATCTAATACTTTGGAAGTCGACAAAGGCATTCGTAAGCACTAGAGCAAAAAAGATGATCTAAAATTTGAAACTCAGTTAAATTGAGTTAAAATTATTTAAATTGAGAAAGTCCATAAGTTTGAGTTTCAGTGGTTTACTATTCAGTGGTTTACTCAAATCGACCATCAGATACAAACCCTTTTATTTATGTACCTACTCCTGGTTCATTTTGCATAAATTGGCCTAACGACATCGCACCACCACAATAACATATAATTATTTTTCTAGTAATTATATCTAGTCGTCTTAGTCAAGCCTATGGTCAGATGGAGATGATTATGATAACGAGTGACTATATCTATTTACTGCTTTAATAGTCTCAAAATGCAAAGTAATTCTAAAATTTTCAGTTGTGTATTCATATTCTATTGTTACAAGTTACATACGAGTTCATAATTATGTTTGACGCGGTTAGGATGGTGTAGTACAATGTCACCTTAGTAAATAGCGATACAAATATACAGACCTTTGCAATTGTAATGAGGAATGTACCTACTAAACAATTCTGACATCAGTATCATCAAACACATATAGAGGTGGCTTTAACATGCATGCTTTATGACAAGTAGCTTGACAATTAAGATTGGTCTTGTCATCATAATCATCCGCTTTTAGATGTACCCATTTCATTATAAATCCTTAAAAAAGGACAGTTCCTACATGATTCAAAAATTACAAACACTATTGCGACTTATAATAAGTTAGCTATTGACAGCGACGTTGATAATATCTCAAAACTTTAAACTGCATCTAGATAGATGCGATAATCTTATTATATACAATAAGGTAGCTATTACACGATATCTACAGCGCACGAGGAATATCGAAGACAGCAAGTTATTAAAAAAGTTTTGAGTTGCCCTCTGCTATGCCAAAGTTTCTGTTACAACTATAAACAAGAGAATTGCAGAATACTCGTCTGGTAACAACACACTAATTCAATTTTGCAAACTTCAACTGAACACTTGGGTAGGTAAAGATCAAGAAATTACTTTGTGATCAAAGGAATAGTCGACAAACAGAAATGTGGTTACAACCCTCTGTGTTCGTATCATGTTCGTGTAGTTACAGTGTTTCAGTCTCGTTTAATAGCTACACATTTGTAGCACATTATAGCATGTTCTGCACTCCTATACACGATGTAACGCTATTAACGACAATAGCTATTAATGTCTGTTATTTGTTTCTTAGCTTAAAAAAAAACAATTGAACGTGCACTTAATTGTATCCTGTACATACGTGGTAATATATTTATGTCTATTAGATAATATTTGTTGTTTTAATGGGTCACGTCGCTGTGTGTTTATCATCCGTATTAAACAAGTCTTTTAAAATACAATTGATTCGATTTTATTACTTGTTCAACTTACACCAAGAACGTCATTATCATAAATATATCTCTGCATAATTCAAATTCAAGATTTTATTAATTTTTTCAAACATTAGGCCGCATTGTGACTCTTTGCTGTACTATACCACGGTAATATTATCTATACAGTATTGTAACTCGGCCGTATCTTTGAAACAAATGCCTACTACCGCGCGGTACGTAAACATGTAATAGGGTTGCCTGCCTCCGGCATTTTAATTACATTTGCCTACTTTGTGTTTTCATTTAGTTTTGTGATTGTAAATATATTTTTTTTTATATAAACAAATAAAATTATCTAGTGACAGAACCAAAAATAAATTTGACCGTCTGGGTCAAATTTATTTTTTCTAGTATTATTTATACACAGTACAAAAACAACTATTATTAATAATAAATTACCACTTCTTTACTTTGAATTATACAAACTAACAAAACAAAACACGCATGCCCCGAGGTTTTAACACAAGCGTACCTACCGTACCATGATTCATGAACCACCTACAAGTACCTATTTCACACTTTCCTTTACTCTATTCACTTTATTTATTAATCCAGACACCTTTTTTTCGGGAGATAAAAAGAAATACTTATCCATTAAAAAGACAAACATTATGTACCTACTTACTAGTAAGTAAAATTATTTTATAGTTTTACCTTACAGAGTTTCCAGGTAATCTAAAAAAGTTATCACTGGATGCGTTGTTGGTGAATTCATGCAACCAAAAACAGCACAATATATCCTACTCTTCATATAATATATGTACTTGAACTTATTTTTAGTAAAAAACGCTCGGTTATTGTTAAAAACACAACACATCGTTCGTTCGTCACTGCGGCATAGTCGCGACTCTCTGCACGCCGAGCACATGCCGAGAACAAGGCGCGTAGGCATAGCTCCCGCTTCGTCCATTTGTATAAAGTTGGAATACTGTATAGATAATATTACCGTGACTATACTGTGTGATATGATATAGGGATTAAAATTACTATAATAATATTTAGTTATTTGTATCTCTATATCACGGCAATGCTTATTCTCAAAAAAAAAGAATACCCCGTCCTTGTTACGCGTTCACAGATCCATCGTGCAGTTGCCCTTTGAGAATTTTTATGTAACGAGACAGATACCATAGCCATATCACATCCATACTATAGCAATATAACTATGACATACCCACAATAAATATTAAACTATTACAAAAAAAATTGGTATATTGGGTTGGGTGTACGGTGGACTGGTTTCATAAAACTATGGGTAAAACGTCGTCTGCCATCCTTTTAAAGCCGGAATATATATTTTAAGAAACTGGGCAGACGGTGACTCGCCTATACGCTAGATGGGCCCCTTATACGACGGACATGTGCATAATATCCCAAAGGCAAGAAGGCGACACCGTAGTACGCAGCTAGCGGTTTCGCCGACCAGGAATGGGTTTCCCCGTATGCCCTTGAAAATTACACTTCCATCCCCGAGCATAAAGCTCTAGCGACCCCTCTCTGACTGGCCAGTTAAAGCAAGCCAGAGTTGAAAGTCCTGCGGGCACTCTTGATATGTTACTCGGATCGGCCAATAAGGCTAGCCGAGGCGAGGCGCTGATCGAATCTCGGGGGCATTCAAAACCGCAATGTCACCACTCACATTCAGCTCGCCAGAAGCTGCCCTGTGGTTTGTTGGCTCTTCAACTAGAGCAATATCAAGTTGTACCTATTAATAACTGGTAGCAGTTCAGGTATAGAGGCAGTCACTGCTTTAAAATTGTGAAAAATTGCGATCGTTGCAAGAAATCTAATGCCCGTTGAACTAAAATTGCCAAAATTTAGCAATTTATTATTCAATCTAAAGACAATATAGTCAATGTCTGCAATATTTCAACTGGTGTAATATTTACTGAAAAGTTCGCGCATTGTTCGTTGAAGGCGGCCTTAAATCATTTCTCGAGGCGTATTGTATTAAAAATTGCGTTGAAAGAAGTTCATGTGAATTGTGTTGATCCGGGACTTGTCAAGACAGATTTTATTGAAAAAGCTAATTTAGAACCAAGTGCACAAGATACATTTTTGGATGACTTAAAGTAGTAATTTTTGCGGTTTCTCAGAAACAGATGAAGGAGTAGACGTTATTTTGTTTTTAGCAAGCATTATTTTACTAAGTAATTAAAAATGAAGGTAGTTCTAATCTGTTTGTGATTCAAATTGGTTATAAGTTCTTAAATTTCAAAGTAAAGCTTTTAGCTCCGTAATGTGTACTAAATTGTAATAAAATTTAAAATAGATTTAAAACAGTCTAAGTTTAATAATTTCTTGACTCTAACTTGTGATACCATATTTAGAAGTTTGTAATGAGTAAATTATTACATAAGACAAGGGTTAAAACTTTTTAAATGGCAAAATAACTACGACGAACAATTTCAGAGTTGAGGTATTTAGTACATTACACCCCGTGCTGTTCGTGCTACTGCTCGCTACACTGTGAGCAACACGGAGTGTGCTCTATTAACCCAGTTTCAAAGATGCACTGAAATATCGGCAAAAGCTTTAATTTCCATGCAGATTTGGGAACAAAATTGCATTGTAGCATACTTATATGCTACATGTATTATGTTTTCAACATCTGTTAGTTTCATGAATTTAGTACAGTGGTCGTTTATAATCAATAGATTTGGTAGGGTTTTAATGCTACACTGTTAATTTTGTAAAAGAAATTTGATTCCATTTAGGCCAGATTGCCACTGGCACATCACTTATGGTTTGTACTACGTAACGTGTGCTAGGTTTTTAAGTGATCACTGGCATAACTATAAGTAACACTAAATCGTATATAATATATATAAATCTGAAAGTAAGTCTACTATTATAATAAAGTATTATCTAAATGTGGCATGTTGGCAGACTACAGAATTGCCTTAATGCGGTGGACATGAGTTGGACCAATGTTTTGTGGGCCGAGAAAGTTCCTGGTTCAGACTTACAATTGGAAAACGAAACACGGACAGATTCACTACAAGATGAACCGATGACCTCGTAAAGGTGGAGGGTGAACCTTTGAATAGGCAGCTCTAGACAGTCAAAGTAGATATGTTTGAAGGAGCAAATGACGAAGATATAAAAATTGACTCCCCCTTTTGAGTATTTTCTTTACAATATTATACAGGGCAATTGATATTGAAATCATTGGCAAACATTAAGGGGGTAAAAGCACTCATGAATATAAACAAGGTTTTTGAATGGGATCAACTATGAATACTTAAACAGCGTTTTAGTTTCATCATACATAATGTGACGATGAATTGATTCAATTTACAAAATAATATTACCTGTATTTATTTAGTAGAAACTAGCTAGAAAATGTACTTATATACTGATTGTCATAATTGTCAAGCCAGGCTACGATTAATTATGATCTAGATATTTCGCCATATTTTTTAGTTTATCTACTTGTAATCATCGCCAATCGTAGAGTACCTATCACTATTTTTACGAGTTGATAGATAAAATAATCCTCCTAAAATGTTCCTTCTAGATTTCAAAAAGTCGTACGTAGCAGTATAAAGTCAATCAACTAATTAAAATATACTTTGCATTACTTTACAGATTTTATATATTATATTAACACAATTTACTCATAGTTGATTCTCCTTGCTTCATATTTTCCTTGTCTAAATACAAGCTTTGATTTAAATTCAAGTATTGTTTAGAGAGAAGTAATCGAAGTAAGTGATTCGTGCGCGATTAGAATCTGCGATCTATCTAATCATTGCATCAGTTCAGGCATGGGATTGAGTCTGACGAAAGTTTTGTCGAATACGGCAATTTCACGGTTGGACAGTTCTTTGAAGAGTCGAGTCTTTCTTAGGGAACGTCGTCGAGTGGATCGACACTGTAATATTGTCAACAGCGCACTGTAAATGAATGGAATTACATGATTTGGTCAGTTTATCTAAGATATGATGATATTACTAGATGCGCCCCACGGCTTTGCCCGCGCGTAAAATATGTTTTGTTGTATCCCTCGGAAACCAGACCGATTTTCGGGATAAAAAGTAGTCTATGTCCGTCTCCGGCACCGAACATACCAATTTTCATCTAAATCGGTTCAGCCATTTAAAATTTCATTATCTGGCTTCAGAGTTTTCTCACACAAGAGAATTTTTACTGTCGTATGATATAAAGATTTTTAGCGTGCGTTGTGAATTCAAATAGGTACTTACCTACTTTGTTCTTCTTGTATCAAATCACAATTTAAGATCACGAGCATATTTTATAAGTTTAATGAGTTGTAATAAATGTATGTGCCAACGCGGGCGGAGCTACGGGCAACAGCTAGTGTGATATAATTCAGCAGCAGTGTAGTCATGTCTATCAGTTACTAAACAATGATGATATAAGTTTCATCTGTCTTATAGACGACCAGAAATAACAGGCTGTCAATATATTATAATTTATCACGTGAATCATGTGAACACCTCCACACAGTAAAAATGTTCTGTTAAAATTTCACAAGGGTATGAAATAAATATTTTCGTTTGCCTATATTTATTTGATGAGGGCTAATACGCTCGGCTTTATGCTTAGTCGTGTAGCTTAATGTGAATCAATGTAAAAGTTACGAATGGTAAACAAACAATAATAAACTTGAAGTACAATAAATTGAACACTTTTATAGACCAGAAAGTGCAGTTTACTTATCAAATCTTGCAAAACTAGCAGCGGAATGAAGTTTGGCAAAACAACTAAGTAAGATAAAGATTTTGCGGTTTGTAACTCTTGTTGTTACACTAAACCGCTTAGTGGTATTATCAACGCAGATAGGCGACAGACCTGACCATGCTGCATGTTGATAGATGCTGTGTAAATGCTTTTACGACAATTTGTAGTAGCTTGCAACATGTGTAATATGTTTTGGCTTAAATTGTTAAAACCGTGCATATCCTAGGCTTAAAAATGCCAAGCTGTAGAATCAGCAAGTCGCGTCTACTTCAACTTGTTAATTTAAGTTTAAGTTCCGTCACTAAATTTGAAGTGAAATAGTAAGAAAATGTCGATATAAGTTATTTTTTCGCTTTAGGGCAAAGGCATCTTCTCATAGTTATACAGAGATAACATTGACCACTACGCTTGCTTAAAATTGATAAGTAATTTTCGAAATTTTCCTTTTTTAAGTTCAGCTTTTCTCAATGTTTTTCTTGACCATCAGTCAATAACGTCCAAATGTGTACATCAATATGAAAAAGTTACATTGTGACTAAACGCTTCACTACTTTTTGACAATATTATAATAATATCGACGCAGATACACAAGCTTATAAACACATAAAACACGATGTCTTGGTATCGATGCGTAAATTCCATATGTACGTATTCTCATCAGAAGCGCGGAGTGCGGAAACAGATAACATCACATTACATTAGACATTCGCACATAGCCGTGGACGTAAAGGGTATTCAGTAGTGTTTTGGGGCACATACAAAGTGATGTAAGTATTCATAATGTTAATAACAGTGGTACGTGTATTCCATAATATTAAACAAGACTAAGTAACTACGGCACTTGCAGAATTTAAAATTGATTACTAGTTGCTTTCAAAGGAGTAGTAGGGAGAAAGTTCTTACGAGCCCCAAGGCAGATACTTGTAAGAACTTGAATAGATACATTTAACGGGAGAAATCATAGGAATTTGTGAGAATTCTATGTCATTCTGAGGAGCAAAAAGAGGTCTTTTTCTTTCGGGGTTTAGATCTGTAAGTACTTTACACGGTTTGCTATGCTTTTTTACTGCTAATAATGGCAGACGTGAAAGCGACCCGACCAATAGTGAATCACTGCTAATGGTCATCAAAAGCACAGTTAGCTATGACCAAACTGTAGCAGTCTCTTTTAGGTACCCCCAATACAATGTTCCACAATCTTTGTACAGCTTTAAAAACATATTTTTTTTTAGTAGTAGTACTAACCACTTTTCACCAGCAAGTACAAGCACTATTCACCTAAATAGTGTACTAAAGCCATCTCTAGTCAAACTTACGTAACACACGAAGCGTTTATAAACGCTCAGCTAAGTCAGACAGTATACATTTGATATGCGTCTAGCAAAATAAATATAATGTAAGTATTCAAAGCGTGCAAGGAATTTCCACTTTGCAAAAATGCATTAACTATGCGGCTGAACCGTAAGTGTATAATTTAAAACAATATTTATATTAAGATATGTATATACATATATCTTGCGTCATTAAACAAAAAGACAGCCCTTTTATACCAAAAAGATCTTAGGCGTCAATTTTTAATCTCTCTCAATCCCTTTGGCTGAAGAGAGCTTAACAATTGACGCCTATCGATATAAATTTCAATTAAGAATGCTCATTAACAGCACTTCGTTTTTAATTGCCTGTCACAGCCATTTATCCGCAGTTTTCTCCGCAAATCGCGCATTGTAAAAATAATATTTCTGTTCCTAACGTAAATAAAATAAAGATTTTCATTTTCCACTGATCACTTGATCTTTGTCATCAGCACTTAATGAAATCACGTCGGTAACGGATGTTAAAATAAATTTATTAGGCTGTAAATCGTAATCGTAACCTGTCGGTACCTTACTGCTAACGTTTATTAACTGTACCTGACAGGAAAGTATCAAATAAATAATTGTATTAGAAATTAAGATTTATATTTGTAATTAGGAACAGTATATTCTGAGTTACAAATGTAATAATACATCATAATGTAATAAAGGCAAATAAATAGTAGGTCTTTTGTTAATGATTTTTGAGCATGAACGTTGTTCCTCTTTAGTGTGGTCCTATAGCAAATGTAAATCCACATTTAAGTGAAAACTTGCCCTTGTAAAAATTAATTTCCATAAACTTCTACAGTCTTTATAACTAACCACGATTTTTTTTTATTCAAAACGAATACAATTTAGAAACATTGGTTACAGAACTGCAATAGTATACCCGATAGAGTGCACTTTACGTGATGCAATTTTAAAATACCCCAGCTTCAGATTTCTTTTATATCTTAGATCAACTTATTGTTGAATGTTTCGAAGTCCTATACATCAACCGCAATTACTTTCCTTTCTTATCTTTATTCCGAGTTCGTACTTGTTTAAAGTTTTTAACATAAATGTATTAAAACTACAGCAATTTTGCTTACTGCGAATAGTTAGCTGCGGATTTAGTAAGAAGACTTACGACATGCAAATACAACTACAAAAGTAGAATGTATCAAATTATCTTGTTGCTAGATGCTACTAATATGTCATGACAATTACTGCTGAACTCCATTATTTATCTACTTATTTACGATCAAGTAGGCGGGAGTCATTTCAGTAGCCATATTTAAGAAGTCCATTCTACGAGTCGCTTGCTCACTTTTATCATTCTTTAACAACACAAAAGCTATAAAAACAATCGCATTAAATTAACATTTTGCCGGGACAAGTTATTATTGTATACTTTAAAATTGTGCCAAGTTTCTACTTTTCCGTTTGTGTGAAATTCAATTAAACTGCGAGCATTCTTGAACGAAAAAGTGCTCAGTCATGTCGAAATAAATAAGATTTTATCGAATTAAATTCAGTATTATTTCTACGTCTTTGAATAATGTTTCAGTTATGCAGGCAATCAAAAAAAGAGGATAAAAACCATTTTAGTATTTTACTTATTCACCAATAAAAACAGCAACACGTTCGATTTTTCTCCATTTCCTGACTTAAATTGGCTTTTACTGTACTCTTACTAGAAGTACATATAATAGTTCCGAGCTATCAGTTTGAGTTTTCTCAGCTGTGTTATTTGTTAACTTTAACCGCGTGAAGTTACATGAGTATTTATTTACATCAGCTCAGCAGTTACGATTATATATTTCATCTGTTTAATGTTCATGTAGTAGTAGGGTACTGTTTCCTTTCATGACGTGATAATATCAATGTAGCCAGCCAATTTCTTGATAAATAGCTACTTATTTTAGCGATGCTTAGGTATTTTTGATTGTATGTAAGTTAAAAATAAAGATAAGATAAAGATATATTCATTTGTTTACCAGATCTATTACTTCTCAATAAGGGGTAACTAATAATTCATCAACTCGGCTATTATTTTTTGAGCACATAATTATCATTACGTTATTTGATTTTAGTTACATTCGCAGATGCGAGATGAATCTGAAATTAAGTATAATATATGTGTTAACATGTTAATTCAGCACGTTCATATTAAGCAAATCTATCTGTAATTATCTAATTATACTATGTACCTACTGTTATTCAGTTATGCACAATAGTTATTATTATACAGTTAGCTATTTACATACTAGTTATTTATTATTTTCTATATGTATATACTGGCCTGTTGGTCTAATGGTTAGTGACCCTGACTGCTGAGCCGGAGGTCGTGGGTTCGATTCCCACCCAGGACAAACCTTTGTGTGATGAGCATGATTGTTTGTTCTGTGTCTGGGTGTAATTTATCTATAATATGTATGTATTTACAAAAAAAAAATGTATATAAGTAGTTTATCAGTTGTTTAGTACCCATAACACAAGCAAATATAATTGCTTAATCTGGGGCTAGATAGCGCTGTGTGAATGTGATAGAATATTATTATATTATTATTATTATTATTATTATTATTATATATATTACTAGCCGTCCGTTCTTGCTTCGTTTCAGTATCAAAAGTTTTATTCGGCTTCACAACAAACGCCTACATAAAATATGATTGCAATACTGTTTGCGAAATATTAATTGCTATTGCGAAATATTAATACAATTTGGCGTCAGAAGGATATCCGGCCATTTTTTTTTTTTTATGTATATTAGCCTACCAAAGTGACTCCACCCCGCCTGATGGTAAGCAGTCAGTGGAATCCAGAAGTGGTGGCCACCATACCAAAAGCTATCGTCTTAAACTGCTGGTATGGTGGCTTCACAACAAACGCCTACATAAAATATGATTGCAATACTGTTTGCGAAATATTAATTGCTATATTTGCAAATTTACTTTTGCCGTCTCCTGTATTGTGAATTTACAAATAATAAAGTTCAGAAAATTGCTAAAAATAAAATATATCCCATGTTACCGATATATTGCTTTCTTAAGGTGAAAGAATTTTTCAAATCAGTAATGTAGATTTTTAGTTAAATCGTGTAAAGCACACACCAACCCGCCGGGCAAGGCCAGCGGCCTATTTTTCAAACAAATACTGCTGGTACAAGCCCGCTGGGTTGAGCTGCCGGCTTTGGTGTGTAGACGGCCTTACAAACAAACAAACATACAGAAAATCTAGTTTTTTTCTTTATAATGTTAGTTTAGATATTAGCCTAAAAGGCATGGTGGCTTTCACTATGACCGCTCTAAGAAATGTGTTTTGAAATATATAGTAAGTGTTTTAGGTTTTGATTGAGTCATATAAGTATGAGGTACTGAACCGTTTGGTTCGAAAGCCTTGATTGATTTTGGAATGCTATAACTTGGTGTATTATTGAAATGTGTAACAGGGTAGTTTTGCCGTTTACGTGCGTTCTAGATAGAAAGGGAGTTGTTGTCATCAATTCAAAGAGTTCTTCGGCATTCCTACGTACGCGTTTCTATCTTCGTTTAGGTTTCTTCTAAGAAAACAAAAATACGTTTCTTTTAATTAAACATAATTAGTAAAATTTCATAATAATCACGATAAACCTATAATAAAAGCAGGCAGTAAAAGTTAAAAGTATATAGTGAGGTAATTTTTGCTTTACCCTTGTCATAGAATTTCTTTCAACGAAACGAAAGGCTTTCATCCAAAAGGTTTTAATTAAACTTAGAAATTTTAATGTGGGCAAACAATTATGTTTTGGCCCGACTTCCATACAGGAGTTCACTTCATTGAAATTGTTTTTTTTTGTTGGATTTCGGTTAATAACCGAGTTTGAGCAACTCTCTTTGTTATTAATTAGGGCGAATTACGATTTACGTCATTATAACATAATGCATTGTGTTACCTAACCTAACCTAACCTGAAGATTGTATAAATACGAGTATTTTATAGTTTCTTTATGTAGATAAAGGAATGGAAAATAATGCTAATTGATAATTTCCAATTCAGGTTTACTTCATCATGTTTTAGTTATGTAAGGTATACTTAGCAAGTGCGTATGAATATCAAAAGTTATAGGTACTACTTAGTAGATCATTGTCCGAAATTGAGCTTACAACTGTTGTGATTCTTTAATTATTTGCTTTAAAATATTATATTTCATGCAATTAGTTTTATTTTTACACAATTAAGATATTAGAATAGTAATTGTTATATTATTAAGTTCTATTTTTAAATATTTTATAAGTTTGGCAACACTTTTGTGTTGTGCAATTAGTACTGTTATTTTATAAATACATTCTTGTAAAAAGTAATAAATTTAATTAATTGATTTTTTGTAGTGAAAGTTAAAGTAATATAATATAATAATAATAATTTATGTGCGTATTAATGGCAATTGTAAAGAGTTATTTCTAACAATTTGGCGTCAGAAGGATATCCGGCCATTTTTTTTTATGTATATTAGCCTACCAAAGTGACTCCACCCCGCCTGATGGTAAGCAGTCAGTGGAATCCAGAAGTGGTGACCACCATACCAAAAGTTATCGTCTTAAACTGCTGGTATGGTGGCCTCCACTATGGCGGCTGGGAATGGGATTAGAGGAAGGGAATGAGGGAGGTGAGGAAAGAGGAAAGGGGGGACATTGGGCCTCCGGTACTCTCACTCACCGAACGAAACGCTGTAGTAAGGATACTACTACTTTCAAGTCGATCTTCTATGAGAGGGTAGTACCTACTTCCCCGGACGATCCGGCCTATTCATCCGGCCATATTATATTTTAAATAATTTCTAGTTAAATTAGTACCTAATTGTAGTCATACACTGACCTGTAATAAACAAGTACGCTAGACTGGCGATCGCTACCAATTATTTGTGCTAATTTGAAAATCGCCATATTGGCGCTGAGAGCAGTAGTGAGTGTACTTGGAACTACTACTAGTGATGTACAACAACTGACTTTTGTTATCGATAAAAAGAATTATTTAAATATCAAAATCTGTTCACAATGTTTGAATATGAGAATTTATGGATGCGCGTCTTTTATATCTCGGCGAGTCATGAACTCGCCCAGGGTACCTACTTTGTGTAGCTGATGTAATTATCTTATTAACTCTCTAATAGGGAGGGATAGGTCCATAAAAAGTATTCTCAAATCA
Organism: Parascotia fuliginaria; assembly: GCA_963082885.1. Lineage (NCBI taxonomy): Eukaryota > Metazoa > Arthropoda > Insecta > Lepidoptera > Erebidae > Parascotia > Parascotia fuliginaria. The sequence continues at coordinate 10,573,965 of OY720187.1, forward strand.
CACATTTTATTAAAATTTTTAGACGTGTCCACTTAGACCCGTATAAAAAGACAGGCATTGGTAGTCATCTTTAGAGATTGCCGCGTATGCACTGGCCAAGGATGAATTTGTTTCTGTAAAAAACATTAGTTTCTTAATTAGATAGGTTAATTAGCTACCATATTTCTTACCAACGATTACGATTCGATACCAACAAACTAGTTACTTATTATATTTAAGTTTTTCATTTATTCATTTCAAGTCCAAGACTGTTTATTTAAAACAGCTATCAGTGAAGTCTTAAGGACACAGATAATCAGAGGTATTCGAAATCCAATTGACAATCTTCATATTTTTTAACAAAGTTTCAGAGAGTAGTCAGAAGGAAAACTGAAATTAAAAACAACAAAATAGTATGGATAAACATCATCATAATCATCACCATATCAGCCAAAAGACGTCCACTCCATAAAAAAAAAAAAATTGGGGATATATTTAGGTACTTATATAAAATTCATTTAGAACATTTTAATGGATGTTATCTAGTCTTATCTTTTATTAATCTTAGAGATTACTATGTACCTTTTATAATAAAATATAAATATTATCGACTTAGAAATGACATAATATCGATATAAATTTAGACATCCCTAACGAAAGTTATTGCTTTGAAAATTTACATAAAATCCCTTGAACTCGTTTACAGTTTACGTTTAATAATTAATAATCTACGTGCTGTATAGGTACGAGGATTTTTATACGTGGATTATGATAATTATTTAAGTTTTTCACTTACTTGTAAAAAAGTGACTTCACTGCCTTTTTCGTATCGTGTATTACAATAAACACATGCTCTTATGTTAGAATAAATATCAACCACCACTGTCACTATTGAATCACTTAAATTTACATTACAATCACAGAGAAAACATAGGATTTCGCAGAGACACTTCGCTGCAAATCAACAAACGACGGCCATTTGCAATCTTGTTAATTCCCAGTACACTCACAGTGGCGCTTCAATCAAATCGGCACACAAATAATCTGTCATTTCAATGGCAGTAGTCAGTCCAGCGTACTTCTATAGTACAGGTTAGTGTAGTCATAGAAGTCAACCTTGAGACTGTAATTTAATCATGGTCGGTCGTGTTTGGCAGTGACAGTGTAAAGAGCTGTAAATAGCTGTAAGTGCTACTAGTGTTCTAATCATTTAGTTATACTTAAAGTGCTGTAAATAGCTGTGGATGTAAAATAAAGAAAAGTATACTGTAGTTCTACGTGATTCATTATACAATTTAGTACCGCGAAACGAAAAAAAAAAATTGAACAAGATCAAAATAATGATTGATATCGCTGCTAAAGCAGAAAATGTTAATATTTTTATAAGTGTGCTTTATAACCAAGTAGCTAATTCTTTATAAATATTATAATGTAAGTAGCTACCTAAATAAAATTATAAAATCCAAGTAGGTACCTACCGATACGAGTATACGAGTAATATGATTTGTAATATAAATCGCACTATAGGTATAAAGCTCGTTAAAGAAGTGCTTCACAAATCCCATTCGGGATAAACTCATTACTACAATCCACCCGGCGCCAGCAGTTTTCCCTCTTAGTTTTACAGCAAATGAGCATAATTTGAAAATTCAATAAAAGTACGCTATTTGATTGCCTAGAATTCCTTTTCAAGTAAATAAATAAAGATCAGGACGAGGTTTGTCAATAAGGAAAATAAACTTCATTAACCCCGTTTTGTAAATTCGTACGTGACCGTATGGCTGAGATCAACCTTTTTTATCACTTACCCTCACTGTAACTGGACATAGCTGTGTTATCTAACCATCGTTAAAACAATGCTAAGTTAATACAACAAACTGTTGCCAACCATGACAGATAAGGGTAAGAGGAAGGAAAAGGAAAATAACCGAGAACGTAAATATTGGGCGTCCGACTTTCTTGCTTAGAACGAAGTGTAAAACTATGGATTATATTACTTTACGTTTATAATAATTGAGATGTTTACCGTTTCGATCCGACTCATTCAGGAGCGTTAAAAGTAGCAAGACTACAAAAATCAGAATATATTTTTATTAAACGTGCATTTTCATAATACCGATACAACGTAAAATATATAAATTGAACAGCGCCTTTGGTCTTTTCTCTGAGAACTAAATTTTCAACGCTGTCACTGGTGTCACGACGTGTGTAACTCGTAGTAGAGCTACAGATTAATTGCTAACTGTATTTACAATCTACAATTTGTTATTTTTCCAAAACAAGTAAGTAATAAAGTAAGTAAGTAATGAACACAGAAATGTCCCATAAATATGGTAATAAAAATACCACGGTAATGGAAGACTTGTAAGTATATGCAATAATTACAAACTTATGTCCTAAACAAGATCGTAATGAACAAAGTCATGATCAAATTAAAATCTAGGACTTTGTTAGGATTTTAAATCGCTCAAACTACAAATTTGCTTTAGGTCTTCACATGTAGGTATTTGAGCAGTTAGACCACTATAAGTAGTACTTACAACCGCAAAACTAAGCCTTATCTCGACTATATGCATAATTCAATAGCCATTATTATGTAAATACGTTGGAGTTGATACTAGACTGAAAAAAGCAACCTTATTTCCTCAGATGACTTCTAAACTTACTTTTTCATTTTCTAGTTAACTTGGCACATATAGCTGGTTTTAAGGCTACAGAATTTTACAGTGAATCGGTATATCATCATCATCATCATATCAGCCAAGATGTCCACTGCTGGACATAGGCCTTCCCCAATTTTCGTTGCGGTTGCCCGCACCCTTATAAGGGCGTCGGTCCACCTAGTGAGGGGTCTGCATAGTGGTATATCGCATAGATACAATTGGCCAAATATTATACCAGAATACTGTATTTAATAGGTACTAAGTGTCTACATGTTTACAGCCATTCGTAGGCACTACCGTGGCAATGTACTCATAACTAAATGTAATGTACTATTACACAGACTGAATTGGTCGTAATTTGATTATGATATAGGTACATAGATTTGCACCTTCGATATCGAAAGATTCTACATTGGCATACCCGTTAATCAAATTTAAAATCTTAAATTTCTCAGTTTATAGGTATCTGATTTCTATGAATCAAGCTGAAAATTGGACTTAGGCAACTTGACTGACATCATTTTAATTAGAACGTTCTATTTTCTGTTGTTTTGTTAGTAAGAACAATAATTATCATAATAACAAAACAGTATGTATGCGCATATTAGGTACAAGTAAACACATTCATAAATTTACTATTTATTTACTAATTGAAATAGATATCTCATAACATAGATACATAATAATATATAGTTAGATTATTTATTATTTTTTTATTGTTAAGTCATACTTATCCATACTTCTATGCTAATATTATAAATGCGAAAGTCTGTTTGTTACGCTTAAACCACTGGACCACTACTAAGTTGATACTGTACAAAGATATAAGACCATAAAGTGTACACCTGGTTTGCAAAATAAATTGAATTGAATTGGTGTATTACGAGTAACTTTTGTAACACAACGTAACATATTTACAAACTTAATGAAAGTTTTAAACAACAGTAATCTACCGTTAATTTAATTATAGATTCTACACACAAAATGAAATACACATGGACTCTAAAATCAGCGGTGTTTCTTACTATTGAGGAAAAACATATTAAAACTACAAACATCCAATGGTCACACAAAACGATTGTTTTTACAAAACACTCATTGTAATAAGAATGAACCAATTAGTGAAACGTTTGCTCAGTGATGTGTGAAAATAAACTAAGTATAAGAGAACCTTCAAGTTTCTATGTATATGTAAACGTTCCCACCTCCTAAACAGTTTCCAATGATTTTGATTTTAGATAATTATATAGAACTAGCTGTTGCCCGCGACTTCGTTCGCGTGAAAATTCAGATGTGTGCCTATATGAGAATATTTCTTACCTAATCTTACGGCAATCGTACATTGTATTACCTAGTAATAAATATGAGTATAATCCGTCTCTAAGGCGAATCCGATTTAAATCTATTCATCCGCTACTCCTAAAACAGACGAAACTTGCCACTCCTATTTGCCCACTTAATAAGAATAGTTCCTAGTTAGGAAATCGTATTATCAAAACGCCCGTTTAAAAACTATAGAAGCTTCATACAAATTTTGTTCCCCTTTATACTCCAGGGAAATGAATTTCGCAAAATCCCGTCTTAGAGAGCACCTATTTCCAAAATTTGAAACTCCTAGCACTTGTAGTTTCTGAGATTTCGTGATGAGTGAGTGAGTGAGTGACCTTTCATTTTTATATATGTATAGCTTCTGCCCGCGGCTTCGCTCGCATGAATATCGTTTTTCCAATAGACATTTTTATATTGTTTAAATACTGTTTTTGCATACCTACTATTTCTCATCTTATCATCATCACCATTCGTACAAACCCTCTTTCACCTACCTAAAGCAATAAGTAAAGCAATATACAATACACAAAGGCAAATTTTTACTACAATAACTTTCCCCTTTCCCTCATTTCCTCTTCCCGTTTTTCCCCTTTCCCTCCCTTCCCCTCCCGTCTCCCTCCCATCTTCCTCACTTTCCCCACACTTCCCCTCACTTTCCCTCACTTCCCACTCACTCACCCCTCACTTATCACTCACTGACTTCTCACTTCCCTCACTTTCTCTTACGTCCCCCTCACTTCCTCCTCACTTACCTCTCACTTGCCCTTCACTTGCCCCTCACTTGCACTTCACTGCCTCCTCACATCCCCCTGAGATCCCTTTTTTTTTTTTTTACACAACGCCATCTAGACCCAAAGTAAGCATATTATATGCTTGTATTATGGGTTCTAGAATACGGATAAACATACTTAAATACTTTTATTTTTGTAAATACATACATATTATACATAGAAACACCCAGACCAATGCAAATAGACATGTTCATGCTACAAATATTTGCACTGAGCGGGAATCGAACGCGCGACCTCTGCGTGGCAGTCCATACACATTACCACCGAAATACAGAGGCAGTCGATTTCCCCCTGACTTTCCCCTCCCTTTCCCCTGACTTCCCCCTCACTACCCCGCACTTTCATCTCACTTCTCCCTTCCTTTCCTCTTCCTCCCCCTCCCTTCCCCCTTAATCCAAATTTCAAGTCGCCAACTTCAAAAGCAAAGATCTTTCCATACAATATTTCATCCCTTATTTCACCCTTATAAATCCACCCCAGTTAAAAAAAATATGAGGATATTTTTATTTAAATAAAAGTATTCCAAAACAAAATTTCAAAGCTGTAAGTTAAAAAATGAAGACGTTTCATACAATCGTTTTCATCTCTTTTCATACACTTATGGGTTGAATTTTTAAAAACCCTTTCTTAGTACACTTCTACACATTAAGACAAACACACCCTCCAAATTTCAAGTCGCTACGACCAGCGGTTTAGGCTGTACGTTGTCTGTCAGTCAGTCAGTCAGTGAGGAAAAAGCCTTTTATAATATGTATGGATGTATGGATTAGACGCATAGCCATCAGGGATCAAAGCATACAGGCTGCTAGGAATGCTAACACGTGATAGAGCCACATAAAGCTAACCGTGCGAAAAACAGCTAATACTTAGATCCACACCCACAAATTTTAGTGTCTTACCTTGGGCTTTATTAATTAGTCATCGCAAAACATCGGCCTTCTGGAAACTGGACTCGTTTAAAACTAAACGAAAGATTGTTTAGAATGACAGGAATCCAAGGAATAAAAACACTATCAGCTATTCCGCAACCTGTTAAAATCCCTGCTTCTATAAGATTTCGTAGTAAATTAACGAATGTTCGATGTGATTTTTTAAATTGGCATAACTTTTTTATTTATAAACCGATTGACATCAAACAAACACTAAATGTTAAGTGAAGCTTACTACAATATATTAGTGAAAACCATATTTAAATTGAATAAGCCGTTTCTGAGATTAGCGTGAACAAACGCACAGACAAACAGACAAACAGACAAAAATTGTAACAATCATTGTTTTGGGTTCTATTTGCGTTGATCCTAATAGTATTTTTTCTCATATATCTTCCATGTACAGACAGCGATCGGTTACATTTTTATTATATGTATAGATAGATAGATATATATTAACTCATGACTGTATGCTAGCTCTCGATCCCACACGGTCAATAAAATCGTGTGGTTCATGATATATTTGTCACGCGTCTAGGTGTAGGTACTCCTACTTTGTGTTCGTTGTAAAGTCCTCGGCGAAACTGGACTTGTTCTCTAGTGCAATAGTTGTTTTCGTTACATACATACATCCACTCCTAAATAAACCTACATAATACCTACATTGTCCATTTTACTAGCGTCATCAACTGACAGTTGGTAGCAATAGTATTGTTTACAAGTTTAACTCATTACTTGAGAAGATATTTAGATAATAGGTACGAAGGCTATTTTCCATTGTACAATTTAGGCCTACCCAACATCATAAGGTGACATATTGTCTTTACAAATAATACGTCTGAGAAGGGACGCTCAACTTTAAGGGTTGTTCCAGAAATACTCGTGGCTGTAGTACCTATTCTAAAGGTTTTCGGTTAATGTTTATTAATAGTATGAATGTATGTAGCTATTTACATATAGATATTAGAGTATGACGTATATTAAACACAATTAAATGACGGCTGATAGATGAAAATTGAAGAGAGGAACACATTGCGCCTATCTCAAATAATATAGGGATGCCTGCCTTATTCTCAAATGGCAGAAAATTTTATAACAATTAAACTCGATATCAAAAACATTTGACAGTTCTGTTTAAAACAGAGACATTGTGCTTCCAATGGGATCTTTAATAAGCATTTTTGGATCTATCGGTTTGGCAATCGGCATTGAAATCAGTAATGCGGGTACTTTGCGAATGGTTCAGAATAAGGAAACAGTGCAAAATCTTTAGTTGCAAAATTTGTTAATAATAAATCACTTATTATTATACACAACTAAGGTGGCCAATTATAATCACCCACGCGGCAGTTTATACGACGGCTATGCTTTTATATACAGTTAAAAATACGCGAATAAGCTCACGACCACCCATATTTTGATGGATGAGATTAGCCGCTCCATCACTAATCCATACATACACAGTTTTATCAATTCTTGATTGAAATACCTATATCTACTACCAAAAGCTGCGATAGGTGTTTATCAGATATGATGTTGCTACCTATTTATGACCTAGATTATATTTACATGAGAACATTTTTTTTTGGGTATATATTTTAGTAGTCACTTAAGAGGTAATCACGCGTTAGCTCATGTTAAAACTACAGACTATATTATGGGAATCACGGGTACAATATGCTTACTTCCTAAGCGCTAGTGAATATTTTTAAGCAAAACACATTAAATAAAATAAATAAACAAAAATGTTTTATTCAGTAACTTAAAGTTAACAGTTTTATATTAGGATGGAAGTATCCTTTTAAGTATAGTAATATCTGTGTTAGGACACCATAACAGGGTTACATATTTGTGATTCCGTGGTGAATAAACATTTAGTTGTTTTAAGCAAAAATTAAAATAATCAACTAATAACATATAATCACAATGGTGCGTGCGTGTGTGTGTGTGTGTGTGTGTTGTAACATTATTATCGTCATCATCATATCAGCCGAAAGAGACTGCTGAACGAAGGCCTCCTGCAATTCAAGGTTTTAAAGAATAAAATATTTAAAATAAAGGTTTCGAATTGATCGAAATGACCAAACTTTTACCTATTTGTAATAAAAACATAACAAAACTGCTAATAAAAACATAAACGGCTCGTTTTGAACTAAATTCTCTTTGTTTATTCATCCAACCTTTACCTTAATAGTGTTAGAAATTTAGAAATAATAGAAAGGGTCAGGCATTTGTATGAGTTTGCTTTAATTCTGAATCTGAAAATTTAAGTAAAGCTGTACTATTTATTGTATTATCGCAAAATCAGAATAATCTGTTGAAGTGTTAAGTAAGTTATGGAGTTCGATATATGAAAGCAACAGTTCATTCTTTTATTTACTTATGAGTAAAGTATGCATCAGAATCTGGTCATCGCTCATTATTATTATTTGTGAATATGAACTCTTACAAAATAATACAAACACTTCTTACTCCTACATAGAAACAAAATTGAATAATAGAAAATATTAGCAGCGTGTAAGTATTTTGAATTGTACGACATTTATCATAATAACTGTTTTGTGATTATACAGTCTAACAATGCTGTTTGTCATCTAGCATGTATCCTTTGTTTAAAAGTAGTATCCCTCAAAGAATTTCTTCACCGTTTTATAGAATATCTTTAATGAGTGTTTCAGTTATCTTCACGGCCCTTTAACCTTCATTGCCTGTTCCTCATGATCGACAAAGACTTAGTTATGTTTTCTAAGCATCATTATTTTTAGAAAACAGCCGTGTCTATTATGTTAATACAATAATAAATAAACCTGTTTGCTTTATACGTTGTAGGTAGGTATATAAATAAAGAATTCATTCAGTGCATTTCTGCCTTTATTCAGAGAAGTAATAGTTGCTGATAAAACTTTATAGATAGTTATAAAAGAACACGACAAAGTTTCACTACTAACTTCAATTGTAAACAAATTCATAGTAATTACTAGAAAGAAATAAACATTATTCATTGCACTATATAAATGATTCATAAATTTGCAAGAATGCAGAATACTAAGTCGCTTGTTCTCTTGAGTGGTAATAATTGCTTTAAGCGCCAGTTTAAATTCTCCTTCATTACAGTTTCGACAGGAACTATACTGTACAAATTGTACAATCTTGTTCTCATATTGTTTTAAACACTTATAATGTAGTTTTCTTTAGCTGTATGGTTAGTTTCTAACCAATAAGAAATATGAGATTGCCACGTCGTTACAAAAATGCTCTACTAATTAATAATTAACCTGACCGTTAAGAAGCCAGCTTTGAGTTTGAATATGTTCATAATTCTTTCATACCAAAATGAATTATGATTAAAAGGAGTTTTGACATAATTATAATATGCCTTTACCAGCTCAAACACGTTTGTTGAGTCGAAACCTTTTTATTTACTTCAAAGTCAGACATTTAGTATTTACGTTCATTGTTCACATAGGTAGAGTTACCCATTGCCATCGTTCCCAGTAAAGTACTTTTAATTCTATTTGCAAACCAATTTGACTTTCTCAAAGTTACGTACTTATTACCGAATCGAAACTAACAGTTCCGTACTTATGACTTACGTATGTCGCTCACCTAAAACCTGAAACTCTTTACCAATGCATGTTTCCTTCCAATTTTGATTTTAAGTTATTAAGCGGGGCGTGAAAATTATCTCAAAAATATCCGGTGATAGTGTAAATTACCATGTCAATAGTTTACCAATATGGATGTCAGTTTAGTACCTACTCACTGCTTATCATATAACAGTGGTGTCATTATAATAGTATTTTACTGCTTATCATATAACAGTGGTGTCATTATAATAGTATTTTTTAATATAAACAAAAATATCGTAAGAGCGACATGATCGTACTCGATTTGAGATTACAGAAAACTCATAACGTGTCGCTTGAGCTGTAAAAAACTTTCAATATCAGCATCTTCAAAAATACATAAAACAAAATCCTCGCTTACTTTCCAGTAAAGTATGAATGAAGATGGTATCAACGGTTTATCATGCCGTCGGTCGTAAACTCGACTGAAGGGGATACTGTCTTAATATTAAATACCCTGTCAACCTGTCACCGGTTCATGCAATATTGTTATATTTCGGCTCTAACAAAATATTCAACTCTACAAGTAGCGTACCTACTTTTTGATAAAAGAAATGAAAACAACACAAGCGGGCTCGGTATCATGAAACAAAGACTATTTTGGAAACATAATTGATATATTTTTTTCGAACGCAGTAATACGTAGTAGCGTCTTGCTTTCTTGACAGAGGGCCTAGACAAGTGTCGTTAAACTACTAGCTAACTCCAATATTGTCGTTAGCTATGTCAATCCCATACATTTTTAAATCTATTCTATTAAGTATGTTAATTAGCATTTATGCCACTTACCTAGGTCCTCTCGGTTGACTACGTAACAGAAGTCTAGGGCGCACGTGTCTCAAGGCTACATTTGAGGCTGATATTTATATAATTCACAACTGTTTATGTTTATGGCTAACACACGACACGCGGTTAAACAATACTTGAACACACGTGTTTGTGCTAGTTCATTACATTTTAATAGTAGTATAAAACGTAAGACTTCACAGGTCACGATATTTGTCAGGCACATGTTAGGTACGACGCCGACGGTCTTGAATAATCAAATTGTGAACATGTGTGCATTGCAAGGCAGTCTAAAAAGATTGTCAATATAGTTTTAAGCTTAATTTTTTTTTAAATGACTCTGCAACTGTTATTTTACAAACATTGGACGACAAAAATAAATATAAAAATTAATAAAGCAATGACATAAAATTTTTACCTGTTGAAATCAAATCAACAAGTTCTACAGCAGTCGCACGCACGCTACCAAGGCAGTCATTGTTTGTTTTGTATCTTTTACATCAAATACGTTATGCATGCATACCTCGTTTCGTGTTGTTTTGTTTTTCTGATGAAATATAATTGAACAATATAGATTACTTCTTTCTAACTCTCTTTGTAATTGAAGACAAACGTCTGCATGGTTTTGATTAAACATTCTTGTTACAAAATTTAATTTTACAAAAACATCGTTCTGCTAGCGGAGTTCGCGCTCAGCTATTTCTTTAGCAAAGTTATTGGTATAGTAGTTATGTTAATTAACAAGAATGCTACGACGTGATTTGTGATGTTAACTGCATATTAAATACAAAGCTTACGTTATGGAGTATATTTTACAAAGAATTACGAACTTTCATCTCGTGGTTAGGTTGTGAACTTTATGTTCATGAGTGTGAAGCACTATAAGTTTGTTCCAGCTTGGTTTAATCAAGGCAGTACGCGCTCTGTATCCTACTACATCGCGATGCACATATTTTCTAGGGTTGTATATTGCAAGAATGTATATCTTGGGTGCCACATTCTCTGAAGGCATATACATATAACCTATCTAATAATAAATGAACGTGAATGATTTGTTCCCACAATCCCAGTCGACCTACACTAATTCGTCCCAGAAATCGCGGTGTCTCGCAACTTCCTTCTTATGTGGTATATAAAGCTATATACAGGTATAACAACATTTTCGATAAATCAATATAACTCGAAGTGCTCGTGATACAAGGGAGCCAAAAGTAGTGACTATAGCAATTAACTTTTGGAGAGATCTTTGTCCAGTGAAAGTTTAAAGTTTTATTTAGATTTCTATTTACGTTCACTAAAGTTACAAAATACCTTTGCTTTAGGATCAATCTTGAAATATGCTGATCATTTGCTCTAGTAAATAGCTAGTACAGTGTAGACGAGGAACTTACAATCCTACGTATTATGCTGGTAAGCTCCGATGGGTGAAGGCGGCTCACGACTGGCTAAGGTATCGCAAATTGGGGGGGTTCCTATTTCCAGCAGAGGACGTCTTTCGATATGATGAAGTGTAACTGTAACTTGACCTGCATGACCTGTGTCGAAGTTGTATATCTAAGATTCAACCTACCTATATTCTGAGGCACCTAGTAGTGTTAAAGCATAACTAACAGTAAGACTAATTGCTTTTAAATTTGAGCTATGAGTTGGAATAATTCGTTTGCTTTTCTGCATGTACCGTGAGTATTGCTTTGAAAGCACATCATTAAATTTTTCTATCAAAATAATCCGTCAAACTCTTCAATCTAAAGGAACATAATCAAAGAGATTCAATTTGTAAAGATTACTGCGTAGCAAACAGAAAATTGATTTGACTTCTGATGGAGGCATTTCCCTGAAGCCTCAGGCATGCTTGCTAAATTATGTTTTATTTACAATCAACGGTTTACTCAATTCTGCGCTCTATTTGCAAACCAGTTGCCTTATTATGTTATATTTATATGCTTTTTTTATTGAACTCCAAGCGTTTGACGCAGACTTTTTATAAAAGTTGAAAAGCAGTAAAACGAAATTATGTTATAAGCTGGCTTTATAATTATTTGTTGTTATATGTTTTTTTGGATGAGTGCTAACAGACTCCTCCGTCAGTGCTGTTGAAGACGTGAATTGCCTTAACTTTTACCTTTATTTTAAAATGCAGTAAATTTTGTATAAAGTTTCAAGAAAACTTGCTTCAAGTTTTATACACTCCCAATTAATAATATCAAATTAGGTATGCCTAAGTATAGCCTCCTTTGATGCCATACACTATTTCAAACCTCCTTTAAAAAACACAGGATAAAATGTTGTATACCTAAGAAATAAAGTAAACGTACCTATATGTATTGTTTTGTTTACAATATACTATCTCACGTGTCGGATGCAACGCCAGCAGAAAAACTAAGTATTTTTATACCTACATAATAAGAACTATGGAACAAGCAAATTAAATAACAATATCAATTTTCTATTTACACTTGAAATCATATACCTATGATTACAATCATTTCATACAATAGGTGGTTAGTATCATCATGTACTTTAAGTACAATTGCATCCATAAGGGTATATAAACACCAGTAGGCAATTAACTCATAGCCACGAGCGGAAAAACACGCTTCGAGTACTAAGGGATAATCTCCGTGGATTATGGCCCCTATAGATTGTACCGAGATTAAAGAGGATAGCCGTGACAATCAGAATTATTATATACGTGTTTGCAGTACTTATGTTAAACAGAATAAGGACTATTACTCTTATTTATTCATTAATACGAATTAATGGCACCAGATTTAAAGTTTAAGTTTCCGGGAATACAAGTTGGATGGTGGCCGGTAATACTTCGGTCACTGTCGTTTACCTACCGGTATCTATATACCTATAGTATATAGTTAGGTCTAGTCTCCGGTTGAAACTATAAAACACCTTTTTTTGCAAATAGCGGTGAGAGGATATCAGTAAACGCAACTTTAAGTGTCAACTGTTGACTGTGTTGAATTTGATATAATACTTTTTTCTTAACAATACTTATTTTTCAAAATGTTTTCGTTTTCTTTTTTTAAAAAGACAACGCTCGCATAGAGAACAAGCCCTGTATCGCGGGGACTTTAACAAAATATATCCTACTCGAAACGAATATTTATGTATCATAGAAAGTTTTGCCGCGTATGGGGATAAACCAAACTCACTATCACCACTAACATAAATAAAACCCACAACCTCGTGCACAGCAGTCGCTTGCGCTCCCACTGCACCACGGAGGCAGTCAAAATCTGGATATTATGTTAACGTACAAATGAGCAACGAATTACGATGAAAGAAGCATGACGCCGTTAGCATTCGCACAAAGAGTTTGGCTCTCCAAATAGAATGTCGGATAGTAAGTTGCTGGTAATAACAGCGTAGTTGCGCTGAAACGGTATTCCCAAAATTTCACTATATTTATTTAATAAATTAAGGCAGCGAAAATTGATTTAAATCATCATCATCATCATCATGTCATTCAAACCGTATCTGGTGACGGCGACTCCTTTAATGTTTATCCTGGGTCGTAGTTGTGGTGGGCTCTAATGTGGCTGGCAAAACTGAACTTTGATTTGAAGATTCGGTTACAAGGTATGCAATAAAGCTGGCCAGCCGAGTTGAATGTATAGAGTTGTAAGAGGGCTTAGGTCGAAACTTCCGTATTTGGTGCTTTGCATCAAGTTTCTCTAACCGCTTGCTTTCATATGCGTTCATGCTTTGATAAACGGTGTTGCGGTGTTATGTACACGACACCTACCACCAGTTATGAAACTGGTGAAGTGAATATTTATTCAAAATATGAAACTGCAATATGTGATGAGCGAAGAATAGCAACACGTCAATCGAGAAGTTTAATATTGCAAGATATAGAGATGATTATAATATACCGAATATCAAACAAACTGACAGCTAAAAGGTAAGGTATCTGTATGTACATCCTCCATAGCTATCCGAGAAGGTAATTGTTTTGCGAGGAGTGATTCTGTTTACCTTGCAAGAACAATTTAAGCTTGCCGAGCAAGCAAACAGATTAAATTCCCCCAAGGTAAAAGAGGTACTTTTTTTGTAATAATATATTTTTTTTACATTAGAAGCTAGTGACCCAGCGTTTATTAACTTCCTCGTACTCCATTAATGTCAATTACAATATACTTAACTGTTATAAAGGAGCTATTGTTATATTAAGATGACTCAAATAATATGAGTGGGTACCCGTATGTGAAGTGCGAAGATATTTAATTTACGTGACTATGTATCTCCTGTTCTTCTATCTTCAAAGGGTTATTATATCTACAATTATTAGTTAGTTATTTTTTAATAAAAAGCTCAGTTCTTGTAGGTGTGTGTTATAATGGATAATTAAATAATAACAAAATTATTAGACTAGTTGCCGTCGTTCTTTTAGTGAACGTTTATTCACATATGTCAATGTCATCATAATATAATAAATTAACGACTTTGTTAAAATGTTTTGTTTATATTTTGAAATTTACTTATATTATTCTTATATTATTTGCTTAGATAACTATTTTAAATTTAACTAAAATAAGGTTGAATCCATCTTCTCACAAAGCCGCCATAGCGAGCTAGGAGATAGCCATAGGAGATAGAAGACCACCATACCAGCAGTTTCAGACGATGGCTTCTGGAATGATGGACACCAGATTCCACTGACTGCTTACCATCAGGTAGAGTGGACTTACTTTGGTAGGTTAATATTAAAAGCACTCATATCTCTGCTAAATTTATGTTAAAAGTTATCAAATAAAGAAAATCTTGTTCGGTGACTTAAATGCTATTATCCTATTTATATTATAAATGCGAAAGTTTGTGTGTGTGTGTGTGTGTGCACCATGCAAATATTTACTGTGCATCATTGGGGTAACCAAATATTAATATAGATCTGCCAAAATTATATTTTCTTTGACGTGTATTTGAGCTGTAAATAACAAGATTGGTGGACTATTTCAAAACCAATTGTTGTGAACTGCTGGCATGGTGACCCGCCCACTTCTTTTCTATTTTCCTTGACAGAGGTTATCTCATTCACGATTATCTCCTTTCATTCATATCTCTTACCTTTGCAATTCATATGATTTTTTGGTAGGTTCTCTCCATTCGTTCACTTACATACTAAATGTGAGACATTTTATTTTGCCATAAAACGGTTTATGTTTACGCTACATGCTTCCAAAGATTAAACAATAATAACAAACCACTACACAATTTAACGAGCGTGGAATAAATAATGGTATCTAATGGGCAACACCCACAAAACCGCATGTTTACCAGTATGGTGATAATGATGTGACAAATAATGTAGAAGGAACTAGGGCTCGGTATATATATACCTATACATATGAGAATGTATATGTTTATAATGAGACATTGGTGCGGCAATAGTCATAAAAGCAAATAAGTCAAAATCAAACGCATCTCTAAATAATATTAAAGAAAAGTTGCTGTTTTTTCCTGTCGGTTTCTTCAATAACTTCTTCTAAACCAAGCAGTCGGTTTTGTCCTGTTTTCACAATGGTTTAGAGCATGTATTCCGGCAAGTTTATTACTATAATACATGCATGTTTTATGTAGAGAAAACAGAGAATTTCAACGATTTGTTTAAAGTGAAAAGCTTAAAAGTATGCGAAACAGGGGTTGTATAAAATATACATGATACTTATAAACGTCGTAACCAAAGAGATGTCAGCCAGTTTGGCTACGGCCAATTCACCAACAAAGATAAAGCGTGAGAAGAACCGGCAAGAAACTTAGGCTACTCTTTTCAATCTGTGAAAGAGCCTGTCGCTTTGATTCCCACACGGAATAAAACTTTGTGTGATACTTAGTTTGGTCCGTATTGTAGGTTTTATGTAATTGAAGAACTACCGTCTGTTGTAAAAACTTTCGTGTTTGTATTTTTAAAAGCTTTTGTATGCTCTCCTAGTATTTACGCCGAGAAGTAAATTGTATACATAATATTGAGCTGTTATTACTCAATGATCGTAAAATCATATTAAAACAGAAATACACAAGTATTCTACAAAAGCTTGTTGTTTCATCTTTAATAAACAATAACTCTTTGCTACCGTAAATGTAAATTCAAATGCGAAATTTTCCTCAGTCGTTAAATATAATATGTAAAATAGCTGTTGCCCGCGACTTCGTTCGCGTGAAAATTCAGATGTGGCCTGTATGAGAATATTTCTTACCTAATCTTACGGCAATCGTACATTGTATTAGTAATAAATATCAGTATAATCCGTCTCTAAGGCGAATCCGATTTAAATCTATTCACCCGCTACCACTAAAACAGACGAAATTTTGCGATATTTAACGAAACTTGCCACTCCTATTTTCTCCTAGTTTGGAAATCGTATTATCAAAACTCCCGTTTAAAAACTATAGAAGCTTTATACAAATTTTGTTCCCCTTTATAATCCAGGGAAATGAATTTCGCAAAATCCCGTCTTTGAGAGCACCTATTTCCAAAGTTTGAAACTCCTAGCACTTGTAGTTTCTGAGATTTCGTGATGAGTGAGTGAGTGAGTGACCTTCGCACGCATGAATATAGTTTCTCCAATGGACATTTTTATATTGTTTAAATACTGTTTTGCATACTATTTCTAATCTCACTCTCTAACCTAAAGACATCCCGCGTAAAACAATATACAATACACAAAGGCAAATTTTCACTACGATAACTTTCCCCTTTCCCTCATTTCCTCTTCCCCTTTTCCCTCTTTTCTCCTCCCCTTCCCGTCCCCTCCCGTCTCCCTCCCATCTCCCTCACTTTCTCCACACTTCCCCTCACTTTCCCTCACTTCCCACTCACTCACCCCTCACTTACCACTCACTGACTCCTCACTTTCCCTTACTTCCCCCTCACTTTCTTCTCACTTACCTCTCACTTGCCCTTCACACTGCCTCCTCACATCCCCTTGAGTTCTCTTTTTTTTTTTTTTTTTTGACACAACGCTATCTAGTTCCAAAGTAAGCATATTATATGCTTGTATTATGGGTTCTAGAATACGGATAAACATACTTAAACACTTTTATTTTTGTAAATACATACATATTATACATAGAAACACCCATAAGCAAATAGACATGTTCATGCTACAAACATTTGCACTGAGCGGGAATCGAACCCGCAACCTCTGCGTGGCAGTCCGTACACAGCACCACCGAAATACAGAGGCAGTCGATTTCACCCTGACTTTCCCCTCCCTTTGCCCTGACTTCCCCCTCACTACCCCCGCACTTTCTCCTCACTTCTCCCTTCCTTTTCTCTTCCTCCCCCACCCTCCAATATTCAAGTCACCAACTTCAAAAGCAAAGATCTTTCCATACAATATTTCATCTCTTATTTCACCCATATAAATCCACCCCAGTTAAAAAAAAAAAATGAGAGTATTTTTTACTTAAGTAAAATTATTCCAAAACAAAATTTCAAAGCTGTAAGTTAAAAAATGAATACGTTTCATACAATCGTTTTCTTCCCTTTTTATACACTGTAGGGTTGAATTTTTAAAATCCCTTTCTTAGTCCACTTCTAGACTTTAATACAAACACACTCTCCAAATTTCAAGTCGCTACGACCAGCGGTTTAGGCTGTACTTTGTCTGTCAGTCAGTCAGTCAGTCAGTCAGGACAAAGCCTTTTATAATATGTATGGATGTATGGATTAGACGTATAGCCATCAAGGATCAAAGCATACAGGCTGCTAGGAATGCTAACACGTGATAGAGCCACATAAAGCTGACCGTGCGAAAAACAGCTAATATTTAGATCCACACCCACAACTTTTAGTGTCTTACCTTGGGCTTTATTAATTAGTCATCGCAAAACATAGGCTCACTGGAAACTGGACTCGTTTAAAACTAAACAAAATATTGTTTAGAGAGGAATAAAAACACTATCAGCACTCACTATCAACAATCACTATTCCGCAACCTGTTAAAATCTCTGCTTCTATAAGATTTCGTAGTAAATTAACGAATGTTCGATGTGATTCTTTAAATTGGCATAACTTTTTTATTTATGAACCGATTGACATGAAACAAACACTAAATGTTAAGTGAAGCTTACCACAATGTATCGGTGAAAACCATATTTAAATCGGATAAGTCGTTTTTGAGATTAGCGTGAACAAACGCACAGACAAACAGACAAACAGACAAACAGACTAACAGACAAACAGACAAACAGACAAACAGACAAAAATTTTAAAAATCATTGTTTTGGGTTCTATTTGCGTTTATAAAGGTCCCAATGATATTTTTTCTCATATATCTTCCATGTACAGACAGCGACCGGTTACATTTTTATTATATGTATAGATAACACTCGAAATAATCAAAGATAGACAAAATACCTATTAAGTTGAATACAAATTGTGTGTATGATCAGAACGGTAGTAGGTTGTATCTAAAACAATGTCATTATGGAATGTCGCTGTCGCCAAACACGCTGCTTCATCGGGTTTGGTTTTAATCTCGTTCTATTATAGTTCTTACGATACTCGGAAGTCTTTTCATCAATGTAGGATACATAAAGGGTATTTTGTTTTATTTTTCGCATTAGTTTCCTTACTTCCATACTTTAATCTAAGATTCTTGACAATTCCGATTATTTGTTCGGCACTGAAGCGCTGTCATTAATGGACATAATGACAAATTGTAAAGCGATTCAGCGCTAAACGATTCATTGCATAAAATCGGGTTTTATTTATTTATTTCAAAAGACAACTTCCGCACTACAGAGAGTTTACAAACATACAATTAAATGGACACAAAGTACGGTTTTTAAATTAAGATTGGTATGTAAAAAGCCACTGTTAGAAAATTGTTTAGGATATTCTGTCGATGTATGTATGTGTTTGACTATTTCTTTGGCACGCTCTACAGCCTAAATGGCTTATTGGATTTTAACATATGAGGTGTCATTAGATTCGTATTCATTGTAAGAGTGACATAGGGTACCTACATAATATTTCAATGAAGCGTCAGCACGAGAAAGAAATGGGATTCTTTTTTTCACTTTGTTTAAGGCAGGCGTGGTTTTTATTTTTTAATAATATATTGTTTGTTGTATTATCGTAATCTCATTGAAGCGAAATTATTACTCGTTTCATTATCTATTTTTTTAATTCAGTTATACCTATAATCACGAATTAATTTTACCTTGTTAGTTACTAATAATGTACTTTGTACATGACAATTAATACATTCTATTCTCATTTATGAGATGATTCAGCTAAGTGATCTGACGACACCGGACTCAATTGAATGAAGAGCCAAGAGGCTTATTGGCAATGACCTGTTTTAACGACACAAAGCTGCAACCCTGAGTTTGGAGTAAGGTTGCTAGTCCATCAGTTTCTATCGGGTACATTTATGAGAATTTGATTTTGATTCTCGTCACACAAAACTTACTTCGCTGAGTCACCTATTCAATATCTATCTATATTAATATATCTATAAAGTGAAAGAGTTTGTTTGTTTGGACGCGCTAATCTCTGGGACTACCAGGTAAATTTGAATAATTGATAGCCCAATTCTTGAAGATGGTTAAATCACGCTGCGGGCCACGGTAGCAGCGCAGTAACCGCGCTACGAACAGCTAGTGATGAATATTCATAAAGACACACAAAGCACTTTGGTTCTATCTTTGGAAAACTTAAATCTTTAGAGTTAAACAACTAGCCATATTCGGCGTTTCTAGTAGGTACAATATAGCTTTTAAATCGGGAATAGGTACTACAACTGTAATCCCTCGTAAGTGTGTTTCACTATCAAATAAGATATCATCAATTAACATTAGGTAACTATAATTGAGATCGTGATTAAACTCGAATCTATCTGGATTGGAATTTGAGTTAACCAATCTTTTGTGTTATGAAAATAAGGTATACGTCACATAGTTTAATATTTAGGGACTTGTAATATGAGCAACACTCCAAAAGTTTCACCTGATAAATGCGTAGATACTGTTATCGATTTGGCGAATTACATATATTCAGAACTATTATTGGGCCTTCCACTTCTGTATCTAACTATATATATTGATTGCGCTGCTACTGAAGATTTAGTTACATTGTAGATCGCAAAGTCAATCAATAATTTCAGATATTTATTTCATATCATTAAGATATATTTCCATTTCACCTTCAATTTTGTATATAACAGTATTTTAATTTGTTTTAGGAGGGAATTTTGGGGTTTTCTCATTATCTGCTCATTTTGGTCGCAACACCTATTCAGTTTTATTCTGCCAGGTTTAGATGTCCGTTCGGGCGTTGCTTATCTAATTAGTAGGTTGGTTAGCTACCTGACTATAAAAGATTGTTCATGGAACCATATTTTGAAGTCCGTCAGTTTTAGCTATTGGAAAAACGCAATTTAGAATACAATTTTAGAAATATGAGTGCTTACAAAATCAATTATGTTTAGTAGAATGGTCTTAATCTAAATCTTGATTGTTTCAGTGACTTTTAATATAAAAGCGAATGGATTTTATTAGCTTTAAATGAATGCATTCCATTCGGTTGTTAATTGGAATGGGTACTCAGCCACAACAAATTTAGATACTCTTAAAGTTGGAAACTTATGGAGCAAGTTTGTCGCGCAATTTCGGAATCCTTTTTATTAGATTCACCGAAAAGGAATAAGGTGCGTAAAGAAGATTTCGTAGTCAACTTTTACATTAGCAGAAGAAACTCGAATAAACACGCCTTTAATGCTATAAATCGACTTCTAAACGACTAACGCAACGTTTAATCATTGTCTATTAGAAGCAATTAGGTAGGTTTGAGCTTTATTTTTTTAATAAAAGTCATGGTGTCTGAAATTACTGTCAAAACGAAAAATAAGTGCCCCGAGCAGATTACCACGCTAGAGTCTAAAAGCTATTATTTTACACGTAAATATCAAAGTAACCTGAATCTCAACTCGGGTCTGAAATAGAATGTGCAAACATCCTGCAAACGGCGACCTTTTTGAGCCTTAGAATTGGACATTTTAGGGATAAAATTATTGATTAGGTATATTTGTCACAGAATTATGTAGGTAGATGAATGTACATGAGATGCTTAGAGGGGCTGCCTATGTTTAACAGTAGACGTATTTTGGCTTAAATTTTGATGATGATGATGATACGCATCCAGTAACAAGCGTGTAAATTATTGGATATAAATATCTACATATGATCCAAATCAGTTTTTATAATTATGATAATAGACAATATTTTTATGTTGATTATCTAATTAAATCTGCTAGTCATATCTTTCTGCCTCTGTGGTTCGGTGGTACTGTGTACGGATTACTGCACAGAGGTCTCAGGTTCGATCCCCGGGTCAGGTAAAGTGATATTAAGTTTTTCCGTCTAGAAATTCTCAGTATTAGCCAGGAGTCAGGAATTGTTTTCTTTGGTCTTTTTTTTTTTTGTATTATAGCCTACCAAAGTGACTGTACTCCGCCTGATGGTAAGCAGTCAGTGGAATCCAGATGTGGCGGCCACTATACCAATAGCCATCCAGCCAGTATTAAACTGCTGGTATGGTGGCCTCTACAATGGCGGCTGGGAATGGGTTTAGGGGAAGGGAATGAGGGAGGTGAGCAAAGAGGAAAGGGGGAAATTGGACTTCCAGCGCTCTCACTCACCAAACGAAACGCAGTAGTACGGATACTACTACTCTTAAGTCGATCTTCTATGACAGGGTAGTACTTCCCCGGACGACCCGGCCTATTCACGCTGAAATCAGCGTGGATCTACTACCATACCCGATAAATGGATGGGCCCCTTGTTACGTGGCGAAAAGTGGGTGGTTAAACACCTAAGCTTACTCCTTGGGGGATAAAAGGCGTAAAGCTATGTATGTGTGTATTATATCTTTCGTTAAAGATACAGTTAATTTAACATTTTACATTAACTGTCTTCTAACCAACTTCTAGTTAATGTTGCGTTCAAGTAAAGTTTAACGGGATAGTCAAATGTAAAATAGATGTGGTTGTCTTTAACTAAAAAAGCACTAGCCAAGCTTTGTATATCTCTAGTTGAAGTAACGAAGTAGATATAAATGTTATAGTTCTATCAGCAGTACCAATAGACAAGATTGATGTTTTTTTTTTATTAGACACTGATCAGATTTTCGTATAAAAAATAACGTTCTTAGCCTAAAGACGTCCACTATCGAATATACTATATATACCAGGCTTAGATGGGACGTTAGCGTCAGCGACCAGGCAATATCTAGTACAAATATAATATTTTCCTAGTCGCCCATACACCCACATGCTTAGACATTTTGATCACAGCATACAGCATTATGTCTGGATTTGATAATAATAAAACTGTCAACACTGATGGAAATTGAAAAGGGAACCATACAGGCGAAAAAAATTCATGTAAAATTCTTAAGAAGATTTAGATGAACGCGTGATTTTTATTTATTTTCCCTGAACGAAGAAAAATATCGCATTGACAGCCATTTGGGCTATATTTAACACTGTCGGATCTGCGCTCTTGAATATCAATATGAAGGATTTTATCGACAACAATGCTGTGACAGAGATGAACGAGCTCTTGATATAAGTTTCTTTACGTTTCTTTATAATTTTGGTTGCAATTGATATAATTGAAGCCAATCAATCAAGACTGTCAATACTATATATTGCAGAAAAACGTTATATTCCGTTTAAAAATTGAGCGCACTAAATAATGTGAGAGACATTACCTTCACATGACAAAGTGCAGATAGATAAAATTTTAATAACAACAAAGTTAATAAAAACTACACTTTTTTATAAAATACCCCATTACGTATAAACTTAGAAAATATAATAAATAACGATAGAATTGCAAACAATAGTCGCCTATTAGTATCTTCTATTAATTTTAGTATCTAATTATATAGATAGTTATATTATATTATCTATTTATTATTTTGTTAGAAAATTATGATACATCATGAGGATAACTATCATTCATAAGGCTTTGTCGGGTATCACGCTCCAATAGTATCAGTAATAAATAATGAATATAATAATGGTTTATTCCCGTTCGGTAACACCCAGATATGTGATATGTAACAGTGTGACTCATTAGGAATTAAATTCCAGTCCTGTTGTGTAACACTGTGACATATTGCTACTTTTTGTTCCTAATAACACACCAAAAAACACCAATGTCTAACAATAATAATTACCCTTATACCAATAATAAATGAAATATACCTATCTACTAAATATGAAATAATGATTATTTGTCAGTTAAATATTTGATCTAAAAACACACCTATCAAAACATTTCTTTTTGTTGTTTGTAACAATATTTTCTACGTTCAGTGTTCCGCTCGGCAACTAATTTTACACTAGAGTAAATAGGTATAACGATGAAAATAAGAGAAACAAAATGAAAAGTATGAATCTATTATCAACATCATAATTCGTGAGTCGTCTTTTTCTCAGAATAAGCACTCCTTACAAAATAATACCCCGCTAAGAAGTAGCACCGCAACTATAAGAAAGTAGTTTAATTAGAGGGGGTTTTTTCGTGTTACGTCTTTTTCCTTAGCGACACTAAAGATGAAAGACGCATTTTAGCATGCGTGAGTTGCTATAATTTTATTTTCAGAGTAAATACTGGAAGCGCTATTTATTTCTGTTACTTTAATATTTTTCGATGTCACCGAGTTAAGAATGCTCATGATAGTTCATTGTTGCAACACATGTTAAAGCTTCTAGCGTTTTTGCTATTTATTAACGCCATAGATACGAGGTTCAATGTTGGCAAGTTCCAATATTTATTTCAAGGTCGATAGTATTCAAGATAAATCGCGTGTGTTGTGGTTCACGGATTAATTGCATTGTCTACTTAACAATATGTATCTAACTATATAATTATAAATCGTCTAGAGCACTTAGCTTCCTTACCTATTATCTGCCTAGGTATAGTTAAAATAGCTTCTACAACCGAACAGCGGTCTATGGTTTCGATCGGAGTTAACCAAAAGACAACGCGTCAGTATTGCATTGTTCTATTAAAATATACAGCCCTTTGTTTGGCAGTATACGTGCACAAGGAAAACAAATAAACTGGCATTAACATTACCTATATATCTCACGCCGAAACGCTGACATGTGATAACTAGAAATAAAACAAATAGTGAATTGCCTGGATTGGCAGGATTTCGCGTATCCGATAGATATAAGGTACCCTATAAGGTAGGTAGATAATAAGTAACTGAGTATTTGAAAGGATCTTTCACAAGTCGCAATTGAGCTCACCAGGTAAACAGTGACGTGTATTGATTGTTCAACGAGGTAAGCATGAAATGGAAGATATTTGTATATAAAAACGTGCTTAATTGTTAAAAATATATTTAAATATAGCAATCAATATCTTTTTAGGTACTATGAAGATGAAGTGAAAGTCTATTGAATTGAAATTGGAGAGGAAACCAGGTTAACTGTCATTAGAGACATTCACAATACGTTTAGAAATTGTCGTAACAAGATGTCATTGAAAATATAGCCCGTGTCACAGTTCAGGAAAAATATATTTGCAATGGAGAATAATTTGAACAAATTCTAACAGCACAAATCGGTCGATAACATTTCATACCCTTATCTAAAGGTACTTTGTGTTCCCCAGTTACCAATAGACCAAAGAGGTCTTAAACACACAATTTGGACCGAAAGAGACCAATATGTACGTTTGAGTGACGTTGGTCAGTAATATTTAATCTTAGAAGATTACTTGCGGATCAAGTCGATATCATAAATTCTTTAAATTTATTGAAATTAATACCGAAATAGGCCTGATAATCTACCTACTATCCGTTTGGACCGTAAAATTGGGCCGGATATTGAAAGTCTGAAGGATTCAAGCGTTATCTGATTTTGATTATCGATATCTTGATTGTGCATCGATGTAATAGTCAGTAGATCATCTTCTTCATATGATTATTATATACGCAGTTAACGCAGTGTATCAAACTTCCCTTTCCCAGTGTAAAGAGGGTGTGAATTAGTTTTGCTCTTCAAGGATATGACATACAATCCAAGTATCAGCAAGGCCTAAAACCGACTCAGATTGTAAACGAATACAATCAGCCTCTCAAATAAAATTCACTAAAGAACTTATAAATCATTACAGGAAAATGATATCAAAATCCTAACATTTTAGATTCAGTGGTATGTTGTAGGAATAGATGAATCAGTAGTCATTCATTTTATAGATCACGAGGCCTAGTCGTGTAAGTCATAGGCGGTATAATTTATTGGAAAACCTTTGATTAGTGGCAATGCTTTCATTATATTTACATATAATCAATACCTACCAGATGCCCTAAACAAGTGGCATAGATTTCTATTTTATTCATTGAATAGATTAAAAAAAATGTATCAGATAATTATGTCAATCCCATACATTTTTTAAATTTAATAAATTTAATATATGAATAGAAATCTCTGCAACTTGTCTTAGATGTCACCAGTGACAGCGTAAAATAACATTAGAGTATTTAGTTATTAAAGTAAATACCAGTGGCGCTGTTCATTTTCTACAAAGACTCAAACGCACGTTCACTCATTTGGGGTACCTGAATTGCGGTACATAATTTATGTTACCCAGAATTATGATTACTAAATTGGTTTTCTACATTGAATAATTTCTTGCAAACAATAACAAATATAGTACAAAGTACAATTTACTATACTGTGAAGTGATTCACTCATTCAATCTTGTAAATTGATTTGAACTTGAATGCAGTGTATTAATTGACATCAATAAATGGAAGGCACTTGTATGACATGCACTACTTATATTATAATGAAGGGTTGACTTGAGTTAAACAATTTTCTTAGAGTCTGGCCTTAATATGTATTTTAAAACTTTTTTTATGTTCAATCTAACCTATTACAATCATGTGTGTTATGGCCTAAACAAGAAGTGAAGTCCTTTCATAAAACCACCACAGTAGAGGTTACCATGTCAATAGTTTAATACAATAGCGTTTGGAATCGTATCCACTACTCTTGGATCCCACTGACCGCTTATAATCAGCTATTTTGATTATCTATATGATGTTCAGGAAAGATGCTTAAGACGAATATGGTTATCTTGAAAATTGCCGTAGAAAGTAAAATTGCAGAAATAAATGGGTCGATAGATTAGAAGTTGCAATGGCAATAAGGCTATAGTCCACGATAGACATGAAGAGAAAGACGACAACACTAAGAACGATGAAAAAATGTTTAGTCATCTACGTAATCTCAGCGTTTTTCATCGACCTATGTTTTTACTCTACGTAAGTTTTTATGCTCTATCCTTTCTATACGTGAGTAGCTTACGGGCATAACAGTTCTATTACAAACCACATACCTATCTACACCTGATATTCGAATGAAACTGAGAATATCAAAATACGCAACCTCTTACAACCTTTTTCTTTTTACAACCGTTATGAAATCAAATGTTTATGAAATGGACATATGAAGCGTAAAGTACGTTTCAGCTATTTCATAAACTCTTCTATTTTTATTTTTATTTGTATTACATTTTAGATGAAGTTATGTATTTGGGTACAATAGGACTGAGATGTTTATAAAAAACCGCATCGTAATATATAAAAATCATTGACGACGAGTAACTAAACTAATAGTTAATACAAGCAAAAATCTTAAAATATATCCTCAACGCGCAAAAAGGTTGTGTTTATAGGATCGATTTTATTTAAAGGCCACTGAATGAGCTCTCAAGGCGTGTACAAACAAGGAAGAAGCCTAAAAAGCTTTATATGTTTCTTTATTTACTTTTGGGCAATCAAATCACAGTCCTTGGCAAATAAAAAGTAAAAAATAGTTAACACATTTGCGAGTTTTATCGCAATCGCCTCGCTTGGTAAGTGAATTAGTGATATGAGTGGTAGCAGTCTTATTACAGGCGTTATAATCTGTAAAATCAAAACCTGTAGGTACATGTAAGAAAACTTTAAATGAGAAATTGAAAGAAAATTGAAAAAGTAGATGATACGACCTCATTACTTGCATTATCGGTCAACCAAATTACGGTGGCCAAATCGTCACATAAAAAGGAGGTTGGAAAATCATTGAACATCTATACATAGTGTAAAACAAACTCAGTCCGGCTGTCTGTCTCCGCTGTCATAACTACTCAATTGATTTTGATGGGGTTTTCACAATCATTTAGAGAATTTAGGCCTATGGGTTTGGATGTATATAATACATGTAACATATATCTAAAACTAGCGGTTGCCCGCATCTTCGCCCGCGTGATTGTCGGTTATATCTCTGTTTACATTGATGATTTTTCATAAAAACTTTCATCTCCTATTTTAACCCCTTTAAGCCATTTTTTCGCGATTCCAAATAGCATATGTTGTTGTCCGAAGTCTAATCTATCTCTATACCAAATTTATTCAAAATCGGTTCAGTGGATTAGTTGTGAATACGTAACAGACAGACAGACAGAGTTACTTTTGCATTTATAATATTAGTATGGAAGTATGGATAATAATTTGTACATGAGCATAGCGAAGGCGGGTCGCTAGTAAGAGATAAAATAAGACCATTTTCACTGCGATTGACGTGGCTATTATGAAAATAACTCTCTTTGGAAGGCTTATATGTCCGGCAATGAACAACTAGGCTATCCTTAAACTGTGTACAGCTTCCTTATTTGCAGATACAGCCATTTACCATTTTACTATTCGAGGATTACTAGTAATGATTATAGTAGAGCAATCATGTTGTTTACGATTCATTATGTTATACTACCTGGGTTTCAACGTCATTAAGTGATAAACGGGCAATGAGGAAAAGTAATGAACGTATTAAATTTTCTATTAAGCTTTTAAATCATTACAAGTAGGTACTACAATGTCGATGCGTTCATCTGTTGAGGAAGGTATTCTTCGACAAAGAAGTGACGATAAAAGTATTAAAATAAACAAAAGACTGCAGCCATACAAACAAGAATAAATTAGACGATTATCATCATTAAAAAATCTAATAGGTTTGGTCTTCATTGCAATAATTTTGTACATTATTTAGGTATTTGGAATATTTATTGCCTTTATCGTGAACTATGCATACATAAATCGTGTCTATTTATAGTTCATTAATAAGTAATACGAATAAAAATGACATGGACTAAGGATATGGCTTCTATTTCAAAAACTCAGTTCTGTTCAGTTTATTTGCCTATTATTTACTGACTTTGCTCCTTGGGTAGTTACTTAAATAATTTTATTAATTTTTAGTTTTGCGTATTTCAATCCAAACTCTAGGTACTTTGTCTTTCTATTATACTTTGCAAATTAAATATTAGGTATCAGAGACATGGTTCGCGAAATTTGTATCATGTACCGCTTAGGACTAATACAGCAAGCAATACCTATACATAAACATATTATTAAAAAAAAAACAAAAGGCCCGCCTGCCTAAAACAAGGTGAAAAAAGAAACTCATTTTTTTCTCGCTGACTCTACATTGAAATATTATGAACCCTATGTCACTTCTACGATTAATACTAATCTAATGACACCTTATATGTTAAAATCTATTAAAATATTTAGACTGTAGAGCGTGCCAAAGAAATAGACATACATACTCACATACATAAATACACATATACATACATACATACGCTTGAAAAACATTACCCTCCTTAACTTCGGCAGCCGGGCCGAAGGTGTATTAATGGACAATCACACACAGGACAGACACAAATCTTGACTATATAAGAAAAAAATACTAGTAAAACAAAGAGCAACCTAAATTATAAAATAAAACAATAAATTCAGTAAACATTTGAAAACAATCTGCACATTTTGCGACTTGCACATTATGCTTCTTCTTAATCGGGCACTCTTGTCAGAGTGGTCGTGGTTGATGTGTGGGTTGCACGGCGCGCGATGTCTCTCCAATTGTGGCAGCTCGCTGCATTGCGAGCACATTGCGTGATGGTGAATTGCGTGGCCTTGGTGATGGAGTCTGTCCAGCGAGTTGGTGACCGACCACGTGCTCGCTTGCCTTCTACATGACCCTGCACAACGAGTTTTTCCATCGAGTCTTCTTTCCTCGAGATGTGCCCAAAGAACTTCAGTATCCGCAGCTGCACATTATGCTATGGAACGAATATTACTATATTTGGATAACCCCGTTATAAATCTGCTCTGACAGCAGGTAGAGAGTCTCAAATCGTCAGTATTAGGTACAAGCGTCTATAGGCTGTCTCAGTGTTCTTGTTTTGTTTTTAGTATTTAATTATGGTGATACCATGCTAATATTCATACAAAATGAATCATGTGTAGGTACAACGTTTAATTGCCACTAAAACTCTTTACACATCTTGGAGTATTGCCTGAATGTGTTTAGCTACGAAAGCATTAAACCAAACATTTTATTCTCCAAACCAGTATTATAGAAAAGTAGAAAAAGGAAAAAGCGATTTGGCAATTTAAAAAATACAGCATTATTACCGGATAAACGATACAATTCCCTTGTGTTACAGAATGCGCAATATAATAAGTACTTGTATTGCCATCAACTGTAGAGACCGCAGAGACTATTGTGCTCGTATCCCTCGAGACTATTATGTTCAGGTGTGAGAAATGTAAAGCGTGTATATTGCAGAAAATTTTCAAAAAATATTTAACTGATGATTAAAGAAATTGATGATGTTCATAATAAAACTGACTATTATAAGACGTAATAAGGTATTCCCTTTCTTCCTAATTAATCAAAACTCCCAAGAAAGATCAAAGAGAATTGATAAACCTTTGGTCGGCAAAATTAGTAACCTAATTTTAATTTATTAACACCGGTGTTCAGTTAAGCACAATCTCTTAGGGCATAATAATTAGACTAGACTTCTGTGATGTGATTATGACACATTAGTGTTTGGCGCCTCCCTGTCTGAGGCATCTGTTTTTAATTCGCACATTCATGACAGCAATTTTCCCTTTTCTCATAGGGCAAGGCTGTTTTACTGTTATTGTCTCCATAGAATTTATGCGTGTCAACGAAGTTGTTAACGACTATAATGTATATACTAAATTCACCTCCAATGCTTATCTCCTGTAGTATCATTACAATGACGACTCCAAAATCATGACATACCTAAAGAAGACTCTCGGAGGTAAGTCGGCGGCTTTGTTCTGGATTATGATATTTGTACAATGAACGGTTCATTTTACAATATATTAGTTTTTCGAAAATATATTAAAAAATCAAAACATATTCTGTGAGTAACTATTATGTCATTTTAATATTTATTGCAAACATTAAGTGTTTAATCCTTTGTGATTTTTACGAAGTAGTTTTTAAGTATTATGTAGGTAGTATCTAAGTAGTTTAATCTAAAACAAAAAGAAACGGAAAAAGTAACGGGATAGTCCAGTTTAATACACGTTAAACTCAGCCTGTTGATATTTATTTGTTATTTTTTATAAAAACCTCATGTGAATAAAGTAGTTTCTAAATACAGATGCATTAAATGTTTGCATTTATTGATTCAAATGTATTGACTTATAATAAGGCCGTCATTTTTCTCGATGGTTAGATAGTTAGATAACGTCACAGGTTTCCTCCCTCCAGCCTCCACGGTAGGGGTCGTAACCTTTAAAACATGCCTACGTCCTTCGTCAAAACAAATCAAACCTTGATCAATATTAAGTGCATAAAAGACAAAAAAATAATACTCACGGCGCCTAAATTCGTTAATGTCTGCTCACAAGGACGGTAGTAGGATCTCGTTTCACCAACAAAAAGTGTTCGTTTACAGCCTCCGACAATTACATAAAATAATTCAACACATATAACACAAAAAAAACACGTTTTATAGTAAGCATCACTCTGATCCACGGCGCTCGCAGTGGTTACTTAATCATTCCACATGAAACTGTTTTACCGGTTTAAAATTGTAGAGGAAATGTGTGGGAGCCCCGTCGCGACTTTCAGAGGACTGAAGGTCCGAGCCTACGGGAAAATATCAAACCTCGACCGGGATTCCAATGAAAATATACACCGTGAACTGAGGCGAGGCAACGCTAGCTTACTCACTCGGTGTACCGAGTAACCTATGAGTCAGAGGAGTTCGACTGGATAGCGTTTCGTTCGTTACGGAGCTACGAAATGCGTCCGAAGTTTTCCGAAGTATGACGGCGACGTACGAATGGTCGAACCGCTGAAAGCTCAATGAGCAACCATAATTCATTATGAAAAGGACATTTTCCACTTTCCTTTACCTCATTCGTTTGATGTAAAGGGGTTGTTGGAAATTTGTTAGAATAGATTTGTTGAGTAATTTTAATTGGAGAAGCTTTTAAGTTTTGTTGGAGTAAATTCAATACAGCTTGAGGAGATTACTAGTGACACCTGTAGCGTAGTTATTCAAGTACTTAGTTAGTAACTATGCTGCTGATTTCAATCGAATATGAGAATGCACATGCGACAAACAGTTTCCTGAAACTAAATTAATTATTCATCTTTGTGTTCGAGAATTGTATCTTTAGAAGCGCTTTTTATAAAAGGGCCAGTAATCACTTGGGGGAGGTGTCCAACACTTGAAGTCTTTCGGATGACAAACAGGGGTATTAACGCGATACATAATAGGTTTTTACGTACCTTCTTTGTTCGACTTTTCTACTAAGTTGCACCAGCTGTGGTCACAACAGACTGGAGGAGCGATGTCCTAACTTCTTATTCATTTATTTATGCACACTTAACACTTATAATCATAAAGAAAAGTACCCACATAAAATTATTGAGCACAAAGAGTACAGCTTAGTTTGTTTAAAATTTCTTCCATCAAACCATTTTTCCTGACTAAGGTAATGTTTATCGAGCGTATGTATGTATAAACATGTATGTATGTATGTGGGTATGTCCATTTCTTTAGCTTGCTCAAGGGCCTAAATGGCTTGATGGATTTCACCAAGAGGTGTCATTAGATTAGTATTGATTGAGGAAGTAACATAGGTAGGTATAGATATTAAATTTCAATGTACCGTTAGTACAAAAAATGGGTTTCTTTCTTTTCACTTTGTTTTAGGCAAATGGGCTATTGTCTTTTAATTTTTATTGCTTGTTTCTTCATTCCATGTGAGAACGAAGTTTATTATTCTACCCACAAAAATTTTAATTTTCATTTTTGTAGGTAGGTAGGTAGGTATAATGTTTTCGACACATCGCCGCATTTTAACCACTGGATTCCATGTCGTGCATAATTTAAAATTCCCTTCACGATTCACTTTTAAAATATCTGTTGTCTATATCTGATCGTAGGTACCTACTACTACCTTTTCTAGGGTAAATCATAAATAGTAATAAGGATCGTGCGTGAATAAAAAAGCCACATTAATCTATGTCTCTATTCTACTAGCTTTCTGGGGTTCGGTTACACCAGCGTTAAGTTACATCTTTGCTTACTGCTATACTAACGCCGCCAGTAGCGTGATGTTATATAGCCTAAAGAATTTTTCAAATCCAACTGGTAGTTCTAGAGATTAGCGCGTTCAAACAAACAAACAAAGTCTTTCGTTCTACATAATAAGTATGGATACATTAGCCTTATTATTCAACGGACATCGCCTTCTTTTAACGCGAGAACACGTGTAGAAAAAAGCTTCATTATATTAATAGATTAATCAAGTAGATTATTTTTGCTAGTTAGTAGGTTATATTTATTAAGATCATTATGATCATTCTTGGCTGGCCAAAACATACGACCCGAATTGATAACCTCCTCCTCCTTTTTGAAGTCGCTTAAAAACTTAGTAATATTTTTCTTTGAATATCTGAATATTTACTTGTTGCACAACACGTTGCTAGTTAGATTACCTATCTCAATGCGAAAACACATTAAGTAAGTAGATGCATGTAACTATTTAGTAGGTGAAATAATTATATTATGTTCAATGTAACACAATACAAAAATTTTACAGACAAAATCTTATCGTATGGACGTATTTTAAGTGCATGGACTTTTAGAATGTTTTCGTGCATACTTAATTTGCCTATATATGTCACTTATCATTGTTAAGTGACTATTAGGGCAAATTAAGTACATTCGACTGTCTCGTTGTTCATTGTATACGAATTGTCACGCTGATTTCTCAA
This sequence comes from Parascotia fuliginaria, assembly GCA_963082885.1. Classification (NCBI taxonomy): domain Eukaryota; kingdom Metazoa; phylum Arthropoda; class Insecta; order Lepidoptera; family Erebidae; genus Parascotia; species Parascotia fuliginaria. The sequence goes on from OY720187.1 coordinate 10,607,215, forward strand.
GTTCTATCCCCGGTCCGGATAAAATGATATTCTGTTTTTCCCTCGAGAGATTCTCAGTTTTTTTTTATTTGACTTCAGACCTGTACCTGATAAATAATAATAATAATAATAATAATAATAATAATAATAATTCATTTATTTCAGGTATCAAGGCCCATACAATAAATACCTTAACCTAAAATACATATAAAATATAAAATAATACACTATTTTTGTATCGGCGTCGTGTTACGCTGCGCTGTGTTGTATAAAGTTCCACGGAAACGACGATACACAACACCTTTCGGCCAAAACTCTTCTTTAAGGAATGTTTCCATATGGCTAGTCGGCACGCGCACCACAAACGAATTAAAATTCGTAGTATGACGTGCTTCCAACTTCTCGACTCTCAGAATAAAGTTGGTTTTTATTCTGATGTACTCCACGACCTCCTCAACCTTCGTGGAGTGATGTAATCGGGACACATACAACTGCGTTGATGGTGTTGCAGGACGCAGAAGCATATTTGATCCTGTCAGCGCGGTTCCGCACTGATTTTTACAAGTATGCTTCTTTTTCTTCTTTTCGACCTTAATGAAGCCGTCCTTGTCCGTGTCCTTCTCTGGAGCCGATTTTTTCTGATCCTTCTGTAAGAGTATGACTCCTCGGCGTCTTGGTTGTGGCGTAGGCTTGCTGGTAGCAGCAATATCTGCGTAGGCACGTGTAGGGGTCGAAGTATTCGTACCTACACGATTCGCTGCATCGGCACTTGTCGAGGCAGGGACGGCGACGCGCGTTGCATCGCATGCGATATTAGCGGCCGGTGATGCAATTGCACTAGGTGACTCAAAACTGCTGATGGACGCATTGTGTGCCCCGCGTTGAATATTCACCTTTAAGGTGTCGGGTGACTTATTTGTCGGAATAGCGCTACGTAATAACGCTACTTCACTACGTAATTCACAAATGGTATTTTCCGACACTTCCCACTTCTGTTGTAGCTCGGCCATGCTCGCTTTCAGGTTGGTGATATCCCTTAGCAGCCTGGTGACGTCGACATGATCGAATGTGACGGGAGGTAACTTATGCAGTTCCTTCGCCACGAATGCAGGTACGTCGTCGGGATCTGTCACCTTCAGCAAGGTGATGATATCTTGCACGCTCTTCTCAGTGCCATCTCTTCGACGTGACGGCATCTGGTCAAGCTTGCCCAGCGTCTGGTAGAGCAATCTCTTGGCACTGCTTACTTCTTCTTCTTTGAAGTTGGTCCTGCAGATTTGCAAAATGCTTACTTCGTCCATTGTATCAATGGCATGCTGCACGAATGCCAACAACTCGTTGACTATGAGTTGCTGCGAATTCATGTTAGCGGTAATGGGCAGCGGCTACAGCCGCGCGCTACGTGAATTTAATAAAATTCGTGCGTAAACAGTAAACACGTCTGTGCAGTAGCGCGCATGCTAGTGCTTATAAATGAGAACAGGCTCGCTCCCTGTTACATGTGACCCTACAAAGCTGACTAAAAGAGGCATCAGGCGTCACCTCATTACATGCGTGATGCTATGTCACTTATCATCCTCGACAGACTTTTTTAAACCCCGTTTTTTATTATAAACTAGCTGTGCCCGCGACTTCGTCCGCGTGGAATAGTGATTTTGGGCAGCATTTTTTGGATATATCTTTTGGTTTGTTTTGAATTATAAACATCTTCGTTTAGGTGAATAAGAAAAATCTTTACAGTAAAAGCTTCTCTATATACGATATTAGACGTATAGCCATCGGGGATCAAAGCCATACAGGCTGCTAGGATTACTTACACGTGACAAATCCACATAAAGCTGACCAAAAACAGCCAATATTTAGATCCAAACTGACAACATTTAGTGTCTAGGCTTTATTAATTGTCATCGCGATACATAGACTCACTGGAAACTGAACTCAAAAAAAAAAATCAAAAAAACTAGTTTTTTTTTTGATTTTTTTTGCCAAAGTGACTACTCTGCCTGATGGTAAGCAGTCAGTGGAATCCAGAAGTGGTGGACACCATTCCAAAAGCCAAACTACTGGTATGGTGGACTCCACTATAGCTGCTGGGAATGGGGTTAGGGGAGTGAGGGAAGTGAGGAAAGAGGAAAGGGGGAAATTGGGCTCCCGGCACTCTCACTCACCGAACGAAACGCAGTAGTACGAATACTACTACTCTTACGTCGACCCATTCATGCTGAAACCAGCTTGGATCTACTACCGTAATACTACGGTTAGGTCTAATTGGGCCCCTGTACAATGCCGCGGGTAGCCAGCGGCAACACCGTTTATACAGGTCTCTCTGGCCGGCGGGTTGACCCACACCAACCACACAATGACTCCACGGATACTCAGCTGGTCCCACACGTACTGCGAGGATTGTCATCTCTGCATCAGTAGGGCCTCTGGCTCTCGCACTTACCGAACGAAACGCAATAATATGGATACTATTACTCTTACATCGATCTTCTATGAGAGGGTAGTACTTCCCTGGTCGATCCGACCCATTCATGCTGAAATCGACTACTACTATTTCGTAATTCACTATAATTCCACCTATTTCGTAATGAGACGTGTTAACAAACATTTTTTGTCACAAAAAATAAAAATAAAATAAGTCCAGAAAAATATAAATCTAACTTTTATTTACATTTTAATAAAGAAATAAGAGGTGTTAACCTTTTTTTTTTTTTTACGTGGGAAATGCATTACGCATACGCACCCGCCCGGGCAAGGCGGACTCTCCGACCGCACTCAAAGCGCGGCCAGCATACCGACTAAAACCCACGGTGTTCCTCCAGACGGCCAGAGTGTCGGGGTCACGGGAGTCGCTTGCGCATTCATCCGCGACCCCGACGGGCCATGGCCCGCTCACCGCGAGCGGGCCCCATCCGATTTAGGGGCCTAGCCCCCCCTCCTTCGAGAGGCGCGTGCGGAACACGCGCACTGCCGTCTCGGGCCCGTGCTGTTCGGGCGGCGACTGACCGATCGCCGCCCGCAGGCCAACTCGGCCGCAGAGGATAGGGAGAACGGCGCATCGCAATACCGACACTCCTCTTCCCCTGCGGCCCCACCGCGTCCGCAATCTGGCGGTTGCGGCCCCGCCGGGGCCGCGGAAGGTAGGGAGAGCGGCGCACCGTTATACCGGCACTCCTCTCCCGCCGCGGCCCCGCCACTCCTCAGCCGCAGTGTCGCCGAAGCAACACTGCAGCCCACCAGAGCCGCTCCATCGTGGGCTTAACGGCAAAGCCCAGATGAGCGGCGCCTCCTTGGGGTTCCTCTTGGTTCACCGTGGTCCTTGGTAACCACGGCTACTAAGCCCCCCCGCCGCGACAAGGCGAGAACCCCGTTGGGGGGGAAGAGGTGTTAACCTAACTTAAAAACACTAACCTAAGCTAAATACATACTACATGTATGACGTGATTATTTAAATTGATTGATTGATTATTTAATTTTATTATTTATTTTATGAACCGATTGACAGGAAACAAATACTAAATGTTAAGTGAAGCTTACCACAATGTATCAGTGAAAACCATATTTAAATCGGATAAGCCGTTTTTGAGATTAGCGTAAACAAACGCACAGACAAACAGACAAACAGACAAAAATTGTAACAATCATTGTTTTGGGTTCTATTTGCGTTGATAAAGATCCCAATAACATTTTTTCTAAAATATCTTCAATGTACAGACATGACCGGTTACATTTTTATTATATGTATAGATAGATTATACATATAAACTCCCAGACCAATGCAAATAGACATGTTCATGCTACAAATATTTGCACTGAGCGGCAATCGAACCCGCGACCTCACAGTCCATACACAGTACCACCGAAATACAGAGGCAGTCGATTTTCCCCTGACTTTCCCCTCCCTTTCCCCTGACTTCTCCCTCACTATCCCCGCACTTTCCCCTCACTTCTCCCTTCCTTTCCTCTTCCTCCCCCTCCCTTCCCCCTCCCTCCAAATTTCAAGTCGTCAACTTCAAAAGCAAAGATTTTTCCATACAATATTTCATCTCTTATTTCACTCCTATAAATCCACCCCAGTAAAAAAAAATTATGAGCGTATTTTTTATTTAAATAAAAGTATTCCAAAACAAAATTTCAAAGCTGTAACTTAAAAAATGAAGACGTTTCATACAACCGATTTCATCCCTTTTCATACACTTAAGGGTGGAATTTTTAATAACCCTTTCTTTGTACACTTCTAGACATTAAGACAAACACACCCTCCAAATTTCAAGTTGCTACGACCAGCGGTTTAGGCTTTACGTTGTCTGTCAGTCAGTCAGTCAGTCAGGACAAAGCCTTTTATAATATGTATGAATGTATGGATTAGACGTATAGCCAACAGGGATCAAAGCATACAGGCTGCTAGTAATGCTAACACGTGATAGAGCCACATAAAGCTGACCGAAAAACAGCTAATACTTAGATCCACACCCACAACTTTTAGTGTCTTACCTTTACTTTAATTACTTAATTAATTAATTACTTTAATTAGTCATCGCAAAACATAGGCTCACTGGAAACTGGACTCGTTTAAAACTAAATGAAAGACTGTTTAGAATGACAGGAATCCGAGGAATAAAAACACTATCAGCTATTCCGCAACCTGTTAAAATATCTGCTTCTATAAGATTTCGTAGTAAATTAACGAATGTTCGATGTGATTCTTTAAATTGGCATAACTTTTTTATTTATGAACCGATTGACATGAAACAAACACTAAATGTTAAGTGAAGCTTACCACAATATATTAGTGAAAACCATATTTAAATCGGATAAGCCGTTTCTGAGATTAGCGTGCACAAACGCACAGACAAACAGACAAACAGACAAACAGACAAAAATTTTAAAAATCATTGTTTTGGGTTCTATTTGCGTTGATATAGGTCCCAATAGTATTTTTTCTCATATATCTTCCATGTACAGACAGCGATCGGTTACATTTTTATTATATGTATAGATTGATTTACTCGTTGACGTTGCTATGCAAAAGTTGTGTCCTTTGTACCTACGGGTACCTATCATTAATACTTGGGACCTACACTACCTTTAAAAATAGTTGAGTAGCAAACACTCATACGGGTCGATACGGTGATCAACATATCTATCTAACTCCATATTTCTAGCTCTCAACAAGTCGCTTGTTCTAGTTTGGATCGATTGGCTAGAAGTAGAACCTCCTCGCTCAATTAACCTCTCGTGGTCCTCTCCACTTCAACTCAACCTTGATGCGAACACGAATAACCCCTGCACCCACCAGTAGGTGCACGGGTCGTTGCTCACTGTATTTATGCGTGTTAGCCACCGTATTTAACACTAATAAACAAAAGTAAAGTGCAGCCACATTTTTTGTAGTGTTGTATCTATTCCTGGTGAACAATAGCGGCTTCCAGTGATTACTTGGTAGCAAGATACTTTCGTATCTAATGGAAGTACCTAAGTAACAGAATTTTAAATTGTTACAGTGCCAGACGGCAGTAGCAGGCGAAGACATCAGGATGCGTCCAAGGTCCGCAAGCACGGTTTAAAACATAGGTAACATCGCTTGAGCCGTGGTCTCATCATATCAGCCGAGACGTTCCTGCTGGACATTGGCTTCCCTTAAATTTTCGCCAATTTGGCCGGTCGTGAGCCTCACCAATCCATTAATTGCCGCCACAGAATACTATAAGGAGGTACTTCACTGTTCTGAGATTGCCTCTACCTTGTACCAGAGCGATAGGTAGGTATGTAGGTGTTATAATTGTAAAATTTTCAATAATTTGCCAGGGTCGTAGTTATTACTTAATTCATATGAAATAAAAACAATGTGAATATAATAACAAAATTTATTGTTACAAATAGGTTTTCACATTTGTGTTTTTACTTTGTTGAAACTTAGTATGATAGAACAGTAATTTTTTTATTTATTTAATATTATTATAAAAATTATGTCAGTTCCAAGGATTCCTAAATTTATAAATTGCTCAATAGTTATACATAATTCATTATTTATTAATTAATTATTAAAAATATTAATTATTGTGCCATGGTTTTGAACTTTTCCATCATAACTATTTTCTTGGAATTAATATAAGATTAGTACAATAAAGCTTTGACTTTAAAATCACATTGAACCTATATTTGGTAATTTCTTACAAGTCTAGCTTTATTCTTTATGTGATAATATATTCTCATCATATCATGAACTTTAAGGACCTTATAATAGAATTCAAAAGCAATTAATTAATAATACACTTATTGCCTTAAAAAGGGTTAGGCAAGTGATATTCAATTTTTTGTTTGGCCTTTAGTACTACAAATGTAAAATATACTACTTCGCCTTAACATGATTTGTTTTAAATGTTTTTTTTGTCTTTCATCAGTAAGTGGCCTTCACATGGTTAGTATTACATCATCACTTAAGGCTACTATTATTAACAAATATCAGGACGACTGGCATATTTTGCGTAACAAAAGTCCAATTGTTAAAAATTATTAACACACAACATCTAATTGGTTTTTAATAAACTTCTGTATTATTTCAACGTAAATTACAAGATGTACAAAAGATACAAAATGAATATAGATAAAGTCTCAAAGGCACATATATTTTTGCTTTGTTTTATGAGATTACAATTTACTTTATAAAAACAATGTTAAACTAAACTAGGTATCTAATACAATTCAACTTTAAGTGTTTCTGCTTCTCTTATCAGTCTATAAGACAAAATGTTATACAAAATTCACTTAAAATTAGTAGAATAATATTCAAAAAACGATTAAAATAATAAGATTAAATTTGTCACCACTGTAATAATTACTTTATAATGATCTGATTCCATACGTATTAAATGAAAATATGGTAACGAAAAATTATAATGTATTAAACAGCACTTATCATTTATTCATTTCATGGAATTAATTCGTAACCTATTAAAACTATACTCTATTGGACGGCATTTATTGATTTTATCTTGGACAGACATTCTTACACAATATATTTCAGCACACACATTCTATACATATACTAGGCCATTACATTGATTAAAAGGTTTAAGAGTATAATATAATTTTGATATCAATGCAAAAGAGAACAAGATAAAAATCTTTACAAAATGGGTGTAGGTTAGGGTGTAGTACATACATAGCTTGGCTTAATAACGCCCTTTATTTCCAAGGGGTAGGCAGAAGTGTTTAATCACCCACTTTTCGCCATATTGTTATTTTTTTAGGTCCCATGTAACAGGGAGCTAGCCTGTTCCATTTTCTTTTATATGGTGAAGTAGTCCCAGGGATTACCAAATGGCAAAGTTTTGTGTTTGTAAGTTCTTTATTGCTAAACCTGGTGATGGTTACAGGCATGTTGGACAAGTAGATATAAAAATGGTGTGCTAAAATTACTATATCAAATCAAGGCACTTACTAATACTAAAGCTACATTACTTTATGTAAACAGAATAAACCTATAGTGCATAATAGTAGTGTTAAGGATGATGTAACAGCTGTAGAACTATTGCATTCGTCAGCAGAACAGTAGCACTCTTCCCAATACACTCCATTCTCATATACACCCCAATTACATACTCCAGTGACTCCTGTCTCAGCTACGGAGGCACAGCGTCGTATTACTTGTCGCCATCTGCCATCCCCTGCAATAATTAGGAAAAAACAATATGAGCTACTGTGAATATAGAATATTTTTTAGTCTTATAATGGCAATTGAGTTATCAAATTGTAGGTTGATTTTGCAAGTGTCAAATGCTAATGAAGTGTAACCAAATTTAGTTTTAGCTAAGTATGTGCAGCCTATCTGAGTAGTTTAGCATATCACTAAGCTAAAATACTCAAACAGGCTATGCCATGCACCAAAAGGAAATGTGTTTAACCCTTAACCACCTGGCATGCGTCTGTGAGACCTTGGAGTAAAATACTACTTTGTAAAATTTTATAAGGTAGAATTATGTTTTTAATTAAAAGTCAATTAAGGTTACATAGTAAACAATTTATTTGAATAAGAAAGGCATAAGAAAAATATACTTTTTCTTATACTTAATCTTAATTATATAATAAACTTCTCTTATTTTAAGCATCAAAGTAACATATTTAGAAAATGAGATTAATTAAAATAATCACATAAATTAAGAACTTTTCTATACTTTTAATCAATCATTCAATAATCAACTGATATTAAAAAAATTAAAATATCTTAATAAAAACAAAATTGCAGGTTCTACACTAACAGTTTTTTACTATAGTGAACACTAATTTTGTTTGAACATTTTAGGCATTTTATTTGTTGTTGTTTTTATTTTTTTAATCCACAGTTGTGCAATTATTACAAACTGCTGAACTTCTTTCAGCACTGCTGCTTGATGAATTCTGAAGCTAACTCCGAAATCTTATATTTTAGTCATCAGACGGATCTTATTCCAACCACAGCTGAATGTCTTCAGCGATAAATTCCATAATTTTACAATAAAAATTAAAATATAAAATTTTAAAAAGTCACATAACCTCCTGTCGGGGCTCTCTCAGACCCATGGCAGTAGATATTTACTTACTATAGAAAAACGCAGGCACATCAGACTTTGACGAGTTGTTGCCCAGCTTTGGGGGCAAGGAGAAAAGGTACAGATACAAACACATTCTTGCAAAACTTAGCAAAATATTCACGAAAATAAATTTATTGGGGTCTTTGAGACGTAAGGTAGGTGGTTAAGGGTTAATGTGCCAAAAGAATAGGTTCACTTCATAACCAAATTTTGGTGTTTTGCAAAAGTATATTACTAACACACCTACTTCAAAGAAGTAGGTACATCTCATGTACAGAGTTCTGTTTTTTATAAGTACTTATTTTAAAGAGGTCTGAGATGCAAGTTTGAACCACAAGATCAAAATCACACAGAATCACATCACTCAGTTATGGGTTAAAAGTAGGGTTGCCAATTCTAAAATTTGGCAATCAGGACAAGACAGGTAAAACTCTGGATTTCAAAGCCCAGAACCCCGACATGTTAACAGGTTTTTATAAACATAGTCAGTGTAATAAAAAATAATTGAAAGCTAGAGCACAGTGTGTCGCGGGTGACCCAAGACTTTAAATTTTAAACCAGGACTACAAATCAAGCCCCGCCCTGATGCTCTCCTGATGCCCTCTAAACTAGGACAAATCCGGAGACACCTGGACATATTCTGTCCACTTTTAATTAGGGCTGCCAGGAAAGCAGCAAGTAAACAGATAATAATATAATAATAATAATAATATTCTACCGCATGCACACAGCGCCATTTAGCCCCAAATTAAGCAATTATATTTTGCTTGTGTTATGGGTACTAAACAACTGATATACTTGTTATATACATTTTTTTTTTGTAAATATAACATATTATAGATAAATTACACCCAGACACAGAACAAGCAATCAAGCTCATCACACAAAGTCGTGGGTGGGAATCGAACCCACAACCTCCAGCTTGGCAGTCAGGGTACACTAACCACTAGACCATCAGGCCAGTCTGTGTCTAACCAATTAAATTCATTCAACTATGACGTATACTATGTATCAAACTGTAGTACCTAAGTACTTTTAACATTTTTTCTAGGTGGTGTAAATTTAAAGATTAAAAAGCAAACTTACAAATAAAACCCTTAGGTCCTTGTTGCGTTAATTTCATACAAAATGATCCAGGCATGTGAGATTCATCACTGAAACATTCCACTGCTATGTGGTTTTCTTTGTCAAACTTCTTGTAAGCACCACAATTATCTTCCCCTTTAATATCTTGCGATGATGCACATTGGTAACATCTAACACAAAACACTGAAATGGAATGCAGGTAAAATATGTAAAACAACGTTAGGGCAACTATGTCTAAAAACTAGGTAAATTTATAAAATTTAGACAAAAAAGAACGTACCAGTTGGCAATATGCACAAAAGTGTAAATAATATGTAGGATACGACGTGTTTTGTTAACATTTTGATGTAATTCAGTTAAAAATAAATAAAATCTTAATTTTAACGTATTGTACACACCCAAACTCGAAAAAAAACCAGGACAACAATCTGCTGTCTGCAACAACCGTCAACCAACAATCAATCAAAGTTAAAACTTTTAATAGTGTTGTATGAAATTAATCAAATCAAACCGTAAATGCCTAAAAAATAATATATAATAACCGTAAATATAATAAATAATAACCGTAAATGCGTAAATAGTTAACAAGCACAGATAAAGATTCATTTGATTCTCATTTCCTTTATTACGGTTTTCTAACTGACGGTTAGAGTGAGGAGTGTGGTGGTAAGGGAGATACGCTAAACTTCTTATTTTTCTGGTTCGCTTCGTATATTTTACATTAAAATGTACAAAATATAATAATGTTCAAAGTTTAAAATATAATACTAAATAACCCAAAGAAGGCAGCAGGAATAAAAGCTTAATTGTTTGTTTCTTAAAATATTTTATATAAAAACTGACTTGACCAAAAAGGTAATAATATTATGGGCAGAATCAATATCAACATCTTTAGGTGCTGGATTTAATAGGTATGGAGCGTGTAAAACCTCTCAACCTTTCCTATACGTCGGTTTAAATCTACGAGGCACTGAATAAAAGATAAATAAGTAAGTTGCTAGTTTTTGATAACGAGGTTTGAGCCAAAATAAATGTACATTTCTCACAGGTGTCTTGTGAGAAAGTTTCTCACATTTATCACAAAGATGCGTTCACAATGGTACCAACCGAACTGTTTTGCTCTATAAAAACATAAATTATTCAGTTGAACAGGTAAGAAAAATGCTATGTGGCTTATAGTATTGTATTGTAGCTAAAAACAAAAATAAGGTATCTAAAAACAATAGCTTCCTTCATATAGTTCATATTATTAAGATCACTTGAATTTTTGACTTTTTCTGCATTCGACATTGACTAATAGTCTTTACTCGATTTACCTGAAATGTAAATAAAATGAATAAAACAATTCAAGGGTATTTCCAAAATATAAAATATATGTATTAAATATATTATGTACATAAATACTTTGAGCAACTGTCATGTAAAAATATATTGCCAGTGTAAACGAGTCTTACTTGCTTGAATGTTTCTCACAGGCACGTCAAAATACGTACTTCCTATGACTTAAATCAAAATATCACCCGAAAATTTCAAGTTATAAAAACATTTTATGGTGAACACACCGTCCTGTCTGGATAAAGAAAGTTGAAAATTAGAAAACATTTTTAAAAATAAAAAGCCTTCATGTCAGAGTAAATATGAATCTTGAAAAAGTATGTTTATAAACCGTACCAATTCACAAAATAGTTGAAACATAATAAAACACTAGAAACACTGTGCTTATAGATTGTGCTATAAGCACAGTGTTTCTAGTGTTTTATTATGTTAATGTGATGGATATAATATTTGATATTTTACCCTATGTACATTTATTTTGGCTCAAATCCCGACTTCTGTTTACAAGTCTAAGAAGAATTTTTAATATAGGTACCTAAACAATGTCGTATATGGATACGACTCCTTCATCCCCTTCCCTCTAATATGGCGAAGGTGATGATGGCTGGTCTGTGCGTCATGCTCGTGAACGGGTGCTACCTGGGATGACTGGTCAATCTTGGCAAGGCATACATTTAATACTTAATTCAATACTACCTTGTAGTTCAATATGACTGGGAAATGCATTTACTATTTTTTAATTTTAATTAAAATACGTAGTCAAATTACCATACTAGATGAAACTAAATAATTGAAATCCCCTATTTTCGTTTCTTTTCTTTTTTCAAAAATGTTATTAAATAATTAGTTGTTTTGTAATAATTACTTTGTATGGTTCTTTGGTTGCGTTGATGTGTTAAAATTGTTAACTCATACAAAAAATTGTAATTATCTGGCGATTGAAAAGAGTGGCGTGAGTTTCTTGCCAGTTCTTCTCACAGCTCTACCTCATCAGCGAACTGGCTGTAGGTTAATTAGCTGACTTCATGTAATTTGACTTTTGATAAGTATCATTCTGTGATCAAAATGAAATAAATACTTTGACTTTGACTTTGACTTTGACTTTGTCGTATGATCCATAGATAAATACGGATCATAAAAATCATGATATAACTAGCGACCCACCCCGGCTTCGCACGGGTGCAATGCTGATACTATATTTAGTAATAGCATTGCCCGTGCGAAGAAAAACAAATGCTGTGAACGTTGTATTTAGGTACACATTCTGTAGTATATTTAATTTTACTACAGAATGCCGGCCCCCTGCCGCTATATCCCTCCCTGCATTATTTAATTCAATTTATATTTATTTAAAATACATGCTCCAAAGGGCATTATTGATTTACCTATATTAAATGCACAATATATTTAAGGTACTTAATTTGATAAGGATAAATTCTGTATAGCTTAAAATCGCTTCGAAAATAAGCCTCTTCTCATAAAATGTAAAGGATAAAAATGGTTATTGTGGGTTATCTCTTAGAGATAGACATATACTATCGCGGACTCTTTTGTAGACCTTTTTAAGGTGTACAATACTGTATTACATTATTTTGATCTATCTTGTAGGGTTTAGCCAGCGTTCCAATGTAAGCGCAAAAAAATTGTTTATTTACGACATCACATTAAAAACATCTAAATTTATCAATGTTTCTCTACTATATTATGCATGTTACATACATATAAACCTTCCTCTTGAATCACTCTATCTATTAAAAAACCAGCATCAAAATCCGTTGCGTAGTTTTAAAGATCTAAGCATACATAGGGACAGACAGCGGGAACCGACTTTGTTTTATACTATGTGGTGATGATATGGTGGTTAAGTATCTTAAACTTTCTAAATTTCTTAGTTTTTCTTGCATAACAACCTTCTCCTGACAATAACAAACACAACAAAAAAAGAATTAACGAAATTGATCTAGCCGTTCACGCGTGATGCCATGACCAAGGGAAATAGGGATTCATTTTTATATATATAGTGTAGCGAACATCACTAGTAGACGTGTGTCATATATGACAAGCCCGGTCTCTGCACCTCGCCGCTCTGGTCGTGTGTGCCGTCGTAGTGTTCGTGCGGGAAGCCCGACGGAATAGCATATTGTATAAATAGTTATTATTCGTGTCCATGTAAAACTAAATTATTACAAACCTTTTAATTTCTTTAATAGTTTAATTTTGTTATAAGCTTTGACATACAAAATGTCACAACGCTATAATTGGCAGCCCAACGTGATGCGAATCAAAAATTTTAAAATATAGTGGAACATTCGAGATTATCTATCAGTTTTTTTCTTCAATGAGTGTGTCGAACTGTTTCTCGCCGCAGTTTCAATAAACATTTTTTTGCTTTTTTCGCGTGTTACGTGTGCAAAATTGTAGGTACTTTATTTTGCTTTTTTCGCGTGTTGCGTGTGCAAAATTGTACTTTATTCTGCTTTTTTCACGTGTTACGTGTGCAAAATGGTGTTGACAAGATCGCGTGCCGCGAGCCCGGCTTCGGGGCCTAGTAATCCGTCTGTGGACGTGAGGCCGCCTCCGCCCGCTGCTACCGCCGCTCTTGCGAAGCGATTAGGCGATAGCGGCACTGATGCCGCAACACATGCGTCCTTGGTGGACGTACCGCTTATTATGCCGCAGCATGAGACTGGCATTGCTTTAGCTGCCGCCGGTCCTGCTACGGCCACTGCCGGCGTTGCTTCCGCTGTTTTCGATGGCGCTACTGCCGCCGCCGCCGCCCCAGTCGTGTTGTCGACCGATCAGCTGCTGTTGCTGATTAACAGGCTAAGTCACAGCGATTCTGTTAGTACTCCTATACATACTTACTCAGGTAACTTCGCTAAATGTACGGCTCGTTTCGACGGTGAAAAGTCTAGTAATGTTCGAGCTTTTATAGACGCTATACTAACGTATAAGGATTGTGTAGGCGTTGAAGAGCATAATGCGCTTCGTGGGTTACCCATGTTACTGACGGGGTTAGCTGCTACGTGGTGGCAAGGAGTCAAGGACTCTACTCCTACATGGCACGATGCTATTGAAGCCCTTGAACAGACTTTTGGACCTAGATTACCTCCGCATAAAATTTATAGATACATCTTTGAACGTGAACAACGATTAGAAGAATCTACTGACTTATTTGTTTGCCATATTAGAGCACTTTTCGCACAACTACCACCCCTCACGCTTACTGAGGCAGTGCAGTTGGATATGTGCTATGGTTTTTTACACAGGCGAGTTCGAGAGAAGGTACCTCGTTCCTCTATAACCAATTTTGGAGACTTGTTAGTGCAAGCTAGACGCGTAGAGGATATCTTTGAGGAGAAGCGTCCACGTATTACTACAGAGAGCAAGCCGTCTATCTTTTCTTCCGCTTCGGGCGTAAAGCCAGCTTCATCGTCTGTCCTGTCATCGAGTAATGCTAACTCTCGGATTTACTGCAATTACTGCAGGCATCATGGTCATGATAAGGACTCATGTCCACGATTGGCTAACAAAACGAAGAAGAACAGTAACACTAAAGTTAGTGCTGATGAGGAAAAATCTGTCGTAGCTACAACTACAATAACTTGTTTCGGATGCGGTGCGCCCGGTGTCATTCGCTCAAATTGTTCAGTCTGTAAAGAGAAGAAGTATAGCACCGCGGGTGTAAGCGTGTTTCAATCGGTGTCCGCGAGTGCAGACAATATCGATTCCCGTGGTAGACCCGTGTTAAGTGTGGAAATTAATGGTGCTGTAGGCAAAATTTTAATAGACACTGGTGCTAGACATTCAGTCGGCAGTGTTAGTCTTAGAGCACATTTATTTAAGTCTGGTCATAAGTTTAAAAATGTTTATGCTGAATTTAAATATGCTGATGGGCGTGTCTGTGCCCAATTTGTAGAACTCGCACATGTTAGATTAGATGTACGAGGGAATGTTTTTAATGTAGATTTTGTTATGTTGCCTAACGCAACGGATAGTTTGTTAGGTATGAACTTTATAGAGGACTCTGGCATGGTCTTAGACTTTGATAAAAATGTGTGGTACATGAAAAAAATGAAAAAAAAAAAATGAAAAAAGTTTATTCGTTTTATAAATACAGTGTACACATAATTAAACTTCTGCCAAACTGCACAGCAGTTTGTTGGCAGATGAATACTCCCATTTTAAACATTTTGTTCTATAACTATAACTGTATGATCGGCAAATTACATCTAGCAAACAACTGGTTAATATAGGTAACACAGGTAAACAGCAAACACACACAATGCGATATTATAAATATGATTAAATGATTGATTGTTATGATATGAGTATGGTATTTGGTATGTGATATATTTCAAAACTTCAAATTAGCGTTTTCAAGCAGAATGAGGTGTGATATGGCGCCTCAACCGATAATTTTTGAAAATAAGCAACCCGCGCTTATTTGTTCGTCTGTGGGTCTCCGCGAGGACGAAGCAACACATCTGACTCAAGATGAACGAGAGCAACTGTCCAACCTGCTGAACGTCCATGTGGATGTTTTTACTCCAGGGGGAGGACCAACCCCGTATGCTATTCACCGCATAGATACGGGTGACGCTGCGCCTATTGCTTGTCCACCGTATAGGGTCTCGCCTGCTAAAAAGGAAATAATAAGAAAAGAAATAGACAAGATGTTAGAAGAGGATGTTATTGAAGAGGCTGAATCTGAGTGGGCCGCACCTGTGGTTTTGGTACCAAAGAAAAATGGTGAAACACGATTCTGCGTAGATTATCGCAAATTAAATGCTGTCACCCGTACCGACAAGTACCCACTCCCGTTGATTGATGAGCTGGTACAGAGCACTAAGGCAGGGTGTGTGATGTCCACCATTGATTTAAAATCTGGATATTGGCAAATTACAATAGCGCCTGAAGACCGTCACAAGACTACTTTTACCACACCTTTTGGGAATTTCTCCTTTAAAAGACTCCCGTTTGGACTTAAAAATGCTCCTACAACTTTTCAGAGGATGATTGACAGGATGCGGTCTGGTCTAAAGGATGTGTGTGTACTAACTTATCTAGATGACATATTAGTCATCTCTCCAGATATGACGCGCCACTTAGAGGATTTACAGCGCGTTTTCGAACGTCTTCGACTGTTCAAACTGACAGCAAATCGCAAGAAATGTGTCTTTGCTAGAGAACGGGTTACAAATTTAGGACACGTTATTTCTGTGCGTGGCATCGAGGCTGATCCAGCCAAGGTTGACGCTGTAATTAGTATGAAGCCTCCAACGAACTTAAAGGAGCTGAGAACGTTTCTTCAAACCTGTGCATGGTTTCGTAAGTTTATTCCGCAGTTTTCAGAAGTAGCTCGGTGCCTGACTGACCTTACGAAGAAAGGTCGATCTTGGATCTGGGGGGAGGATGAGCGAAAAGCTTTTGAAGAGCTTAAGTCACGCCTATCCACTAGTCCCATTCTACGCCAACCAAACTTCAACGAACCGTTCATTGTGCGAACAGATGCCAGTGCCTATGCTCTAGGAGCTGTATTGATGCAAGGGGAGAATGCAAAAAAAGAAAGGCCAATTGAGTATGCCAGCCGATTGTTGACCTCCGCCGAGCGCAATTACCACACTACTGAAAGAGAGGCGTTGGCAGTCGTTTGGGCGTTAGAAAAGTTTAGAAGTTATATTGAAGGATCGCAAGTACGCGTAGCTACTGATCATCAGCCGCTGAAATGGCTACTTTCCTTGAAGACCCCTAGTGGTCGTTTGGCTCGATGGGCCATGAAGATTCAATCGTTTGACCTTAATATCGACTACACCCCGGGTCGAGTTAATGTAGTGGCGGATACGTTAAGTCGCCCTGTGGATAAAAGCTCGGAAGAGCCGAGTTCCAATTCCTGTAGCATCTGCCCGGTCGTTATTGATCTTCCGCAGAGAAGTCCGGAAGATATTCGGGAAGCTCAGATGAATGACCCTGTAGTAAACAAAATAATTAAAGATTTTGAGGATGCCGAAAATCCTACAGCAGCACTACGTTGGACCGATAGAGGTTATTATTTATCCCAAGGCGTGTTGTTTCGATGCGACCCGGACTGGGAGTCTGAAGAACCCCAGTTGGTCATACCGGATGCGCTGAAGGATGAGCTTATGAAAGAGCTCCATGATGCCCCTACTGCAGGACATCTTGGTGTGGAACGCACTATAAGGAAAATGAAGGAAAGGTACTATTTTAAGAATATGCGAGCATATGTTACTCAGTACCTTAAATCCTGTGACTTATGTCAAAAATATAAAGTGACTAACCTTAAGCCCGCCGGCCTTCTTCAAACTCCTGTGCCTCAGCAGCGATTCGAAGTACTCGCCATGGACCTATTTGGCCCATTACCTGAAGGTGATGCTGGAGAGAAGTGGATTTTTCTCGTTGAAGATACAGCCAGTCGTTGGGTAGAGATTTTTGCGCTTAAGGATGCGTCGGCAGAGACGTGTGCAAAAACTCTTATTGAAGAAGTTTTCTTACGCTACGGGTTGCCTCGTCGAGTGTTGTCAGATAACGGAACTCAGTTTGTTTCTGCTGTGATGCAGAAAGCTATGCTAGTCTTAGGTATTGAACAATCCCTGATTCCGGTGTATCACCCTGAAGCAAACCCTGCGGAACGCAAGAACCGCGAGTTGAAACAACTTCTTTCAATTCTGATAGGAGAAGAGCATCGACAGTGGCCGACTATACTCCCGACGGTTCGTTTCGCGCTTAACAGCGCGTATAATCAAAGAACGGGACATACTGCAGCTTATCTCACTTTTGCTCGTGAGTTACGATCTCCTATGGCAGTCCATACGGACATACGAGCTATTGTTGCTCAACAAAATTTTGTATCACAGATTACGCCTTATCTGAAAAATTTCACCCGAGTTCTGGTGAATGTCAAAGAGCGTATTCAGAACCAGCAAGATATCCGTAAGGATCAAGTTGACCGTCAACGAAGAGCACCTCCACCTTATAAAGAAGGTGATTTGGTACTCGTGGAAACCCATTTGTCGAGTAACGCTGCAAAAGGTTATACAAGCAAGTTTGCTCCGAGAAGGGAAGGTCCTTATCGTATCTCTAAGGTCATTGGACCGACTTCTTTTATGGTAGTAGATGACAACGGTCAAGTTAAGGGTAAGTACCATGCCAGTGCTCTCACCCCATACGCGGGGTCAGCGACAGCAATTGTTCATCCACGGCGTCGAGGTAGACCAGCCAAGTCACAAACGGGTCGTACTTGTGACTTGGAGGGGGAGGATGTAGCGAACATCACTAGTAGACGTGTGTCATATATGACAAGCCCGGTCTCTGCACCTCGCCGCTCTGGTCGTGTGTGCCGTCGTAGTGTTCGTGCGGGAAGCCCGACGGAATAGCATATTGTATAAATAGTTATTATTCGTGTCCATGTAAAACTAAATTATTACAAACCTTTTAATTTCTTTAATAGTTTAATTTTGTTATAAGCTTTGACATACAAAATGTCACAACGCTTTAATAGATTATTTAGAAGCTGCATTTTACGGTATTTTAGTTAATTACATCTCTAGCGACAAAAATATTCGCTTCACAACTGTCAATGTCAAGCAATACGAACCGTAACTCTTTACTTTTTAAAATCTTTAACAAAAACAAACTGCACGCACAGGCTTTGTTTGTTTGTTATTGTCACAAATTATAATTATTGAATCTCTGATTTTATTTATTATTATAGCAAAATGTCTGTCAGTGTTAGATGTATGGTATATCTTTGTATTGTTCTTAATGTTGTGCCTTACGGTGAGTGTTATTTTTTATTTTTACAATGGTCACGCCCAGACGAAACGAGTTTAAATTTCAAGATAGAATAAAACATGATACTAATTTAACTCTTTTGCGATAGTTTTCAGCATAAAATGTTGGAATTGCCGTTCGAGTAATGATCCTAAATGTGCGGATCCTTTCGACAACAGCACAGTGCCTATGACGGATTGTAATCAAGAAAAGGGGTTATCTCACTTGCCGGGCGTTAGGCCATCCATGTGCAGAAAAATCAGACAAAAAGGTCAGTATGTTTATCTATACAGTGTAAAGTGTAATTACAGACATCTCTGTTAATTGTTATTAGAATATAGGTAATGACAGAGAGTACAAGGTGTTGAGCTAAAAAATATTATTTTTACGTTTTTGTGTTCTGTTCTAGATGTATGAAAAAACTGTCAATTTCAGGCCTGATGTTACAAGTTCTTAAATCTATCAATGATTTTTCTATGAAACTTCCATCGTGTTCTTTATTGAACTTGAAATATTATGATATGCAGCTTATTACTTTGTTCTTTTACAGTGAATGGTGAATGGCGTTATTTCAGAGACTGTGCATATTTGGGAGAAGTTGGTATTCAAGGTGATGAGAGATTTTGTCTCATGAGAACAGGCACTTATAACATCTTTATAGAGTACTGCACATGTAATAGTAAAGATGGATGTAATTCGTCATCAGTATTCAGTCCATTACCTGTAATGTTCTTTGTACTGTCTGCAATTGTGCTTAAGTGGTTGTCATAATATTTAGAAGTTCAGATTTTATAGTTTTATATGACACACAAAAAAGGAGGACATGATTTTGATGTGGATCATGTTTTAATTTTTATACTGAATGCACAATTAGTATAAACCTCTAATATACTTTAGGTACAGTAAGAATCATAAAATGGCCATACTATAAAATTCTGATGCAAAGAATAGAAAAACCAATGATCACTCTGTCAACTGTCCCTTAAAAACTATGGTTTGCAAAAGAAACAATGAATACTGGCAAATGGAGATGTTTGAATTTAAACTTTCATACTTGTAATAAAAACCAAATTATTAAGTGACACTACATAATAATTTAGTCTACACTAAATATAAAATGTAAGTGCATGACCCATGGTACAGGGAAAATTACCTCTAACAAATCAATTTTTCTTTAGGTCTGGTTCATTTTGCCAAAACACTCTTGACTGTATCTTGATTGGCAAGCAGTACAGGTCATTAGTTTTAATATACAGTTGATTAATATAATAGTAATATTTCAAACTGAATCTCACAATGCATTTTCAAGGAATTTTATACAAAAAGTTACTTTAAGATTTTTTGTAATTATATTATTGTAATATCTTATTTTACACATTTATACAAATGCATATACTTCAGCAGCTCAGTGCTGAAATGTTTTGATTGAAGTTATAACATTTACTTACAAATATGATGTTGGCACCATGACAGTCTTTTTTCAAAACACAAAGTGCATCCAGCCACTTTAAACAAATATATTTGAATTTTGTAAAAGTTACAGAATAAAGAAAAATAATAGTTTACAATGCATTGCAGCATGACACACTTTTGACCAATGCCCTCTGTCTGTTTAATCTGGTTTTATTAGTTTTACTTTAAAATTTACCATATCCATCCAATATCTCATTAGACAGTTCAGAAATTACGAAATTTAGCAAATGCCTTTCAGTCCTCTGTATCCCCGAAAGCAAATTTTAGTACCAAATTTTAGCATTTATAATTTTACTAAAAATAATTGGTATATACCTACCAACAAAATAGATCATGTAACTACTCCATCGTGTCATTATGATCTCTATTTAATAATAGAGACGTGATGACATGATGGAGTAGTTGTGTAGTGTGATCCTGATTTTAAAACAAACCATATTTGTGCCCTTGGCAATCTATATTTGAACATAATGAGCACTTAGGCTCGACATTTTTTGTTGGCAGACTTTCAACTAAATAGGCCCCTAATGAGTAAACCTACCAAAATCGGTATAATATAATATGTTAATAGTTTCAGTAAAATAAAAGAAGAACTATACCAATATGTAATACTAATATGCAATGGAAACCAAGATAAAAGTTTTCTATGTTTGGAATCAAGAAAAATATATTTTAGTTTTATTATTCTATTTTGTTACATGGACTTGTCAGATCCAGTAAGCTACTATAACCCATTTCTTTAAGATTATCTTCGCAACAAGCTTCAGTCAATGCCTGACCCTAATGAATGTTTGTGTCTTTTAAGAATAGGATAAGAATAAAAATCATTTATTGGCATATGATAAAATAATATGCATTTAATACAGTGCTGAAAGCAATTAAACAATAAACAGATGAGAAGTAACAATTTACACCTTGAAAGTTTAAGTTTTAGTTTTAGTCTGGCTGTACTTTGTGTTTTTTAACCGACTTCTTTATTGTATAATTGTATATTTGCAAAAAAATCTAAAAATTCTGTGTTAAAGTATCACACACACATACTTTTACGTCTGAAATCATGTGAACGATAAAATTGCGTTTCGTTATAATCGCTTTAAGTATTGGTTGAAACTGTCGACTAATTGCATAAAATATTTACCTACATTTTATGTTGTCAGAGAGCATAGGTACTCAAAAATTATTGTCAAGTTTAAGGTACTCTTAAGGCTAAGTACGTACAGTTCAATATGAATTGACCTTTCGGTCAACAGAGACAAAACCTAATTATTTTTTTTATAATATGATATCTTTTTCAAATGTGATGATTTGTAGCAAAATTGTTGCTGGCAACTTGAATTTGTTAAATACAGTTTTTAATACTATAGCTAATTAAGTAGCTAAGCGTAAAATATAAATAATTTAGGTATATAAGACTGAATCCCGTCCATTTTATTGTATATAATTCCATTTTTATAATGTTGACATGAAATAAAATGCCTTTTATAAATAATACCTATAAATATTGTTTAATTTAAAATTGTGCTGGCACGACGATTCTCTACGCCGTTTTGACATGAGGAAGAGAAAATATGAGTGATGTGATCTCGGTAGACAAAACTCTTTCAATGTTGTGCAAAGCCTTGGTTGTGTTTTTGCAAAGTTTACGAAAAACTGTCATGTTCACAGGCAATGGTAACCACTTAGCGTTGACTGTATGCGTGTTTACCACCTCATTATAAGTATGTAGCTGGGAACTTTTGCCAGTCTTGTATACCTACTGGTGAATAGTTTTTTTCTGGTTGGTTATCTTGCGGAGCAATAATGACGCACACGTCAATTAGGGAGGAGGTCGTTGAGTGGGGGTTATCATTAACAATAAAAAAGTTGAGATTATATATGATGGTAGCCCAGTAAAGTGGAAGTTAAAGGTTCGATACAATTAAAATATACCTACCTAGCACGGAAGGGTCGAAGTGACTATCAACATGAACCATTATAAATGTTAGTCAAAATAATACAAATTTTAAGAATAGCAAGGACAGCATGAAATACTAGCTATTTTCAGCACGAATGCATGATTTTAAGACTTATAACACATATCACAGAATAGGTTCTTACCTGGTGAGAGGATCCTTACACGAAAATAAAGTTGTTTCTTGGTTTCCGGTTCTTGTTCTTGTTGATACATCTTCCACTAGCGCCCCTATCGGAAGCTTGACAATCTAAATTTCGCGATGTGATAGGTACCGGTACCTACATCTTCAACTAGCGCCCTTATCGGAAGCTTGACAATCTAAGTTTCGCGATTATCTGCCTTTGTGGTACTGTGGTATCGTGCTAAAGGTACTGTATAATTATTTTAGTGCCTTGTTCTAATGAAAAGCTAATAAATCGTTACGTGTACGTAACCTACCTAGATAATTACTTGCATGGATGCAATTTCGACGTACGAGGTATTCGTCACTACAGCAAAGTGGCGCCAAATTCATCATTTCAAACGGTCACTACTATATAGATACCGGTACCTACTATAATACTATACTATAGAAGTCATCGATTTTCAAAAGAACCTGTTAGAAGCAGCATACATTCTATTCTGCGAGCTTTTTAAGGTCGTCCTTTCGTCGTTCATCATTCCCCTGCACACAGAACTTGCTAATCCAGAGAATATCATCATCACACAAAGAGACATAAAAAAACCAACAATTGTCACCATAAAATTTATTTAATATCCAACACAGGCACATACTGGTGTCATAATTTACAAATTGTGAGATTCTTTGCTGTTACCTAAATTTAAATGCTTTAGATAAATTATACAACTCCATTTTTTTGGAAATTTATGTAAATACTTATCTCTTAACTGAATTTAATTAGTCATTTATGAAGCCAGACAAACATACAATATTATATTATTTCTTAGTTATTATAATTAACTTATTAAAATTACATATAGGTACTTATATAGATATGCATGGTAAGTAACAGTGAAACAGGCAATATTTACAGTTAAAATTAATACTCAACCTGCGAGTAATTCAAATTTAATAGTAAAAAAGTTCCTAGGTAGCGAACTGTGTGCTATTGTAAAAACTAAGAAAACAACAATTAGGTAGTTTATTATTAAAGCTCCTTTAAGTTATTCAGTGGCTATGAAGATAACAATAGATGAAAAAATCATGTACAAAACTCGTTGTGGAACAATTTAACAGTAGGTACAGGCATTTTAGGCTGCGGTGGGTACTTCTTGGACGAATTCTCGATATGGTCCCACGGTAAACAATAAAATCAATAAACTATATTTGTACTACATAATAATGTTGATACCTAATCTTATTATGTTACTTGAAGAGGAGAAGGGTTAAGGGGGCCGCCAATAAAGCAATGGTCTTGCCCACTGCAGCGGCGCCGTTGCAACCGTCATAGTCGCATGTTTCGCAGAAAGATTGCACTTCATTCGGTCCATTGGAATTGCTGGGACATTGGTAGCCGTAATCGTCTTGTCTCTTCCATGTGCAGCCACGGCTCACGATCAGCTGGCCATTGACTGTAAACAATAACGAGAATATGTTTTAAAGCGTCCCAAAATGGATTTTGGAAGGAAGCCCCTGACCCGAGTGGTTGTTCGGTTAGGTATACCTACTTACCCATAATACTTTTGGGTTCGGGTACATGTTCCCAACCGATTCAGCTCTAGTTTCACGTGGTGTAAGCCAGCTTAATGACATAATTGACGAATGTAGGCAATTAATGAATAACGTGGGTACCTATCTGTTTTGACCTGGTTTAAATTAGTCTCCTTAAGAGGCATAATTAACAGATTACGTAGGATTAAGATCATTCACAATAACATACAGTTCACAACTAACTGCTAACATTAACCTTTCTATAAATTTTAAGATTACAGATTCAAAGGATTCTCAAGACGAATTCAGCAAATGTACCTATAGGTAATTTTTAAATGCCGATTTGACACGTTTACTAATTGTCAAAGTAATACTATCAAGTGGGTTAATTGCTGAGTTTATCAGTAGAAGTAGAACCTACTTACGTAACTTATGCAGTTTGTAAATATGTTTGAATTTATGTAAGGTTTTAGTTCTGCAGTCGTCTAAGCTAAGTAGTAGGGACAGGTTACATGGGTACATACCTACTATGTTGACAACAAAATGTAGTTATTATATTATTAATGCACTGTAAATAATTATAGTGTTACAGAAAAATTATTCTGAGGAGTCGAATACTAAACAACATAATTATTTTACCATGTCATGTCCACGTAAGACATAAAATGTAGACAAATTGTAATTAAAAACTATAAAAACCTTCATTAACGAGTGTAACTGGAAATAATCTAGCTAATTAAATAGTTTATGCGACCTTGTCATATCCAGAAGTATTTCCCAAAGGTAGCACGTTAGTACCGAAACTAATAACATCACAAATTAGTGACGATTATCAAGAACAATAGAACTGGTGTTCACACTAGTGAAGTACCTACCTACGTATTACATTTGACATTGAAAGGATGTGTGGCCACAAATCTACTTATGTACGTATAGTATACTACCTACACGAACAGAATGATAATAATGTAGTTTTAGTAGGTACCTACCTAATTTTAACATGACATGTGTAAACAACAATATAGCGTAATCAGCAAATTTTTTTTCCTCTTTTGTAGATATAGCTGAAGTGTACCTACCTAATCTCGTAAGGCTGTAGGTACCTACCTATCTGACCTATTTAATTATTCATCATCTGGCTCATGCATGATAATATCTTACTAGTACATACCTAGGCAAACCGCAATGATGCAGATATATTTTTCTATAACATTTGTCTATGTCAGACATTTGCATACGTCAGACTATTAATTATTTATTTTAATCTTTTTACTACTTTAAACTACTGAACTAGTTTTCAAAAAAAAAAAATGATTTGATTGCAACAAGCTGACAAATTGCAAAACTCTGGTAAATACAGCCATTGATATACCCAACAGCGGCATTTAGGTCACCAAAATAGCGGTATTAGCGGTCCCGTGAACTGGTCGCGGCTTAAGCCCCACTTTAAAGCTTTACCAACCGTATCTTTCCCTATAGTACGCAAATAAATTTTAGGCCTATCACCTACAATCAGTAGTTGAAATTTCCGCTTTCAAACGTCCCAAATAGTTAGCATACGCTGGCAGCTTTATGCGTGTTAAAAATATTTAGAAATGGACATTCTTTACTAGCGTTGGCATGCGAATGGCATAACAATCAACGAGTTGGGAAATGTTAAGTCCGTGTCTTGATGTTTTGGACCGTGTTACTATTAATAATTTGAAAGTGGAGTCATTAATTACCGTGGAAGATGCAGCAAATATAAACCAGTTAGTTTGATAAACTACTGTATTGTTGTTGAGTCGGCTAACAAAGAAGTTTTTCATGCTATAATTGGTTCATTTTCGCATTCCTTTTGGAAGCCATATGAAACGTGTGTGTCAAATTATGCAATAAACCTAATTTGAGAGATATCACACTTATTGAAAGAAATCAATTAGTCAAGGCTACATTAGTATTTATTAGAACCTTGTTAGTCTCCCTTCTCCAGTGGTGTCTGACTGTGATGTCAGAACAGGAAGTCTTGCATTTGTTTCTTCCGTAAAAACAGTAGTATCTGCCTTTGGCTCAGTAAATAAAAGCGGTAACTGTATCTTTTGCGTTTAGTCAAATAAGCAATAATAAAGGTTACAACTTACTGTATTTCTTCTGCTTTTTGCAAACTGATTTCGATGAAGTCAGATATGGATATGTGGCTCCACTGTTAGCGTCGCAGTTTTCAAGACGGAACAAGTATGAATTGTCAGACCTTCCTGCTAGGAAGGGATCGTTGCACAGCGGGTTCAGGTCCGAGGAACACGTCCAACAACGTACTGGTTCACCTGGAAGTAAAGACAAAGAGTATTTTTAAAAGCTGTTACGGACTAGCTGTCGCTCGCAGCATTTGCTTGCATAAAAATACACAATATTTACACAATTAAATTATAGCCTATTTATTTTGGTATTTATGCTATATTATTGCCAAGTTTAAATTAAATTCATTCAGTAGTTTTTGCGTGAAAGAGTCCATACAAAGTTTTGCGTTTATAATGTTAGTGATTTCGGTGTTCTGTATACTAGGATTAATCTGTGCTTATCAGATTTTCTAGTTGAGAATAGAACTGCCTCATTAATTGTGCTACAGTGGCGACACACAATGATGGTATTTATATTTAGCTAATTAATTGAACATATTATGCATTCCATTCGTATACAAATATTTTAGGAATCACAACGTCCGCTTTATTTTTATCACATTTTAAATAGATAGCCGGCATTGTTATTAAAGTTTAAAACGCGTAGGTACCAAATGAGTATATAGAAATATCTTGTTTTACTGCTCCAAATGATTAAAAACATGAGTAGTTACTATTTACAGTAGGTAAAGTTTGTTTTTAAAAGTGCTACATTTACTTTAGGTACTTTAAAACTATAGGTACCTAATACCTAATATCGTGATACTTAGTAAACGAATAACTTAATATCGCAAATGTTTTCATAAACTTAAATAAAAAAAATTAAGCTACTTATTAGTAGATATGATTTAAATGTGTAAGACGAAACTGTCACTGGGACACAACTTCCCACACCTAACTCTACCGTTTTCCGTACCGGTTGAACCAATGTTATTGCGCTAGTAAGTATAAAAACAATCCAATGCAGGTACATATTCGCCCATAATTAACGGTAATTACACAGTACGTAGCTATAACAACGGTAATTATCTCTGTTGTTTTGTCCTATATCTCGTTATTATACTGACTGTTAAGTGACACTTTTCTTAGATAACAATACATAGCTTCACGCATTAAAGGGGTAGGCAGAGGTGTTTAACCACCCACGTTTTGCCATTTTTTTACAGTTTTCTTTTATGCCTTATACTCATGGAATAGTAATAGACATTAAGTCCGCCATTACATATTGTGTGTATTAAGTCGATAAATAAATAAATAAATAGTGACTTTGAATAGAGACTAGATTATGTTTTCGTACAGTGAAAACAAATGAAAGTTTAATCGCTTTGATCCAACTTTATACATAGCTTAGCTTATACATTAACTTTAAATCTTGTTTAGAATATGTTAATAAAAATAGAAAAGTGCCGCTATTTTACAAACCTACATACCAAACAAAATTACACTGGTTTTTCGACGACACCAATTTGTTGACAGTAAGGTCAGGTAAATTATTTGATTTATTATGTATATTTAATATTATTTACTTAACTAATTAATTAAATACCTAGATGCTTTTAGCGACTCTGATTTTCAAATTTTGGAAGTACCTACCTACCTGCCTAGATAAAAAATCATTGAGGCATTTTAGGAGTTTTTTAAACATATCAGGAACTGTTTTTTTTTGTGTACGCACGTAGGTACCTACTGACCAACAATATGAGTTTTATATGTATAGCATTCAAACACTTCAACGGGTTTAGAAGAAAAAAATAAGTCACGTTATCACCTCGAAAATATTTATAAAGAAAATTAAGTTTAAGAAAAAGTAAAGGTTATTTTTTTATGATCTAAAAACTACACGCACCACTACATTTTATCACGGTAATACTATTACCGTGATTTTACTATAGTCAGTTTTGTAAAAAAATAAACCGCAAGGCTAGAGCAAAAAGCTGTAAATATTTAGGTACCTATGTCTGATTCGCACCTTTACTCAAAAGTCACAAGTAAGAAATGCGTTTTGTCAATTTTTAACTAACTTACTGAGAAATGATAGAAGATAGATATTTCTGAATACGTATATGTGTCTTCTTATACCCTTTTGCAATTAAAGATCTAATATATTTTCTTGAATTTGGTCTACCGTTACATTGAAATCGTTACAATACAAATGCCGTAACAAATGCTTAGATAATGTTTTTTAGCTCTACAAGATTGAGTCAACCTTCAGAGATGAATATAAATAAAAACTTAATTGTAGATAACTACGTTTTCAAGGTTCTCTGCGTCATTGTTTTCATTGTTTACCTTTGGAATAGAAATATTGTTATATCTTCATAATTATTATTTTAGAGGTGGGATTTGTTCTCATACGATTGTTGCCAAATAATCATTTGAAAAGAACTAAGTAAGGTAAGGTAAGGTAAAACTGTGGGTACTATAATCTAGGACTTCACTTAGAGTACCTAGGTCATACATTTTGCAAAAAAATTTAATGTTAACAAACAAGCTAGGTACCTATGCTTCTCCGAATTGTAGGTACCTAAATTGTTACCATAGTCCATGGACATTGCAGTGTTTGCTAAGCAGAAGCAATAGTCGAAAACAAACAAGCCAAAGATATATATTGCCAACTGTGATGGGGTGAATGTGAGCTGAGAAGAAAAATAGAGAGAAGTAAGTGGTCTGGTATCTACCCTCTTGCCAGCCTCATAAATAATGTCGGCGTCAATTATTAGTTTCTTTCGATGAGTGAGAAAGCTACTAGAAACTCATTTAATACTTGATGCCATCATTATGTAAGAGGGTAATGATCCGATTCATGCATACTGAGATAAGAAGGACCTACTATCGTTACATAAACATTCACGTAAATCTGTACAAGTTCAAGCACTCAACTGAACTTGTAGGTAGGTATTTTCATGCATTCATGCTTTTCAATTATTCAACGAAAAGTTCAATAACTTTAGCCAATTTGATGGCTTTTGTGAGAACTGGTACCTAGTACCTACTGTCACTATAAGTATTTAATACGATCTATTAAAATTAATAAGTACCTACTGAGTCGTACCTTATAACAATGCAAAAATCTAATTTAAAATGTTGCTTGTTAATACAAGCAACATTTTAAATTAACTAATGTTACGAGTAACTAAAGTATTCATTACAAACAAAAATTTCATGAAAAGTTTGAAAAATTCAAGGAAAAAAGTACGTATATATTTGACCATAAACAAAAGATATATGTTTGAATTTTTTTTTAAATCTATATTTGAATTTAATTTGTCGGGAGGCCCAAGGTATTCGTGGTACTTAGTGAAAAATTATATTCGCGGCAGTTGTTACGAAAATTATTACCTACTGAAGTAAAATAAGTTTACCTTTCAATTTGTTGTAGCTTTATTCGAACCAGAATGATATTATGTGATTGAGTTAAGAATGGAATTAGGATGAAAACAGACTGTGTTAACAACACAGTGTGTTTTCATCTTATCTGTCCATCACTGGTGCAAAAAATAAAGTTTTTATTTGTTAAAAACATTAAAACTAATTGCAAAGTCCTATATTAAATACATCAGAAATGTAGAAAAAGACAGGACCTTCAATTTTTAGCATGTATTGTATTGAAACAATCACTTTTATCCATGAAATTGCAAAAATACTACAAATTTGTGCTTAAAGTGTACATTACTGGTACCTTTCCTATATTTGATAAGTTTTTTTTAGCTAAAATAGCTTAATTTTAGAATTAAACTTGGGGAAGGAGGAATGCGATTTAATACGACTTACTTAACTAGAATTTGTGGTGCTAATTGCAATCATTTGTATTTATTCACAGCGTATTTTATGTATTTATTCCAGTGATGTAGCTATGAGTTTACTTGTAAATGTACCTTAAGCAAACAATAAATAGTTCCATAAAAAGCATTTTCTTCATTAGTATGCATTGTTCAGACTGCTATAAAGGTCGAGTAAGCTGTTTAGCAAGATATGCGACACGCTGTTTAACTTCTAGTTATTAAAATAAATAATGTAATCTACTGTAGATCCGCGTTCTGGAAAATTCTCAAGTAAATAATAAAAATAATTGCTAAAATATTTGACGTGCTTCTGTTAAATTAATTTTAATGAATTTTATGATATCTTAAATAAAAATATCTGTAAGATCTTTTTTTTTAGTTCCGGAAATTGACTCTAAACCAAAATCAATAGGACGAAAGATAACTCCATGACTGCCATGTCACCTTTACAAGGCAACACTGATACACTAAATGAGTCAGACAACCCAGACCGCATGACACTGTAGGTTAATTTGCTGACATTTTGTAAACTTTGATGTTCTTAAGTGTTAATTTAATTAACCTATATGAATAAACAAACATATTTTCATTTTTATAGGATTTGTACTAGATTTACACTTAACTCTACATCTTATCGAGGGTGTGCAGTCATTTTTATAATAGCCACACTTTTGTACCAGTGGAAAGCGCGCCTAGCACAAATGTAGGTAGATAGGTATTTTAGCTGCGAGCACAGAATTCATGAATACGTTATTTACTCTGCGAACCCTATTAGTGAGCAAATTATTATCATGAACAAATAAATAAATAAGCCTCCAATTTAATCAATATGTCCTCAATAATATTAATATATTATCTCTCTGAAACATGATTTGTCCAAAATCAACAACCTATTTATGTAATGATGTCACATTTATATGTTGTTTGTACACCAGGTATTCCTTGGTGAATAGCTAATACAATTATATGTAATCATGGTATAATCAAGCCCTTCATTGTCTTGTATTACTGCGTATGAGGAAAATTGCGATGTGCAACGATCAACAATCTATCTGGAACGATTATGTTGACAGTAAGTGATGTAAGTAGAAGACGTTTTTATGTAGAGAACTACAACTAAATAAATCATAATTAATATCTACTAGATATTATACGCCTTCTCCAAGTATCGCCACTTTGACCGGTCGTGAACCACCCTTAACCTTCGGTTGCCCGACACTCTTATCAGGGTCGTCGATCCACCTTGTGAGGAACCTGTCTACGCTGTCTTGCGGTACACCCGTGTTGGAATGTTACACACGTGTGTTCTTGGAGTGATGTCACTTGAAGTTGCGACGCCCTATTTAGCAGCTAAAAGTGTAGTAAGTAGTAGAATTTATTCAACCAGTCGTGCTACTATTTGGATGCTATGTCGTGTTGATATTGATAGCCTTTTTTAATCAGTGTACCTAACCTTGACAAAAGTTCATTTTGTAGGCGCCTGTATTACTAGTTGAATGTGAGTATATACTCGTAATAGCTCCATTTGGTCATTACTTGAAATTAGACCAATTAGAGCGCCCCGTGATTATACTGAAAGAGGTACAGAGCTGAGCTACAAATTTTTTAACAACCTTTAACATTTTTGTAATTTTTTACACGTTAGAAATATTCAACGCTACGTAGGTACTCGTCAATCGTTACGTTGGTAATAAGAATATTTTAATTACGACTAGGTACTGCATGCTGTATGCACTTTGTGTAGAAGTTGTATGTAAGATGGCAACTAGGTACCTACTATTGTATATGTAACTAACACACTAAAGGCTTCAAGAAGACTCTATTACTTCATGTCTGTACAATCCGTGGTGAGCTTTTTCTTTTCCATTTTAAAAACACAGACGGCAAATGTAGGTATGTTTGAAATCATTAAATAGTTGAATCACACAAATAATTTCTCGGGTGTGCATCAAAACTTAACAGCATAATGGAGGTAGCGCAAGACCAACTTAGGTACTACTCGTATAGAAATACTTACTAGGAACTTTTGACTGAAGAAGGAATTAGCATTGCAAATGAATCATGTGGTTAAATAAATATTAGCAGTATTTTACTATATCACAACTTGATGTGACTGGTACATCAGAAATAGTGAAGTGGCAGCTGTTCAACGCAATGCAAAAAACAAAGAAAAAGAACTTACATAAGCACGAAAGTTCACTTTTCTATCTCAACTTTCTATATTTGCAGGTAGGTATTCGGTACATTATGCAATGGCAATGCCATAGCTTAAACCACAGAATACATTTGAATATCTGTGATGTTTCGTCACTATCATTGTTATTGTCTTGTGATGGCGTGACGTCACGCTAAGTAAAATAGGTTTGTGCCGTGGGCAGTCGCTAATATTTTCTTTTATTGCTCACTTGTGAATTTAAACATTATGAAATAATATTGCTAGTTTTTATTAACTGAAATATGTTAATTTCGTCAATCAGGTCGCCACCTCGCTTCAGCGCGGTCACTAAGTCTATGCAATGAACATCTTCAGATTTAATCAGATTGATTATGATGATGAATTACCAATAATCTACATCAATAACATTTCAACAAAAATATGAAAGTTATAATCAAATAAGGAACATGTTGTACCTACATAGGTATAAATAAAACGGTAAATATGTCTCCAGTCGAACTCTTGGTAAAATTAGCAAGTGTACTTATACTAGGTACTAAATAATAGATCATCATCATCATCATCATATCAGCCAAAAGACGTCCACTGCTGGACATAGGTCTCCCCCAATTTTCGCCACCGTGGCCGGTCGTTCGCCGCCCTCATCCATCGGTTGCCCGCCACCCTTATAAGGTCGTCGGTCCACCTTGTGAGGGGTCTGCCCACGCTGCGTCTTCCGGTTCGTGGTCGCCACTCTAGAACCTTTCTGCCCCAGCGGCCGTCAGTTCTGCGAGCTATGTGTCCTGCCCATTGCCACTTCAGAGAAGCAACTCTGCGAGCCACGTCAGTTACTTTGGTTCGCCTGCAGATTTCTTCGTTTCTCAAACGATCGCGCAGGGAGACGCCTAACATAGCCCGCTCCATCGCCCTCTGAGCGACTTTGAGCCTTCGGATAAGACCCATAGTTAGCGACCACGTCTCTGCTCCGTATGTCATCACTAGCAACACACACTGGTCAAAGACCTTGGTCTTGAGACACTGTGGTAGTGCGGACGAGAAGATATGATGTAGCTTCCCGAACGCTGCCCAGCCGAGTTGGATTCGACGAGTGACCTCTTTCTCGAAATCGGACTTACCTAATCGGACTGTTTGTCCCAGGTATATGTACTCGTCAACGAATTCGAGCATCGAGCCTCCGACCGTAATAGGAGTGGGTGTAACATGGACATTGGTCATGACTTTAGTCTTGTCCATGTAAATAATAGATAGGTACACAATATCCCATTTACTGACAAAAATCTTCTCTAATCGTATTGTATTGTATCAAATAAATCTTTGTTCAACATCAATAACAAGTGATTGCGGAAAACAAACGTCAAAACTATTTCTATTGCGTAGTGTTATTTAATTTGCTACCGATAACGTTCATACAAAAACCGTAACAACTAAAGCCCACAATACGTATAATGACCTTCAAATGAAGTCCATGAGTGACCTCATTGATTCGCACCTCTAACAAAAAGAAGACTTAACCAGTTTGGACAAACGCACGCTTAGCTCTACCGTGCCCTTCTAATGTAACTCCCTTGACTCAAATATCTTGAGACTACGTTTAAACTAAAGCCTCCGATACTCCGTCTTTGTTTATCTTACGGTCAGGAAACGAGACAGAACGATGTATCGGAGATAAACAAGAGTTTCGCAACAAACCTGTTTGGTTGGCGTCGTTTTAAAAGAGCAGAAACGATTAATCAGTATATTATAAAACAGAAAGCTTTTATTGGGTTAATACGTAGTAACGTGGGATCTTAATACGTAAACTTTCACTATCACTCACACCCACCATTTATTATATAACGTACTATACTTTCGAGTTTTAAAAGGTTATTGAACTTTATATTGAAAACATTTCCATTGGCAAAAGTACAACTTTCTGAACTTGACGCCAGATTACACTCACCGTATACAAACACACTAGAAGTCACGCTCTGATTAAAAGATTTCATTACGATTATTATTTTATTAGATCGATTAGCAGGTAGGTACGACAATGTTTTAAGAAACAAACAAGAAAGAATTTATGGCAAAATGATAAAGCAAGAATAACCACACCCAGTAAAATATACACCACAAATTAGGAATCTATGGTAATTAAAGTAAACCAAAACTTCGGACTGCGTTCGTTCAAGACATTTCCTCTGTAAAGAAAACTCTTAAATCTGATATTTATTTTAAGGTTGAAGAGCTTTTAAAACAATGAAAGTCTTCAGGTTGATGATAATTTCCCACTTTGACAAATTACCTATTTAAACCTACAAGTGAACTTCAACAATAATATTGTTATCATCGCAAAATAGGTGATGCATAAACATTACAGCATGTTGTCATCTTCAAACCCGTTATTTTTAGCCCAAATTGCACTTTATATTTTTTTACGTTCTCGCTAATATTGTCAAGGGCAAACATTAGACACTTTGTCCTAACAGTTTTAGGATTTTAGTAATAAACTTAGTTCTCCTCCTCTTCCCTGCGTCGTATTCCTCACTGTTGAGGGTCGTGTTCTTCTTAGATACTTAGTTGTTTACCTACTTAATCTACCTATGCGGCTATACGATATAGCTATGATTATAGATTTCTTGCATACACAGAGATTATTTGATGAGCGCTTCTTTAAGTAGAAAGGACTAATTGTTAACAAGAAGGCTCTTACATCATCAAACTCTTTATTTTGTGGTTGTGATGGCACCACCCAAGCAATGCTCTTGGCAATAAAAGCATCAAATACACGGTTTGTTTGCCGAATTAGTTTTGTAAAAGAACAGCATAAATCTTATAAAATTTTGAAAAATCTTATATCCTAAACTAGACAAGAAAATCACTAAAATATGATACAAAATTAAACTAAGACATATTTAGTTTATTAGCAATAAAATCGCCCCAAGGGCGGCACTCCTATGCACATAGAGTACACCACGTATTGTCCTAATGAGGGCACCGGGTCATGCGACCGAAAGACACGTACAAGAACTAATGGTTTTCTGTCAGCAGTGTCAGCATATATAAATATTTGTTGATACTGCTTGATGGATATCTATTACAGGAATGTGTTTAGTCAATTTTTATTTATAACACCCCACCTATTAAGTACCTAGTTTGCTTTTATTATGTCGACTAGTCTGTAGAAGGTGTCATGGTTTAGGCGTGTCACGTTTGGGTCTTTAGCAACGGTGCCTACAAAATTTGGTGATATTTATAGCAATATGCAATATAAGACAATTTTGTAATGAGATTGTCATGAAACTTTGACATAGACAGTGGAAACTGCAAAACAAACATATCGAAAATACGTTTTTGGTGACACATCAACCTGACTGCTAAAGAATGGGATATATTTTTGATATTTTGTTTTCCCATGCGTGACCTAAGCGATGCTTATCCTTATTCCTGACATACAGGGTGTTTAACTTAATGTGTAGCCGTTACCTCCCTTTCTATGAATCTTGGTTGGATATGTATTATTTTATGACAAAAGACAAAGCGTTAACCTTTAAAATATTCACATAATAAACCAGAGATATTTTTATAGGTAAAATTCTGGACAGAAATGATATTATAAGATATCTTGGTGCAAAAACTTGTTATGATAAATAGGTAGTAATTAATATTCAACACTTAAGATTCAGAACTTAAGATGCTTAGGCGAAGCGTGTTCAAGGCTATTCCAATATTTTCTATGATAGACGACAAATCGACTTCTCTATCGAAAAGTGATGTAAAATGAGAAGCGTGATTTTGTAATTTTTACTCTGTGGCAATATACACAAAATATACATTACCGAAATAGTGGTTCGTCTTATAACGGTCTGCCATTGAAGGTGAGAAATATTTATTTAATTTATAGTACCGCAGTCAATAGAAATATTAAGTTCGTGATGAACTCGACAGCTATTGCTTAATCTCATGAGATCTATGGGTTACGAAAGATGACGAAACGCTGTTCCGGTACCAGTATTCATTACCAGATGGCCCATGAGTAATTATAGGTTAAAGGTCGAATTAATGATGTTGGTACAAAGCCAACAGTAATAACGACAGGGCATTGGGCGACCCAGTTGTAAAAATTTTGGTATGACTCGTCATGCTTGATCATGATCTCTGTATAAACAGAAAAGAAGAAGAAATATGTGTAATTGTGTAGGTAATGTCAGCATTAAATTTCCAAGTAAGTATACTAAATCAAACACGTCTACTAGTGCTGGACGTAGTGGCGATTGTGACAAGCCATTCTTTCGTAGGACCAAACGCGGCCTGTTCGGTTGTTTTCTCAACCAATTAATAAACTATAGATAGTAGTCGGAGAGGAAAGAATAGAAACAGTAATAACCACTATCCATCTCTGTGTACTAGACGCTTAAAAGATATGAATGAAAATAATTAACTATTTACTTACTAATTTCTAATATTAGCACAAATTTCCTTCAAGCATGAAGTGTCTTCAAGATAAACTTGTAATTTATCTTACGTGAGTCATATCATTCTCAACAGAAGAGCTCATAGTAAATACGCAGCCTAAAATCAACTAGTCTATATAGAAAATAAGGTTAGAAAAGCATACAAGAGTCTTATTGTGTGCAGACCATTAATAATCGGGTCTAATCAAAATAATAATAGGAACAATCGGTGCTCGATCGGTACCACGTTTAAAGAAATACTACTGAGAAAAATGTTTTCACAAATTTTCGTATACACAGCTGAATGTATTGTGTGTGAATCATTATTTGTCTTAAATGTTTGTACAAAAAAGACAATTATTTCGCATGTTCCTTATAACAAATTAAAATTTTACATTGATTAAGTACCTGAGGCCCTAGACAAGTGTCAAAGATTTCTATTCTATTCATAGAATAGATTATAAAATGTATTGGATTGACGTATGCTAACGCCAACGCTTATGTCAATTTCATACATTTTTTTATCTATTCTATGAATAGAATAGAAATCTTTGACACTTGTCTAGGGCCTCTGATTATCTGATTGGCAATTGGAAACTAATTGCATTTAATGCTACTAAATGCATCGCTAGGTAGTTTTTTACATGAATACATAATGTCTAGTAGCCGGTTAAAATTTTAAATTAAAGTAGGTATCTAATACGCTGTACTATTTCTAAAATTAAATAATTTGGAATTCCCACGGGATTACTCATTCCATCTCCTAACTGCTGACATTATGACCCGGTCTTTATTGCCCTCGCATGATACATGGCATAAGTAGGAAGGTCACGGCTTCTAATAAGACTAAAGACCAATTTGTGTTAATTTTAAACTACATAAATTACAACTAGCTTCGTAATCATATTAGGTACCTATGTACATTATACGAGGTTAAAATTATTTGGCACTACTTATTAACTGAATAAAGTTCAAGAGTTAAGCTTTTTATTTTAATTATTCATAGAATATAGAATACAAACATAAAATTGAATCATAGCTGGCGATCAAACTTAGGGACAAATCCCTCACACATACATAGGGACAATACAAGTCAACTAGGGCACACGCAGCGGTGACTATGCACAATACTGTTGTAAAAATAATAATGAAATAGATACTATAATTACGAGTGTATACTTTGTTAGCTATTGAATGTTACGCAATTTATCTAATGTCTATTGAATCTATTTATTTAAAAGTACTTAATAAATAATAAGTAATTCGAAAATATGTGGATACCATCGAAGCATCGGTTTGTACAAAATAATCATTCAGTTTAACTTATCTAGGTAAAAGCAAAAGAACACTCACTGACAAAACACGAAACCTCGAAAACGACTTGGAATTTTTCGGGTGAACAAATTTTCCGATAGGGTGGATGAATTTTCCATGTATTAAGGTAGTCTACAGAGTTGAAACCAGGTGAATCACTAATTAATTAGTGGTTTATCGCTCAAGTTATTTTAATTGTTGGATTTTCACGATTCAACCATTAAAACGATTAAGTACATTTTATATGATTTTACATAGATATATTGACTTGAGTTATGAAGCATTTTTTATTAAAGTATCACGCTGGTTGCAGAAGAAAATATTAGCAATAAATAATATTCTACGATTAGAATCCGGCAAAATCACCCCTCTTGTGAAACTTGCCTTCACAATAACAGTAGTTTCTTGTTAACTATGTCAATCGTCGGCTTTGTGTATTATGAATGGACAATTAATTATCAATAGCATCTATTAATTCATTTGATGGTGTGATTTGCCACCATTGAGGTCACAATGGACTGTCGTCACGCTTCTTACGGGGTCATGACTTTTTTATTGAATTTCATTCGGGATTATGCGGGCATAGACATAAATTTACAAAGACATAAATTATTTCCCGGAGTGATTTGCGATAATTTATTTGAGTTCTTATCGACTTCCTAGTTTTTTAATTCTGAATAGGGAAGAGTAACGGTTTAAGCTAACTGTTATGAGCGGCTTTTCCAGCGTGATCAAAGTTTAAGTGACTACAGCAGCTGCATAATTTACTCAAGTTTATGCGAATTAAGTACCTAAGTATTGTTTACTCGTGAAAATGGCATCTTTTCAGAGTAAAATTTAGATAAATAAATTAATTAACCTATTAAATACCTACCTACTAAATCGTATTGTATTGCTTACTTTCGTTCGCAGTTTTGTCCGTCAGGAATACGAAATTTGACATTATAGCAAAATTTATTAAAATCCAACTTCGCCAATATTAGTTAATCCCATCTCGTCATAGACGCACGCTGATTTACCAAAGTTTGCTTCCTGATATGAAGCTTGTGATACAAAATTACCTTATTAACAATTCGTGCTAATTAATAATACAAATTTAATAACGTGTAGTCACCAAATGACTCAGAAATGACTCATGGTATAAAGTTGGTAATTTTTTTTTAACAACAACAGACATTCTATTTTGGTAATATTTAGACAATATTCATACACTTTTAAATCTTATTTCAATTCGTCTTAGCGAACGCAGCCCGGTCTATCCCTGTCTACTGCTAGAGCTCTCGAAGATCCTCATTAAATCTGGCGGTGGGTAGATAAGTTAATTAATGGAGTAAAAGGCAGAAAGGACACAGGTTAAAAGTCAATGTGCATAGACAAAACTGGTTCTACATCCAGTTTTGTCTATGCACGTCGACTTTTAAAAAAGTAATGGCTGGGTGAAGGGTTGTGCTAAATCTACATTTAGCACAACCCTTCACCCAGCCATTACTTTATTAGGTACGGATTTTAATGACTCCTAGGTACAGAATATTATAGTATGTACTAGTAGTTTTAAGTACAAGATAATTAGGTACACTTAGTTGTACAACACGATAGCTTTATTGCCCTTCTAAGAAAGAATGACGTATTTACATTAAAAAAAGTTTTAGAAAAGCGGTTCTAAAATAAATATTAGGTATGGTGTTTTTTCCGTAGCATGTGTCTTCTAGGTAGGTATCACATTTTTTCCAGGGCTTGATGTGTACGTTTAGTTATTTTTACTTTTAACGTTTATGTGTTTGTAGGTGTAAGTTTCCGTCCATCATTGTGCGTCAATATTATTATATAATGTTACAGGCAGTTCCTCACATTTATATTTAATGTTTACAAATAAAGCTCGCTAATAGATTTTGTTATTCGATTTCGTAAGACCGAGGGTAGTTAGTACGAGTGCTAGTGGGTGCTACTGGACTATTAGGACGGTAACAATGTTTGTTTGCCACTTTTGTGACTTTGTAATATACCTAGTTATAAGTTTATGAGACTAGGTAATGGCGATCACGCCTTGCCCCTATCCAGTTTAATTCCTATCTCTGTCAAATACTAAATTTGTTATAGGATGTCCAAGAATGGTAACTACTTTGTTTACTACTAATTGCTTGTTTGTAAAGACCTGTAAACGGATCTTGATCTTAAGGTCGAAAATGTCTTGAAATTGTTTTTATAAAAATAATTTATAAGGTTAGCATTAATAAAAAACCATTTACGAATTCGATAAAAAAACTGCAAAATAAACAACAAAACCGGTTTCGGTATCAGGTTTAATCATACGCATTATAGTTTACTTTGAACAACAACATCATCATTTGCTGAAAGTAAAGTAAATTTTTGACTTATTCGTCAACTCGCCACTTCAAAACTGGCAACTCGGTGGCGAGATGCCCCGAACTATTTTAATTTATTTTCCATTCGTCAACTCGGCACTGGCTTATAAATGCAGTCGATAACAAAATGTTTAATATATTTTATAAGTTAAATAAAATTCGATAATACCTACCTATAAAGAATTTTAGTTCTACGAATCACGCGACTGTACAAAAATATTACGTACTTACATTGTGTGCCGAGTTGACGAATGAAAAATAAATTAAAATAATTCGGGGCAACTCGCGACCGAGTGCCGATTTTCAGGTGGCGAGTTGACGATAAGTCGAGTTTTTAGCAAACATCGCAACGACATAATCGCTTTGAAATAATATTGATGCGGTGAATGTTTTTTTTTATTATTCATAAGGTTCATCGTAGTTCATAAAACTTAAAACGATTCAGCATGATTTGTAGCAGACATCTCACATCATTTCGTAAAATATGTATTGGATTTTTTGTCTTTTACCAACCTCCTTTTGCCGATTCAGGAATAGAATTCAATGTCTAACATTATTGCCTAATCTATGCTCTAACGCCGATAGTGCTTGTTCCTGAGCGCCGCGCCGTGCCGATACACCCCCGCGCCGTAAACTAAATACTAAAGAATTAGGCTGCCAAGCTTGGCTATATCAGATTGTAATATTGTGTATTTATATGTGTGTCAAATTAAATAAAAATGTATTTTCTTTCTTTTATATCTAAAGAAGATTTGGAGAACCCTATTTTCAGCAGTGAATTTCTAGAAACTAAAAAAAAATCATTATTGCACAATTATATCATTCAAACAATCTTGAGGTTTATCAGGCCTTTGACAGAAATGTCTCTTTTTAGAATAAGAACCGTTAGATGTTATAGAATAAGAACCGTTAGATGTTATTAAACCATGCTGACTAAAATTAAAGGTAAGTAACCTTTAGAAATTCTATTATAAAATACCTTGAGACTAGTCTCATTTAATTATCGTTAAATCGTAGGTATTTTTTATATTATCCATTCAACCTTTAATTGCGGTTGAATCGTATTTTTTTATTATCAATTCAAATACAAATACAATAAATTCTAAACGAGCGGATTCAGTCATCATTTTAGTCATTAAAAGTACACCATTGTAGTGTTAGGTACCTATGACTTGGAATGCCGAGGTTGCATATTAGCACTATTTACTATGACTATGTTTCAGATTAAAATATGTTGTAAATAATGAGTAGGTAGGTATTATTAAATTAGTTTGTGTACTGTTGTGTCAAAGCCCTGAGCATTATTTAAATAGGATGTCTATACTTCTGTCAGGTCTACTTAAAGTGGTTAGTTTGTATATAGAACAGCCAATATCGACATAATTTCACAAAACACGTGTAACTGGTATTTAAAACTAAAAAAGGAATTAACTCAATAGAAGTACAACCAAGATTTTAATCTACTAGTAACAAAGGAATGAAAGCCCATATTATTAACTGTATCGCCAACTGATTAAACTCAAACGCTCAAAACTGTGTCAATAGAAAGTAGTCTTTATTTAAAAGCGTATAAGAACGTGCAGCTATGCAAAGGGCTTGAACTATGTCAAACAAATGGCAATAACATGGAGTGAAAGTGGTCCCTTGTTAGTAGTTTTTTTGTGTACATTACGAGCGTGTTGCAACACTGCTGGTCACTAGTGATAAATATTTATGTAGTATATACTTCTACGACTTAACAAAATCGTTGCTTGCAATTGAATACTTCAAAAATCTTACTTGCCAGAATCATAGGAAGATGGAAGTTTTAGTTAGGGCCAAGTAGGGTATAACAAAACTCTGACTAAGTTGTGTAGCAGTAGCAGTTTTCCGCCCTATTTTGGTAAAAGGCATTAAGAATCACAGCGTGTTAGCTGAACCATATTGACTTGACTTTCCAGAGGTGGTATAATAACGGATGTCGATAACGAGTCTTGAGTTAAATACCAATACTTAAATAACTGGACATTTCTATCTTACTATAAAAAGAAACACGATACGAAACAACACAGCTAAGTACAAAATGATAAAGGCAAACATCTAATTACAGCGATGAATATAAAAAAAGAAAATTAAAAAAGTTTTAATTAAATATCTTAAAGGAAAACTCACTAAGTGTATAGATACATGAAACCTATTTTATTTTATTTATTAGGTACGACTGCGTTTATAATAGAAAGTAATTTATGAACTAAGTTGAGCATTACGTATACTTTTACTTTATACTTATTTATTTATATGCTTATTTTATAAAATCTTTACAGAGAGAAATTTTAAAGAATTTTTCTCACATTAATGTCGAGCATAAGCAATTTGTACAGCAACATTATTTCTCCAAGAATAGTCTCCATTTCATGTATTTACTATTGTTATGTTTATTACATAATACTTTAAATTGTAACGAAGTTATGTAATCACCAGGTTCTGTGCCTTAAATCCATCACGGTGCATTTCTAATGTGGTATAATGTCAACCTTAACATTCATATTTTACTATCAACATTCACGAAACTTTCGACAATTTAAAACCTTCGTGAAAACACAAAATAAGGAAGTAAACATCGTATGCCATATCAAGGACAAAACACGAATGTAGGGTAACTTATTAAATGCCTTTGACGGTTTTGTTTACGAGCAACATTAACGCATTAACTGATGAAGTAGCTACATTAAAAAAAATATTATGTCTGAGATAATGAGTCTGCCACAAATGAGTAATGATATTATAAATCAAAAAGCGTTTCTCTTATTGTAATACGCAGATAGATAAATCTCATTTTATTTTATATAGAACAAAATATTTCTAAAAAAACGTACTTAAGAAAGGTGTTCTATGCCGTTTATCCTTCCTCAGATATATCCTCGTTGATCGGTGCTGAATCGTAGTAGGTATTTATACAAGTCATATGGAAAATATAACTATTAACACTACTTGCCTACTACGTTATTCATTTATTATGTATGTTTAGGCTGTTTGCTTGAGATGATTGAACGTACGAAAATACATATGTATTTCATGTCAGTCAGTATATACTTAACAGACCTACATGTGAAGGTACTGTAGATATATAGTACATAACATTAAACCAAATATACATACATACTTATATCAAGGTTATTTATTATACATAATACATTTATCAAAGTAAAATAAAATTATGATGTCATGATTGCGTTTATTGTACACAATGAAGACAATACTGTGGGAGTTGAGTGAATTTAAATTGTTGCATATTAAGTAAACTGATACCAGGTTTCCAGAATCCTTCATAGACCATTACAATTTGAAATCATTGTGCCTTTAACGCATCAAGATGTAAACACTACAAGATACACGACGTAGGAACGAAATTCACAGAAGAACTAAAATGACTAAAATAGCTCGCTGAGTTGCCTTTGCGGTAGAAAAGGCTGTTTGTTGGTCAATAAGGCAAAAAAGTTCTGCTGACTACAAGCAGGAAAACTCAGCATGCAGGCAATAAGGACTTCCTTGTTGCATGTTCATCGTCCACGATCTAAGAAAACTAGAGATAGGGACAGCATAGAGATTGCGTGCAAATGATAGATGAGGGAGGTTTTGAGAAAGTCTAATGTCTAGTGGTGCTAGTCTTTTATCTAAAATTATGATGATGTTATTACATGTGCTTTTCACAAAGTTATGTCTATAATACAAAGAAGTGAGCGGGCCAAGAGCATTTCTTATTTATAGGTAATAAAATAATGAATTCATTATTCTCTGTACTATGAGAACAATGAATAAATTATTGTACCTACGTTATTTATGGTTATAGCCCATGTTAATTCTGCTGTAAATATTGTACTGAGTCAGTATGTATGTTCTAAGATAATCGATGTTTGTCACATTGCAATATATATCTGCATTTGCTTTTTGTATTGTCTAGCTCAGTTAAACAAACGTCAGGAAATAAAAAGTTGATTTTGCCGTACTTTCATTCCTAAAGAGTTGTAGAAACTTATTTCATTTGTAAACAAGAAAAACGTGTTATGTCACCGCAGCTTACACAAGTTTACGTAATTGTTGTATTACGTTACGAGTGTCAGTATGTTTGCAAGCAATGCATGTATGAAAATTAAGAGTGACAGTAGTGACATAATTTTCGAACTTTCTCAGTGAGTTTTAGTTTTCAAGACTCTATTTTCGTTCTCGTAGCTGAAAACTAGCAGTAAAATTTTCTACAGAAAGATTTTGTAAACAAAGTTGTAGAGAAATAAATAACTGAAAATGTAAATTTTTGAGAATTTTCTTCGATTTCACAAACTATCTAGTTCTTTGAAACCATAAAACAATAAAACTGATAGCCGATTTTCGGAAAAAAAAATGCAGAACAAAGAAGTCAGACCAGTGTCAAATACTCCACAGGTAAGATTTGAGTTCTTGAATAAATATTGCAAAACTAGAGAAATTTACAATTTTAATATTATACAT
Organism: Parascotia fuliginaria; assembly: GCA_963082885.1. Taxonomy (NCBI): domain Eukaryota; kingdom Metazoa; phylum Arthropoda; class Insecta; order Lepidoptera; family Erebidae; genus Parascotia; species Parascotia fuliginaria. The sequence goes on from OY720187.1 coordinate 10,651,766, forward strand.
TACTGTATCATGATGCAGGCTTGTTTAACAACAAACTTATCGGCCGGTGAACTGTTTTACGTGCTAAAAACTAGAACTCCTTTGATATGAAACTAAATGTGTGACACAAATTCATTTAACCTAGTCCTTATTATTTTATTATGCAAGCCTGATTGATACACAGTCATAAAAAAAATAACATCTTATTATGATGAAATTACGTATCATTTTTTGTAAACTACATCACATTTATAGATTTTAGACGTGTAGGTAAATTGATGATGTCGATGACGCAGTTTTAATATCATCATCAAGTCTTAGAGCACAGACTAAGGTAGATATAATCTTAAGAACAACAAAATAAACGTTTTCAAAGTACAAAATCGATTTTATATCGTTCCATCTAATATATTCATCAATTTGAATATCAAACCATTAACTTTCATAACAATTATACTCATAATTTGAATTTCCACTTTGGTTTGTTGACAAGGTAACTTAAACATAATTCAGAATTCTACCAGTAGACGTTAGCTAAACCATAATATGATACTATAAAAATTAACCGATCAGAGTCTTAGTTCGTTACCATAAAGTTCTATTTTCATTGCCACGCCTTTATAAATACGTGATGATGTAAGGTCTGGCCGTCACGCGTCGTCCTATCTTTAGGTAAACAAAGTCGTATGTTTTGCTCATTTACACCTCACAGAACATTAATAGACTACAGTGAACTGAAGTATTACTACCTACCAAGAACCTACCATGAAATTGTTAAGTACATTTTCTTTTTCCTAAAAGCTTTATTGAAATAACTAATTCCTTGTCAAGAAACATAACTAGGCATGCTGGATAAGGAACTTATTTTTAAAATCTACATTATCTAATAGTTCCCTGGCAAAATGATGAGATGTAAAGCTAATCGTTTTAGTTGTTTTATGTCACCGTCCTTCAATGAACTTCTTCTTCTCCTCATAGAATAGGTACACCTAGGTACTATTACTCGTATAATTTTCCTTTCCTCCTATTGTTATTTCTTAATTCGAAGGGTGGAAATCTCAATTGTAGTGAACACAACTCCGAAAATCTTTGAATAACTACACTTAAAGCTACACATGAAAAATGAGTCAAACGCACTTTTTTGGGCTCTTTTGTCAATTGAGGCCGCTCGAATTTTCTGTAAACTGTCGTAGTTCGTATTCCTTTTACAGATTTACAAACAGTATTAAATAATACGTGCGCTAAACTGCGTATAAACCGTGAACGTGACAAACTTATTACACCTATTTACACGGCATGAATCAGCCTCAAGAAAGTCATTCAGTATGACCATGAAAACACGCGCGATGTCATCACTTGTTCTGACATTGTCACTATGAATGTGGTGAGGTGATAAACATCAATGCAATACATAATACTGAACTATTCTCAGAAACTAACTAATTATTTCAAAGTATTTTGGATAGACTTGGATATTATTATATAAATGTATGTAACATTGTTTCGAAAGAGAGATCAGCTGTCTTATTCCCATATTTATAAAGTTTCCTCGACGCATTTGATGTAGCTTTCAGATCCTATCGGAAACTCATAATCTTATAAGTTTATAATATATAATAATTTTTGACTTCCGTTCTCGAGGAACCTTACCCGATGGTTAAGAATTAAGCAGCTAATACAAAATGAAGCCAACCTGTTTAACGAAATATTGGAGCCTACCTATGCAAACCGTAGTCGCAGTGAAACTATCCGTGCTGTAATATTTCTATTGGCAAATTGGTTTCCAGAGCTTCTAGTACTGTATTTGTAGCCAAATAAATTTCAAATATAGTACCTAGTTTATTTTTACGTTGCAACGCCAGCGCTAGTTAGATGTGATAAAAGTACATTCAACTGTGCTACTAGTACTTTATTTCCAAGATGTAGTAGCAATGAGCAACAGTTGATATTTAAGAATTTAACGATTTATCTAAGCCAATTGCTTAGCTTTCAGACAGCAAAGAAATGTCAATAATATAATCATACTGTGGCATCATCTATCTGGCCAATAATGACACACAGAGAAAATGCAAGTGAAGACGACGACTACGAGTTTACAGCATAGAAATCAAAGATAGCACTGTCAACAAATATAGACCTCCCTATACAACATGTGTATAAGCCTAAATCGCGATATTAACATTCTCACACCAACTAACTATATATACAAGTCCAGACTACCAACTGTCGGGCAGTAGCCCGCCAGGCACGATCACCTAGCCTGGTCGGAGGATCCTCCCTTTGGTTGGAGGTATTTGGTGTGCCACCTCCACATTGGTGACCCCTGTCTGCAAGCAACCTTCACGGAGCAGATCATCAGCATCGTCACGGTCCATATTGGTGACCCCGTCTGCAAGCAACCTTCACGGAGTAGATCAGCATCATCGTTATTGTCTGTTCCTACTTCGAGTACCAGTAATTAAGTCGCAGCCAGCCAGCATCTTCGGCCATCATCAGTGATACTCCACACGCCTGCGGACGCGCACGCCTGGTCTACCCTACGTCCTATCCTGTTCGTGGCACTATCACTGCACTTCCACGGTCCCCGTAAGCATAGCAGCTCTTCTCTCACCGTCTACGCAGTCAGCCACTACGCAGCACACCCCGACTGACTGGGGAAGTTCTCACCGCTCTTCGTCCGACTCACTGGACTTACGCGGCATCAACAGTTCCGATTCACTGGAACTCTGGCACTGGCAACGCTCCACAGAAGCACCGACAGCTGACTCATCATCAGGACACAAGTCATGATCGACCTCCGGTCTCGAGGGGGAGTACTGTGGCATCATTTATCTGGCCAATAATGACACACAGAGAAAATGCAAGTGAAGACGACGACTACGAGTTTACAGCATAGAAATCAAAGATAGCGCTGTCATCAAATATAGACCTCCCTATACAACATGTGTATAAATAAGCCTAAATCGCGATATTAACATTCTCACACCAACTAACTATATAAACAAGTCCCGACTACCAACTGTCGGGCAGTAGCCCACCAGGCACGATCACCTAGCCTGGTCGGAGGATCCTCCCTTTGGTTGGAGGTATTTGGTGTGCCACCTCCACAATATTATTGATTAAACTTAGAAATGTCAAACAATTATTTTTGCCGTAAGTAATCAAATGAACGTCTACATTATGAACTATTATTTCTAACCTTGCATGACCAGATATTTGTTTTATCTCTGTGGCACACAATTTGCTCCCTATCATTCGATACGAGAATAATATCTGATATTATAGGGGCACTTGACCCTTATAATAAAATGTTAAATAATCTTACAATGGGTATTGACTATTGACCGTCATTGTTTATAGAAAGCAACTATTCGAACAAAACGCACCTTAGACATATGTCAAGGATATTGAGAAGCCTGTGAAATTCTGGTATCCGGTCTTTCTTGCCTGTTTAATTAAGTTCGCCTGTATGGATCTGAGTCGTAGTGGCTTAATATCGCTCGCATCTAAAAATACTTAAATTACAAATGCGATTTGGCAATTTAGAACTTCGTAGTAATTACGAGTAGCACAGGATTAACATTTCGCGGTAGGCTTATTTTGTCTTATGGTTATGAGTAGGAATGACTTTATTCCATTGAAGGCGTGTCATAATGACTTTAATTCATTATTCTAGTTAACAATTTTGTTGATGTTTGATTGCCGTGACGTAATTATCAGAATCACAATCATGTAATTACTGGGCATCGGAAGGTCATCCATCATCATATCTCTTAAATTAGTAATAAAATTTGTAACGTAATCGTAAGTTTACGTTAATTTGTTGAATAGCAGTGATTGCTAATAATAGGTACTATATAAATACCTACCTACTTACCTATTATTTGCCAGTTGTTTAGTAATAGAATGCAAATTAAATATTATTATTAAAGCGATCTGAAGGATACCTACTGCAAATAATAAAATTATTAAGTCTGTCAGACCTATAAATTAAGTAGGAAGGCAGGCAACGCATAAGTTAAGCATTTAGTACCTACTGCGTAGATATACAGACGCTAGGTAGCTAACTGATTACTGATTATTATTATTTTGTATTTGCTGATTTCTATATTACACATAACAACCGGTAATATAGACTACAGAACTTGTTTTTGGCTTTCTTTGCCCGTGAATCGAGAGAGTTTACGCGTCATGAGTGACAACGTCGCAATTTAGTGTCTTAATTTGTGATTATAAATTTATATTATTTAATGTTAACCATATTTTAAAATATGTTCTGCTAACATGATATACTTACCTAATAATTAATGATAAAAAATGAAAAACACTAAATACTGCTTTATAGTTCTTTACCATAAAAACCAATGTGATTATAATAACAAGACATATTCATTTTAGTTTTTTAACTGGTCATCAAAGTATAATTTTGTTTAAGTTATTGTGTTGCTTGTTATTCACAGTGCTTATTCAATTGTCCCCCTCTCATTTGTTTATATAGGGTTGGCATTACTATCAATAAATAATCGTCATCCTTTCTGAATAATTTCACACTAAAAAAGAGATTTTTTTTGGAAAATGTAAGCAAAAAATGTAAAACTGAAAACATCCAAGTATATGTTGAAGTATGAATATATTATTATTTTATAATTTACTATTATGTAAGCCTTGCGAACTACGTTTCTAACAATAACAATAACAGCGGAATGAGATGTGAGGTGGGGACCTACTTCCTACCGCTGACCACACCCATACCCATGCAAATAAGTAGGTATGTATGTATGTATACAGCCTTACTTAAGCACCGCGTCTTATATTTTGCATGTACCTAGGTAGTTTTTGTTAAAAAAAATTAACCTTTATAGTCATCAATAACTTTATTGTTGCATAATGTTTTTCTGTTGTTATTTAGCTAAGTTTTAATGGTATTTTAGTAGGATGTAGCTGATATAATTATAAAATTAATTTTATTGTAGGTACTCGTTTTTCGAAATACCTAATTTATATTTTTGAACAAAAAATTAATTGGTGGCAACCCTATTCGTGTTTTTATTTCTTTGTTTTAATTCCATGGACACTTACTGTATTTGGCGGAAACGTGTTAATTTAATGTAATATGACAATTGAAAACATAAGCACAGTACGTAAGGTGGTAAGTAACTAGATACTTAATTATTTAAATGTTCAAGATTTTTAATAAGTATCGCGATAGTTCATACATTTATTAAACATATTTATTTATACAACATAATATATATCTAACGTTTCTAGTTTTATAACGATCACAAGAAAACTTGTTTTTTAAATTATGCCAACATTTAAACTAATCAATAATTAAAGTAAAAATATAAACAGACTTACCCTCTTTTATAAACAGGGCTAAGAGTAGTATGGGGACGAATATACTTAGGTTGGCCATGGTTATATTAGAAAGTACACTTGACACAGGTTACGAAATAATAACACAAATACTGGTAAGAGCGTACGTCCCTGTTCGCATTCGGCGAATGAATGGCGCGAACACGCAACCAGCGGCTTGCAGTGGCTCAGATTAAGATTTGTGAACGAGCGGCTAAACCGCAACTGTATAAACACTCCTTCAAGAATTTTTGCTATATTACCTTTCGAAATAAGTTTTTTATGACTGACAACAAATAAAGTATTCCATCGAAAATTTAACAATCGTATTATTAAACTCAAACTAAAAGCATTTATTTCATTTTGATCATAAAGTATGATGCTTATGAAAAGTCAACATTACATGAATTTAGCCAATTGACCTACAGCCAGTTTGCTGACGAAGTAGAGCTGTGAGAAAAACTGGCAAGAAACTCACGCCACTCTTTTCGATCGCCAGATAATTACAGTTATTTGTATGAGTTACAATTTAAACACTCACACGCAACCAAAGAACCATACAAAGTAATTATTACAAATTAACCAATCAATATAATTACTAAGATTAAAGAAAGAAAAGAGAGGATTTCAATTATTTAGTTTCATCTAGTATGTTAATTTGACTACGTATTATAATTAGTCTTAATAGACAATTAATGAAATTATGCATTAAATGATGGCCTCTTTTTTCTTTGAATTGTATCTTCAAGCGCGTATTAAAGATATTTGATATTGATACCTAAATTATGTCAATAGTATTATCTAGTAGGTACCAGGCTGATCAAGATGATGGACATGGTTCTGGGACTATTAAATTATTTTTAATAGTATTCCAAAGATTTAAAACTACTTAAATACCTTAATATTAAAATTATTATCATGTTCAGAAATTTTAGTAGATACTTTATTTGATTTGACGACGGTGTTCTAAAATAGTCATAAAAATTATTAATATTATTTATATTCACTTAAGTTTACTTTGAGACAGATATCTGACTAATTAACCCGTAAAGCCGAGATGATCAAATTTTTTAACTTTTCTGTGTTGGTATTTGGTGATCTCAATATTACAATGGTCTGGTGGTAATCGGTTTGACAGTAACTAACCACATTATTAAATTAAATAATTGGCCTAATTTTCACATAATAATATTATATATAATTTATATGCTGTTAAAATAGTTTCACCCAAATTTCTGCCATTTTCAGTCACGAAATTGGCTGAAAATGGCATTGGGTAGATATATAATAATAGCGTATGTCATTTATGAAAATAGATTATGTTTTCTGAAGTTCTATGTAAATAATTTTAAAGTTATAAATGTATATAAACTGGCGTTACGACCGCAGCGTTTTGAACGCTGTGTTTGTAGTGATGTAAAAGCCAGTTTTCCATGGCGCAGTAGTTGGCGCGAAAAGATACAAGCGTACAACCGCTTTTGCTAAAGAATAAAACAACAGACGGTTGACTTTATTATAGGTATTTGAATTATTATTAATCGACTCGAATTTGAAACACCTCAAAGTATCTCAAGCGCCGATGCAATTGGGTAATTGCACGAAGGTATATTACCTAGTATGTGCTGAGCAAAAATTGTCATTAGTGTCTACTAGTTTTATTAAATTTTAAGATTAGTGGTAAGTCTCAGATATTAATGCACATGATCTGAATAATAAGAATAATAATAATAATAATATAATAATATTCTACCACATTCACACAGCGCCATCTAGCCCCAAATTAAGCAATTATATTTGCTTGTGTTATGGGTACTAAACAACTGATAAACTACTTATATACATTTTTTTTGTAAATACATATTATAGATAAATTACACCCAGACACAGAACAAACAAACATGCTCATCACACAAAGGTTTGTCCTGGGTGGGAATCGAACCCACAACCTCCGGCTTAGCAGTCAGGGTCACTAACCACTAGACCAACAGGCCAGTCGATCTGATAGATGTACTCTGTGATGTGTGTGAATAAACGCTTTTCACTTCTTCTTGAAATAATGATAAATCGTGAACAACACAGCATTATTCCAAAAACTATTCTCCAGTTTATTATTTCTGATAGCATTTATCTTGAATTTAATACACCTAATAATAACTTATTTTCACCCGACTTCAAAAACGTAGGAGGTTTCATAGTTCGACCGGATATAGGTATATATATCGTGTTTTAAGTCCGTGTTATAATTTGGTTTAATGGTTTTGCCTCTGGGTGCATTGACCGGTCTTCGCGTTAGAATTTTATTTATACCTACGTAACCTTTTTGCTAGAAGTGTCCATTCTGTTGTATCATGTTCGTTGTGTATCTTGGTCTGTGGCGTTGCCGTAGGTATACAACAGCTATACAGATTGCGAAACATTGTCGCTGACTTGGATGTGATATTTTTGTTTCGTAACGTGTTTTAATTTCTATAGCGTGTAGGTTGGACGTACCAACACATTAAATTTTTTTGTATAGCTTGTCAAAAATCAGGTTATTTACGAGTACTTTGGTACTATCAAAAATAATTCGACAGATTTGGATTTTTTAGATAGATTATATAGATAGATTTATCTAGCTTGTTTTTTTTATTGCCGACAGTGGCAGATGAGCAAACAGAGCACGTGATGCCAAGTGGCAACTGTCGCTAATGGATGACTCAGAGTTCCCAGCATGAGCTAGCTAGGCTCCCGCAATGCCAGGGACTCTGCGAAGCCGCTGCAGTCGTGAAAAGAGTGGGTTAGGTGAAAGAATTGAGGGAGGTAAGGAAAAGGAAAGGGGGAAATTGGACCTCCGGCAACCTCATTACGGATACTATTACTCTTACGTGGATTTTCTATAAGAGGGTACTACCTACCTACTTTTCCGGTCAATCCGGCCCATTCATGCTGAAAGCAGCGTGGATCTACTACTGTGATATAATGTTAAATATAATGTCGGTTAGAACTTCAGAAGTCGTATTGATGAATGAAAATGAAAGTTTCTGAAATAGACGCTAGTCGCTAATAAACCGGTAATTAATGAATGAGAATGTGATCGTGCAAAGCTTTCCATAACAAGACAGGACGGTTTATTATTATAGATGATATATGTAGATAAAAGATAATTTTCTAATAAGTACCTACAGCTACAAAGTTTGACATACGATGATGTAAAAACACTTTTTTGTATCATTATCGTAAATTCGTAACTCAATCCATAGCGTGTCGGTCTAACATCTTGTACTCACTTAACTACTTAGTTTAAACTTATATACACATCACTACCTGGATCCTGAATAGGTATGGTATAGGTATGCAGCAGCGGATCCAGAATTTGGGTTTAGGGGACCTTGATCCCGCCTAAGTAGGTCCATTTAGGTAAGCACTACAAGCACACAAACATTTTTTTGAGCATGCATTTGGGAAGAAGGCTTAAGCCTCTTAGCTCCACCCTCCTTTGGATTTGCTACTGTAGGTATAAATATAGGTAAATAAGTATTTATGTAGATTAGTAGATATGTATAAAACTTGTAGAAGCTCTATATAATTTTAACAACAGCGGCAAGGTGTCCTCTGTTTAAAAAATAGGCCTACCACATCGAGTTCCAAGGAGCCGATTTAAAGCATCATGCATCCATTCATTAGTTACGTTATGTTTGCTAAGTTCATCATTTAGGACTACAACACTTACCTAGATGAGGGAATACTAGGTCAGCATAAGAAAGCAGAGCCATCTATGTTTAATAATAATAATTCAATTCGCTGGTTCACTGTTTGCCATATAGATGTCACTAGTAATAATAGTTTAAAGTGAGTCTGTGATATCGATTTTTCGAGATTTGAAAATTATGTATTACATATTATGATAAAGGGTCTGGCTGGTTCTAACATGCAGTGTAATTATATATACTTATTTCATTCGCTCTTTTATATAACTGTCGCGATAGAACAGTGGTTTTGCGTATGATTGCTGCCCTAATATCTCGAGTTCAAATCCTAGATTCGAACTAAAATTGGGCAAAGTTTGATTGAGATCGAGACAGGCGCCCTAATATTTAGGTCAGATTTCAATAAAACTACATTTAAAATCATTCAGTGGTTTTTATATCCATAAATTTATGTTGTAATAATTAACAAAATAATGAGACCTTTTCTTTGCCGTTATGTATAAATATTATAAATATCGAATCAATATTATTTGCGTAAGTCGTCGGTAAATAATGATACTTCCTTTGCTCATTTGTGCGTAAATAAAGAAGGGTTCACCTTTTTCTTTACATTTTTAAGCGCCTTATGGTTTCCCAACTTTAGAGCTATCTTATGTACCTATATGCGAGCAACATAATATCATTATTATACTTCATGATATAATTATCAATATGTGTTTCATTATACAAACTTTTTAAAGTATAACAATTAACATACTCGTAGATGTTTACATTTAGTTTAATGCTTAAGAAAACGGAAAACGTTATAGATAGAATATTCCCCTTTTAAGGGTTTCTCCAAAGTGAAAAATTGAAAAAAAACCGCAATGTCAAGTATCGGTATCGGTATATACTATCGTTAGGTAATAAGTATTGATTGTTCTTGATTTACGTTAGGAATAATAGAAGATCAAAATAATAAGGTAGAAGGGACTGTTCGATTAGTTGTATTGTGGTATTAAGGGATCCTTAAGAAAGTATCAATTTGCCTAAAACTGGACATAAAATCAAGACTAATAAAGCGGTAGTTATATCAAAGTTGATGCGAGAAACGCCGTTGGTGTTGCATCTATCGCCTTCGCATTCGTGACAAAGTGACAATTGGACAGTTTGTGAGTTATCGTGACCTCTCTTAATGTCAGCGCAAGAGCCTCGTTCCGAGGCACATCCACGAACGTACCACAACTTTTTCATTTCTGAAAAATAAAAAAGTTATACTATTAAGTATGAAGAGAAGCATATGAATGAAATAAATTTTATTAGACTGTAAAAATGGTGCACAGGCCAAACCACAATAGTGCACAAAATGGAAACACTATTTATACCCAATAACAATATTTGTCTAAAAATCACATAGATCAATGCGAGTTACAGTATTGATGCAGTTCTTATCGTCTCTATTCTCATATAGATAGATAGTCATATAGTTGCTTAAGTTACAATCAAGCCGTTGCCGACCACGGAGAAGCCAGAAGGGGATGAATAAGGAAAAGGGAAACGAAAGAGGACCGAGGAAGGATTTGGGCTGCCGGCGTTCTCACTTACCGAGCTAAACACATTAGCATGAAAACTAATATTTTTACGTCGATCTTCTATGAGAAGGTAGTACTTCCTCGGTTGATTCGGCCCATTTATGCGCATCAAAGCTATCACTGCCGCCATCAAGCTTACAATATGGTGATATGTATTATTTTTCAATCTTTGTCAAAACCAAAATATTATTATTATTATGGTATGTTAGTTTTCCATTCTCATCTTCACAGTTCTAATGACATGAAAACTATTGAAGATTCTCTCGCCGGGCTTCACAAAAAAAAAACTAGATATGCCGTGGGTCCTTGAAAATTTGGACGGGTCTTCCCTTAAACTTGATTGTTGACCACACAATTATGATATGAATTGTTTTATTTGACTCATAGAGAACGACAAATACGTGATAAAATTGTTCATATTATATTTTACAAGAGGTAATGTAAGTGTGTGATAGTATAAGTGGATATTAGTCACTCATGATCTAAGACGATTCACACACTGCCTCACAATACGCTGCGGGGTGCGTGGCTAAGGAACATCTACACGCGCGTGAAAGCGTTTTCAGTGTGTTGCACCACGCGTGATTTGTATACAAAGAGAGATACTATACTTACAGGCAACGCAAAAACACGCACGCCCGCACTACGCTTCGTGAGGCGGGGCAGTGCGTCAATCGTCTAACATCGTCTTGTAATTACAGATTGGTTAATTTTATTGTTGGTTATACAAGTTTAATCTGTCAATGTTGATTGTGTAAATATACGACATGATTTCAGATAGGTAGGTAAAAAGATTATAGAGCGCTCGCGATACGTTCCTTCAGCTAAAAAAATATAATACGGATACGGAGGCATGCGAGTTCCTAATGATCAATCCCAAAGAGATTAAATATATACCTACGTTATAAAATCAAAAATAAATAAGATATTATATATAATAAGAATTTAGCGATTGACAATAATACAGTTCGGTTGGAAACGGCCTGGACTTAGGATCTTTACCAAGTTACTTTCAATAGTAATTGTAAAGGCCCTAAACTACACTTTCCGGCAGCCTGATTCCATTCCTGATGGTATACCTCCGTATATTGTAAAAGATTGCAGCAAGGCGTTCTTGGGCCACTTGTTACACATTTTTAATAAGTGCTTAAAGGAAGGTCATTACCCGGATTGCTGGAAAATCACCAGAGTGATACCAGTCCCTAAAGGTACTACGAGTGATGACGTAAGTGGTTATAGGCCTGTGGCGGTTCTTTCGGCCTTCGCTAAAGTATTTGAGTTAACATTACATGCGAGTATTTACGCTCAAATCAGTTCCCAACTGACTGACGCACAGCACGGTTTTCGTCCTGGACGAAGTACAGTCAGTAACCTACTATCATTTATGACGTATCTTACTCCTGTCATTGATGCTGGGGGGCAGGTGGACTGCGCTTACTTTGATTTCCGCAAGGCCTTCGACACAGTTAATAACGATGTACTGTTGTCGAAGCTGGCGGTATTAGGTTTCACCCCGCTTTTACTCAAATTCTTTGCGAGCTACTTTGGCGACCGTCGGCAGTACGTACAATATGCAGGTTATGAGTCAAAACCATATTTCACTTTTTCAGGCATTAGTCAGGGGTCTACCTTAGGCCCTTTAGAATTCATTCTAATGATTAATGACCTGCCAGCTGTCATCCAACATGCAGAGTGTTTAATTTTTGCAGATGACCTAAAGATGTTTCTGTCAATAGCAAGCGTTTTGGATGCAGAGCGTTTGCAAGGCGACATTGACCGGATAATGCAGTGGAGTATTTCTAACAAGCTTGATTTTAACGTAGCTAAATGTGGAATAATGAGCTATAGCCAAGGCGCCACTGCATTACACATACCGAATGGATGATACCTTGATCTCACGCATTAATTGTACCCGGGATTTAGGTGTTCAGATGGTACCCGAGCTAACATTTCGGAAGCATATTGTTGGCATTTGCACCAAATCGTTTAAAAAATTAGGATTCATTTTAAGAAAATGTAAAGATTTTCGCAGTATCTCAGCTATTAAAATGTTATATAATGCACTTATTCGGAGTCAATTAGAATCTACAGCCATCGTCTGGAATCCCCATGAGGCTAAATATAGCCTCATGGTAGAAAAAATTCAAAATAAATTTACTCGTTTTTTATTCTATAAAGCATATGGAGTGTACCCTTTATATCGACTCATGTATCCAAATTTGTTTGTACTTGGCATGGTTGGCTACGTCCAGCTGAGAGTGCGACGCGACCTGTCATTAGTGGTCTACATATGGCGCGTGCTGCGTGGACAGCTACACCACCCGGCTGTGCTGGCGGAGCTGCGGTTGTGCGTTCCCGACGGGTACGTGAGTGCGCACCGCCGCCCTAACGTCCCAGCGATGAGGATGAATCTACTCAAATTTGCTCCATTGTCGCGCGCCATACGACTTATTAATATTATTTCTATAGAAATTGATATTTTTCAATGTACCCTGTCAAAATTCAAGGATGTTGCACAAAAATGTATAGTATTGGATAAGTAGATATATTTATTTAGTAATTAGTTATATTGTTTTAAATTTTAGGTTTTTATGATATCGTATTGGGTTTTTATCTGTAATGATATTGTAAATACTTTTTCAATAAATAAATAAATAACAGAATTATCAAAAAGCTTCAAAAATATATTGACTTTGATAATATCAGTAAGTTGCGCTCGCTAATCCCGTGTGTTAAAATGTGACAAGTAGGATAATTGCCACCTAAGAAATATTGTTCCGATTCCATTATTGCGTCAGTGCAAAGATCTCTTCTCATACAGTAAAAGTATGAGCGTTTCATCACGCTTGCTGTAAGTTAATTGTAAATTTTAATTTTTACTACCTACGTATACCAAATGAAAAATCTAAAGATGCTAACTGACCGTGAGCATTCACCTGTAATGTAACATTCCAAATTCAAATCTAATATACTCGTAATGCTCAAAATTGAATCTGTAAACGATATCCTACAGGTTACAATGTTACGGGTACAATATTCGCGGTGAGGGAGCACCATAACATTAAAAACAATTACTTACGTATATACTTCTCCGCGTAGACAACACATTTGTTGTTTTTAGTAGGATCGTTTGTATAAGGGCAATATTTTGCGCTTGTATTAGCCATGGCTTTAGGACAATCTACACAGGAAAAGCAATTTACAAATTTGATCGGGGGTCCTTGTCCTGAGACAGGTTTCAGCCGAGTGACCGAAACGTAGGCATGCGCGGAGCCCCCGCGGTCTATATCATCAGCAGCTGGAATCTCTAAATCATCTCGCTGGTCAGTATCTGCATCTTCTGGATAACAAAACAGTTATATTTGCTGTTGTAAGTTGTTCTCTAAAAAGTATCTAATATAAAATGAAAACAACGAATGCAATTTTAAAATGTTAGACAATTTCTGAATGATGGTATTTGGTCTTATGACTATCTCCTACTGAAAATGAGATTTAGTATGAAGGTCAGGTAGATAACCAATCATCTGATTAATAATATGGAATATAATAAGGCTGAAGGTATACCGAGAGGTATACTGGAACATATAGTTTGGTCACAGTAGTTTCGACGAATTTAGGTGGCGACATTAAAAGTAAGAAAAAACATGGTGTCACCTTATGATTTATATACTTACCCAATGATTGTGCCAGACATTCTACTGCAACAAAAATAGTCAACGCTATTAAACCTGTTACAATAACTCTGGTCATTTTTCACTTCACTAAATGTCTAACTAACAGTTTCGTGTATACGTGTACCCTTTTATAAAAGCATTTATCTACATCTCCAGATGTTCCATGCTTGTATGAGCTTGAAGGCACGCATTCAATGAAGTGTGTCGTCGGCTTTGTTTACTAATCAATCAGAACCAGATACATAGTGCATAATGTAATGGCCGTTTTTGTTATCAGCAGATATTTCATCATATCAGACAAAAGAAGTCCATTGTTGGATACAGGCTTTCCCCAATTTTCGCCGTCTTGGTCGGTCGTGAACCGCTTTCATCCATCGATTGCCCATCACCCTTACCTTGTGAGGTGTCTGTTCACGCTGCGCCTTCCGATTCGTGGTCGCCACGATATTCGCAGCATATATTTGTGACTAACTATAGCAATCTAGATTTACTTTTAGATTTATTGTAGCAATTTCCTTTACAGTTTTGAACCAAAATCTCCGCTCCACTCCGCTGACCAAAATTTTTGTATCAACTCTAACTCAACTAAAACAAAAAATAGGTCTTTGCTTTTATTCAAAATCTATAAAGTGCCGTTGTCGAAAATGACAGGGAATATTCAAAAGGAACTTACCGCGCAAATCAATAGTTATTGATTCCATTTGTCTGAATATTATAGGAGTGAAAAACAGAATTGTTACAGATATTACTAACGTATTTGCTTATCTGGATAAATATGTAATAAATTTGATAAAGATTATTGTACCAAAGGGTAAAAATACTTGTGATAAGAATACAAAGCAAAAATATTGGGATAATTGAATTTTTACAACACTGTCACTAAATAAAACATAATTCTAGTGTAAAGTTCACTGGAGCTGTAATATTTAAGTAATGCGCTTTATTAAGTGTATATGCTGACAGTTGAAAATATACTGATATTAAATACACTGATTGATGATTACTAGTATTATTAGCGAGATAAAAATTTTTAGCGAACGTGCCGAATTGCATAGTTCACTTTCACACCAATAACAGCCATATGTATTGGTGATATCGCAGGGTGCGTCACTGGTTCCATTTATAACTTTTGCGCAACCACGATCTACAACAGTTTGACTGTTAACTGAAAAGAAAAAAAGAAAAGGCATTAAAATCTAATACGTTTACTATTAGGATATAGGACAATGTAACAAACTTATCTCTGTAGTAATCCAGTAATAATAAGTGAAGAACCCTTACGAATAACAAGCTGTAACACTCGGGAATCCTGCAGACTGCTAAACTCACAGTCTGGACTTTGCAACGAATTTAACCAGAACAAATTAATGTTCTTGGTTCCGTAACTAGGTAGAAGACAAAATTAATCTGTCCCTACTACATAATTTTTCAAAAGAAGCACCATGGATATAAAATAAAGAACCCGTGTAAACTACCGCCAATTTTAGTTACTCCATTGCCTTACAAACGAACCTAGAAGAATTGGTAAGCAAGTAGTTATCTAAAGGTTATAGGCTTTTGATTTGACACATATGATCATATTTGATTTTATAAAACATTTGATCAACAACAACAACAAACATACGTTACCCATGTGTATGTATTTGAAACAAGAAAGTTTACTGGTGGTTTGTGCATTGGTTGTTGATTCACTGGTTGGAGTATCGGTGATTACTTGTTCAGTGGTTGGTGTCTCAGTGGGAACTTGTTCAGTGGCTGTTTGGTCACTGGTTTGTGTTTGAGTGGTTATTTCTTCAGTGATTTCATCCGCACGTCTTACTCTTATTTTCCTGCTGCAGTCACAATATCCCTAATAAAATTAAGTTTTGTTTGTTTGTAATTAAGTGGTATTAAAATTAATCTTGTCATGTTATGTAGTCGTAGCCGTAGCGCATTCCTTGAATTTATTATGTTTATAAAATGTTTTTTTCATAGTTTTATCGAATAATGTAGGTGTTTTTCACACAATTTATTTAATCTAAGCTCTTATTTAACTTACAGTGAAGAATTATCGATTTACCCTATAGCCTCTACCTAAATCGAAGGGGACAGTGTTATGATTATCTTACGATTACCACATATCTCTTTCTCTTTTTAACAATAATTATAACACAACAACTACAAAGTGCTATCTAAATCCAAAGTAAGCACAGGCTACAGGTTTTGATTCTGTATTGTGATTTTTTTAGCATCGCAGAACAGACGCTCTACTGATATTTTTTAAAGATTCTTCTACTGTATGATGTACATGTTTTATGATATGATTTATAGCTATGGGCGTTTTCGTTATTTTTTGTCATCGATGCGCACCGATGTCGTTCAACCGGCATCCGTTGCCGACACCGTTGATTTTGTCACCGGTGCCGGGCACCGGTATAGACTATAGAGTTGTGGTATTCTAGGTTGTTACGGCGCACTGGATGGGCGTTGCCGACATCGATGACGCGATGCGCATCGTTATTAGTTGAACGATATATAAACATCGAGAATTTTTTGTAAGGTTAATCTAATATAATGAAAACAATTTAATTTTAAGAAAATGCATTGTTCTCATTTAGATGTAGAAAGACGTGTTCTGCGTTCATTTAAAATATATATATCTACCCGTCTTTGGAAAATAGTTTAGTTTTGTTTTCACATTTAGTTATTATTAATTTTACAGACTTAATAATAATGTACTGCCGTGTATTATTCTGAGCAATCAATCAACCGGCCACCATATTGTATTGAATCAACGCACAAAGCGGCCAATCGGACGGTGCCGGTGATACTCGCCATCGTTCGTGATACGTATCGTTCCGTTGCCAGTTTTGAGTTTTGACACTGTGGTGGTGTCGATACCGTTGCCGGTGGCGGTGTGCCTTCTATGATATCAGAATTGCCGTTGTTGCCAGCATCCGTTGCTCGATGTTTTGACATCGGGTGCCGTCAACGAATACTGACATCGGTGCTCATCAACGTTATTTTAAAAACGCCCATGTCTAATGATTTACAAATAAACAAATAAAAAAAACTCTTACGTTATAATAACATATACATCCGTCATTGGATATGGATTGGTCCGACAAGAATCTTTTTTTTCTTTTCGTTTGTTGGCTACCGGTTGCCGTATCACCTGTAGTTGTTATTTCTTCTGTAGTCAATGTACTTGTAATAGTTGTAGAGTCCTCAGTTAATACTTTGGCAGTTGATAATGTGGTTATTGTTGTAGTAGTAATAGAATTACAATTACTCTCATCACTCTTTGAGGGTAACGGACAGTTTTGACAAACATAACACTTCAACCCTTCTGTGCCAAAACAAAAGAATACATTGTAATTGTGTGAAGAAGTCTGAAGAATAAGGTTCTATTCGTGATACTGAAAGAAGCACAGCTTGTGATGCAAAAAGAGAATGCTTAATTTTACTAAGTATTTTACAACATCATCATTAGTTCACTGTTCAACTGTCGAACTGTGTCGTCGGATGAAGCATAAGTAAGGGTTTTTGCCGCAATCGCCTCGCTTGGCCGCTCAATTGCAGTGGTCGCAGTTTTATCAAAGGATCTGTGCTTTTTTGGATAATTTTACTGACGCTTAGTCATGTGATGGTTTGACCACTATCATTTGTTTGACAGATTGCACTAGTGAAGTATATACGGCGGCTAATTTCATATACTTCTTAACTATGACGTTACGATTTCTTGACTAACTATTTTTTGGAACTATGTCGTTTTTGAACCATTTAGTTGATATATAAAATGCAAAAGCCATACCTGCAGAGGTTGCATAAAGTGACATCAATGTTATTATACAATTTCTCCATTGTTGCATCTATGTTTGTAAACACTATAAATGTGTTATCTCAAAGTAGTGATAACTTTTATATGGGTGCAATCAATAATATCTATATACAGGTAGCTTCTAGGTTCTTAAACTGTTAGGAAAAGTTTTAAAATGGAATAATACATCTGTTGATATATTTGTGCCTACTTACTTAATGGGATGTTGAAAGGCGAAGTGAGATGCCCTTGACCTATCCCAGACAGTAGGTGGTACTTAGCCTACTCTAAAAAAATCGACGATTATCAGCGCTGGCGCATTCTAAAATTAAAAGAAAAAGAAGGAAAAATAGTTTATTTTCCACATACAAGTGACGCACGCAATAAAAAATAAGAAAATATAATCAAATTTACAATAACAGATAAGAATATAAACAAAAACTGAAAACTGAGTTACAAACATGGACTTGCACGAACAGGATCGCGTGCAGATGTGTGTCACATCCACTTGAAAAATTGGCCGTCACTCAGCATATTGCTGGGGCGCTTGAGGTGAATCTTATAGGCGCCCTATGAATAGATAAATAATAAGAACGCCTATTTAAATGTCAATTTAAATGTAGTATGAAAATCGAATATTATTCTGAAACATTCTTTATCTTTACAAACATAATGTAGCTAAGCACATGAAGTCCTTTGTATATGTTTCTATAAATTGATCGTCGAGGTTTGTCTGTAAGTGCCGGTTTGAATTATTATCCTATATTATGGTAAGGACTACCCCTAACCAGGAAGGTGAGCGTAAATACATGTCGCCTTTCAAAATCAAAAAAATTAACATGAATCCTAGATAGTACGTCTCTGTCGGGTGTCTACAATGTCTTTCTTGCCTGAAGATCTGGTTCAGTGCTTGCAAGTCATCGCATGCCATAGGTTGAGAGAGTTTCTGCTTACAGTCAACCTTACGCATGTATTTTCTTCATTTCATCATACTTAACTTATTGTATTTCGTCTCTTCAATAATGGCTTAAGTAGAGTGGATCACATAGCACTTTTTATCCATTACTTCTTAAAACACCGTCAGCTGTTCTTTTTGTTGTTGGATCAGCAATAGGCATTTGAATGAGCTTTCAAATATCGCGAGAAAATTTATCTAACAGTTGAAAATAAGGAAGCATAATTAACTCCGTAGAACACTTGCGTGTCTATGTACCATTATAATAGTGATGTATAGATCTAAACTACATTTCATTTATACACAAATTAAATTCGTTAGCATGGTTTTGTTTAGTTGGCTTAAACTGCTACTATTAACTATCATTATTAGTCATTAATGTATAAAAAATCAAGTTAGTAGACACGACTATGACCTCTCTGAATTACAACCTGTATTTTATAGATCAGGTAAGACGATAATTTTTTTATATTGCATAAAGTGACAGACGAGCCAACAACCCACCTGATGGTTAGTGGTGACTGTCGCTCATAGACTTCTGCAATGCCAGGAGCTTCGCGAAGCCGCTATCTACCGTGATATTAATGCTCTCTTATAACCTTGGTTGAAGAAGGATATTATGTATGTTCATATTTATTAATAGTGCTTGTAGGCATGTCACAGGTTGCCGTTATATTAATCGTATGTCCTTTCTTTTATTGTACTAGAACTTGATGCAAACGTGTAGTACATGCCTAAGTACTTTTAGTTGACAAATGATCGTCAAAGTTATCACACAGGATTTCTGACCTGAAGGTACGCAGATGGTATACCTACATAAGTTATTTAAATGCTATGTCAACATCTTTGACAATACTTATCATAATAAAGCATTTCGTTAATACCACAAATATGATTGTACTATTATTTGAAAATGCTGTTCCCTCCTAGATTATGTATGTTGTTCATGTTTACAATTCTTATACGCACATGAGCTGATAGTATTCTACTCAGTTAAGTGTTAGGTAGAAATTGTGTATAAATTATGAAATACGTGAGACGTAGGAATTATTACACAGCATCGCATGTTTGTATCTGAAGCCATAGGCAGAAGTGTAGTCTTAGTTAATTGAGTTTATGTCTGATAATCTTAGAACATGAAAAAAGCATAGTTATTGGTATCTGCAGCATTGCCCAGCAGTAGGTGAAATTGAACTCTGGCGTATGACGATGTCATTATTTATGCTAGTGCAATGTTATTGGATTTAATTCGAATCCGAAACAGATATTACACTATCATGCAGCACATTGTTGGCTCGTGATCTCCAGTATAATATAGAACCTCTTCATCCCTTACCACATGTCTCAAAAGACGACGAAATACCAAACTATAGGCAGTAACATTACCTGCGCATGTACTAAAGGTTACCTTGTGAGATCACTAATTTGGCAAACATTTTTCAAATAAGCCATCAATGTCACTCCATCCATCTACTTATGAGAATGACACTGAAAAATAGTTAGTACTAGGTACTGATGGTAAAAGTTCTAGGTTTGAATTATTTATATACTACTAGCTGTTGCCCGTAGCTCCGCCCGCGTGAATGTCGGTTATATCTCTGTTTACATTGAATATATTACTAGCGGAGTCAAACAAGGTTGTTTCTTGGCACCCACACTTTTTGCTATTTATTTTTCAGCTGTAATAAAAGACGCTTTAAGGAGTTGCGGCAACCAAATTCAACTTAATGTCAGAACTGAAAAAGGCCTATTTAACATCTCAAGGTTTAGGGCCAAGTCTAAAATTAACAGGATCTCTGTACTCGAAATACTTTATGCTGACGACGTGTGCCTCATGGCCGAGAGCATGGTGCATCTCCAAAGTTATGTTGATGCACTGCATTTGTCATGTCAGCGATTTGGCCTGGTAATAAACAGTTCAAAAACCCAAGTCCTTAAGCAACCACCAAGTGGTAGTACAACTGACCAAACAGCGATATATATGGATGGGAAACCACTGGAGGAGGTGTCACACTTTAAATATTTAGGAAGCAATATCCGGCATGACAATACTTTAGCTTCAGAGATACCATCGCGCATTGCTAACGCTGCTGCCAATTTCGGGAGACTCACTGATCGTGTCTGGAAGTCCCATGATATAAAACTGGAGACAAAAATTAGGGTCTATAAGGCTCTAATTATACCTGTCCTTTTGTATGGTGCTGAGACATGGTGCTTATACAAAAAAGACATAAAGAAGTTAGACACGTACCACCTCAGGTGTCTAAGATCGATTATGAACATCAAGTGGCAGGATCGCGTGCCTAACTCTGAGGTCCTGCGTCGCTCCCGAATGTACGGCATGGAAGCATTCCTCATGCAACGCCAACTCAGATGGTGCGGGCATGTCCTCCGTATGGATGACAGCCGTTTACCATAAGCAGTCCTCTACTCGGAGATGGCAGAAGGTAAGAGGAAACATGGCGGTCAGTATCTTCGATATAAGGACGCTTTTAAAAGACACCTCAACGCATGTGCCATCGATCCTGATTGTTGGGAAGACCTCGCTTTCCAAAGGCCAACTTGGCGATCTATCGCCTCTAATAGTGTCAAGGCATTTGAAGAGAATCGCCTCCAATTACTGGACGCCAAACGTCAACAACGTAAACAGAGACCTAAGTCTTCCTACACTTACACGTTCAACTCCGCAGGCCAGCTTTACTGTCACACGTGTCATAGGGTATTTAAAACCAAGTTCGGTTTAGCAAGCCACATTAGAGCTCATGAGAGAACCAATCCGTAAATGTTAGGGTCGCCGTCATCGAAAACGGTGAGGAGGACTATATATATACAGAGTGTATACGACGGTATGACATTAAATGCAATTACGTATAGTATGTGACATTATAAAGCGAGACAAAAAAAAATCTACTAAATATCTGCAATAGTTTAGACACAGGACAAATTTTTTAATTTCTTTAATTCTAAATTAACACTATGTAAGTACGTCAAACGGTCACTGACTTAAGTCATAATCCACGTCGAAGGATAAACGTTGCCGTTCATTACAGTTCAGTGAACTTGTCATAATAAAATGGTGTATAAAATGGTGTATTACTTCGTTACTATTAAAATATTATTTATTTTGTTAGAAAATTTCAAATTTTTGTTTTTCGTCAAATTACTTTTGTGATTAATTAGAAATCATTATATGGGCTAGTAACACCTGCCTTTTAATTTAATGTCAAACCGTCGTATACACTCTGTATATGTAAATAATAAAATTATAAGTATACATGACAATACTGCTTGCTATTAAAAATTTTGTTTAACACTACATAACAATATTAACGTAAATATTATATCCAATTATAACAATAAGGCTCAATAAACCATTCGAAGCAGAATACTTCGGTGTTCTGATATTATTACATTGAATTAGTTCTAATGATAATAAGTTAATGGAAGTATTGTAACTTACGCTAGACAGAGTGTTCAGTATGATATGTGATGGTCTATACTCAACTAAGCAAACCTAAATAATATTTATATACAAAAATAACTATAATAAATAATAATTATACACTTTTATTTAATAAGTGTCATGAACATCGTACTTATTAATAAAACAATCGAAAATTGCAGAGAAAATGCTGAGTTGCATTTGTCCGTTTCACAGAAAGAACAGGTGGTGTTACTTGCACCGAGTAAATCACACGCTGACCCTTTAGAACCATCAGGGATCTCTTTACATCCTCTCTCGACGACATCAGTTTGATTGACTGAAATAAAAAAAAAACATTAGTAATTGTCCATTTCATATAAGTGTACACTAACGGATAAAAAGGAGTTTTAAGAATATGCAATTAAGTATTCTTGAAAATATTTTGCATTGTTTACAATGAGAAAAGCGCAATCTGAAAGGAAAGAAACAAGAAAGAGTTTCTTGAGGAAAAATGGGTTTTCGGTTCTCTCACTCATTGATACGTTGATATTTTAAGAGAGGGTACTTTCTCGGTCAACCCGGCTCATATGCGCTGAAACCAGTAAGGATTTAGGAACGTGAACTGGAATAATAATAATAATCAATTAACATTACCTCTGGTAGTGACTTTGTAACATTGGAAATTTGTAGCTCTAGTCGAAACAGATTCTGCGCGAATCGAAGCATATTTTCCACGGCAATCACATCTCCCCTAAAAATTTAAAATACTTAGTAAACACCTTAATTCAATGTGAAATATTTTAATTTCATAATCAAAACTTAAACTGCCTGGAAATAATCATCAAAATCTGTCCAGTGGTTAATCTACACAAAACCTCACGGAATTATGGCGTTGTATGTATTTAGTTTCATATGCGAGTATGTATAGGTATGGGTACTTACATTGTAACAAACACAACCATTGTTAAAAATAGAGCTATCTTCTAAGGATCTCTTTTTTCTCGCGGCTATTACTTCTGGAGCTGTTGTTGCGACTGTAGTCGTAGCTTCGGTGGTCGTTGCTGCTGTAGTTGTAGCTGCGGTGGTCGTTGCTGCTGTAGTCGTAGCTTCGGTGGTCGTTGCTGCTGTAGTCGTAGCTTCGGTGGTCGTTGCTGCTGTAGTCGTAGCTTCGGTGGTCGTTTCTGCTGTAGTTGTAGCTGCGGTGGTCGTTGCTGCTGTAGTCGTAGCTTCGGTGGTCGTTTCTGCTGTAGTAGTAGCTTCGGTGGTCGATGCTGCTGTAGTTGTAGCTGCGGTGGTCGTTGCTGCTGTAGTCGTAGCTTCGGTGGTCGTTTCTGCTGTAGTAGTAGCTTCGGTGGTCGATGCTGCTGTAGTTGTAACTTCGGTGGTCGTTGCTGCTGTAGTTGTGGCTTCGGTGGTCGTTGCTGCTGTAGTTGTGGCTTCAGTAGTAGTACTATCAGCAGTCGTTGCTTCGGCAGTTGTTTCTTCGGTAGTGGCTGCTGTTGTTACTGCTGTTGAGGCAACTGTTGTCGTGGTTGTTGTTGTGGTTGTCGTCGTAGTTGTTTCTTCACATGATTTAAGGTAATCATCCATAACTGTAGAACAGTCTGAACAAACATAGCACTGCAATTCTGTGTGAACTGAAAATTATTTTGATTAGTTAATATATGAATCTTCGATCTGTTTTTTTATAATATATGTGAAAATAAATTTCTGCTCAAATGATTTTGTAGTAAGGATAAATATCAACATATAGTATACTAGCTGAGCCCCACGGCTTCGCCCGTTCGCAAAATATGTATTGTTTTATCGGAAACCAGACCAATTTTCATAACAATTTTTATCGAAATCCGTTCAGCTGATTAGGTGCTGACAAACACACACACCTACCCACCCACACACCCTCATACACACACACAAACTTTCGCATTGATAATAATAATAGGATAAATAAAACTAAATTCAGGCTGCGCGATTTCACCCGCGTTAAGTTTCATCTTTGGTTACTGCTCTGCTTCCGTCGCTGGTAGCGTGATATAAAATAGCCACCTTCCTCGAGAACTTGGCTTTCAAACGCAACAATTATTCAAATTCGACTGGTAGTTCTAGAGACTAGCAGGTTTAAATAAACAAACAAACAAACTTCTATTTGTTCGCTATCATTATACCAGCCGAAAGACGTTATTTCTATACATTTAAGTATTACTTTAAAAACCATACCTGCAGAGATGGCAAGGGTTACCAATAGAAACAAATAAAACAATTTCGCCATCGTCCTGCAACACTTTACACGTAGCCACTACAAATGTATTATCTTTGTGTTGTGATTACTTTTATACGAACATATGAAACACATTATAATACAGTACGATTAAAAACCAAATTTAACGGTATTAAATCGTAGCTACTCGTAAGTATAAAGTACTACGTCTAGTCCTTTTGTAGACTATAAAATCTTATCTATCTTAATCATCTACATAGAAAATTTCATGAAATTTTGTTTATTTATTTAGCCGTGAATATAGTTAGGAAACCCCAGGCTATTTATAATAATAAAAAAAAGCGCCTCAGTTATCATACTTTTGAAGATCAGGCAAATAAAGGTCATTTCTATAGGACTTGTCAATGTCAAATTTATTGTAAGTATTCATTTCTATAATTATCAATAAACTTATGATGATGCCAAAGAGATGTAAGCCAAATTGCCTACGACTAATTCATTGGCGAAATTAGACCTGTGAGAAGAACTGGCCAGAAACTCCGACCACTATGCTACACTCTCGTCAAGCTACTCTTGTATACACTAGTAGTTTACCTATCTTACAAACCATAGTGGCCAGTCTTTGTTTACAATATGTTCCGTGTGTCTGTTCATCATCCTATCAGCCAAAAGTCGCCCACTGCTGGACATAATAGGCCTCATCCAATTGTCGTTATTTTTCGTGTGTAAATGAAACTATCATTTAATGTTCTTGTTAGTGAGTCGGATGTAAAGATTTCTCAAAGTAACACACAGTTATTTTTTATTTTAGTGACATGCAATTAAATTTTAAGACATTACAAACCGAAGTACATGTTTTTGATAGCACTATTGTTGGACATGAGGCTCCCCCATAGCGCCGGTAGTATAACGGATTCAATTTAGATTGCCGGTTGATTATGATCTAATTCCTTCAATTTTTTAATTTGATGGTCAATTACATTGAATCATTGACGTAGTCAATTAATTAATTAGCAATTTTAAAACAACATGTACATAAAATAGTATCTAGCCCAACACTTGAATATAATCAGCGGGTAAATAACATAACTCTCTAAAGATAAAATAAATGTATATTCCACCCTCTTCATAGATAAACGTAAATGAGAAAAGCAACCGATATGACGCCTTTACAATTAATATAATAATGCTCAAGACTCCAAGATATTTAAGGTTTAAGATTTCAAGTAGATAGAAATATAGTCAGAGACTTAATTTATTGAATTGTTAAAATTGCAACAGGAACCGGAACAGGAACTGCAGGAACCTTTCTATCAAAGTCATATCTTGTGTTAATGTATTTATTTATTTTATACTTTATTGTAAGTTCACTGAAAGCGATTATGTATCTACCCATGTGTTATTATTAAGCAGTATTATTGACACTATTGATCAATATCACTATGGATATGAATAACTAATAGTAACTGGATCATGCGGTTCAATACGTCCCTAGGAATTATTTTGTAACCAGAAAGCCTAGACAATTGTAATAAATTTCTATTCTAGTCATAGAATAGAAATCTATGACACTTCACGTCTAGGCCTTCTGACGTGAAATCCTCTAAGTTGTACCTTACATATCTATCTACTATTTTAGAAAACGGAAGTGTTTGTTTGAATCTCTAGAACTACCAGTTGGATTAAGAAAATTCCTTTTGCGTATGATAGCCCAGTTCTCGAGGTTATAGGCTATGTAACATCGCGTTACTGGCGACGGGAGCAAATTAGTAAGGAAAGACGCGGGTGAAACCGCGCCACGGAAAGCTAGTAACTCCTATTAGCTATCAAAATTTCGTTTACAAAATGTGTTTATCCTACCGTTATGATAATAAAAGTTGACAAATGTGTGTTTTTTTAAATTTTATTAAAAATACATACATACACTTTCGAGGACGGCCTTTAACAATTAGGTACATATAAATACATAAATGCTTACTTATATCCGCTTAAATCTCGGAACGATAACAGTATAGAAAGCTTTATGCAAATCACCTTGTGCTGTTAAAATTACAAAATGTACACAAAGATGATTTGGTTACGACAGTTATTAGTTAACAATAAAAATTGTTTAACAATATTATACAATTACGGTTATAACATAACATAAACATGTATAATAATGTAATAAACATGTATCTTAGTTGTTAAGATTTAATTCTAATTAACAATTCACAGGTACATTTTTGTTGTTTGATTTAAGTTCACTTATACTTTTGGTACCTACTTGGTGCTTGTGATCTTATTAGACTTAACGCGGCCAATTCGCTTATGTAATATATTTAATATTTAGTCTTAAATACAACTACTAAACATTCAAAGCAAACAAACAATCGATTGGACGGTGGGTTGATACATGGACATTTATGACATAAAATTCTGCGTGGTAATGTGTTTAAATATTTGTATGAATTGTGCGTTTTGGCACTGTCTAACAATAGCAAGTTGGACCGACAACGTTATAAGGGTGGCGGGCAACCGATGGATGAGGGTGGCCTATGTCCAGCAGTGGACGTATTTTAGCTGATATAAACAATAGCAAGCAGTACACTCAGAATATTGTTAAACTAGACCAATAAATTGTTTATTTGCTTTGGAAATTGTTAGATATTATTGCTTGCAGAACAAGTACGTGGCGACCAGCGCTAGAGTGGCCAACGGCAGTGAGAAAGACATGGATGATGCAGCGTTGCAGCTATCCTTGTCGCATACACTGCAGTACTTGACCTTGGTGTTGGCTTCAGTCTGTGTCATCTTGGAGGCGTTCTCCAAGGAGCGACAAGTGTGGCTAATGTCTGCGGGGTTCGTGTCCAAGCAGGTGCGGATAGTTGTGCCGGTTTCTGCAAAAACAAAATATTATTAACTTTTGCATTTTTGTCATTCCTACATCGGCAAAACCTTACATACAATACTAGGCAACTAAAGTAGAGGTACATTCTTTTTTTGATTTTACTTTGAGCTACTAATTTAAGCATCTTACTAAATGTAAGTTTTGCTAGGCTATGTCAAGAAGAAGGCAACATTGAAATTAAGTTTTAAGACTTACATGCTGTAAAAATTATTTAAAAATGATGAAAAACATTACCCTCCTTGACTTTGGCAGTCGGGCAAAAAGGGAATCTGAAGGATCTCGAACTAAATGGTTTGGTAGGTACTTAATACTTCTATTGTTGAATTAGAATCTAGCACTCTTTATTAGCGCATTTGTTTCGTAACAATTTTGTCGTCCCGAGTCTTATAAGCTATTTGTTGAATGGGATCCTAAATTCACACTACTTTTGGACCTGATTGCTAACCATCCTACAGAGTGAGAGCATTTTATAACACTAAAAGAACAAAAAAATACTAACGCAAAACAATCTTGTGACAGTATCTGGGAGCACCGACAACACTGCTGGTTATTTCGTTCGGTAGAATGGTACGCAGGTACAGCTGGTTGTAGTTTATCGAGTCTTGAGTGGTACAGTCCTGAAAGAAAAATAGAAAGGCTTAATACAGATTGTAAAACGTCGATATTTTATTATGCACCGTTAAGACTTTGTCTTATTGTTAAAAGTACCTATTAAAAAAAATGTTCTTTCTTCTCAGCGAAAACTTCTTAAACTAGAGATCCGAAAAATTATTTATATAGATCTACTGAAGAAAAGCGAGCCTATTACCTTATTTCATGCACAAATTTACTTTTGCGACAATAATGAGTTTTCACTTTTTGGGCCTTTTTAGTAGGTATGTATTCTACCACAGTACCAACGACGCGATAATCTATATTACTACATGTTGTTAAGACTACTTACCACGAGATGCTTGCCAGCAGGCGCCTTGTAAGGGTCCCCACATGTTGGGTCCTGTTGAGAGTTGCACTGGTAACAACGTAAGCAAGAACCTGCATAGAGGAAAATAATGATATTAGAAAGGGTTTAAATCGAAATGTAAAATGATCTACCTATAAAGAGAATTGGGATACATTTTCTATCAAAACGGTGAAAACGGAGGTGCAATTTTAAGAGAGTTTTGGTTAATTACAGCTACATTTAATTACTTTTAATATTTCAAAATATAGCGTGAGCTATAGGTATAGCAACACGTAATTTGAGATAGATATTAAGGCTTTCATAGGCAAGTACAGAATATGCATTCGACACATTCTTTTAATAGGTATGTGTGTACCATAATAAGTGCCTGCTAAGAATGTATATATCTACCTACTAACATGCTTATAGGAAAAACAGATAATTGTATGAACAGGTAGTGAGAAATATCTTGTGTTATAAGTACTGAAAATACTTTTCCTCTTAACATTACTTATTATGATAACAGAATCTTATTATCGTTCAGGCGTTTAATTGGCTAATCACAATATACCCATAGAAAGAAACTTTGTTTTGTCATATTAAGTATTGTGAGAAGTTTTACCTATTGTACCGAGTGGGATAAACAGATCGATAGGCAATTTGCCTGCGTTATGCGATAGGTAATAGGTATCTACTTATTTCTTTCAGTCCAGCTTTGCATACAAATGCAAACAGGGGCTCAGGACCGTAAGTGGTACATTTCGTTAGACCGCAGCTATACACAATTATAATGACACCACTAATGTAAATCGTGACGATAATTTCAACACATGCACCTAAAAACAACATTACCCTACATTTTGGTAGTCTGATAAATACTAGTACTTTACAAGAATACGGGTTGCCGACCTTCAAATGTATAAAAACATATAAATTCTTATGCAACGCAGCTTGTATGACATCATATTTTAGTTTTCACTGTTGGACACCACGTGATGAAACTAGGATTGAAGATTATCTGGGTCTGCGGGAGTCGATAATACGGGCACATCTCATAATAGCTGTTCTATTTAGCAAACAGCGCGTAACTCCTATTTTAAGCACGCTGTGTCAAACTATATTCAATTTAATCATGCTAAACAAACGGAATAACCCAGCAGCATGACATTTCATTCGCAATTATTGCCAAGGTAGGAGTCTACTCTAGTATAAACACTTTGTAAATTTAATTCAAAATTATTTCACCTGATGGTAAGCAATCCTTGGGGTTCAAAAGTAGAGGACACCGTTCTAAAAGCCATCGTGACAAATGGAAAAAGCATTTCACGCTTTGTGAGACGCTTTTACATGCTTAAAAGAGCCGGCATCAGAATTGGAATTAAAAAAGGAGAGACAAAAGCAGTCTTTAGAGAAATCGATTCATAAAACGATGTATAAGCTTAATACTAGTTTAAACTTATCCATGCATTTAATAATGAAATATAATGATAATTAACAGTAGAATTTAACAATGAAAGACTTAAGAGGTCTTATTAAGCTACTATTGATTATTATGTGGTAAAGGAGAACTAAAACTCGCTGAATTGAATAAGATGCCCCCACAAGTGTGTTTAAACTAACTATGAAGACAGAGTGCAGCAATTCTTCCCGAGTTCATTTTCATCAAATTCGTTCATTCACTAATAGGTTTAGGCGTCAGTTTAGTCTGGGGTCAAGAGAGCATAGTTTAGTCACGTCCTGGTTGTTTAAGAAGTAAATTGATTTAATCAGTTTTGTTAGTGATGCCGCGCTGTGCGTCTTTCAAATTTACGATATATGTTGCAGATGAATGGAAAATGCCATAATATGCCACTATGTTTAAGCAACTAGGTATGTTGATGTTGGATACCATAATATGTAATGAATTGTTTTTTTCTACTTTAATCTATACTATTAATTAAAGCAGAAGACTTTGTTTGTTTTGTTTTAGTATATTAACCTACCAAAGTGTCTTCATCCCGCCTGATTGTAAGCAGAAAGAGTAAATGGAATCCAGAAGCGGTGGCCACCATACCAAAAGCCATCGTCTTAAACTGCTAGTATAGTGGCCTCCATTATGGTGGCTGGGAATGGGGTTAGGGGAAGGGAATAAGGTAGGTGAGGAAAGAAGAAAGAAAATTTGGCCTCCGGCGCTCTCACTTACCGAACGAAACGTAGTAGTGCGGATACTATTACTCTTACCTCGATCTTCTATGAGAGAGTAATACTTCCCCGGACGATCCAGCCCATTCATGCTGAAACCAGCGTGGATCTACTACCATATTTGTTTACTACCATTATTGTTTGTTTGAACGCGCTGATCTCAGGAACTATACGTCGGATTTGAATAATTATTTTTGCGTTTGAAAGCCCAGTTCTTGAGGAAGGTTACAGGCTTTATAACATGACGCACGCGGAGCAGAGCAGCAATCAAAAATGTAACTTAACGCGCGAGTGAAACCGCGCCGCGGAAGCTAGTAGTGAAATAAAAAAATAAATGTACAAAAATAGCTGTATTTTTCGATTACGTTAACTTAGAGCTTTTTTACAGCTTTGAGGATTATAGACTATGTAAAATTTTCAGCTTGATACATACCGAGTTTCTGAGAAAAAGGGTCTTGACAACTAAACTAGCATCTTTTGCCAGTTCTACAACTGGGTAATGCAGAACTAGTGATACTATTAAAAACGGTATTTGGAAATCTTGAGAAAAGTTGATAATATATTGTACTGGACATCTAATAAAATTACAATGCAGATAGAGGAATTAGCAGCTTTGAAAAATATTTACATAA